>OX438773.1:17528194-19928194 GCA_949316455.1 Acleris holmiana
ACAACTGCCAAATTACAGCTGTTTAGTACAGTCAAGTTCTTAAACATCTTTTGCATGAGATATAAAACTATGCATATCTGACAGACGGACATGACGAAACTATAAGGGTTTATTGTTTACTACGTAACCCTAAATATGTATTTGAAAGGGCTTATTTGCTCAAAAATAAGATGAGATAGACAATAGTTAAACTGATCTAAATTATAAGCACAGTAAGTTGTAATGTAACTCCTGAAATAAAGTAGGTATGGGTCGTACACACTCTTAAAAACAAAAGTGGTCTCTCCTGTGGTCAATAGTTAAAAACTTGTGTGCATATAAGTTATGTTTTCATATGATAGGTCTAAAGGGGTGCAGACCCACCGTACCACTAAACCGTACCACTGACCAAAATTAGCATCATAAATATGAGGTAGGTTTAGGTTATGTTAGTTCTTCAGCAGGCCCGGAGGGCCAAACTACCCAGAAATAGGAGCTCTGCGATAGCAGAGCTCCGTCGACTCCGTTACATTCGATTTTAATAGTAATAATTGGTCTAAGTACCACCAGTGGTACGGCCGAGGGGTACGGTGGGTCTGGAAGGGGTCTAAAGCAGTCCTGACGGCGTTTTTGCGGGAATGGGCTTAGCCAGAAAATTAGGCCGTAAAAAAGTTAACTTTCGGTGTGTCCACAGGAAAGTCGGTAACCTAAATCTGTGTATGACCCAGATACTCGACTTCAAGTATCCCTTCATATTTAACGAAGTATCCTTCTGAATAGCTTCATTTGCCGACGGAAATATAGCATAAGCGCGCGGGCAGAGAATTAAGCAAATTTTCGCGCACTGTGTGAATACGAGTTACGAACTGAAAGAGGGAATATGTCAAAAAAAAAACAATGTTTTTGGCTAACATTTTGGGTGACTTGATAATAAGATCTAACTTTATTTTTGGTATGGACTGCTCAGAAGATGATTTGCTTTTTTAGGGTTCCGTACCCAGAGGGTGGCAAGGGGACCCATTACCAAGCCTCAGCTGTCTGTCCGTCTCATGAACCGTGATAAGTAGACGGTTGAAATTCACAGCGTGTATTTCTATTGCCGCTTTAACTACAAATAATGACAATAAAATAAAGTAATATTCAAGGAGGTTCCCGTACAAAAAACATTATGCGTTTATAGCTTTATATTGTGCGGTGGAATGGAACTCTTTGTGTGCGAGGCCGACTCGCACTTGGCAGGTTTTTTTTAACGTTACTCAAGTTTGATGAGTATATAAATATCAAACAAACAAATCTATCAATAAAACAATTATTTATTTAATCTTCTTTGCACAATACAAATAAATGTAAAAACTACAGATAGTGGACTTAATTGCCTAAAGGCATTCTCTACCTGTCAACACATGTTCATCGGAGAAAAAGCCGGTGCAATTAGAGAAATTAACAATGTTAAAAACTAAATTAAATCTAAATGGCTTCCTAATAATTTATATTGGTCAAAGGTGATCAGATATCGTTCTTTCGGGTTAACCTTACGCATTACATTTTTTTTTTATGTAAAGGATGGCCACCTGATGGTAAGCATTGTGGCTAGGGCCTCTGCTATCGCTTTGCTTCGGTTTATGCACGTTTTCTGTAACACCCGTACAAAAAACCAGAATTTATTAATTTATTATACATAACAACCTTCCGTGAATAAATATCTAAAAACCGCAATTTTTCATAGTAGAATAAATATCTAAAAACCGCAAATTTTCTTTTTTGTATTGATTAGTACTTAAAAATGACAGACCACCTTATGGTAAGTGAGACCTGACACCTGAGACTGCAATCCTAGACTCTTTTATATGTGTATTTTGTCGTTATAGAGATCAAAAGAAATATGCTCGAAATTCACACCATGCCTTTGGACTGTGTACGTGCCGTCTACAAAAAGAGTTGACTACGCGATAGCGAACACGTGAGTCTAAAGACAAATTAAAACAAAAAGCCGGTCATTGCTAGTCGGACTCGCGAACCGAGGGTTCCGTACAAACTTCTAAGTATGTTAAAATGGAAGGGACAACCGACTTTGCCGTTGAAAAACTATTGTCCACATACATCGACATAGGTCGCGATAAGTTTAGCAACTGCAAATACGTTTGGAATCGCAAAAAAAAACGATAGATTAACAAATAAACGGTTTTTAGGGTTCCGTAGTCAAACTAGGAACCCTTATAGTTTCGCCATGTCCTACCGTCCGTCCGTCCATCCGTCCGCAGCCTAACGCAGAGACTCTTAGTACTAACTCTATTTGTATGAAGTTAAGGTTCAAAAGTGATAAAGAGCTTTTGTATTGGACTATATCTATCCGTTATTGTCGTAGTGTAGATAATAAATAAATATCTGGGGACCAACACACAAATTGACCTACTCCCAAACTAAGCTCTAAGCTTGTACTATGAGTAGGTACTAGACAACGACATGAGTACTTAAATACATATAAAACGTTCAAGAAACAAATACCTACTCGCGGTCATCACACAATTATTTTCCTATACCAAGAATCGAACCCGGGACCGCTAGCTTCGTAGGCAAGGTCACTACCAACTAGACTAACACGTCGTCAATGTATGTCTCTCAACATGAAACATCTAAATGCCAAACTAAATGTTATCGTACAAATTAGTTCATAGTTTATCAGAGTGATTAGAATGTTCTAACGCCAACAAGTTTACCCATCAACAAAGCTAACAACAAAGTTTTGAATCGGTAACATTATTATTGTAAATTTGCCAAGAAATTACATGTCTAGACATAAAATCGGGTCTTGATAAATATAGTCAAGAGCAAAGAAAACGGGTCACTTAGTACAAAATTTCCACAGAAAGTGACCCGTTTTACTTGCTCCTGAGTGTACTAACGACACACGCACACGCTTACCGTGTTATTAATCCGACGACAGGCAGTTCTTAATTTTTAGGACTTTTTTTTTGTCTTTTTTCCGTGTGGTTGCCGGGTTAGAATAGTGCCACTCCATGTCTTCCCGTGGATGTCGTGAGAGGCGCTAAGGGAATAAGGGCTTGTAGTACTGTTAGGCGATGGGCCTGCAACCTGTCACTAATACACTGGTAAACATCTTAGCCTGATTACGCAAAATGTGGTTACAGAATTATCAGCAAGTTTTTTAGAGTTGTTGGTAATTCTGTAGCTCTGCCTACCCCACTCTGGGAATGAAGGCGTGAGTTTATGTATGTTATTTTTAATATTTTATAGAGGTATACCTAGCGTACGAATTTAAGTGATTCTTGACTTCCAAATCGCGATCACTGTATCCTTCGGGTCTATACATATGTAATGTTTTGTGTTGGTAGGTACATAAGAAAACAAATTATTAGGTACTATTATTTGTATGTCTTTGCTAATCACGGGACTATAGGAGTCCCGTATCTTTGGAGGGCGGACATGGAGCCGAAGCCAACACGCATAGAGGCCCTTTAGACAACTTTAATTTAGAAATTCAGCGTTTGTCTGAATTTCCGTTTATTAGCCATTAAGTACCGCCTGAATTTAAAAACTTTTTAGTGTTTCAGGTAAGGTATCGGGAAATTTAAAAAGTGGTCTGACTCAGCTGAAAAGGCTATATCTGTGACCAAATTAGTAGAAGTGAATGTTCGTTTTAAACCTACAGCGCATTATGTTAATGAGTTATTATACACATCGTAATTATGCAATTCGTTTTATGCAAAATGAAAATGAGTGCGTTCGTTTCTATGCAAATCATTCAACGCCCAAAATAAAGGCGTCTTCATAAAACAAACATCGCTACATCTGTACACTTGAACCGTTGTGTTGTGTTATGATCGTGACATGTTTTTATTGGATGCGCTGGTTCGTACAAGCTGGACATGCCTTTTATGAGAGCAGAGACAACTCGGTACCGATTTAAATTTGAAATATATCGAAAATGCATTTTTAAATTGAAGAACGATATTATATTTTGCTGAGTAAAGAGGGGGTATACGGAGAGGATGAACATAGTTTGAAAGCGTCTAGAATATTTAATATGGATTTGCCTTCCAATTCTAACTGCGGCGTTGTCTTTTTAACCGCCGAGATTTTGTAGCATTTTTGGTGCAGTGCTAGGGATAATTAAGTAAAAAGTAGTGTAGTGTTTCATTTTATTATAGTATACAAAAAATAGCCAATTATATTTGTCAATCATATTATACACCTTGACATCCGTAATATGTTATTGTGAAGCCTTTGCACCAGTTTTGCTACAAAAACTACGATCACTGCTCCTAATAGCCATAGGCGGACTATAGTGATGTATTTAACCCCTAGGGACTTAAGTGACTTTTTGCTCCCTAGAAATTAAAGAACTCTTTTTATTTCGTTAAGCCTTGAAAAACCACAAATTCTAATTTTTACGTGTCTGTGTTAAAACTATTATAATTTGAGATTGGTTTTTCTCGCAATCGAAGTGAAAAGAAGAGTGTTTAACTCGAGACTAAAAAGCCATAATGACACTCGAACTTCATCCACCCCCGCTTTGCTCGGTCGGATAAATATCTCGAGTCATAATGGCCTGCTCTAGTCCCTTGTTGAACAATCTACTATAAGGTGTATGTGTTTATGTGTGTTTCTGTATATCTGTGTCTTAAAGAAGGCGGCTTACTTCAATTTAGTAGTCTAGGAGTTATATGTTCTATTGGCAAAGTCCACATTACAGAGCGTTGCTGGCCTAGTGGCTTATGGGGTCGACTCGTGATCGTAAGGTACTGAGTTTGAACCCCCGCGGTCACCCATGTACCAATGAGTTTTTCTAACTTAAGTACATTACCCGATAATCTTAAGGTGAAGGAAGAACATCGTGAGGAAACCTGCACATTCGAACAGCTGAGTGTGTAAGAGGGTAAGGGTAATTGTACAAAAGATCCTAAAGGCGTCCAAGGATATCCGAAAGTGCCCATCTGTAAGATAACATAAGTCTTTTTTTATGATAATAGGAGAAGGCCCACGAGCACTCAGGCCACCTGATGGTAAGTGGAATCTGAGACCATAAACATTTCAATTCTCAAGACTATAGTCATGAGATTGCAATCCTAAGACCGCAAATACGTTGCCAACCCTGAGGACTAAGATGGAATGCCTCTATGCTAGTAATTTTACCGGTTGTCTTATCTCCACACCGGAACACAACAGTGCGAAACTTTTGCTTGGCGGTTGGTTAATGATAAGATGGTGGTAGCAATCCGGACGGAATGTTTATTTATTTTTTAGAATGGTATTACTTAGTTATTAATTATTTAAGGAAAAGGATGAAAAACAGAGTACATGCGGCCGAAATGTGAACATTGAAACACGTCAAATTCAATTTTGTTTTAAAACAGAAAAGAGGCCCCGATACACATCGGTAAAATAGAACTTTTATTTAATAAACACAAGTGTGTCGCTTAAAGGAGCGTCCTTACTGAGAGCATTCACGTGTAATATTCGAGTTGTGTGGACGTTGAGCCGAGCGTTACAGTGGTTCACACCACTTGATGACGTCATTTGACACTAAGTCCCGTGGCAGCGTGCTCGGCCCACAGAATATACACGATTACACACACGGCTGAAACTTGAAAACGCACGGCTTATAGCGATTATGATTTACCGTTCGATATTGGAATAAAGCTGCCTGGTGTAGAACGTGCTTCACAAAATGAAATACAAATATTTGCGACATTCAGAGTGTTGGAGGGCGGATTATAGATTATAACTAGCGGAGCAGACAGCGGCTTTGCTCTGTGCTTTTTTTTTAAATATTTTAACTAACTTCAGGCCTGCGAATACAACAGCACAGAATTGGTTTATCGCAATTCCTTTAAAAGCTGTCCAATGTTTTGGAAATAAGTATGGTTGAAGGCCGAGTGCTCGACTGTCAAAAGAAAACTTACTTGCTTCGTGATATTATTTTCATTTATACATCTCCACAAAATATTTTTATGTGTTTTGGGAGAGAAATTTACTTTTGTTAAGTAATAAATAAATAAATAAATATCAGGGGACAATCTCACACAAATTGACCTAGTCCCAAACTAAGCTCTAGGCTTGTACTATGGGTACTAGACAACGATAAACATACTTATATAGATAAATAAATACTTAAATACATAGAAAACATCCAAGACTCAGGAACAAATATTCGCGCTCATCACACAAATATCTGCCCTTACCGGGATTTGAACCCAGGACCGCTGGCTTCGGAGGCGGGGTCACTCCCAACTAGGCCACCGTGTCGTCAAAGTGAACTTGTTTTATATGACGACCATAATGAAATTACTTACTCAAAAAAAAAGTCAATCGGATTGTTTGAGTAACTGCCGTATGCTTTAAATTGAAAATAAGTTCTTTATTATTTAATTTGGCGTGTTAAATATCAAAGCCAAAAACATTTCTCATCTATAAAAAGTAATGTTGATTTGGTGATAAAAGTAAGTAATGTTAATTTTAACTTATTTATCGCAATACATGGAGACAAGCTTAGTGCTGGTAGGATCCTGTGCATGGTCTGTTCGGATCGCTACCACCATCTTATCCATTAACCTACCACTACGCAGCAGTGTTCGCGGTTATGTCCCAGTGTGGGGATAAGACAACCGGTGAAATTACTATCATACAGTCATTCCGTCTTAGTCCTCAGGGTTGGCAACGCATTTGAGGTCTTAGGATTGCAGTCTTGAGAATTCAAATGTCTATGGGTCTCAGATTCCACTTACCATCAGGTGGCCTGAGTGCTCGTGTGCCTCCTCCTTGACATTTACTCGTCTCCATGCCAAAATCGCGACATTAATCAACATACCTGGGATATCTCGGGGCATCTATACGAAAGTGATGTAGCAAAATGTTTTATCGACAAAAAATATATCGATGTTAATGCCAAAATCTAAATGTTATGCGACATAAATTAATATTACTTATTTTCCCCTCATTTTTTAATAAAAAAGAAACAAATTAAAACGTTTATAAATTTATATGTTTATTTTAAAATAGATTTCATGATATACATTCAATATTTCCGTATTCGATGGTATTAATGATTGCCGTCTCGATGAAAATATCCACTTTAAACTGCTAAACGTTCTATAACAACGACCACAGTGGTCAACGGGACATTCTTTCAATATTTATAATGACTCAAAGCCAATTTCTCATTTATGTTGGTTATTGAAATTTCCTCAACTTTTATAAGACTGTTTACTTTTTTCATGGTGTCATAACCAGTATTTAAGTAATTACATCGACATCTTTTTTATCGATATCAAATCCTTGCCCCGAGTTATACCAGGTATGTTAATCAACCTCTTCATTCACATACATATGTTGGTTTCTTCATCCTACTATAGATTATAATGGGTCCATACTAGCTTACATAAAAAATATATTCCTATTCTATGTTTTAATACCGATTTGTATTCATAATAATCTCTCTTCATATTTATATTTTTTCCTCATATTTTGATTCTCCTCTCCTCATTAATTGAACTCCTAAAGTGATTTTTACTGAAACAGTTCTGATTTAAGGACGTTTATAAAACAAACCTAACCTAACCTTATTTACAAAATGGATATTTTTAAAATCCTGGAAATAAACAGGTGTATTATTAATATTTATTATGAAGAGTGATCATTATGATATAAGATAGTATAAGAAACATTTCCAGAGTTCTAAGTTTTGGCGCACCCTGGATGAATGTTTGTTACTCAATCACGCCAGAACGGCTAAATGGATCTGGATACAATTTAAAATTTGGCACTAAGATAGAGTGTCTGAAATAGAACATAAGCTACTTTTACCCCGAATGGATAGTTCTTGAGTGTTCCCTCAAACGACTTTTACGCTGACGGAGTCACAGGCAAATGCTAATACTTTACATTAACAAGCTTTACTGTATTGAGATAACTATGAGTTTATTATTTTCTATACGTTACGTAATTCCAGGCGAATAACAACGTTCCCCGATATGTCCTTAATCCGCTTAAGTTAATCTGTGACGAGCAATATTGACGAGTTTCCCTGTCACGTATTAATATCTTCCTAATTCATTTAATCAGATTCTCTTGTGAATAGACTAACGTATGTATAGTCAATATAGATGATCACTTACGTACAGTCAGCGTCATAGTACGAAGCAGTTAAGATCACCAAATAGTTGGAAACATCCACAATGCTCATAAACATCGACGATCACTTAGGCTACGTCGATGTTAACGAGCATTCCGGATGTTTCCAACTATTTGGGTGATCTTGACCGCTACGTACTATATGACGCTGACTGTACTCAGTCACTTTTACTTGCTAGAGAATTAAGTATAGCATAACAAACCTTACGTTAGAGCGACAGGGTATTAAAGTGATCACTAACGAAAGACTTTTTCGAACGGTATGCGGCTTATAGTCCTTCGGTATATCGATTCCTACACGGATACGTTTTTTCTTTGTAACACGCACAATCATGTAATATTGGGATCGGATTCCATCTTCAAATGGAGGATTACTTATACCTTCCACGATTCACGTAAAATATTATTTTCAATACAACCGACGATATGAAGTAACGCTTGAAACCCTTGAAGGGATCCTATGGGAAATTGGCTACCTACGCTCGGGAATAAAAAACGTCATAAATACGATCTTTAGGGTTCCGCTCACTGATCTGAAAAATAATGAAGCTTTGCAATAAAGGTTTATTGATACTGTTAGCTTTTCAGTGAAATATTTAAACTGTCATTAAATGGTCTCGAATGTAAATGGTCTCTGCGAATACATGAATATTTCTTTAGTCAAATCTAAAGTATAACTAGGGAATAAAGGCTTTGTAGTACTGTTACGCGATGGGCTTACAACCTGTCACTATTACACTAGTGTAACTTCTCAGCCTACCTGACACGCTAGCCATGGGTCCTGGGTTCAAATCTCGGTAAGGGCAGATATTTGTGTGATGAGCGCGAGTATTTGTTCCCGAGTTTTGGATGTTTTCTATGTATTTAAGTATATATTTCTTTATATAAGTAAGTTTATCGTTGTCTACGAGTAGTACCCATAGTACAAGCCTAGGGCTTAGTTTGGGACTAGGCCAATTTGTGTAGCTTTTTCTGTGATATTTATTTATTCAATTGTGCAAAATGTGGTAACAGAAAATCTATGTATAAAAATTAATTGCTGTTCGTTTGTCTCGCAAAAACTCGAGAACGGCTGGTCCGATTTGGCTGATTTTGGTTTTAATATGTTTGTCATAGTCCAGGGAAGGTTTAAAAGATGCGAAAATAGTTGAAAAATCCACCGGGAAAGTCAGAATTTTGCAGCGGGGCGAAAACGCTGGCGGGCCACTAGTTATAAATAAGTCTTTTTAGAGTTGTTGGTATTGCTGTAGCTCTGCCTACCCCACTCTGGGAATAAAGGCGTGATGTTATGTATGTGTATGTAAAGTAACAGCACCAGTACTCGACAAAGGATCAATGTTCGACACTGACTCTTATTCAAAGAAGATAAGAGTTACTCATTTGTTTTGCAACAATCAATTTAAAGCTTCTGTCGATGATTGGTGCATGTCAGCTATAAGTGTCGAACACTGGTGTCGTTACCTTATGTAGTCATAATTAACTTCAAAATATATAGTTGTCTTTATCTAAAAAAATACAAGTAAACGTTTTTTTTTGTCTTTATTATGATTTATTCCATCTTAAAATTAGAAAAAGAAACACAAAACAAATTTATGTTCAAAGTTTACTTATAACTTTTTAAACACATGCAATACCAGTATTTGCGTATAGTGAAAAAGTTGGAACTGCAATTATATATGTATGTAAAAAAAAATTTGTACAATATAAAACAAAAACAATACGATGAAAAAACAAGACCATAATGTACAAATTATATTCCCTTTAAGGGATCTCTTCCAGCTAACCCTTGAGAGATTGAGAAGTAGGCATGTTTACAAATTTATTTAGGATAAGAGCAAACAAATAAATCCTATTACCATGGGGTACCTTATATCATGCTTTATCACTTTCTGACCGATGCAAATGTCACAGTTAGAGATAAGGACAAAGCATGGCATAAGCTACCCACGGTTATTCCACGTTTATAAGTTAGGACGCTAAGATATAAATAAATCATTCAAATGCATTCATAAATTATATTCGACACAGAAATATATATCTGATTTGCATATATTAGACACCGGTAGTCCTTGCAATTGCTTGAGGGACGTTGTCAAAAAAAATGTAGGTACTTAGTTAAGGGCTTTAGTACCAATTTCACCATACGATGTTAACCACTTAACAGACGATTAGAGCGTTAACAGTTGTCTTAATGTATGAACTAACAGTCGATTAACATTGATTAAATTTAACATCGTATGGTGAAATTGGCACTTAGTGAAAACGAAACTTCATTGATTCCTTTGTGTAACGAGAGTTACCCATATAGTTTGTAACTTTCGTTACACAAAGGCCGCGATCATGATTTTTGATTTCATTAAGTCTTTAACTATGTACAATTTGTTTGAAAACGATTCTTGACGGCGCGTTTGGCCTAGTTGCTCTGACCCTGCCTACGAAATTAGCGGTTTGGGTTCGGTCCCCGGCATGGGCAAATATTTTTGTAACGAGCGCGAGTATTTATTACTGACTTACTTGAGATTGTCCCTTGTCATTTTTAAGTCGTGGAGAAAGTGAACGAGCACAAATACCACCTGCCTCCTATTTCAACATACCGACAATGACAGGCGCCCGGTGACATTTCAGTGTACATGGCGCTGTTTATAAGTAACCCAATGAAGTATCAGCGTATTAACTTTGCAATGAATACTGAATTATCACCTGTCACATGACATTGTCAAGATGGTGAAATAGGGGCTGATCACTACTACAGCAGCTGTTATAATAGTGCCACTCCATGTCTTCCCGTGGATGTCGTAAGAGGCGACTAAAAGAAAAAGGGCTTGTAGACTATTAGACGATGTGCTTGCAATCTGTCACTAATACACTAGTAAGCTTCTTGGCCTGATTGTGCAAAATGTGGTCACAGAATTGTAAACAAGATCTTATAAGAGTTGTTGAAATTCTTGTGGCTCTGCCTCTCTGGGAATAAAGGTGTGATGTTATATGTACAGCTGAATAAATTACCCTCGTAATTAATACTAAAACAAAAACGCCTTTACGGAACTCAGTACAGCATCGAACGGTTCACGCTTTAAGAACGTTTATATTTCACGTAGGTAATTTGGTGAAGCACAAATCAGCATAAGATATACGGCGATATTATTTTATTAAAGGTATTTCCTTCCCTCGTAATAAACGGAATATTGACTAAGCATTGAAGATTTCGTTGTTAATTGGTTATTTTTTTATTAAACATAAAATATCTAGGGTTCGATTCTTCTCTGTACAACGTCATTACTTTAGAGATGATATTGCCAAAGTTATATGATAGCTGTTATTAACTTTTTAATTATGGCGGCCAAGTTAAAAACAAAAGCAATACCATAATTTCCTTTAGTTGTACTTATTTGGTTATTCGTTGTCATTAATAATTGCTCAATCCCTCTGAGAACTGGAAGAGATCCCTTAAAGGAATAAGTTCGTCTTTTTACATAGCTATTTTAGTCTATTTTATAATTGTTATCTCTTTTGTTTATACATTTTAGTGTTTTTGCATAAATACATACATATATACTAAAAGTACAGTATATATTTTTTGCTGATGACTGTATGTTATTCCAGTAAAAATTATAACCTCAAAACCAAGAATAGAATATAAATTGTAGGAGTAGAATAGGGAGGGGAGTGGAATATAGGTATATACTTGTATTTATAAGTTGAATTTTACAAAAGTTAACGGCAGTAACTTGCTCAATCCACAGATTAGACACAGATAAGGAGGGTATGTCACGGTATGTGCGATTTGAAGGGACGTCCACAGATTATAAGGAAGGGTATGCCCAAGGTTTTGTTTTTTGGTTTGCCTTTTTAATTGTATTACTATTTTCTTTTGTTTTGTTTAAGTTAGTTTAGTGCTTGTGCTATGTGTGTGTGATCTGCCGTGGCTGCGCTGGATGGTTCCAGCGGAAGACCAGCGCTGGTTGTAATGCCACCATAACGCTGAGTTGGAACCATTTCGTGACAACACAGCTCTTTTGTTAATGTCAAAATATTGTTACTTTTTGTTTGTCATGAATATTTTTCTTTTGTCTTACTTTCTTTCTTTAAATATAAAATATACAAAGGTCCTAAGTGTAGCGCATTTAGGACCTTTGTATATAATAACGCTTAATAACATACAACGGAACCGCTTTCTAGAAAATCATTTTCAAAGTTTTTTCAGATTACTGTAGAACTCGAAATAAAACATAAAAATTGCTATTTGCACTATATTGCCTATAAAAACTTTTGATTTCATAAATTCCCGTTCAAAAACAAAATGCGATAAACCTCGCAGTTTGTTACTTATCTTACGGGAGCGCACATAAACTGGGGAAACTAAAGTTATGGCTCATAATATCCACGGTGTACTACGTTGCACGTTCCGAATATAAAATGTATTTTTTGTACTCGTCGATTAAAATATGTGTATTAAGATTTCATAGAGAATACTGTAACGTCACTCTTTTCATCGTTGAATAGTCTATGTTACTTCCGAAACAACCGAAATAACTATTTCGATACGCTCTAGACAACCGAAAAAAAATTGAAAATAGAACTTCGTATTTAAATAATATGTGCCCTTGTTTAAGGAGACTCGATGCGGTACAAAATTGCCAATGTAAGGCGTTTTGGAACGTAGCAGCATCGCGTCATCTATCAAAAATCTACTTAAACTTGCTGCTGTATCCAGGGCATAAAAAAATACTAGATTGGCTAGTATTTTTAGCTTGGCACAGTACTGCAACATTAGGGACGCCGCCGGTGGTGTGATAACTTTTCTTTTCAAATAAAATCAGACCTTAAGCTTAAAAAGTTAAAATATAAACTAAGAAAATGAGTAGTGACAGTGACGAAACATCTTTAACTCCTCAAGAAATAACTATATCAATTATCTTGTGTAAAATAAGTCAGATAGTAGAACTAGACAATATAGTACTTACGATATTTAGTTTTCTTATATAGGTACTCGTATTATAAATAATGATTTAAGTTATTAATTTTAATGAACTCGTACAAAAAGTATTGTTCACTATAGTGTCATAATCAAACTTTTTAATCTCGTACCTTACTTAGGCCACTCAGCAAGCTTCGTGGCTTAAACACGGTACTCGACTAAAAAGCTCTCTATTATAACACGATTGTGAAAAATACTAATTGTTATCTTGTAAAAGTTGACCTTTTAACTTACATGGCTTAAAATTAAGCAACATTAACTACTAGATATTTTTTTGGCTTTAAAATAATCTAAGATGTAAGTATGTTTTTACTGAAAGTGTGTTCCAAGAGCCTGTGAGGTTGCCGGGTTAGAATAATGCCACTCCATGTCTTCCTGTGGTTGTCGTAAGAGGCGACTAAGGGAAAAAGGGCTTGTAACCTGTCACTAATACTCTAGGCCTGATTGTGCAAAGTGTGGCTACAGAATTACAAACAAGTCTTTTTAGTGTTGGTATTTCTGTAGTTCTGCCTAACCACTCTAGGAATGAAGGCGTGATGTTATGTATATGTATGTATGTAAGTATACTCTATAACCATTAATAATAATAAAAAAAAAACAACATGTTAATGTTTGTTAAAAAAAGAGATTTTGAAGTGTTGCCAAAGTGTTGCTGAATTTAGGCTAGTTGGAGCTGAAATGTTCAAGGTTGAACAAAGCTTCTAAATAAATATAAAGAATAAAAAGAGTGTTGCCGGACCAGAAATTAATTTTCTTCTATAAATGGAAACCGTTTTGGCTAATGTTTTTTTAAGTTAAACCGTTTATTTCTCAAATAAATAAGAGTACTACATTACTGCAGAGACCGGGAAAAAGGGCGTTGAGGGACGACATAAACATAAATAAGTCCAACAACCGCCCTTCCCGGCTTTGGTTTGTATAATGCTTTTCTCTAATAATGCGAGAAAATACAACTGTTAATAAAATTAAAACAATCGATATATTTATATTTTTTTTAAGATAAGGAGAAGGCACACGAGCACTCAGGCCACCTGATGGTAAGTGGAATCTGAGACCCATAGACATTTGAATTCTCAAGACTATAATCCCAAGACCTCAAATGCGCTGCCAACCCTGAGGACTAAGATGGAATGCCTCTATGCTAGTAATTTCACCGGTTGTTAAGACAAGACCGACCGGTAGATGGATAAGATGGTGGTGGATGGACGGCGGGTGGTTAATGGATAAGATGGTGGTAGCGATCCGGACGGACCATGCACAGGGTCCTACCACCACTAACATTACTCATAATTAAATTTACATTCGAAACAGGTTCGATTATGAAACTGAAACATACCACAAAATAAATTTATTCAGCATTTTACATTTTTTATGAACGCAATTAGTTAAAAAAATACTATTTGTTACACTTTGGCAAACGTTTTTTTTTAAATTTTGCCGTGGTCTGGAACGCGGATTTCGGGGCTGTTGTTATAACACTATACGAATATACCTACATCATAGCCATATTTCAGGCTGAAGGATCATATAACACAGTATACACACGTATAAATAAGCAAACACCGGATTGACGGGGGCAAAAATGTACCAGGGCTAGTGATTGATTAAATATCGACTAAGTTTATCGACATCGATAAAAAGCAATATTTAATCATCATTATCATAAGTAATGGCCAAGTTTGAATACGTTTTAACTATGTGAAAATCTTATCGCAACTATAAACAATCGGTATCTGACGAGTCACTTTTAACAAACATTGAAATTACATTGAATAACAATTCATTCAGTACAACAATATTCTTAAGCATTCAGACGAATTGAGAACCTTATTGTTTTTTAAGTCGGTTAAAAATGCCTCGCAAGTAAAAAGATCGTTTATCATCATGGAAAGCTGATCATGCAGATAAAGGTACGACTTACTTTTGCAAGAAAGTTAAGGTCACCAAAAAAGTTATCGATAAACTTAGTCGATATTTAATGAATCACTAGCAGATTTTTGCCCCGTCAATTTGGTGATTGTAAATAAGAGACGTACGCGACATCCATTACATCAGCTTTACGCGTCCATACGCCGTCTTTAACCCCTAAAAAGAATGTACTTTATTGATTCTCGCAATTTAGTTCCTCGGTGTTATCGACGGAGATTGCATACAGGGGGAATTGGCGAACAGGAATTATCGTTATTTTATTCATCGAGACCCTTCGCTCCGTTCAATGAGTTCTAATTTTCCGCGATGTTTACAATAATTTAATGTCCGTGATACTGATAAGATATAGTGATAATGTATTTTATGTTCAAGCTATTTCCCGGTAACGGTTTATATTCATATTTATCTGTGTTCTAACCATTATCTAAATAGGTACATGTCACCATTAAAACTTTATAAAGTGCATTAAAAAATCTAAAAAGAAGTATTTTGTTAAATTAAATAATTTGCATTAAGACAATCACGTCGGGGTCACCAATGTAGTAAGACAATCACGTCGGGGTCACCAATGTAGGAAGAGTATCACGTTGGGGTCACCAACGTAGTAAGAGAGGACAATAGAGAGATCTCTCTCCAGGCGGGTGTCACGCCTGGGGTCAGATTTAGTTGCACTGTCTGACGCCGGTGGCGCTGTCGAGTTGATTGTTACAAGACTTACAAGTTGTCACTAGATGTCGATAAGTCGCCACAAACTAATTTGCAAGTAAGTACTGAAAACATCTTCGCAAAATAATAGCGAATCATGGATTTGACATGAAGTCACGGGCGGAAGATAATGTGATTAAAGTATTTTATTATTTACAATACTCGTTTTAAATTTTACGCTCAGAGAAAAGGACAGAGCTATATAACTGTCATAGCTCTGTCCTTTTCTCTGAGCGTAAACATAACTGCATTGTTTTGTCATGATAACCCCCCTGTTCAAATCTAGCAAATCAATTTTGAAACAGTTTCCACTACTTATTACAGTTGGCAATAGACCCTACTTTCGTTGGGTTTCAAATAGAGTCGCCAACAATAACTACACAGAAAGATTTTGTTAATTTACAAACTTAAAAATACAAATACAAACAAATTAATGAATAAAATATTATTTAGAAAAATACGTGAACGGAGGGCGAAGAATTACTTGTACAAAAACCTACAAACTAATTTTGCAGCATCTGTCCCTTCTACCAAAGTGGAAAACAGTCCGATGATTCAAATTGATAACAAGTAACCCTTTCCGGTTTGAATCCGGATACAATAAACTATTAAAACTACTTTTTACCAGCCATACAAATAAAGTAGTGTAAGTGGAAATGGTAGGTAGTAGGCCCATTAACACTAGCAACTTAATTCAGTTGGATGCCCCGAACCCGACGATCCGGAAAAAGATATGTCGGGTCATTCCGGGACAATCGCCGGTCGTCGCCCGGAATGAGCGCCTTGTTTTGCTGTTAGCCTGGTTGTTCACTGAGGTCAAAGATATGTTTACAGCCAAATAATACTTACTTTGAAACCTAGTGAATAAAGGATTTGAGGTTTAAGGCTCAGTTTTATTGTTTCGTGATACATTACATCGCTGCAATAGCTCCTGGCTCAATAATGTTATAAGAACTCGTCAATAGATGGAAAATGCGTGCTAGGTATGCTTTTTAAGTGAAGTTTAACCTAACATGAATAATTATAAACGAAAATGAGACACACGACACGGTCTCATAATTCATCGAAATTATGACAAATTCAAGTTTATAACTGTCTAGTACCCATAGCACAAGCCTAGAGCTTAGTTTGGGACTGGGTCAATTTGTGTTACACTGTCCCGTGATATTTATTTAAATTACCTTTTTCTCCTACCAAATAGCATCTCAAAACTCCTATTGCTGCAATCACAACCTCATTACAAGAGAGGATTGATTCCACTTTGGCAATTTTAATTTCATGTTTAAAATCAACCAAACAGATTTCATTTTCTAACTCCTTAGTCATGAGGCTGCAATCAATATCATTCCGGTTTTTAAAGCGTATTTTTTTCACTTGTTATTTTTAAACCCTGTAGGACCACAACTTTTCCTTTATCTCCAGGGTAAGGGCCACGTTCCTCACGAGCGATATTGGACGCGCGGAATTATGTGCATTCTTTGCTAAGGGTGCATTCGTAAGGCTGAAGATTTAAACGATTGAATGTAACCCTGTAGTATTTAGGGTTCCGTAGTCAAACTAAACCCTTATAGTTTTGCCATGTCCGTCCGTCCGTTTGTCCGCAGCCTAGCTCAGACACTCTTAGTACTAGAAAGCTGTAATTTGGCATGAACATACATATTAGTTACGCCAACAAAGTGGTATAATAAAATCTTAAAAAACATGGAGTATTTTTTTTTTCTCGTCTACCCCATAGTGTGGTTGGATAGGTATTGCAAAAATATTGCGGGTTTGTAAAACAATTTTTAGATTAAGGGATCCGTTTATGAAATATTAAGCTTTATAGGGGCAATTTTTGTTAGACTCAAGTGTCCACCCACCTACAGCCAAAACTACAAATACTAAAAATCTGAAATAAAACTTAAATGAAAGCGCATAATTATAACAAATTTAAAAGGAAAACTATCACAACTAAGTAGACATCATTGGTTCTTGAGATACAGGCGATTAAAGTGTTTATACGTACTAAAATCATCTAAGACGGCGTCAAATGACCTTCAATTGAAAATTTGTCAAATCTTGTTTTTTATGTTTGTATTACTTAACGGCTTCGGAACCCTACACTGAGCATGGCCCGATATGCTCTTGTCCAGTTTTTAATATAAATTGAAACAGTTTGTCAAATAAGTTTCTAAAGGAGCAACGTTCAGCGTTCAACGCGGGGCAGTGTGTGTCCAGGTCGCTACTATCTACTATCTTGTCTTTTTAACCCGCCAAGCAGCAGTATTCGCATTGTGGTGTTCTGGTGTAGGGGAACGACCGTTTAATAATAATTAGCATCTCAGTGTTGTTTAATAATTATTAGTAATGCATTTGCAGTTTTGACATTTGGAATATTTATGGCTCTGCCTAAAACAGACAGACTCTCGCACCATGAGTAGTATTATTATGATCCAATTGGGATTATATTTCAAATCGAAGCGAGCCCAACTTACACTTGACTATTTTTAAAACTTTTGGTTTTCCTTCCGAGTTTGTACTATAATGATACCTAATTTGATACTTTTGTATTTGACCGTTTTTACGATTCAAGATAAAAATATATATTGACAAAACGTTCCCTGTATCGAGATCACTTCATTTTTAGTCACTGTCTGTCTGTCTGTCCGTCCGTATGGTACAGCCACTTTTTTCCGAAAGTATAAGAACTATGCTGTTGAAACTTGGTAAGTAGATGTAGGAGCCGCATTAAGATTTTCACACAAAAATAAAAAAAAAACAATAAATTTTGGGGGTTCCCCATACTTAGAACTGAAATTCAACAATTTTTTTCATCAAACCCCGTGTGGGGGTGTCTATGGATAGGTCTTAAAAAATGATATTGAGGTTTCTAATATCATATTTTTCTAAACTTGCGCGTTTGCGCGAGAAACATTACCAAATTGGTAAAATGTGTCCCCCCCCCCCTGTAACGTCTAAAATAAGATGATGATAAAACTAAAAAAAATATATAATGTACATTACCATGCAAACTTCCACCGAAAATTGGTTTGAACGAGATCTAGTAAGTCCAGTCTAGCGAGTCCGACTCGCACTAGGCCGCTTTTTATTTGTTACTTTATCCACCGTAATATTAAAAAATCTTAAAGAAAGGGGCTATTATATTACGGTTTAAAAGATACAGCTAAAGTTAGGATGAACGGATGGACAGCGTAGGCATAAAAAATATAGGGAAAATCAATAGGGTCCCGTTGGGCTACCTTTGGGTTCAGAACCCTAAAAAGGAAGGTCCAACGATGGATATCTACCAGCTAGGAAGGCCATGGATTATTGCTTAGTTTAGTTACATTCATATTTCCCAACAAAAGCTCCGAAGGCAAGTTCCCATTTAAAATTACTGCGATTTCCTTCCCAGTATAAGAAAGAACACCTCGTCGCTTTTCGCATTATCCGTGGCGTGTTTTCGAAAACAGCTATAACCATTTGTTTCCATTTAAAATAACTTGGTGGGAATCGAGTCCGTGCGGGGTCAACAGCAAGATTCAAACAAGCGGTCATAACATAACAATCGCGAACTCACATTAACTGTGTGTGGATCCACGTAGTCAGGAAAACCATGGAGGAGAAGCCAAGATTTAATAAGACTTTTCGAATAGACAACATGCATGAAAATCAGGTGATTCTCTCAACGCAGCGCTGTGTTGAGAGAATCGTCGGAGCGTGCAAAACACATTTTAGCGCGTGCCTTTTCAATTAGGCAGCAGGCAGGTGAGTCGAGTTCAGCGTCGTATAGTCGCCTAATTAAGAAGTCACGCGCTAAAATGTGTTTTGTACGCTCCGGCGGGACTTCTTAAACTTGCCGGATAAAACTTCACCTTTGAGATCGACGCAGCGCTGTGTTGAGAGAATCAACCCCAGAATAGAGTTTCATTGATACGATTTAGGAGAAAATGTAAAAAAAGCATATTAAACGCAATACACTAAGTTTTGATCCATTTATTAAGATTTTATAAAGAATCAAAACTTGTCAAAAAATTAAAACTTCTTTTAATGTTTACGTAATATTTTAACTCAACGATATTGGCTTAAACATAGTCATTTACGAAATAAATGCCAATTTATAACGTCCTTATATTTTAAAAATGGAATAGCAGCTGTGACGTCATTCCTGTCCTCGATTTTGTATAGAGAGTTTTTGTAGGGGTGCTGAACTATGACTTCTTAAAACTTAATATCTTATGAAAAAAATACACGACAATTATGTCGCGTATACAGTTATTCCTCTCTTTCATACCACATTCCAGAGAGCGTACACATACATACATACATAACATCACGCCTTCATTCCAGAGTGGGGTAGGCAGAGCTACAGAAATACCAACAACTCCAAAAAGATTTGACGACACGGTGGCCTAGTTGGTAGTGACCCTGCCTCCGAAGCCAGAGGTCCTGGGTTCAAATCCCGGTAAGGGCAGATATTTGTGTGATGAGCGCGAATATTTGTTCCCGAGTCTTGGATGTTTTCTAAGTATTTAAGTATTTATTTCTCTTAATAAGTATGTTTATCGTTGTCTAGTACCCATAGTACCAGCCTAGAGCTTAGTTTGGGACTAGGTCAATTTGTGTGAGATTGTCCCCTGATATTTATTTATTTATTTATTTGTTGATAATTCTGTAACGACATTTTGCACAATCAGGCCAAGAAGTTTACCAGTGTATTAGTGACAGGTTGCAAGCCCATCGCCAAACAGTACTACAAGCCCTTATTCCAGAGAGCGTAAGAATTAAAATTATGCGTGTTCCCTATTAACGGCACTTTCAGATCGTATATCCTACGACCAAGTCACCCTAGCGAAGATGCAAACGCTCCTAACGTTTTTCTGTTCTATCGCTCAATAGTACAATGTGCATCAACGAAGTGAGAAGGGCATTACTAACGAGAGTATAGGTATTAGAAGGCCGACGCTGAAGGCGGAGGGCTTTTAATGAGTTTGTTATCACCTTACTGCCCGTGATACACACAATGTTTTTCAACACATTTACAAAAAAACCTAGTCAAATAAAGAAAACAAGAATCATCAAAATAGAAACATTCAACTGGCTAAAGAGATTGTCAACATGACAACTTTTTTCGACATAATTATCCACAGATAATGCTAAGAACTACGTTTACTTTTCAAACTTCATAGGCCATACTGCCAGATTGTAACGATTATCAAAATGAAACACAGTAAAAATAATTGCAAATGTCTCTGAAATAATAGTAAAATACAAATATAATGCAGCTAAATGTACCGTATAAGTTTTAAATAATTTAGGATTTTTTAAAAGGTCTTTACATAGAACCCAATAGGTTCGGTTCGGTTTGGTTTTTAACAATCCTAAAAAACCTTGCGGTTTCAGAAATAAAAAATACATACATACATACATAAACTCACGCCTTTATTCCCAGAGTGGGGTAGGCAGAGCTACAGAATTGCCAACAACTCTAAAGACCTTGTTGACAAATATGTAACCATATTTTGCACAATCAGGCTAAGATGTGGTTAGGCTAAGGTGTAGTGTGGTTTACCCCGATTAGTTGCTGGGTTAGAATAGTGCCACTCCATGTCTTCCCGTGGATGTAGTAAGAGGCGACAAAGGGAATATATGCTTGTAGTAGGTACTGTTAGTCGATGGGCTTGCAACCTGTCACTAATACACTGGTCAGAAATAAAATCATTATATATTATGATCATTATGTATTATGACCCATTATGTGTTTTGAACTTTATACATTATAATACGTACCCTCTAACGACACCTTATTATGACTTACACTCGAAAAACAATCTTCCTTCTGATGCAGAAGTGGGTAAATAATTGTAAACGTCTTCACTCGAATTTTTGGTTCTTACTATCTCTAAAGAATAAAACTATATATTAGCAAATCGCAAGCACCTCCCCATTTTTCCCTTCCGTGATGGAATACAGAAGAAAAGCAAACGACTCATTCATTTCCGAAACGTTCTTACTTCGTGACAGTTTCGTGATAACGCTTGGACGTATTTCTTTTATCTCAAAACTACCTCAATGTTTTATTTGATGAGGCTTTTTTAACCATGTTATTTTGTTAAGGAATTCACTTTTTGAATCTTAATAAAACAAAATGAAAGAATAATTTAAACAGCGGTGTTTTTCTTTTAAAAAATACACCTACTTTGTAAATTTTGGTAGAACTTTAATAAGGGAGAGGGGGGTACTTATTGAAGTTCTAGGGGAAGTTATTTTGCTTTCAATAAGCCGTAATGCTGTAATGTAAATTTATGTCACGCAAAAAATGTTTTGGCCGTACATTTTAAAGCAGCATTGAAATCGGACATAGTTAAAAGAGAATAATCCTATAAATAATTTAAACCAGTTGAAGAGGCTGTACACGAAATTTTGTCGATTTTGCTGTTTTTCGTGATTTTACTGTTGAAATGCTTTATTTCTACAAATTTTAATGCGCAACACGAAAGTTAATTTCGATATTTAACGAATGTTTAAAATACCTTTTTGTTTTTATTATTTAATTTTGATAAATCGACCTGAAACCGGCGACTGGTTTGTGAATTTTGCTGTAAGAGGTTTAGAATATCGCATATTCACGAATCGTTTTGACGTCTTAAAGGTATGAAAAAATTACAATTGATTGCTGTAAAAGTCGTCTAAAAAATGTATGAATTACTTTTTACCACCTTGATATATATTTTTTGTGTTAAATAATAATTAACTTTGTAAAACTTTATAGAAAATGGTCAAAAAATAGTTTTAAATTTAGGCGTCTTAAAACACTCGTTCATAAAATTAAAACAACAGTAATAAACTTCAGTTCAAAATCAATCCACTACCTTAAAAAAACATCCAAAAATTAAAAATAAAATAGCAATATAATAATGTTTTAAAAAAACCTAAATCCCGAATTAGAATTCGCGACAAAAATAAAAAAGTAGCTCATTCATTCGTAACTCATTTATTCGATCATAACTGAAATGATATATCATGATGTGCATTAAAACTTATAGAAAAGCAGTATTTAAACTGTAAAATCACGAAAATAAGCAAAACCGGCAAAATTTCGTGTACGGCCTCTTAAGTTTCAGCTTTAATTGCTATCAAACAGGTTAAGTTTTATTTAATTCTTTATTTATTAATTTATTTGCACACATTATCTTAATAGGTACATGGGACCCTGTCAGGATATTGCAAACATTTAAGTATAATTTTAAAATTAGGTATTACAAATTACAATAGACAATAGAGTTTAGTGTCCGTTGTGCGTTTTTTTTTTTGTAAAAACATTAAGTACTTACTTCAAACACATTAGTCTCTTTTATACTCATACCTCGCACAAAACGAAAAATCCAAACGTTCAAATACACACGCAGTGGACTGTACGCTCCTTTTACAGAACGTTGGTCCTAGAAATTTTATTTTTCACTGCTGTTCACTGATATAAAATTCTCTCTTTCGTGAAATATTTTATTTATTTGAACCTATTTATGTATTGAGTAATATTTAAAGTAAGAAGATTATTATTGACTAGTTTAAAAAAAAACCTTAGTAAATTTTTAAGAAGTGATTTGAAAATTGGGCACAAAGCTTACATATGACACTGGGGATTGCACGGCGAACAATGCCTTAAAGCCAAGTAAAGTGACCTTGAACGACGTCGCATATGTTTTTTGTCCCTTTCTTTGGGATTAAAAGAAAGAGTCAACCACATAAGCGCCGTTTTTTGTCCCTTTCTTTAAGATCACTTTTCTTGGCTTCAATTCGTTGTTCGCCGTGCAATCTCCAATGTCATATATAAGCTTCTGGCTAGTATCCGAAGGAAAATTAAAAAAAAACTTCAATCTATCGAGGCACAGGCTAGACGATAGAAAGCCAACGTGTAATGAGTCGAGCCGTCATTAGCTCGACTCTCGAGGAAGATTGAAAATTTAACGACGGCCATTGCTGCTGTGGTATTCTTTACAGGGCATCTATTCCGCTCGTTACACCATATTGCTTTTGACATTATTTATTTATTTATTCTAATAAAGTTCCGTGTCGTTGCCGGGTTAGAATAGTGCCACTCTATGTCTTCCCGTAAATGTCGTAAGCGGCGACTAAGGGAATAAAGGCTAGGGAATGTTGTACTGTTAGGCGATGGGCTTGCAACCTGTCACTAATTAATACACTTCTAAACATACTTAGTCTGATTGTGCAAAATGTGGTCACAGAATTATAAACAAGTCTTTGTAGAGTTGTTGGTATTTTTGTAGCTCTGCCTACCCCACTCTGGGAATACAGGCGTGATGCTATGTATGTATGTATGTATTCGGGACTGTTTTTTTTAGTCAAACCACTTGCTTGCTTTTTAACATTTAACACACAACAACCTCACTTTTTCCGTCCGTTCGCAGCCTAGCACAGAGACTCTAAGTACTAGAAAGCTGTTATGTCTACTCTATAGTGTGGGGTGTAGTTGGATAGGTCTTTCAAAAATATTATGGGTTAGTGAAAACAATTTATCGATTACGTAATCCGTTTATGAAATATTAAACTTTAAAGCGCTAATTTACAGCCTACAGCCAAATCTGCAAAAATTAAAAATCTGAAAAATATAAATAATGAAAGAACATAATAACGAATTTTAAAGAAAAACTATCCCGACTAAGTAGACATTATTGGTTCTCGAGATACAGACGATTAAAGTGTTTATATCTGCTAAAATCTAAGACAGCACCAATTGTCTTTAAATAGAAAATTAGTTATTACTTGTTGATTTTTATGTTTGTACTAACGGCTTCGGAGCCCTGCACTGAGCATGGTCCGTCATGCTCTTGCCCGGTGTTTAATGCACAATTTAATATAGAATACTTTTCATTAATTAACCCGTTTAGTGAAGGGCGTACACTCGGATCCTATTATATTATAATTATTACGTAGTTAGCCGCCTTCTTTGTATAATGGCAGAATATTGTTTTGACGATAAACACGACTTTCGACGAGAGAATTTTACGTTGCGACGTTCGAGAATAGCACCCATGATGCAGACGATGTATTCTGATGCACTTTTACTCTTTGCTTTTTATCGTTACTAGTTACGAGTAGGTACTGCTTGGTGATGAGTTTTTAAGTGACGTCTATTACTTTAATAGCGCGTTTTCCTTCTGATTGTAAAGCCAACGATATTCTGTATTGGCTTTAATTGTTATATCTGCAAGTAGATATTGTAAATTACCTTTTTCCGCGACGTCTGCGTAAAAGTGGTTTATGGGTCATAGACACTCTTAAAAACAAAAGTAGTCTCTCCTGTGGCCAATAGTTAAGAGCTTGTGTGCATATAAGATAGGTCTAAAGCAGGCCTGTAGTTGTTTTTGCAGGAATGGGCTTAGCCAGAAAATTAGGCCTAAAAAACGTTAACTTTCGGTGTGTCCACAGGAAAGACGGTAACCCCTTATACAATACACAACACTTTATTGTCCACCAAAAAAAAATTACAGAGAAATAGCACAATTTAAAATTTCAGGTAACAAACAGGCGTTCTTATCGCTGATTTGTGATCTCTTCCAGACAACCTTAGAAGGGATAAGGTTTTATTTTTTATTTTACCACTTTGTCGGCGTGACTAAATATGCAGAGGCCGGAATTCTCGTAGCTCTTTTGAGCTGTCATAAAGACTTCTTGTTTATCGACTTCCAATATGGTTCTCTGCCTTTTCGCCGACAAATCTTTGACAAATGCATCGTTACGCAAACTATTCATTTGCCAACCCGCTTTTTTTCTGTAACTACAAGTATTTCAAAATGTTTATAAAACTAACCTAACCTAAAACGTATAGGGGACGATGGTCCTGAAATAAATGCAAAATTATTTACAGTTTCTGTAGAAAATGGAAGTTATCAAATGATATGTTTGTGAAATGAATCATTTGTGAAACATTGGTTATGAAATGACAGGGATCCCTTCCAATATACATATGTATATTATAGGCGTCTATCATTTCACCGAAACACCTTTCATCGAATGTATCATTTCATTGAATTTCATTTCATCGAACGCAATTTTCTGCTGAAACCATAATGTTTTTAGGGTAATTTAAAAACCAAACCTAACCTAACCTACGTTAGTAATGTTTAAGATACCCTGAAAACATTGGAGCTTCAGCAGAAAATAGCGTTCGATGAAATTAAAAACAATGAAATGATATATTTGATGAAGTAATGAGTTACCATATATTATCGATAAATACAAAATACAATATTTAAAATTTAAATATAAGTAGAAGTAAACAACAGGTATCGCGAATGAGCGATCTCTTCGAGATAACCTTTGGATATTTCTAGTACTAAGAGTCTCTGAGCTGATCTGCGGACGGACGGACGGACATGGCGAAACTATAAGGGTAGTTAGAATAAGGGTCCCTAAAAAATCATAGCACATAGTGCAATTTCCATCTAACTAAATCTGTAAAATGCTGGCACTATTCCACATTGACATATGTTTTAAAGGCTTCTCAGTAACGGGATTTAGTGAGTCGGTGCATAATTTTTACATTGAAGTGCTCTGGAGTCCAGTGGTGAAGAGTGAAGTCACAGACGGACGAAATTCCATTAGCGAGTATTGGACGGAGGCCAGAGTGGTTGTTGCTGGCAAGACTAGGTTGTGTAGATGCTAAAGTAGGTATAAAACAAACATTGACCAGTTTGTTGGGTTTCAAAGTCAACAAGGAACCTTTATAGTTTCACCATGTCTACAGAGCTGTTATTTGGGATAGTTATACATTTACCTTACGCCGACATAGATGTGAAATAAATTAACAAAAAAACGGTATCCTTCCTTACATGTAAAGCAAAGGTATGCTATTTATTTTACAGTATAACATCAAGTGACATATTATTGGATATCTCTTAAAAAATATCATGAGTACTATGTAGTATGTTATTATCAATATTTGATAAAAATTCATGAAATGAAAATTATAATTTTGGTTAGAGTTAGGCGTCAAGTGCGAGTCGCAAAATGTTTTTTTTGTAATAAAGGAACAAATTAATGATTTTCGGGTTTTTCCCTTTGCTTGTGCTTTTAAACCTTCCTTCTTGCCAAATTTCAGGATTCTAGGTCTATGGGAAGTACCTACCCTATAAATTTTGATTCCCTTGAAATTGTGACCTCTTCATCATACTATCAAAATTGTATTGCCACAGCTATAAGTACAAAATAAACCCGGGGATCATATTGTTGCTACGGTGTGGTGATAGGAAAACTGGTGAAATAACTAGCATAGAGGCATTCTTCAGTTTCAGAATTACAGAGGATGTGAATACCTAACTATAGGTCAGACCCCACTAAACATCTGTATCGACAAAGAACCGTCGCGTCTGTTCCAAAAGTAAAATTCTACTCTTTGTCCCGCATCAACGGGCTCGGAAGACCTCGAATTAAAATTTATTGTCCACTTCATAGAGCTGGATTGGACCACAAGTAATTACTGAATTCAAGGGCCTGGAAAGTGAGCCAAAAATAACCAGAAACTTTATAAATTGAGTGGTGACACATATGCCTAGTGCACAAAGGTTAATGTAATTGAATGTCGCCTTAAGTTGCGTGCTGTCATTTTTAGCTTCGACGAAAACATTTGTGAATTGGTTGGTGACATCGTGAAACTAATTTGAATTGTTGGTTATTAGCTAGGGCTATTCAACTTTGCAAAACCATATTGCCTTTTTTAGAGTTCCGTAGTCAAACTAGGAACTCTTATAGTTCCGCCATGTCCGTCCGTCCGTCCGTCCGCAGCCTAGCGCAGAGACTCTTAGTACGTAGAAAGCTGTAATTCGGCATGAATATGCATATTAGTCATGCTAACAAAGTGGTACAATAAAATGTAAAAAAGTAATAATACCTCCCTTACACGTAACGTGGGGATGTATTTTTTTTTCTCGTCTACCCTATGGTCAGGTGTCGTTGGGGGTTCAGGGTTAGTGAGAACACTTTTTCAATTAAGTAATCCGTTTATGAAATATTAAGCTTTAAAGCGCTAATTTTTATTAGACCTGAGTGTCCCCCCCTACAGCCAAAACTACAAATACTAAAAATCTGAAAAAAATCTTAAATGAAAGAGCATATAACGAATTTTAAAGGAAAACTATCACGACTAAGTAGACATCATTGGTTCTTGAGATACAGGCGATTAAAGTGTTTATACCTACTAAAATCATCTAAGACGGCACCAATTGACTTTAAATAGAAAGTTAGTTATTACTTGTTGATTTTTATGTTTGTAGTACTTAACGGCTTCGGAACCCTACACTGAGCATGGTCCGACATGCTCTTGCACGGTTTTTTATATTGTATTGCCAACGCTGCGATACCTATTATTGACTTGACAGTAATGGCGGCCGAGTAAAAGTCAATACCCTAACACGTCAATGTTTCTTTCTTTCTTTGTTCCCATAATAATCGTCCAGGCTCGAGAAAAGGGTCAGGACCAAAAAGTTTGCCACGCTAACTCACGCAATTAAATTTTCTATGAAATTTTTCCATTTTTTTTTTAAGGAGAATGCACACGAGCACTCAGGCTGGTGATGGTAAGTGGAATCTGAGACCCATAGACATTTGAATTCTCAAGACTATAATCCTAAGACCTCAAATGCGTTGCCAACCCTGAGGACTAAGATGGAATGCCTCTATGCTAGTAATTTCACCGGTTGTCTTATCTCCATATCAGAACACAACAATGCGAACACTGTTGCTTGGCGGGTGGTTAATGGATAAGATGGTGGTAGCGATCCGGACGGACCCTGCACAGGGTCCTACCACCACTAACTTACTCTCTACTTTGTGCGACGAAAATTAGCCATATAATTGTAAGCATACTTTTCTTTTGGACGGAACTCTTTCCGTCTTCGTTGTTTGTATGGTTAACTGCGCGTAACTATAGTCCAAATTTTTGGTGCTCACCCAAAAGTTGATTCGGCCGCTTAAGGTATATCAGCTTGGGGTATAGTCAAACATAACGCTAAGATAGCGATTGACGTAAGCTAATGACAGATCGCTTCGACCGTTATGTCAACTCTATACATTGATAGAAAACACTGACGTCATGGCCTCTATTCAGGTGCGTTAAAACGATATCGTGTTTGACACGTTTAAGAATCGTTTATGTCACAGTCGCCATTATTGTAAATGACATAAGAGTTATCAAAACGTTGACAATACGGAAACAGGTCAAAGACGATATCGTTATTAGGTACCTTGTAGGATTCCAGCCCAGCAGCGTTTGCATCTTGACTACGCGTAATGTTGTTCTATAAAGAGTATTTGTATTGTATTGTATTATAACGATAAGGAAATAAACGAAAATTTACTTTACAAAACCTAATACAAAAGTATAATTTTGTGTACAGACAGTGATATATTTTATCGTAGTCGTAAAGTTACCGACAAAGTTGCAATGCGACAGCCTCTAATGTAAATTTTGTACGTGTGCATTTAAATGCTAAAGCTTTAGTAGATTTTATGCACGAATATGATTGTAGCCATGTTTTATAATCGCTATAACATAAAACGTCAATTATCTCTGATTAGCATGCTGGCGAGAAACTTCTAAACTGTGAAACTTTCTTATAAAGTTAGTTGTGTCAAAAAAACTTTTTAGAAGTATGCTTTTGTTTCGAACTGGTTTTTTTTTGCATAGTCGTTATTTAAATAAAAATAAAAAATATCAGGGGACAATCTTACACAAATTGACCTAGACCCTAACTAAGCTCTAGGCTTGTTATATGGGTACTAGACAACGATAAACATACTTATATACAGAAATACATACTTCCATAGAATACATCCAAGACTCAGGAAAAAATATTCGCGCACATCACACAAATATCTGCCCTTACCGGGGTTTGAACCCAGGACCGCTGGCTTCGGGGCCAGGGCCACTCCCAACTAGGCCAACGTGTGTGAGCTTATTAAGACCAAACTAATGAGTCCCAAACCGGTGGGTTCCTACGTTAATTATGGCAGATATCCTGTCGCCACCTTCCGACTGCATCAGCTCTTTGATATTGCTTTGTCGTTGGGTTCACATTATTTGGTCTAATTTTAGATCATTCCTCTTATGAGAACTGGATCTAAATTGACTTGCAAGATTTTAAGCGGACTAACTTATGAAAATACCTTCGAACACTGCAAGTTACAATAAAAACTAAAAATCCTCGGTAATATCCAAAAAAAACTTATTTTGTTGTTACATTCGCAATGTTCTCGAATGTTTTCGAGAATCTTATCAAAATTAGTCTTGAGTAATTATCCGAAAGTTCGGGAATGTTCTGCTACTTGCAGGCAAAGGGAGTGTGACTAATACATTAATCACCGGGGTTCAGCTGAAAACCAGCGCTGTGGCTCCTGCTGCAGCACATGCTGAGCTGAGTCCTATTTGACTTCACACTACAGCGCAACGTTTTTCTCTAATCTTGTTTTCTTTTTGCACTTTGTATATTGTGTTGCAGTGTGTACTTGTCAAATAAATGTTATGAGTTTGAGTTTGAGTTTGAGTTTAAACGTAAAAGTGTCTTATTTCCGTCAAAATTTTGGTTTTGGGACAAAAACATCTCAAAATCTTCCTTCTATCGATTGAGTAACTTTAACGTAACGTTATCGAGAAAATGTATATCGTCCCTTTACTATCGCAACCTCGTATCTTATCTTATTGATTAGTCGGAAAAACTCTCATGTTTCAAGAAGCATAAAGACTACTTTTCTATCTATTTATTCGATCAGGGCGGGAATTCTACAAGGTAATAACGATATCGTTTTTGACCTGTTTCCGTATTGTCAACGTTTTGATAACTCTTATGTCATTTACAATAATGGCGACTGTGACATAAACGAATCTTAAACGTGTTAAATACGATATCGTTTTAACGCACCTGAATAGAGGCCCTGATAAGAGGTTAAGTAAGTAAAGGGACGACATAAGAATTGGAATCAGCGCTCAAATTTGATAGGTAGTTGACATTGATGTTAACTTACGTATCGTCATCGAGTAGTAACGAAAACATGAGTCTATTTTAGGCGTTAATACGGATAGATTCAGAATACGTACACACGTTACCGAGTCGTTAAGGTGATACGAAAACGTAACGTATGATTTAAACGTTCGTGCTGGAGCTATTGAGCACAAGGAAGATAACGGTAGATATCCGATAGTCTCAAACTTATAGCTATTTATTTCAAAAGTCTACTGTATTTCACTCGATCAGAATATCGTTAACGTCAAACTCGGCTGCATTCAATGTATTCATTTATTCACTGCAATCTTTCACGTGAGGCAAAAACATGCATTTTAGCCCAAGTTGGTACGGTCTCGATTCAAACTTACGAATGAATCATACATGAGATGTTCAATCTGTCCTGTATTATCCTGATTTAAAACGAATTATATCTTATTGAATTACAAAAGAAAGGCAACCTTGTCTGGTGATTAATAAAGATACAATTAACACTAGTGATTCTTCGTCACATGTGCCCTTTTAGCTCAGAAATAAAGAACATAACTACCGATATTTCATGAGCTATGAGTCTGTGTAGTTTTAGGATACCTTGAAGAATTGGCGGGGGTCTTGGTAAAGTGGTTTTTTGAGGCTTCAGTTTTCAGTAGCGAAAGTTTGACAAATCGCCCGGAGTGCAGTTTCAGTCGTCAGACGATAAGCTGATGTGTCCCAGAGGCGTGGGTTTGTTCTTTATCGACTTATTATGTTTTAGAGCTTCGTGCGGTTGTTGTTTTATCGTTTTTTAGGGTTGCGTAGTCAAACTAGGAACCCTATAATAGTTTCGCCATGTCCGTCCGCAGCCTAGGTCAGAGACTCTAGGTACTAGAAAGCCGTAATTTGGCATGAATATGTATATTAGTCACGCCAACAAAGTGGTTAAATACAATCTTGAAAACATGTTTTTCAGTGTACCTTCCCTACACGTAACGTGGGGAGGTATTTGTGTAGGGTGTCGTTGTATATGTAAGGTATCCGTTTATGAAATATTAAGTTTTAAAGCGCAAATTTTTGTTAGAGTTATGTGTCCCTCCCCCTCAGCCAAAATTACAAATACTAAAAATCAGAAAAAAGTCTTAAATGAAAGCGCATATAACGAATTTAAAAGGAAAACTATCACGACTAAGTAGACATCATTGTTTCTTGAGATACAGGCGATTAAAGTATTTATACCTACTATAATCATCTAAGACAGCACCAAATGACTTTAAATAGAAAATTAGTTATTACTTACTTGTTGATTTTTACATACATACATAACATCACGCCTTCATTCCCAGAGTGGGGTAGGCAGAGCAACAGAAATACCACAACTCCAAAGACTTACTGATATTTCTGTAACCACATTTTGCACTAACAGGCTAAGAGGTTTACTAGTGTATTAGTGACAGGTTGCAAGCCCATCGCCTAACAGTACTACAAGCCCTATTCCCTTAGTCGCCTCTTACGACATCCACGGGAAGACATGGAGACATTGTTGATTTTTGTTTGTAGGAATTTTAATTGTGTTTGTTATACAATTTTATGTCAGCATTCATTACTCGTATATTAAAGCGGTGTATGGCGACTAAGGGAATAAGGGCTTGTGGTACTGTTAGGCGATGGGCTTGCAACCTGTCACTAATACATTGGTAAACATCTTAGCCTGTTTGTGCAAAATGTGGTAACAGAAATTAAAACAAGTTTTTTAGAGTTATTGGTAATTCTGTCGCTCTGCCTACCCCACTCTGGGAATGAAGGCGTGATATTATGTATGTATAAGTACAGAGTGTCTCTAGCGACGCTATGACGTGTCTAATAAACCTCGTATGTCAAAATTGGGTTACCTATTCAGCTTATACGAGGAAACAGAAAAACCATACATACATTCAGGTCAAAAACATTACCCTTCTTTCCGGCAGTCGGGTAAAAAGAGGAGTGTTATAAGTGTAACATGTATATCTGTTTGTTTGAGTCATCTGTGTTTTTGTTGATCTATGTTTCTATTTGGATGCGTTTCTTTTTAAAGAAGCCTATTTTAATCTAGATGGTTCTTAGCTAAGTTTAAGATATATCTACTTATCCTAATTATCACTCAATGTCCAACTGTTTTGGACGTCATGACATAATGGAGAGTCTCTCTGCTACATGACGTAGGCTGTTTAACTCATGACCCTTTTTCTGCCCTCGTGCAATCGGTTAAAAGTACATACAACCAACAAATCTATTATCGAATTAAACTTCCTAACGATCTCATCAACCCAATTATCATTCACACGTCTAACAGCCCTTGACGTCATGACGTAATAGAGAGTCCCTGTATGCTAATAATTAACCGGTATTTTATAATATTACGTACATAACGTAGCCTACGTTATGTACGTAATATTCAATTTATGATCCTTCCTTATAAATCTATATTACCTTTGAAATTACACTTAACAGCCCTCAATGTTATGACATAGGTAATTGAGAGTTGTGCTAATAATCAACCGGTATTTAGTAATGGCTACATAACGTAAGTTACGCTTACTACGCGAAATCGGTTAAAATACATGCAACCAATAAATCAATTACCAAATTAAACCTCCTAATGCTCAATCAAACTGAATTATCATTCAAACGTCCAACAGCCCTCAACGTCATGGCGCAATGGAGAGTCCCTCTGGGCTAATAATTAACCGGTATTTTGGGACTAAACAAAGCAGCTCAAAAGTTTACCCATTACGGTCCGAGTGTAAGAGAAACCCTCCTTTAGGGGTGTCAGAGATAAAATCCTCAACAATTTGGTTTTTTAACGATTACATTAAAGCAAAAAGGAACTTTATGGTCTGATTAGTCAGTGTCAATTGCAATTGGAAAAGTTACTAACAAACAAATACCTACTTTTTGACTCATTTTTTCAAGACTTAAAAAAATAAAAAAAATATTTTCCCCCGTGTGGTTGCCGGGTTAGAATAATGCCACTCCATGTCTTCCCGTCGATATCGTGAGAGGCGATTAAGGGAATAAAGGCTTGTAGTACTGTTAGGCGATGGGCTTGCAACCTGTCAGTAATACACTGGTAACCATCTTAGCCTGATTGAGCAAAATGTGGTTACAGAGTTATCAACAAGTTTATAGTTGTTGGTATTCTGTGGCTCTGCCTACCCCACTCTGGGAATAAAGACGTGACGTTATGTATGTATGTTTGTAAAAAAAATACGTTCAATGGATACTTATAATCTTAACTTAACTTAATAAAAAAGTAATGATCAAGTGTGTAAATAATTGTAAATGACTTGATCTTTTTTTAAAGTACGTTATTATCAAGTCAACCAACTTCAATTGACAAAGACTATAAGATTAGTGATTTGGTTAAATAGTATAAAGGCCTAATAATACCATTGTGCAAACGTATATATGTCCAAAAGCAATCAATAAAAGTACTTTATATTGAAAACACAAAACAAAAAAAAAAACAAAAAAAAAATTGATGGTACAACCCTTAATCTACATTATATTATTCACGCTGACGCTTTTGTATGCATTACGGAACACTAAGAATACGACTGGTCCACGTCTATCTTAGCATAAACTCTCTTTAGTCGGAATAGAGTACAAATTGCTTTGATTAAAGGCCATGTTAAAGTTATATACTGATCGTGCTTAGACATAAAGACATAACTTTCAGTTATTTATACAGCAAAGTGAACCAAACGTTTAGTAGTCATTAGGTTGCATAACCCTTGCATATTTAGGGAGTGACACGATTTGACAGAGAAAAATAGAATTATTGCGATTCCTGTAAGAGGAAAAAGAAAAGATTGCCATGTTTTGTCTCTATCACCGACCAGGCATTTTTTCACAGTTGAATTATAGGCAGACGTCAAACCGTAAGCAACAAGAGTGTCAAATGTAAACCGGTCAAATTGTGTACTAAATAAATGTACATTTTGACGTCATTATATCTTTCTCTTACCCCTAGTCGCTCGATGCCAAATCTATAACTATTAGACTATATCTATGTTTCATATGTTTAGGTTAAAAAAACCTTTCAGCTGGAGGAGTAAAATGATAGCCTAATAAAAAAAAGTGTAACGAATTATAGTATTGTGGTTAAATCAACGTGGTTAAGTGAAAAGGAAAACTACCTATTCATTTTCTGTACAATTTCTTTCGCTGTATTTTCTTAAAACCAAGAACTTTATTTTTTTAATTACCTACTTACAAAGTGTTTGGCTGAACCAGGTTTAACATGCTCGCTTTGCTCGGGTGGATAAATATTTCGTGACATAATGGCTTATTTTAGTCTCCTTCTGAACAATGTTTTACTATTTGGACTGATGTCTACAGAAAAATATTGAAATCAATAAAAAATGTTTTTTTTTAAACAATAAATATTACAAACTAAAAAGTTTATGTAAGTTTAAAAACTATGTGTTTAGCCAGTGGCCTTGGGCCATTCTACATCAAGTTCTTTCTTTCGCATTCGCATTAATTCAGACCCACATCGATGACACTTCAAATACCCATTTATCCATCCCTTCGACTGCATTCCCAACTAAATTTGCAATCGAAACTAAATCAGTCTGCACCAAAATCAACTACGCCATCTGACCATTAGCTTCTACCGTAGAAATAGAGTAAAGTATTGATAATGCACAGACAAACCGGAATACACACGACAGCATCTGAGAAGTCTAGTATTAGTTCTAAAACAGAGCCACTCTCGATTTACCTGTGTAGCTTAATGTTGTTCTTGTGTTGTTTAGTGGCCAGTTAAAGGACCGTTCGCAAATACACTGCCGCACTTCTGAGCTTGCTCTCTAATAATACCACATTTAAGGGTGTCTATCATTTCATCGAAACACCTTTCATCGAATGTATCATTTTATCAAATTTCATTTCATCGAACGCTATTTCGTGGAATCTGATACCCATAGACATTTGAATTCTCAAGACTATAATCCTAAGACCTCAAATGCGTTGCCAATCCTGAGGACTAAGATGGAATGCCTCTATGCTGGTAATTTCACCGGCTGTCTGTGATGAATACAAGTATTTGTTCCCGAGTGTTGGGTGTTTTCTATGTATTTAAGTAAATATTTTTCTATTTTAAAAGAGTTTAGATTAGTTTAGGACTAGATTAATTTGTGTGAAATTGTCCATGATATTTATTCATTTAGACGTTTGTAAAACCAAGTTCCCGTAATTTCCAGACTCAACAAATCGTAAACATATAATTTAAATTCATTTTTCTAAACTTTAGTGTAATCAATATTAATTGATTCCAATCGAATATATATATATTCATATGGTTTATCGGGTGTCCCTTGCAATCTCTATTAACGTTTGTCCCAATGCAATACGAAGCCGAATTATATTTTTATGAAATTATTCTTTTATTATTCCGTGTGGTTGCCGGGTTAGAATAGTGCCACTCCATGTCTTCCCGTAGATGTCGTAAGAGGCGATTAAGGGATTAAGGGCTTGTAGTACTGTTAGGCTTGCAACCTGACACTAATACACTGGGAAACATCTCGGCCTGTTTAAGCAAAATATGGTTACAGAACTATCAAGAAGTCTTTGTGGAGTTGTTGATATTTCTGTAGCTCTGCCTACTCCACTTTTGAAATGAAGGCGTGATGTTTTGTATGTAAGTATTCTTTTATTCTGTGATAAACAAACAATACCATGTTATAGACAGTAATATTTAAAGTATAATTCATGTGCAATATAATTAATAAATATATTCTAAGATCACAAGCCCCCTCTCCTAATGTTGCTGTGCCCAACCGTTTGTTAGTCGTATACCTCGAAATCAAAAATTCCTTGTAGCTTTTCACCTATTCGCGTTTCGCCGCGATAGCGTATTTTGTTGTAGCGTGTAATATCTGTGGTATAATTTGTTACTCGCATATATTTAGATTTTTACAACAGTAACAAATTTTGATGTAGCATGTATTATCAATAGTCTATTAGTTAGCTGCATATATTTTCAATAGATGTTAACAACAGTAGCAAATTTTGATGTAGCATATACATATGCTACATCAAAATTTGCTACTGCTACTGTTGTAAAATGCGACAATTTTTTTTTGCGGTTAACTAAATAGGCTATTGATAATACTATCAATAGCCTATTTAGTTAGCCGCAAAAAAAATAGTCGCATTTTACCTGGGTCGCATATTGTTGTACTGTATTGTATTAATCGTTAAAAAAAATGGCTATATCACTGAGATGTAATAAAAATTATTAGTTATTTTATTAGTCATATCAGTGATATGCACATCGAGGTTACATATCACACTCATAACCAGGAGATAAACTACAAGTGCGAAATGCATTTACAAAACAAAACTATAACTCCCTTACTTATGAACGTGAAATAAGCTTGGAATAGTTTATGCCATGCTTTGTCACTTTCAGTCAATTGCAAATGTCACAATTACAGATAAGGACAAAGCATGGCATTAACTATTCCAAGCTTATTCCACGTTCATAAGTAAGGGGGTAGAGGTATAGTGCTTCAAGGAAATATCAGGATATGTAATAACGCATTACAAACAAATATCTATCGAGGTGAAAAGCGACTACAGTGAAGGAAGGCAGGAAAGTAAATATACTAAGTATGGATTTTATACACCATTGTAATTTGCGACCAGAAATCATACTACAAGAAAAAAATCTGTTCAGAAATTTTGAGATCGCGGCGAAACGCGAATAGGTGAAAAGCTACAAGGAATTTTTGATTTCGAGGTATACGACTACCAAACGTGCCCAACAGGGTCCATAATTACGTTATAATTAATGATTACTGTATATAAAAGTTAGCCTAACATCTGTAAACTAACACTATGGAATGCAATAAACATTTGAGTATTGAGTATTGAGTAATTTGTCCTAAGCTGGTTTTGCTGATTCAGACCAATTTAGATCTCTTCTTAAAATACCTACGATTAGGTTAGGTTAGAGTTGTATTATGAAAATAAAACAGGTAGAGTTGGCTTTAGGATAAACGAAAATTCGGAAAAACGATGCATTAGAACAAATGACAATTAGGATTACCAATATAGATCAGTTTTCTCCTTCTTTTGATTGTAGGAGAAAAGCAAGAGTCACACAAAACCAATATAAGAACTATCCAAAAGAAATTGGCCAAACAGGCTTCTAGTATCGTATGGTGGGTCATACACAGATTTAGGTTACCGTCTTTCCTGTGGACACACCGAAAGTTAACGTTTTTAAGGCCTAATTTTCTGGCTAAGCCCATTCCCTCAAAAACTCTGTCAGGACTGGTTTAGACCTATCATATAACTGATATGCACTAAGCTTTTAACTATTGACCATAGGAGAGACAACTTTTGTTTTTAAGAGTGTCTACCCAGGTAGGTACTCGAATACTTAACACGCTGACCGTTAAGATCTCCCGACCTAATAACATTTGAAGATTTACAGTCAAATAAACGTCCTCTTTGCCCATAACTCACTCCACTACAGCCTATAAAACTGTTCCGAGGTTATTAAAAGTTCGCCCCTTAATTGTGGATTGGAAAGCCGCATCCTTGGTAAGGGTGGGGACTGACTGTTGTGTCATACCGTAAGTATTGGGTTACAGTCTCACAGCTGGATTGACAGGTCGAGAAAGGATGAGAGACGGATAAGACGTTCTCATTAACATTTTTTTTTATTACAATTTTTTTGTTTATATATTGTTTTCAATAAAACGTTATTTAGTAGGGACTCCCTTAAGCTTAGCTTAGTAATCCTTGTTGCTTTTAAGCCATCGACACAGAAAATGTATTTAATAGGTGCATTATAATCTATAATGCCTTACCTGAAGAGATACTGGTTGCTCCAGGGAAGTATGTTTAGGAATACCTAAGTTGACAAACTGGCTTTTTGATAAGTGCTATTACAGCGTTAAGGATTTTCTCGAGCGTAATATTGGTGTTAATTTGTAATTTTATTTAAATTTTTGTTGACGTTCTATTATGATTGAATTTTATTTTTATTATTTTACAATAATATATTTATATCTTTGAATTTAACTTGATGTTATATTAATATTTGCATGACTGCATGCAGACTGAATACACTGGACTTTTAAAATAATGTTTACTACTTAAAAAACTGTATTCAGCAAATAAACATTTTGATTTGATTTGATTTAAGGGGCTAGGTGAATTGGTGTGAGATTGTCCCCGATATATAATTATTAATTATTATATTTCATATCTTAGTTTCCGAGATAATGGTTCTTTTATCCACGATTTCGTAGGCGTATGGGGTAGAAATGGAATTGTAAAATTACGAGTACATAGGCTAGGTTTTGTCTGTAATAAAATCACATGGTGGCAATGGTATCAAAATAGCAAACTCCAAAATTTTTGAAAGTAATTGAATTTGAATGTTTTTTAATCATCGTCTACAAATTGAAGAGTAGGCTCTAAAAATATACGTAACTAGGGTCCTATTTTGAGTCGTTTACGAGTAACACTCATTTAAACTTTATGTTGCATAGTTCCGCTACCCGATAATAGATGGCGGTAGCAGTCATTGTATACATTTGTATGTATTGAATATAAAATCGAATATACATGTTTTATTTTTCAATCATTCGTCTAATAATTATTATCACTATTATCAGTTATCACAAAAAGGAGTGAAATGAAAAACAAATAATTAAAATATTTTAAAAGTACGCCTGCTATGCCTTAAAGTGAATTTGAAAAGCAATAACTGGAATTGCCATCAATGTGATAATATGCCAAACAAAAAGGGAAATCAAAGAGATAACTAAATATGTAACGCAGTCGGGGACAGTTTTGTGGAACATTATGTTAAAAGTCCGTATTTTAATTAGTTTTTTTTGTCCATAATTATTATGATGCTGTGACGATTTTAGAATTATTCCAAACGCAACAATGACTTGTAAGACTTAAACGAAACATAAATAAAAGAGGTAAACTTAAATTAAACGTTTCAATTATATGTTCCAAGTCAGCCCCCACCCTAATACCCTAGGAAAGGGCACTAAGTCCCATTTGTGTCGGGTCCTATTATCCCCCGGGAACATATTGCATTATCGGATGACCTTTAATAGGGAATCACCGGGATGTGGATTGCTATTAGTTATTACTATTAATATTAAGACGCTCGCTTCATGGGTCGTTAATATTTAAGGTTTTTGGGGTCAGTGATGAGTTTGAGCTTATTATTAAACGAGGGTAGGTAAGTATTGCCCTTTGTTAATACTAGCTTTTAATTGAATAGTACTGTTCGTATGTATGCATATAAATTGTCCGTTTTATATCTCCGTCCGTTTATAAAATGGGCTGAGACAATTACATATTATTGTATGTATGTATGTAAACACTTCATTGTACAAAACGTGCAATCAAAATACAATACTTGCAAAATCAGAATATACAAAGGTAATCTATTTATTTATCCCTTTATAGGATTTCTTCAAGCTAACGTTTGGGTGATTGAGAAAATAAGAAACACCGGTCAAGTACGAATCAGATTAGCGCACTGAGGGTTCCGTACCGCCGCACAGTAGGTATTATATTCCGATTTGAAATCGATTTCATATTGAATCAACGCAAGCCCGGCTCTCACTTGAGCATTGTTTTTATTTGTCGTTTTTCTTTATAATTTGTAATAATCATAACAAATTACAATACATAAAAAAACATAGTTTGAAAATAAAAATGCTTAGTGTAAGGGACCCCTTTATTACTTCACTTTATTTAAAAAAAAAAACTTAGTAAAACCGCCATAATTAACACATTCTGAAAAAACCCGAACCCGAACCTGAAACTACCCGCTATGTATTACGGTTCAAAAGATACAGCTCTTTAAAGTAATGATGGACGGACGGACGGACAGCGTGGGCATATTAATAGGGTCCCGTTTGGCTCCCTTCGGGCGCGGAACCCTTAAAGGACCATCGAGTACATATTAGTACAAAAACCAAGTTTACGTAAAGTTTACACATACATAAATAACAACACGCCTTTATTCCCAGAGTGGGGTAAGCAGAGCCACAGAAAAACCAACAACCCTAAAAAGACTTGTTGACAATTCTGTAACGACACTTTGCATAATCAGGGCAAGAAGTTTACCAGTGTATTAGTGACAGTTTGCAAGCCCATCGCCTAACAGTTGTAACACTAGTTCAAGGAAACTAAAAAGGAAAACTTAATCTAATTAAACGTTCAGAATACTGGTAACTGATATAATAATCAAAAGGCCAGTGAGATCGTCTACGTGATTGTTAGGAATACATTGTGACGTAGCAATCCAGTTTCAGAAGATTGATGTATGAGAAGATAGTAAAATTTGTTTTAAGCTCGCCACAAAGTGTGGAAGGGGGCACCATCGCCGCCCCATTTATAAACTGCCAAAGGGTTAGTGAAAATGGAGGGCGTGATAATACATATGAATGAAGGTGACGAAGAAGCTGATCTGGCAAGTTTTTGGATTACATTCCTGCTTCCAGATCCTAGCACAATTTTTCCAGTGCTAGTTCCTAATCTTGGGCACCAACCGCCTCTTTTGTAATCCTGTAGGATAAAAGTAGCTTTATTCGAGCCATTTCAGGTTTGTGATAAGCGTCTGCTACGCTAGCCTCCGTGAAGACTGTGAAGGAACTCAGAGGCATCGTCCAGCAAGACCTGAGTCTACATCTGGACTCCAAAACATCATTTGGTGCTTAAGTCCGCATCACTTGAAGTTACACAAATCTGAAGGACTATGTAGAGCTTTTGTTAAAATAAAGATAAAGAATAGCACTGGGTTTTATTGGACCAGGACCTAGTCAGGTCAATAAAGTCGAAACGCTGTGGAAGGAATAAGTATTAAACATAACACATAGAATAACCTGTAGTATAAAGCTGTAAGGAAAAGATGATTAGAATAAAACCAAATCATTTTACTTTCTTCATTTTTTATGTATGAAAACGTAGTAAATCTAGAAGCTCAGGCCGAGGAATACTTTAGGAAAAGTTTAATTAGTAAATCTGAAGACGAAAGATCTCAGGAACATTGTCTAAAAGCATTGATCATATATCTAGGAATCTAGTTCAAAAACTCACCAAATTAGACCTGTTTATTATGTATTATTGTAACTAACTTTTAAAAGAGAACTTCACGTGAACACTGATATCAAATCTCCTCCTTATTAGGTCTAACAGGATTATTCTAGAGAATTGCAATCATGACTCCTGGTAATAACTGAAAATAAGAACTACGACCGCTCTTAACTAGGTCTAGGATGTAAGTAACTGACTATCTCACTAAAATACAACTGCCTCTCTTCAGGACTAAAATACAACCATCTCTCTTCGGGGCTAAAATGAAACTTTCTTTCGTCAGGGCTAAGATACAACCGTCTCTCGTCAAGACTAAAATGTAACTGAATATTTCTAAGGGCTTTTATTTCTCGAATGCATCTGCGCTACTTTCAAATTTATTTATTTTTTCTAAGAAAGGAATCTCCAGCCTTTTACACGAATTACCTAAAGGACCCATTCACTAATCTAATGTGGCCAAAAGGTCTCACTACACTCTATACTTACGTTATTAAGGTACAACAACATCATCCAATTTACATTTGTGAGAAGGACAGACGGCTCTGATAGGGCCGTCGTGTCACACAGTACTACAAGCGCTTATTCCCTTAGTCACCTCTTACGACATCCACGGGAAGACATGGAGTGGCACTATTCTAACCCGGCAACCACACGGGGGAAACTACATTTGAAATAAAAAAAACCTATTTTACTTACTAAAACATTTCTTTGATTATTTCAACAACTTAATTTCACTGTAGACAGATTAAACCTTATTTTAATTATTGAATCCAATATTAATTACGTTGGTTAAGTCCAATGTTATTCAATATCATAATTCATTCAGTAATCGAAATCGCTAACTCCCTAAGGCATTAGGGAATAATGTGCTAACTTCTGGGAAATAGGTAGATCTGGAATGTATTAAGGCCGTGGCGAATTGGTTAATGTATAAATAAAACTTCTATTAACGCTTAAACTATCGGATAAACATAATTATACAGCGTGTATATATTTTAACAACAGTTAATATACACACTAATTAACGTAAAACTTGTGTAACAGCAACATTAGTTGTATTTTTAGGGTTCCGTAGCCAAATGGCAAAAAACGGAACCCTTATAGATTCGTCATGTCTGTCCGTCTGTCCGTCCGTATGTCACAGCCACTTTATTCCGTAACTATAAGAGCTATACTGTGGAAACTTGGTAAGTAGATGTATTCGGTGAACCGCATTAAGATTTTCATACAAAAATAGAAAAAAAACAATAAATTTTTGGGGTTCCCCATACTTAGAACTGAAACTCAAAAATTTTTTTTTCATCAAACTCATACGTGTGGGGTATCTATGGATAGGTATTCAAAAATGATATTGAGGTTTCTATTATAATTTTTTTCTAAACTGAATAGTTTGCGCGAGAGACGCTTCCAAAGTGGAAAAATGTGTGTCCCCCCCCCCGTAACTTCTAAAATAAGGGAATGATAAATGTAAAAATAATATAATATGATGTACATTACCATGCAAACTTCCACCGAAAATTGGTTTGAACGAGATCTAGTAAGTAGTTTTTTTTAATACGTCATAAAAACATTGATCAAAGCTACAACGAACTTTTATATTATGTTACTTGCTGCTACGGAACCCTTCATGGGCGAGTCCGACTCGCACTTGGCCGCTTTTTTTTCTTACTAATTAATTCAGCAAGCAACGTATTTATTACACATTGCGCCAATTAAATTAAAGCATCTATGTACAATCAATGAATTACGATACGACATTTGTTCATCATTAATTTATTCCGTTTTAAATTCAAATCAATTTTTTTTAATAAAATAAAAAAATTACATGTCAGTTTTTTAGTTATACATTTTGAATTGATATGTATACGAGTATTCATGCCAAATTACAGGTTTCTAACCAACTAAGAGATTCTGAGCTAGGCTGCGGACCGATGGACGGACGGGCAGACATGGCGAATGTCGCAAAAATAGGCTTTAGGCTTTTACTACGGTTACTAGACAACGATACACATACTATTATAGAGAAATACATACATACATAAATAGATATATAACATCCAAGACCCGAGACAAACGCGGGTATCTGCTGTGCTCATCGTACAAATATTTGCTTATATCGGGAATGGAACACGAGACCGTTTACCTCATAGGCTGACACCAACCAGGACAGGCAAACAAACTAGAATAACTTCAATTCCAAGAAAAAGAAAAAGAAATACTGCTAATAAATTCAAGTCAAAATCGATTGCGGAAGCCAGTAAAAAATAATCTTCAATTACATTACCGCAAAAGAAAATCTAATAATCACTTTTGTATCCAAGGCACAGAAAATACGTTCGGTGCTAGTGACGCCACAGAGAGTTAAAAATACATACAATTGGTAGCAGGTGGCATCGAATGTAGAAGTGAGATAAAAGTTAATTAATTTAGCGTTGTTTGATCTTCTGTTCGGAATACTTCGGAATCATTACTTAACGATGTATTTATTTGATCAGAAAATGGACGATTTGGCGCAAAAAGAAGTTGCTAATTAGATTTTTCTGTAATGTGATGTGAGTTTTGTTTGTTTTTCTTTATTTGCTTGGGTTAATTAGTTTTTCAGGCTAATATTGTTCGTATTTTCCTGCGTTGATTTCTTTGTTTACACAAAGTTAAAAATAGAATACGAATGTACTAGAAGCTGCTCGTTTGAACTTAGCATTAGTTTTAAGTAAATATAGAAACGTTATTTGAGAACGTTACAGAGCGCCGTAGTAGGCTACGGCGTAGCTTTAATAAAACTCTACGTGTCTACGCCTTTCATGATGCCAAGTAAAGCGACTACGAGTATAGGCACTGGAGGAATATATAGTATATTTCATACATTGTTTAGTAATAACTTCGGCGCGATAAAGTAGGTAAGAATTTTGATTGTAGAACCTTAGTTCGTTTGCTTTTCTGTGGGCTAACACGCTGCCACGGGAACTAGTGTCAAATATTATTATGAAATTATTAAAATGACAGCGACCCAGGGCTTAAGTAGCTTCATAATAAAAGGACTCAGGTCACACAAAACACACTTTTATTTTAAACCTTATTTATACTCTATTCGTACGTTGGAATATGAAATATACGAATGAAAGTCCCTTTAAATCTTGTGCCGTGGCAGCGTGTTGGACCCACTGGTTCCTTTGGGGCGAGTTTTTGATCCGAAGAAGGTAACATTACTATGGACGGATTTATTTATTTGTCTTTACAAATAGTAACAATAGGTTAAACTGAATCAATAAAAGATAAATAATACATGACATCACACCTTCATTCCCAGAGTGGGGTAGGCAGAGCTACAGAAATACCAACAACTGTAAAAATACTCGTTGATCATTCTGTAACCACATTTTGTACAATCAGGCAAAGATATTTACCAGTGTATTAGTGACAGGTTGCAAGCCCATCGCCTAACAGTACTACAAGCCCTTATTCCCTTAGTCGCCTCTTTCGACATCCCTAGGAAGATATGGAGTAGCACTATTCGAACCCGGAAACCACATCGGAATAAATATTAGATAAATAAATAAATATCAGGGGACAATCTCACGATGGCCTAGTCCCAAACTAAGCTCTAGGCTTGTACTATGGGTACTAGACAACGATAAACATACGTAGATAGATAAATAAATACTTAAATACATAGAAAACATCCAAGACTCAGGAACAAAATATTCGCGCTCGTCACACAAATATCTGCCCTTACCGGGATTTGAACCCAGGACCGCTGGCTTCGGAGGCCTAAGTGAAGTAAGAACCCTCACTCAGGGATTCACTTAAATAGATTTATCTGAGCCTTTTATAATGATACCATTTAACAATTTTTTCCATTGTTTAATTTTCCTTATTTCATCTTCACTTCATCTTTCATTATAAAATGACATGAAAACATTGTTTTTCCCGACAGCAAATAATTGATGGAGCCAAAATAAAGGGGGAGTTTTTATTCCCCGACATTAGCGGCAATCCCACTTAAGCCTAATGAACAACTTCATTAATTTCGCCCCAAGTTGTCGCTTTAGGCCCCTTGCATGCGATTAACTAAAAATATAGGTATTCATTTGTAGCAAGCTCGGAATTAATCAAGAGGACTGAAGAGTTTTAGTATTCGATTAAATACGCTCTAAGAAAATTAAATCTTCGCAATAACAATAAATATTACACATTAAAAATAATAAACATAACTAAAACTATGACGAATAAAAGAGGTTAAAGCCAAAATTAAATTAATTAATTAGTATTTACTAGTTCCGTGTGGATGCCGGGTTAGAATAGTGCCACTCTGTCTTCCCGTGGATGTTGTAAGAGGCGACTAAGGGAATAAGGGCTTATAGTACTGTTAGGCGATGGGCTTGCCACCTGTCACTAATACACTAGTAAACTTCTTGGCCTGATTGTGCAAAATGTGGATATAGAATATACAACTATATACGATAAATAATATACAAGTCTTTGTAGATTTGTTGGTATTTCTGTAGCTCTGCCTACCCCACTCTGGGAATGAAGGCGTGATATTATGTATGTATGTATTTACTAGTATTTTATTTCAAAATCCGATCATCAAATCGCTTCTTTTATTAGAAACAGAAATATAATAAACCGGGCAAGAGTATGTCGGACCATGATCGGTATAGGGTTCCGACGCCTCATAAAAGTCAACAAGTAATAACTAATTTTGTATTTAAAGTCATTTCATTTAATACCGTCTTATATCAGTAGGTATTAAAAACTTTAATCGCCTGTATCTCAAGAAGCAATGATGTCTACTAAGTTGTGATAGTTTTCCTTTAAAATTCGTTATATGTGCTTTAATTATTTTTTCAGTTTTTTAGTATTTGTATGTGTAGTGTAGGGTATGTGTAGGGGACACCAAAAATATATTTTTTCAAGATTTTATTTTGCCACTTTATTGCAGTGACTATTTGTATATTCATGCTAAATTACACCTTTCTAGTACTAAAAGTCTCTGAGCTAGGCTGCGGACGGACGGACGGATGGACGGACATGGCGAAACTATAAGGGTTCCTAGTTTGACCCCTAAAATGATTACAATTACAATTTAATTTAAATTAACTAATAAAATAAAACCCTCTATTGCACCCACTTGCGGCATCGTGCCGAGGACGCTCGCAGCATTACCCGTACTGCAATGCTCGCTCAGTCGTTGAGCAAAAAAGGAGCCTTGCTCGTGGTCGCCAGAGAGGCCTATTATGGTCTATCATGTATTTCATATTTTTTTTCGTATCAGACGACCACGGCCCAAAATTTTCCAGTGCAATTCATTTGTTAAAATCAGCACCCTATAATTATTTCACCAACCCAGCGGCGACAGGGATGTGACAATTCAATGTACATTGCAAATTCAATGAGTTCTTAGGTCACTGTGCTCCATATGGTCTACGCAATGCACAATAATTTTTATTTGGTTTTGCTTGCAATTCGCGTTGTTTATGAGTTACGAGTAAGAACATGATTTCTATTATATTTATAGTTATTTGCTACTATAAATCACTATTTAACCCAATTAACCATCATACCAGAACCCTAGTTTAGCCTAATCAAAGACAAAACCCATTATTATTTACGGCAACATTTACCCAATAAAGGCTAATCCAGATTAGGTAATTTACCTAAATCTGGACGTTTATCACCAGAGAACAAGAGGAAATATGAGAGTTAATATAAATTTTAAATTTATCGTAAGCTGTTTTAAACTCCTGGTCACAGTACCGCGAGGTACTGTGATTTATAATGGCAGGGATACCGCGTGAAACCAACGTCGTATTTATGGAGGTAAAATAAAAATAAAAATGTAACAGAATAACAATTAGTTAAAAAAAATCGTCTCGAACACTAAGTACCAATTTCACCATACGATGTTAACCACTTAACAGACGATTAGAGCGTTAACAGTTGTCAAAATGTATAAACTAACAGTCGATTAACATTGATTGAATTTAACATCATAATCATGAAATTAGTATTAAGCGCATGTTTTATCTAGTGCTAAACTAAAACTCCCTCTATAACAAGGCTAGAGTAACCCATATTTTTTGTCGAATTTATTTTCTTCGAATTTAATTTCACTGAACGCTATTTTCTGCAGGAATTCCGACTGGATTCCCACGTTGAATGTTTTGAAATTGAACTTTAATGACTTATATTTTGATATCTTACACTCATAGATATTTTGATAGTGTAATTTGAATACGCAGGCGTTTTAGACCCTCTTCTAAAGCAAATTGGACGCAAAAAGCCGCGTTGGAGGTAACCCTGCTTACAAAGCTATCAGTCCGGGGTTCGATTCCCGCTATGGGAAAATTTATATAACGAGTTTTAGATGTTTTCTAGTACCTGTATTGTTTTCTACCTGTAGTACAAGCCTTAGGCTTACTTTGGGACTAGATTTGTGTAAGTTTCCCCTGATATTTATTCATATAATTGTATTTAAAATACCAGCTTTTGCCGATGATTCTGTCCGTGTAGAAGTCGTTTATCGCTATTCTCTCAGGAACCATACACATTTTCAGGATGAAAGTACCCTATTATACCAAATTCCATCTAAATCGGTTTAGACGTTTATCCGTGAGAGCGTAACTAACAGACAGATATTATTATTATAGTTATTAGTTATTAGTCACTAATACACTGGTAAACATCTTAGCCTGTTTGTGCAAAATGTGGTTACAGAATTATCAACAAGTCTTTTAAGAGTTGTTGGTATTTCTGTAGCTCTGCCTACCCCACTCTGGGAATAAAGGCGTGATGTTATGTGTGTGTGTGTTATTAGTATAGATGCGTAATTTAACAAAAAACTTGAAATATTTAATAAAACTTAGTCCTTTAGTAAAATGCCGTATTATTAAAATAACAGTCTTACATAAATTCAATCTCGTCGACGTCGAAATTTTACAGCCGAAATTTCATAATCCGCTTTAGCAAATAGCGCGTGTAATAGTGAAAAGCTTTCGCGGTTCCACTATGTCTATACGTTTTCAAATTAAGTACTAAATATAGCACCTTATATTGGAACATTGCCTTGTGTCTAGCCTGATTACTACTAGCTACTGGATTAGGTATGTTAGTTTTTATTTAATATTACCTAATTTTGTAATGATTGTTTTACTTTACGAGGACTGTGAAGCAAAAAAAATCCATACAAAATGCGATAACGTTTTTTTTTCCTTAAACGTAGTCAGATTTTTTAAGATTTTTGAATATTTTCTTTCGAAGAAGTTTTTTTTTATGTTAAGGAGAAGGCACACGAGCACTCAGGCCACCTGATGGTAAGTGGAATCTGAGACCCATAGACATTTGAATTGTCAAGATCAAAATCCTAACACCTCAAATGCGTTGCCAACCCTGAGGACTAAGATGGAATGCCTCTATGCTAGTAGTAGTAGTATGCTCTATGTTAGTAGTAGTAATAGTAGAAGATATATATTGTTAAGAAAAAAAATACAAAACAAAAGCGGATGACGTGTGGTTGCCGATTCAGAATAGTGCCACTCCATGTCTTCCCGTGGATGTCGTAAGAGGCGACTAAGGGAATAAGGGCTTGTAGTACTGTTAGGCGATGGGCTTGCAACCTGTCACTAATTAATACACTGGCAAACATCTTCTCCTGGTTGTGCAAAATGTGGTTACAAGATTACCAACAAGTCCTTTTGGAGTTGTTGGTATTTCTGTGGCTCTGCCTGCCCCCTCTAGGAGTGGAGGCGTGATGTTATCGCACGTTTAATCAAACAAAGGAATATCGTGAAATAGAAATACATTCGAATTTCAAACCTGACTTCTGTTAGTTGAGTTTTATTTAAAACTGAATTTGGTTTTGAGTTAATTCTTTGTTTGATTGTATCTACAAAAGCGGAAACATACAGATCTACTTTTTCATAACATCTACAACATATTCAAAAATCGTGGAAATCGGATTCGATTTCGGAGGTGAGAAACATTATCGCCCGGAGCTTGTATGGATTATTTTTGACAGCTACACGATTTAAGCATCGCTTCGCAATCCTCTTAATTATCTAAGCTTTTGGGATTCCTTAATCCGCTTTCGTAAAAATCGCGTGTCATAGTGAAATTCTTTTGCGGTGATTATTTTTCCACAACTTAATTTCAGAAATGAAAGTAGCGCTATGGGCATTAAATTATCAAGCCTATTAGCGCTATAGGCTAAGCATTCACTTTGCTTAAAAATACTTGTACCTAGTTTCACAAATGCGGTTCAAAATACTTACAGTAGATTACTATAATCCTATATTCATACTGGCTAACCGAAGTACTGTATGAAAATGAATTATTTTAAAGTCGGAGTTTAGTTTCTGGAAGTCAAACCTTATATTTACCTAGTATGAGATTTCGGGGAAATTATCTCTAAAACTGTTCACTGTTTTATTACCTAAATGCAAATCAAGGTAATTACTTTACTTGGTTGTGATTTCTGTAAACTATTCAAAATCGAAAGTACATGATTACTTTATAATGGTTTGTATTTATAAAAACACTAGCTTTTGCCCGCGACTCCATCCGCGTAGAAGTCGTTTATCGCTGCTCCCTTGGGAACTGTACAATTTTCCGGTATTATAATTATTTTATGTACTTCCCCGTGACTAAAATTATCTAGATCTGTTCAGCAGTTTAAGTGTGAATATGTAACAGACAGAAAGACGGACACATTTTCGCTTTTTTCATTTCAATTTCATGTTCAGTTATTAAAAAAATATTTACAAAACGACAGACACTTGAGTTATTCAATGGTTCCATTTTACAGTATTTAATACAGTAGGTACCCTTACCATGAGTTACTGTTACAATACTCGCTAGAGATTCTCATGCTCTGTCCCTTTCAATCTAATACAATACTGTGAGGGACAGAGCATTCGACTCGCTAGCGAGTACGGTAATCGCGACTCATGGTAAGGGTACTGAACCTTAAAAATACCAACACGGAATATTTTTTAAATATTTCGAAAACCTGCACTTGAGCTCGGGACCTTTGACATTCCTATCAAAGGACTTTTTAAAAGTAACTGAGTATTCATATTCTAACTCAAAGTGACTATTGAATATCCACATTCATTCAAAAATTCATATCGCGTATTCCAGCAAAATTGAAAATAAATCCTTTAGAAAAGAAACTTCAGTTTGAATCGCTGTAGCTTTACTATAATTATTCACTTGACCGAGTGATTGTTAGGGTTAAGGTGAAAAAGTTTAGAGGTGGTTATTCTTTAACGTTATAAACGACTTATTGTATTGTTTTTAACTCGGCCGTCATTACCGTCAAGTAAATCAGAGCTATCGTAACGTTTTTACAGAATACAATAGAACCCCAGGTAGGTGATTCTCATAACAAACTCTCTTTACAACTCGACGGACGAATAATTAAGCTGTTCCATCAGAGCGTACAATCAACATTTTAGGGCGTGCATTCTCAATTAGGTAGCTTAAAACTTTGATTTGACAAGATTTGCGATGTTTTGTATATTTCTTTCTTCTAAGCGCCAGTAATATCTTAAATATCATTTAAAAATCCAAAATTTCAACGTTAAAATTTTGATAGTCAGTCTTGGCTGTTTTAATATTATTGGCGACTTCTTCCGGAATGAAAACGTAAAATAAATGAAGCAAAGGCCGATGTAAAAAGCTTTTGGCACTGGGTCAATTTGTGTGAGATTATCCCCCACATTTGATATCATAATCAAAGTCGCTTCCCGCTGTCTGTCGTTATGTATACTTACATCTTTAAAACTAAGCAACGGATTTTGATGCGTTTTTTTTAATAGATAGAGTGATTTAAGAGAAAGGTTTGTATGTAATATTTTTGCTATTTATAATTTAGCTTTAATAACGCTGCTTCGTGGAAGCTCGTCGACACCATTACCGCGATAAATAATAACAGCAAAGGTTGTTGAGGCACCGCTTTGATAGACGCAGTGGTAACTAGAAGCTTGCACGGTGAGGCAACTAACAGGCGAAGCGCACGCTTGTGCCTTGCTAGTGCTGGCGGAAACCTTTTTAAACCCAAGTTATTTTTAGGAACAATCGAGCTTCGGGTTTCATGTAAAGGAATCCTCGCCACAGATGAAAACCAACCAGGCCTATATTCGACTGTCTTTTCCCTTATTGTTAGTGTTGTTGAATTATGTAGACCCCGTTATCGGAGGTGCAAATTATAGCTCTCTCTGTTCTGAATTATAGCTATGTCGATACTTTTTCTCTACCATAACGATTGTCTTAGGCAAAAATAAACGTGTATATTTTGTTTATTTCATGCACTGGCCTGCATGCACCTCGAGACATTTTTTTTGTGAAATTGCAAAAATTGTGTTTTTGTTCTACTGATAGTGGATTTTGCCTCTGATAACATTGATTATCTGTTACAAGTTTGTCTATTTTTTTTTAATATAAAACTATTTGTAAAGAAAATCTAAGACTATCGATATCGATATCATAAATGTTTTTACCCATGCCTAAGAACGTCCAGCTATCAAATTGCACCTCCAACAACGGGGTCTACTTATGATGTGTTAATATTTTGACAGTAATGGCCGCCTAGTCATTAACAATATGATTGCAATAGGTTATAATTAAAACGCAGTGGAATAGCGGCTCTGTTTTTTTAAATACAATTTCGTGTGGTTGCCGGGTTAGAATAGTGCCACTCCATGTCTTCCCGTGGATGTCGTAAGAAGCGACTAAGGGAATAAGGGCTTGTAGTGCTGTTAGGCGATGGGCTTGCAACCTGTCACTAATACACTGGTAAACATCTTAGCCTACTTCTGCAAAATATGGTTACAGAATAATCAACAAGCTTTTTAGATTTGTTGGTATTTCTGTAGCCCTGCCTACCCCACTCTGGGAATTAGGCGTGATGTTATGTATGTATGTATGTAATTTCGTGTTTTGTGTGCTTACGTTTTAGAGTTGTTAGTATTCTGTAGCTCTGCGTAACCCACTCTGGGAATGAAGGCGTGACGTTATGTTTGTATGTATGTATATTTTCGTGTAACTATTCATGTAAATACCCATATTGTTAACACATAATAAATGTGCTTTTTAAAACATCACTACACTCGTTATATCAACCAATCACGTCGACTACTAGATAAATGATATGCTGACATATCTCCACCGTGATCGGTTCTGTGCTACAAGCATTCAACTGTTTCTGCACCCTTACGGCCGAACCCTATATTCAAACCGCGGATAGATAAGGCTTACTTCGGGTTGAAATTTGACATTTGCCCATACAATATGTGTCAAATTTTAATCCGAAGTAAGGCTATCTGTTCGCGGTTTGAATATAGGGTTCGGCCGTTAGTTGATTAATCAATTGGTAGATGACATTAGAAACCGAATCTTCAAAGTTAGTCCATTACCACATTACCAGCAAATTCGACAAGCGAAGATGAGAATTTTTTAACATCGTGATTGTTTGATTGTGTATATCCTATGGAGCACCGAGTTCCATAAGATATACACAATCAAGGTATCTTAGTGAGTATATAGGTAAAGTTAATTTAAGAGCAAAGGTAATTAAACTTTATTTCTTTGCTGTTAGATTCAAATTCCCACTTATATAATCTCGCTGTTTGTAATGGTGGGCGTCACGAGGTTGAAGTTAAGTAACACAGTATTTAATCTTAATTAAATAGTTAGGTAGTAACGCGGCACTCCGCCTCAGGGCTGGGGGATTCTACAAGGTAATAACGACATCGTTTTTGACGTGTTTCCGTATTGTCAACGTTTTGATAACTCTTATGTCATTTACAATAATGACGACTGCGACATAAACGATTCTAAAACACATCAAACGCGATATCGTTGTAATACTGTAGAATAGAGGCCCTGTTCTACTAATCAAAACCATATTGCTTTCGACATGTATATACACTTCCATAGTATTATGTCATATGGTATTTTACTGTGGGGTAGTGCTGCTGATGTAAATAGCATCTTTGTTCTGCAGAAGAGGGCTATTCGTGCTGTCTACAAGATGGGCCAGAGAGACTCGCTTAGAGATAAGTTTAAAGAAATTAACATATTGACCATGCACAGTCAATACATTTATGAAAACATTATGTATATTCATAAAAACATCGCTAAATTTAGAAAGAACTGTGACATACATAATGTTAATACCAGAAATAAATATAAGCTTGCAGTGCCCTTCACGCGGCTCCATAAAATAAAAAACTCTTTTATGGGTAATTGTATTAGGTTCTATAATAAGCTCCCAAGTAATGTTACTGAACTATCAGTAAATAAATTTAAGAGTTACGTTAAGCGTAAACTAATTTCTAAAGCATATTATAGTATTAAAGACTATATTAATGATAACAATGCTTGGGACTGAATTGCTTGTAATAAAATGTTTAGTCCTTACGACAAAAGGTTGCGAACGTCGAAAAAAAAAGACATCCGACAGAGTTTCTTACAGGTTCTTCTCTGATCGGTCGCGATTTGAACCTGCAGTCAATTTAGGCTAAGTCGCTACTATGACGTTTCAAAAGAGTTTATTATTTGTAAACCTACTTGAATAAAGATTATTCTGATTCTGATTCATGTTACCGTATTGTCAACGTTACGATAGCCCTTATTTGCTTGGCAGTAATGGCGGCCGAGTTAAAAACAAAACAATACAAAAGCAATATTGTTTTACCAAGTATAATAGATGGCCCTTGACAGAAACGCGTGGAGCTAACCCCATGTGCTTCAGTTTAGTCCACATGAGAAAATGTTATTTTACCGAACAATTGTCTTCGCGTGTGATATCCATGGACTTGTTTCTCCAATAATTCTATGGGCAGTGTCCATAAATACGGCGGATCACAGGAGTGAAGACGTTAAGTGGTGTTAGGACCCTGTGAGTGGTGGTAGGACCCTGTGCAGGGTCCGTCCGCATCGCTACCATCATCTTATCCATTCAACCGCCAAGCAACAATGTTCGTATTGTTGTGTTCCGATGTGGGGATAAGACAACTGGTGAAATTACTAGCATAGATGCATTCCATCTTAGTCCCCAGGGTTGGCATCGCATTTGAGGACTCGAGAATTGAAATGTCTATGGGTCTCAGATTTCACTTAACATCAAGGCCTGAGTGTTCATGTGCCTTATCATAACAAATAATAGAAATGACGATACATTAATCGGGTATAAACGCTTCAACTAGAAAACAAACTAGCTCCGCTTGACTACATGGCGTCGCTTCCAACCTGGCCCAACTTCGGAAAATTGAAAAGTTAACGAGCCTATTGCCGACCAAAGCGAGAAGCAGTATGCGTATGCGGAGTTTGTACTCTTATACTGCCTTTTTCTTCTGGAAGGCTGTATTCTGCGAGCGTTTGCCGACCACCTTTTGTTTTGTGCCGTCGGAACTCTTATTAGCGGAAATTGCTTAGAACAACGTGGCTGATGACCTACAGCTGATTGAATGTTGGGAAGTTATGACGAGGCATAAGTTCTAGGTAAGTGGAATAAGATTCATTTATTTTATGTTTAGGATTATAGCGGAGATATATCATACGAGTATCATACATAATCCAAGTGGGGAATTTGGTGTTTTTTTTACAATTAATACTTTGTATTTGGACACAGTAGTTACATTACTAACCTTAGCCTTGGATATTGTACAAGCGGCTTTTGTATGACCAATATATTTTTGTAAAAAGGTTAAATAAATAAAATAACATTGACCTAGTCCCAAACTAAGCTCTAGGCTTGTACTATGGGTACTAGACAACGAAAAACTTACTTATATAGAGAAATATACCTATACGTAAATACATAGAAAAGATTGTCATGACATTGTGACTCAGGTACAAAAACTCGTGCTCATCCCTTACCGGGATTTTATTTAAACCAATCAGTATTTAACAAATGTCAAATGTGTGTGTGAGAGTTTGAGGTCTTAGGATTGCAGTCTAGAGATTATAATCTTGAAAATTCAAATGTCTATGGGTCTCAGATTCCACTTACCATCAGGTCTGCGTGCTTCGTGTTTGCCTTACCATAAAAAAAAACAAATTAGGCACAGTACGGTAGTTGAGGACTCAACAGAAATCTAAAGAGCGATGACAATCTGCTAGCGATCAGAGCTTACGTCAATTCTATAGATATCTTTTAATTCTGCATTCTTTATAATGCTTATTTCATTAACTCTAATTCCCGTTATTCACTTCATTAACCCTTTTATTTTTCAGCCTGTTGGTCCTCACAGTCACTTATCTTCGTCTTAACCCTTAACGAGTTACGTGACAACTTAGAGCCGGCGCACGCACAGCGGAACTCAGCGCAGTCTTTTTGACTGGCGAACTTTGATAAAAGTAAAATAACGGATGATAACTGATGTTCATATATTCCGTACTCGAATAAAGGGCCGTTTAGACGACCAACTTTTAGCGGTAATGTGTGGGTGGCAACTATTGCTGCGTTACTCTTACTGCGTATGTTAGAGCAAGATGCGTACAGTTGCCGGCCAAACATTGCCGCTAAAAGTTGGTCGTTAAAAATGTTGCTACCTAACCAGCCCCTAAAGTGTACTACCACAAATACATTTACTCACACAAATTGAGTTAATACTTGCCTACAGAGCAAGAGGCAGAACGATGCTAATAGGTGGCGCGCGAGCTAGACGAAGAATTGCTGATGACACTCGTGCCCTTACCGGGATTTGAACCCGGGACCGCTGGCTTCGGAGGCAGGATCACTCCCAACTAGGCCAACGTGTCGTATAGATTTGACGCTTTCGTTTTAAGGGTCCTTCTATGTCTTTAGTTCTCATTCTATGGGTCATTTGTTTCGCTTAGTAGGGTTGTAGCGATGACACGTGGCTGTCTAGCTTAACTTGTCACGCACATAGGCACAGACAACCAATTTGATTCCTAGGCCACTTTGGACTATGTTAAAGTGAAATTATCAACCAAAACGAAAGAGACTTCTTATGATTTGGCTTACAACGTCACGTCGACATAGTCCAAAGTCGCCTAGGAATCAAATTGGTTGACTGTCAAAATGGTGAATGCTTGCACGAACGATGCAAAACAAATCAAGTCATAATTAATAATCACATGTTAATACGAGTCAAAAGTAATGTTGTGTGTGTTTTTTTTTCATTTGTTTTTCTTTGTTAATTATTTGTTCAACCAAAAACAGAAAAGTATCCCAATCACGCAACCGTGTGATGGGAATATCACTCGGATTGCGACTGGGCAATTAGGTCCACTGGACCTGGAATTCCTTGCGCCTGGAGGCTGGTGACTTATCTTCCGCTATTACACTTTCATCAAAAGCTGCCAAAGCATCATCGTCTTTGGACATGTTGAAATAAGATCGAAATTATTTATCACTACACATAATCTCCGCAAGCGTCTCCTGAGCATGTTAGTTCATTTCGATCTTATTTCAACGCGTCGAAAGACGATAATGCTTTGGTAGTAAAAAGGCTCTGCGCTGCTCTTCGCTGTATATGCGGGGGCCTTAGCCCTAAGACAAAGAAGTTGGTGCTAATTGAAATTCGCGTTGCTTATTCAAGAGACACTTACTTAATTATGTTTTTGGACCCTTCGTTGGCTTGAAGTTTTTAAATGAATATTAAATTATGTTTTAATTAGATGTTTAATTTGTCATTAATTTCGAAGTTTTTAGGGGATTGCAAACAACATTTAGCAAAGCATCGAACAACGAAAGTAGTAATTCCTCGAACATTAGGTATGTTTATGTGATCTTTCGCTGTTGTCATGGTAACCCAACAGTGGATGTGGTAATAGTTTCCAAACCAATAGTGGTAGAAGGACCTCAGGCAGGGTCGCTCCTGAACGCTACCACCGTAACTTAAACTCAATATTCAATCTTATTGCCTTCCATAATGTATATCTAGTCTCCATAGTCATTGTTAGTACCCATAATACAAGCCTAGAGCTTAGTTTGGGACTAGTACAATTTGTGTGACATTGTCCTGTGATTTTTTTATGTTTATATACAGATGGTACTTATACTAACTTAATAGTTGTAGGATCATTATGGACCCTTTAGGGCACAACAATATTTAGGTTTAAGGGCAACTCTTAAAGTAATTATTTAGTATTTTCCTATTACATACTTGTATTATTCATAGTTTTTATTTTGTACACATTTACATACATACATACATAACGTCACGCCTTTATTTCCAGAGTGGGGTAGGCAGAGCAACAGAATACCAACAATTCTAAACTTGTTGATAATTCTGTAACCACATTTTGCACGATCAGGCCAAGAAGTTTACTAATATATTAGTGACAGGTTGCAAGCCCATCGCCTAACAGTACTACAAGCCTTTATTCCCTTAGTCGCCTCTCATGACATGCACGGGAAGACATGGAGTGGCACTATTCTAACCCGGCAACCACACGGGACACATTTAAAGGCGTAATATATTACTAAGTTTTTATAGTAATGGATTATATGCCTTTAGATAATTATTTAGTTCTCCGTAAAATAAAAAACTCTTTTATGGGTAATTGTATTAGGTTCTATAATAAGCTCCCAAGTAATGTTACTGAACTATCAGTAAATAAATTTAAGAGTTACGTTAAGCGTAAACTAATTTCTAAAGCATATTATAGTATTAAAGACTATATTAATGATAACAATGCTTGGGACTGAATTGCTTGTAATAAAATGTTTAGTCCTTACGACAAAAGGTTGCGAACGTCGAAAAAAAAAGACATCCGACAGAGTTTCTTACAGGTTCTTCTCTGATCGGTCGCGATTTGAACCTGCAGTCAATTTAGGCTAAGTCGCTACTATGACGTTTCAAAAGAGTTTATTATTTGTAAACCTACTTGAATAAAGATTATTCTGATTCTGATTCTGATTAATAAGAAGGTAATTTTGTAGCTCTGCCTACCCCACTCTGGGAATGAAGGTGTGATATTATGTAAGTGTATACATATATGTAAGTTTCTAGTTTCTTAGATTAAAATTACCTACTTATTTATGTTATGCCGCCAAACAGCAGCGATCGCATTGTTGTGTTCCAATGCGGGGGTAAGACAACCAGTGAAAGGTTAGCAATGTATTCATTTGACAACATACATACATAACATTACGTCTTAATTCCCAGAATAGGGTAGGCAGAGCTACAGAAATACCAACCACTCTAAAAAGACTTGTTTATAATTCTGTAACCACATTTTGCACAATAAGGCAAGAATTTTTACTAGTGCATGTCATTAAACAACTTCGAAGACGTCGGAGGTTTTCAATTTGACTGTATGTTTTTTTTATAGTGTGGTCTTATCGTCACCAAGTCGCTATCTGACGAGGGGATACGTGAGGAATTGAGGAAACTTCTCAAACATTAGACACAAAATTAGTCTACCTTTTGCCGTTATTAATATATATCGAGAAAAACAAACGGTAAATAATCACGTTTGTTGTATGGGACCCCCTCGTAAATTTTTATTATTTATTCTTACATAATAATACAGAATATACTACTTAATATTCTGTGTGTATTTAAAGCGTCCACCTGTTCCCCCGTTATTAATATCAAGCAAAAATATCACGTTTGTTGTATGGGAGCCCCCCTTGAATATATATATTATCCTGTTTTTATTATTTGTTGTTATGGCGGCAACAGAAGTAAATCACCTGTGAAAATTTCAAATGACTAGCTTTCACGATTCATGAGAGCCTGGTGACAGACAGACAGACAGCGGAGTCTTAGTAATAGGGTCCCGATTTTTACCTTTTAGGTACAGTACCCTAAAAAGCCCACGGGTCTTCCTAATTACTTAATGCAATGCAATTTTTAATCACGGCATCGGCATCTGCAGTATTTTTAATTCCTTTAAAATTTGCCACTGCCACCGCAGTTTTTGTAAAATATCGCTTAAATGAAACGGAAGAAAAATGCTCCAGGTCTTTTATTTCAGCAGGTCGATTGAAGTATAACGTAGGTATGTAAGTTATTACCAAATCGAGCTGCGAGGTCAGAGCCCAGATATGACAAACTATTCACTGAATTTGGCGCGGTTAGCTTAGTTAAAAAGACTGTAGGATGACAATCACGTCGGGTTCACCAATGTAGAAAATGGGGGACGATAAATCCAGGCGGGAGATATGCCTGGGACCAAAGCAGAGATTAATGAAGAGTTACTACGTAACAGATATTTCTATTCTATTGAAAACGACCAAGTAGGTCCGATCAATAATAAAAACAAAACGCGCCTAAACAAACCTTAATACTTCTATTGAAAGTCCATTTCTCGTAGTTTTCTGTGAACGTATACGTTACCTACGTTTGCACGCTCGAACGGTAGGGTTGTCAATACAAACCGGTCGAACTGGCAACGCCATCCTTGATTTATTAAGCTCACCGGTGAGCTGCCACGAGGCGGTGATTATCGCATGTGCCCGGCGCAGAGAAATACGTCTGTCCAAAGTCGATTTGGATAGAATTGGAAGTGGTATATAAGTCAACCGACTGAAGAAACTTCGTTAGTGCGATGTAGCGCACTGTCAGATTTAGTTGCGCTGTCTGACGCTGGTGGCGCTGGCGAGTTAGTTGATACAAGTTGTCACTAGATGTCGCTAGGTCACCTCAAGATAAATAATAGTAACCTTCTCCGGTCCTGCTGTTTGATCAGTAGTTAAACTAACTAATTGTTAACGCGCACTTTATCTTATCCGTAAGGTTCTTTGTATATTATTTTAATTGACTTTTGCCTAAATTAACAAACTTAATTCTCAAAAAGTATCGATATTTTGAAACCTCTATTGAGGTCATTTCAAGTTACAGGGACCATTATAGTTGTAGAAAGACCCAGCGTTTCTATTATGGTCGCGTTTATTGGCCAGGCTAAAAGCATCTGTCAGTATGGCACTAACTTACTTATCGGTGAGATGAGCGCGATTATTTGTTCCGGAGTCTTGGGTGTTTTCAGTGTATTTAGGTATTTATTTATCTATATAGGTAAGTTTGTCTTTAAGTTATATAAGCCTACAGCTTAGTTTGGAAATTGGTCAAGTTATGTGAAATCCTTAATCTTAGTCTACTTGTGCAAAATGCGGTTATAGAATTATAAACAAGTCTTTTTAGATTTGTTGGTATTTTCTGTAGCTCTGCCTACCCCACTCTGGGAATGAAGGCGTGATGTTATGTATGTATGTGAAATGTCCAGTGAGAGTGAGTATTTACTTATTATATTTATTTATCTAAGTATGAACGTGCTTTGATCTGTGAAATAGCCTGCCCCATATTGACAACTCTGCGGAATTCTTGCAACGAATGGTTTCTACTCGCTGACAAACTCCAGTTGATGGATCGACTTGAAATTTTATATGCAGATAAGCGAAGGCTCGTATTAACATACGGGGGCATCCTGAATTTCAATGCGTAACGTTTGCTTAGACATTTACGTCTATGAAGTGATTTTCTATTAGGCAAAACTAGGTGCACCTCTTCATATACCAGGGCATAGCGTAAGTTGAAAAAGTTTGTAACAAAAAAACAAATTTTTGGCGGGTTATGAGCGGGATGATTAAAAAGTAGGTTTCTATCGTGTAGGACGTGTCGTAGTTTTGAGGATCATGAGTCTTGGATGTTTTCTATGTATTTCCCTAAATAAGTATGTTTATCGTTGTCTAGTACAAGTACCCATAGTACCCCTAGAGTTTGGGACAGGTTAATTTGTGTGAGATTGTCGCTTTATTTATTTATCTTTGGAAACGGACTGTTTAGTCACATACATGAAAAAGAACATTCTTGTGAACTGAAAATATCGTTAATTTTTGAAGTCAGTAAAATAAAGCTAGCTGCTAACCTACGTCATCATACTGTTTTTTTATGTTAAGTATAAGGCACACGAGCACTTAGGCCACCTGATGGTAAGTGGAATCTGAGACCCAGAGACATTTGAATTAGGACTGAGGACTAAGATGGAATGCCTCTATGCTAGTAATTTCACCGGTTGTCTTATCCCCACACCGGAACACAACAATGCGAACACTGTTGCTTGGCGGGTGGTTAATAGATAAGATGGTAGTGATCCGGACGAACCCTGCACAAGGTCCTACCACCACTAAACTGTTCTGTTCTGTCGTATGTCTCAAAATTATATTTAATTTCTTGTATAAATACAATACAGCCGTCATTACGGTATTAGAAACTTGTATAACAAAACCAAGCCAGTGTGGAGGGTATAACATTGCATAAAGAGCCATTATCTCAATAGGCTTTTAAGGCTAATGATAGAGTCCATTAAATTCGAACCCAACGAGTTTGTACCCTCGGAGAGAGCGTTGAGCGTGGAATTATCTCAAAATCATATTCGTAGGTTTTTAAACGTGCGTTCGATTTGTTTATTCGGGGACACTAGTTGGTAGATAGGTATTTGTTTTTTTTATGTCAACACGCACACGAGCACTCAGGCCACCTGGTGGTAAGTGGAATTTCAGACTCATAGACATTTGCATTCTCAAGATTATAATCCCAAGACTACAATCCTAAGACCTCAAATGCGTTGCCAACCCTGAAGACCAAGTTGGAATGCCTCTATGCTAGTAATTCACCGGTTGTCTTATTCCCACACCGGAACACAACAATGCGAACATTGCTGCTTGGCAATATGTTAATGGATAAGATGGTGGGTGGTATCGATCCGGACGGACCCTACACAGGGGCCTACCACCACGAATAGGCTAAACCCCTGTTTCTGATTCTTGGATGTTTTCTTTGTATTTATTTGTCGATATAAGTACGTTTATCGTTCTTAAGTACCCATAGTACGAGCCTAGAACTTAGTTTGGGTCTAGGTCAATTTGTGTGAGATTAATATTTATTTAATTATTTATAGTTAAATATTTGTACAATTACTCGACTTGAAAAATCCTTCAAAAATATTACCAAATATTGTCACTCTTATTTTATCATTGATTGTTAAGTAGTTGCTTAAAATATCTTACATATACGTTACCTAAGTGAATTAAAACTAGCTACAATTTGATTATGCCCGTCAAACATTCACAAGAAAAACCGTTACAACAAAATCGAACGTTTCAGAAATTCAAATCACACGTGATTGGCGCTAGTGAGGTAAATAAAAATCAATTAAATTTTTCCAGCCAGTGCTTCCCCTAATGACCTAGGTATATTTGTATTGAAAAAGTTAAAACGTTTTAAAGGCGGCAGCCATAATTATGTGAGTTTAATTATAATTATGTGTATACCTACTTATATATAAATAAAACACGACTAACGAGTTTTTAAAAATGTCTTAATTTTTTTACTATATTTTATTATTTCTTTCACACAGATTTTTTAATTTTTTGGTCAATCTTTATCCATTGAGGCATACCAAAATTAAAATGAAAGTACGTCTTATATGATCTTTTAAAAATCGTACTTCTGCGGCGGATCTGTGGCACAAAAGGTCAAGTGGCCACCATTGGTCGCCAACGATCTCATTAAGTACGGTATCTCGAATATTTCCCTGTCCATAACCCTGCTCTTAATCGTAAAAAGACGTAAGTTCACTACAAATCACTGCCTCTAAGTCTTTTTAGAACGGGAGTTGAATAAGTGGACGTTTGATACGTAAAACGACGTAAGGTCGTAGTTGATCGGGGTTGTTACGTCTTTTACAATAATATCTATAAAGAATGGACACAAAATAATATATTTAACTACCTGCTTGCTTATTCAACAATAAAAACACTGCAACGCGAACAACGCTTTTGTGAAGTACTTTAATACATTTCTGCTTTAACTAGCGATACAATATAAAACCCGAAACCGACATGCATGCATGACTTGATGTATGAATGTGGAAGAAGCGAAAGAGATTGGTCAGGATCGTAGCAGGTGGAAAGAAGTGTCCCAGCCTACCCCTCTGGGAAACAGGCTTGATTTAATTTAAGTATGCTTTTCCTTTTTAACCGACTTCAAAAAAGGAGGAGGTTATACGTTCCATTGATGTATACTTCCGAGGTGGTCCCATTGTCACCAAATCTGAATCTGATGAGGGGATCAGTGAGGAATTGAGGGAACTCCTCAAATATTGTAGGCAAACATATAGCGATTTTAGTATTTTTAGTAACAAATCTAGCATTTGCATTCAGAAAGTATTATTTGGAGAAGTGGAACTGATGATGAAGACCACAGATGGCCATCGGAACTCCTCAACGGTACCTATTTCAAGGGTGGCGATCAGATATCTCGATTAAGATAGTTGAGACTACAACGAAGAATATTTACTTATTGAAATATGACTATGACTTTCCGGCGGCGTTGCTTGCGGCGCTTGAAACTTAAAGTTTCATATCAACTACTAAGTGGGACTACGGAACTACGTATTTTGATCACTAAAAAGTATAAAATAAAATAAAAGTATTAAAAAACAAAAAACCGCCTTCAAAAACGCAAAAAATTACTTCTTTTAAAATTGTAGGCACCTACCTAATAGGTTAGTCCAACTGAAGTCGGCTTTTTTGGTGAAAATATTGTGGTCGCCGAGTTATTTTTTGAGTTTTTAAAGGCGGTTTTTTTAACATTTAATTTTAATAATATTATTTCTGTAAAATCTAGTTATTGTTATTGAGAACTATAAAGAATATTTTTATTTTAAGGGTATTTCTGAAAATAAGGGGTAACACGGGCAGTTATTTCTGAATGAAAGTTTCATTTATTTACCAGCTTCTGCCCGTGACTTCTTAGTATTCTGCGTAGTTTTTGATCATCGTTAGTCCCTCGGGAACTTCTATATTTTTCGGGATAAAAAGTAGCCTATATGCCGCCGAGCGTCCAGTGGCGCCCTTTTATTGTGTCATCTAATAAACTAAAGTAGTATCTTAAAATCAAAGAGTGTTTTACCGTCGTACAAATGAATACAGAATTTATAGAGAATATGACATAATTTAACAACAATTGAGCTATGAGTGAGCAACTTAACGGAAAAAAGTGGCCACCTTTTTCGGTTAAGTTGACTACACGAACGTGTACAACAGTAAAGCGCTCTTTGATTTAAAGATAGAACTTTAGATCGTGACAAACACTGGAAAAGGGCCGAATATTAAGTACCCGAAAACGACGTGCATGCATGACTCGATGTGTGAATGTGGAAGAAGCGAAAGAGAATTTTATTCTCGTACAAAGTTGCGGGTGTTTAGTTGTAGTATAAAGATTGCTGTCTATTTTCGTAATAATGGACACACATCAAAAATATCCAATGCCTTTGTGATATTTGCAGTTGCGATGCGACACATTGCAAATATTAAAATAATGTAGGCATCTTTTTGATACTTCGACATTTTTGATGCGTGTCTATTATTATACATTTAAGTATGTAAATGTTTATCGTTGTCGTACAAGGCTACAATTTAATTTGGGACTAGGTCAAGTTGTGTGAGATTATCCGCTGTTTCTTTTTATGGAAGGAGAAGACACCAGCAATCAGGCCACCTGACCGTAAGTGGAGTCTGAGACCCATAGACATGCCTTTCGTTTCGTCATTAGTTTTTGCCATACTGATTAATTTCCCAAACATCATTTGACAAAACTGCATTTTTTCCCAAACTTGAAAAATTTCAGGATTTATTTCAGGAGCATCGTTAAGATCCCTATAAAAATCCAATAAAAATGCAGCAAATAAATGTGAATTTATTTGGAAAATAAATCAGTTTGGCAAACACTTTTTAACTCCCATAGACATTTGAAATCTCAAGACTGCAATCCTAAGATACCAAAAGCGTTACCAACCCTGAGAACTCAGATTTATTTATTATTTCCACATTACATAACATGAAACACCAATTTTCAGCCTACTGGCCTTAACTGAATACTGCTCTGATACTCTATTAATTAATTAATATCAAATTGAACATTTAACCGCATCCAATTAGTATCTGATTTGAATTTGATCTGACATTTACTCTAACATTATGATCTATAACTGTCCATTTAACTGCTCTCTTGATTTAATTAGAGAGAATCTGCTTGAAGAGAGTCATAAAGACGTCTAGCCAATTACGTTTTATATTTCAATACTTAAGTGCAATGTGGTTAGAACGAGCGGTCTTATTAGACAACGTTATAATTGGTTTATTCAACGAACAAGATTTAATTGTGAGCTTGCTAAAACCAACTAAATTAGTTGCGTTGAAAATGAATATCTGGGGACAATGTCACACAAAGCTCTAGGCTTGTACTATGGGTACTAGATAACCTATGAACATACTTATATTGAGAAATATATACTTAGATACATAAAAAAAACCAAGACTCGAGAACAAATAGTCGCGTTCATTACAGAAATATCTGCCCTTACGAGGATTTAAACCTGGGACCACTAGCTTGGTAGGCAGAGTCACTAACAACTAGGCTAACTTGTTGTCAAAAACTAAATATGGTAGTCTTGACTTTAAACAATCTACGATAGAAATAAGACTTCTAGCATTTATCAGTATAGTACTACAATGTTATCTAACGGATCATCATCCTTGCCTTACCATGTTCGCATATCATTTCGTCGGCGATATTGCAAAACCGCGTAATAACAAAAACACGGTGCAAAATAAATCTTAGCAAGTAAATCAGTAGTTTTGCAAATTGAAGCAAAACCTCGTAAATATTAAATTCAATAAAGTTTGTTACTTACGCGGTATTGCTCCTTTTGGCGCCATTCTTTTGTTTTGTGTCTATTTAGGGTTTCTATTCTACACTTACAAAACGTTATCCATGTTACGATAATAGTTCTAGCTACTTGACAGTAATATCGGCCGAGCTGAAAACAATACCATAACAAGTCAAAAGCACTATTGTGCCACCCATTAAGTCACGCCGGCTTCTATGCTTACAGCCTGCTCTGGTAGGACAAATCACAGTATCGTAGACCAAACTCTTGTAGCAAATGCAACCTTATTACAAGAACCATAGGATTTAATCTGCTTTGGCTATTGAATTTGAGATATTGCCTATTGGATTATGACGATAGCGCGTGCGACCACTGCGCGTCACAACCCCCCACTGTGCGACATGATAGTCTCACTCAATAGGCTCATGAAAACAAGCACAAGGTGTATTTGGTCACTGGATGCTCATTCATTAGGTCTCTATCGTTTCAAACAAGTTAAAAAGAGAGATATGAACGACAAATTAGTCGCGGACCGCTTGCTAGCCGTCCTGACGTTTTTGGTCGTCCTGACGAAGTAAAAAAGGTACGTTAACTGTTTTACTAGTAAAGAATGCATGATAATAATTTTGAAAAACACCATTTCACATTTTTAATAATGTTCACATCAAACGTAATGACTAATATGGATAAGTCGGTGTAGTAAAAAAAAACATATTTTTAAAAACTCACAAAATTTACTTGGTTATAATAAATTATCATACTTTTCGCATGTTTCATATTGTCAATCGATTCCTTTTAATATTGAAAATCCATTTATATAGACAGAATGACCTTTGTGAATCAACGATGTGAGAGGTGCGTAGTTGTAAACCGATATTTATCGTTATCATTAAAATTTAAGCTCGAAATTGAAATAGTATTATATCCATGTTAAACTTTCATCGAAGAATTGCTACCGGTCGCCGGTCATACTCTAAATCCACAGATATAGAATAAAAATCCTTTCTAATTCTTCTAGTCCAAATACGGATAATAAAGTAAAATACTAAAACCAAATTCAATTAACATCATTACTAACATTTCAGGCCCGAGTTAGGGCACCCTGTATATAGAAGTGACTTGCATAAAACTCAACTCTACGTCATTGAAGATCAGAACAAGAGCACCACAGACTAGAATCGTTTATTGGTTCGTAATCGGTTTCCCGGCAGAGTCCACGTTCACGACTTCATTCCTATCATATCCATTTCATTTAGCTTGTCTAGAGCAGTGTTTGGTGACGCACCATGATACAGGGGGACACACAAACGTGAGGAATAGCCAATGAATGGAAGCAAAGCAATAATTTGGAATTTTAGCAGAATTGCGTAAGATTTCAGTAAAAAAAAATACATAACATCACGCCTTTATTCCCAGAGTGCGGTAGGCAGTTCTACAGAATACCAACAACCCAAACTTGTTGATAAGATGTTTACCAGTGTATCAGTGACAAGTGGAAAGCCCTCGCCTAATAGCACTACGAGCCTTTATTCTCTTAGTCGCCTCTTACGACATCCACGGGAAGACATGGAGTGACACTATCCTAAACCGGCAACCACACAGATAAAAAAAAGTTCTGTACGTCTTAAGGAAAAAACGGAACGCTTATAGGATCACTTTGTTGTCCGTCCGTCTGTCTGGATATTTATAGGATACTTTCCTTAGAATTCTAGAATCCTGAAATTTGGCAAGAATTAAGGTCTTACAGCACAAGAGAAACGAGTGAGTTAATGTATGTGTATAAATGTAAGTTTGTATGGAACCCTCGGTGTGCGAGTCCAACTTTAAGCATCTCCGTTTTCCTTTGATAATAATAACGGAGACAAAAAAGCGAATAGTAGGATAGTAGTCATCTAATAGAAAGTTATTACCGCTGCAAATATTATGACGTGTTTATGAACATGGGCAACATCAGAAAAGAAATAGCAGTTGTGTTGTCAAGCTTTGAACTCTTATGTTTATTTTTATTACTGTATTCCTTGATTTTCCTGTTGAAAATACTTTTGTACATTCATTTAAACACAACATCACGCTTTTATTCCCAGAACGGCAGGCAGAGTTACAGAAATACCAACAACTTTAAAAAGACTTAATTATAATTCTGTTACCACATTTTGCGCAATCATGCCAAGAAGTTTACTAGTGTACCTATAAGTGACATGTTGCAAGTCCATCGCTTAACAGTACTAAAAGCCCTTATTCCCTTAGTCGCCTCTTATGACATCCACAGGAATACATGGAGTGGCACTATTCTAACCCGGCAACCACACGGGGCAATATAGCTCAGGGATAATATGTTGTTTTAACAGTAATTTATGATTCAATGTTATTTTTTTATTATTAAAGCTATCGTATTCTGCGTCCGTATGTGTCCGTTTAATTACCGCCGCTACTCGACCGCTGACGAACGACTCTCCACAGCCGTGACGGGTTAGCGGCGGTGTTTAGTGCGTCATCGCGGACAGCCCAGGTCAAGAACGACGAGCTTGGAAGCTAAATCGAAGATAGAAAGTAATTTTTCGTTAGCATTTAGCCGTTTCAACCACTCGAAACACCAAAGTAGAAAATGTTTGAAACCATTATTTATACCTAGTTTAATTTTTATTGTATTTTTTTTTATGTTAACTATTTCGTGTGGTTGCCGGGTTAGAATAGTGCCACTCCATATCTTCCCGTGGATGTCGTAAGAGGCGACTAAGGGAATAAAGGCTTGTAGTACTGTTAGGCGATGGGCTTGCAACCTGTCACTAATAAATACACTAGTAAACATGCAAGCATGCATGCCTGATTTTGCAAAATGTGGTAGCAGAATTTGTGGTTGCGGTGTTTAGTGCGTCATCGCGGACAGCCCAGGTCAAGAACGACGAGCTTGAAAGCTAAATCGAAGATAGAAAGTCATTTTTCGTTAGCATTTAACCGCTTCATCAAGTCAAAACACCAAAGAAGTAAATGTTTGAAACTATTATTTATGCCCTACCTAGTTTAAGTTTTATAGCCTCCTAATCCCAACGAAAAATTCAGCATGTAGTCACTACGGCCCGTAGTCCAGTAGTACTATTGTTTTATACTCATTCACGCCCAAGTACTTAAAACACTTTTTTTTTAAGTTATTGTGCTTGTGTAATCATAGCGTACCACGGTCTTACCAGTAGGATTTCTAGTAAGTCCTACTGGTAGGACCGTGGTACGCTATGACTACACAACTGTCGAAGGAGCTGGGTCTGAATGACAAAGTTAGTAAGTACTATGCGTAGGACCTTGGGCGTTAGGAGGATAGTATTATTTCATTTTTCATTTTTCTTATCAACTAAACTGGTCTTATAGATTATCGAAAATCGACTAAATTTATAAGAATGACATTAGCTGATGACAGATCGCGTCGACCGCTTATGTCAACTCTATATTAATTATTATATTTCAAGTCGATAGAAAACAGAAGAGCGTTCGCATCTTGACTAGAACTACGGAAGAGGAATCGCATTTGCGTTGCCGAGCTGAGAACCATTTTATTTTGACAAAATATACGACACACGAAATTGTGTTGACGACACGGTGGCCTAGTTTGGAGTGACCCTGCCTCCGAAGTCAGCGATCCTGGCTTCAAATCCCGGTAAGAGCAGATATTTGTGTGATGAGCGCGAATATTTGTTCCTGTGTCTTGGATGTTTTCTATGTATTTAAGTATTTATTTCTCTATATAAGTATGTTAATCGTTGTCTAGTACCCATAGTACAAGCCTAGAAGCTCAGTTTGGGACTAGGTCAATTTATGTGAGATTGTCCCCTGATATTTATTTATAGGAAAGTTGTCGCATGCTGCGTCCGTATGTGTCCGTTTAATTACCGCCGCTACTCGACCGCTGATAAACGACTCTCCACAGCCGTGACGGGTTAGCGGTGACGTCACGTATTATTGTTTAGCGCGTCATCGCGGACAGCCCAGTGGTCAAGAAAATAAATAAATAATGCATAGGTTGATTAATAAAAAATGCTGAAAGTTTTGAGTTTCCCATGTTACTTTAAGTACCATAGACTTCTTATAGATTTTCGTGTAATAGGTGGGTCATACACAGATTTAGGTTACCGTCTTTCCTGTGGACACACCGAAAGTTAACGTTTTTAAGGCCTAATTTTCTGGCTAAGCCCATTCCCGCAAAAAAGCCGTCCGATTTAGACCTATCATATAAAAACATAACTTATATGCACACAAGCTATTTAACTATTGACCACAGGAGAGATAACTTTTGTTTTTAAGAGTGTGTATGACCCAGGTAAAGAATTGATCGCTGTATTTTTTCAAAAATTTAGTGTTAGTAGTTTCGGAGACAATGGTGTCAGAATGGTCAATTTTCAGATATTTTCTTAAATAACTTTAAATTGTTTATTTTACAATTAAAATATATATATTCGAGTTCCTTATAAGAAGCCCTTTCATTTCATTTGTCATATGTTAGTTAGGTAGTTCAAGATTAAAAAAAAACTCAGTAATAGGTACCCCCGATGTTTAAAATTGTTTAATTTACGTCACACGTCTGTGTTTGGGTCACAGATATTCACACGTATACAACATTTCAACTTAATTGGTCCTGTAGATCCGAAGCAAATTGGCTGCGACGGACGGACAGACTCGAGTAATCCTATAAAGTTTGCGTTAATCTTACACAACTTAAAAAGCCAATGCAAAATGTAAATAGGCTTGTAAATTAAAAGCAAGCTTCGAAAATTAGATTTTATGAAATACCTACGGATACATTTACGTACGGTAATTTTATGTTAAAAACAGAAAAGTGTATATAACATTTTGATTTATCAAATATTTTATGTACCCCGTGACACTCGCGCCGTCAAGACGAATCTAATCCAATTCCATTAAAAAGATTATGGGAATATGCGTTGTAGAACAATGACATCGTGATAAGACAAAAAACAGCCAAGCGCGAGTCGGACTCACCCATGAAGGGTTCCGTAGCAGCAAAACGATTTATGACGTATTAAAAAAAACTACTTACTAGATCTCGTTCAAACCAATTTTCGGTGGAAGTTTGCATGGTAATGTATATCATATATTTTATTAGTTTTATAATTATTTTATTTTAGAAGTTACATTGGCCCATCACACACATTTTAATACTTTGGAAGTGTCTCTCGCGCAAACTATTCAATTAAGAAAATATATACTTATATATATATAAGTATATTTTCATTTATTAGGAACCTCAATAGCATTTTTGAACACCTAGACACTTATGGCCCTGAAAAAAGAATGAGTTTCAGTTGTATGTCTAGGTGTTCAAAAATGATATTGAGGTTTCTAATATATATATATATATATGTATATTAGAAACCTCAATATCATTTTTGAACACCTAGACATTTATGGGTCTGAAAAAAAATGAGTTTGAGTTGTAAGTATGGGGCACAAACAATTTTTTTTTCTATTTTTGTATTAAAATCTTAACACGGTTCACAGAATACATCTACTTATCAAGTTTCAACAGTATAGTTCTTATAGTTTCGAAAAAAGTGGCTGTGGTATACGGACGGACAGACGGACAGACAGACATACATGACGATTCCATAAGGATTCCGTTTTTTGCCATTTGGCTACGGAACTCTAAAAACTGCAAATCGCAAATTCACCACCATATACTTTGGTTAGAGTGTAGTCCTATGCAATAAAAATCAAATCAGTTTTTAGGGTTCCGTACCCAAAGGGAAAAAAAGGGACCCTATTACTAAGACTCCACTGTCCATCTGTTTGTCTGTCCGTCACCAGGCTGTATCTCACTAACCGTGATACCAAAACCGTTGAAATTTTCACAGATGATGTTGTTATGTTGCCGCTATAGTAACAAATTAATACTAAAACAGAATATAATTAATATTTATGTGATATACGTGTTTTTATTCAGTTTTTTGCTCGATATGAATAACGGCAACAGGTAGACAAATATATAGTTTCTAATGTTGTGTAGATCATAATATATATATTTGTGTTTTTATATGTATTTAGTATGTATTTATTCAATTATTTACTTTATGTATTTATATTTAGTCTATTTATAAATAGTTCTAATTTCAAAATTGAAATAATTTAATTGTTTCTTGTAGTTATTTAGTTTGAGTTCTAAACGAATTAGTTTACACCGCCTGCCATGAATTTGTGTCCTCAGTTATTTCTCTTACAAGGTTGTCTGGAAGAGATCGCTATTTAGCGGTAAGACCGCCTGTTGTATACCTATGATTTAAATGTACTGTTCCATGTTCTGTTTTTACTTTTTTAATTTTTGGTGTTCAATAAAGAGTATTTGTATTGTATTGTATTGTAATGTTGATAATAGTACGGAACCTTTCGTGCGCGAGTCCTACTCGCACTTGGTTGTTGTTTTTTATCTATTCTTTTCACGTACGAAATGTCTATGTGTTTCAGATACCACCTATCATCAAGTGGTCGGTATGGTTGTTTGCCTTCTCTAAGCCATTAAATAAAAGAACATTAGTACAAAAAAAAAAGTTAGCTTAGTTTTTGGCTAATTATGTTAGAAAATATTAAAAAAGTGATTTATTTCCTCGCAGTAGTTAAGATGAGCACTATGTCTGTCTCGACAGATAAATAAAATACAATTTATGGACTCGCAGACTAGACTCGTCCATAAACGCCATACTTTCTACCCTCGACACCAATGTACTATTTATTATTCCAGTTTTAAACTAGTTATAATTAGTGTTTCCAATTATCTAGTAAGTATCAAACAGTTCTGGGCCTCTATTCAGGTGCGTTAAAACGATATCGTGTTTGACACGTTTAAGAATCGTTTATGTCACAGTCGCCATTATTGTAAATGACATAAGAGTTATCAAAACGTTGACAATACGGAAACAGGTCATAAACGATATCGTTATAACGCAGTTGAATAGAGGCCCAGTATTTATAACATTCTATAGTTTAATAGGGTTAAGCAACTTGATACTTGCTCAATCCACGAACTAACCCCTCGAAAAACTTTCAAGGGCTATATCTTCGAGAAAGCTCGGCTTCAGCATTCCAACGTTTCTCTTTTTGAAGTACACTCAAGCTCGATTTGATAGGTGTCTAATTTATTTGGGTTATTTGATGCGGTCATTCGTTTTCAAAGCAACGTATCGTCAATTAAACCAGATATTATGTATCTTTTACAATATTTTCTACCCATGTTTGATATAAAAAAATATATTTTTCTTAATTGTAATTAAACTTTAATAAATAATTCTAGATATCTATGACATATTTTCTGTTCCTTAGCAGGAACCAATGTAGGAATTACAAGGCCTCTATTTCCATTAAACCATGATTAAGAAAAAATACTTGCTTTTTTGCAGAAGATAAAGTAATGCAAATTTTGACAGACAACTTACATACATACATACATTATATACTTACATACAAACAGTGCAAATTAAATAAAAAACTTGTAAAATACGTGGTAATGACCCTGCTCATAAAGGTCATGGTTTCTAAGTCTAGGATGTCTTCTAATAATCTATGTACCTACGTATTTATTTCTCTAAAGCATTTGTATAGTTATTTAGTACCTATTGTAAAAATCTTGAGCTAGTTTGGTATTAGATTGATTTGTATTAGACAGCCTAGTCTCGTTTTTTATAACACGATCGCCTATCTGTAAAACAGCAGCGATATCGTTGCAAAAAAAAACAATATTGTTCAGTTCCATGTCGCATATAGGCCCATTTAAAAATACCTTCACGGCTGACTCACTGTCTATACGAAGAACTTTATTTCCTCTACATTCGTCAACCTCTTGATTGCATGCGTCGGTTTCGGATGCTTGTGATGAAATTTAATATACAGATCAGAAGCATCAGTATACTGCAGTCCATTTCCACCAAAATTAATCTAACTGCTATCAACACGCGAACCTAGCCTCGGCCCAAAAAACGAATACCCACCGACCATTTAGCAACCGGAAAACTGCAGAATTCAACCAGTTTAAGGGGGCGTGCACACTGCAACGCAAAGATAAGGCTGTGATGCATTAGCAGGGTTCCGCAAAATAAACAGGGCTATCTGCCCCGCCTCGCCGACGAACTGACAAATGATGGCGGTATTCAAGTTATTGCTTGAGTTTGAAAAACTATGAGGTTCTTTGATGGATTGACGACACGTTGTTTTAGTTGGGAGTGACACTGTCTCCGGAGTCCTGGGTTCAAATCCTGGTAAGAGCAGATATTTGTGTAATGAACGCGAATGTTTGTTCCTGAGTCTTGGATGTTTTCTATGTATTTCTCTATATAAGTATGATTATCGTTGTCTAGTACCCTTAGTACAAGCCTCGAGCTTAGTTTGGGACTAGGTCAATTTGTGTGAGATTGTCCCCTGATATTTATTTTATTTATTTATTGATTTTCACGATGTAGCCTTGTTGGTAGTGGCACTGTCTACGAAGTTAGCGGTCCCGGTTTCGATTGAGAGTATGGGAAAATATGTGATGACCGCGAGTATTTGTCCTTGAGTCATACCTACAGTACAAGTATACAAAGGGCTTAGTTTGGGACTATATTATGTCATTGTAATAATTTGTGCTTAAGTCGTAGTACCTACAGTAAAAGTATAGAGCTTAGTTTGTGACTATGTGTAAGCATTTGTGCTTGAATCGTAGTACCTATAGTACAAGTAAAGCTTAGTTTGGGACTATGTCTGATCATTTATGCTTGAGTCGCAGTACTTATAGTACAAGTATAGAGCTTAGTTTGTGACTATGTGTAAGCATTTGTGCTTGAATCGTAGTACCAATAGTACAAGTAAAGCTTAGTTTTGGACTATGTCTGATCATTTATGCTTGAGTCGCAGTACTTATAGTACAAGTATAGAGCTTAGTTTGTGACTATGTGTAAGCATTTGTGCTTGAATCGTAGTACCTATAGTACAAGTAAAGCTTAGTTTGGGACTATGTCTGATCATTTATGCTTGAGTCGCAGTACTTATAGTACAAGTATAGAGCTTAGTTTGTGACTATGTGTAAGCATTTGTGCTTGAATCGTAGTACCAATAGTACAAGTAAAGCTTAGTTTGGAACTATGTCTGATCATTTATGCTTGAGTCGCAGTACTTATAGTACAAGTATAGAGCTTAGTTTGTGACTATGTGTAAGCATTTGTGCTTGAATCGTAGTACCAATAGTACAAGTAAAGCTTAGTTTGGGACTATGTCTGATCATTTATGCTTGAGTCGCAGTACTTATAGTACAAGTATAGAGCTTAGTTTGTGACCATGTGTAAGCATTTGTGCTTGAATCGTAGTACCTATAGTACAAGTAAAGCTTAGTTTGGGACTATGTCTGATCATTTATGCTTGAGTCGCAGAAATTATAGTACAAGTATAGAGCTTAGTTTGTGACTATGTGTAAGCATTTGTGCTTGAATCGTAGTACCTATAGTACAAGTAAAGCTTAGTTTGGGACTATGTCTGATCATTTATGCTTGAGTCGCAGTACTTATAGTACAAGTATAGAGCTTAGTTTGTGACTATGTGTAAGCATTTGTGCTTGAATCGTAGTACCAATAGTACAAGTAAAGCTTAGTTTGGAACTATGTCTGATCATTTATGCTTGAGTCGCAGTACTTATAGTACAAGTATAGAGCTTAGTTTGTGACTATGTGTAAGCATTTGTGCTTGAATCGTAGTACCAATAGTACAAGTAAAGCTTAGTTTGGGACTATGTCTGATCATTTATGCTTGAGTCGCAGTACTTATAGTACAAGTATAGAGCTTAGTTTGTGACTATGTGTAAGCATTTGTGCTTGAATCGTAGTACCAATAGTACAAGTAAAGCTTAGTTTGGGACTATGTCTGATCATTTATGCTTGAGTCGCAGTACTTATAGTACAAGTATAGAGCTTAGTTTGTGACTATGTGTAAGCATTTGTGCTTGAATCGTAGTACCAATAGTACAAGTAAAGCTTAGTTTGGGACTATGTCTGATCATTTATGCTTGAGTCGCAGTACTTATAGTACAAGTATAGAGCTTAGTTTGTGACTATGTGTAAGCATTTGTGCTTGAATCGTAGTACCAATAGTACAAGTAAAGCTTAGTTTGGAACTATGTCTGATCATTTATGCTTGAGTCGCAGTACTTATAGTACAAGTATAGAGCTTAGTTTGTGACTATGTGTAAGCATTTGTGCTTGAATCGTAGTACCAATAGTACAAGTAAAGCTTAGTTTGGAACTATGTCTGATCATTTATGCTTGAGTCGCAGTACTTATAGTACAAGTATAGAGCTTAGTTTGTGACTATGTGTAAGCATTTGTGCTTGAATCGTAGTACCAATAGTACAAGTAAAGCTTAGTTTGGGACTATGTCTGATCATTTATGCTTGAGTCGCAGTACTTATAGTACAAGTATAGAGCTTAGTTTGTGACCATGTGTAAGCATTTGTGCTTGAATCGTGGTACCTATAGTACAAGTAAAGCTTAGTTTTGGACTATGTCTGATCATTTATGCTTGAGTCGCAGTACTTATAGTACAAGTATAGAGCATAGTTTGGGATTTTGTGTAAGAATGTTGCCCATTCTTCTATTTATTCCATGGTTTTCTTCGTAAGAGAGGTATTTCCACAAAAGAAAAAAAAAATACTTGTCAGGCATTTTAAACTAGAGAACACCTTGAGAAATTTAAGTTAATATAAAATAAAGTAACTTTTATCCCACAGGGTTTAAAGTGTGTTTAAAAGGGCTTATCTGTATGTCGTTTATCAGATATTATATTAACGTCATACAGATAAGCCCTTTTGAACACACTTCAACCCTGTAGGATCTTAGTTTTTAGTTTTTATTTAAAATATTAACTTAATTTTCTAAATGTGTACTCTAGTTTAAAATGCCTGCCAAATAGACATTATTTTATGTCTGTTAACTTACAGAAGCATTCATTGCGGCGTTTTTATTTATTAATTACTTATTTAAACTTATTTGGAAAAAACAAAAGAGCACAAATGGCTGACTTAATGCCCAATGGCATTCTCTACTAGTCAACCAGTAGGCGAAACAGAAAAAAACTAAGGTCAGTTTTCTGGTGTAGTTTTCTTGTTTTATGTTTTTTTTATCCCCTGACGCCAACACAGGGGTGTTATAAGCAATGATGCCATAGAACACTGATGTGTATCAACGAACCTGCTTTGATTTTGCTTTTTAGGGTTCCGTAGTCAACCGTAGGAACTCTTATAGTTTCGCGATGTCCGTCCGTCCGTCCGTCCGTCCGTCCGCAGCCAAGTGCAAGGACTAGTACTAGAAAGCTGCGATTTGGCATGAATATGCATACTAGTCACGCCAACAAAGTTGTACAATAAAAAGAAAAAAAAATTTTTTTTTAGTGTACCGGCCCTACACATAACGGTGGGATGTTTATTTTTTCGTCTACCATATAGTGTGGGATGTCGTTGGATAGGCCTTTTAAAAATATTATGGGTTTGTGACAACAGTTTTTTAATGAAGTGTTCCGTTTATGAAATATAAAGCTTTAAACTAAAAAATTGAAAAAAAACTTAAATGAAAGAGCATATAACCAATTTTAAAGGAAACTATCACAACTAAGTAGACATCATTGGTTCTTGAGATACAGGCGATTAAAGTGTTTATACCTACAGTGTCATTCTATGGAACTTGCTAACTATGTAAACAAGCCGCCATACTAAAATTGACATTAGATGTCAATTTCAATATATTGTTTGTTTACATAGTTAGCAAGTTCCATAGAATTACAGTATACTAAAATCATCTACGACGGCACCAATTGACTTTAAATAGAAAATTAGTGATTACGTGATGATTTTTTATGTTTGTAGTACTTAACGGCTTCGGAACCCTACACTGAGCATGGTCCGACATGCTCTTGCCCGGTTTTTTTACTTCTTGTCAACGTGCGAATTAATTTGAAGGTTGGAACTATTTGAAATTTTCGTCTGCATACACGTTTTTTTTCAAGTGAAATAATAAAAGTTAACATTTATCTGTATTTGAGTAGTATTACTAACTATTGTTAAATTAATGTTCATTGCGAACTGTATTTTTGAAGTAACGCTTCATTAATCATAATTTGTAATGGCTTGGTGGATTGTTCCACCCTACTTGAAACAATACTTAGGCTTTATGCACCCTCAACGCTGACAAGGCATGGTAGAGAAATTCTGTTTCAGATTCCACTTACAAATACTAAATATGCTCACTGTTCGGTATGCCGCCGTCTGCCTCGTATCTATAATAAAAAGTTCGCAAACTTAGACATTTTTTATCCTTCCCGCTGTAGTTTTAAAAATAAATTAATGGAATGTCTTCTTTAGTAAATAGTCTGCATCATTTTTTTATCTTAATATCTTTAATATTTTCATTATTTTGATTCTAGTATAGTATATTATTTCCACTTTCTCTCATAAGCATGATAGATAGATAAAAACACGCAAACACTTACTCACACACACACACACACACACACACACACACACACACACACACACACGCACACACATACACACACACTTACAAGCACAACGCAGAACCATGGGAAGTTAGCCACACTCTTGTTTCTATAATGTAAATGTATGTCCCCCTAAATTTCTCCTTGATCAGTTTTTGTATAAGAAAATCCCGTAATTGGCCTATGTATAAGCTTTCTGTATCATACCTGCCTTGTTGCCTGTTTACTGTTACTTGTTTTTTCTGTTAATTAAGGTTAGTTTTTTAAGTCAGGGTCCCTCTGAAAATCAGCGCCGCGGTTTGACTGCGGCACAATGCTGAGAGGGATCCTGTTCAACGCAATGATTTCTGTTTTTCATATGTTTATTTTTTTTGTTGTGTTGTGTAGTGTGCGTTGAATAAATATTTTCTATTTCTATTTCTATTTCTATTTCTATACCTATATTTTATCAATATTGTGCTGTGGGTTTATTGAATAAAAAAAAAAAAAAAAAAAAAAAAAGTCACTGGCACGCTCTTTCGGTGTACCTTTAATTGATAATGTAAGGTGCTTGTATTACTGTTGAATAAATAAATAAATGAAATCATGTAATAGTTATTATGTACCTACTATGAAGGAGGAAAATATAACACAACATTAAAACACAACGACAGTCTTAAACGCTTAGTTCTAGTTTCCTAGTCACCATTCACACCAGTGTAAGCAACCCTTTCACAATAAATACCTTTCAACACGTTACAAAGTGCGTGCCAAAGCCCACAATGTCTCAGTAACGCGACACTTTAGCCGCAGGCTAACTTGTTTAGCCTAAAGTAGAGCATTAGACGCCACAAGGTTATCTCGAGCATCGATCATTCACAAAGAGATCCGCTGCTTTGAAGCAGCGAGAGTCCTGCGGCTTTTGGCGATCGTCTGTTGATACCGTTACTCCAAAGGATACATCGACACTTTGAATGTTATCCTTGTCGCTCTTGGGTTATGGTTTATAAGAGAGACAAAGAAGGTAGTGTCGAACTTCGATTTCTGCAGCATTTTTGACATGATCACCTAGTTTCCCGATTTTTAGCAGTTAGGGAATTTCGATGGAGGCTCAAAATTAATATGGTTTTACTGTAGAAAATCTTGAAGGAAAGTTTCACCACAATTGCCAGTTACCGAACATGGTTGGTTTTCACCCAACTACCCAACCAAAAGGAGGGTAATGTTTTCGGGTGTAGGTATGAATGTTTTCATGTTTGTTTGTGAAGGTTGTTTTATATAGGGAAGGTAAGCGAGTACACTGGTCACTTGATGGATAGGATCTGGCACCCATAGACATTTGCAATCTCAAAACTACTATCCTAAGACCGCAAATACGTTGCCTACCCTGAGGACTTAGGTGGAGCGCCTTATCCGCACACTGGCACACAACAATGCGAACTGCTGATAGATAATGAAAAAGAAGTCAGCAGCGATCTGCTTGAATCCTGCAGAAGATCCTAAGGAGAGGCTGAACGTCTTAAAGGATTTCGGAGTGTGTTTTTTTAAATTATTTATAGATGCTGCTGTGTTCACTCGAGATTTACAAAAAAACTTAATTAACATAGACAGGTAATTAAAATATACTTATGTAAAAGTAAAAGCATAGAAAAGCTGGTGGTGGTGGTTATATTGGTATTTAACTGAAGATTGTCAGGCTCCAACAGAACCGTCTCACTCCTGCACGGCTAGCTGGCCGCTTGCAGTGCAGCGGGTAATGCTGCCGGCGTCTTCGGCACGATGCCGCAAGTGTGCAATGGAGGGTTTTATTTTATAAGTTAGTTTTAATTAAAATGTAATTATATAATTTATTTTAATATTTCTGTTTCTAATAAAATGTTAAAACCATGTGTTATTAACGTCTTTACATCATGCAGGAATTTTCTTCTGTGAAAAATTCTTATAAAACATACCCAGTTCAACAAGCGACCCGGAAATCAGATAAGTGTAGCGGAAATGAAATTCCCTCGTAACCAGTGGGTTATTCTTTAAAGTTTTAGCTCCCTTTTCAAAGACCAACTATCCTTATCGTTACGAATATATAGAAAGAGATAAAGATAAGGTAGAAATGTTTGTTTATTCGGTTAGTAAGCAAGGGCACTTTAATTTGATTGATGTCAAATGTGGGCCTCTATTCTACTGCGTTAAAACGATATTGCGTTTGACGTGTTTTATCGCGGCCATCATTACTGTCAAGTACAAAAGAGTTATCAAAACGTTGAAAATACGGAATTACCGAGTCGAATCTCAGACCTGAAATCGTTATGACGTAATTTAGCCAAAAGGATTAATTCTACAATACAAATGTACTTAAAATTGAATTCTATTGCTGTCAATATAATGTGACGTATAATACTACAATACTTTGGTGGGTTGGATCCTTTTCTCTAAACTACGTCTAGCCCGGCGACGAACGGTAGATTTTGTCTCAAAAATTGGTCAGTTCCCAAGAAAAAAGTATAAACCACAATTTGTGAATTAGTATTAAACATGTTGTTAAAAGCTTTTACTTAACTTCGTCATGTTTGATTGTAATCAAATAAAATTAACAGGATCTTCGCTGCTCTTCGTAGTTTTACCGAGTTTGGACACGGCTAAGTTAACCGTCCAGTGCGTGTCGGACTTTGCACATTAAGGGTTCCGTATCAAACTCTGCCCAAGGTTGTCGATAAGCGACAACATGACGGAAAGAAAAAAAAGAAAAAAAAGAGAAGTCGTGGCTCCGCAACATCCGAGAGTAGGGAATAGCGAGCGCATCCGAATTGCTTCGACTCGCTAAGGACAGGCAACGATTCCAGAAGTTGGTAGCCGACCTTCACTAGGTTGAGAGGCACTTAAAGAAGAAGACCAAACTCTGCTTTATCAATATACTGGTAGGTTTTTGTTAGTAAAATAAACGTAATAGGAAAGTTACAAGATTCTTCAGAGGAAAAAATTGTAAATACTTTACTTCGGTGGCTGTTTATTCCTTACTCAACAAACTCTAAACAACGATGCCCCACTTGATGGGATAGATTACCATTTTATTTTCTTTATGACCCTTATAAACATTTAACAATGTTTTATGACTATTTGTATGGCTTTGGGTCAATAAGTTGCTTATACTGTGAAAATTTGAATACTGTAACTTCAACCGTTTGGACGTAAAATTTGTGTGACAGACTACTTACTAACGGACAGACGGACACATGAGTGACGGCAATAGGGTTTCGTTTGGACCCTTCAAGTACCGAACCCTAAAAACATTCCGCATCAAAGGTTTCACTTAAAAATTATATTTTTGGCAGAAACTTATTCAATGTTGAAGTACCACCCACATTAAACCAAAACCTTTCGAGAAATATGCTTTCTGCTCACCCTTATCAAAGTGTCAAATTTTTAATTTGGGGCTCTTTTGACGACGCCATTCGTATTCTATATTTGAAATTTGTTTGATCTTTATGAATTTTACAACGAAAAACGAAGTAATAATGAATACGGCAAAAAGGTACCGCATTGTAATTGAGATACTTACACAATTTCAAATTTAGTAAATGTTTATTTGCCATAACTGTGAAAACATTATCTAAATTATTATTATCGCTAAAAAAAATACCAACACGGTGACTTGCAAAGTCAGCGTATAATTTATCAAACTTCCAATTCAATTTCAAACCGAAACTCCAAATTCAAACTTCAAAACAAAATGGCCGTCGATAAATTCGAATTGAACCTGAACGTGTTTGGTGTTAAAGAATAAACACCTCTGTATTAAGAGTTGCAGGGTGTATAATTATTTACACAAAACGCCGCCTAATTGCATGCCCTGTCGGCGACACTTCCTTGTGTGACGGGCCCTCGCTTGTGGTTAAAGTTAAAAGAGAAATGCGGGTTGTGGGTTTTTGGACGATTTTATTTAAATTACAGACTGCCGTACTCAGAGTCAGTTAATAAAGGTTACGTAAGTCGTTTCTCAGCGACGACTTTTCATAAATAAAATAAAAATGGGGGCCTTGTGGTTATATCGGACTCGCACCGACTAAACCTCTGTTCCTTCTCCCACCTTGGAGAGGTCGCGAGAGTCGTATTCCATCAGCTAACTCGGCTATTGGCGTTTGCCTTTAAGGGCCCATCTTCAATAGAGTGTTTTTCCCTGTCCGTGAAATAGCCTAACAAGTGTCTGCATTCGGCCAGTATTATAATCAAAAGGCCTCTCTTGCCACTGACTTTGAGTCTTTGACGTCCTTAGTGAGATGTTAAACTAAAATCCGGTCAAGAGCATGTCGGACCATGCTCAGTGCAGGGTTCCGATGCCGTGAAGTACTACAAACATAAAAATCAACATTTAATAACTAATTTCATATTTAAAGTCAATTGGTGCTGTCTTAGATGATTTTAGTAGCTATAAACACTTTAATCGCCTATATCTCAAGAACCAATGATGTCTACTTAGTCCTCATAGTTTTCCATTAAAATTTGTTTATGCTCTTTCATTTAAGATTTTATTCTGATTTTTAGTATTTGTAGGGGGGGACACACTAGTGTCTAACAAAAATTAGCGTTTTAAAACTTAATATTTCATGAACGGATAACTTAATCGAAAAACTGTATTCACAAACTCGTAATATTTTTGAAAGACCTTTCCAACGACACACTATAGGGTAGAGGAGAAAATAAAATACATCCCCACGTTACATGTAGGTACCGTAGAAAATAATAATTCTACTTATTATTATACCACTTTGTTGGCGTGACTAATATACATATTCATGCCAAATTACAGCTTTCTAGTACTAAAAGTCTCTGCGCTAGGCTGCGGACGTATGGACGGACGGACGGACATGGCGAAACTATTATGAGGGTTCCTAGTCTGACTACAGAACCCTAAAAACACTTAAAATATTGACATAAAATGTATCCTTCAAAGTAAACCTTAGTCGGATAATGTGGTAGCAGAATTATCAACAAATCTTTTTAAGTTTTTGGTAATTTTCATTCTTGAAATGAAGGCGTGGTGTTATGTATGTACCTATGAGTGTATGATATTGCGATTCCCACAGAAACGGTATCTAAATTGCCAAATTTCATCAGACCCCTTTTCGCCATTAATGTGTTATTAAAACATAAATATTATAAACCATTTTATGTATTATTCAGTAGTATTATATGTGTTAGTAGGAAAGCGATTTGTTTTATTATAAGTTAGATATTTATTTTTGTTTCTGTAGGTTAAATAACAAAACTGACAAAAAAAAACAAAACAAAAGCTCACCTACGGGAGCCGCCTGCTGCGGGACAGGGCGTGGTTCGGGCTACAGAGGGAGGAACCTCTTCACAATATGTGCCGTGTCAAGGAGTACTGCTTTCTGTATCTGGCCCTGTATCGAACCATCTAGCTAGATTAAGGTGTTGATCAAGACTCTTCGCTTTATGACCATTATTATTATTCTGTGGCTCTAGTGAAAACGGATACAAGTCGACTTAGCTCTTAATAAGAAAGGGCAAAAGTCATATACAGAGTACACTAGACTTATACCGTTTTTCACCTAAAACTCGGGAGACTTATATCCTTTTTCACAGTATTATTAAAACGCTATCTCTTAACACCGAAAGCGCACCGTTCAAGTTTACGGCACGTTAGAGTATGTAACAACGGCCCTGCGGGACAATGTACCACCTAACAAGAAAAGGTAATATCGCACATATAACTCCTATTATACAATCAACCTTTTCACTACTTTGGTAGAGTTTAATCTACCTTAGCTCTGAAATTGCATAAAGTCATTTTAGCTGAAACATGCCGTGATAGTTTTGACACTCGCATACTTCAGTCTCGTTACACTTAGTAAAACGACACTTTACATTTCACTTAAGACGTTCAGTGCCAAGATTGTTAAATGGGGTCCATTTTGCACCGAAAACGAGAAAGTTGGCGCTGAATTGGTCAGGGCTTGGAGTAAGGAGTCGAGATATGTAAGAGATGTTAAGAGAACTTAGTGTTAATAGAATGCTGGTTGTGATTTGTTTTAGATACCTTATATTAAAATTAACTCCGGCAAAAAGTGTTTCAAAAAACCAAATATTCAAAAGAAACCGACTGCAGTAAAAATTACAACAGAAAAGCAAGCTTTATCTATAGAAAACTGTAAGAGCAATGAACTTATATTGGAAAGGTAGTTTACTTGTATGACATTATTAAATTGCAGCTAATTTACTCCACAAAGAAATAGTTTTATTAAGACACTAGTAACGAATTGTACGAAAAAAAATATAAGTAAATTTTACCAACTTCTACTGTTCCATTATTTTTCATTTCAAACATATACAATGAAATGATCCTTACATGACACCGGGTCCATTTACATTAAAAAAATACCGCTTTTAATAATTTTTACAGACAACTCACGATTGACCAAAAAAAATACTGTGCCGAAAATTTTTAACAAAGAAAGACCTAATATTTCCTTACACAGTGTACCTGTATCTTCTATGGTTTTGGAGTTAAAAAACACACTGTTTATTTTTATCAGCTTTCATTTGATTCTTCATAATTTCCTCTCCATATTTTTTTCACGGACGCGATTTTGAAACTTTCTATAATTTGATGTTACTCCGACAGTTAAGACGATTCTTTCGATACCTCACATATTGAAGTTCGTCAAATCGTTTAAGCTACAGAGTGTCGTAAAGAAATAGTCAAGCATACTTATAATTATACGCTCGAAAAACATAACCCTCCTCCAGTCGGTTACGGAAGAGTTTAATATGTATAGATAAGTGTATGTTTCACATTATATAAACGATTTATTATTTATAGTTTCCGCCTGCTACTTCATACGCGAATAAATCAGTTCCCGAGGGAATAGCGATATGAAAGGTATCCTATATTTTAATCCAAGGTATAAGCTGTTTGCATTCCAAATTTCATCAAAATCCGTCCAGTAGTTTTTGCGTGAAAGAGTAACAAACGTCCATACTTTTTAACTTTCGCGTTTATAATATTATTAGGATAATTCCATTAATATCAAGCTAAATACTGAACATACATACATAACACCACGCCTTCATTCCCAGAGTGGAGTAGGCAGAGCTACAGAATTACCAACAACTTTAAAAATACTCTTGATCATTCTGTAACCACATTTTGCACAAACGGGCTAAGATATTTACCAGTGTATTAGTGACAGGTTGCAAGCCCATCGCCTAACAGTACTACAAGCCCTTATTCCTTTAAATACTGAAAACATTGAATAAGTCCTATATTTTATTTCCCAAGGCCTTAAGCAACAATTGTTTTCAAATTCTCAAAGATGGTAACATACTTAAAAGTTGTTTAATTTGTGCCGTGAATTTTTACGGTATTCAAAGAACGTTCGCGAATACAATAAAAAGTTTGTAAACAAAGAAAAAACCTCAGAGTAACGCTGAGAGAATACGAAATTTCTATCGCAATTACTTACAAAGTGTATTTCTGTGCCTCAGAGGAATAAAAACGCAAGTCCAAATCAAAGGCAAGCCATTTGCAGCTTTATCTCTTGTTGTGTAATGGTGTAAGTGATTTTTACTTAGAAGTGCAGTTACACCATTTATATTTTTTTGTGTAAAAGTATTTTTTATTATAAAATTTGTGTTTTGTAACTGACTCACGTATTGACCAGAAAGTTTTAAGATGGCTTATGGCTCGTTCCAAAAAAAGATAAATAAACAAAGATTTCTTGAAACAATTAACAAAGAGTAACCCATATTAAATAAAAAAAAATCGTCAGTAATGCACGTTTTCGCGGTAAAGTAAACGAGTGCTTACCGAGAAAAAGCACAAACAAATGCATAAGGAAAAGGTTAAATAATATTTTATGTAATTTAATTCAAAATAATATACTTACTTTTACAGGATTATATTATTTTTTACCTCTTTAGTAATAATGTAAGTAAATATTGATAATACAATGACTCAGAGCCAATCTTAATACATAATTAAATCAGAAGGTGACTACTCATCACTCTGCCGATGCCGTACTTAAAGTAAACCCACCGAGTTACTTGTAAATTTTTTTAAATGAACAGTTGACGACCATGCCAAAAGTATAGTCGTGCGTTTTCCAAAAAAGTACCTATAGTTGGGCGATTTCCAAAAAAAATGTACATCGTTAAGGATAGAATTGAGAAAATTTAACTATTTCCATTGTTTCACGAAAATAAGCCATACATTTCAATACGTTAATTTTCGTGACGAAATGGAAAGTTTTTTTTTAATTTTGTCCTATTTTTTTGGAAAACGTCCACTTAAGGACTAAAATTAACAACGGTAATTTTTCCATTACGTCACGGAAATTAGTCGTATATTTATAAATTGCCCTGATAAGCCAATAAGCGGTATTTTAAATTAAATAAGCATAGCAGATTCAAACCTCACCTGTTAGTAATATGGTTGAACTTGCTACAGGAGTTTTGTCTGAGATGCCACTATTTATCTTAAAGCAGTAACGGATAATTTTCGTGACGTAATGGAAGAGTTACCTACCTTTGTTAATTTTTGTCCTTACTATAGGTACTTTTTGGAAAACGCCCCGTCGCAAAATGTAAGGTGGCTCCAAAAAAACCCTTATTAAGTAATGGGTTTATTAAATGAAATGTATTGGTGCAAATTATACCTTTAAGAAAATCCATGGTTGTTTGACAAATATAATTAAATAACAGTGTAAATCACTAAATTCCAATTTGGAGATTAGTAATGTAAATCAAAGTATAAATGTTAATGGCCTCATTGTATACAAAATTATTTATAATGATAGTAATAATAATAGATTTTCATTTTTTTATGATAAGGAGAAGGCACACAAGCACTCAGGCCACCTGATGGTAAGTGGAATCTGAGACCCATAAACATTGAATTCTCAAGACTATAATCATGAGACTGCAACCCTAAGACCCCAAATGCGTTGCTAACTTGACTAAGATGGAATGCCTCTATACTAGTAATTTCACCGGTTGTCTAATCCCCGCACCGGAACACAATAATGCGAACACTGTTGTTTGGCGGTTAATTAATGGATAATATGGTTTTAGCGATCCGAACTAACCCACCCCCACCACTAAAAAAAGAAAAAAAAAAGTGTATAAATAAAACTTGTCTTTCCGTGGTCTTCAATTAGATTTGTCAAACAACCACCAACCTTAATACCATTTCCAAACCGAATCCAAGCAACAAGTAGCAATCACCCTAATGTTCAACATGGGGACCCGTTTGGGACCCGCTGAAAAGCCGGAAAAGCGCTAATCCATCACGGAGAGTTACTGCGGGCCCGTCGCGATATACGAGTGCGGGGACCCACGCGATGATGTGATCCCCTGGGGGCCTGGGGCTTGATCGTAATTAGGGACGGTTTTTAATACCCGTTTATTAACCCGGAACCAGATGAAAAACCGGTTTGTTTCAATGCCTAAATGTGAATTGGGTCGTTCTACCTTTTTTACCGACAATACATCGTCATTTTTCTATATTTTGCGTTTTTCAACTATTGAATTTTTATTTGGACTAATTAATGATTATTTCGGTGGCGATAAGGTTTTTCAGAATTTACTGTGACAGAGTGTCCGTTTTCAGAGGAGACTAAATTTTGTGACAGTTCACGCGATTCTAAGGAAAACAAATTTATAAAAAAAAACACTGGATAGAGAAAGTGAAAGATTATTTAGTACTAATAGATGAATAAATGTTTGGACGTATATTCAAACACTAAAAAAATGTGTAATGTGTAATGTGTGTGTGTGTGTAATGTGGTTACAGAATTACCAACAACTCTTTTTGTAGTTGTTGGTATTTCTGTAGCTCTGCCTACCCCACTCTGGGAATGAAGGCGTGATAGTATGTATGTATGTAAAACATTAATAATCAATGCTCTAACTGATAACGTATGGTAAAATGAGGACAGGCAATTTTTGGTAAAAAAGAAGAATGACCCAATTGTCAAAGTTTTAGTGGATAAAAATAAATATCTATGTTCTATCGCGGCGAAATTGTTGTCATTGCGCTTTGATATATAGCAGTGATTAATATCACATTTAATTAAATTACACCATGTTATGCGGTCAGATATTACTGCTAATATTAGCTAACAGATAGGTATGTTAGTATGACAAGGATTGTTGTAATAATTAAAATTGAACACCGGTATAATTAAACCGGTTATAAACATTTTAATAATAGTCGGTAGACAGTATACCGGCAACGGTTCACCCTGGTAAAAAGCTGTTTGGCTCTTTTGTTTGTCTGTTCTTCTGTCTATTAAACTAAAACGAATGGATCGATTTAAAAGCGTTATTTTGTAATTTTATCAAAAGAGATGGTTTTAGAATTCAAATCTCTATGAGTCTCAGATTCCACTTATCATCAGGTGGCCTGAGTGCTCGTGTGCTCCTGTGAGTGTATTTGCCGTAAAAAAACTAGATTTTATAGTAGTCAGGGATTTGAATATTTGGCAGTTGTGTATGCAGAGACACAGTTAAAGTTACGTCGGCGTCGGGAATATTTCAAAATTAAAGTTTAACTTTTATGCGGCTGTGTTGTCAAATGTTGTTCAATCAATTTGACCAATTTCACTTTTACATTGCAAAATTTACAGACTAACACGTCTAAGACTTAGTTATAAGTCTTATATCACGTACGAAATTTAATGTTGCGTATGTGCTATTTGTATGTGTGTTAGTCTATACATTATTTATTAACAGGCCCTAGGAGCATAAACATTAATTTGATTTGAATTATGAATTGAATGGTAACGTCAAACATCATGTCAACTCAACCGTACATTACTCGCATCAGGCCCTACAGGTATTATAAAACTCGAAGGTATTTAGTATTTCGAGTAAGTAATATAAAAAAAAAACAGCTAGGACCAATTGATTTCCTTTCACAATTAGTGGTATCTCTAAATTAATTTAAAGTGGTAATCTAAATAATCTAAAAAGCTAAATCAAAAGATCCAAGTGGAACCAACTCCCGCCTCGCGTCCTTGTTTACTTCGACTAAGGGAAGAAACTTGCGATCAAGCCTAGTCAAAGATCAAGGCTGCAATTCGTTGTCTGTTTCGTTCTGTATCACTAAAATAAAATGTAGAAAAAGCCCTAAGTAAATGCTGCCGATGCTTATAGCACAGGACTCCTCTCCTATTATAAGCATTAGCCTCACCTAATAAATTATTCAATTTGCTCGTTTAATATGTCTAAAACAGTAAGTTACCAAATTATATACATAATATATTTACCACATGTTTCGCTTACTCTAGCATGTAAGCACAAGCTATTAGCATGTATAGCTTATAAATCATTTGTTTATATGTACCAATGTTACTGAAATAAATTTGATTTGATTTGATTTAAATGTAAGATAATCACATTATATTTAAATGACTATAATTTGTCACGCAAACTAAGTGGTAGAATAAAATGTAAAAAAAAAAATAAAAAAAAAATAGTATCTCCTCTACACGTAACGTGGGGATGTATTTTTTTGCTCGTTTATCCTATAGTGTGGGGGGTCGTTGGAGAGATCTTTCAAAAATATTACGAGTTTGTAAGTAATCCGTTTATGAAATATTAAGCTTTAAAGCGCTAATTTTTGTTATACTCACTTCCCCCCCCCCCCCCCCCTACAGCCAAAACTACAAATACCTACTAAAAATCTGAAAAAAATCTTAAATGAAAGAGCACATAACGAATTTTAAAGAAAAACTATCACGCCTAAGTAGACGTCATTGGTTTTTGAGATACAGACGAATAAAGTGTTTATATCTACTAAAATCATCTAAGACGGAACCAATTGACTTTAATAGAAAATTAGTTATTACTTGTTGATTTTATGTTTGTAGCACTTAACGGCTTCGGAACCCTATACTGAGCATGGTCCGACATGCTCTTGCCCGGTTTTAAAAGGTATTCGTCGAATTAACCCTGTAAACATACCCAGTTTATAGAACATTATACTGTAATTACGATAGAAAACATTCAAAAATAGCAAATAAAACAATATTGTAACAACAAAATTCTACTAAGTCTTGTTATTAAATTGATTGCTGGCTGTACGCATAGCTACATTAAAGAAATTGAATTCTGATTAATAATCTTAATGCGCTTTGGTTTATGTTAGAGAATCCTACTACTTACATGCATTAAAATAAAGATTAAAATGTAATATGGACGACAGTTTAAAAATATTTCAGCAGTAAATATTGATAAAATTACAAGGATGATATTAAATCAAATCAAATTTACTTATTTGTAAAACATAGGTGAGAAATGGTACAAAATAGTTATAATTGGTAGTATCACTATGTCTGGCCAGTAGGCATACAAAATTGTGACGGATAGCATGCAAAAGTTAACTTCAGTGTTCCGCACCACCCTTTGCGTCCTAGACCTTTATTTCATGTGCGCTTTGCCCGCACTAATTACTCTCGACATACCTTTTTCAGACGAGTTCCTAGATATTATAATAAACATCTGTGTTACATTGATCCTTTCCATGTTTCTCTTACTAGCCTTAAAAGGTTATTAAAATGTAAATTGTGTTAGTATCCTAATATATTTTTTGTTCACCAGTATCTTATATTGTCATCTTTAGTGTTTCTTCACTTCATTTCACTTCTATTGTAAATTTAAACATGCGCATTTTTTAATTATGTGTATTCATTATTGAACCTCCAGGTCTTTTTTATACTTGTATTGTTTAGTACAAAGTACTTCTATATCGCATTCGTATATGACTGTATGTGTTCTAAATAAATTAAAAAAAAAAAACATGCATTACTGAGGTAGGTAGGTACATTATATTGGTTAAAATATTTCTACACGCTATTATTACAAATTAAAATACTCTAGTACGGAATAAAATGAACTGTCTGTTAAAAAATCCAATAAGAAAACCACTACCATGGCACTAAGTTCTCAGTAATGGCTTTTTGGTTGGACATACAGTCGATACATCATTACGGATTATCGCATTAATTTCTGATGTTGTGATTCGATGTATCATTGCTAGATCCCAGAGATTAGTTGGTTGAGCCAGGGGGTTATTATGACATAGCTAGGCAGTTCATTTTACAGTAAGCGTAAAGGACACAGCTATAACTACCAATAGCTCTGTCTTTTACGCTTACCGTAAAATAAACTGTATAGCTAGGTTATAATAACCCCCCTGTACGATTATTGATTTACGTTTCATTCAAAATAGATCATTAATATCTCAAGCGTACATGCAGGTCAAAGAAAGTTTAACTCCGAGAAAAATCTAAATACTCAAAAACTTTTTACCAAAAATTAATTACAAAAATGTATTTATAAAATAAGCAGCTCATAAAAGTAAAACTCTGCAACCGTCAAAGCGAACTTTAATTCGCGTCTATAAATTAGCAATATTGTTAAAAATTTAATCAGACTTGGCACAGAGGGCAAAGTTTCTAAACGGCGTAAATGAAATTACGCCCCTGTCTTATCTCCCGAAGTTTCCCTTTGGACGGAATTTAATATAGCCCTAGGAAGTTGTTATCTGAGGACCCTTGGGTTAGGTGGAAATAATTACCACTTTGAGGTACATATGTTGTTATTCAATTGCTGATGGCGTATTGAGAAAGTTCAAGTCGATAATTGTTTGGTAAAATTTCGTGAATACATTTAATTAACAAAGTAAGAAGAGTGCTCTTAACTGCTCTTACATGCGTCAAAAGTGTGAAAGGTAAATACAATGCTAAGTTTTTATTACGTAACATGTTGCGTGAAAACAACCTAAGGATATTTATTATCTGTAAACACCGATGAGCTATGTTTATTGACGATGAAATTTATTTATTATAGATCCCGTTGGTAGCGTTATAGAACTGGCGGTTAAAGGCATTAGAAACTATTCCTAGGTTTTTCTTAAAGTAATGCTTAGTATAAATAAGTTAATGTTACATTGTAATAAACAGTGATCGTAGATTTTGTAGCATTTTTGACGACACGCTAGCCTAGTTGGGAGTGACCCTGCCTTCGAAGCTAGGGGTCTTGGGTTCAAATCCCGGTAAGGGCAGATATTTGTGTGATGAGCACGACTATTTGTTCCTGAGTCTTGGATGTTTTCTATGTATTTAAGTATATATTTCTCTATATAAGTAAGTTTATTGTTGTCTAGTACCCATAGTACAAGCCTAGAGCTTAGTTTGGGACTAGGTCAATTTGTGTGACATTGTCCTGTGTTTTTTTTTTTTATGTGTGCTAGGATTAATTAAGTAAAAGGTGTAGTTTTTCATTTTATTATAATATACTATCAGTAGCCAATTATATTAGTCAATCATATTATACACCTCGACAGCCGTAGGTCTCTGTCATATGTCATTGTGATGTCATTGCACCGATTTTGCTACAAAAACGTTTCAGTGTTTAGAAAAGTCCACCAAATATAAAGAGAAAAGTCTCCATGTTATGCTATGAAGTTGGCAGAAGTCTTCAGTTCATCTCCCATTCAAGTCCTCCAACACAAAGCGGTACATATCTCACCTGGCACCACCCCAGCGCACCACGTCCTTATTTAAACACATTCCATGCCCAAAACTGAATATGGGGTCTAGTTCATATGAAAATGAAGATTTCTGGATCTAAACGTGTGAGAATACTCGCCGTCAATTTACTACTTTGTCGGTCGGCAGGTTACTGTGATTACGAGAACGTATGCAGACAATTCTCTCTCAAATTACTTAGAAGTGACTCGGGGGACAAAGTGGTTGTGAAGATGTTAATTTGGGACGTAGGTGTAGGGACTGCCTGCGCTCAGGCTTCGTGATGGCGCGTGAGAGTATAATGTTATTTACAGTACTTATTTTATTATTTTGAAGACACTTTAGCCTGGTTGGTAGGTAGTGCCCATGAAGCTAGCGGTCCTGGGTTCAAGTCCTGGTAAAGGCAGGTATTTTGACGACACGTTGGCCTAGTTGGGAGTGACTCTGCCTCCGAAGCCAGCGGTCCTGGGTTCAAATCCCGGTAAGGGCAGATATTTGTGTGATGAGCGCGAATATTTGTTCCTGAGTCTTGGATGTTTTATCGTTGTCTAGTACCCATATTACAAGCCTAGAGCTTAGTTTGGGACTAGGACAATTTGTGTGAGATTGTCCCCTGATATTTATATTTATTTATTTTATATTTATTTTTGTGTTTAGCGTGAGTGTATTTTCCTGAGTCATGGATGTCCATGTACTTAACTATGTCTTTTTTTTTATATATAAGTCTATCGTTTTTTAGAACCCATAGTACAAGCTTAGTTTGGGCTAGATCAATTTGTGTGAGATTGTCCCCTATTTTTTAGGGTTCCGTAGTAAAACTAGGAACTCTTATAGTTTCGCCATGTCCGTCCGTCCGCAGCCTAGCGCAGAGACTTTTAGTACTAGAAAACTGTAATTTTGCATGAATATACATACAAATTAGGTACCTCCCCAACACGTAACGCGAAGGTTGTATTTTTTTCCTCGTCTACCCTATAGCGTGGGGTGTCGTTGGATAAGTCTTTCAAAAATACTATGAGTTTGTGTATAAGTTTTTCGATTAACTAATCCGTTTATGAAATATTAAGCTTTAAAGCGCTAATTTTTGTTAGACTCAATTGTCCCCCCCCCCCCTACAGCCAAAACTACAAATACTAATAATAAGAAAAAAACATAAATTAAAGAGCATTTAACGAATATTAAAGGTAAACTATCACGGCTAAGTAGACATCATTGGTTCTTGAGATAGATGCGATTAAAGTGTTTATACCTACTAAAACCATCTAAGACGGCACCAATTGACTTTAAATAGAAACTTAGTTATTACTTATTGATTTTTGTTTGTAGTACTTAACGGCTTTGGAACCCTACACTGAGCATGTTCCGACATGCTCTTGTCCGATTTTTTACATTTTTATTTGCTTCTATTTTTAAATCGATTGGTACAGACCGGTCCCCAAGTTACAGACTTAGGGAGTTAAGCGTCGGTGGTCTATTTAATTGGCTACAGGGGCCTATTGCATATAAAATAATAGCTTATATTATAAGTGGAAATCTCTTTCCAACAGTAAGTATTAAAAAGAGACTTCCACTTGTATTACAAGTTACAAGCTTTTATGAAACGGGCCCCAGGTGTGAACTCATAATCATAAGGTTTCGAGGTAGATCCATGGAGCCATGTACCTATAGTTTATCTAACCGATGCTCTCATGAAAAAAATCGTGAAGAAACATACACATTTGAACAACTGAGTTTGAAAGAAGAGTAACTGTACAAAAGATCCAACAGAGGCCCTAGCCAAGATGCGTACGCTTACTAACGATTGTATTTATTTCTAAACCAATCGCGTCACTGGTAGATAACTTTACACGAAAAGTCACGTGATCTACCAGTTTCGCGATTGGTTTGAAACAAAACGAATAGAAACGAAAAAAGGGTTAAGGGCTCATCTAGACAAAGAAAATATTAGATAAAAAATAACCAAAATTTAAGGCGCATGTTAAAAATAATAATTAGGGTTTCTGTAGAAAATAAATACACATTACTTGGTACGGTTGGCCTTAGCTGCACAGTTTACTGCCTTGTCACTTTGACGCCATGTTTGAACTGCTGTACTAATTCGTCAAAGCCGTTAAAGCGACAAGGTGCTAAAGTGTGCAGCTACTTAAGGTCAACAGTACTAAGGCACCAGGGTTATAAAACGAGAAACCCCTCGAAGTGCTAAGTAACTTTGCAACTCCGTTTAGACTAAGATTAAATGTTACTGGTTAACCGGAGGCAGGGTGCTGATGCTAACTCCAAGTTGGTATCTTCAGTGGGTCTGGTCGTGATAATTTACTACTGCGATAAGAATTTACCTTGCTGGAGTTTAAATTTATTATATTTTATCAAGGCGACGGGTAGGGCAACGTTTTACCATACCAACTTTTTTTTCAAAAAAACATTTTTTTCGCAGACATCTTTATTTCTGGTTGAATTTCTCTAAAAATAAATTAATTCATTCAATCATAAATTCAGGTAGATGCCCTAATTAAAGTGATATTAAACGTATTTGTTATACCTAGTAAAAAAAATACTTACACAAATTTAGTATGGAAGACTTTAATTAATGACATTCTCTAATAGGCTGGGCCAATGCAAAGTAATATTAAATAAAAACCAATAAAAAAAAATGCACACAAAACATAGGCATAATAATAGTTAGAACAATTTAATAGCTTTTCAATTTAATTTATGCGATGTATCTTAAATACAAATTGTTATAAGTTATAAGTCACTTATCGACTTATTCATACCACATTTCTATTTTTAGGGTTGCGTACCCTTATAGTTTCGCCATGTCCGTCCGTCCGCAGCCTAGCTCAGAGACTCTTAGTACTAGAAAGCTGTAACTTGGCATGAATATATTTATTAGTAACTCCAACACAATGAGAAAATCTACATTTAACGTGGGGATGTATTTTTTTTTCTCTTCTACCCTATAGTATGCGGTATCGTTGGATAGGTCTTTAAAAAATATTGTAGGTTTATAAAAACCATTTTACGATTAAGGGCTCCGTTTATGAAAGATTCAGCTTTAAAGCGCTTATTTTTGTTAGAGTGAAGTGTCCCCTCCACTCTACAGCCAAAACTACAAATACTAAAAATATGAAAAATATATTTAACGAAAGCGACTAATAAGACGCCATTGGTTCTTGAGATACCGGCGATTAAAGTGTTTCAATATACCTACTAAAATCATCTAAGACGGTACCAAATGACTTTAGATAGAAAATTATTTATTACTAGTTTTTTTTTTATGTTTGTAGTACTTGACGGCTTCGGAATCCTATACTGAGCATGGTCCAACATGCTCTTTCCCGGTTTTTTATGTTTGTGGTACTTAACGGCTTCGGAATTCTACACTGAGCATGGTCCGACATGCTCTTGCCCGGTTTTTTATGTTTGTGGTACGTAACGGCTTCGGAATCCTACACTGAGCATGGTCCGACATGCTCTTGCCCGGTTTTTTAAATATTTATTAACGCAAAACTGACGCTCTAGTTACTTTATCAGCTCGTAAAAATGTTCACGTTCCTATTTTACGGGCTCAATAAGGTATAAAGGAAAAAACCAAGAAAGTTCTGGCCGGAATAACGGCCGGGAAATGTTCTGTTTCCGGCAAAGCGCCGGGTGGTCGGCACGGAACATTACCCGAATGCTTACACTTGTTCCAATTTAGCGGAATAATCCGCCATTTCTAGGTAGAGGTCTGCGACGTACTGGAATAGTGGAATGCACTTTTATGCCATTACAAAATTCCGCTGTCCGCCAGTCTGTCATTGGGCGCTGTAAACATTTTTTCACAAATAAATATATAATTTTTAACTCTATAAAAAAGCCCCCATACAGAAAACCCGCTTTAATACGTTTTCGACGTTAACAAAAGCTGTTTCTTTCAAATATATGCTTTCGGTTTTTAAATAATTTATTCACGGCTAAAGATAAATAAAGCAATTATTAGCAAAGTCCCAAAAGAAAATTGAGCCACACAATTATTTGAACAGAAATAGGATTAAAATTTTATAATAATATACTTACTAGTAAGTTATCTAAACACCTATTTCAAAAATCTTCACCTAACTCTGTTTATATAAACGCTAGCGAATTCCAAGTTTATGATTTAAACGTGTACGCATTGAAAAAAACGCCTTATGTTATGGAGACTGCTGGGATACTAAATCCAGGCAGCATTCCGTCGAGCGATAGTAGCCAATCCCAAGCTTGTGATTGAACAGATTCCGGGATTGCTTGCCAAATACCTGTCATTTCGACGGTTTTGATTGGCTGTTCCGCCGCCGACAACGCTCGAGGGATTCGATGCTTGATTAAAAATAAAGACAAATCAAAAACGTATTTTACAAGCTGGAAGAGTTTATATTCGAATATTTGGTGAAAGGCCACTTGCAGCGAATTTATAAAACTACAGTTACCTCTATTTGTTTAGGTATTTAACTAAATGTCAAGAACAATTCCACGTGTTCGTTATTCAATAGAAATAGAGCGATACTTTAAAGCTGGTGATGCTACGAGTGGACATGGACAATGATGGACACTTGAATCTTATTTTACATTAGTTAAGGGTACTGAATTTATTTTGCAACTATCAATTTATAACCTTATGCTCTTTGAGTTAAGAGTTAATTGTTCATTTTTGGTGCCTTCCTTCAAAGTTTCCAAGATTAGTACCCCGTACCCCGACTGTATTTATTGACATTTCCGTCGATATAGTACCTGGTGGTGGTATGACCCTGCGCAGGGTCTGTCCGGATCGCTATCATTATCTTATCCATTAACATACCACCAAGCAGCAGTGTTCACATTGTTGTGTTCCGGTGAAATTACTAGCGTAGAGGCATTCCATCTTAGGTCTCAGGGTTGGCATCTCATTTGAGGATTACAATCTTGAGATTGTAGTCTCGAGGATCCTGATTTCTATGGGTCACAAACCCACTTACCATCAGGTAGCATGAGTGCTCACTTGCCAACTACTAGCATACCTATAGAGGCATTCCATCGTAGTCCTCAGGGTCGGCATCGCATTTGAGGTCTTAGGATTATAGTCTTGAGAATTCAAATGTCTGTGGGTTTCAGATTCCACTTACCATCATGTGGCCAAGGTGCTCGTGTGCCTTCTCCTTAATAAAAAATAAATAAAATAATGCTATAAAAAGAAACTCTTTTATAATTATCGGATATAATAATATCATTATTATAATTGTAAGTGTGATAATAACTAATAATTCATCAATCCAAAAATGTGTATGTTTGTTCTTTCCAATTTCACGTTTCAACCCCTGAACTGATCGACGTTAAATCATTAGGCAAAGCAATTTAAACACGTTTTAGATATTTTTTATCTATTTAATTCCAATATAACATACTTTAAATATTATTTAAGCTTACATCTTAACCCTACAGGTAAAATACAAACGGAAAGTCAGAAAACAAATATAATGGCGGCACAGAGTATCGAATTTCAGAATTATTTAGCCTTTTAATGAGTGGAGGCGATGCAAATTATAGTAGCCACCTCCTGGAAAAAGCAATTATGCTGCAAATGAAAATTCATTATAACATTTGCAAGTTCCGCCCATTGGTATCGAAATACCATCATAAAGAGCTGCGAAATGTACGATAATCCTTTTAATGAGAACGTTCTACATAAAAAGATATCAAATAAAAAAAACAACTCTAGATGGAGGTCGTTGTCGCTTTTTGCGTTTTTTTATTAGGGTTCCGTACTCAACAAGGGAACCTTATAGTTTCACGATATCCGTCTGTCCGTCTGTCCTTGGCTTTACTTGGTCCTAAAAAGCTGTAATTTGGCTTTTTTTTGTATGTATATGTTAAGGAGAAGACACAAGTGGAATCTGAGACCCATAGACATTTGAAATCTCAGGACTATAATCCTAAGACCTTAAATGCGTTGCCAACCCTGAGGACTACGATGGAATGCCTCTATGCTAGTAATTTCACCGGTTGTCTTATCCCCACACCGGAACACAACAAGGCGAACACTGTTGCTTAGCGGGTGGTTAATGGTGATTATTAGCGCATATCATCAATTAATTATAAGTAGAAAAAAAAATCTTTGTCGTAGTTTTTTTGGCATAGTTTTAGGGTTCCGTAGCCAAAGGGTAGAAACGGGACCCTATTACTAAGACTCCGCTGTGCGTCCCTACTTCCTTCCGTCCGTCCGTCCGTCCGTCCCTCTGTCAGCAGGCAGTTATACAGTTGAATCTTTCACAGATGATGTATTTCTATTGCCGCTATAACAACAAATACTAAAAAACAGAATAAAATAAACATTTAAGGGGGCTCTCATACAACATACATTTTATTTTTGCTCGTTTTTGCTTGATATTGATAACGGCAACAGGTATACGCTTGAAATATCCACAGAATATATATTTACTATAAAAATAAATAATTGAATTAAATGAAAACAAATATTTAAGGGGGGCTCCAGCCGGTTTTTTGTGTGTTGTAATAATAAATAATAATAAATAATAATAAAAGAAATTTATTTACCAACATAAACAGGAAAAGGTTACATTATAAAAATATATCATTAACACGGTTTATGCAGTAAAATGGGATTGAGACTCAGCGAAATCGCTGATTTTCAGCCTCCAACCATAACTTAAAACTAATTAAAACTAAATGATCGAGCAAGTTCGCTGCCAAAACGATAATCAATAAACAAGCACTGTCTTGACATTTACAGGTCTGCGTACAGGTATACATACGGTCCTAAAATATTTTTTTATTTTTCCTAAAATTACAATGGGCTTTAATCCAAAAATATGTAATCGTTACAATAACAATTTTTAGCTTGCAACAATACCAAAGATAATGCCGGCATCTGTGTAACTATTTATTGGGCTCCTTTATGTAGTACCTACCTAACGGGTGTTTTTTTTGTATTATTTTTTGTGTGTTAAATAAACTATTATATTCTATCTTACTCTATCCCCACTCGGAGCATGGTCCTGACGGGTCTTTTTGTGTACGTTGTGTATGATGAAATTTGGCAAAGTCAGAGAGTTACATGTGAAAACTAGCTGTTTCGTTCGACGACACGTTGGCCTAGTTAGGAGTGACCCTGCCTCCGAAGCCAGCGGTCCTGGGTTCAAATCCTGGTAAGGGAAGATATTTGTGTGATGAGCACGAATATTTGTTCCTGAGTCTTGAATGTTTTCTATGTATTTAAGTATATATTTCTCTATTTAAGTATGTTTATCGTTGTCTAGTACCCAAAGTACAAGCCTAGAGCTTAGTTTGTGACTAGGTCAATTTGTGTGAGATTGACCTCTGACCCCTGATATTTATTTATTCGTCCGCGTTGACCATCCCAAGATAATAGTAGGTGTTTTAGGAATAAAAGGTAGCCTTGGGTATCATTGTAAATCGGTAATAAACAAACAAACTTCTAGATAATATTGGTGTGTTAGTTTCGATATTTTGTTTTATAAAGCGGTTAAAAATTAAATGTCGATTAATGAGTGACAATTCTAAATACAAACATACGAACATAACATCGCGCCCTCATTCCCAAAGTGGTGTAGGCAGAGCTACAGAAATACCAAAAACTCAAAAGGCTTGGAGTACTGGGCTTGCAACCTGTCACTAACACACTAGTATTCTTGGCCTGATTGTGAAAAAACTAAATAAGTAAATAAATATCAGGGGACAATCTCACACAAATTGACCTAGTCCCAACCTATGCTCTAGGCTTGTACTATGGGTACTAGACAACGATAAACATACTTATATAGAGAAATAAATACTTAAATACATAGAAAACATCCAAGACTCAGGAACAAATATTCGCGCTCATCACACAAACATCTGCCCTTACCGGTATTTGAACCCAGGACCGCTGGCTTCGGAGGTTATAAATCCTACTAATTGATATAATCTATGCTTATTACGCTAGCTATACGCTAACATCTTCTTCTTCATGTCACTGTTTAGTCTCTTCTGTTTCACTTTTCTAACATTACAAGTATGAAAGATACTTATAGGAAATCATATTCATAACTTTCAAATTTCCTTTGAAAAGTGAAAATTACCGAATTGGACCTATTTTAAACCTTAGCCAGGCCAAGCAATTTTGTTTCTTTCGAATATAGATTTTGGTAGATCAAAGGGTTATACAAAAATAATTTCTGTGTTTATTTTTACTATTACCATGTGCTCTCTATGTGACTACACTGCCTAGCTAAGGGTTAATATAACATGTTGAATTCCTGATGACCCCAGAAATGCTGAAATTCTCCAGGTAACGAGTACGTCCCGGGCACAGTGTAGAGTTACCTACTCTCGATGGGTGTTTTCCAAAAAAAGTGTACATCGTTAAGGACAAAAGTTAAGAAAATTTAACTATTTCCATTTCGTCACGAAAATTAGCCATACATTTACATACGTTAATTTTCGTGACGAAAAGAAAAGTTAAATTTTCTTAACTTTTGTCTTTTTTTTTTTGGAAAATGCCCCGATACAAACTTCTTATTATCTTTGAAACTACGTCATTCATTACACAACATCAACGCGGTCTGAAATACAAATGGGTAATCCCCTACCTTGAACCTCGAATCCGATTAAAACATCAAATTAAATATCATAATAAGGTAACTACATAACAGTCTATAAGGATAATCTCTTGGTTAATACTTAACACGTGTTCAGTTCAATGAATTTGTATCACCCTGGTCGACCTTTTCAACGAAAACAAGGGTAAAATTAAATGCTAGTTAGAATCCCACTGACTCTGTCCCATCGGGATACTAAAAGCAATGAAATTATACGTAATCAATATAAACTTTAAGGCATTTGGAGCGGGGAGGAATTTAATCAACCGTCTAAGATATTGGTCCCTTATTAATCACTTTGCTCTGTAATATAACTTGGTGATACTCAGTTTGACACTTCGTCGCGTTGCTTATTTGCCGGTTAGTAGGTTTGAGTTTGTAATGAGTTTGCATGCTGTTCAATAATTATCATAAGTTGTTAATCGAACATTAACAGGTTTTTATAACCCACGTGGTTGCCGAGTTAGAATAGTGGCACTCCATGTCTTTCCGTGGATGTCGTAAGAGGTGAATAAGGGAATAAATTACTGACCAGAATATGAAATCATAATTAATGATCAGTGGAAATATTATGGATACAAGTAATAGACCTAGTAAACGTCTCAGCCTACTTGTGCAAAATGAGGTTACAGAATTATTAACATGTCTTTAGAGTTGTTGGTATTTCTGTAGCTCTGCCTACCCCACTCTGGGAATGAAGGCGTGATGTTATGTATGTATGTGTAAGTAATAGACCTATAAAGTCGTAATTTATAGGCTTCATTTAGTTTTCAGCGATAATAAAATCACAAAACTAAAGACTTTCTCCCGCCCCGCTCTTTGCCACCTTGTGGAAGATGGCCCGAATGAGAGTCGCGGCGTCTTTCGCCGGATAAAAAGGCGCCAATGCAATTGTGGCTTAATTCAAACACTTGATTATCTTTGTTAGTTTTATGATTACAAAAGTATTTTAAAAGGCATTTGGTGTAGAAAAAATAATAGATTACGATTTTGAACGAAGAGAAAAACTGTATTAATGATGGTTGCGCCCATTTTCTTAGGATACGACGAAATGCTTTAAAATATAAAAAAAAAAATACTTTTGTAATCATAAAACTAACAAAGATAATCAAGTGTTTGAATTAAGCCACAATTGCATTGGCGCCTTTTTATCCGGCGAAAGACGCCGCGACTCTCATTCGGGCCATCTTCCACAAGGTGGCAAAGAGCGGGGCGGGAGAAAGTCTTTAGTTTTGTGATTTTATTATCGCTGAAAACTAAATGAAGCCTATAAATTACGACTTTATAGGTCTATTACTTACACATACATACATAACATCACGCCTTCATTCCCAGACTGGGGTAGATAGAGCTACAGAATACCAACAACTATAAACTTGTTGATATTTCTGTAACCAAATTTTGCACAATCTGGCTAAGATGTTTACTAGTGTATTAGTGACAGGTTGCAAGCCCATCGCCTAACAATACTACAAGCCCTCATTCCCTTAGTCGCCTCTTACGACATCCACGGGAAGACATGGAGTGGCACTACTCTAACCCGGCAACCACATGGGATTTATTTATTAATTTATTTATTATTTAGCTATACATATAGCAAATACACAATACACGTAAAAGGGCGTTTTCCAAAAAAAGTACTTATAGTTAAGGACATAAATTAGCAACGGTAATTATTCCGTTACGTCACAAAAATTAGTCAAATATTTATATATTGCCCTCATAAGCCAACAGGCGGTATTTCAAATTAATTAAGCATAGCAGATTCAAACCTCACCTGATAGTAATACGGTCGAACTTGCTACAGGAGTTTTGTCTGAGATGCCACTATTCCTCTTAAAGCAGTAATAGTTAATTTACGTGACGTAGGTAATGGAAAAAATACCGTTGTTAATTTTTGGCCTTAACTAAAGGTACTTTTTTTGGAAAACGCCCAAAAAACTTATAAAATGTTAATTAAAAGGTAAAATGTGGTGCAGGTCACCAGTAATTGATTCTAATTTTAGAGAAAAAGGGTTATTATTGAATTTGTAACAGTCAAGTTAAAACCATACTAGCGACCCGCCAGCGGCTTTGCCCGCTGCAATTTTTTTTCTTGACAATTTTAATTTTATTTTATTTTTAATTAAAAGTATCCTTTGTTACTTCTAGTACGTCCCAGAATATGTGTACAAAGTTTCATGATGATTCGTCAAGTAGTTTTTGCGTGAAAGCGTAACAAACATTCACGCTTTCACATTATAATATTATTAAGGATTATTATGAACTTTGAATTAAGTGTTAAGTGTCCACTCAAAGTATTCAACTCTGGTGCCAAAAACATAAAAGGTATAAGTAAACTAAGGTACATACAACACGATTAAAAAATACTCATCGCGTTTGAATACAACAAGCTCACTTTTTCTGAACATACTGGCTAATTCAAATAAAGAACATGGGAATAAACATTGGAATCAGTGCATTTGTTGGCTTGTGCGCTTTGAGAGAAAAAAACAAACGCGAAACGAAAAGCCAGCGGGCGCAACCAATTAATTATCAGTGGTATTATTCTTTCATGGTTCCGGTCGAACTAGCGTAACTTGACCTCTGCGCGTGTTAGAACCTATGTCGTGATTGGTGCCTATGATCATGGTTTTCTGGAGGTTGGTGGTATATTACAAAGCAGTAAACACGAAATTGGTAATGTCGCTTTTTTGCAGTTATTTCCGGACTGAGAGATCAGGGAAAGTAACGTGCGTTTGGTGTCCCAAGGAGTAAGAAACCTTTAACGTCATAGTCGAGTGTTTAGCGATTGATATCAGCGCCCTCTAGTATGTATTTGGTACTTAATTTTGTCAGTGTGACGTTCAGCAAGTAGTAAAGGTGAAGTGAAGTAAACGTGATATAATGTATGAAAATACGAGTTAATAGCAAAAGCGATTCCAAAACGTGATAAATGACAGAAATAGATAACGCTGCTAACGTTTCTATTTTCTATATAGGTAGATTTTAAATAAATAGAATTAGCATAAGCGGTTGCGCGATCTGTCCTCAGCTTATCTTATCTTACAGATCTTATCAGCTGATAAGAGAAGCCTTTTAGAACACTTCGACAACTTTTAGGATCTTTTGTACAATCCCCTTTTACATACTCAGCTGTTCGAACATGAATGTTTTTCCTTAAGTACTTAAGTTATAAAAACTCATTGGTAAGTGGTCACCGCGGGGATACGAACTCGGCACCTTATGATCACGAATTCAGCCCCTAAGCCACTAGGCCACCGACGCTCTTGTCATCAGAAAATCGCTAACTTAGCGTTACATATCTTGACTATTCCCCGAGTTTGGCGATCGTCAAATCGTTTTGCTATGAAGCACGAGTGAAAAATATACTGTAAATTACGAGAACAAGATGGATAACGATATCCAGCTGTTACAGTAAACTGTGATTCTAAGAATAGAGCCCTGGATAATCTCTACGAAATACTCAATTCGAAACTTTATTGCTATTATTAAGAGGGTAGTTAAGGCCAACTGCACGCATACTTAACCCTTTTTTGACCCGGGGGAAATGCGTATGCATACCCGCCCTTACGAGGGCCAGGGCGGGTTATGTCCAACTTGCACGGACTAAAACCCCCGGGGCGTTCTGCCAATCGCTTTAGAAAGAGGCTACGGGACCGCTATAGCGCCAAAATGTAGCACCCCAAACGCAAATTTAAAATGCTAAGAATGTCAGATTCATATGAGAACAATTTTGACCTGGTTAACACCTGGGGTAACCTAAGGTTAACATTTACGTGAAAGCCGGCCTAAGCCGGCCTTGTTTCGATTGAAAAGTATATGGAATTGACGTAAGCCACCGAGATAGTACCACGTGTTTATGTCGGTGGCTTACGTCAATTCCATATATTTGTCTGTCGATTCATAATCGCTAACGATTGTCGAATGCAACTTATCTAGCCCCACTTATGTGTCATTGGGACATTTGAATTCAACGGATAAGGACAAAGCATGGCTTAGCTACTCCATCATTACACTACATTTATTAATAAGGGAATTGCTTTCCTTTTTACTTCTTATTCGAGACTAAATCAGGTAGAAAGATGGAGGTAGCGTAACTCAGAACTTCTAATTCAGGAGTAAATATCCTGTAACGATACGTACGTAGTTTCGACGTAAACACAATTCTATCCTGATCTGTTGATCCTATTCCCGTGATACTCATACCAAAGAAGGCGGCTAACTGCATGGTAATAGTATAGGCATTTTAAATTTAATGCGGTTACCTATTGGTATTGGTACTTTATTAAGTATAGAATTCTTCGACTACTATGTCGTAGTTAACCGCGTTTTTTGGTATTACGGCAGCTCGAGGTAGCTCGATAATTTAAACTATTTCTGAGAGCAAACATGTGGATTTTAACTTCGCTAGCTATACAGAGTATTAACTGTTTTACATTTGTAGTATAATAACTCAGACAATGATAGTTTTATTTCGATGCGTTAAACTTGAAGCTACATTTGGAAGCAAGTAAGCGTAATCTTCTCGGACGACACCGTACGTAGGTATTTACAATTTGAAAATATAATCGGACTTCAAAAAAGACTTGGACTAATAACAACGTTTAAAGTGCCCGTGCGGCCTTCTTACTGAATAAACTTCTTTTATCTCTTATAACAAATAACTTACTGAGCAGAACGAATTTTGTCTGATTTGATCGGCATAATACATTTCTATGTGTTATTTATTTATTATTCTAACCGCCTGTTTCACAATCGACACACAAATTCACCTCGTACCTACTAAATTAAGCTCTAGATTTCGTCTACGGGTACTAGGCAACGATAAACAAACGTAGTACAAACTTAAATACATAAGAGTAAGGAACATAAAAGTCGTGTTCAACTAGGCTAACCGTGTAGTCAATAAACATTTACTTAAAACACGTGACCAACATATATTAATCATTATTTTTTACCTTTTTACTTCTCTAGAGAATAACCACCGAGCGTTTGTGCGGCGAAACGAAATAATCTATTTCGAAAGACTGCCTGAATGGAAAAAGGTCAACGGTCAATGATTAAAAATGAACGAAATTTTGCAGTAGCTTTATTTAAAAATACTTAACAAGGGTGTTCAGTTTTCGCCGTTTTATAATTTAACAGTGTGAAAAACAGTATGAGCAGAATAAAAAATGTGGCAATCTCGTGGTCTGGACATCGTACTACGATGTAGATGTTTTAGCCTTATAAATACAGAAATGTTGATGAGTTTTAGTTCATACTGTCTTTTATGTAATCTGTAAAAGGTAGTATTGTTCTTCCCTTGAGAACTATTCACTTTGGACACCAAAGAGTATTCTTAGAAAATTGAGGACAATGATTTTAAAACAATAACTAACCTTTAGCATTGAAATTATTATGTATTAATGTATTTATGTTTTTTGCCTTAAACAAACCACGACATAATATTGGTATATGTAAAGTAAAGGTAAATATTTGTTTAACATTATAAAATTAAGTCAGATTTATCTTAATCTTAATTATTATATTCCTCATAATTATACTATGTCAAATTTAGTAAAAATAATTAAAAGAGTAGATTAAGTAACGATTATTATTAGACTATTTTACATTTATTTATTTATTTATTTAATCTTTATTGCACAAAAAAAGAATACACTTAATATGCAAAAGGCGAACTTAATGCCGTAAGGCATTCTCTACCAGTTAACCTTTAGGCAAAGCAGAGATTGTAGTGGTGGTGCAACATAGATTCTGACTTAACTATATACTATATACTTACATAAACATATACACTTACATAATATCAATATGCTACATAAATATAAATACATGAAATACACTAATAAATAAATACATACATAATATGTATATACATATAACCAAAAAACAAAACAGATAAAGCAATCAGAAAACCAAGATGATGTCAATTCTACCTGCAAAGAAATTCGCGAACTTTCTTTTTAAAGGCAAACTTGTTCGGAGCTTTCTTCATTTTAAGGGGAAGGTCGTTCCAAAGTCGTGCTGCCTGAAGGGCGAAGGAGTTGGACATGAAACCTGTGCGGTGAGGAGGAGGGTTCACGTCCAACCAAAAATATTACCCTGAAGATATAAAACCATTTAATAAGCAATTTCAACATGTATACAATAAGTTGGTGCCGACAAATCCGTAGAAAATCCAAGCCTTACAAAATTAAATCTAATGCTTGATTGCGCCACAATTTTCACAATGCGAAGGAATTCATATTAAATTCGAGATAAACTTTTGAACAATGGCTTCTGGATTCTTTGCGTTATGAGAGTGGCTCGGAAACGCAGCGATACTCGTAACAAATGGCGGACCCTAGTCCACTCTACTGTGTCCGGGGTAGGGCTGCCACGGTCGTCACACGTGACTCAAATTTAAAGATAACTGGCAATAAATATCAGATATAATATCTTAAAAGTTGTTTGTGCTCAGAATTTTGATTGCTCGATCACTTTTATTGAACATGCTGTATAGACGTTACACAGGGTCCTCTAATTTTATAAGGTGTGTTCCAAAAGTCGACGTTTTGTAAAAACATAAAAAAATACATAAAAATTAACAGATGAACAGAAACTTACTCGTAGCGTACTTAGACAGTTAAATAATTCTTCTTTATTATTTTTGTTTTGAGTTCTAATACAAATAGGGCCCGTAAATTGACGTAAGTTGGACAAGCGTCACATTCACGTAGTAATTTACCCCAAAATGTTTAGCCAAAAGACGCATATCTTTATTTACTAAATGAAAAATAATTCCGATTATTTATTTAAGTGTTTAATTATTTTTCCCCTGGGCCCTGTGTGGTTGCCGGGTTAGAATAGTGCCACTCCATGTCTTCCCGTGGATGTCGCAAGAGGCGACTAAGGGAATGAGGGCTTGTAGTACTGTTAGGCGATGGGCTTGCAACCTGTCACTAATACTCTGGTAAACATCTTAGCCTGACTATGCAAAATGTGGTTACAGAATTATCAACAAGTTTATAGTTGATGGTATTCTGTTGCTCTGCCTACCCCACTCTAGGAATAAAAGCGTGACGTTATGTATGTATGTAATTATTTTTAAAATATTCCGTCTTGATTGTGAAAATCGTACAATTTGATTATTTTTTAAAAGTGCTGTAAATAAAAATCCGTCACCGCCCGCTCAAAACCTGTGAAACTGCGATGCATCCTTTTGAATTAGGGTGGCAGTGCACTGGCAAATAAAAGTCCCACTTTTTAAACACATTTCCTACAAATGCACGCCGTTTTATAGACTCTCGTCGAGGTCCGAACTTTCCCCAACCCTGAGCGGGATACACTCGGGATACACAAACAATTTATCCCGAACGAGGGACTTGTTTTTGCCATTAACCTAATGTGTAAATAAATGTGTGCAATAATTAAACAGAATAGAGTGACGCGAAACTAATTGCTTTTTACACCCTTCTCATCTTTTTTATGAACCTGTGTTGTTAGGGATTATTGCGAGGTTTTTGTTACCTACTTTTGTGTGATATTTGGTAGAAAAGGCATTGTTTTTATTTATATTGTGTACCGATTGCCAACATTACTTCGCAATTATTTAATTAAACTTGCATAAAGAGGTAAAGTAATGTTTATGTCACGGAGAAGGTTAACAAGCACAAAAAACTAACTAATAGCAAGTTTGAAGAAATGGTAAATTATTATTTTCAAACTTGCTTTTCAGGTGAGACACTGTAAGACATTGTCACGTCTTACATATATGTAACTAGCGACCCGCCCTCGCTTCGCTCCGGATTAAAGTATTATACATATAAACCTTCCTCTTTAATCACTCTATCTATTAAAAAAAACCGCATCAAAATCCGTTGCGTAGTTTTAAAATTTTAAGCATATATAGAGATATAGGGACAGAAAAAGCTACTTTGTTTTATACTATGTAGTAATAATACACTTAAAATTATCAACCACAAGATCACAATTTTGCGCAGCCTATTGAATACAATTGTAAAAATATTATTAAATTATTAAATTTCTCCTTAAACACACAAACATAAACGCATGGATTACATTCAACTATTTTATAAACCTTCGAATATTTCAATTACATTACATTAATTTCTTTCACATTGAGTTTAGCCATTCTTATATTTAGAAATCTGATATCAATTATTTTATTGTATGTAAAATTTTCCCACCATTCATTATTATATCCCTGGATTTGATTTGCAAATTTTGTGTTTTTAATATAATATTGTCTTTCGTTTATTTGATGACATCGTCTTTGTTCAGTATCTCTTTTTAAATAACATTATTACCTACTTAAAAAAGTACATACATAACATCACGCCTTTATTCCCAAAGTGGGGTAGGCAGAGCTACAGAAATACCAACAACTCCAAAAAGACTTGTTGATTATTCTGTAACCACATTTTGCACAATCAGGCCAAGAAGTTAACTAGTGTAATAGTGACGGGTTGCAAGCCCATGAAATCCAAGTATGTTAACCTATCGGTACTATCATTTATTTAATCTCTAAAAAGAGTCCCCTCACGGTACCCAACAAAAGGCTGCCCATGGCAACCGAGATCCTTTATAAGGATTTGTTGCTAGGAAAAAAGTCTTAGCTTATTACGTAAAAATATTTCTTACTAATGTTATAGGAAGGCTATAGTTGTACGTACCTTATTGAAAGAAATACAACAGAATGCTTCGATTCCTCCAGAAAAGTACATTGTATAAATGTATTATATGCCATACATGGCGTAATGCAATCTGCTAAGTGTATTTTCTTTTATGTTGCTGAAAGTATATTGGATTAGACTTGGTGAATCTTTTTAAAAGGTATTTTTAACTGTTAAAGCAACGAGCGGTCAAAAGAAGGAAAAAGCTCAAAGCAAGCTGCAGTCAGGATTTTAAACTTGTAATCTGAAGTTGATTGTATGTATACACTGAACCAAATTACATAGCAAAATATTATGACAAAACATATTTCTGCAACTATAGTATTCGGCCAAACAATTTTATGCACATTAATTTAGACGTAAACATGATTGGGAGCATGAAAAATATGACCAAATAATATTCGGACAATCGTAATTCTGCCAAATCAAACTATGCGAATGTAGATTCTGCGATAACAGTTTATGCACAAAGCTAATTATGGCTATAATACGTTATGCGACCAATAATTAAACTTACAAATTTATGCCAAAAAACCGGACAAGAGCATATCGGAACATGCTCAGTGTAGGGTTCCGAAGCCGTTAAGTGCTAAAAACATAGAAATGAACAAGTAATAACTAATTTTCTATTTAAAATCAATTGGTGCCGTCTTAGATGATTTTAGTAGGTACAAAAACTATAATCGCCTGTATGTCAAGAACCAATGATGTCTTACACTTGAGTCTAACAAAAATTTGCGCTTTAAAGCTTAATATTTCCCACACTATAGGGTAGACGAGAAAAAAAATGCATCCACACGTTACGTGAAGGGGAGGTAACGTAAAAAGAAATAAAGAAAAAAAAATTATTGTACCACTTTGTTAACGTAACTAATATGCATATTCATGCAAAATTGCAGCTTTCTAGTACTAATAGTCTTTACGCTAGGCTGCGGGCGGACGGACGGACGGGCATGGCGAAACTATGAGGGTACCTAGTTTGACTACGGAACCCTAAAAAGGAGGAACCATTTGAATATAAGCACTTGTAGGTAATTTTCTTATCCAACTGGTTTTACGCGACGGACGAATTATTAACCAGCGAGTTGAAGAGGCCACATATATTTCATGTACAGTCAAGTTCAAAAGTAAGTATACACTTTAGTACCTTGTCACTTTAATCGCTTGGATAATTTCATATGGCAGTTTAAACATGACGTTAAATAGACAAGGTACTAAAGTGTATACATACTTTTGAACTTGAATGTACACATAAAAAAGTCGGTTATATTCCGCAATCTTAACCTCATTAACCACAACGCCGCGTGTCTGTTGTGATAGATTAAACTTGGTTATATCTGATTGAGACGGCTAAACGTGAAAACACTATCAGAAACAAAATCCTCAAAAGTATTATTTTATACACATAACATCTTTTTCGCATGTTTTTCGTTGAATCTTCGAAACCCTACGACTTTTAACTAGTTTTTTATTGCACAGTTGAGCATTTGCAACTTCTTAATCCTGGATTTTTTAAATGAAATAATATAGCCATCAAGGCGCGAGAAATGTATCTCCATCTTACATTCTTCACGCGGAAGCACATAAAGCCATCCCTTTTCATTTCTATGTGCGCTCTTAAGTTTTCCCGTCAACAATATTTTAGGAATAGAGTTTGTCGTTTGTAGAGAATAACACCATTTATTTTTCTAACTCTGTAATATAAAGTTAGCATTCTATTTTAGTCTAACGTTTTATATTTCTGCAGTAGGGTTGTCAAACGTTCACGCTCGTTGAGCGCATTTGATGAGGTCCGAACAACTTGTAACAGCCTGTATTATAGGGGATATCGCCATGCAAAGCTTAGGTTTTCTTTCCTCGTTATACTGGCGAAAAGTATAAGCTAACAGTTTACAAACAAAGTAAAAATACAATAAACGGTGTAGAATTCAACTTTCTTAGTTTTCGGAAAAAAATAATTAAGAATTGCTTAATAATGGAACAAATCTTTTAGGATTCCCTATAAAACATTAAAGTATAGGCTTGTCTTACTAATAAGTTTCTTGCAGCTGGTGTTTAAATATTATTCCTCGACTTTCATAAGATGAAAGATGATGATGATGTATTAGTTAAAGAAGTAAATAACTTCATTTTAATTACAGTTTGAGCCATGCTCTTGTAACTTTAGTAAGGCATCTTGAAATATCCGGAATTTATATACGAACAAATGCAAACTTTCAAAACATGAAACCTCCCCAATATCAAGTCTTACTTGACAAACAAACCTTGTTTTACTTGATAGCAAAGCATTTTCAAGTGCTCTTTGCCCTTCTCCATAATAGAGGATCGTTACGAGGTACCAGGCCCTCAGAAAGGGAGAGAGTCCTCCACGCATAAAGCTATAGAAACATTGCCCTAGTTCTAGTTTCCTGCATTTATGTTTACCTCCCACGTTAACGACTTGAGCTGAATATTTTTGTATAATGAAGTCTTTGTCATTTGCTGTGGTTAAGAGGTTTTTTGGTTAAATGGGTACAAGGACTTTAATACCTGAGATCGTTTTGAAGTTGAAGGTAATTAGGACTTGAAATTTGAGAACAGGCAGTTTATTTCAAAGTCTATTTGGCCGAAAGATTTCCTGGATTTTCGTTTTGTTCTGACGTTAGTAAAACCGCTAATTACAAGTACATAGGTTGGGTAATACTAGATTGAGCTGTATCTAACCTAACAATAATGTTATGTGTTGGTATTCTCCCGGCATTTACATTTTGCTTTTGATAAACTATTGCGGCGGGAATGTTTGGTCAATGTGAAATGTTGGAAATCATACTTTGACCAAACATAAATGTTGCCTAATTTGCAGACCAGAAATGAAAACTAAAACAATTTCCATTTTTTGATAAACCCAAAAAAAGTATTACACGTTATCATAACTGAGAATCAAATGTTAAAAGATATTGCCAAGATCAACCAAAAAATGCACCTTGAATTAAATGTAGCTTGATGAACCATGTTTTTACTACATACTCATAGCTAGTGAGTGGCCCTTGAGCTTAAAATATATTACCTCAAATAAATACTTTTAACAATACCTTACTAAGTACACTTAAAAAAACCTTTCCACAGAAGCTTCCACATTTTTCTAAACCTTTTAAAATTGTATGCTGACTCTATTCTAGAAAATAGTTTTCCGAGTTAATAACGTTTGGAATCGCATTTGTGTCACATTACATATCAGGCGGCGGCAGGCGTCATGCATATTTAAAGGATTCCCTGCATTATTCTGGAAATCCAGGCTAACACTGCAATTGTTACGGTATTCACAGCATTAGCGATGCATAGTGGTAGGTATGGATGTGTATGGTTGTTTTGATTTAAGATTATGTTGGTCTCGCTAATCTGGCTGCTGAATAATCGGTCATGGCTCTAATTTTATTGCGGAAAATCCCATCACCAATGCAGAACATACTTACGTATTATTGATGCTAATGTTTTCTGAAAAACACTCGTAATCATGATATAACTTCATTTGTAAAATCGTTTAAATAAATAATCATGAAAACATTAACATACTAACAAACAATCTACTTTAGTGCTGCACTGACTGTGCACTGTACTAAATGCCCGATTTTTTCTACATCCTGTGTCTTTTTTTAATCCTGTTTCTTCTTTTCTCTACGTACCTATTTTAAGCATTTAGACGGTTTAGGGGTTGTTGATATGTTTTATTTTTAGTTTGGGCTTTGTTTCTGTGTTAGATAATTTTTAGGGTTTTGTTTGCACATGTCTCTTTATTTATTATTATTATTTATAATTAGTTGTGTGACCTGCCAACCGGTAACATGCTGAGCTGAAACCATTTTACATCATCTGGCACTATTTATCGTTTTTAATTGTTTTGTTGTTGTCCCATGTAGTTGCCGGGTTAGAGTAGTGCCACTCCATGTCTTTCCGTGGATGTCGTAAGAGGCGACTAAGGGTATAAGGGCTTGTAGTACTGTTAGGCGATGGGCTTGCAACCTGTCACTAATACACTATTAAACATCTGAGCCAGATTGTGCAAAATGTGGTTACTGAAATATCAACAAGTTTATAGTTGTTGGTATTCTGTAGCTCTGCCTACCTCAGTCTGGGAATGAAGGCGTGACGTTATGTATGTATGAATGTAATTATGTAATTATTATTTTAGTTAGACGTGGTAAATAAACGTTTCTTCTTTCTTTAATTTAATTTCACCACCGACTACAGCCGAAATATTTCACTAGCATCAGACCAGATCTGGCTTGAAGGACCTTAAATAAAGTGTCCTAACAAATAAATACAATTTGGTAGATTAAAATCCTTTCGTTAAGTGTTAAATATTCCTCGTGTTTGTCGCCGATGCCGGTAAAGTATGAGCTATTTCATCCGCAAAAACAGTTAAAAATTCTCAGAACTTTTAATTCGTTACACTGCAGCCTGTCGATAACAGGGAAACTATACGAAAGTCATTTCATATTGAGGTAAAAGCCAATTCGAATATTCGATATTCGCAACGGAAACCAATTGGGATCTCTGAACGAAACCGACCTGGATCTACTGTCTATGTCACGATACGTCACGGGAAATACAGACGGGCAAAAATATTAAATACATTTTGAGAGGTGATTTATAACCGTCACTTTTGGGTTCTGTAGTCAAATCAGGAACCCTTATAGTTTCACCATGCCCGTCTATTTGTCTGTCTTTTGTCATACTCATATTATTTCAGAAACGATTAGTTCCAAAACTTGTTTTCCACGAATAGAGTAATAGATATTTAAAATTGAAACTCGCAGTAAGATGAGTGATACAATGGTTCTGTATTGAATGTCACATTTTTTTTACGCTTAATGGATGTCTTCGCATAAAATCGTTTGGCCGAAATCGGTTTTTACAATAGAAACGGTTTTATTTTAATTATTGTAAATAACTAACCTGACCTAACCTAACCTAATCTACAAAATACATGTTTATTAAATTCTACAAACTCAGCGTAAAAGGATGTTATGCGAAAAGGTACATTATGCGAAAAGAGTTTATGCGTTTCATTCTTGATACAATAGGTAATTATATATTTTTGGGTACATGTAAGGACGGATAAAATTATGTGTGATAGCTTCATCGGTTGGATAGAGCTATTGAAAAAACCGGGCCAGAGCATGTCGGACCAAGCTCAGTGTAGGGTTCCGAAGCCGAGTTTTCTATTTAAAGTCAATTGGTGCCGTCTTAGCAGATTTAAGTAGGTATAAACACTTTAATCGCCTGTTTCTCAAGAATCAATGTATACAAAGTCGTCATAGTTTTCCTTTTTTCAGATTTTTAGTATTTGTATGTTTGGGTCTGGGGGGGGGGGACACACACACACACTTGAGTCTAACAAAAATTAGCGCTTTAAAGCTTAATATTTCATAAACAGATTACTTAATCGAAAAATTTAAATTCACAAACCCGTATTTTGAAAGACGAGAAAAAAAAACATCCCCACGTTACGTGTAGGGGAGATACCCAAAAAATATATTTTTTACATCATTATATTATTTTAGTAGTTGCATCAACAAGTCATCTTTTTGTAAACCTTAGTACCAATTTCACCATACGATGTTAAATTTAATCAATGTTAAGCGACTGTCAGTTCATACATTTTGAGAACTGCTAATGCTCTAATCGTCTGTTCAGTGGTTAACATCGTATGGTGAAATTGGTACTTAAGATATTAGTTTCTTAGGTTTGAGTTACTCTTTTAAGTCCAACTTTATAGAGCTAAGTTTGGGACTGGCTATATTAATGTGAGGAATATATACCCTCTTGATTTTCGAAGTTATTGACCCTTTACCGAACACTAAAATAACAGTGATATTTTCGACACTATCGCGCATTCGGCTCAGTGATCCGTAGACAACACGCTGTATTGAATTAACTGGAAATACACTTGCCGATCATGATTCTTTATCGTTCCGTCAACCACTTGTCATCTTTCCTTTCTTTCTTTCACAAAGCTTTTGACAATGATAAGAGAAGGAAACACTAGAATATCGCAAGATAAATAAGATGTATGTTAGGGAAAAATGCCGTATTAGATGTTTGAATTTAGTATAGTAATAGCTGCGATAAAGTACTAAAATGTGCAGCTACTTATAAGTTCGACCGTACAAATAATTTCCTGTAGCTAAGCATGTATTTTTAACCCTCAATAAAAAGTTATTAAGGGGTAGTCAAACAAGGAACCCTTATAGTTTTGTTATGTCAGCTTCTACTCCGTGACTCTTGGTAAGCTATATAATTTGCGCCAATTTTTAGGGTTCCGTAGTCAAACTAGGAACCATAGTTTCGCCATGTTGTCTGTCCATGTTTGTCCCTCCGTCCGCAGCCTTGCTCAGAGACTTTTAGTACTAGAAAGCTGTAATTTTGCATGAATATACATATTAGTCACGCCAACAGAGTGGTAAAATAAAATATAGAAAAAAAAATACTGTACCTTCCCCTGGTCGTAACTTGGGGATGTATTTATTTTTCAAATGCAAAAGTATGCTTATGAATATGACTAAAGTTAAAATTTTAATGCCGACTCTATAATTATTGTTCATCTTACCGCGCGATGAAAAATCCGAGCCCTGTAAATAAACTGCCTATTTCAAAACGTTGCAAATATTTATCCTTATTATTTACAAATACGCACCAAAATGGCTGCAATGTAAATCATTTTGGAATCCTATTGTTACCAATGAATTTAGTAATGCTATTCGAAAACTATTTATTCAACTAATTGCTATGCATCGTTGACTATTCTGAATTGCACGTAATAAAAGCCGTTAGGACCGCTTACCACTAATGCTAGCCCACAGTGCTAACCACTTTGCTCCAGCAAGTGTTGAACTTTAATATCTAGTAAAGTTGGCAATTTTACTGAAACTTTACTGCAGTGCAAATAATTCAGAGATGCTGGCAGCATATTTCGTTTTTATTTTTATCTTGGATTTCTCGTAGCATCGCGAGGTTTTTCTAGATAGAAATTATTTTTTATAGTTTTTTCATTTTACTGAATTAAACAAATACCTTTAAGCATATTGTGAAATTAAGGGGAGACATATTAATTGTACTCTCTAACATTAATTATCAACTGAAGTAATTAGGAAACTTGCGGAGACAAATACAACGATACCTTAATTGTAGAAATCCGCCCAGCCGTTCGGGTAAAACAAGGTAATAAATAATATTAATTACATAAACCTATACATAGATATGCTCAAAATACATTACCAAGAAGGGTTACGCAATGAATTTAAACATTTACGAGGCATAATTTGAGTATTTATTAGTGTTGGATGTTTTCTATGTATTTCTCTATTTAAGTAGGTTTATCGTTGTCTAGTACCCATAGTACAAGCCTAGAGCTTTTTGGGACTAAGTCAATTTGTGTGAGATTGTCCCCTGATATTAATTATATTAATTTTACCCATTGCCCTATGAAAAAATACATACAAATTGGTTTTTTGACTAATTAATTTTGTATCAGTATTTCACTGGCAGTATCCATAATGTTTATCATTTTATTTGTCGTAACGAAAATAAGAAATCTACTTAAAATTATTTTAAATTATGAACCTTATTTTGTTACTATCAAAGTTTCCAATCTAACAATTTAATCCAAGCCTTTAAAATAATGTATCTTCAAGATTATGCCATTACAATGACAACACAACATACGATAACGCGCTGTTGCGAACAAAGCCATAACTATTTCTGTTAAAGTCTTAAATACATGAATGCTATATTGACTTGTGTCATTTTGATAAGTAGAGAATTGTCTCTATGCTGCATGTCCGCTGATAAAAATAATAGAGGACGCACGCTGCGTTTATCGTGTTGTATGAATAATGCATCCCGTTTGGCTTTTCATCCCATTCAAATGAGATGAAGTTATTTTCGTTGGAACTTTGCCTCGTACTGGACATGTGCTGATTCATATTTATTTTAAGTTACACGCATTTTAAATTTAACTGCACTGATTTATGCAAAAGGAAGATTAGGTATTTTACAAAAAAACATTAGTCCTTACCTTAATACCTATTAGCATTACATGTACAGATGGGGTATTGGCGTTTGTTTTCGATTTAGGATATAATTAAAAAAGCTTTTTTTCCGATTTACCTATCAATTGAACCAAAGGTGAAAAGCTAGTGAAAGCTAGTTTTTCTTCGACAGCCGAAGGACAAGGGAAATGTTTTTACCAGAGGGGTGATTCTCTCAACACAGCGCTGTGTCAATTTCAAAGGTGAAGTTTTATCCTTCAAGTTTAAGATGTCCCGTCGGAGCGTACAAAACACATTTTAGCGCGTGCCTTCTTAATGAGGCAGCTTTATACGACACTGAACTCGACTCACCTGCCTGCTGCCTAATTGAGAGGGCACGCGCTAAAATGTGTTTTGTACGCTCCGATGAGACTTCTTAAACTTGCCGGATAAAACTTCACCTCTGAGATCGACGCAGCGCTATGTTGAGAGAATCACCCCCCTGAGAGAGTTTGTACACGGTAAAATCGATATTGCCATTGACATGTTTCCCTATTGTCAACGTTTTGATAACTCTTATTTACGTCGTAGTAATGGCACCCGAGTTAAAAATAACACTAAAATACGTAAAGCGTTAAGTTTTAACCTGGTAGAATAGAGACCCAGGGCTGAGATTCTACACGGTAAAAACGATATTGCGTTTGTTGTGTTTCCGTATTGTCAACGTTTTGATAACTATCATTTACATGACAATAATGGCAGCTGGTGTACATTAAAATATTTTTAATGTGAAATGGTTAAATAAAAAATACATGATAACTCACATTATGTTGACGACATTATTAAAACTACAGTCGGGTTTTTAGGGTTCCGTAGTCAACCCTTACCGTCTAGGAACCCTTATAGTTTAGTCATGTCCGTCCGTGTGTCCGTCCATCCGACCACACTTAGCTCAGAGAGTCATAGTACTAGAAATATTTATTTTGGCATAAATAAATATACATTTTAGTCAAGTGGTAAAATAAAATATAGTTATTTTTTGGGTACTTCCCCTACACAAAGTGGGGATGGGTTTATTCTCGTGTAGCCCATGGTAAAAGCATGTCGATGGATAGGTCTTTCAAAAATATTGCGGGTTTATGAACGCAATTTTTAGATTAAGTGATTTGTGAAATATTAAGCTTTAAAACTACAAATACTAAAAATCTGCAAAAATCTTAAATGATTGCGCATACCTATAACGAGTTTAAAAGGAAAACTATCACGACTAAGTAGAACATCATTGGTTCTTGAGATACATGCGATTAAAGAGTTTATACCTACTAAAATAATTTAAGACCGACTTTAAAAAGAAAATTAGCTATTGCTTGTTGTTTTTTATGTTTGCTTAACGGCTTCGGAACCCTACACTGAGCATGGTCCGACATGCTCTTGCCCGGTTTTAAAGCTTGCTTTTTATTAAACTTGTTAATCAAAGCATGCATTGTCATCCGCCCATTCTCAGTCCAATTCCCCTGTCTGGCGGCACTCCAAGTGGACGTGTCTCAACTGCCGCCTAAACGGCTAAACTGCCGGCTTAGTGGTCGCAGTGACATGCGTTTCGGTTGCATATTGACTAAATCCACCCAATTTCGTATCTTGCACCAATGTTGTTTGTATCGATGTTGTGTTGCGAATAGAGAATACAATCCCGAGCATGTTTTTTAATCCCGAGATTTTTTAAGCGTAATCCCGGGAACCCGGAACTATCCCGGGATTAGGATTAGACTGTGGTTTCTTAGTGAAAAAAAAATTGAGTATTCTCTTAAAATAATTTTAATATAGTTGCATACACAACATAACCCAAACAAACATACATACATAACAAATACCAACAACTCTGTAAAGATTTGATGATAAATAATGATAATTCTGTCACCGCATTTTGCACAATCAGGCCAAGAAGTTTACTAGAGTATTAGTGACAGGTTGCAAGCCCATCACCTAACAGTATTACAAGAATTTACTCCCTTAGTCACCTCCTACGACATCCAAGGGAAGACATGGAGTGGCACTATTCTACCCCGGCAACCACACGGCAATTTTAGCTTGGAAGTTAATAAAAATCATGAAGAACAGAATAATTTTAAACCTTACATCCTACACGGTAATAACGATATCGTATTTGACGTGTTTCCGAATTGTCAACGTTTTGATAACTCTTATGTCATTTACAATAATGGCGACTGTGACATAAACGATTCTTAAACGTGTCAAACACGATATCGTTTTTATCGCACCTGAATAGAGGCCCTGTTTATAAAAGGATATTTCTAAAGTTAAAAATCAATTAAGTACCTAAAGTAAGAAAGGTATGCGACGTAATTACTGGCTGGTCGGGCCGTACCCGCCTCTTCCGTGTCCGTCCCCGTAATGGGATACTCGTATTTGAGACTTGGCCTGTATTATAGATCTATACGTGGATAAGGTCTCAAGTGGCGATCGGGGGAAACAGCGGGGAATATGATAATGTTTACACGTTTTTAATTTCACTAGCGGCTTTTGTATGAAAATAAAGCAATGAAAACGGGTCACTTGGTACAGAATTTCCATAGAAAGTGAACCGTTTTCATTGCTTCTAAGTCTAAATATCAGGAGTAAATTTCACACTAATAAAATTGACCTAGCACCAAAAAATGCTCTTTGGCTTATGGGTACTAGACAAATGAAACACACTTGAAAAACCTTTTAGGAAACAATAAAATATTTTTTTATATGATAAGGAGAAGGCACACGAACACTCAGGCCACCTGATGGTGGAATCTGAGACCCATAGACATTTGAATTCTGAAGAATATAATCTTAAGACCTCAAATGCGTTGCCAACCCTGAGGAATAAGATGGAATGCCTATATGCTAGTAATTACACCGATTGTCTTATCCCCACACCGGACTATGCGAACACTGTCCTTTCCTTTCCTGTTCTTTCTTTTTTCTTTTTTTACTTTTTAGGAATCCCCGTAACGTGTGGTTGCCGGGTTAGAATAGTGCCACTCCATGTCTTCCCGTGGATGTCGTGAGAGGCGACTAAGGGAATAAGAGCTTGTAGTACTGTTAGGCGATGGGCTTGCAACCTGTCACTAATACACTAGTAAACCTCTTAGCCTGTTAGTGCAAAATGTGGTTACAGAAGTATCAGTAAGTCTTTAGAGTTGTTGGTATTTCTGTAGCTCTGCCTACCCCACTATGGGAATGAAGGCGTGATGTTATGTATGTATGTATGTACTTTTTAGGAATCAGTAATTAACAAGGAACCCTTATAGTATCGCCGTGTCCGTCTGTCCGCGGTTTAAGTCTTGGTACTTCAAAGCTGTAATTTGGTATAGATATATATTTATGTACCTACATTACGCCGACAGTAGCAAAATAAACTGTCGCAAAAAACATTTTTTCGGGTAAGTATCTCCCGTACCGTACTTTTTTATTAATTTATAACATCAAGTCAGGTATCAATTTATAGCTCTTCAAAGTCATTATGTAAATGATTTTTTTTTTTTTTTTCGCAATAATTTTCGCGCGTCCGCAGATTTATCGAATAAAAATATGGGGCTTTTTCTACTTTGTATTTACACCTATTGTTACCATATTGTCAAAATTATGATACCTTATTATTAACATGTCAGTAAAGGTGTCCGAGTTAAAAACAATTCTACTACAATTAGGTGTAAAGGCAATGTAGAATAAGATGCCATACGAGTAGCATAAAAAATAGAAGAAAATGTTTCAAGTAAATTGAAAAGTAAAAATCTTACTAAACATTTAGGAAAGTAATTTCATAATAACAGTAATTGACTAATGTACAGTAGACTACAAATAGATGTATCCAGTTTTGACCCTTACAAACATACATAACATCACGTCTTCATTGCCAAATCTAAAAAGACTTGTTGATAATTCTGTAACCACATTTTGCACAATCACGCCACGAAGTTTACTAGTATACTAGTGACAGGTTGCAATCCTATCGCCTAACAGTACTACAAGCCCTTATTCCCTTAGTTGCCTCTTACGACATCCACGGGAAGACATGGAGTGGAGTACAGTTTTGACCCTTATTACAATAAAATAAGGTTAAAAAGCATTTCTCAATTTTTTGCCATATAGAGTGATCTACAGATAAAAAAAGGCAGGTAGAAAATATCAAACTACTTTTGTGTTACCGATATTCATACGTTTTTCGTAATGCAAAAGGAACTTTCCATACAAATATTTTTGGCACATTAGAATATTATTTAATTATTGCATAGTTTGATGTTCAATACCTACCTGCCTTTTTTTTAAATCTGGATATGGCATTTTTTTTGTGATATGCTCAAAAAGTGGATAAATCTTGTTGTGGTCGATTGTACGTTGGTGTGGTGTGGTTGTTGTAAAAACTAGGCAAGAGCATGTCGGACCATGGTCAGTGTAGGGTTCCGAAGCCGTTACTACAAATAACAAGTGTAAGCGAAGCAAACTAATTGTCTATGTAAAGTTATTTGGTACTGTTTTAGATGACTTTTAGTAGGTATTATTACACTTAAACCAGATATAGGAGTATCTCAGGAACCAATCTAGTCGACTTAGTCGTTATAGTTTTCGTTTAAAGATGTGCTTTAATTTAACATTTAATGTAGGTTTTATTACTTGTACTTTTGTCGGTAGGAGAGGAGGGCACGTAACTCTTTTCTTGTATGGAGGTACAGTCGACGTCATAACTATATTTACACTTTAGTACCTTGTCACTTTCATTCACTGAGACAATTTCACATATAATATATGTAATTGTATAATATTTATGACTTCGACTGTACAAGAAAAATAAAGTTTTAATTTTATTTTACAACTTTGTCAGCGTAATTTAAATGTATCACTATACTAAATTACAGGTTTATAGTAACACTACGAGACGTACATAGATGGAAACTATACGGGTTCCTTCTTGTCTACGGAATAAAAAAGCTTAACTATTTCCAACTAAACCACAAATCACAACTCAAACTAATGAAATATTCACCGGTTAACTACTGTCCAGCTAATTTAATGACAAACTAAAGGTACTGTTAAAATAATTACGGTTTCCCTTGCTACTGAAATAGAACATATTCTTTTGTAAAAACTTGGTAGGTGATTCTTTTGGACGACGCGTTTGTCTACCTACAAAGTATTTATTTCTCTATATAATTATGTTTATCGTTGTCTAGTGCCTATAGTATTAGCCTCGAGCTTAGTTTGGGATTAAGATTTGTGTGAGATTGTACCTTGATATTATTTATTTAAGGTTCGTGTGTCTGCCGGGTTAGAATAGTGCCACTCCATGTCTTCCCGTGGATGTCGTAACTTCATGAGAAGCGACTAAGGGAATAAGGGCTTGTAGTACTGTTAGGCGATGGGCTTGCAACCTGTCACTAAATACACTGGTAAACATCTTGGCCGGATTGTGCAAAATGTGGTTACAGAATTATAGAAAAGTATTTTAGAGTTGTTGGTATTTCTGTACCTCTAGCTCTGCCTTACCCACACAGGGAATGAAGGCGTGATGTATTTATGTATGTATTTAAGATTAAACAGTTTAAACAGGCTCGCTATTGCATTTTAAACTTTAAAAACCTAAAGCCGAAACATGCTTAACTATTTTCAATTGGCATACTTCCTTGGCTAAGTTAAGTTTCAAAGAACAAAACTATTGCAACCTGCGAGCTGCGTGCAGTGTTATTCCTTAAGAGAACCGTGAAGCAAAAAAAAAAGCATAACAATCTGCGAAGATTTTATTTATGGGATTGTTCATAACTTAAAAAACTTTAAAAAAAAAATGCCTTTGTAAAAAAATCAAATTATTTATTGCACTATCACATTACAAAGGGCTCTAAGGCGATGGTAAGATCTTGAGCAAGGTCCGTGCGGATTGCTATCACTATCTTATCTTTTAAACTACTGCCAAGCAGCAGTGTTTACAGTGAAATTACTAGTTATATAGGCATTTCATCTTAGTCCGCAGGGTTGGCAACGCGTTTGCGGGATAGCAATCGTTAGATTGTAGATTTGAGAATGCATCATCATAGATCTCAATAACCATCAGCCACCTATTTCTCTATTTTGACAATGATAGGTGACAGGTGACATTTCAGTGTACATGGCACAGCTTATATGAAAACCAGTGATATATCAGCGTGTTAACTTTGCAATGTATACCGAACTGTCACGTGTCATTGTAACGATGATGAAATAGGATGCTCGTTTGCCTTCAAAATGTTTTTTTTTCAACAGAGTAACAATCCTTGGGCAATGTTTGCCTGTCAGTTTATCGTATTACATACATAAAATCACGCCTTCATTCCCAGAGTGGAGTAGTGACAGGTTGCAAGCCCATCGCCTAACAGTTTTACAAGTCCTTATTCCCTAAGTTGCCCCTTACCACATCCACAGGAAGACATGAAGTGGCACTATTCTATCGTATTAATACACATAGTATCGGTTCCTTTATGGTTTTAAATATTTCTTCCCATATTTTGGACTGACAGGCGGCCTGAAAGAACTAGGACTGCAGGCAAACTGTGTGGGAGCCTCCAGAACGTTGTGAACCTGAAATTGTCCCATACAAAATGTTGTAGATATTATGACAAACTACATAGGACTATACAATTTCCTGTTCAACATTTTATGGAAAGAAAAAAAGAAAGATATAAACCTAGGGATTTACAATAACTAGGCATTTTCAAAAGTACAAAAGTTAAGGAAAGTTAAGCAACGTTCGTTTTTCAGTTTTATGACGAAATTAGCCATCTAAATGTATGGCAAATGTTCGTCTCAAAACCTACAAATTATTTTGAAAATGCCCAACTACAACATTTAAAAAAAACGTGGAAATCGGACTTGATTTAGGGTTTGAGAATCGAACCGGAGCTAAATTTGTAATATTTTTTTGGTAGCTACGCAATTTAAGCGTCTCATCACAATTATCTTTAGTCGGGAGCCTCCCTAGTAGGTTATTAATGTCATTATTAATCGTTTTCGTATCATCTCGTTAAATAGGGTCAATGCAATTTTGAGATCGTCTTCGAATTTTAGTCACGTTTAAGAATAACCCAGTGTACACTCCAAACTGCATTCATTGAAGCAGAAAATTGAGGGAGTGCCAATTTTATTTTTCAAGTTCTTTTTCTATGAACGGGCGTCAAATATTTATTTTAACTCACACTTGCAATACCAATAATGTGTTTTTTGAAATATACGTTAATTCACTTAGGATTGTATCCTTTACAATACAATACAATACAAAACACTTTATTGTCCACCAAACAAAAACATTACACAGAATTTGCACAATTTAGAAGACCCGGGTAAACAACAGGCGGTCTTATCGCTGATTAGCGATCTCTTCCAGACAACCTTAGAGGGGAAAAGGTGTCAAGTTAAAACAATTTATACAGTAGGTGGTGCAGACCAATTTCGAACAATAACAAGGAACTATGCTAGCTATAAAATACAATATACCTATAAATATACACGCTTACCAAACTAATAAATAGATAATCAAATACATACTAATACAAACTAATACATTATAATGACGCATGATATTTTTATTGTATTTTCATTATTTTATGCTAAGCCATGACATGACTGACTGTTGAATTTCTTGCAGCGTTTCGTCTCAGCATCGTGGTCTCCTCCTTGGATTCTCTGGTAGAATTTTAAAGTGTAAAACGGCCCGTGCGGAATTCTTACTGAATAAACATCTCTTATCTTTTGAATAGGATTCATTTTAATGTTATCCCGACCCTAAAATGAATCCTATTTTGCCCTATTGCTGAGACTGTCTCAGCTTCGTCCGTTTATCACAGGTCTCCAAATAGTTAATGGAAGGAGATCTCGGCAAAGAAACGTTTTCACGCCATCGACTGCATTAAGAGAACCTTCGGTGCGCAATTCTGATGAGCAAATGAAAATATTTTTTTATGCTTAAATCATATATTTAAATTATCTTGTACGGAAATTCCTAACTCCTAACTACAGTCACAGTATAAACAGTAGTTTGTCTTCAAACAAAGATATATTGCGCGGCTTGCATGTGTGCATGGCTCGACCGTACTCGCCGCGAGCCACCACAAGCTAACGCACCAAGCCGGTTTAGGTTCTCCCCACACCTATCGAAGCGAAATCGGCGTTAGCTGATCAAAAAACTCTATGTCTACGCAATAAGAGCGAAAGGACGTGGAATCAGCTTGGCCGGCGACCGCGGAGCTGATCGATGTCTTTTTGCTCTTATTGCGTAGATATAAAGAGTTTTTTGATCAGCTAACACCGATTACGCGTCGATAGGTGTGGAAAGACCCTTAGTCGGGGTCGCGCCGTCGTCGCATTTGTTGCGTATTAAGTATCGAACGACGCGCATCGACGCAATCCTAGCGAGCCGGGCGGCGATAGGTATCAGAAACTCCTTAAGGGCCGGAGATGAACTACTTTTCTATTTATACTATTCTATAGGTGTGTGCTTAGTTTTTTGTTACTTGATACTCGTTTGTAGATATTTATGGTTAGCATTTCGAACAACTATTATTTCACGTTAAAATGAAGCAAAGTGTATTGAAGTTCGTTGCTTTTTATATGTGGTTTTTTCAGTAAAATACTGTAGTGTGTTTAAGTGGAAGCTGGCGAATTCAACGACCGCGGATATTTAAAGTTGTCTGCATGTTTTTAGCATTTATATTTTATATTGCCTGTGTTAGGATAGACGATTTCAGTTTTTAAACTTTTATTCAAATGAAAACTAACAAAGTTTTATACAATTTAAATGACACGGAGAAAGAAAAGAAATCACGAACAACTAATGATTTAATTAGACATTCATTAGTAAATTAATTGCCATTGGTGTTTCTGAAGTAAATTGGTATCTAATTGTTAATTATTCATGTATTTTTTCAGCTGTTCACGATTGTATATTATTAAATTAATTACAATTCAGAAGAAAAATAACACAGACCCTTATTTCTTACATTAAAATAACTAGAACTTAAAATCCAAGATGGAATTAATTGCATTGTCTATAAAGTTTTATTAGCATAATAGTGTTTTTAATCCACGATGCCACCCACTTCTTAATTAAAGGTACGGTCACGAGCGTAAATGTAAGACCTATTTCAATAAAAATCTGCTTGAAGTTGTCAATGTCCTTAGAGATACTAAGTCATTTGTAACTTAAAGAAAACTCAATCTTATTACTGTAGAATGTCAGATTGACTTTGGATCTAAGGTGGGTCATAAATTAAAGTCTTTCACTGTACATTGACGTTAATAATATAAAGAAAAGTTATCCAAATCCCGCTCTTTAGGAGATCTAAGAGAAGTAAGACTTAAGTCCAAAAGTTGACAAATTATTTCTTGGTCAGCTACACCCTTAGCACACACAGGCGGCACGACCATGACTGATTCAGTGTTAATCAGTGTTAATCAGCGTTAATCAGCATTATCAGCGTGTCACGCCCTTCCAACGGTGTGCCACGTACGTGTAAGGCACACACTTGATGTACCCTTGTTCAAAGATGTTTTGTGGGTTTGACTTAAGCAATGGCTGAGATACGCGTCACACTAGTGAACGGGTGCGGTCTGTTCAAGCTTGCAAGGGCCTGTTTAACTTGTGTGACTGCTCGTCGTGTTGTTCTTCTAATCATTATTTTTGATCTCACATTTGTATCAATTTTATTTTTGCTAGTAGGGAAAGAAACAAAAAGTTGGCCACGCTAACTTACTCATTTAATTTTTTTTTCCGTTTTGCGAAGAAATTTAGCCATACTGTTGTAAGGATACTTTTCATCGCACAACGGAACTTTGTCAGTCTTCATTGTTTGTATGATTAACTGCGCTTAACTATGGTCCAACTTTTTGGTCCTCACCCAGTAGTCATTGTATGTACCTAACAAGCAGTATTAGATTTTTGAGCGCATCGGTTGCCAACAAACTGTCTCACAGTTTGGCGACATTTAGACTAAGGTACAGTCGCGAACCGGGATTGTTGAGCCACTTACCCATGTTTCTAATTTGGCCGTGTAATGCAAATCGAATAGCTGTCAGCCAGACGGTGACATCGGTTATTGAATACACGGCTAAATTACGAACAATGGCAAGTGGCTCAACGATCCCGGCTCGTGACTGTACTATGTAAATATCTATTTACAATAATAATAATAAAAAATACCGTGTGGTTGCCGGGTTAGTATAGCGCCACTCCATGTCTTCCCGTGGATGTCGTAAGAGGCGACTAAGGGAATAAGGGCTTGTAGTACTGTTAGGCGATGGGCTTGCAACCTGTCACTAATATACTAGTAAACCTGTTAGTGCAAAATGTGGTTACAGAAATATCAGTAAGTCTTTAGAGTTGTTGGTATTTCTGAAGCTCTGCCTACCCCACTCTGGGAATGAAGGCGTGATAGTATGTATGTATGTATGTAATAATAAAAAATAAAAAAAAATTACCGTGTAAGTATTATTCTTTATATTTTTGAAAAATTCCTTCTGCTGGAGTTAATTGCGGCACTTCTTCTCGTTGTTTCACTGCATATTGCCGACGTGTAAAAGAGCTCGTGTAGCCGATTAACTGAATAGTAATTATTTTGAATTTGGGTGACCATACCGCAGCCGTTAAAATTTGACTAGCGACGCGCACCGACGTGAACATGAAGAGTCTAGGGAATATGTGTATTTCTTCTCGAATTGAAATAATACTTAAATCCTGTACGTGTATTTTATCGCGGTGGATAATTGTGGATAAAACATATGTTACTCTCGCACTTATAAACTTAGGTAGAGTTAGGTATTTACCCTTTTGGCCACCTGCTTCGTCGACAGAACTTAAGATACGACCAAATTAAAAATACACACATGAACGTGTTAATATTAATCTGATGGGTAGCAATAAATCGTCGAAAACCGCTTGACGGATTTTAAAGTGCAAGTCATAAAGCTCTATTCTGAAATCGCTGTTAACATGAGAAGTTATACAAAACTATAGGCGTGGAATAACCGTGGGGTAGCTTATGCCGTGTTTTGTCCTTATCTGTAATTATGACATTTGCATCTGACAGAAAGTGACAAAGCATAAGCTACCCAACGACTATTCCACATTTATAAGAAGGAGATAAGAGGTTTTTAATACTTGCTTTTTGTTATTGCAACCAATATTTTCTAATATTTTAGATTAATTTAACAAAATTACACTAAAAATACATTCCTATAGTCTCGTTATAAAAAAACAACTTATTTAGCAAGCTCACGACAAAAATGCTTAATTTTCGCTACGTCTTCATTTAGCCAACTTAATGTTTAGAGGGCATCCACGAAGGGCATCCCCAAATGTACTGGCGAGAATTCTTATCTGTAAAAAGACAGGACTAATTTAGCAAACCGAGTTACTCTGTCACTTTGTCTGTCCACTGAGGACGCTTGAGCGTTTGCGCAGTGCGGAGAAAAAAACGGTAGGCACATTATTTTTAGGTCCACAAAACACCACAGATCACCATCCACCAGCTGATGGGCCTGATGGCAGCCATATTGGATAGTCTATGGCGCGAATTTCTGAATGATCAGTTGGTGAATGTTGGGCATTTATTAAGATGAGATGTTATACAATTAAACAGAGACTTGAAATGGTTAAAATTATTATCGAAACGGCAGTTCAATTAGCTAAACATTTCGTAGGTAACGAGAAACTTATCGTCAACATAATTGTCCCAATACATGGCCTTCAAGATTAGGTATGTGGTTTAGTACCCCTTGTTTATTTTACAAGTTTAGATGCCATCATTGGTATATGCGAACAAGCCACAAACTGTCGAAGACTAGTCTTCGACGGTTAGACGCGTGTTATATTAATCTTTGAGAGTAACATAACACGCATGAGAAAGAACTGCCATTGTGTCCAAAAGTTGAAAAAAAATATCTCTTATATTTATGCTACCATGCTACGCTGCCCTCCTAAGCTTAAACACAGTATGTCAGATTCAATTGCCAAAGTAGATTCAATCTTCTCTTGTTAGTAATAAGGTTTTGATTGCTACAGGAGACTTATTTGACATACTGCTATTTGGCTTAGCAGGGCAGTACGGTTTTCAGTACATAATGCAGCTTTCAATTTGTTTTTATTTCAATTATATCGAAAATCCACATTTCATTCTTCTTGATTTGATTTTGTCACAAATAAACCCGATTAAATTAAGATTTTTATTCGTAAATTTAAGAAAGAAAGAAAGAAAGAAAGAAATGGTTTATTCGGTGTTAAAATAAAATGAACAAAAACAACAACAAAACATATCAAAAAAGAGTAATACGAACTTAGAATAGGTACTTAATCTTCTAAAAGTAACACCGAAATGGTTGCCACTCAGCAAGGTGTCCAGGCTTACTAGCCTTGACGCTGATTTTCAGGGCCACCGAGTTGAAAAGAGAGGAGAGCGCTGCCAGTCCGTCTCACTACTATTTATTTAAAGTAATGCTATGCTTAAACTAAAATTATTGACAAAAAAACATTTCTGACTTAAAATTATTGTGTGTGTGTGTGTTTGTGTGTATATATCTATGTAAGATTATATTATTTTTAAAAAGTAATACTAATATGTACGACAAAATCAAGCAAATTTTATAAGCACAGGACGTTTGCTAAGTGTTAGCCAGTTGGATATTTAGTAGGTACTGTATCATTTTATATTTTAAGGTTGTAACGCTTTTTAATTTGATGTTTAATTACGATATTTTTTCGGGAACTTTGATTTGACTTTGACTTTCTACATTCTGAGTAAATTTTATTTTCTACCTGAGTGCCTTTTTACCGAAAGTCGTGTGATAAAAATACATTCAAACATCTTAATTTCCATTTATATCATAAAACGTTTCTCATATCATAATAAAGAGTACTAGGACTACAGAACGGGTACTACACAATCCCGAAGAGTTATAATTCCGAACTGATTAAAGTTCCGAATTTTCATTATTCCGAAGCATTATTTTATAGAAGACTTTATTTTGTAGATATCGCTTGAAAATCAAACCTAACCTAACCTACGTATAGCAACTAAATTATCCATTTTATTTAACATAGCTCCAACGTAACATAGCTTTCGGAAAAATGAAATTCGGACAATTAATATTCGGAAAAACAGTTCGGAATTTTAAGGTGTTCCCCTACAGAACACTACAGAAAACCTGCACCAGGAAGATGGTTTTTACTCTATCCACTGTAATTGTATTCCTGAAGCAATATTAGACTCATCACAAACATTCAAGGGTGATCAATCATATGCCGGATGACAAGCGAGCACTGTTTTTGCCCCCACTCCGTCTGCACCAGACGAGAGACCAGGATACTCCAAATGACAAATTGTCTCAGAACCAAAATGTTCAGCAAAAACCAATTTATTATTGGTAGCGTTAAAGGTTAATTTGTTAATGCCTTTTTTACTTTGAATTCTTTATGCGAAGGGAAGTAAGTACTATTAATAATGTGGCAGGGCGACGTCAAAGGGCGGGGGTGAAATGTGTTTTGTTTTTGCATTTAATTGCTTTTGTTTTATAATCAAATAAGTACTTAAGGCGGCTTCATCCGTTATAAATGCATGCTAAATCAATAAAAAAACCGGGTAAGAGCATGTCGGGCCATGCTCAGTGTAGGGCTTCGAAGCCGTTAAGAACTACAAACATAAAATCAACAAGTAATAAATATTTTTTTATTTAAAGTCGTTTGGTGCCGTCTTAGATGATTTTAGTAGGTATAAACATTTTAATCGCCTGAATCTCAAGAACGATATGCGCTTTCATTTAAGTTTTTTTTACCGATTTTTAATATTTGTAGTTAAGAGAAAAAAAATACATCCCAACGTTACGTCCGTTGTAGGGTACTTATTTATAAATCAACCTTTTATTTTACCCCTTTAGTGGCGTGGCGTGAATATATTATGTATATTCATGCCAAATTACAGCTTTCTTGTACCAAGAGTCTTTGAGCTATGCTGCTGACGGACGGGCAGACGGACATGGCGAAACTATAAGGGTTCCTAGTTTGCCTACGGAACCCTAAAATTGGAAATAATAATAATAATATACAGAACAACAGGCTGTAGCCCACGACTTCGTCCGCGTTGATGCCGTTTATCGCTACTCCGGGTAAATTCGGGTTGCGTTAGTTGGTAGTGACCCTACATACGAGTCAAGCGGTCCAAATTTCGATTCCCGGTATGAGCAAATATTTGTGTAATGAGCGCGAGTATGTGTTCGGAGTTTTGGATGTCTATTCTGTATTTAAGTATGTATTTCTTTGTATAAGTATGTTTATCGTTGTCTAGTACTCATAGTACAAGCCTAGATCTAGATTCGTTAAGCAAATGATGTCACTTATTAATACACTGGTAAACATCTTGCCTGGTTATGCAAAATGTGGTTACAGATTACCAACAAGTCTTTTTAGAGTTGATGGTATTTCTGTAGCTCTGCCTACCCCACTCTAGGAATGAATGCGTGATGTTATGTAAGCAAATGATGAATGTATAAAATATTACACTTGGCAACACAATGTCTGATCACAACAATGAGATTTTTTAACGAAACTTATCACAATCTCTGTATTACACACAAAAATTCAAGCCCAAATAACTTTTAATCGATACGTTTTTCTCTATAAGTGTGTCGGTCCGTGCTCGCAGAGGCATTGTCATAAATAAGTGACAGGCGGACAGACAGACGGGGCTTCTCCCCAAAAAGCGCTTTTACTTTCCTTACTCCCTGAATAGGTAATAGCGGATTAGGCATATATCGAAGTGAGGACGAGAATTTTACTTTGATAAAAGGAAAAGCTAAAGTATTACGTCCCGGGAAATGATAAATTCGAGATAAAATGTAACCTTTGTCCTTCCCAGAAAAAAAGATTTTGCGTTTTAGCTGGAAAATATCGCATTTATAGTAATTAGTACCTTGATTCTGTTTTATTTCTAATCTCTTAAAGAGATATTTCTCAACGAACCCAAGAACCGTAGCCTAAAAACTCTTCAAACTTTCGAATCCTTTAAAATGCCTAAAGAAAAAACAAAACAATCCGTTCCCCAAAAGCAACGGAACAGTCAAACACAAAATATCCAGCACTTTTGCACTCTCCGCATTTTCTGTTTACTTTCCGTCCCTCGGGCAACAATGGAATGTTTCGAAAACTTTTAATGGTGATTAAACAATCGTTTCATTTCGTTATTTTCCAGTGGGTAAAGGATTTTATTTAAATTCGAAAAACGCCCCATTTGCTTAATGCGTCGAACACAACTCGTATCCATTAAGAATTTAACATGTTTCATGTTTTTCAATGGGGATTTAGGATTTTTGGTAGAAATTTGTCAGATTGTTTTTGTCCGCGCTGGGACCATTGGTGCCCTTTGTGTGTTGTTTTCATTTGTCAGCTGTTTGTTTGAGGAAGGAGCATTTTTTGCAAAGTATCGAATTTGTTAAAAAATATATATTGTTTTTCTCTATTTATTTAGAAACTTTGTTTTTTAAAATTAAACCCTTTCACAGCTACTTTGGCCAAAGAATAAGCCTTGCTGTTCAAAGAGGCAATGCTGCCAGCCTCTTGGGCACCATCAGCTGCGACAGCAATTTGGCCCATAATTTTTAGATACTTTTAGTAACTTAAGTTAAATTAATTTAATAAGTTTAGTTTTATTTTGTTTCTTTTTAGGGTTCCGTACGTCGAAAACAAAAATTGGAACTCTTATTGGATCACTTTGTTGTCCGTCCGGCTGTCTGCCTGTCCCTTTATCTCTAGAACGCGTGTAATGAGTTGAAATTGAATATATTTAGGTCTACAGTGTCTTGAAGCTGTCAAAGAATCAAACTTCCAAGTTAACTTAAAAAAGCGGCCAAGTGCGAGTCGGACTCGCCCATGAAGGGTTCCGTAGCAGCAAGTAACATAATATAAAAGTTCGTTGTAGCTTTGATCAATGTTTTTATGACGTATTAAAAAAAAACTACTTACTAGATCTCGTTCAAACCAATTTTCGGTGGAAGTTTGCATGGTAATGTACATCATATATTATTTTTACATTTATCATTCCCTTATTTTAGAAGTTACGGGGGGGGGGACACACATTTTTCCACTTTGGAAGCGTCTGTCGCGCAAACTATTCAGTTTAGAAAAAAATTATAATAGAAACCTCAATATCATTTTTGAATACCTATCCATAGATACCCCACACGTATGAGTTTGATGAAAAAAAAATTTTTGAGTTTCAGTTCTAAGTATAGGGAACCCCAAAAATTTATTGTTTTTTTTCTATTTTTGTATGAAAATCTTAATGCGGTTCACCGAATACATCTACTTACCAAGTTTCCACAGTATAGCTCTTATAGTTACGGAATAAAGTGGCTGTGACATACGGACGGACAGACGGACAGACATGACGAATCTATAAGGGTTCCGTTTTTTGCCATTTGGCTACGGAACCCTAAAAAGTAGGTACAGCCGTTTATGCTGCAAAAACGTATATTTGAACACTCTCAAGGGAATCAAAATTTTTATGGTACTTACCATAGATCTAGAATCCTAAAATTTGCCAAGAAGGAAGTTCTTACAGCACAAGTATAGGAAAAAATCCGAAAATCGTTAATTTGTTGCTCTATCACCAAAAAAGAATAGTTTTGCGATTGCAAACTTATTTGCAGTTGGTAAACTAAATGGGACCCATGTCGATGCATATAAACTCAAATTCGTCCCTCAATACAATCTTCGTATTAGTTTGTACAGAACCCTCGGTGTGCGAGTCCGACTCGCCTTTGACCGGCTTTTTAGAATTTCTTAGTCAAACTAGGAACCCTTATAGTTTCGCCATGTCCGTCCCCGTCCGTCCGAACGCAGCCTTGCTCGGAGACAAAGCTGTAATTTGGTATGAATATTAGTCACGCCATCAAAGAAATTTTGAAAAAAAAATATTTCAAGTGTACAGTCAAGGTCTTAAATATGTATACACTTTAGTACCTTGTCTATTTAACGTCATGTTTAAACTGCCATATGATATTGTCACAGCGATTAAAGTGACAAGGTACTAAAGTGTATACATATCTATGACCTTGACTGTACCTCCTCTACATGTAACGTGGGAATGTATTTTTATTTTCTCTTCTACCCCTTAGTGTGGGTCTCGTTGGGTAGGTCACTCGATACAATTTTTCGTTTAAAGGATTCGTGTATGAAATATTAAGCTGTAAAGCGATAATTTTTGTTTGAGTCAAGTGTCCTCCCAATATCCCCCAATAACTGTTTTGAGGTGGGGGTTTTTTAATTCTCAATTTAATTTTTAATTTCACGCTTTTTAAACTTTTTCATCTGAGTGTCTGTTTGTAGCATCGTAGCTCCCAAACGGATAAATGGATTTGGATGCAATTAGTTTTTTAATAAAGCTACATTAATCGCTTTGGTTCTTAGCAAGATTCCATGAAAATTGGTTTGGCCGTTTAAGAGACATCAGCTCTTAAAGTAGGTGTCACTGTTATATTGGGGGCTTTTAACCCCCTAAAAGCTCAATATCTCAAAAATGGCTGAACCGATTTTTAAATACATGTTCTCGAGCCACCGCTAGAAAACCTGCTTTGTAATGAAAAAAACTGCATCTAAATCGGAGCATCCGTTTAAGAGCTACGGTGCCACAGACAGACATATACACACACACACACACACACCCACTTACACATCAAACTTATAACACCTCTCTTATTGCGTCAGGGGTTAAAAATCGTTTTAAACAGGTCAACACTTGTATTGCGTTTTATATGCTTTTTTAACATTTTCCTCTAAATCGTATCAATGTTCCATATTATTTGAATCATCATTTCATTGTGGGAAGCCTTGATCCGGGATCGTCTTTCAGAACAGGGACAGTTGGCTTTGTCTTAGGTATACTCAACTCAGAATTTCTAAGTAATAATGCGTATAACCATAAAACCTGTTATATCGCACAAATTCTGTAGGTGAGTGGAAAGATTTTATTGGGCACTAAATTTTATGAACATTTTACGACCTGTCCGCTCTTAATGCGAACATTTCAGCTTATTAATATCGACTGGTCGTTTCACGCTGCTCAAACTTAATAGTTGAGCTGAATGTGACTTCAATCTTGTATATCACGAGCAGAAATTTCGGGTCGGCTTGGTACATTTTTCTATTTTTCTTATTTGGCGCAAATATGTTGGCATTTTTTCCGAGATTTTCTTTTCAGTCTGAATTTCTTCTTGAGCAAGGTCGGTCTGGAAAGCTAGGACCATCTTATCCTCTGACCTACCACCAAACAGCAGTGTTCGCATTATTGTGTGGGGATAAGACGGCAGGGGAAATTAGTAGTATAGAGGCATTCCATCTTATCCATTGGGTTGGCAACATATTCGCGGTCTTAGGATTTAAGTCTTCAGATTGTAGTCTTGGTAATGCAAATGTCTATGGGTCACAAATCCCATTTACCATCAGGTGCTTGTTCACCTTCACCATGCCATAAGAAAATGTGCTACTAAGAAATAATGAGAAACTAATCTAACAAATCTGTATTGGACTTGTTTGATTGTTTGCGTTAAGAAATAAATTATCAAAAGAAAACCACTTCAACTGACTATTCATAACCCAGAAATAAACCCAGATGAGAAAGTGCAAATCCGAATGAGATGATTGTAATTCTTTGAGTAGGCATGCATAGAGGGACACCGGTTCACTTCTATCAGACGGCCTATAAATGGCACGCGTTGCCTCGAGAAAAGGAGGGATAAGTCTGGGGATTGCGTCCATAGTATGCTAAGCTAAGCTACGAAATAGCTTTCCTCAAATTAGTGGTTAGTGGTGGAAGGACCTTTTATATCGATACAATCTTACCCTTAACGTGTCACCAAAAGTTGTATTTTAGTGTACAGCCGGTAAAAAAGCTAGCATTGACTGTCTAAGTCCTCAGTGTTCTCAATATATTTACCCGACTCCAGAAGGATGCATGTACTCGTGCAGCCTTGGACGTAGGTGTTAAGCACCCATGCGTTTTTCATATAAAAATCAAACATTACATACATATATACCGTCGCGTGCCCTACACCTTTGGCCAAGGCTGTACGTATGTAGGTATGTATGTATGGTTCTTAGTTCCCTTGTAAAGGCTGAACGGATGCCCCAATTTCAACAAGCGAGGTTAGAATTGTCTTATGGTGTTCAGTTCTGTCGACCTCGACTCACGTTCAGTCGACCGGAAAGGCCGAGAACGCGGCTATTTGATAGAATGAGAAAGTTATGTACGTTTCTCATTCTATCACTTAGCCGCGTCCCTCTCGGACCTTTCCGGTCGATGACACTGGGTACTTTATTTATGTTTTAATGTGAAATTGGCGAAATAAAAAATGAATACAATGATAACCTATGTACATTATATTCTCGGCATTATTCAAACAACAGTAGGGTTGGTTTTAAAGCTTGCTTTTTTAAACCTTGTCGCTGTCCTAAAATTGCTAATATCCATTGTTCTCGTATCTACTTATTCATACTTGCTTCACTTATCCTCTGCTGGCTTGTGTTCACATATCCTCTCCATGTCATACGTAACTCTTAATAAAATAGTCAAAAACCTACAAATAATGGACCTCTACTTTCAGTCTACATTGTCTGACATAATTATTTTCAGTCATAATGTGTTTTAAGTCATAATTATCGCAAGTTATAACGTATTTTTTTAAGAAGCTGTTACTCATTCAGGATTTTTATAAATCAAACCTAACCTAACCTAATCTTGTCTACACATTCGATATTTAAGAAATTCCGAAATGTTCAGCGATATAAAAATTATGACTATCAATAAATTATGTCAACAATGACATAACCAAAAAAAATATGGAAAACGACGGGCTCCCTTTTTAAACCGGCCACGCAATTTTCATAAAACCTAGCTAACCCATCCTGATTTAGCTTTCTTTTAAAACAGATACAAAGAGACCGATACACCGATACGAAGATGTATATTTTGAACTTATTTCATTCTTTTATCAATACATCGTCATTTTTTTATATTTTGCGTTTTTAAACTATTGATAATTATTATGGATTTAATTTTTGTTTTAAAATACGTTGCGTGAATTTTTGTTGGGACTAAATAATGATTATTTCGGTGGCGAAAATGTTTTTTTCTTTATGGTGGTTTTTTAGAATATACTGTGACAGAGTGGCCGTTTTCAGAGGAGACTAAATTTTGTATTACCACTCTGTCACGCAATTCTATGAAAAACAAACTTATAAAAAAAACACTGGATAGAGAAAGTGAGAGATTATTTAGTACTAATAGATGAATAAATGTTTGGACGTATACTCAAACAGTAAAACATTAATAATCAATACTCTAACTGATAACAGTGATAACGTATGGTAAAATGAGGACAGGCAATTGTCGGAAAAAAAGAAGAATGACTCGTTTATAGCATAGAGAAGGGGATGGTAAGGTTAGTGGGATATGTGACCTACCTTTTCATTCACATCAGTACAATCTTAAAACTGCAATCCTAAGATACGCGTCAGAGTAAAACTAGCTTTCACTGGACGCCCAGTTTAAAGGGGCCAAAGTCAATTTTTATTAAATGCGCCCAAAATATGTCAGTTCTGGTTCTGACAGGCCGCGGTCGTAAATATAAGTAGTAATGCGATTATGAGAACGTGGGAAATAAAAGAGGTCCCCTCCGAATATAAAGGACATTTTTTTCAAAAATCGCATACGTATAAGAAAGAGGCGTAATATTTAAATAGGACCCTTTACCTCTCCTGAGGAGACCGTCTGTGCTATGAAAATTCGTATTACAAATGATGTAACCAAATATTGAGAAAAAATGGGTTTAGCAATTGGTTATCTTTGAATTAATTTATATTATTATAAACCTATGTAGTAATCGGATGACTCTTGCAAAAAAAATTTGGTAAAATTTCGGCATTAACTGAAGCAAAAAGTATATAAATTATTCAATAACATTTTTTTTAAATGATATTATAATCACACTGTTGACGTTATAATAACTTTTTCACTGAACTGTAATATTATAGCTGTCATAGGTCAACAACATGATTACGATATCAAAACAAAGGTGGGATATACATACAATGCGGGACCTGGACATGGTCCACACAGATCTTATCACAGTCGAATCGTAAAAGTTAAAATCATTTCGTGATTAAGGTGATGGGACCAGTGTTGGACACCTTAAGCTAACAGGCACCAGTAATGGACACTTAACTCGTAATTCAAAGATTATACGGTCATAAATCGACCGTTTATTTATTTTATGACGACTTACAGACTAATACAGGAAAGTAAATTCAGGTAAATATGACAACTGTAAACAAAGACATATTTACTCGAGATAGTTCGAACACTATTTTTATATAACTAATAGACGTTCAACATTCTTAAAGTAATTGAATCAAGTATAACTTAATTTTCTGATATCAGCATGAGTATTATTGCAAAACAAGTCAATGTCCGTCACCAAAGATACCACGCAGTGAATTGAGTATACCTAGAAATATTCCTAGCACGAGCGACGTGTTGTTAGAGCTTGATAGAATAAAAACATCGACAATCCCATTAACGATAAGTACCACTTCAACGTCATAGAAGAAAACCACAGACTAATACATTGGTAGATGCCGCAAACACACCCACTTCGCGAGCCACCGATCATGTAGAAATGGACATAGTACGTACATTTTTGGTCCTCCAATTTTTTTTCTAACTTGCTGTGAATAGTTTTTGGGTTACTATCGTTTTGTCAAATGATTTTGCCACACTGATTCGTTTCGCAAACATATCATTTGAAAATGCTGTTTCGGCCAACTGTAACTATTTCAGATTTTTTATAAAATTAACCTAACCTAACGTAACCCATAGGGTTTTGCACGATGCTCCTGAAATAGCATTATAGTCTCATGTGTCTGTCTTAATAACCATTATAATGATGTACGAATATTTCCTCGATAACGTTGAAGGGGTGGTTATCGATAACAGCACTAACCACATGTTGTTCCTGCTAGAAAAATATCTAGGTATAGAAATGAGTTTTGCTTATAAACTATTTCATTTGCTTTGCAAAACAAATGAATACCGTAACACTCAACATCTGTAAACTAAGCATCAAGTGTCCAATTCATTAGTTCTTGTCTATTACTAGGTTCATCACCCTAAGGCGCGTTATTAAATTACTAGTATTCGTTTAACTTTAAATCCTCCCGTTATCTTTAATATCGCTGCTCTTGACAGTACCTATCACAACTTCAGAACATTATTTCTGTGCAACATTGCACAGATTTATCTTGTCATAGAGCAACTGTCATTTTTCACAACCGCATTGTATCTAGTCTTGGTTGAAATTAAATGTCAGACGGGTAAAAGTAGCTCCGGAAAGCGGGGTAATGATGTGAAAAGGACATATGAATCGCCGAGGGCGAGAAAGGCTTTTTATAACTTTGAACCCTTTCATTTAAGTTAAAGAAAATTTAAAGCAAAAATGTAAAGGAATGTGGCGTTATTAGAAATTGTTAGGTTGATACTTACGAGAAAGTTTAGTAGTCGTTCCGATTGAAATAAAAGCATTTTCATTGTTCTTTCACTGTAGTCATTCAACCATATAATTATAACAATGAGAAGAAAAGCAAATGAATGAAATCAAAATTAATCTTGGGTACTTACTTATCACTACATAGTATAAAACAAAGTCGCTTTTTCTGTCCCTATATCCCTATGTATGCTTAAAGCTTTAAAACTACGCAACGGATTTTGATGCGGTTTTTTTTAATAGATAGAGTGATTGAAGAGGAAGGTTTATATGTATAATTTTAATCCGGAGCGAAGCGAGGGCGGGTTGCCAGTTATTTATAATGTAATAATGTTATTATTATCTAATTTACAATTTTATTGCAAAACGGTCATTAAATGCTTTTCTATTATTTTCTATCAATCGTAGCCGGAGACATTTTAGAAACAATTTACTCGTTCCTTTTTCAAACTTGTGTGTTAAAAATCATCACTAACCTCGTAAGATCCTATAACTATTTAAGTAGCATTGCAATTTCAACCTTGTCAAATTAACCATAGGGTGAATTTTGTTTGGTAAGCGAGAACCTAGTAACTCGGGAGGCTATAAAACTGCTTAGTCGTCATTAATTGACTCTGTACCCTTTTTATACTATTACAATACAATACAATAGAAATACTCTTTATTGAACACCAAAAAATAAAAAATAAAACAGAACACGGAACAGAACATTTAAATCATAGGTTTACAACAGGCGGTCTTACCGCTAAATAGCGATCTCTTCCAGACAACTTTGTAAGAGAAATAACTGAGGACACAAAGTCATGGCAGGCGGTGTAAACTAATTCGTTTAGAACTCAAACTAAATAACAACAAGAAACAATTAAAATATTTAAATTATAACTATTTATATATAGACTAAATATAAATACATGAAGTAAATTTATAAATAGATACTAAATACATATAATTATACATCTATATAATATATACATACATAAATACATCCTCAAAAACAGCCAAACAATGACAACAGATGAAGCATGAAAATAGAAAACTTAGGATAATCTGAAAACAATAAGGTTTTAGCAAAAATGACCTATCTATGAAACGAAAATTCTGCAAATTGATACGTTCTATGAAATAAGGTGGGTGAAACAAGGGGACACCGGAGTATACCGCCTTCTTTTTCTACATTACTCAAAGCAAAAGTAGAACAAATGAAAGTGCAAGGGATTGACAGTTTAACAGACAACTCCCACGCAAGTCCCGCCCCATTTGACGATGAACTGAATTATTCATCCAAAGAGGGTGCATCTACAAACACGCCTTAACTTTTTAATGTGTCTAATGCTAGGAAAGCAATTGTGTTGTTCTTTGATGCCGTGGAGTTTTATAGGCACCCTTGTGTTTAAAAAATGTTCGAGCAATCGCAAATTGTTTAAGGAGCTTGGGAACTTGAGTTACTGAATTATTTATGTCCTTCGAAAAGTTTTCTCCTATTCCAGGAAGTTGATCGAAATGAATGCCTATTTTTTATTTAAAGGATATACGATTTTATAAAGAGCCAAGTCTTAAGTTAATTATTTACACGAACTCACTTGAAGGATAAAGTGTTGTCAGTTACCTATAATTTTATCGAAACATCTTACAACGAACGTATGATTACGCAGAATTTTCATTACATCGAAAGGTATATTTCTCGCCGTATCAATTATTTTTTGATTCTCACAAGTCTATCCTAACCTAACCTACGTAATTAATGTTTAAGCTACATAACATAAGACATTTAATAATGACGAGATCATTAATATGTCGATTTCTCTATCGATTCAACTTACATGCTTTATTTATTAGGTATTAGATTTAAGAGTATCGTAAGGCAGAATTTAGCTTTTTGAAGCCATAAATTATTGCATTGTAATCCAATTTACATTATGTATTTCGAATTTCAGCTCATTTCAGTAACGAAAACAGTAAAAACAATAAACTTGTTACAATTCCCGTTACTGAAATGAGATGAAATGAGACACACTGTTTAAAACTTATTGACGAAGTCCTTAGTTTACACCTACTTAGCTATAGTTATTTACCTCCCAAAATCCAATATCAAACTATACCTTCCTAACTCTATCACCGAGGAAACTCATAAATACTACATTGACTTCTGCACCCTAGTGGCACGAAATTAAATCCCAGCTGGTGACCAAAGGGGACCAAAGATTCGCCTCAAGGTGTTTGTTGGCCGTTCCCCGCTGCACTTTCTCTTTTAATAACAGAATCCTCCTCTAATATAGAGCGGGCTCCAGGGAGCCCCTGGGGCCTGCGTTTACGGAGGGGGCCATCCCCGGGAATCCCGCGACTGTGATTTTTCCGGGCATTTCAGACGTGACGTAATTGCATTCCGTTTACGTATTTAGGATATTTTATTGTGTTCGTTTGTTTTTGAAAGTTTAATTAGGCTGTTCGGGTGAAGTATGATGTTGAAGAGACGCGTAGTTTTTTTTAAAGTAGCTAATTAAAAGAGATATAACGCGATGAGATTTACTTTGAAATTCGAATCTACGAGTATAGTAGAATGCAAAGGCATGCTCTTTTCTTATTTTTTATTTTGAAAAAGGAAACCAGCGCAAAGATAGTTGGCTGTTGACATTTTATCTCGAATATTAAATCGTTCTCGAAAGAAAAACGATACGTCAGTCGCACTTCGCTTCGCCTTCGCCTCGCCTTGCCTAAATCGCCTTCTCTAAACTACTTGAGCGTGTGATAAATAAACGTCTCATTACATACCTAGAACGGAACCACCTTTTATCGGACCGCCAGTTTGGTTTTCGTAAGGGTAAGTCCACCGAGGACGCAGTCAAAATGTTAATAGATATTACCGTATCTCATCTTGATGCTGGTCGAAGCTGTGTCGGCGTCTTCCTTGACTTGGCAAAGGCATTTGACACGGTTTCGACTCCCATACTTCTCAGAAAGCTGGAATCCTTTGGCATTCGCGGAATTGCGCTGGATTGGTTTACTAGCTATCTATCAAATAGAAGTCAGCGGGTCAGAATCGGTGAAAAAATAAGTAATCCGAAAGCTGTGTCATTTGGCGTACCACAGGGGAGTATCTTGGGTCCCACGCTTTTTATTGCTTACATAAATGACATTATGTCACTAAAACTTGAAAATGGTGAAATTTTGTGTTACGCTGACGACACAGCTCTTTTGTTTTATGGTCGTTCGTGGCGAGATGCCCGTGATGGAGCATTGGCGGGTTTGAAGAGTGTTACTTCCTGGTTAAATCTGAATCTCCTCACGCTTAATGCGTCCAAAACTCAATTTCTATGCTTCCATAAAACGGCTTCGTCTCGTCCCACTATTCCGTTGACAAGCCTTAAAATTCACGCACTTAACTGTATTACTCCGCCGACCCTCGAGCCTAGCTGTAGTTGTAGTAATATTGGTAGAGTTAGTTCCATAAGGTACCTGGGTGTCATGTTGGACGAAAATCTTAATTTCAAGATGCATATTGTGATGGCAGCTGCCAGAGTGCGTAAACTCATTTACACAATGAAGTTATTAAGAAATTCCGCCGACTGGCAACTGATGAAACTGGTCTATCTCGCACTTTGCCAGCCTATCTTAAACTACTGCATCCTCGCTTGGGGAGCCTGCTCAAAATCGGCAATGATACCCCTGGAGAGAGCACAAAGAGCGGTATTAAAGGTATCCCTTCGGAAACCCCGGCGGTTCTCTACAGAGGATCTGTTTAGGGAAGCACAAGTCTTAAGTGTCCGTAGACTATTTCTGATGCGAGTTGCTACCTTTATGCATAGGCAGACTTTGAATTTGCCGACTTATCCTGACATGCTTAAAAAAAGAGTATTTAAAGTACCTACTCCAGCATTTAAAACCTCATTTGCTAAACGCTATAAAGCTTTCATTTTCCCCCACATTTATAATGTAATTCTAAGTAAATGCGACATAAAGCGCTGCCGTGTTGCCGAGGCTACTAATAAAATACGGAGTCTCTTGCTATCTTGGAATTACAATCAGGTCGAAGAAGCGTTGAGGTAAGCGTCAGTGGTCGGCATCTATAGCTGCCGACTGATCCCAAGAGTTGATCTCTCGCGCAGGGCTGCCGCCTCTCCTACTCCTTCTCTTTCCCACTTATACATACTTATTACACATTTACACTTACACTATCCCCTACCTACACTCCACACACAATAATAACTAATATTAATTATAGTTTGTAATAAAATGAAATTTCCTGTTTTGTACTTTCTAAAGAAGAATACCTACTTAAGTTTTTCTTTTTTTGTCGTGTTTTATACTGCATGTTTTTGTTATTTTTGCCGCACTGTCCTCGATACTCTCGTAATGTTTGGATTCCCACGATACAGGCTACGCCTAGTGTGGGAGTCACTGCTATACTGTAAAACCTGCATTAACTGTGTTTTTTGGTAAATAAATATATTTTGTTTTTGTTTTTTTGTTTTTTTTACTTACACCAACAAATTTAATTTAATGCTAAACAAGTTTAAAATTCGGTACATTATTATATTCATAATTAATGAATTCAATTATAATTAAATATTTAGACCGTCGGAGAAACATCCTGCATTGTCTAGGGACATTTCATCTTACGCCCGTAGATATCCATAAACTGTTAGATAATCAAGTGAGATGTTTATCGTGAGCTGCGTTAGAGATTACAGTTTTAAACGACTCATTTAACTTGACGTATGAAATCGACATGTTACTTAAGATCCGTTATGTAATTATTTAAGCCTTTACTCTGGTGGGCTAAACATAAGCACATGGGGTTAGCTCCACGTATTCTATCATGTCCAGCCTCTAGGGTTCTATAACGAAACGATCTTGTCGGAAATATCTTTCTCAAGATACGTTAAATTAAACGTCAAGTAATAGAAAACTGTAATTTCTGTCATTCCCTGAGATAGACCATTTCAGCCAAGTGCGACAAACAAGATGCATTCGGCGAACGCTATCGTTAATTTATGTGTATAGAAGAAATTATTTATTTACTAGGTCTGTTATTTTATACACAATCGTTAGTCGAATCTATCCTTCAACGATTTCGTTGATGGATATGCGATATGATGGATGAACGAATTAAGTTGATGGTATTTTTTAAATTTCGGACACGACTTTACCTCATTCTCATTATATAAAATTCCAAAGCCTCCAAATATTTTTAGCGAGCTCTGAAATATTAAATTCCAGTTGGCACGTGGCACCCCGCACCCGTCACAATAGCCGTCGCTTTGTGGGCGCCTTATTGGATTGGGAAACGGATTCTCATTCTATAGCTTAAGACACGTGAAGGGAAATCAAATCGATATTTTCAATGCAAAAATTTGAAAGTTCCCGGAAATCATTGGAAATCCAAAAGAATACGTTTTTGAACTGTTAGGACACCATTAAAAATACAAGTGCGGTGCGAGTCAGATTCGTGCAGCGGGGCCTCCTTAGACCAGGGTCGATAATTTTTGAGACCAAAAAAAATTATAGTAGGATGAAACCCATTGGAAGAGGTAGAGAATATAACAAAAAAGAAAGGAAAAATAAATTACGGGCGATCTGAGGTCGGTTTTTTTGTTTATCAATATAACATGAAATCTTACGTATTTCTAGTAATTAAAGTGTAAATTTTAATAAATAGCTCAAAATTATACATAATGATTCAAAAAAAAAAATCGGATTCGAGTTTGTTTCACTATTTGCATTTTCTGAGAATATTTTTTTTTTTATACCATCAGAAAGTAGAGATTTCAACGAACAAAAAACACACCAACTTTTTAAAAAAAAGCAGATATTTTGACGTGAGAATTTTCGATTGAAAATTAGGGTGCTTTTTCGATATTAAGTCAAAGTAAGGTGAAAAAATGAATATTTGAAATAAAAAAAAAAACTGTATTTTTGGGACATACAAAGGTAAGTTTTCACCAAATTTCGTGAAAAAATAAATGTGTTTGCAAAAGATAAAAATAAAAAACCAAAAACTCGGTTATTCGAACTTTTCACATAAATTTTGAGGTTATGTGAAAAAAGTGTCGATACAAAAGTTGTAGATCTTTTTATTACCTACAACTTTGCGATTTTACTTTTTTTCATAAGACTTGCAGTTTTACCGGAAATCGAGATTTACCGTTTTTTACCCTTAAAAACTCACCCCCTCCCCCTTCCCGACCTCAGATCGCCCGTAATTTATTTTTCCTTTCGTTTTTGTTATATTCTCTACCTTTTCCAAAGGGTATCATCCTACTATAATTTTTTTTCACTATTTACCATTTTAAAATTTATCGACCCTGGTCTACTAGTATTACCATCCCCCTATTTCACCATCCTGACAATGATTGGTGACAGGTGACATTTCAGCGTACATGGCGTAGTTTATATGAATCCCAGTGATGTATCAGCGTGTTAACTTTGTGATGTATACCGATTTGTCACCTGTCACTTGTCATTGTCAAGATGGTGAAATAGATGGTGGTCTATCAAAAATCGGAACTGTGCTACAAAAATCGGAACTTCATTTCCAGATTGAGACAGTATGCATTAATTTTTAAAAAATACGCGACTTACCTACAGCTATCTTACAATGCCACAGTAGCGAACCGTTTTTGGTCTTGGTTGTGTTTAAAAAATATCTTACGTAGGTAATGAAAATCGGCACAATTGGCGTCCGCACCTACTAACACTTAGAAGTCTTTTATCCTATTTTTTCAGAACTGACCATTTTTTTAGAATGAAATGTAACCAATATGCTATTCCAGACTATTTATGTGTGTGTCAAATTTCATCCAGATCTGTTCAGCCGTTCTAGCGTGATTGAGTAACAAAAATATTTTTTTTTGCATTTATTTTATTAAATGAAAATACGGACTAGAGTCTGTATTTTTTGAATTTTTACCTTTAGAAGTTTCTGTAAGAAAATGGGACCAGGATTTTCTTCGCGTTTTACGTTAATTACCCAAATATCTTAATTTTAATGGTTAGTTGTCTCACCGATATCAAAACAATAATAGGAAGCGACCACACCGACGCGTAAAATACGGTGCGTTAACAAAAGAATGGGTCATACTAATTACATGGCGTCAATTTTGACGGACCGTAATTTACTACTACGGTGTGGTTGCTCCCTAATTCGGTATATTGCATTTTAAATGACCGACAACCTCGCGGGTTCTCACTGACTAATATACCCACAAACAAAACTCAATCTTCGATTAAAAAACTCACTGGAAAATCATAACGATCTCCGCATTCCCGTAGATTACTTCGACACTTCAGTAATTCTGAATACTTAGAAACTTTTTTAAGGTAAACAACTCGGCGAAATGATTGAAAAGTTTGCTTTACTTGAGTTGCGATTGGGAACTCAAGTTTTAATGAGTAAATAACGAGTCTCGATTCACTGCTGAATTGCTCACTTTTCGCGTTAGTACGATTTGCTTGAAGTTTTCTTGGTATTTTTCAAGTATCATCAGATTATTCGTTTTCTAAATGTTATAAGTCGTTAAACTTTGTAAAAGCGTGCTTAAGTTGTTGTTTTAGTACTCTTTCTGATAAAAATGATGTTTTTTTACGCTACAACGCATTCCATAAATAACATTTCTTTTAACACAAGAAGGTAGATCTCATGTGACATGTATCTGAAAATAAATATTATCGGATACAATTATTCCATTATTTGACTAATATTATAAATGCCAATGTTAGGACGTTTGTGTTACGTTGTTGAAAAAAAATTTTTTTTAGTTTACCTCCCCTACACGTAAAGTGGCGTTTTTTTTTTCTCATCTACCCCATAGTGTGGGGTGTCGTTGGATAGGTCTTTCAAAAATATAACGGGTTTGTTAAAGCAGTTTTTCGATTAAGGAATTCATTTAGGAAATATTAAGCTTTAAAACGCTAATTTTTGTTAGACTCAAGTGTCCCTCCCCCTACAGCCAAAACTACAAATACGAAAAATCTGAAAAAACTCTTGAATGAAAGCGCATATAACGAATTTTAAAGGAAAACTATTACGATTAAGTAGGCATCATTGGTTCTTGAGATACAGGTTACTAAAGTGTTTATACCTACTAAAATCATCTAAGACGGCATCAAATGAATTTAAATAAAAAAAATAGTTATTTCTTGTTGATTTTTATGTTTGTATAGGTAGTATACTTAACGGCTTCGGAACCCTACACTGAGCATGGTCCGACAAGTTCTTGCCCGGTATTACTCAATAACGCCAGAACGGCTGATCAGATCTGGTTCAAATTTGGCACGGATAGATTATAGTCTGGAATAGCACATACGCTCCTTTTTATCTCGTTAAATTGGAAAGTTCCCGAGGGAATAGCGATGTGTGCGGATGGAGTCGCGCGCGCAAGTTTGGTTTAAAGTAATTAAATAACAGCTTCATTATTCTCAACCTTCTTTGTTTGGCCGTTTAAATTTTAAATGCTTTATTTATTTAAAACAAATGTAGAAATAAAAGTTTTTTTAAATTAAAATGATCAAATAAAGATGACATGATTCAACAAGTCCTTTACTGATAAAGAGCTTCATAAATATCATCACCATGTAAAAATAAATTAAGCAACTCAAATCTATCTCTCACTCGCTCAGACAGTTTCAACATACAGACAGTAATTAAAAATTCACACGACAATGGACGAGTCCAAACGACGTACAATCAACACCAGATTTAATCACGCATGAACCTTAATCCAGCTACATAAGGTTCGAAGTACAATTGCATTTATAAACCTCATTCAGTGCTCGATCGTACAATTACTCTGATCCACTGTCCCTACAGAATCGATAATGCGTATCAAGAATTAAGCATAAGCATCACCTAAGGTACACGGTGTTTGTTTGTAGTGGTGACGCCAACACAACAATGATTCAAAACAAAATTTACACATACACACGAGAGCGGCGATTGTCATTTGTCCTGTACATGCTTACGAACCCTATCGTAAAAGCAAGGCCATAGTGATTTAAGTTGTTAGCATTATTGATCAGACCACTATCCCAGAATATTATATTTTGTCCAACCTTCCACGTGTAACTTGCTAAGTGAGGGCGACGGGTAGTCGGAACTGATTTATAATAAATGCTCGAATATTGAGAATGACTGGCAATGAATGGCATTTAAAATACAAAAGCGTTGTGTAAGAATGGTGCTTCTCAACGCGATTCATGTAGACCCATATTTGCAGAGTACAATATACTTACTACCAATCCCCTGCCTATATATCAAGGAGGTAACTATGTTTGTGAAGAAACACTTGGCTCTCTTTGAAAAGGGTGATAAGTACAAAAAAAAACTTCGTCATGACAATAAGTTAACACCATGGTCGTCCTGTTCGCTCAGCTTTTTATAGAAATATTTACTTCATGATAATTAAGATATATAATAATGTACCTGACATGTCATATTCAAATCCTTGGACGATACTAAATTTAGAAAAGCACTTAATGAATGGTTATTGAATAAAATGTTTTACAATTTATCCGACTTTTTAAATAATAAAGGAAAAATATAAATATTAAATTGTTATGCTTCTAATAGTGTTATGTTTGAATCTATTGATAATGATTTAGGTTAAGGCATTAAAATATTGTACACCATAGATAATGGTAGGCTGATTTAGGAATTTGACATTATTACTTAACATCTTATCTTTGTACCTATAGTCATGCAATAAATAATTTGAATTTGAATTTGACTACTTAGATATTTCGGAGTAAGTTTCATCGGTAATTTCAATGGGTACAAGGAATATTTCCAAATTTTTATACAAAATCGATTAAATGTAGGATGTCTAAAAATAATATATAGACAAACGTGGTAATTTATGGTTACATTCTGAAAAGTTTGAATCTAACTTCTTTGTTAAGAGGGTCCAGTGGTGCCCTCATTACTTTTAATGTGTTTTCTAATAAACTAAAGTATTTTCTTAAAATCAAAGAGCGCTTTACTGTTGTATATAGGATACATGACACACTTTAATAACCTTTCAGGTGGCCACTTTTTCCGTTAAGTTGCTCACTCATAGTTCAATTGTTGTTAAGTTATGTCATATTCTCTATAATATTGCGTATTCTATAATAAATCTTATCAAAGGCCCTAGCCAAGATGCAAACGCAACTAACGTTTTTCTTTTCTATCACTCAAAATGTATGGGATGACATTTATTTATTTATTTATTTATTTAATCTTTATTGCACAAAAACAAGTACAAATGGCGGACCTAATGCCTAATGGCATTCTCTACCAGTCGACCAAATAACCAATCAGAAATTTATATAATTCAGTGGGTGCACAGAAAAAGAAGACAGATAAAACTAGAAACTTAACATAATTATCCTATCCATTGCTTATACCTACTTAAATAATACAAAACATATATACGTCATATACTTGTACATATAATACTCATACTAATATATTACTTATATAATACATAAATATAAAGAATCAATACACACACACACACACACATTCATTCACGCATTCTCGTGCGTTTCGATAAACCACGTGGTCAACTGTCATTCCACACATTTTGAGCGATAGAAAAGAAAAACGTTAGGAGCGTTTGCATATTGGCTAGCGGGCCAGGGTTATTTAAAACTAAAACACAAGTCTAACAATAAATCCTCATACTCACCGCTACGGCACTCCATCCCCAAACCCAGTCTCCAATAAATAATAAAAGTTAATAAATGGATGTTTTCGATTTCAGACACCACTCACGTTATAGATACGTCGGACGAGAAAGGACATATGCTTCATAGAGTTTTAAGTGTCTGGAAGGAACTGAAAAATATGCACACATTAAAGTTTACTGAATTAGCAGAAGTTTTTTTTAGTTAACTGTGTATAAATCCTGCGAGTGTTGACAACTGGAGGAGACGAAGACTGTCTTATTCCATATTTTCACATAAAATAAATAAATATCAGGGGATCACCTCATACAAATTGACCTAGTCCCAAACTAAGCTCTAGGCTTATACTATGGGTACTAGACAACGATAAACAAACTTATATAGAGAAATACATAGATAAATAAATAAAAAAACATCCAAGACTTGGGAACAAATACTTGCACTCCTCACACAAATCGATAGTCGTCGCACCTATTTGTTCTCTGTCGAATAAAAAACTTTTGTTAATGTGTTGTCTATCAATTTGTTGCAATTCAGACTAGTTTTTAGTACCTAATAGTAATTATATGTATTTTATTTTGTTGTACTGTCTCTTATATAGTTTATGAAATATATTTTAAAGGATTTAAAAATCCTTGTACCGTTGTTCTAATAATTGATTTAATATATGTTTAATTTATAGTCTATAAATCGTTTTCGATGAAATTAAATTCGATGAAAAGTTTGTCGAGATTTCAAGGGGCACCCGTGAAAATATCTTAGTAATACGCACTATCACGTTGCGCTTCAATGTCTCTTTGTATGTCCTTGTTGATTTCGGACCGAGCTCATCGATCAAAGAGAGGGACGGCAACCTTTCTACGAAATACGACTCGGACCTCTCTCTGTTTACGAGTTTTTGCTGAAAACTTTCGATCCAAATAAACATAGTAGCAAGCCCGTACAGCTCAATTATGTGTCTATTCACAACTGAAAGGTTTTTCGGTAACTCGAAAAGTGAACTGTGTTGTCCGAATTCCATTCGAGGATATAAAAAGGTATTGGAATAGTGAGAAACAATTATTTTTGTAAAAGCCCACTGACATGTGCTAATTGATTACATTTTTATCCACCCGGCGATGGTAAAATCCGAAGTAAACTTTTATTTCAGGTGTGATTTTATTTTGGCAGTGAATTTCATGGCGTGATTTTTTGCGAAATATTTCGCATGGCAGTTTTATTTGACAATGGAGTTCAATTCTATATTGTCGACCTAGTTCATAGTGACCCATCGAAGCTAGTGGTCCCGAGATCGATTCCCGGTATGGGCAAATATTTGTGTGATGAGCGCGAGGTATTGGTTCTTGAGCATAGCGTTTCCCGCTACTCCCCCTATTTTAACCCCTTAGGGGATGAAATTCCGAAAACCCCTTCTTAGTGCACCCCTAAGATATCCAAGGAATATTCCTTTCAAATTTCAAGTTTATGGGACTAGATGTTTGTGCTGTGAGTTGATATATCCTCAATAGATTTATAATTTTATGGGCTGGTGGTCTACCCACTGATCGGCGTCCCTGTCTTGGCCACCACTCGGTCACCGCCTTGGTCCACCGACCGTCTTCCCTCCTAGCCAGGTGTCCCGCCCATTGCCACTTCAGTCTCATGATCCGCTTAACGAAATCTTCGACCTTGGTTCTCCGGCCAATTTCGATATTAGGTATGCGGTCCACTAGAGAGATTCCTAGCATGGCGCGCTTAATAGCTCTTTGTGCTACTTGAATTTTGTGCAGATTTTGCTTTGTAAGCGGCCATGCCTCGGATGCGTATGTTAAAATAGACAGGACACATTGGTTATAGGCCTTGGTTTTGAGGCAATGCCGCAAGACCGAAGCTATTTTCTAAAATTCTAGTATTGACCACATAACATTTTCAACAGGTTTTACGTAAGATAGACATTGAATCTTTTTTCGTTGTCCAGAATAAATCGTGTCCCAATCTCATGCATATTTTAAGTCGGATAGCTGATCGGCCCACTATCTTTTTTCGGTTCGTTTGCCTCAAGCGGATTTTCTCTAAATGTATTGGTTTTATTCCAATAAATGTGAGATTTCTCAATGTAACTTTATATTCAGCATTGAGAGGACACGAACTTATTTTTCGAAGTATCCCTTGAAATCGTTTGGAAACCTTACATTATAAATGTTTTAACATTCACAGGGATATTTATTTCAATTTTATAGTAGCGAATAAAACAAACAAACTTACAGAGCCTCTATTCTATTAGGTTTAAACGATATTGCCTTTTATGTAGTACTAGCGACCTGACCTCGCTGCGCTCCGGATTAAAGTATTATACATATAAACCTTCCTTTTCAATCACTCTATCTATTAAAAAAAAACCGCATCAAAATCCGTTGCGTAGTTTTAAAGATTTAAGCATACATAGGGATGTAGGGACAGAAAAAGCGACTTTGTTTTATACTATGTAGTGATTAACTCTGCTGACATTACTGTCAAGTAAGTAAGATTTATCAAAACGTTGAGAATTTGAAAACAAGTCAAAGGCAGTATCATTTTTACCGTGTCTCAGCCCTGCCCGTTTATAAATGGGCCCGAGGTTAGCTTTATAAAAGTCCTTGGTTGCGAAACAATGCATTTGTCAAAGACTTGTCGGCGAAAAGGCAGATAACGCATAATTTGCCTTTAACTCATGGACAGACTTATTTTGTTTCTAATAGTCATAAAATGATTTGACAGTAGTCAAGTCAGTAGACTTCCCTTATCCTTTCCTTCAACCTACCACCAAGCAGCAGTTGCATTGTAGTACCGGTGTGGGGATAAGACAATCGGAGTAATGATTAGTATAGAGGCATTCCATCTTAGTCCTCAGGGTTGGCAACGCATTTGCAGTCACGAGATTGTAGACTCGAGAATAGATAATTCTCACTTCCCATCAGGTTGCCTGTATGCTCGTTTGCCTATGACATAATAAAACCTTTAAGTTGTCATTTAAATAGCCAAAATAACATAAAATAACGATAACTAAAATTAACTTACTCTTAAAATACAGCTTGTGATCTCTCTGAAGTAATTAAATAAACTGCTTTTCTTTATTCAAATCAAACCATCACTTTGACGTTTGAATATAACACGGAAAATATCTTCAGACGCTTCACAGAATAATGAGGAAATATTGAAGTAAATCGCATAGGAGGTAGCAGACGGGCTAGACTGTAATATGGCAGCTACAAAGGGAAGGCGCTATCAGTGCTATCGAGTTATTGAGGCGGGCCGTCGCTCCGACGGTGCAGTCGGGCTTCAATTAGCCTGTATGCAGCTTATTTACAGCAGTTTATGCAGTAGATTAACCATATAATGACTATTTTAGGGTGGTAATATGAAGTTTTCAACGCGTTGGAGAGGTGGTTCAATGCTGAGAATAAGCACCGCAAAATACTCGATCAAATAATTCTTACCAACATTATGAAACCAATACAATAAAATTTACATGTGAATAAAAAAATGCATAAGAAAAAACGAACTTTTTAATACAGTCATCTTTTAAGCATCCAGTTATGACATACGGAGCTGAGACGAGGACACTAATGGTGCGGTTGGTTCACCAAGTTAAGGTCGCTTAGCGAGCTATCGAGGTGATTCGACAGAGAACCAAAGTTATCGATATAGCCCAAACTGGAACGGCAGCGGGCTGGTCACATCTATGGTCTAGAGTAGAGACCACGACTTGGCGAAGGTAGTGTAGGATGCGCTCGAGCTACGCGGAGTGATGAATTACAAAAGCTGTCTGTGAGAGGTTGGAAATAAAAAACTTAGCATCAAGCTTGGTGGCATACCATGGAAGAGGTCTATCTCTAGAAGAGAACGCAAGTGGGCTAATGATGTTTAGCATCCATGGAATATTTCATCGCTTAAAATGTATTTTAAAACGACTATAACACAAGAACTGTCTGAAAGACATAGACGTGGCGAAATCGTAAGGATTTCTTGTTTGACTACGGAACCACTCTTAAAACTTTTGTACTAACATCGTTCTCGCTAACTTACATCTGCAAATAAAAATAAAGAGACAGAATAAACTCGGCGAGCCCGAGTTAATCTGACCCTAGAGGCTATATTTGTCCATTCCATCCCTGAAATTTTAAATATTTCAATGGCAGTTGTTTCTGTTTTTAAACATTTTTAGACAAACGTTACTTTATATTTAATGATCAAATAAACCTTAGGACCAAGTTATATTCTACGATTGCTAGTGACTTTAGAAGTCTGGAAAAATAAACTAGAAATAACACGTTAAAACGCAAGACAAGACTGTCGAACCATCAATCTTTAAAAAAATACTTGCTTTCTGCAATAGTTTTGACTTTCGCCAAATTTGGCTTTCTTGCTACTATTTAATTATTCATATAAATAACAAAACCAAACACAAAAAGAACGGCTTAAATGTTTATTGTCAATTTATGGTAAACTGATGCCGTCGTCATGTTAGGTTATCGCAAATTATAGTACTGGCAATACTTGGTATGACTCCTTTTTCTGCCTGGAATTTGGCTGGATTTTACATCTCACAACACAGCCACCGATATCAAATTTAAATAACCGAACTGTATGTAGATTACTACTTCCCAATTCCAGGTAGGGAAAGTTTAGGGTCACAAGCTAATAAAGGAGCTGATGAGTAGGACGATGAATACATCCATTAATTTAGGCCTAAATGCTTCCCAAATTACCGCTAGTTGAGACATATGGGTAGGTAGACAGATTTATTGGTTCTCTGATTGGAATATCAGTGAGGGACTGTTGTATTACTCACGCTGACTGGCCAAACTAATAATTATATACGACATTGATTAAAAGATATCGCAAAACAATTTTGCTACAATATTACAGCATATTTTTAACGCGTGTATTGTTTATATGTATCTGTGCCAATTTAAAACAATTTTTCTACATAAAACTCTTCCGTGAGCGGCTGACACACAGACAATGCGCAGCCTAAATCATTACTCAGGAACTTAAATTTAATAATATTAGACACGTACGAAATAAGAAATAATTTTCAGAAAAATCAACACCCAACTGGAACAAAACGGGGAAATAACTTAGGGTTGCATTCTTAACAAATCAAATGACTATAGTTCTCAATTCTCACTTACCTTCTGCCCCTATTTCACCATCGCGACAATGACACAAGGCAGGTGGGAATACGGTATACATTGCGAAATTAACACGCTGATACAATGACTAGGTTTCATATAAGCTGCACCATGTACGATAAAATGCGTATGCACCTGTAATTCTCAGGATGGTCAAATAAAGGGCAAAAGGCTGATTTCTCGTCTACCTACTCGATGCCATAAAAAAACGACGACGAAAGTTAGATACTTCTAAATCCTATGTATCGTCTAAATTGAGATATCACAGTTTCAAATTGAACTGTGGATTCTCAAAATAATACCTTCCCTTCTGAAAGGGTATTATAAATCGGATGGTTTTTATTACGCTGCAGATATTTCAATACGCAAACCTCCAATGATTTATTAAGGTTTTTCATTCTGCTTCCTGATAAAAGGCCGCATCGACCATAGCGATCTTACAGCATATGCGACCTAATGTAAAACAGTGAAGAGTTTAAAATCCTTTAATTTCAATTGCAGATGTGATACTTGTATTTCACTAAGAAGAGCAGCACATATCTGGAAAGGCCGCCGACGGCGTTCATCTTTTGTTGCATGCTGAGATTGTAGCCTTTTTGTACTGTGGCAGTATCAGTATCTCGAGCACGGACATTTCAATCATACGTTATGCTTTCGAATCGCGTATACTATTCGAAAACTTGATCAGAGCCTAAAGCCAAGATGCGTTCGCTAACTAGCGCTTCTATTCGTTTGGTTTCATTCATTTTACCAAATTTCACTTCATCGAACGTATATTTTCTGCTGAAACTATTGTTTTAACAGCATAACCTAAACATTAATTACGAAAGTTAAGTTTTTTTAAAAACTAAAATATATTCAGTAAAAAGGCCACCATAGGGCTCTTTTACACGTCGGTAATATGAAACGAATCTACTAGTGCTTCGGACAAGACCATCATTGCGGGGAAAAAGCGCCCAAGAAACGCCTGCAGGTGATTTTTAGGGTTTCGTGGTCAAACTAGGATCCCTTATAGTTTAGCCTAGCTCAGAGACTCTTAGCACTAGAAAGCCGTAATTTGGGATGAATATACATATATTTTTTTACGGCACCTCCACGTAACGTGGGGATGTAGTTTTTGTTTCTCGTCTACCCCATAATGTCGCTGTTCAATAATATTGTGTGTTTTTAAAATCAATACTTCGATCAAGGTATCCGTTTCTGAAATATTAAGCTTTAAAGCGCTAATTTTTGTTAGAGTCGAGTGTCCCTCCTCCCCTAACAGCCAGAACAACAAATACTAAAAATCTGAAAAAAACCTCAAATTAAAGCACATGGCATTATTGGTTCTTGAGATACACCCGATTAAAGAGTTAATACGTACTAAAATCATCTAAGACGGCACCAAATGACTTTAAAGAGTTTATACCTACAAGAAATCAACTATGTAGAACAGCACCAAGTACGTAACTTGAAATAGTTAGTTCATACTTGTTGTTTCACATGGTTTTTTGCGTTTGTAGCAACGGCTTTAGTACCTATACTAAGCATGACCTGACATGCTCTTGCCCCGTTTTCTTCTTATTAATAGCTAAACTTTATAGGTTCGTGCCATAGGGATGTCTTAGTAGTACAAATTAATTATAATACACTAATAACCACGAAATTAACCTTCACTAAATACGCGAAATTCAAATTTGAGCCTCTCCGTAAAAGCTATCGTATTGCCACTTAAAAAAATAGCTTATTTGATTGATAATAAATCCCTAACCCAATTTTAACCCAAGTTTAATCCAAGAACCCACCTGATGAAGGCTGAACTAGCATTGAAATTGGCCTATTGTTGCGAGATCGATCAAGGGCTCGTTTACTGACAAAAGGGATAGGCCCAACAGGCCATTTGAGGCGCCTTAACGAGGGCCATTGAAAACTAACAATGGCGGAATCTAGACGGAGTCTCGAACGAGTCGGATTTAATAATTGCTCTGTTTGTAAGGAGTTCGGTAATCTGCATAAATTGATAATGAACAAATCTTTTGCGTTTCTGTATTATTTTGATGGTGAATACCATTTCCATCTTTGTAAATACAAAGCTTTGGTACTTATGGAATTTTTCATGGTAGTTGAAATGCTTATTTTAACTTAATGACAACGCAATTGAGATGATGACTGAGAGATGGTGTGAAAACGACAGCTTCTATGTTTTAACATGGTATAATGCGTCTATATCGAGTTCGAGACATTCACTACGGACTTGTTAAATACACAACCGCATGGACATCACACACGAGTGTTTGGTTAAAGAGTATTTAATCTTGTGGACTAAATCAAAGCATATGGGGTTCAAGCATATGGGGTTAGCTCCACGTGCTTCTGACAGTTAATAAGAAGTACTAAGATTGTATTGCGAACTCCCAAAAATTACAAGTTCCGTTCACTGAAAGGGACAGATATATGTTACTTCAATTCGTTTTTTTCTATGTATTAAATCTAGCCTATGTCACGTTCTAGCTCCGTAGAAAAATGACGTCTATATTTTGCTCGATAGGAACTTCTCCATTACCTTTAAAGTCCTTTTAAAGGTTCAAGGAGGTTTATCGACCTTTTTCACAAGTTTCAAGGCAACCCGAGGCAGAATCAAAAGGTTATCCAATCCCAGTGGCAATTAGTTTATGATTATTTAATCTAATAGTCATTGTAGGTGGTTTTTGTTACGTTAGTATAAGTATTTTCTATTCTTAAATATAGCTTGCAGTAGGTGGTTTTTGTTACGTTAGTATAAGTATTTTCTATTCTTAAATATAAAACTATGTAAAGTACATTTATTGTATCCATAAATATTGTTTACAAATAAACGAATATCAATAAAATAACTATGTAATTATTTTAATACAATAAAGTGTTTGCATCAAACATGCAAACACACATTATATACAAAACTCCTTATTGCCTCCTTATTTATTTTTATTTTATTTATTTACTTAAGATGTTTGTGTTCAACAAAGAACATGCGAAGTTCCGTAAGAGCATTTAAAATGGATGGTAAAATTACACTTCAGACTAATTCGGTAATTAGCACGATCCACTATCCCAACTCCTTACATAATATTCAACAAACGAACATTCACGTACACGTTGTTTTACTGTACACACGGTATTACAGAATGGCGAATTACTGTATTATAGTATAAAATTGTAACTAAAATTACTGGTAACCGAATAAAAATTACATTTTGGTAATAATTGATGGAATGATGCGAGGTACTAATATTGCTCCGACACAAATAGATGATGCTTGGTGAAGAACAGGTGCGTCTTGTAGTTTGACGAACGGTGGAGGTTTAGAAGTAATGACGAAGTCCACGATGATTTTCTACAAACTTTTAATGCATTTCAATAATAAATTACATGGGTGTCTTAACCGAGGGCAGGTCAGAATACGTGGAGGGGTCGCCGCAACGTCATCCGCGGTCTATCGCTGCGTGTGCATGTGTGTGTGTGTCACGCATATGCCGTGCGTGAACACTTCGCAATAAAGGTAATATACTTTACCTACATACATACATACCTTCACGCCTGTTTCCCAATGGGATAGGCAGAGACTATGGCATGCTAGGTACACCAGTCTAAACATACAACTTTCGCTTCCTCTTTTTTCATCAACTTCTTCATGCACGACGATTTCGGGTGCTTTTGATTTGGCCCTTATTTCAGTACCTGCATCGCGGATCTGGTCACTCTTTGTGCGTCTAGAGCGTTCTATTCCAAATTCTCCACTCACTTTTGCTCGTAATTATTCTTTCATCCATCCTTTCTAAATTATCAAACTATCTTAGCATTACCCTTTTCGACGTACATTAATTTGAATATCTAAATTATTTTTAATAACAAGAACCAAATAAGACCAGTGCTAGCTTTAATGCCAGCATAACACTAAGTTGATACCATTTCGTGACAACAGTCATTTTGTCTACGTCAGCATTCTGATCCTTTTTGTTTTTGTCTGTTTATCACCAGTTTTTTTCTTTATTTCTTTTAAATATTTAATTTCATTTTTTATTTAATAATGAAATTAATGCTTCGCTATTGTTAATCAATAACACAATCATGTTGTGTTATTTTTACTCTAGCTTAAAAAATATTAGAGATATTGCCGACTCAATGATTCCACTAACTTAACGATATTCATGGACCCTCTAATGCCGAGATGCGAGGAGAAGGGAGTGTTGTTAAGTAAGTTAATAAATGAAATTTCAAATTTAGAATATCAGTAGGAGAGGGGCTTGTTGTCTGATAAGCTGTACATGAAATTTCAAATTTCGAATATAATACAGTGTATTGCATACCTACAGCTTGACAACCCATGTCATCATTTCTAGTGTGACTTTGTGTCCACACGAGAAGGTAAAAAAGAGATAATTTGCAACCAAAAAATTATTGTTTGAACTCGTTTTATTGTCGTAATATATTATATTAACGATACAAAATCATATGTTAAAATTTGTGCACTGATAAAAAAAATACCCTGTATTATAAAGTCCATGACCATAAACGACGACCACTCTAAAGTCCTTGAAACAGTAAGAGCCTTGATATTACAAATAAATTATATTAAAACCTAAACCACCTATCTAACAGAGATGTACAAATATTTTCCAACATCTTCCAAAACAGAGGCTGCATCCTGCGTCATACAAAGTTTGGAACTTCCACACGCAACTTGGAAACTTTTGTCATATGTCTCGGCTCCGACAAGATAACGTGTCGAAATTGTTTTCGGATCCCGGGCTACAGATATAATATGTTTTCGTACCTACATTTTTACTGGAAATAAATATTTTAGTTGTAAAGGTACCTGCATTACTCTATTTATTGACGGTAAAAAGAGACGGAGGGAAAGGATCCTTTTGATAAAACGTCAAATGAAAATGGCGTCTTATAGCAATTTCAATCCAAAGCGCGGCCTGTCGCTCAAATTGATATCACACGTAGTGACAGAATCAATATACGGTAAAATCCGTAGTGGGACTTTGTGTATTGTAAACACTATTCTTATCCAACTGCGAAATGCACAAAAACACCGATATTTAAAACCAGAGTTTAATAATACACTTACTTAATCGTCACAAACAATTGGGTTATCCCAAAAAAAAATACCACTAGTTTTTAATTTTTTTTTTGATAAATAAGACTAATTGAAGACACTAATTTGACGGTTTTTGCATTTAAATCAATATATTAATTTATTTTAATTTTTAAAGAATATGTTTTTATGACGTCACTACAAGCTGGTTTGTTTGAGAAATGCTTTAAAACTATTGAATTCGTTTGAGAGTACGCGTTTCTGACAGAAACGCGTGACTCGTGATCACGTAAAATGTCAATGTCAAGTCATGTCAATATAGGTAAACAAAAGTATTAATGGTATTGTGAACGTTATATTCTTATACCTAAATCAAACTTACATTAGAGCTTTAGCTCCACGTATTTCAGCTACGTTGTGATTGGAGCTGTCTCTCAAGTATGTCAATATCCTGACTATATCCACTTTGGGTAGATTAGTGGAATCAGCCCTTACAAAGTTTAATAAATGTACAGCGTTGGTCGTTATTACAGGCAAAAATATCGGTATCCAAGATCTGGCGATGGTCAATATGTGTAGCAGGATCGTCAGATTTCGTAAAATTTGAAGCAATGTTGTTAAAATGCAGAAAATCAGAAAACGAGTAGTTATATATTATGTTGCACACCAAACAAACCGAAATTTTATTTTTAGTTTGTTGAGTTTGACATTTTCACCCACAGACCACAGCCTACGGGCGGAGGTTCCAAAACGGACTTGTATTTCAATCATTCCATTTTTTTCAAGATCTGACCTTGTCATGTTTATATACAGTTAAAAATTGTCTTAATTTTAATAAGCGTTAAAATAAAACAGAAATAAATAAGACAAAATTCGATATACATTATTTATTTATTACTGCATTCCGGACTCATATTATATGCAGGACTATGGTTGATCACAGATTAGACACAACTTACCAATCAAGATCGTGACGTCACTAAATTACAGGTCAAATAATGTCAAATGATAAATTAGATATAACTATTTAATACTAATATTGTAAAATAATCTGATAACAGGGAATGGTTCTACAACCCTTTTTCTCGAAATGGTTTTTGAATCACTATACATTACAAAATTATGGGATAACCCAATTGTCGTACAATAATCATCGAATACTTAGATGTTTGCACTTTTCAAATGACCGATGAACCTTCTAGAGAGTTCAAAACTGGTTTGCTCTACATTGTATTACAATAACAATGGCTTTGGCCTTGAACTCGATTGAACCCGTTATCGTTAGCGACGTCCTTGGCTCGGCGTCTCGATTCTAATTTACGCATACCTACTTAAAATATTACATTGATGAATAAATGAATTAAACTAAATGAATGTTAGTGTAAAAACTAGTCTCTTTAAGAGCGTCGGTGGCGTGAAATATTGACTCGAAATCGTAGCCGTGCACCAAGACTTTTTCCTAAGTGCACTACCTTCCTAGTGCAGTGTCGTCTGTGGTGATTGAATTTTTAGTAGGGGTATTTAAGCAATAAATCCTGTAGGGTCAAAGCTTAACAGGTCAAAGATTAAGGAATAACTTAATTGTCATTAACTTATTCTGATTGTGGCTGTTATAGTGTCATTAAACAATGAAGTCCCGCCCAAGTAGTACATTTTGCGTACAGTGACACTACCGTGCAATGTCCATTTTATGGGTCTATTCCGTTGGGCAAAATGTTTTGGCTGAATTCATAATTTCTACACATACATAACGTTCATGCCTTCAATCCCACTCTAGAGTGGGGTAGGCATATTAGTGACAGGTTGTAAGCCCATCGCCTTATCTATATATATAAAACGCAAAGGTGACTGACTGATTGACTGACTGATCTATCAACGCACAGCCCAAACTACTGGACCGATCGGGCTGAAATTTGGCATGCTGATAGCCACTATGATGTAGGCATCCGCTAAGAAAGGATTTTGATAAATTCCACTCCTAAGGGGATAAAATAGGGGATGAAAGTTTGTATGAAACTTACGTAAATTAATTTGATCATAGTAGCTCCAATCTTCAATTTCAGTTCAATCAATCGAGAATTTTCGTAAGTTTCATACAAACTTTCATCCCCAATTTTATCCCCTTAGGGGTAGAATTTATCAAAATCCTTTCTTAGCGGATCTCTGTCAATTCTCGATTGATCGAGCTGAAATTGAAGATTGGAGCTACTATGATCAAATGAATTTACGTAAGTTTCATACAAACTTTCATCCCCTGTTTTATCCCCTTAGGAGTGGAATTTATCAAAATCCTTTCTTAGCGGATGCCTATATCATAGTGGCTCTCTGCATGCTAAATTTCAGCCCGATCGGTCCAGTAGTTTGTTTATTCAGGTTTTAGTTCTAAACGTTGTCAATAGATGGCGTTAGTGGTAATTATAGAACGCGCTATCGTTGTGTTTTAACTGAGGTATATATACCCGATGAGAAGTGGCCGCTTTTTCCTGTAGAATATACTATACCTGTACGTTTCTAGCGAATTATCTTTGACGAATTTGCCTGTTCTGTTGGATTATTTGGATGTTCTGTTGGATTACATTTGCTTTGTGTTTCGGTTTAGTTGTTTTAATTTTGTTTAGAACATCTTATCATTGACTCGGCTTTGTACTTGGCATTTTGGTTTGTTACGTGTTTCGGTTTAGGAGTTTTGGTTTTGGTTATAGACTCGGGTTTGTACTTGGCATTGATAATAATACTTCTTAACGCGAGCGAAGCCGCGGGCAAAAGCTATAATATTATAAATGCGAGTGTGTCTGTCTGTCAGTCTGTCTGTCTGTTACCTCTTCACGCTTAAACCGCTGAACCGATTTAGATAAAATTTGATATACAGATAGTTTGAGTCCCGGAAAAGAACATAGGATAGTTTGTATCCTGGAAAGTTGTACAGTTCCCGATGGAGTAGCGATAAACGACTTCTACGCGGACGGAGTCGCGGGCAAAAGCTAGTTAGGTACTATAAGCCTTTACCTTAGTCGCCTCGTACAACATCCACGGGAAAACATAGAGTGGCACTATCCTAACATTCCTACCCGGTCACCCCCACGGATCATCATTTGTCCTTGAAAGTAAAGCATTATGTATGTAAGTACGTATGTTTTTTGTTACCTTGTAGAAGCTGCACAATGGCGGATTTTAAAGTAAAAAAAAACGTATTATTCAATGTACATAGACGAGATTTGTTTGCTTTCTGATTTTAAGTGATTTCAGTATCTGTGAAGTTCTTCGCCAGTGTGTAGGACGATTCTGCCTGTAGCGGTGGGGGCGGCGGTAGGTTAATTGAATAATTTCCATATTACACGCGTCGCGCGCAACTCGACCCGGTAATGTACTAATTAAAGAATACTTTAGTGTTCTTACGTCACGTGTTTGTTAAGACTGGAGGAAATATGGAAGGGAGGATTCAAGGATATAAACAAATAAATATCCGGGGAAATTTCACACAAATGGAACTAGTCCACTAAGCTCTAGGAGGATCTCAATTTATCTGTTTTTAGGCTGACTATTTGATTCTCTCCTCAAGCTTTTCGCCAGTCAGTAACAATCGTATATGTTTATTTACATATACATAGATAACATCACGCTTTCATTCCTAGATTGGGGTAATCAGAGCTTCAGAAATAGCAACAATTCTAAAAAGACTTGGTTATAATTCTGTAACTAAATTTGCTAAAGGATTATATACATACATTTTAAAATCATGCCTTAATCAGAAATACCAACAACTCTAAAAAGACAGGTTGATAATTCTGTAACCACATTTTGCACAAGTTGTATATCCGAAGCCGACATATTATTATTTAACTTACCTTTCCCTCAAAGAATCTTATCCTTCATTTAGAAACTGCGTACTTAATTTTTTTTATTCTTTATTTTTTTTATTACCATGCTCGCTATAATATACAGGGCGTCTCATTTAAATCGGTCAGTATGGGAAATTCTGAAGCTATAAGACATACGAAGATCTGTTATTAGGAATCATGTCATCGATTTTAATACGAAAAAAAACTGCATTCATACATTTAAAAAAAAAAACCTGTACTCAGCTCGGGAATCGAACCCGGTTGTTTTGAAAATAAAAACTTACACTATTTCCATTTAGATATCGATTGCGTAGGTCTTAAGCAGTAAATGGCTCTATGAAACATGATGTCTAAAATGAATAAAATGCATTGTTTTCACAGACTTTAATTTGATTTATTTCAGTATAGACAATTTTACATGCCTGAACTTGTTAAATATATTGTACGGGGGTCACTTCGAACACCTAGGTACTAAATAAATTAAAACAGATCTTCGTATGTCTTCAGAATTTTCCATACTGACGGATTTAGATTTTTGTAACTAGTGGCAACTTTATTGGTTAATGTTTATTCAAAGTGTTTTATTTGTAAGTTTATTGTACCGCTTGTGCCCAAATAATAAGAAAAAAAATTAGGCTAAGATGTTTACCAGTGACAAGTTGCAAGCCAATCGCTTAACAGTACTACAAGCCTTTATTCCCTTAGTCGTCTCTTTATGGTATCCGCGGGAAGATATGGAATGGCACTATTCTAATCCGGCGAAAATTAAATCTGAATCGTTAATTCAAGTAGAGTTCCCTTGAATAATATTCGAAAGCACCCAAGCCGCACTCAGACGCCCTATACCAAACTTACACCTTATATTATTTGCCAGAACAAAGACTGCAAATAATCGATCTCCTTTGTTGTCTAATAGCGTCTGATTCAGTGCACCAAGAATGATAATTGAGGAGCTTTCATATAGAATAACAGTAAATATGGAAAAAACAGTAATACATTTTGCTTTCTAGAATGTTATAGCTAACTTACTGACTTATCCGTTCTACTTTTTCTAGTCTTAATTCAGAAGTACTATAGTATTTTATGAGATGAGACCATTTTGAGAAAGTGCTAGGTAGGTTTGATAGTCAGTTAGTACATTCCGTATATTATACGGAAAGGTTATTGTGCGTATTCACTTGAGCCGAAGTCGAAAGCCGACAGGTCGCAATGGAAAATCTTTGTGGTGAAACTGTGCTTTAATCAGTGAGACAAAGAGAGATCAATATTGAGGTTTTGGTACGTGTACGTGTATAATAATTACAGGGTGATTTTTTGGTCGACAACTTCCAAAACAGGAGAGATAGTACTATTAATGCCAAATCCGAATATCTTATTAAAAAAATAAAAAACCTAAGGTCAAAGAAATAGCATTTTAAATTTGTCCCATTATTTACTTAATTGTGGTTACCATGCGCCGTGTTTACTGAGACTTTAATGACGTAACGTAACTTGAGTACTTGTTACGGGCTTAGGGCCGTCAAAGATTATAAACACGGTTTAGGTTAAAAAGATTATTGTTGTTAAAAATCGTTCTGAAATGGCATTTAACTACAGATTACGGTATGGATTACAAAACCGCAAGATTTTTTTGGCGTATTTAAAAAAGCGAATCAGCTTTGTGTACAACGATTGTTATAAAAAAATAATATTTACATTGCCCACTTTGGCCTCTTCCTTGAGCATGGCGTGGCGTTTCAAAAGTACCCCACTCGTAAGGTTGCTAACGATAGACCTTACAGTGTAGCGCGTAATGGCCTGCCGATTAGGAAATCGTTCAGTCCTAATCCTAACCGTGTCAGCAATGTTTTGACCATTCACAAAGTAAATGTTCACAACATCAAACATTTAATGATTGTCCAGAAGTAAATTTTCTCGCCGAGACATTTTTTTATCAATTAAATGATGTTACACTTTATTTAACAAGCACTCGCTTCGAAACAAACACGGAACTGACGTCGCTTACGCATAGTTTTGTGAGGGTAGCATCAAACAATAACATCGTTACGATAAGCGGCCTACCCCCTTCGTAGCTACAGAATTGAGAGACCATCATTTATAAAATAGCAAGGACATTCTTTCGACTTTTGACGAAAAAATATTTAAATTATATTTTGATTAAGCTCAGAAACATGAATATAGTAACCCCTATTGTGGAAGTTGCTGACCAAAAAAACACCCTGTAGTATTATTTTAATTTGGAGTGTACGTAAAATATTTAGGGGAATTGCATCTCAAAAATATCGAATAACAAACTCAAACCCAAAGAGAAATATATTTTTTCAGACCGCTCGCATTTTTATGATAAATACTGAATAAACACATGTAAATTAACTGTGTCATAATTGTCTTACTGTCTGTCTGTCTATATGCTATGGTGGCTCCCCATTGTTGGCGAGCTGTGGTCAGGGCATGGGCGAGAGGCTGATTAATTTATAGCTTTGTTTCTCTCCAACCCCATTGCTGTATGTGGTTTAAAGACGAGCCAAGGGCCGAGAGCTACGGCCGCATCATTATAAACAATTCAGCTCGTTTCAACATGTGCCGCTTTATCTAAACGTAAAGGTAAAGTTTGTGTTTGTGAAATTGCTCTCAAAACAACTGCCAATTCACCCATGGAGCGCCTTGAAACATTGTTTCATTTCAACAATTGTCATAGAGATGCGTAGTGTGCAGGTACTGAGGGCGATGTAATCCACATAGGGCACTCGACGGGTTTAATTAAAAATCCAACTCGTATATCAAAGGAGAACGATGTTTTTTCGATTATAGACAACGATAAATCTATAGTTAAGTTAGGTTTGATTTATAATAATTTTGATAAGTTAAACGGCTTGAGAAAAAAAAAACATAATTTATGAATATTTGGACGAAAATGAGAACTAAATATAGGTGATTACTTACGGGGGTACCAGCTAAGCTAACTGCTACCATAATAAACCATACTACGTCTTGAGATTGACGACACGGTGGCCTAGTTGGGAGTGACCCTGCCTCCGAAGCCAGCGGTCCTGGGTTCAAATCCCGGTAAGGGCAGATATTTGTGTGATGAGCGCGAATATTTTGTTCCTGAGTCTTGGATGTTTTCTATGTATTTAAGTATGTATTAGTCTATATAAGTATGTTTATCGTTGTCTAGTACCCATAGTACAAGCCTTGAGTTTAGTTAGGGACTAGGTCAATTTGTGTAAGATTGTCCTCTGATATATTTTTTTATTTTTTTTTAGAATGCAATAGTCTATTAGGTTTCAGATCTCACTTACCATCAAGGCGTCTACAGGGTAAAAACATAGCCTTTGGCGTGTTAACGTATTGTCGACGTTATGATAGCTCTTATTTACTTGACAGTAATGGCGGCTGAGTTAAAAACAAAACCGTAACACGTTAAAAGCCATATTATACCCAGTATACTCGTAATACAGGTGCAGGTGGCCTGTGCCCTCGTTACCTTTCTCATCGCAATGATATAAATTTAAAAAATAAGCCGGTTGATGTCACAAGTAACCAGGGTCTCTTATTAGGGATAGTATCAAAATATATAAAGTTCAAAATACATAATGGGTCATAATACATAATGGTCATAATTTATAATGGTTTTATTTCTGAAACCGTAAACATTTCAGGATTTTTTAAAAGGCCATTGTAGAACCCGTTAGGTTAGGTTAGGTTTGTTTTATAACAATCCTGAGAAGTTAAAGTTAAAAAAAAAACATTATGACCATTATTTATTATGACCCATTATGTATATTGAAGTTTATATTATGAAACGCACCCGTCTTATTATATATTAAAAAAATACATTTTTTTACTAAACACCACAAGACACATAAAAAAATTAAAACATAGATACACGCCTTTATTTGCAGAGGTGTAGGCAGAGCTACAAAAATAGCAACAACTCTAAAAAGATTTGTTTTTAATTCTGTACCAACATTTTTTACTATTAGGCCAATAAGTTTAATGTGTATTAGTGTCAGGTATATGGAATGCAAATAACCGGTTTAAACCGGTTATTAACCGGCTTTTGCATACTAGATTCGGTTATTAACCGGTTATTAGCATTTCCTAGTCGGGTACTACAAGCCCTTATTCCCTTTAGTCGCCACTTACGACATCCACGGAAAGACATGGAGTGGCATTATTCTAACCCGGCAACCACAGTAAACTAAAAAACAAAGTGGTGGGTGTGTCTTCGTGGCAGTGAACCGGGTACTGGCTCAGCATAATTCTGAGGTGCTAGGCATCTGCAGCACTGATTTTCAGCCAGCACCGAGTGACAGACGGACGGAACCTTATACAAAGTAATAAATTACTTACCTAAACTTATTAAACAACTATTTATAATGAAACCTTATAATAAGATATATTGAGAGAATGAAATAAAACTTTACATAAACACATTTTAAACAGTGAAACGTAGCTAGTATACGGGCGTTTTCCAAAAAAAGTACCTATAGTTAAGGACAAAAATTAACATCGTTTATTTTTCCATTACATCACGAACATTAGTCATATATTTATATACTGCCCTCATAAGCAAGCGGGCGGTATTTCCCCAAATTAAATAAGCATAGCAGATTCAGCCCTCAACTGGTAGTAATATGGTTGAACTTGCTACAGGAGTTTTGTCTGAGATGCCACTATTTCTCTTAAAGCGGTAATAGTTAATTTTAATGACGTAATGGATAAATTACCGTTGTTAATTTTTGTCCTTAACTATAGGTACTTGTTTTGGAAAACGCCCGTACAGCATTAGCGATTCAAGAAGTAAAACTAAAAGAGAACAAAACGTGCTGCAGTGCATTTTTGTTTTCTTAACCCGCTATTTTATTTACTCGCTACGCTCGCAGTCACACCACAGCCTTCCTAAAATTATTTGAATTCCATTTTGCAAACTGACGTTTTGGAAAGACAAGTGAATCGACTGTCAGTTTATTTGGACAGAGGCTTCCGATTCCATCGAGAAGACAAGAAGAAAGGGTTTTCATTGGTTGTCAATTAAACTTGCTGCTAGCGTACTTGTTGGTTAAAACAAAAGATTACGCATTGTTTGAAATAAAAATGTTTGTCCAGAAAGTTAATGATGGCAATTGGGAAAACAAGTAACTTTTGCGTTTGTGCTTAATTTTAAAAAACTCTTTTGGATTGATAGGTCCTTAGTGTTATATCCTAAATTTTATTAAGTATATATCCCAATATTGTTGACGCGAATAGCCAAGTTGGTAGAGGTACAGTCAGCAGCAGAAGTAGCTCGAAATGATCTGCCCTCGACTCTATTGTCAAGAGAATACGTCGTGTCTAGATCATTTTGAGCTTGTTATTCTGCTTAGCTACTTTTGATGCTGAGCGGCTTAGCCTGAGGCATGCTCGCCCCGCGCGGCGAGCTGCTCGCGAGCCAAATTGTTGCACATAAACCTGCGCGGGTGAGGCAGCATGCTCGCTGCGAGTCAACATTTCAAACGGCGTCGGACTCGATGACAGCCGCGGCTGCGTTTATCATAATTCACCGAATTATTAACAAAAAGAAGAAATCGCCTCGGCGGTGGAACGGCTCAGCAACTTTATCAAATTTGTACGCGCCTCGCTCACAGACAAGTTAGAACTTGTCGTACTGCCCGCGGCACGCTCAGATACACGTCCAAATTACGTGAGGCATGCACACCAAGGCGCTGTTGAGCACGGTCAATAGACCGACTCTCGACGGCACGTGAGCGCGTACGAATTTGAGCAAAATAGGTGAGCTGTGCGTGCCTAAACCCGAGGCTGCTCTAATTCGTACCCACCATTACAGAAATAAGTCCATGAATATCACACGCGAGGACAATTTGAAAGTATATTCTTTTGTGGACTAAACAGAAGCACATATAGGGTTAGCTCCACGCGCTTCCTTTTAGTCCCGCCTTCTGATAATGTAAAAGATGCGGCCACAGATTTATTTGGTTTACTTACCCATTGTAAATGTAAAACCTGAGTTTTAATAACCTTTTGATACATTGTAACGAACGCTAAAATGTTAATTTGTTGTATGTCAACGTACGCTTTAATCGGAGTGCTCATTATTATGCAGATTGCAGGCATTAGCCAGAATTCAATTTCTTGAAATTATAACTTTAATCGGTTATATTTTCCGTTTCTATTAGCGGTAATTTCAGAGGAAATTTCCTGTGTGATTATGCTTTGAGAATTATTATAAGAATTATAAGATCGATTTAATGAGTTTTAGTTTGCGTAGTTGGGGGGTTGGTTATGAAATTGGTAGTATTAATAATAAGAGGCAGTATTAAGGTTGTGTAGAAGGGTTATTTTGTTAAATTGTTGGTTGTTTGTTTAACAAATAAATATTCGCGCTCATCATACAAATATCTGCCCTTACCGCGAATTGAACCCGTGACCGCTGGTTTCGGAGGCAGGGTCACTCCCAACTAGGCCAACATGTCGTCGAAAGTGTATGTCAACGTATTAAAGAAAGTGACAGCAGCAACTTTAATCACAATCTAAAATTAATTGACGTGTTTAAAAGTGAGTTGTTTAAGACAATCACTTAAGTGCTCCACTAAAACCGACATATTCTACAATCGACCCCTATTTCTAGTTCCAAAGTTCCACTTGTTTAATTAAGTTAACCCTTACTTGGGACTCTTTACTTCCTACTGCCCTCACTGAGATTAAGATTTAACACTGTCGCCGCCGGGTTACACGAAACATTCCTTGCGAGCTGAAACTTAATTGTACTTGCGTAATTGTTTTGGAACGATGGTTTTGTTTTGTATTTCTGTTTCGGTCGCTTTGGTTTTGCGTGTTTCTTATTTCAAATCTGGGAAAAATCCTCTTAAATTAATTTGCGTCAATGTACATAAATGAACATTGCACAGTCTACTAATATAATTATGTATGTGTCCACATGATTACCTTATTGCGTTGTAATAAGGTCCAAGAGTGGATACATCCCTTTGCATTTGACTGTACTAGTGTGTTAGAAAGGACACGGATTTAAAACGAGTATGGGAATTAACTCATTCTAATTAAACGAGTTTTTGTTGTCATTTGAAGTAAGACGGGTTTTAGTTTAATAATCTTTTATTAATGAATATGTCTTTACAGTATCACAGCCCGTGGACACCCTGTTATTTCTTAAAAATGAATAGTCTTACATTCTGTCGCATTTCCTAACTTGACTTTGAAAAATTAGATATAAATGCGACAGCTAGCATGCAATAAGGTTACGATAACAGGTAGTAACCGTATTGAATTACACTACCAAGGCACCCTCTCGAAGTCATTGGCGTCGCCACAGCTGAATGCGCTTGTTCATGGTCACGTGATACTCGTAACGGCGCCAGATCTCACAGAATTAATACATGACATTTGATATCTTTACTGATTTTTACTTCAGAAAAAAGTGAGCTTAGCTTGTTGTTAATAGCAAGGAGAGAACGTGAACAAAGTAACATAACAAAAATCTTTCTTTTTTTTTGTAATTTTTTCCTCGCCAAACTGACACAGCAGTTTGTTGGCAAGACAGCGCTTAGAGTAACAATCTACTCAAGCTATATACCTAGACCTAGACCAAACCTTAACTAATTAAAAATAATACCGTCATTGAAACTGCAATACCGCGTAACTAACAAATTGAATAAGTTGCAAAATACTCGTTAACAAGTAAGTCGGTAACGCACATTTTGCAACTTACTGAATTTGTTAGTTACGCGGTACTGCAGTTTCATCGACGATATGGCACGATGGCACTTGATCCATAACTACTCTTAGCACAAGAAATATCCTTGTATACTTACACCTATACTATTCATTGTTGTCTTGTCCACATTCGGAGAGGCAGTACTGTTACTCGAACCGTTTATAAAAGCCATAATGTTTTTTATTTGAACTTCAGAGAGAAAACTTAATTGGTCAAAACGGAACAATAAACGTTCTGCACTTGTACGTAGGTACGTCACACACACATAAATATTAATTATGAGAGAGGTCCAGCTTTATGACGGAACGCTTTTACGCTAAATTGAAAACAGCTCATGGTTTATTCACAACACGCAGTCACTACTCCAATCTAAACTGACCCTTTCGACATCTCCGCTAGTGACCGAAAACCACAGCCAGTTGAAAACCTTTTTAATAGCGCAGCTCAGGGTATACTGGCTACCGTGATATCGTTCGGCAATGCGACTTTGGAATTGGTGCCATTTAATTTTGTAGTGTTTTCGATTCATTATCTGGTTCGGATTATCGGTATATCGCATAGCGTTGATTATCTGTTAATGCGAGCGCTTTGATTCGTGAAATGGTTCAATTTTCATTAGCCCAGGATCGTTTGCAGATTTTATGTTTGACGTGTGTCTATCTTTAGCATCTTAGCTCCTAATAGGATGGACCGCTTTCGAATTAGTTTTTTTTAGAAAGGTAACTTAATCCGACGACACCACCAATATTTTCCACGAATCCTCTCACAAAAAAGTGCTAAACGATGTTGAACAAGAAACGTCATTAATCGCAAAGTTGAATGCAAACCTGCTCACACATAACACCGATAAAAAAAAAGTGTGTAACACCTCCACCTACAATGGTCCACGCGTGTGACGCGGTATATCCAAAGCATCCTGGGGATGCTGGTCCGTGTCGCTGCATCTCAATCACTAACTCCAACTGTATCATTCTTGGTACCTGGATATATTCATCGATGAAAGGCTTACTTTTCGAGTTTATGTTAACAAACTCTCAACCAGAGTCAGGAAATTGATCTACGTCTTCAAGCGGCTTCGCAATGTGCCGTTACTCTCATACTGCATCTCTGTTTGGGGTTTTGCGGGAACGTCCATTTTAATTCCGCTGGAGCGAGTGCAACGATCAACCCTTAAGATGAGGACGCCTTTTCGATATCCAACCACTCATCTCTATGTGGAAGCAGAACTTTTAACCGTTCGCAAATTGTATATACAATGTTGGAATAAAAATGTACAAATATAACAGTGACAAGAGATAACTGGGTCATACACAGATTTAGGTTACCGACTTTCCTGTTTACACACGAAAGTTAACGTTTTTAAGGCCTAATTTTCTAAGCCCATTTCCGCAAAAACACTGTCAGGACTGCTTTAGACCTATCATTATAAAAACATAACTTATATCCACACAAGCTTTTTCTATTGACCACAGGAGAGACAACTTTTGTTTTTAAGAGTGTGCATGACCCAACTGCAGTTGTTAAGCAGTAGGAATTTTGCTATACCGGATTTACGAAAATGTTTGGACTGGTTAGCCAGCAAATACCAATAATAGGTTTATTCAAATCCAAAATCAAATTCTTCGCCACAGGTAAGAGCAGTAAATAACGTGATTCAAAAGTTATGACCCTGACAGTAAATCGCAAACACAAACCTCCCAAATCCTTTCATACCGCTACCTTGAAAGGCGGTTCCGTTTTTATTATCACGACTCGTGGAGCGCTTTAAATCGTGAAACCCTCCAATGAATGGGAAAAGAAAGTCTAGGAAACAATACGGTGCAGTTAACCCCTGTAAAGTGCCTGGCATCCTGTAAAACACTGTGATATGGGGGCTTAGCCGGTCAGAATAGAAAATTTATCGTTTTGCAACAATAGGTAGCTTAATCCAATTTCGCTGGACTCCTCTGATTTCATTCAGCGTAGAGTGGGCGCTGAATGAACAATGGTTTGGTCAAGGATTTTATGGGCTTTTAGTCTTTGCAGATTTAGTGAGCCGCGATTTGCAGTGCAAGAGGCATTACTTTGGCTATTATGGTGTGCGTTTGTAAGCCTGTAGCTTGTATAATTTAGCCTATTGTCTCTATGTATATACACAGTCGTTGCTACATATGGGACTTAATACATCCTACTCGTACTGTCGGCCTTCAGTAATCGCGGGTGTACATATCAAAGAAGTTAGTATCTAAGCAGGTTTCCAGCGGCTAATTGGTTATACTAATTTGTAAGTTTTGTAGATTTTGTCTTAATGCCTTGTTCTAAATAAATAAATATATTCAGAAATAAAAATACATACATACATACATAACGTCACGCCTTTATTCCCAGAGTGGGGTAGACAGAGCAACAGAATACCAACAACTCTAAACTTGATGATAATTCTGTAACCACATTTTGCATAGTCAGGCTAAGATGTTTTCCAGTGTATTAGTGACAGGTTGCAAGCCCATCGCCTAACAGTACTACAAGCCTTTATCCCCTAAGTCGCCTATTACGACATCCACGGGAAGACATATGGAGTGGCACTATTCTAACCCGGCAACCACACGGAATAAAAATATTTAGAAATAATAATATTTATTCCAATAATTGGATAATTAACTATGAGTTTAAAATTTCTATGCGATATCAAGTTTAATAATAAATAATAAATAGCTGTATATACATTCCATATCAGATTCCACTTTTACACTCCGCCATTTGTAGACGAAAACTTAATATTTTCCCTTATTGAGATATTCCACATCAATTTGCGAATGAAGTTATCTGGGATTCAGGAGAAATTTAAAAAGTACACATAAAATACAAACTCTTTAACCAAATAACAAACTTCCTACCATCTCTAGTAAAGTCTCTTCAAGCAAATTGTCCATGTTGACACAACAAAAGCTTTTGTTTTAAAAAGTTAGCGGCAAGTATTGGTTTGTTGATTTTGTATTTTCAAACTTTGAAGTCAGTCCGCCACAAATTGGAGTTAAGGGGGTCTTGTACAAATTTACCATCGAGAAGTTATAATGGGAGCTGACATCGGCAATCCATTAACAACGTTTTAACATGACAATCGACGAGTAACCAGTTTATTACATTAACAACCAAGGCTTTTATTGAATTTAATATCAGCTGTTTCAATTTACATTCACACATACATAAATAATGTCACGCTTTCATTCCTAGATTGGGGTAGGCAGAGCTGCAGAAACACCAACAATTTCTAAAATAACTTGTTGATAATTCTGTAACCACATTTTGCACAATCAGGCTAAGATGCTTACCAGTGTATTAGTGATAGGTTGCAAGCACATCGCCTAACAATACTACAAGCCCTTATTCCCTTAGTTGCCTCTTACGACATCCACGGGAAGACATGGAGTGGCACTATACAATAGCCCCAATATAGCCGGTAACCACACGAATTTATATACAAATAGAATTTAATAATTTTGTATAAGTAGATGTATTCAGAGGTGTTCTAGTGTGCTAGTTTGCCTTCTCAATGCCGATAAAACAAAAAATCCGGTCAAGTGCGAGTCAGACTTGCGCACGAACGCTTCTGTACCAATATATACAATATTGGACACTATATTATACCATTCTTTAAAAAAAATGCGGCAAAAATTGCGTTTGTTGTATGGCACCCATACCTAAAATATTTTTTTTTATTATTTATTTTTAAGTGAATTTACAACAAACCATTCTGTGCATATTTCAAGCGTTTACCTGTAACCATTATTATTTTCAAGTAAATAACGGCAAAAAAAACACGTTTGTTGTGCTGCCCTCCTAAGCTAAAACACAGTATGTCAGATTCAATTGCCAAACTAGATTCAATCTTCTCTTGTTAGTAATAAGGTTTTGATTGCTACAGGAGACTTATTTGACATACTGCTATTTGGCTTAGCAGGGCAGTGTGTGAGAGCCCCACTTAAATAATTATTTTATTCTGTGTTTAGTAAATTATCGTTATAGTGGCAAGAGAAATACATCATCGGTGATAATATCAATTGTCTAGCTATCACGGTTCATGAAATATAGCCTGATGAAAGACAGACAGACAGCGGAGTCTTAGTAATAGGGTCCCGTTTTTACCCTTTGGATACGGAACTCTAACAACAGGATAATCACCTCCGAAGGCCCAACGAAAACTTCAGCATGTAGTCACTACGGCACGTAGTCCTACCAGGTAGTACTATTGTTTTATACTCATTCAGACCCAATTACTTAGAAGACTTTTTTATGTTATTTATGTTACCAGAAGGATTTCTAGTAAGTCCTATTGGTAGGACCGTGGTACGCTATGACTACACGACTCTTGAAGGAGCTGGGTCTGAGTTACAAAGTTAATAAGCACTATGGGTAGAACCTTCGGCCTTAGGAGGTTAAACTAAAACAACATTATTACCGTTTTTATTCATAAACCTTTTGAGTATTTTGATGAAAGTGCATAAACATCGAAATTTCCATAGAACGCCCCTTGAATTCATGACTAAGTCAGTTTTCTGGGTATCGTCATGGCTTATCAATCATAGTCCGGTGCTGACCGACCATCTCGTTTGAATTTTATTACAGAGGGGAGCACCTAGCAAAATCAATAAGATCCCTCGCATTTTACTTTTCAAGGCGTTTTTGGGTCATCTTTTTACATGATTTATTTTTAAGTTAGCAAAATATTGATGACTAATTCGTTTTTTATGTAATTTGTCAACAATTGCCGAATTGTAACTGATTCTCAGAATATTCATCATCCATCTTTTAGTAATCTTTTTCACTTCGTTTTTAATTATCGGATTAGTAATTACCATAAATAATCTGACATGGTCGAAAGGTAACCAACACAGTAGTAATTACTAGAGAGGCTTCTGAGGTTAAAGTGAAATGATCGGGCAAGAGCATTTCGAACCACTCAGTGTAGGGTTCCAAAGAAGTTAAGTACCTACTAGGTAAAAACGCAAAAAACAACAAGTTGAACTAATTTTCTATTCTATTTATTTAAATTTATTCGCACAAAACAATGAATTACAAATAACGGACTTAATGCCCAATCTAGCAATGCTCTACCAGTCAACCAGTCAGGGAAACAGAAAAAAAAGCCAAGGTCGGTGCTAAGAAAAATAGTGTTTAAAACAGTAGGTAAGTTTAAAGTTATTCGTGCCAATTTTTAGTAGGAATATAAAGTTTAATCGCCTGTATCTAACAAAATATCTCTGCTTAGTTCTTTTAAATTCGTTAGCGCTTTCATTTCAGATATCATCAACGACAACTATAATATTTCTGTCGTCTCTTTTCCTTTTATGTTATCCATTTGATGTATAATTGTTGCGAATGAATGTTTTTTGTCCTTATTTTGCAGATTTTTGGTACGTATTTGGGTCATACACAGATTTAGGTTACCGTCTTTCCTATGGACACACATTTCTGGTTAAGCCCTTTCCCGCAAAAACACCTTCAGGACTGCTTAAGACCTATCATATAAAAAACATAACTTATATACACACAAGCTCTTAACTATTGACCACAGGGGAGACTACTTTTGTTTTTAAGAGTGTGTATGACCCATTTGTAGTTTTGGCTGTATAATGAAGGAGGGGGGGGGGATCTAACAAAAACAAGCACTCTAAAGCTTAATATTTCACAAATGGATCGCTTAATAGAAAATTGTTTTGTTAAACCCGCAATATTTTTGAAAGACGTATTCAACCACACTATGGGATAGACGAGAAAAAAGCTATCTCCACTGTACGTGTAAAAAAAATCTTATTTTAAGATTTTATTTTACCGTTATGTCGGCGTGACTATATGTAGAGAGCGTCGATGGCCAAGTTGGCTTAGGAGGTCGACTCGTGATCGTAATGTACCAATTTCTGACCCCCGCTGTCACCATGAGCTTTTCTTACTTAAGTCAATACCTGATACTCTTACGGTGAAGGAAGAACATCGTGAGGAAATCTGCACATTTGAATAGCTGAGTGTGTAAGAGGGTAATTGCATTAAAGATCCTAAAGGGGTCAAACTGTATCCAAAAGGGCACATCTGTAAGATGAAATCAGATAAGACTAATATGTATATTTATGCCAGATAACAGCTTTCTAGGACGCCTCTTAGCTCAGTTCACCTCAAACGGACAGACGAAAGGACGTGGCGAAACTATAAGGGTTCCTAGTTCAACTACGAAACCCTTATAAGGGAGTATTATATACTCTGTGATTAATACGTTTTTTACCTCCGACAAAAATGAGTGCCATCTAATCCTATCCGTGTATTTTTGTGACTGTCTGCATCTTAGGTCCCAAACAAATAAACCGATTATGACGCATTTTTGGGCTTGGGATGGTTTTTAGCTATAATCATTTTGTGTTGATTAAGTGATATTAGCTCTGAAAAAATTTCGCCTTTTATATAGGGGTTAATTATCACGAAATCAAACGTATCAAAATATCGTCACGAAAGAACGACTTAATCCTCACTGTCTATAGGTGCTGCCGTTAGTCATGACACCTGTTTAACTAACTTAGTAATCAAGTTGTAAACGTGACTATAATCCTAACCCATTACCCTTGCAGTCCTGCTTCCAAACAGACCAATTACGTGCGCTCACGCACTGCTATTTGATAAGGCTTAGCATTGAGAGCGCACTAGGTGGATTGAAATGGCAGGTATACTCCCTTTGTGCCTCTGACAGCTTACAGGACCTCTATTCTAAAGGGTTTAACCATACTGCCTTTGAACTGTTATCGTATTGTTTTTAACTCGGTCGCCATTATTGCCAAGTAAATAAGAGCTATCAAAACCTAAACAATACGGTTACAAGTGAAAGGAAATATGCTTTATACTTAGTAAAATATAGGTCAAAGATGATTGCGTTCTTGTTTAATCGTCATAATTCTAAATGTTTTTTTTTTTAATTTAATCACTCAAACGCGTGTCGTCAAACAGATCACTCCTGTTTGACGACACGCTAGCCTAGTTGGTAGTGACCCTGCCTTCGAAGCTAGGGGTTCTGGGTTCAAATCCTGGTAAGGGCAGATATTTGTGTGATGAGCACGAGTATTTGTTCCTGAGTCTTGGATGTTTTCTATGTATTTAAGTATATATTTCTATATATAAGTAAGTTTATCGTTGTCTAGTACCCATAGTACAAGCCTAGAGCTTAGTTTGGGACTAGATCAATTTGTGTGACATTGTCCGGTGATTTATTTATTTATTTGTTAAGGTGTATTTCGCCAATCGAGTTTTATATGATTACTTCCGTGAACTTATTAGAGAAATAAGTCCATGTATGTCATAGGACAGTTGTTCGGCTTAAGAGTATTGTCTCTGCTTAACAGAAGCACATGGGATCCCACTTGGTTCCGTACTAATCCTCGTACCACCCAGAGGTTTCTTAAATGACCTTCTGTCAAACTTTTGTCAAAGTCACATATTTCTGTTTATTAAATCATTACATACAACGTTAATAATATATAAAAGTCAGCACTGTGTGGAGTAAAACCAGCGCCATCACGATAAAATTGTCGAGAGCACCGAAACAATAACACGACCCGACTGATTGAAATCGCCATCACGTTTTGTTGACATATCCGCGGCAGCCATATTTGTATTTTTTATAAATTTAAAGGGTCTTATTTTTTGGCTGGAGCGTGGGTCGTTAATGCGCAAAGTCCAATTATTGAAAATTTGTATGTATGTTAATACAGGGTCTCTCGATTTTTTCGTGGTAGGCTTTTGAACTGATATATAATACATACACATACATTAAATCACGCCAGTTTCCTAGAGGGGTAGGCTGAGACACTTCTTTCCACGTGATACGATCCTGACAAATCTCTTTCGCTTCTTCCACATTCATACATCGAGGTTTGCATGCATGTCGGTTTCGGGTACTTAAGATTCGGTCCTTCTGCAGAATTTCTCCGATTTGATTCGAAAAAGTAGGCCATAACTTTAACTATAATTAAGTACTATACCACAACATTACGTATAATACCTATAACAATAACTTAATAACACATTGCGTGTAATACGCACCTTATAATTATAATAATATTTATTCACCCGTGTAAAACACCCATGTGATATTATATTTTGGAGATAGCCGTTATAGGCTCTTTATTTTACCAAATATTTTAAAAGTAGCCATTTTAAATTATTTTCAAATTGTACCCAGCGATAATTGTTATGCTAAGGCTAATCTAAAACAACTCGAGGAAAAAAAGAGTTGTACATATACAGGTGGAAAAAAATGACTGAAAGGATTTATTTTTCTATTTTTAAAAGAAATGAATCTGCATTCAAAGATCTTCTAAAATTCGCTTGTCTCACCCGGAAATCGAACCAATAAAAAATAAATCCTTGCTATTTTATTATACGAATCGTTAGGATTATTGTTCAGGATAAAAATTGTATAACACACATTTGGTCTTTCAAATAAAAACAAATCTAATATTACTTTAATTTTATCATCAAGACGAAGAAAACAAACATGAAACACTTTTTTATCATAGACGGATATTAAGAGGAGAAAGGGCCCATAGAATTTTCTCCACCCTGTATATAGGCTGATATAAAACATTACCCTCCTCCTTCAGCAGTCGGATAAAAACACTCATAAATACGTGCGTATAAAAACTGCGTCATCGCTTTTTGATAAGCGAAATTTGTCGTCAAGCGCACATGGTGCCGAAATTTCGGAAGACACGTACGCGACACAGTTTTTGCGTCAAGTTTTATATTAATATTAACTTCACAAAAATACACGTATTGTTTCAGAGTATTTTGCCACACATTGATAAAAAAATATTTTTATTCTAAATTTAAACTGTAGCTTCGTTATTAGGTTTGTAACCTCTAGCATGATTTTCTAGCAATGAGGTCTGTTTGTAGCTTGAGATTTCAGCTAACTATGTAAATAGTGTAGGCGATTTGATAAGTAATACTAATTACCATACTAGTACTGGCTAGGTTCTATTTTTTTGCTTTGTGTGTGTGATCTGTCATGGTTTCTCTGGATGTTTCCAACGGAATTCCAGCCAGCATTACGCTGAGTTGGAACTTTTCTCTATTTCTGTTTTTTTTTTCCTTTTTGTTTATCTGTTTGTCACGAATAAATGTTTTTTCTTTCTAATTTACGTCAACCTATGCAATGTTGGACACCCTGTAATGTAACTCAAAGCATACTATTCTAGCCTACAATTAGCAAGCACTTAACAAACACATGTCTGCCGGCGCATTGTCACCCATTGTGCGTAGCGGGAGTTGGGAAATTGGGGTTCTATTCAATTTGCCCCTCTTTGGACCGGCGAACAATCCGGTTTGCTAATACGGTTCGATTTCCAGTGGAACACGCTGTATCTATGCATGTAGATAACGAATTTTGGAATCACGTTGGTTCGATTAGGAGACTATCGAATATGATATGATAGGCGGTTGATTTTTAGGGGTCAAACTAGGAACCTTATAGTTTCGCCATGTCCGTCCGTCCGTGCGCAGCCTAGCTCAGGGACTCTGGGGTACTACTGGGGTATCATTGGATAGGTCTTTCAAAAACATTACGGGTTTGTAGAAACAGTTTTTCGATTAAGTAATCCGTTTATGAAATATTAAGTTTTAAAGCGCTAATTTTTGTAAGACTCAAGTGCATATAACGAATTTAAAAGGAAAACTATCACGACTAAGTAGACATCATTGGTTCTTGAGATACAGGCGATTGAAGCGTGTGTGTAAGGCGATGTGTGTGTGATACCGACTAAAATCATCTACGACGGCACCAAACGACTTTAAATAGAAAATTAGTTATTACTTGTTGATTTTTATGTTTCTAGTACTTAACGGCTTCGGAACCCTACACTGAGCATGGTCCGACATGCTACTGCCCTATTTTATGTATGTCTCTACGTCATATTATGAACTTAACTTTTAGGTTCATTTTGGCATCGGCTTACTGTAAATCTTACAACTTTTATTAATGCGAACGTTTGTATTTGAAATGGTTTACATATTGTAATGAAACGAAATAAATAAATGAAATGAAAAATAAATTATTTGGCACATTAAAAAAACAGTTAACATGTTATTTCTTAACCTATTTTTTATTGCACAAAACACGTAAGTAAAAATCCTTTTTTTTCAGAATAGGAATATACAAAGGCGTAGTTATCCCTTCAAGGGATCTCTTCCAGCTACTTTTGGGTGATTGAGGTAAATAAGAAAAGCAAAAATGGTGATGTCCGTCACTTTGACGAGGTTCTATAGTGGCCCAGAAAACTTTCGAAGTCATAAATTTTAGTACCTTGTCGCATTAATGTATTAAGCTGAGAGTGGTTCAAAATTAGTATATCAATAGCTACGACAAGGTACTGCACGGCCCTATTAAGGCAATATAAGCAATATCTCAAATTAAATAGTCAAACTAATTTTAATTGTGCACTGTTGAAAATAAGGTTGGTATTGCCACAGGAGTGTTATCAGAGATACTGCCTATTGGCAGTTGAGCAGTACAGTATTCTGCTACATATTATTATGATTTCGACCATTTTCGCTAATTAAATTAGCGAAAATGGAGTCGTTGAGCAGTTTGCCTTCCTGAGCATTAAGTTCTTAAGTGCAGAGGAAACACTTAACGAAGTTACTCAATACGATTTCTCTCTTAAGGGACTGCATCTAATTAACCAAAACTCGACGATAGCTAAACGTATACTAAATAAGTTAAATATCGCACGTTAACGGTTTAAAGGCAAGATAAGAAAGGTTATAAGATGTTAGTTCAGTACAATCAACGCTTTGATAGCTCTCAATTACTTGACAGAAATGGTGGTCGAGTTAAAAACAATAGCATAACACATCAAAGAAAATATGGTTTTGCAGCGTTGAATAGAGGCGCTAAACAACTCAAAAGCATTAATAATGTTACTCAATATTGGGCTCTAAAACATGTAACGTTTCTTTTACTAGAGGTTTATAATGTTATCGTTTAAGCTAACATGAAAATTTCATCAGTTTGTGATTTCTGAGGTTTATTATTCAATCCGTCGAATTCGTTTTAATTAAAGCGACGTTTATAGCAGGAGACAGATATATTGAACGATATTTTAGTGGAGTTGGGAGAGTACACTGATATAAAGTTACGGGATAAATATCAGTTCTGGAAGAGACGTGACGCCTTGTACAGTCAAGTTCATTATTATGTGTACACTTTAGCACCTTCTCTATTTAATGTTATGTTTTAACTGTCATATATTATGATTTGTCACAGCGTTTGAAATGACAAATGATAAAATTGACTGGTCAGGGCGTTTCCCAAAAAAAAACCTATTGTTAAGGACAAAAATTTACAACGGTAATTTTTCCATTACGTCACGAAAATGAACTATTTCTGCTTTAAGAGAAATAATGGCATCTCAGAGAAAACTCCTGTAGCAAGTTCAACCATATTACTAACAGGTGAGGTTTGAATCTGCTATGCTTATTTAATTTGAAATACCGCCTTTTGGCTTATAAGGGCAGTATGTAAACATTATGAGCTGGTTATCTTATAGGAAAAAATCCTTCCCGTTAAAAAAAAAATTATCTGGGAAGAAATTATTATTCTTCATAAACTACCAGGCCTGAACTGGTTGTCTTATAGGAAAAAATCCTTCCCGTTAAAAAACCAGTTATCTGGGAAGAAATTGTTATTCTTCGTAAAATATCAGGCCTGAGCTGGTTATCTTATAGGAAAAAATCTTTCCCGTTAAAAAACCAGTTATCTGGGAAGAAATTGTTATTCTTCGTAAACTACCAGGCCTGAGCTGGTTATCGTGCAGGAAAAAATCTTTCCCGTTAAAAAACCAGTTATCTGGGAAGAAATTGTTATTCTTCGTAAACTACCAGGCCTGAGCTGGTTATCGTGCAGGAAAAAATCTTTCCCGTTAAAAAACCAGTTATCTGGGAAAAAATTGTTATTCTTCGTAAACTACCAGGCCTGAGCTGGTTATCGTGCAGGAAAAAATCTTTCCCGTTAAAAAACCAGTTATCTGGGAAGAAATTGTTATTCTTCGTAAACTACCAGGCCTGAGCTGGTTATCGTGCAGGAAAAAATCTTTCCCGTTAAATAACCAGTTATCTGGGAAGAAAATTTCTTCCTTCTTGGCTGCTGGTTAGCTAACTTGGTTATCTGCGAGGAACAAAGGGGTTTATCGTAGCGAGAATGTCATCCAATACGAATATATTTCGATTGATAGAAAAGAAAAACGTTAGTAGAGTTTGCATCTTGGCTAAGGCTTCTGGGCTGTTATTCTTCACGATAAAAAGTTATTGCCTTTGACGTGTTTCCGTTAAGTGGTTAAAATCGTATGATGAATTGGTTCTAAACCATTTATATTCGTAACAGAACGCTTTTTGGTTGTTAGTTAAATACGAAATACGCTAGACTTTTTTACGATTGTATATCAAAGGTTTAAAACATAAACAATGTAATATAGTATATATATATATAGTAGGAATGTAAAAAAGCGAACTTATCTCCTTAAGGGATATCTTCCAGCTAACCTTTGGGTGATTGAGGAAAATAAGAAAAGCAAAAAGTGGCAACGAGTAGACATAAGTATAATGTAAGGTTTTCAGAACGGCTTGAACTAAATTTTAGACCTAAAACAATGAATGAATACTAACAGAGACTTCATAATTACATAAAATAATTAATAATAAATAGTATCAACATAACAATGATGTAATTCAAACACTAAAAGAACTAAGTACGTATTTCAACATTCGTAATCTTGTAAAAATCAGACGCATTTTAACAGCAGACAGAAATAACGCTCACAGCAAAACAAATGATTAACGTTCAGATTTACATTCCAAAAACTTTTGTCTCTGGAAACATTTTTACGAAATCTCGAATGACGCTAGCGGATGCCAAAATGCAAATATTCTGCAATAGCTGGCTCATGAATTCGTTAAGATCGCCGACTTGTCTTCTTATCAATTTCCCAGCCAACTACCGAGTTTGCCCGCCCCGGGCAAACCAGGCAGAATCCCGGAGTGCCTCTTAACTAACAAAACATACTTTGTGAGCAATTTCTAATGAATACGCCGCCGAGACGCTTTTGATAGAAATGGCGTGGGAAGGAAAATAGTCTATTGAACGTTGATATTGTACTAACAAGTTGCTGCATTGAAGCTCAAGTTAGTTTACTTACGTATTTTTCATCTGATGCATTATGAAGCGTTTCACAGAAATCGTGAAACATAATTATCCTTGTATTGAATTCCTACAATGCATAATCCATTCCAATCCATTCCTGCTGAGCAATTCAAATTTCCAAGTCTGTCTGCCCCAAAGCAATATCTGATATGACTAGTGATTTCAAGATTAGTCAAAGTCATCTCGTCGCCTTTGTTTTGGCCTACCGCATTGCCGGTGGCTGTTCTGTGGTTCCCTTTCAGATAGCGGACATATGCACTCTATAGATGCATCAATCCATCGATAATTTCCCCTTCGGCCGTGGACGTAGCTAAGTTTTGTAACTAGCTAGGAACTGGGTTTTTGTAGCCAGGTTACAAACGATAAATTCCTTCGGCCGCGTACGTAACTAAGTTTTGTATGTAGCTAGGTTACAAACTAAGAATTCAATGTTGATTGTTTTATTTGCCTATGTAACTTGGTTACTATCAAATGATGTTTATTTCCTTCTATGTAGCTGGAATACGAATAAACAAATATTTTACCTAACTTACATCCACCCGTCTAATAGTCGATAGGTAGGTTGATGGCATAATTAAAGAGACGTTGTCTGTTATAATAAGTGAAGATCTTTATTAATCAGAAAATTAATAATATACATAACCAAGCTTTGTTCCTATTATTATAGAGTCCATTTTGACGTTGGTAAATTTGGGTAATTCTTTTCTTAATAATAGATCAACACCTCTATCCTGTAGATCGGACATCGTTCCCTCAAATTGTTTTTGTATACTAGTTAGATCCTGGTTGAATGCGGAAGCAAACAAAACAATCAAAATTGAATTCTTCGTTTGTAACCTGGCTACAAACCAAGAAAAGTAAATCTTAGTTCGTAGCAACATACAAAACTTAGTTACGTACGAGGCCGAAGGGATAATTTCCGATTCTGCCAACAGCATATTTTGGTTTACTTTGACAAAATAAAGAGTCGAAGGATTGAAAAGTCTAGTCGTTGTTTGCAACACTGAAAGTAAGCTTAACCTAACCTGGTCAAACTTATTTAATTACATTTTGAAACAACCTTTCAACACGGTGAAAAAATATAGTGCTGTTAACGAGTTTCCATATTGTCAACATTTTCATAGCTCACACACGCGAAAGGCAATATTACAGATTTTACCGCGTTGAATAGAGACTCTGAAGGATAATTTAATGGTGGAAATGGTAACGTTTCTACTTTCTACAAACGCGTTGTGTACGGTAAAAATCGGAACCATTTTTAGAGTTCCGTAGTCAAACTAACCCTTATAGTTTCGCCAGTCCGTCCGTCTAGCTCAAAGACACTTAGTACTAGAAAGCTGTAATTTGGCATGAATATACATATTAGTCACGCCAACAAAGTGGTATTTTTTTTTAGTGTAGATACCTCCCCTTCATGTAATGTGGGGATGATTTTTTTCTTCGTGGGATAGGTCTTTCAAAAATATTTCGATCAAGGGATCCGTTTATGAAGTACTACGCTTTATAGCGCTAATTTGTAGTTGACTCAAGTGATCAATCTGAAAATAATAATATTGAAAGCGCATATAACGAATTTAAAAGGAAAACTATCACTACTAAGTATACATCATTGGTTCTTGAGATACAGGCGATTAAAGTGTTTATATCTACTAAAATCATCTAAGACGGCACTAAATGACTTTAAATAGAAAATAAGTGATTACTTGTTGATTTTTATGTTTGTAGTACTTAACGGCTTCGGAACCCTACACTGAGCATGGTGCGACATGCTCTTGCCTGGTTTTAGGAGTAACTTTAATCGTACTTTGTACTGTAAATCCACGAAATGTTTAAAAAAAGTTGCGTCTCGTCTTTTTGTCATTAAAGACTACGGGCTAAAAATGGTTTAAACTTAAAAAGAATAATAAAATATTCCTGTTCATACTAAATATTTAAAAGTTGACATCTTAAAGACCGCAAGAAATATTTTTTATGTAATTAAACTTGAATTGCTTTTGCTTCTTGGGCGAAAAATTGTATCTTAATTTGTTTTTTGCCGCGTCTCCGTAACGGGAATTTTTCCTTTGATGCGGTTGTGTCCCCTGGGATGGCATGATGAAATATTTTGCCTTTTGCATGTTTAGTTTGTGGTAAAAGTATGATTTGACTTACTTGAAAATATTTTGGTGACATTGACGACACACATAACACCGAATATTCAGTGTTTCTTACTTCATACTTTGTGCTTTGACGAATTCCTAAAACTCATTTGACGCTTGGTAGATGAAACAAAACTAAACGGATGTAAACAAAGATACTGCATGGTATAGCAACGCATAATACTTTAGTCGAAAAGGGAGTTGTTTGGAATTACAAAATAGAAATCAATATTTCCAGCTATAATTATTAATTATTTGCTTCGCAGTGTCTTTTCGTCCAAATTACCGCAGTGTTTGAAGTCAAAAGTCTTTGACTAGTGTGTGTTGCCGGTGATGACTTACGGATCTGAGACGTGGGCGCTAACGATGGGCGTCATAAGAAAGCTCAGAGTGGAGAGAGCTATGCTCGGGGTTTCTCTGCGGGATAGAATCAGAAATGATGATATCCGCAGTAGAACTAAGGTTACCGACATAGCCCGAAGAATAGCGAAACTTAAGTGGCAGTGGGCGGGGCACATTGCTCGCAGGACTGATGGCCGATGGGGCCAGAAAGTTCTCGAATGGCGTCCACGGACCGGGTGACGAGCTGTTGGTAGGCCTCCAACAAGATGGAGCGACGACCTCGTAAGGATCGCGGGATCGCGATGGATGCGGAAGGCACAAGACCGGTCTAAATGGAGAGCCTTGGGGGAGGCCTATGTCCAGCAGTGGACGTCTTTCGGCTGATATGATGATGATGATGATGATAATTATAATATAGTCCTCAAGGCATTATTTCACTCCACACAATATTAATAAGCTTACGAATTATCGAGTGCGATAAGGACTCGAGGACTCACGTGAAAACAAGCAAAGGCTCCACATGATACGTTTATGCAGTAAAATCTTATTTTTCTTATTTCAATAATGGCGGTTACAGCTGTATTCCATAATAATTTCGCCAATGTGAAGTGGGTAGAGTAAACAGATTAAATAAAAAGTAAAAGCCGGATATCTTTCAGAAGTCGTCTGCAGTAAAGTCATTTACTATAATATGTTTTTTTTTAATTACAATTATAAAAACGTAACTGACTGACTGGATCACAGATAATACAAGGTTCAGCTTGATACTTGTTTGGAGGGATTTCGTGAGTACCTACCGTATAGTTACACCTAGAACGAAAATAATTTCCTGAGGGGTTCATTGTCCTGCCTAAAGTTCTTTTTTAAGAACTAATAGATAATGTTAGTTCTGCCCGGTAATTCAAATTAGGTATCCATAAAAAAATACCTTCATAGAAGACATTCGGCAGAAATCGGAAAACTATCCTAAAATTATAAATGAGAAAGTCTCTGCCTGTCTGTATCCCTGTTTGTTACTCTTTCACGGATAAACCACTATTAAGATGAAATTTGGTATGGAGTTAGTTTGAGTTCCCGTGGAGAACATAGAGTAATTTTACTCCGAAAAATTTGACGGTCCCGGAACCGTCGTGGAAACAGCTAGAAATCATCCCTATTTCAGCCATATGTCATTTAATTTGAAATCATTCATATATCACACGAGACTAATGGATATCTGTCGCTGTGAAATGAGCCAAAATCTGTGCCCTAACATTAGGGACGAAAATAGTTTCATGTGATGATATATGACCGCCAATCAATGTCAACCCGCGAGCGTCCATCTGTTTTGTGGACGAATAAATGGAAACAGTTGCTCAGCATGTTAACATCGGCACGTGTTTTTTTCATTAATTTTGACGGATTCATCGTGGCACGCCTAACTTGTAAAAGTGGTTAGTCAACTTCTCGAAAAATCTTAAATATGATGCTACCAAACATCGACTAATGGGAGACCCGGACCTTTAGTAGGCGTACATGGAGTCATGGAGCCGAAGCCAAGACGCACTACCCTTCAGACAACTTTAATTAAGTTTTTGTCGGAACACCAACCGGCTGTTGTCCCTAAGTTATAGAAGCCCCCACGGACAACTACCGGTAAGTGTAGGACTATAAAAAAGTGAAGAAAAATTCTACACGGCTAGAAGTAAATGACGTTAAATTTTTGAATGGCAGTTTAGCCTGATGTAAAATTGACAAGGTTTTCCCTTGATTTCTGTTAATGTTATTGATATTTATGTATGAATCACGGGACTGAAAATCGCGAAGCAAATCAAAGACTCTATTTTTTTTTACACAAGAATAAAAAAAAATATGCTAGGTACTTTAAACGCTTGCAGTATTTACTAATAGGTACCTCCTTGCGGACAATGAAATGTGACAGGTTACATTTCAGTGTACCTAGCGCAGCCATACACGAATAAACTTGTCCTTGGCAACTCGCTTGCTTCAAAAAGCTGTAGTTTAGAATAAGAACTTTGCACGGCTAATAGGACAGCCAATATCATATATAACTTAAGTAGCGTTGAACATTCCAGAAAAAAAGAATGTTATTTTCCTTGACTTTATGAAATTTTCGTTTCTTTCTATTTTTTTAGGAAAAATACATACATACATAACATCACGCCTTCATTCCCAGAGTGGGGTAGGCAGAGCTACAGAAATTCCAAAAACTGTAAAAAGACGTGTTGATTATTCTGTAACCACATGTCAATTTGCACAAGTAGGCTTTAGGAAAAATAACACAAGAATAATGTCAATTTATTCATAGTCAATCACTGTCACTCTCACCACCTATTTCAATTGTTTCCGCCATGTCGTCGATGTCGCCCTTTTGTAGGTGCAAATTAGACCGAATATAGATTTAAAAAGAGCTGAAATGTTCATTGGTTTTTTCTATAAAAAATCCGGAAAAAACGAGTTGTTTGGAAAAAGACAGGGTTTTTTTCGGACTTTTTCAACGCTAAACGGATCATACACAGATTTAGGTTACTGTCTTTCCTGTGGACACACCGAAAATTAACATTTTTAAGGCCTAATTTTCTGGCTAAGCCCATTCCCGCAAAAACGCCGCCGGGACACTGCTTTAGACCTATCATATAAAAACATAACTTATATGCACACAAGTTTTTAACTATTGACCACAGGAGAGAAAACTTTTGTTTTAAAGAGTGTGTATGACTCAAACATAAGTGACCAACTGATCACTTTTGTACGTCGTCGTTTTCACTTCTTTGACAAATTTAAACGGTAGTTTTACCCAACGTTAATCGACAAGAGGCCTAAGATGCGTTCCCTAACTAGCGTTTTGATTCGTTTTATTGAAACCAATCGCGTCACTGGTAGATCACGTTGTACAAAAAGTCACGTGTTCTACCAGTGACACCATTGGTTTAAAAATTAAACGAATAGAAACGCTAGATAGCGAACGCATCTTGGCTGTAGGCTAAGGTTTTCCCTTGTTATTTCGAAATTTTATAGAATGTATTTATGGTCATTACAACTGTATTTTAAGAATATTTACAGTGATTCATTGTTAAGAGACGGTTGTGTACCGCTGGTGCACAAAAGACTTCTGACCCCACTTTACCAGGATTCCAGGTATTAGCATTCTTTTAGCTAGTCCTTTAAACGGAAATGACAGGACGGAAACTAAACTAACGTAAACTGAAATAAAAAATGCTTCAAAAGGTTTTATTAGTTAACACGGTAAACTTACCTGTATATTTATGCAGAGCGTGTAGTTCACCGCGGTAATCTCCAAACTGAACGAACATTACTTACTATTTAGGAAGCACCGGTATCCAGAAACTTCTAGCGTGTTAATCTAAAACGACGCATGTTAACAGAAGTTTATGAATACTTACGCCCTTTTTACTGGCGGGACGTGGGTGACTTATGTTTTGGCTCAGCACCCGCTAACTTCTGATCCCCGAGTCTCCTGCATCCTGACAAGTCGCCTAAAAGTTTTGTGTAGGAGTTTGTTTAAATAAAGTTCGTATTACGACGTCATTTTTAACCGTATGTCGATGAATCCTTTTTATTTTACTTAAATGTTTTAATACTTTGTAAAGAAATCAGGGATTAAAACATTGGTTGATACATATTCCCATTCCTTTATTAAATGAAATAAACTAATTTTAAATGGTTGTATAGGCAATTGTTTAATATTATTCCGGGCCGTATTATAAAATATGTGTCAATGTGCCTTATTCTTATTTGTGTTAAAACGTATTGTTTTTAATAAGAGCTGACAATACGAAAACATGTCAAAATCATTTAGCTTTAGCCCGAGTAGAATAGAGACCATGCTTTCGTATGTTTTTATTTTCAATACCATTTAATTTGTCGAATATATCAATGCTTTATTCATCCAACGAGCTGTGTATTATGTTAACGTCAAACAACAACGAGATCATAAACACTAAGCTTTCCGTTAGTTCACTGGTGTTATTATTTTATGCAACAAAATTGAATTCGACATTGGATTTCATTTGGAATAAAAAAGCAATATTATAATTTTATTGACGAAATTGGACACATACATACATACATAACATCACGCCTTCATTCCCAGAGTGGGGTAGGCAGGGCTATCGCCTAACAATACTAGAAGCCTTTATTCCCTTAGTCGCCTCTTACGACATCCACGGGAAGCCATGTCATGGAGTGACACCAAACCAAAGTGTAAAATCGTATCAAATATGCCAAATATGGTGCCACTCAGCACAATGTCGTGGCGTGGCGAGCCATGACCCTCGGCGGTGGTTTTCAGTGGCTTCTATTTTCAACCACTATAAGTATTCTCTCTAGTCAACTCTGATTCAAGAAAAAAAATAACATAAGGTTGATTTCATGTACGCATTCCAATTAATTATTAACCTTTGAGCTTGATTAGTCTTGCTTGTTCGTGGGTAAAAGACTGAGTTAGGCAATCACTGACTTTTGCTTAGTGGTTTCGACGAATCAATGCGTTGTCTTTACTCATGTACTTCAGAGTTAGATGGAAGAGATGCTTTAGTGATAAGTTCGCCTTTGTACATTCATTAATTTTTTGCAATAGTAGACTTATGTCCAGCAGTGAACTTTTCCATATTAGGCCTTATTCAGCTTTTGCGAACCCCTTGTGAAGATTGTCGCTCCACCTACAGTTTGGTCGTTCTTAGAAGGCCGTTTTGACGTTTGTTGGTTTTCATACCGCGATAACATTGTGCGGACGTCTACGAAATTTAATTCAAAATTTGAATCACTTACAATGTTACCTATACATTACAAATAAAGTGTCATTCTATGGAACTTGCTAACTATGTAAACAAGCCGCCATACTAAAATTGACATTAGATGTCAATTTCAATATATTGTTTGTTTACATAGTTAGCAAGTTCCATAGAATTACAGTATACAAAATATTATTTTCAAGGAACAACTGTAATATTATGTTGTTAAAATACACTCGGGAACATGAATTTACCCTAGATTCGTAATTTGGCAGGACGCCATTACAAAGTTATGTACTGCGTCAATTACCGTAGTAATGTGACCGCTTCGGGACCAAAAAATATCCGATTATTGGTACGTGGTTTAGAATTGATATGCTATTATCTTTTTTTATTAAACACATGCATTATGAATTTTAAATTTTAAAATAAATAATTAATCAAATTATTTCTCTGGTTCAAAAACTGGAATCCAGAGCGAGCAGTAAGATTTTTTTTAATCGCGTCTACGATTTTTCGTGTGAGTCTTCACATCACTGTCATCGGTTGTATCGGAAGTTTTTGTGTTCTATTGTTTTTATTTGACCCGGTTAGTACTTTTGCACTGTTTCTAAAAACAACTAAAAAAATCTTCCAAATTATAAAAAAAACTTTTGAAATCAAAAAACTCCTTAACTTACTATCAAAAATAGACTTGTCGTATTTTTGATTGTAATAGGTATTATATTGTAAATTTTCACAGCCATGTGATGGGTCCCAGAGCTAACAATAGCTCGACTTGATGTAAAAGTTTAACCATGTAGCCATAATAAATGAAAAAGTGCAAAATATTTGAATTTCCCGCCTTAACCCTGACGACCAATCAGCCTTAGAACTTCAAAAAAAAAAAAACTAAAAAAAAATGGAGCGTGTGTTTTTTTTTTACGCTAGATTGTTTAGTGTTTTGAACCAAATAAACGATTTTCTTCTTGTTTTTCAATTGAGTTTATTTAAAAAGGACCTAATTAATAGTAATAGCTAAGTTAAATGTTCAACACTTGCGTTACGGAATACACTCAACATTGAGGCAGTCGGCAAACTCGCCACAACTGCAGTTCGACCGCGGAAGGGACTCCAACCAACTTGCTACGATCTGCTGGATGATATCATCCCGCTTCAAACTTGGCTGGCATCGGCAGATTATCTTTGGCAGTTTATCTTTCAGAGAAGTTATTTGAAATAATTATGTTTTATCTAAATTTAATTACATCGACCGAATATTTATGTGGGGGGTGGCGATAATTTTAAACACTTCCAAAAACCACTATATTTAGAAATAAAATCTTATACAAAGGTAACCAAAATCTTTTCCTACTCGCTCCAATCTCAAATCTCCAGTCACGCATTCCCTCTCTTTCACATTCCTCCATTCTATCATTCTTGCTCTGTCACTGATTCATTCATTCTGACGTTCCGTTCCACTCATCCTACATTTATTTGCTTTGCTTCTTCTTTACAATAGTCTCTCTTCCTCCCTTCTTTAATTAAAAGTGTGCGTAGCGTAGCACATGCTTAGTGACATGAGGTAAATTACCATCTTAAGGGTGGGTCCACACATCGCGACAATACGTCGTAACATGTGTGTGTGTGTGTGTGTGTGTGTGTGTGTGTGTGTGTGTGTGTGTGTGTGTGTGTGTATGCGTGCGTGTGTGCGTATAAATGTGTGTGCGCGTGCGCGTGTGTGTGCGTGTGTGTGTGTGTGTATGTTAGTTTGTTACTCTTCCACGCTGCAACGTCTGGACGGATCTTGATGAAATTTGTAATGAAGATAGTTTCTAACCTAGATTAACACATAAACACCACACACACACACATAGTAAACATCTTAGCCTGAATGCAAAATGTGGTTACAGAATTATCAACAAGTTTAGAGTTGTTGGTATTCTGTTGCTCTGCCTACCCCTCTGGGAATAAAGGCGTGACGTTATGTATGTATGTATGTATTAACACATATTCTTTAAAAGTCCCCGAGTAAACAACGATAGTCAAAATGTATGCAGAGGAAGTCGCGGGCGGAAGCTAGTTTATAATAAACGAAAACAATCTCCAAACTCGTAAAAGATTTCACGTCACGGGACAGTCATAAGACTTAAGAAAGGCAAATGAGTATCACTAATCACTAGTCATGGGGTTCTTAATTAACAGCAAGGATCCCAGTAACCAACTGAGAACCAACCCCTTCAGACATTATACTACAAGCAAAACCGACAAGAACTTCTGTAATTAGCAAAGTGAACTTTAAAGAGTCTAATGACATTTATATCAAAAACATTTTCAGTGCTCTCACTTATTTCTGAAAATATGCTAATATATTTTTTTAAAAAGATGTCCAAACTTCTGGAAATGATGCAATGGACCAAAAAGCAACCTAAATCACGAGATACGACGGTCAAAATGTAAACGAAGCAGGTTTAAAAGTAAACAACCTTTTTGCAACGCCCTTTTGCGAGAACTTAGACGATTTATGCCTTTCACTTGGCACGTCGACCAATGTAAACAACCAGATTGCATCCACACACTCAATGAACTTCAATATACAGTTATCTTTCACCGCAACCGCAAGAAATCTTCAACGGAATCAAGAACACTGCAAACGCCTTTGATTCGTATTGGCGCTTACGACGTTCTAGTAGTGGTGTGCGACATTTATGTTTGTCCCGGACGTCCGTCCCGCTACGCTTTCAAAAGAACGACTGAGTGTAGAAAACATTCGTTTGTGGAACGTAAACATGTCCTTTTGCCGTTTTCAGGACGGCAGATCAATATCCGTGGAGGAATATAGGGACAGGCATTATTTTAGACTCTCGAAGAAGTTAACTTCTTAAATATTTTAGATACATAAATGATGATGTTTTACAAACATAAATAATTTAAATAATACGGCTTTCATATAAATAAATTTAAATCAAACCCATAATCACTTGAAAAAATACCCAAAATCATGACTCAATAACACTAAATAAAGAAAAAAAAAAACAGGTAAAGCAATTTAAGTATTTGGGTACTCTAATTGCCAATGATTCGAGATGCCCGAATAGCCATTGCGAAAACAGATTTCAATTCGAAGAAACATCTATTTAAAGCTACAATTTCGATTTCAATACGCAAAAGAACTGGCTGAATTAAAAAGAAGACGAATGAGGAAGTACTTAGTAATAGTGAACGAAAAGAGAAGTCTATTGCAGACAATAGAAAATAGATGAGGGAAGATGTTTTGTCGCCTGTTACCACACGATGAGAACATAAAGATAACAATTGAAGAAAAAATTCAAAAGGCAAAGAGGGAGACCAAGAAGAACTATATTTAGGTTCTAGACCAATATTAAAAGAAAAAGTAGGCTTTATGCCGTATCTGTGTGTTAAATAGTAAAGAATGGAAATTACTCCACTGACAAGAACTCAACTCTTAAGTAAATGATGAGGATGATGATAAAACATAATCCTCAAATATTATAGGACTTGTAGGTTGACACCACGTTGGGGTCACCAATTTATTTAATTGAAGTCTCTGCTTTCTTAGCTAAGTCCGATAAACCTGTGTAATAGAAATCAGTGCCGTCTCTCATGTTCAAAATATTCTATTAAATGTTAATAAGTTTTCATAACACAACATAAACTTATCGAGACCTTAGTTTTTTGTTGGGAATCTTCGGAAATCACTTAATTTTCTAGTAAAGATTATTGAAAATCGACGGAGTTGATTAAATTTTGCTGACCCTAATATTCGCAATTATTTTAGTCAAAACAAATTCATACTCTCAAATAAACAAGTGTAAATAAATCCTTGTAAATCCACTAAGTAATTCTACCAATAATTAAGAGGTAGCAAAATTATCAACGCAAACCAATTTCCAAGTTGAAATATTCAAACAAAATCGAAACTAAACCGAAACATTCATCAAGAAATCGTAGTTCACAAAGAAATAAAGCGAAGGCATTAATTTTAATTGGAACAAAATCGATTTATAGAAATTCTCGATTCTCGAACTGAGCAAGTTTCGTTTGAGTTTCGCATTTTCCGTTCTTTGAATTCGCAGTTTCGGTAACTCGTTACGGAAAGTTGACGATTTCATCGAGTCGATGAGCATTTTGTCAATTCCGCTTGGGAAATTGTACAATATCGTCAAACGGGATGGGGAATTGTCGTTTTATGGCGAAACTTGTTTACAGAGGCCTTACCCAAGATGCGTACGCCAACTAGCGTTTCTATTTATATTGTTTTTAAACCAATCGCGTCACGCTAGCGTTAGTTACCGTACGCTTCTTGGCTAGAGCCTCAATACCTTGATCGTAAACTTTCTTTTATCGAATAAATAACGTTAACCTATTTACCGTCGAAAAGTTGTGTACTCTCTCTGAATATTATGTTTATTTGGTGGGATGATATACAAAAGCATAAAATCCTTAACATTAGTATATCCTATTACAAAAAGGATTGGTTTTGCATTCGTACTGTTTAAAATAAAAAGGTTACGTCACAAAACGTAACATGCCCGGATAATGTAAGCTTTTTGGCTTAACATCGTCATGTCGCCGGCCAGCTATTCCTTTACCTCTGTCTCTCCTATTCCAAAGAGTTTTTAAATATGCTAAGTAAATAAAAATCATCTAAGACTGAGAAACAAAATAATAGTACATTGTGCATCAAGGGGCGTAAGAAAGGGATTATTAACACGAGTATTAGAAGCCCGACGCCGAAGGCGGACGGCTTTTAATGACTCGAGTTAGTAATTCCATTACTCAACTGCTCGTGGTACACACAATGTATTTCATCACATTTGCGAGTTAATAAAATGAAATTTGACCATTAAAAAAAAAACAATCAAACAAATGTATGGCATTTGACTCGCTAAAAGAGCTTGTTATTTTTTTTCAATTTAACTTTCCACAGATAATGCTAAGAACTGTATTTAGTTTTCAAACTTGACAGGCTATACTGCCAGATTTCCCGCTATTTCAAAATAAAAATTTAATAATCTAATTGCAAAATTCTCAGAAATAAAAGAAAAAAATATAAATTTAATGCAGTGAAATGTAAAGTATAAGTTTTAAAAAGTAAATTAGTTTCTAGCCAAGTTTTGAACATAGAAAATAAACCTACCTTTGGCTGATTAAACCTGCTTAGTATGAAATGACGTTGGTACGAGGCGAGGGGGTTCTATATTTTAAACCCAACTCAACAAAACCCCTCGGGAGTTATAAAAATCCACAACTCCCATGGGAGGTAAATTGGTTATAACAGCTCTATACACCAGCGTGTTATAACACCCTTTCCGAGCAAGTGTGATGAAAACAGTATTCGTGTTAATATTTGTAACTAGGGACCAATAGACCGCTAGTTTCGTAGGCAGGGACGCTACTAACTGGGCTAACAGCGCCGTCAAAAAAACAGCGAACCAATTTTCTATGCAGCTTTGTCTGTGAATCAGACACACCGTTAATTAGAAGAACACCTCCAGGCACGAGTCCGCTGCCAATTTTATTACTTTTGAGAGTTTCCGTAACTTATACATACATACATAACATCACGCCTTCATTCCCAGAGTGGGGTAGGCAGAGCCACAGAAATACCAACAACTCTAAAGACTTACTGACATTTCTGTAACCACATTTTGCACTAACAGGCTAAGAGGAAAGAATAAGAAAAAGGTAACTTATAAGAATGTAAAATTGTTTTTTTATGTTAATGAGAAGGCACACGAGCACTCAGGCCACCTGATGGTAAGTGGAATCTGAGACCCATAGACATTTGAATTCTCAAGCATATAATCCTAAGACCTCAAATGCGTTGCCAACCCTGAGGACTAAGATGGAATGCCTCTATGCTAGTAATTTTACCGGTTATCTTATCCCCACACCGGAACACAACAATGCGAACACTGTTGCTTGGCAGGTGGTTAATGGATAAGATGGTGGTAGCGATCCGGACGGACCCTGCACAGGGTCCTACCACCACTAAAAACTCAGGAAAAAACTCGACTTTAACGTTGAAAACCGGGCAAGAGCATGTCGGACCATGCTCAGTGTAGGGTTCCAAAGCCGTTAAGTATTACGAACATAAAAAACAACAAGTAATAACTAATTTTCTATTTAAAGTCATTTGGTGCCGTCTTAGATGATTTTAGTAGGTATAAACACTTAATCGTCTGTATCTCAAGAACCAATGATGTCAACTTAGTTGTGATACGCGTAGTTTTCCTTTTAAATTGGTTATTATGCGCTTTCATTTAAGATATTTCTGAATTTTTAGGATTTGTAGTTTTGGCTGTAGTGGGACGGACGGACACTTGACTATAAATTAGCGCTTTAAAGCTTAATATCCCTTAATAAAAAAGTTGTTTGAACAAAAACATAATATTTTTAAAAACCTATTCAACGACATCGCTCACTATGGGGTAGGCAAGAAAAAAATACATTCCCACGTTACGTGCAGGGGAAAACACAAAAAAAAAAAATGTCAAATTTTATTTTACCACTTTGTTGGCGTGACTAATATCAAATTGCAGCTTTCTAGTACTAAGAGTCTCTGAGCTAGGCTGCGGACGGACGGGCGGACATGGGGAAACTATTATAAGGGTTCCTAGTTAGACTTCGGAACCCTAAAAACTGTTGTCGCCATACATCAACATACACTCGTTGTCAAAAATCTCACACCTATTGAAATTTTCAAAAGAGGTTTCACAGTCATCAAGTCAGTCAATTAGAGGTTTTTTATTATCAAATTAGGTTGGAAGCTATGCCAACTATTCCACTTCAACAAACTCGTTTAATGCCATATCGCTTTTCTCTCTCACTCAATCTAATAGACATCCTAGTTAGCTTCAGCTAAAGTCGGATAGAACCGTAAAGCCTCCTAAACGAATTTGCCGCAACTTTGCACAGGTGCCAGTAGCCGCAGGCTTCAAAATCGTGTCGGAAGTTAGACTCGTTACGCAAAACACGAGTCAGATAGTAAAGAGAGAAAACCTGTGCTGCCTCGCTGTTGCCTGGCTTAAAAATGTTTTTGATCACTCGCAACAGTTTGTTTTTAATTAAAATGAAAAATGTAGCAGCTTCTGGGAATAGAATTATCGCTGTTTCTGCAATAAAAGTAGTAAAATTGTGGGATAAACGGAAGTTGAGTAGCGATAGTTGAAACTGTTCGGATGGTAGTTACGTGTTGTACTTTGATGTTTTGGAGCGTTACAACTCGAGATTTTTAATGCATTGAAAAAACAAACGATCTGAAGACCATAGACATTTGCAATCTCAAGATGGCAATCTTACGATTTCAATCCTGAGACTGAAAATGGTAGTCGTTTCTACGGTTGTCTTACCCGTGCACCGGAATACAACAATGGCAACACTGCTATTTGATACGGCAGATCAAGGGGTAAGGGTAGAGGGGAGAGTTGGCGCCAGTTTAAGATAATTTAAAGAGAAAAATATAACTTTTATTTGTTCTCAAATATTCCTATTTTGGTAAAAAATGCTGTCTACCAAAGAATGTAGGCATTGCAATACCAGTAATGGTTCAACTTTTTGGAGAAAGCCTGGTGCCAGCAATAACATCTTTCTTTCAACAATAATGATAAGGAAACTGAGTAAAAATATCGAATCAGAAATGGGAAGTGAAACAGCTAAGTGAGAATAGCTAGGAACGATCATAGTGATGGATGATCTTTGTGAAAGGTTGTTTTGCAAGTGGATGTGTTTGGCCGACATTGTACGTCAAAAAAAAATTGTGCCGCTAACGCTAACGTTAACGATTTTCGAGAACCGTCAAAAAGGTACGCAATTGACATTTCGGCAGCTTTCGTCAGTCCCATAACTATTTACGTTCTCGCAATGCATCTTATCAAGAGCCGCTATTACTTTTTAAAAGCAACACAATTTTTCAGCCCTTGTTAAATCAAGGACACTATGATAAATATCTTAAATGAAAGCACATACAACGAATTTGAAAGGAAAACTAACACAATTAACTAGACTTGATTGGTTTCTGAGATAAAAGTGACTTAAGTGTTTAAAGCAGCAAAAAATCATATAAAACAGCACCAAATAACATTAAATAGAAAATTAGTTTTTACTTGTGGTTTTTTGAGTTAGTTTTTCGTGTTTGTGGTAACGGCTTCGGCATACCGCACTGAGCATGGCCCGACGAGCTTTCATATTCAATCAATCTTTTAAAAGATGAGTAAAAAAGGAAATATTTACAAATTAAAATAAAATAAACGTACTTATGAGTACAGTTATAAGTAGCTTCACAAATTTGTACCTTGACGCTTTAACACCTTTGAAAGATTAAGTGACAAAGAGCTAAAGTGTACAGCTACTTATCAGGCCGACCGTTCAACGATATTAACAAGCGACGAAACACCACTTGAACTCAAAACCGTCCATCGCCGAATTTGGATCATATTCAATTCCACTACGAGAACCGTAAACGTTCCGTAAAAACAATATTTCGATTCAAATGCCAGTTACGAATCGGTCAGCCAGCAAACTAGGGGAATCGGCCTTGCCGACAGGCCGAAATTGGTTTATACCTTTGTCTTATTGCTTTAAACCCCAAAAAGAATCGGATTCCGACGGATTCCGCGGCCAATGTAACATCGATAAATATTTAGGGTTGAATATGAGATTTTTCCTTCGTTACGAGTGGCTGCCTTTGACGGATGGAGACCTTTGTTTGATTTTACCAAAGAGATTTTTTATTAAAAACTATTTCACGACACTACCATAATAATCACATACATATATACACACACACTTATACAGACGCATAATATGCTTTCTTTATATTGTGTTCGTTTTGTATCAGTTTTATATAATACCATGTTTTCAACACACCATGTTCCCTATAAAACCATATCCAAAATATTAAATTTCAAAATCATAAGAATCTCTTAACACTTAAACACTTGACAAACCAGATTTGAAAAACACAATCTTCTCGAAACCACCTGATCTCACCTAAGCGCTATCATGTAATACTTGATTTTTCAAACAGCAGATTTCCGTTAAATCAGAAATACCAGATTTTAGAACACCACATCTTCAAAATACATACATATATACGCCTTCATTCCCAGAGTGGGGTAGGCAGAGCTACAGAAATACCAACAACTCTAAAGACTTACTGATATTTCTGAAACCATATTTTGCACTAACAGGCTAAGGTGTTTACCAGTGTATTAGTGACAGGTTGCAAGCCCATCGCCTAACAGTACTACAAGCCCTTATTCCCTTAGTCGCCTCTTACGACATCCACGGGAAGACATGGAGTGGCACTATTCTAACCCGGCAACCACACGGAAAATAAAAAGGTATTAACGATTACAGTTCACGTTGGGAAACAAAAACCACCAGTAAGCAACACCAGATCATAGTTCGTTACCCCAAAATTATCAATCTTAACAGAGCTTGATACTAAGATTTCTTGCCATACGTCATTTTACCACCTAGTCGACGGCACAATTGACTTGACAGACTAGTAGTATTTGCCAACTTACAATAAAATTTCGATTTTTATAATTGGTTTTACTGCCTGTTAATACTTATGTAATCTACTAAACTAAAAATCTGGTCTTTTAGAAATTTAGGCATTCGGAAATCAAGATATAAATAGCATATTGTGTATTGGGAATTATATAAACTGGCTAACTTGTATATTGAGTATCTGGTAGATAAAGGAATTAGGTGTTTCAAGTGCATTGTATTTTGCGAGCCTGGTGTTTTCATTATGAGGTATTGTGGGAGTCGGTTCAAAATGGAACATAGTGTATTGAGAACAAGTTGCTTTTGTAATCCGATATAATAAAGAAACACGTTAACAAGAGAGTGTGGTATATTGGGAATTTGATATTTATCAAATCGGGTAAATCGGCAATCTAGTATTTTGCAATCATGATATTTAGGGAATGTGCGAATCTAAAGTTAACGCGAGTAACACGGTTGCATATGGCTTAATTAGGCAGCTTAATACAACACTGAACTCGACTCACCTGCCTGCTGCCTAATTGAGAAGGCACGCGCTTAAATATCTTTTGTACGCTCCGACGGGACTTCTTAAACTTGCCGGATAAAACTTCACAGTTGAGATCGACGCAGCGCTGTGTTGAAAGAATCACCCCCCTTGTCATCTTTCGCGTCGTTACTGCGAGATATCTTGCCGTCTAACTTATGCAACTTAGACTCCTTAGTGCATATGTATATGCCATTTTTTTGCAGCTGTGCGTAAGGTATTTACGAATGTAGGTATCACGTCACGTATTCCCCTTTTGCTTTAGTCTAAGACTATGTACAGTTTTTCATTTTACTCGCACGGAAAAACAAGTAAATAAAGCTCTTCCAGACACCGAAACGCTTTCAAGCCAATCATAAACGCGACTGATCGCCGGCGGCTCTTCGACGCTATTCCGTTCCAAGGTTATTCTATTGACGAACAAATCGCCGACGAATACGACTGGCAAATATAACTTGTTCGCTGTGTTCATAAGCATCATGCAGCGGTAGGTACGTAGAGATCTTTTTATTCACGAGAATTATAAAATATGTCTACACCACAATTAAATTTGGGTCAATTAAAGTGATTGTTGTTCCAAATGTTAAAATAAAGCCTAATTTTGATGAGATACCTTAAGCAAATTGCAAGACAGCCGCAGTACTTTCATATCACAGGCCAATATTTACTTAACTGTGAGGTTGTTAGTGGTGGTAGGACCCTGTGCAGGATCCGTCCGGATCGCTACCACCATCTTATCCATTAACCACCCGCCAAGCAACAGTGTTCGCATTGCTGTGTTCCGGTGTAGGGATAAGACAACCGGTGAAATTACTAGCATAGAGGCATTCCATCTTAGTCCTCAGGGTTGGCAACGCATTTGAGGTGTTAGGATTACGGTCTTGAGAATTCTAATGTCTATGGGTCTCAGAATCCACTTACCATCAGGTGACCTGAGTGCTCGTGTGCCTTCTCCTTAATATAAAAAAAAAATAGCGCGCTACGTTCTGACTATTGTGTTTGGCATGAAGTAAGTAAGGAACTAAGGAGACCTTACTATTTATTCCACTGTCTTTTTATTCACCTTGAATAACTATGACCGCTTTAAAGCACCTACTTTTTGTGGCACAATAGAAAAGTAAAAAGTTTCTGTCAAAAAATATATTTTTGGGACACTTTTTTGCCGCTTATTGTATTTTTTTTTGCAAAGTGATTTACTGTTTATCAAGATCAACCTAATGAGTCCAAACACAGTGGGTATACTTTAAGTATAGCGGAGATCCTGTCACCACCTTCAGACTCCTTCATCAGACTAGCTCAATGATGCCATATTATTGAATTGTCATCGAAATTCCGTAGGTATCCATACCAAATTTCAGCTCAATCAGTCTCCGCGAAAAGGTTCAAATCTTCCTTATCTACATGATTACCACCCATAGACTTTAATGCGTTGTGATAAGGTTTATGTTCAATGAACATTTAACAGTGTCTTCGATTGTACATATATTCAAATATTGCAAGTTAATAAGAATCTTGTTAAAAAGGGCATAAATCATAAACAGAGTTTACTAGACTTACATCCTTTTAAGGGTTCCGTGCTCAAAGGCTGCAAACCCGTCTGTCTGTCTGACAACTTTATCTCATGAACCGTAAATACTTGATTATTTTACACTACCGCTATTACAACAAAAGCGAAATACAACCAAGAAAACGTGAAAAGGAGATACGAGTCAACCCACACTTTTGGTTTTTTGACCATCGCTACATATTTCAAAACAAAATTATTACCAACTACACTCTAGAAACCCTCTCTAAAATCTGTCCCACTTCCTTAAACTCACTACGTATAGCCACACCATTTCCTGTCTCACCTAACACAAATTACCCAGCCATCACATCAGATATAAATCCCTTTGCTACCAAACCTCCGTGGCGTCAAGGGTGAATTAAATCCAGCGGTCTAGCGGCTCGCAAGGTGTTCGGGCACTTACAACTTAGACCCCGAATAATGGACCGAAACCACACAGTTATGAACTCAGCTTTCAGAGACCATTTCATGTACTCAGACATAGATCTCCTATGAATAATTAGATGAAGCCAGAAACTAATTGCGTGAATTGAAGAGCGTCGGTGGCCTAGTGGCTTAGTGGGTCAACTCGTGGTCGTAAGGTACCAAGTTCGAAACCGATGAAACCAGTGTAGGAAAAACATTGTGAGAAAACCTGCACATTTTAACAGCTGAGTGTGTAAGAGAGTAATTGCACAAAAGATCCTAAAGAGTCCATCTATAATATACTCGTAAGATAAGATATTTGGTTGAATCTCCTTTTTAGCCCAACTCTCGACGACTTTTGCCGTCTGAGACTTTTTAAAGATGACATTTAGAGTAAAACGCAAGTTTTTGAGGCTATTTCGATCTGCAACTGTACATCAACAGTAAAACTGGATCCATAACCTACTCGTATTCCCATGAAAATATTTATTGAAGAACTGGGCTGGGATTCTACACGGTAATAACAATAACGATACCGTATTTGACGTGTTTCCGTATTGTTAACGTTTTGATAACTCTTATGTCATTTACAATAATGGCGACTCTGACATAAACGATTCTAAAACACGTCAAATGCGATATCGTTATAACGCAGTAGAATAGAGGCCTTGCTTAAATGACACAACACTTTGTAAGTTATAAGTATCTCAAACATTATAACAACAAATAAAGAAGGTCAATAGATTTCACGCTTGTTGCGATACTTATAAAATAAGGTCACTATCGGCTGACCGAATTACATATGCAATAATTTCACTTGCCCGAATTTTATATGACATAGTTTTATATGCCATAATACTCACTTGCCATAAAGGCATTTTTTCTGAAACCGTGAACTATTCAGAATTGTAATAAAACAAACCTAACCCAACCTATTGGGCTCTATACGATGGCATGTAAAAAATACCTGAAAAGTTTACGAATTTCTGAAAACATGCCATATGGCAAATTAAATTATCGTATAATGATATAAGGGGAAACAAAGGCCGGTGACCATTATAGCAAATGATATTAGTGCCAATTAAATTATGAAAAATGAAGGGATACTAAATAACCTATCACTAATACACTAGTAAACTTCTTAGCCTGTTTGTGCAAAATGTGGTTACAGAATTATAAACAAATCATTTTAGAGTTGTTGTTATTTCTGTGGCTCTGCCTACTCCACTCTGGGAATGAAGGCGTGATGTTGTTTATGTATGTGTGAAGGGATACCAAATGAGAGATCAATGGCTGAAATATAGCACAAGAACCAATTACAAAGGCAAAAGATCATATCATAATAGCGGTACTCAATTAAACTCAACAAGTTTCAGTCCGAACTTGAACAAAGGTCGAAGCAAAACGGATTATTCAGATTGAAATGATAGAGATAGATAGATAGATAAAACGTTTATTTGCGTACTACAAATCACACACACAATTGACAAAGGTAATTAAAAACAACACAATTACATTAAACATACACAAAAAAGTTGCCAGAAGAATGTGTGCGTTGCAGAAGTGCAAAAAGGAAATGGCTCAGTGTATAGCTTTGCTCATGATGAGCAAAACGCTGATATTCTGCCACAACCCCGAGGAACGACAGAGCTACAACAAGCAAACTCATAGGCAAAAAGAACAAGATAATAATATTTCAAACAAAAACATACTGTCATGCATTGGCGTGCTTGTGCGTGCATTTACGTGTGATACGTGTAAGTGTGCGTGTGTGTTAGTTTGGAACATTGTGCAAGTGTTCTATGTCCGGTAAGTTTCACAATCCTTCAGGACCACTAAACAGCAAAATCCGATACCGAGTAACCGCGAGGTATACCAATCGTTTGTTTCTGTAGTAGTAGATCCCTAAAATGTTTTTTAAACGAGTACTTTGATGTAAAAAGTCTTATTGGTGGAGGAATATTGTTCCAGCATTTGGTTGCTAGGTATCGGAAACTGCCGGTAAAAGCAACAGTTCTATGGCGATGACTCTCTAGAGGACAACGAGATGATCTGGTTCCATACCTGTCATGGAAAGAAGAGACCTTCAACTTAGCATAGAGGTATTCAGGTTTTTTAAAGTTTACTACGTCGAATAAAAGGCATGCCAGGTGTAAGTGTCTTCGAGAAGACATATTTAACGTTAAATCTCTGTTGAGATACGGCGTAATATGACTCCTCGGCGGAACAATGTGACAAAAACGATAACAAGCATTTTGGACACGCTGTATCAAACGACGAGTCTTCGACTGTAACCTGGGACCGTAGACCAAATCTCCGTAATTCAACTTCGAAAGTATCAAAGATTCGCACAGAGTGATGCGCACTTTTTCGCTAAGAAGGTTTCTAATCCTATATAAAACTTTGAGACGGTAAAAACAAGAGCTAACTAGTTGTATTATGTGGCTTTCAAATCGCAACTTGCTATCAAACACGAGACCTAGATTTTTGCATTCCTCAACTCTTTGAATATTTTGCCCAGAGATATTTACTAGTGGATTGAAGGCTAATATTTTTGAGGTCTGATTTTTTGATCCAAGAACCATAAAATTGCTTTTGTTGGGGTTTAGCAATAACCCGTTTCTATCAGCCCAAACTGCAACGCCTTTCAGATCTTCATTCATCTTGTGCACTGCGTCATCAAATTGATGAGGATAAGCCGATATATATAGCTGGACATCATCCGCGTACATATGATACTTGCAATGCCTGATGGACTTAGCTATATCCGCACTATATATGATAAAAAGTAATGGGCCAAGTATTGAGCCCTGTGGCACTCCACGAGTCACATGCCTGGGATCAGATAACACTGTCATACCATCCTCCTTAACTACTCTTACGGATTGGAAACGTCCACTAAGATAGCTATCAAACCATGCCAACGACTTGAAGTCCACACCATAATATGATAATTTGGAAAGTAATAATGCAACGTTTATAGTATCAAAAGCGCGCGAAAAATCCAGTAATGCTAGGCCAGTACCTTTACCAGAGTCTTGTTCAGATAGTATGTTATCCACAACGTCCATTATTGCAGACACGGTACCCATTCCTTTACGAAAACCTGATTGAAAGGGTGGTAGTATATCATTGGTTTCCACAAAATTAGACAGTTGAAAGTAAACGGCTTTTTCTAATACTTTAGATAGAAAGGGTAGTATGCTTATAGGCCTTAAATCTTTTAATGCAATTGGACTGTCTACCTTAGGCAACGGTGTAACAAATGCATATTTCCAAGCACTAGGTACCGAACCCGTTGAAATTGAATGATTTATAATACTAGTAATCGCCGGCAAAGAGTTTGGCAACGTTAGTAAGATCATTTCTTTACCAATACCATCAACACCAACAGTGTTTGTCTTTATTGATAAAATATAATTTGCGATCACATGTTCCTCAACCCGCCCTAAAGTAAAAGAAGCTGAACCGAATTTGTTAAACTCGAAGAAAGTAAGTTCGGACAGAGGCACACTGTGATTACCGGGTACGTTAAGAAAACTGAAATGTGATTAGCATTCATCAAACTGTTACCGTACTGAATAAATAAGAGTTCATGAGGCGTTTTCTCAAAAACGTGTAGTATACATACATACAAACATACATAAAGTCACGCCTTTATTCCCTGAGTGGGGTAGGCAGAGCTACAGAATTACCAACAACTTTAAAAACTTGTTGATAATTCTGTAACCACATTTTGCACAATCAGGCTAAGATGTTTACCAGTGTATTAGTGACAGGTTGCAAGCCCATCGCCTACTGCAAGCCCTTATTCCCGTAGTCGTCTCTTACGACATCCACGGGAAGACATGGAGTGGCACTATTCTAACTTGTAATATATTTGTACTTTATTGTATATTTGTCACTTCTATCGCTCCAAAACACCTGTGTACAGGCGGACTAAAGTGATGCATTTAATCACTAGGGACTAAAGTGACATTTTACTCCCTAGGAAGTAAAGTACTTTTTCTTTTTAATTTCCCTATAAGTAAAAGCCTTGGAAAACATACAAATATATAATAATAAATATTATAGTCATGTAACCATTTTATGATGTTGCCCTTGTCGTCGAAGGCAGGGGCTGGGCATAAGTACAACTGTTTTGTTCTGTTCTAACCCTTAAAACAATCGTATTGTCTCGTTCTGCATTGATTGAGAGTAAAAATGATAGTGCTATCACGTGATATGCACCCACCCTCGCTTTGTACAGGTCGATAAATATCTTGTGTCATAATGACTTATTTGGTAACCTATCGCAACCTCGAAAAGTTTTTGACCGAATTTCATTTGACCGAAAACATTTCGTTTTTTATCGTTTCTCCGATAGCACGATTCGTCATTTTTTTATTTCACCATTTGACTTTAAGTAAATGGTTCGTTAGTCCAAGCAACTTTTCTCCTTGTAGTCACGTACCCTATGTATTGTTACGTATTTTATTTCAAAGCCCATTTTTCATTACACCAATGCTACAACTAGCCTGTGGATCGTTTTGTATTTTGTTTCTTAACCCATTTTTCACTTCATCAATGTTACATATAGATTTTGCTACGTTACGTCAAATATTCATTTCGGCCAAAAAATCTTGCTTGTAATTAGTTTCAACTATCTACAAAATGCAACGAGCAAGACGAGTCAGGGCAGAACCGACTCAGATAGGTTAGGTTAGAAGGCCAAGGCGGGAGCTTTGCTCCCGCCTTGGCTTTCGAGGTTATTTTTTTTCTGCCCCGAAAAACTTGCTTAAGTATAATTTATCCAGACAATGCAAAGATCGAGCCGTAATATTGGGCAAAGGATACTAAGGTAAAATCAGAAATAGGAAAAAGACAAATAGACAAAGCATTACATTGGACAACTGTTGATACGCCGAAACCAGTAATGAGGTATAGATAATTTGTCAAATCGTTAAAAAACCAAAACAAGTAATGAATAAATAAAACTATTCGAAATGATCATTCGGCCAAACGTAAAAAAACCCAAACCATAATTGACGAAAAGTATTTGTCGAACCAAAATTCGGTCAAACATTTTTCGAAGTTGTGATAGGTAACAGACTTATTTTAGTCCGTTATTGAACAATCTACTATTATAGTTTGTATACTTTGTTCTTTATTTTATTGCAAACAAGAGGACTATTCCCCTATATTAACCCCTCAGGGGATGAATTTCCAAAAGTCCCTTCTTAGTGCACCTCTAGTATAACTAGTCTAGGTTTTTTTATATATAGACTAGCGACCCGCCCTTGCTTCTCTTTGGTTTTTCTGAGGCTTCTGTAACACGTTTTTTTTCTTTACATCCTCCACAGTGTAAACAGCATTTCCTCTCAAACGAAACTAACGCCCCAAAATAATCAAAACTCCAATACATTCCTAAACACAATGAAATATCAAAAGCAATTCCGGAAATCAAAACTTGGGATTATGATTAACAAATCCGAGAATATAGGGGTGGTAATTGCCTAGGGGTGTATTTACGGCTTCCAGTTACACTTGAAAGCAATGAAATAGGGTCACTGTGTATATAAATTTGTATGTATCGTGACCCGTATTCATTGTTCTAGATTATTCGAATTCTAGTGACGCCATATCGGGTCCATTTGTTATGGAGTTAGGATACCATGGTAGTGAAAGTGGTAACGCGATTCCTCCTACAATGCCATAGTGAGTCAAAATCTATGGATATGTCGAAAACGGGCATTGAATGAAGGAACTGAAAGGAGCAATACATACAACAAATTATGTAAATGAATTAGTATAGTTTATGTTGAGACGTAAATTTGCTCGGTTCGGTTAAATTATTAAGGAATTCAATTATTTAATGAACCGGGAAGAAGTAAGGTTCCATTTTGAAGGATTAATTAATAAATTTCATTTAAATTTAAGGGCACTTACACACAATGACTCATAAAGCGGAATACGGATGTGCTGAACATTTTATTCATTTTGTAGAGGGGTTTTGTGATATTAGTGGTGGCAGGACCCTGTGCAGGGTCCGTCCGGATCGCTACCACCATCTTATCCATTAACCACCCGCCAAGCAACAGTGTTCGCATTGTTGTGTTCCGGGTGGGGATAAGACAACCGGTGAAATTACTAGCATAGAGGCATTCCTTCTTAGTCCTCAGGGTTGGCATCGCATTTGAGGTCTTAGGATTATAGTCTTGAGAATTCAAAGGTACTTATATGGGTCTCAGATTCCACTTACCATCAGGTAAGTGCCAGGCCTGAGTGCTCGTATGCCTTCTCCTTAACATAAAAAAAAATAAAAAAATAAAAAACTGTGTTTGAGATAAAATTATTTTAACATCAGGTCGCGCGGACCTATATTCAACACGTTATCGTGTTGTTTCTAACTCGGCCGCCGCCGTTACTGTCAAGTAGATAAAAACTATTAACCCGTGGAGCGCCCTTTGAACCGCCGTGTGTTCAAGACGATATTTGAATTTGGGAACCAGAGAAGTTCGAATTAAGATTGATACTTGAATACACATTTTACAAAATTTGTTTATTCCGTGTGGTTGCCGGGTAGAATAGTGCCACTCTATGTCTTCCCGTGGATGTCGTAAGAGGTGACTAAGGCAATAAGGGCTTGTAGTGCTGTTAGGCGATGGGCTTGCAACCTGTCACTAATACACTGGTAAACATCTTAGCCTGATTGTGCAAAATGTGGTTACAGAATTATCAACAAGTTTTTTAGAGTTGTTGGTAATTCTGTAGCTCTGCCAACCCCACTCTGGGAATAAAGGCGTGACTTTATGTATGTATGTATGTATTTTACAAAATCTTCATGAATTGTACCTAAGTAACTAGCTTAGCCCTACCACTTACCCCTACCCCTTATACAAATTGCGCAGTGAGTCAAGGTGCAGACTAAAAATCAGCGCTACGGTATTTATAAATCGTGGCACAGGCTGAGCCTGAGCCTTTTGCCACCTCAATGTTCTGTCTCTGTTTTGCTTTTTTTATTATTGTTTTAATTTTTAATGTTTGGATTGTATGATTGTGAGATGGGTGGATGTCAAATGCATGCATAGTGTAATTTAGTTTATTTTTTGTGAATGTCTAGAACTGTAATGTAATGTACCTGTGATGTGTCTATGTAATGTGGCAATAAATGTTTTTTGAATTTGAATTTGAATTTGAATTTGAATTTTGAATTTGACTGATGGTATGAAACGTAGGGTCGAGGTAGACGGGCGGATTATACAGTATGTTAACGAGTATATATACTTGGGCCAGCTAGTCTCTTTCAGCAACAGGCAAGACAAAGAAGTAGAACGCCGAGTGGAAAACGCCTGGAAGAGCTACTGGTCCATGAAGGAGCTGATGAAGGGAGACCTTCCTATGTCGCTAAAGCGGAAACTCGTTAACGTGTGTATCCTGCCTGTCCTAACCTACGGTGCCCAAACATGGTCACTCACCGAAAATCAGAAGCTCAAACTGAAGGTTTGCCAACGGGCTATGGAGCGAAGCATTTTAGGTTTTAAAAGAACGGATCGCGTTCGGAATACTACGCTTCGCTCCAGAACCGGTATAACTGATGTTGGTAAAACAACTGCAAGAATTAAATGGGACTGGGCTGGCCACATCAGCCGCATGCACCCGGATAGGTGGGCTACCGTAGTCACCAAATGGATGCCGCAAGATGGGTGGCGAAGACGAGGCAGGCCCAGGCGGAGATGGCGGGAAGACCTGGACGCATTTCTTGACAACTGGCCGGACGTTGCCTCTAATAGGGATTTGTGGACATTAAGGGGGGAGGCCTTTGCCCAGCAGTGGAACACTCAACAGGCTGACTAAAAAAAAAAAATATTTCAGGGCGCTCCATCAGTTAAAACGTTGACAATATGAAAACAGTCAAGAACAACAAGGTTTTACCATAGAATAAGAACTAAAGGCATAGAAGGAGCGATAAAATAAAGGGCAACACACAGCTGATATGCACAGTCTTATTGGGTTTCAGTGTGCCAAAAAGAGACAGTTCTAAACTAAAAATATCGCGGTCATTACACTGTCGTATATATAAACTACATTCATGTGGGCAGACATTGTATAGGCTAAGCTACAACTATTCATGACACCATGGTGACCAGTTGTAATTCTATTGCCGCTATTTTTTTTATTTTTTTAAGTTAAGGAGAAGGCACACGAGCACTCAGGCCACCTGATGGTAAGTGGAATCTGAGACCCATAGACATTTGAATTCTCAAGACTATGATCCTAAGACCTCAAATGCGTTGCCAACCCTGAGGACGAAGATGGAATGCCTCTATGCTAGTAATTTCACCGGTTGTCTTATCCCCAAACCTGAACACAACAACGCGAACACTGTTGCTTGGCGGGTGGTTAATGGATAAGATGGTGGTAGCGCTATAATAACAAATACTAAATACAGAATGAAATAAATATCAAAGGCGGGCTCCCATACAATAAACGTGATTCAGGTGACAGGTGACAGGTGACAGTCACCGGGACAGGGGAACTAAAAAAAGAGTTATATTAATATAGTGTCTAATTTTGTATAGATAATGGGTACGGAACCTTTTATGCGTGAGTCCGATTCGCATTTGGCCGGTTTATATTTTTAATCGTGCATTCTACATTGTTTCCCGCATCCGCCCACAGTTGAGGGCGTCTTTAGGTCAGGGGTTAATAATAAATGCCCCCAGCTAGAAGGGTTCTGTGATGGATGTGGCTCCGTCCGTATCAAGGCTCTAAGGTAAACAAGAAATACACTTAAGTTAAGGGTGAGATCTTGGGTATTGATTGAATTGCATGAATTCTTCAGGTTGATCAAAATAAAAATAATATTTGAAGTGTTTTTATAATATTTGCGATTTCAGCTTTGTCTTTAGGCATGAGTTTTAATTAGGTGGCCTGTGCAAGTCGGACTTGCGCACGAAGGATTCCGTTCCATTATCTATACAACATTAGACACTATAATTTTGGGGTCCTAGTGAAAAGGGTATAAAAGTCGACCTTACTCGTTATTAAGAAAGGGTAAATATACATAAACGGAGTATGCTAGACTTAAACCCTTTTTAAGCCCCGACGCAAAAAGAGGGGTATTATAAGTTTGACGTGTAAGTGTGTGTGCGTGTGTGTGTTTGAATGCAGGTGGTTTTAAATGAAAGCAGGATTTCTAGTGGAGGTTCTTAGTCATGTTTCATAAAAATCAGTTCAGCCGTTTTTGAGATATTGAGCTTTTAGGGGGGTAAAAGCCCCCAAAAAAACGGCGACACCTACTTTCAGAGCTCATATCTCTTAAACGTCTCAACCAATTTTCATAAAATCTTGCTAAGAACCATTCTGATGAATAAAGTTTTTTTTTTTAAAAAAACCTGTGTTTAATTTTTTTTCATCCGTTTGGGAGCTACGATGCCACAAACAGACACTCAAATGGAGAAGTTTAAAAAGCATAAAATAAAAAATATATTAAAAAAAATAAAAAATCCTGACCTTATAGTCTGTAAAAAACCTCTTAAAAAAACTATCTACTTATCAAACAATCAGTCCTTAGGGCCATTATTTAATATGCTTTACTTTTTAGAGGTTTTTTTTACAGGGTATTTAGTCAAGGGTTTTTTGAATTATTAATGTAATTTTTTCACTTGATCTTCAGAAGGCTTATACCCTTTTTCACTACGACCCCGAATTATACTTAACTAAAAAAACGGCGTGAAAACACGTTTGTTGCATGGGAGCCCCGATTCATTTATTTTATTTTATTTCAATTATTTATTTTTGAAGTAAATATGCAACTAAATCAGGGATTGTAAAACCGGTTTTATTCAATACCTGTATTTAAAATGACAAATTGTCACCGCTAAAAAAGTAATACCTATATTCGAATTAGAGGTATTATTGTCATTCCGCTTTTGTTTTAATCGCTATGTATACACTATTTGCAGTATTAAATACCTGTATTCAATACCGCTATTCATTGCACCTGATAAGTAAGATGTCAATTGGACTGTAATTAATTGTAATTTCAGACTTGTCTAAGGCGTGTCTGAGTTTTTTGTATTAACACCAAAAACAGAAACAAATAAACGAGTATATTGACACTGACAGGTTTACTGGTTATGGTTTTTAGGGGTAAAATATCAAAAAGAGGTATTGTTCTCAATTGGCTAAACCGATAATATACTTGAATAACGGTATTCATTATACCGCTAATCAGAGCTTTAGCGATATAAATAGCGTAATACAATTATAACCGGTTATACCTCATTTAAAACCGGTAGTCAGAATACCGGTAACGATCCCTGAACTAAATATTCTGTGAACATTTCAAGCGTCTACCTGTTGGCAAAAGAATCACATTTGTTGTATGGGAGCCTCACTTTAATATTTATTTTATACTGTTTTTATTTGTATTGTTGTAGCGCCAACAGAAATACATCATCTGTGAACATTTAAACTGTGTAGCTGTCACGAGTCTATCGAGATCTAGCTAATAAGATTAAAATCATGAGTCCACAAATACGCAAGACCCCAAACACCAAGATGGGATGCCTCTATAATGGTGATTGCACTGGTTGTCTTATCCCCACACCGATGTAAAAATTGCTGCTTAAAGGTAGGTTAAGGGTGGAATCACATCTATTAGCACTGTTTCGCATTTTGTCTATAGAAAATGACTGTTTTTTGTGAGTACGCATCTTCATACAAAGTTGCTATTTCCTATAGACAAAGGCGAATCGGTGCTGATAGATGTGATTCCACCTTAAAGGATAAGATGATGGTAGCGATCCGGACAAATAAATTAATATCACAGGATAATGTCACACAAATTGACCTAGTCCCAAACTAAGCTCTAGGCTTGTACAGTCAAGGACTTTAATTGTTATGCCACTATGGAACCCTGCCATAATGACAGCATCAAACCATAGGAAAGAAAGCTAAAATTATTGATTAACACTGTCATTATGACAGGGTTCCATAGTGGCATAACAATTAAGGTCCTCGAGCGTACTAGACAACGATAAACTTACTTATATACTTAAATACATGGAAAACATCCAAGACTTAGAAAGAAATAAACGTGCTCATCACACAAATATCTGTCCTTACCCAGATTTGAACCCAGGACCCCTCCCCTAGCTTCGACGGCAGGGCCACTACTAACTAGGCTAGCGTGTCGACAAACCTTGCACAAGTTCCTAACACCATTAGAAACCCTAACCATCCTAAGCGATTTTCGTTAGATTTATCTTAGTCAGCTGTTGATACATAAACGTGTTGATGGTGGTGCGATGATGCATTAATAAATGATCATTACAGAGAGCATTAATCATTGTCAATAAGAAAACATCAAAGAGAATAAATGAGAATTACTTATTTTTCTGAGATCTTCATTATTAGAATTTAGAAAAAGATATATCTGTAACGGATTTACCGTTAACACTTTCAATATTAAACTTGTCTGCTGTTAGGATAGTCTCCCCTTGTTATACAGAAACTCATTTCATAGAATGTATCACTTCGCGGAATTTTCATTTCATAGAAGGCTAATTTCTGCTGAAACCTTAATGTTTTCAGATTATCTTAAGCATGAGTTACGTAGGTTAGGTTAGGTTAGTGGCTGCGGGCGGGGGATGGGAGTCCCCTTCCCGCTGTAGGAGAAAGCCACTTGGCGGTCTGGGAGGGAGGCCACGCGTGCTCGGCCTCTCTCTTCTTTGGCGCAGGTAGCCCCAGCGGTCGGCTGGGGCTGCCGGTTGGCGTCGTGGGCAGTGCTTCGGCGGTACCACGGCGCCTTGCCTAACCGGCAGGAGGGTACGCCAGGGTGGTTTTTAGTGGGTAGCACTCCTCCCCCCTCTCGCTCTGAGAGGGAGGCAAAGGGGTGAGTCCCAAATACCCTCCCCGCCATGGGACTGGCGGGGGGGTATGTGGGACTGCGTAACGCATTTTCCACCCTGACAAAAAAAACAAAGCCCTGTAACCACAAAAAAAAACTGAAAACAGTAAGGTTACAGGAGAAATTAATTAGCTTTCTATGAAATTATTTTGTGTATTACCCTATCTTAGCCATTCGTATCGAAAGAGGCATCATTATGTGACAGTTGCATAAAAAGCTTGTAATCACTTATACACCCTCTATCTATTGAGTAAACTAGGAAAAATATTAACCGGACACGTACCAAATTTATCAGTGGTTTATCCATTAAAGCGAAACGTACAGACAGATAGAGTTACTTTCACATTATATTGCCATGAATACTCGTAACGAGCTCCAGTGTTTGCTCTAGTGTATTGGACGCGGTGTTTGCCCAAGCGCAGCCTTAATTATTGCCGCGATGCAGATAGGTAATCCCAAAACTCTGCACATGAAACTTCTGCAGTTCTATCCTTTTCACTCATGTTACAAATCGATTGAGAGAAACAGGTAAAGCTGACTTAGGAAGCCTTCTAACTCGATTGAGCTTGGTTTGTTTGCGCTATTTAAGTTTATCTTTTAGATTAATACGGAAATTGTAGACACTGGTGGCCCCATTGTGTACTATATTTCTCTAATTTTAAATGTTTTGGGGCGTATTACAAGCTTTCAGGAATTTATTTTGGTTTCTGACAGTGCACTTTTCGTTAATAAACAGCCAAGTTTATATTCACATTTTCTGGGCCTCTTATTCTATTCGGTAAAACCATACTGCTTTTGGCATGCTTTCGTATCGTCAACGTTACTTATTGTAAGTACGCTTGTGAGTACAGTAAGTGATTGAAATTACGTGTTCGTAAATACAAGCGAGGTATTTAAAAATAGGTGATTATTTATTGCTTAGTCAGTTGCTCGATTATTCTATTTACAATGCTAGTCTTACAAGAATAGAGTTTGACGTTTACAACGGGCATGGGTAAGTTTCTATGAGCATAATTGTCACTTATGTTTCCAGGCGGCCATAGATTATTTTCTTACAACCGTTTAAAAGATCTCTAAATACCCATGAATATAAAAAAATAAGCTGCCTGCCAGTGGCTTCACCCCCGCCGCATATTTGAGACTTTCGGTGATTTTTTCTGTCATACAAACCTTATCCTGAAAATTTCTTGTATTTACGATCCCCCAGCATGTATCTTATAATAAACCCCAAGGAGAATCTTCAAAGATCACTAGGGCAGCAAAAACCTAACAAACGCATCCCACGTGGGCCACGCGATATTTCCTCCCAAGTGCGTCATGCATCAGATCTCAGACGGAAGCACTTCAGATAATGGAAACTACCATTATAAATTTCCGCTGCTAAGAGCTTGTCAGAGGTTAGACGCGACGACATTGATATTTCTCCTGCTAAGAATCTAGACGGTCCATTTGTGGCTCAGTGAAGTTTTATTGTGTGCAGCTGACACTTGGTTACAGTGGTGACAGAAATTCAAACAAAGTTATGCTGAAACTCAATACACTAGTCAGACAAATCCGTGTTATTTGTTAATAATCAAGCTATTGAATCAGAATATTCGCTAATGTGTATTTCTATTTTTAGTGTTCCGTAGCCAAATGGCAAAAAACGGAACCCTTATAGATTCGTCATGTCTGTCTGTCTGTCCGTCCGTATGTCACAGTCACTTTTTTCCGAAACTATAAGAACTACACTGTTGAGACTTGGTAAGTAGATGTATTCTGTGAACCGCATTAAGATTTTCACACAAAAATAGAAAAAAAAACATAAATTTTGGGGGTTCCCCATACTTAGAACTGAAAGTCAAAATTTTTTTTTCATCAAACCCTTATGTATGGGGTATTTATGGATAGGTCTTCAAAAATGATATTGAGGTTACTAACATCATTTTTTTCTAAACTGAATAGTTTGCGCGAGAGACACTTCCAAAGTGTTGAAATGTGTGTCCCCCCCCTGTAACTTCTAAAATAAGAGAATGATAGAACTAAAAAAAATATATGATGTACATTACCATGCAAACTTCCACCGAAAATTGGTTTGAACGAGATCTAGTACGTAGTTTTTTTTTAATACGTCATAAAAACATTGATCAAAGCTACAACGAACTTTTATATTATGTTACTTGCTGCTACGGAACCCTTCATGGGAGAGTCCGACTCGCACTTGGCCGCTTTTTTATACGAAGGAGAAGGTAAAAGAGCAAAGACTACGAAGCAAAATGTTGCAAAAAGTTTTAAATGTAATATTATTAATTAGTTACGATTTGTTCGTGTGAATCATCATTTATTTTACTGATTTTCGTACGTCACCTGGTAAAATATAGTGATACCAGTGGTTCTCTGCCTTTTCGCCGACAAATCTTTGACAAATGCATCGTTTTGCAACTTATTTATTTGCCAACCCCTTTTTTTTGCGACTACAAATATTTCAGGATTTTTATAACACTAACCTAACCTATCCTATAGGGTTCTACGAGATGGTCCTGAAATAAATCCAGAATTATTCGGGTATGTTTCTAAGAAATTGTACCTAATTAAGGACTCAAATTACGTTACGGTAACTTTTACATGTCAGTAACGAAAACTTATATGTATAGTTAATTTTCGTTACTCACATGTAAAAGATGCCGTAACTTAATTTCAGCCCTTAATTAGGTACAATTTCTTTGAAAAATACCCATTTATAGTTTCGGAAAAAAATCAGGTTGTCAAATGATGTTTGTGAAATGAATCATTTATAAAACATTGGTTATGAAATGATAGAATCCCGATACCAGTATCTCTCTCTACCACTGTAACCAGTCTCACCTATGTTTACGAATAAATCACTTTGACTTTGACTTTTGACTACTTAATGGTAAGTGGGGTCTGACACTCATAGACATTAATCTCAAGGCTACAATCATAGATTGTTATCCTAATACGGCCAACTCAGAGGACCATGGTTCTAGGCTCGTTATTTTAGTGGAATTGTCAGTGCAAAAAACTTATTTTTAACCCCGAGAAAAAAGGGACGGTATACGTTTAACGTTTGTCTTAGTGTATCTGTATGTCGGTCTGAGGCATTATAGCTCCCAAACGGCTTGACCGATTTAGACGCCAGTTCAAACAAAAGAAAGTTAGTTTAATCGGGATGGTTTTAAGCTTAATTTCATGAAAACCTGTTGAGTCGTTTAAGAGATATCAGCTCTGGAAGAGGTAGCTTTTACATCAAGGGCTTTGATCTATTAAAGGACATTTTTCGTTATTACAAGATGGGATCGTGTGAATTGAATGTGCGATTGTGAATTAGGAAGCGCTGGTAGAAAAAGCGCTAAAAGTGCCCGTGTGGCCTACTTACGGAATTAACAACTTTTATAGTTTTTTAATCAAATGCTCCTAGCTGCTCGATTTTCTATTTATTACTTGTGTATTAAAAGGGGTATTACTAGTCCAACCAGTAGTGTTCTTATTCATATAAGGGTCAACCAGTTCACCCTAGGTTAATGTAGTCTCTCATAACTGCCATACGACGAACCAGTTTAGCCTAGTCTGTACCGGTTTATCCCATCGCATAAAGGATGAACTGGGCCCGTGTTACGGTGGCTTTTATCGCGGTGGACAAAGCTTCCACCACACACGCACATAAGTACATACTGTTCAGAAACTTTAAGAGGCCGTATACGAAATTTTGCCAGTTTTGCTTATTGTCGTGATTTTACAGTTTAAATACTGCTTTTCTATAAGTTTAATGCACATCATGATATATCATTTCAGTTATGATCGAATAAATGAGTTACGAATGAATGAGCTACTTTTTTATCTTTGTCGAGAATTTAAATTCGGGATTTAGGTTATTTTAAAACATTATATATTGCTATTTTATTTTTAATTTTTGGATGTGTTTTTAAGTTAATGGATTGATTTTGAACTGAAGTTTATTACTGTTCTTTTAATTTTATGAACGAGTGTTTATAAAGCCGAAATTTAAAACTATTTTTTGACCATTGTCTATAAAAAATTACCAAGTTAATATTTTTTTTACACAAAAAAAATATATAAAGGTGGTAAAAAGTAGTTCATACATTTTTTAGACAACTTTTACAGCAATCAATTGTCATTTTTTCATACCTTTAAGACGTCAAAACGATCCGTGAATATGCGATATTTTAAACCTCTTACAGCAAAACTCACGAAACAGTCGCCGGTTTCAGGTCGATTAATCAAAATTAAATAATAAAAACAAAAAAGTATTTCATACATTCGTTGAGAATCAAAATTATCTTTCGTGTTGCGCATCAAAACTTGTAGAAGTAAAGTATTTCAACAGTAAAATCACGTCTGTAAAATCACGAAAATCAGCGAAATCGGCAAAATTTCGTGTAAGGCCTCTTAAGAGCGTCGGTGGCCTAGTGGCTGAAGTGGTCCACTCGTGATCATAAGGTACTGAATTCGAACCTCGCGGACACCATGTACCAATAAATTTTTCTAACATAAGTACATTACCCGATGCTCTTACAGTGAAGGAAAAACAACGTGAGGAAACCACATTCGAACAGCTGAGGGTGTCAGAGGGGGTAATTGTACAAAAGATCCTAAAAGGATAAGACTGGTCAGAAAGTGGCAGACGAGAGAGTTTATAGTAAAACTAGTTTGTCCTAAACCTAAAATCGAGTTTGGCCGAACTTGAAACTTGAACTTGTCTAGAGTTTCCTTTAACATGTTTCAAACTTGTGCACCAGAGTAATTGGGTTCCTTTTACATTTTTCAATATAAAATCTGTATTCTACATCGTGCCTCATTATAGTAAATATAAACAGGCTCCAGTGCCTCAAAGAAGGCGAGTAAAATAAGACTGCTCTCAAGATCGTGCTCATAATGATCTGTTTTTTTAATACCGTCCTGGAGGAGCACTTTTAATGTTTTCATCTCGCGTTGAAGTAGAAGTCAAGTGTTTTTTAAAGAAGTGTATTATGGAAGTTGTAGAAGGCCAGACAAACATTTTTTTTTAATATTTGATACATACATAACGTTTCACTTTCATTCTCAGAGAGTAGGCAGAGCTACAGAAATACCAACAACTCTAAAAATACTTGTTTACAAGTCTAAGATGTTTACCAGTGTATTAGTGACAGGTTGCAAGCCCATCGCCTAACAGTACTACGAGCCTTTATTCCCGTAGTCGCCTCTTACGACATCCATCTATCATTATTATAATTATCATTCCTCTCGATTTATTTATTGTTTTTAACCATGTTGTTAAGTTATCATTATCATCATGCCAGTATAATCACATCCGCTGCTAAAAAGACGTTCCCCAAATAGGAGTATGTCACACACTCAAAAAAATTTAAGCCACCCAAGTTTTTTTTTTATGTTAAGGAGAAGTCACACGAGCACTCAGGCCAGCTGATGGTAAGTGGAATCTGAGACCAATAGACATTTGAATTCTCAAGACTATAATCCTAAGACCTCAAATGCGTTGCCAACCCTGAGGACTAAGATGGAATGCCTCTATGCTAGTAATTTCACCGGTTTAAGCGCAAATACGTTTTTGAGAAATGAAAATTTGTAAAATGTTGCGTTTGGCAAACATACTTTTGATCAAATGAACGGACATCAATGGTAAGATCGCGGGGGGTGCCTAAATTCAAATAAAAAAATAGTGGCTTCTTGTGGTTGTTGTGTAAGAGCAGTTTGATTCCATACAAGCCTAGTAAGACGTTACATACAACTTAAATGCAAGTTTTGTATGGCAAAGAGAATGCACACGAGCACACAGGCCACCTGATTTTAAGCAGGGAAACATAGGCATTTGAATTCTCAAGACTGTAATCCTGGCTCCAAATGGGTAGCCAACCCTTAAAACTAAAATAGAAGTCTTCTAGCAATTTCACTGGTTGTCTTATTTCCTAGGAAGTCACCCTGCCTTTGAAGCTAGTAGTCTGGGGTTCAAATCCCGGTATCTATGTGATGAGCACAAGTATTTGTTCTTGAGTCTTGGATGTTTTCTATGTGTGTAAGTATAAGTATATATTTCTCTATATAAGTATGATTATCGTTGTCTATGACCCATAGCACAAGCCTAGAGCTTAGTCTACTAGGTCAATTTATGAGACAGTGAGTGTCTCGTAATTTATTATTATTATTACAATACGAATACTGCTGCTTAGCGGTAGGTTCAAGGATAAGATCGTGGTAGCGTTCCGGATTGACCCTGCGGTCTTACCAACACTGCGTCAAAACACAAATAAACTAAACTGTTGTTAGTATCAAACTATGTTTAACCAATATAATTACTATTCTACTCATTGTATGTTTAATAAAAAATATTTCTCTTGGTTGGCTCTCATTTTTTGAGTGAAGCAGCAGTAGAGTGTTTGTATTGATGTCTTTCAGTGTGGGGATAAGACAAGTGGTGAAATAACTAGCAAAGGGCCAAAAAACTTTTATACATTCATTACAGGGTGTAGCCACGGCTGGCTTTCTGTATAAACGTCACAGTTGTAACGTGCTATAGCTTACAAACCATTTTATATTCCTAATTCAAAATGTTAACTGGGCAAAATAAGTTACCTTCTGTTAGCGGGTCCCGCCCGAAGGCACCCGTTGGTTAGGGAACCCTAATAACAGACAACATCATTAGTCACAGTCGCAAACAACACAACATAACCTAAAACTAACTTAGCCGTAAAACCAGATTGTGCGAGCATTATTTCAAAAGTTTCCGAATTATTTTCCATGTTAAAGCGAGTTTTGAAACTGTTTACTACTTATATTCGTACAGCGATAAATTTATAGATTGGAAAGCAATCAGACAGCGTCGTTTGCGAAATTCATGGTACTTTTAAAACAGTTGCAGTTTCTGAATTACTCTACACGACTGGGCGTCGCCATCACCAACGGTTATGGCACCGATATCAAATTTAAACGTGAATTCGTTTATTCCTGATATTTTAAACACACTACAACTTGTTCAATGTCAAACGTTTGGGTTTATTTTATGGAGAAATTCAATCCGATTAGGAATTAGGTCGTGGCCTCGTTGGCATTAACTAAATAATGGTAAAAAGCATTAATTTAAATACGGACTAATTATAATAAGAGTTAATTGGCGTTAAAAGTATTTAAACATCATATGGGGCTATTTGTTAAACTGCCTAAAACATAACACATTTGAATGAAGCTGTTACAGTTGAACGCTTTAAACAAACACCAAACCTTTTAAAGATAATGCCACCATAACCAACAATCAAGATTCAGAACTTTTCCACCCTTTCAACACCATGTATAATTTATACACTGACGTGAAAATGTTTGCATCTGCACGCTGTTTATCTTATTAATCTCCATTCCTACCCTTATTTGTATTACCCTACCCTGATATACTTTTAATCCTTTTAAAGGACGTCCCATTATCATAAGCCCCATTCCATGGGTATTGTGCGGAGGTTCGGAAACATCCTGTATGTTCTTAAAATTAATATTTGAAAGGCTGTTTTCGTCGGGATTCGAAAAACATGGTAAGAGGTGCCCATTATTTGGTGTACACGTGTTTGTGAAGTAGTGGGTGCTTATGAATAATTTGTTTTGATGTTCCTGTGAATTGATGAGCGTTTTATTAGGAGCTATATTATAATACTCTCCTGGTGCTGCAGAGTTAAATTAGATCGAGGCGAAAACACGCCTGGGCCTTTTTACAACAACATTCATATATGGATATAGATTATCCTTACTAATATTATAACGTGAAAGCGTGGATGTTTGTTACACTTTCACGCAAAAAATACTTGACGAATCATCATGAAACTTTGTACACATATTCTGGGAGGTACTAAAAGTAACATAAGATACATTATATATATATATAAAAAAAAAGTATTTAACAAAAATAAAAAAATAAACTGTCAAGAACAAAAAAATTGCAGCGGGCGAAGCCCCTGGCGGGTCACTAGTATAAGATAAAGGAAAACAGTTTTTTATAGGCAGTGGTGTAGACTTTAGGCACAGAAAATTACTTTGACAACTAGGTAGGTTTATCAAACTTGAGGTGAGGTGTAAGTTTGTGTACATATGTTTTTTTTAATTAAAAATTACTTTTGCCTTCTTTTGTCTCTCTCTGACTTCGATTTAGTTCACTAAAAAACATGTTTTTAATAATTAACCAAGTGTTTCTAATTTTCGAGTATTCATTATTTAACGAAGCGTGCTGTATACAAATCGAAACGAACCTGAAAGCACAGTAATTAGCAATCGAATTAACCCTCGCTCGTCAATGTCCACAAAATACGTAAAATTGATTTTTGTTTACAATCCAGTTTCATTTTGGGCGGGGAATGCCATCCGCCTGTATAAACAAACAATATGCATGATTGTCATAATGTTAATAATTAAATAATAATTGCGTTATTCAGAGTTAAAATTGCATTCATCAAATAACGATGAGAATATTAAACTGAAATGATAACGTACATTTATTATAGAATACAACTTAAACCCAACTTTAAGCGAGTTTTGGGAAGATGTATTTTCTGTACCAATTTCACGTTATTTAAGCCATAATTCTATTTTTTGTTTATCTTTTAACTTATATCGAAAGAGCATTATTGGACTGTCTAAGGAAAACTAAGTGACAGATGCTTAAACTAAAATACAACGTTACCGTACCAAGGACAACCGCTTCAGGATGAAAATCAGTGAACAGCCAGTGACAAAAGACGCTCAAGAAGCGACGAGCAGGGCTCGGAACCGGTTTAAAAAATACAGGTTAATACCGGTTTATTTCGGGTTTGCTCCGAACTTTTCCAGGGAACGCGAATGCTTTGAGAACATTATTTTAACCTCAATTAACCGGTTTAATCCACGAGCAGCGAGTCGAGACACCAAAAGTTTTGCACTGAATAGAAACACCAAGCGGCGCTCGTTTATGGTGCGTGACGTGCGTCTGGTTAAACCGTTTTTTTTAGCTCTATACCGGTTAGTTTGAAAATAACTTTATGGTTATTCAGGAATATTTATCATTGAAACTATAGGTTTATGATAACTGAAATAAGAAACATAAGTTTGCGACTTAATATCCTCTAAATACCTAGAAAATACCGCGTCAATGGTGGTCCCATATTTTGTTGTGGACTCATCATTCTCATAAACAGCTGCTTATGTATTCGTCCGATTTCGGAGCAGCTCGTCTCGATTCGTGCGAGTTTCGTAGAGTCGTACAATACGTCTAATCGCACACAACGCCGTGTCGAAGACTGCCGAACTGAAACGACGTTAGACGATGCACGGCCTTCAAGCCACACCTCCTTGCCCGTCGGAGTGGGGAGCGTGAGGTTTTTTCGTTACGGAATTTCTGGATTCGGTCCCCGCGCTCAAGGCCCGCGATAGAAGCTATGCAATAGCTTAAAAATGTTTAAATTTTACGTCAAAAAAAAAGGAATAATTATATGCATGTTTAACAAAATAAAATACAATCGCATGAAACAACTAGAAGTAAGCAAATTGTAAATGTTTATGTAGTAGAGAAATAAAGGCTTTATTATTATTATTATTATTATAACTTTATATAAAATTTCTCCGAAAACCGGTTATTTACATACATACATACATAACATCACGCCTTCATTCCCAGAGTGGGGTAGGCAGAGCTACAGAAACACCAACAAATCCAAAAAGACTTGTTGATAATTCTGTAACCACATGTTGCAGAAGCAGGCTAAGATGTTTACCAGTGTATCAGTGACAGGTTGCAAGCCCATCGCCTAACAGCACTACAAGCCCTTATTCCCTTAGTCGCTTCTTACGACATCCACGGGAAGACATGGAGTGGCACTATTCTAACCCGGCAACCACACGGTTATTTAAACTTTATTTAAGGTGTTTAGTTATAACAAATAAAGTTAAATAAACAACAAGTTACAGCTTTCTAGTACTAAGAGTCTTACAGCTAGGCTACAGACGGACGGACATGGCTTATAGTTTATAAGGGTTCCTAGTTTGACTACGGAACCCTAAAAAGTACCCTTGCACTTTGAAATTTGAAATTTACGATTAATTATCAAAAAAATATATATTTATCATTTCACAATTTATTGTTCTGTAACGCACTTTGTTGGTTACGTTTTCTTACATTTAGCTTTTCGCGTTATTTAAACTGTGCTTATTAAGTGTGCCTAAAATATTTTTTTTTTTATTCAGCACCTCAAAAAGGGTGGATTTGCTGTTAAAAGACAGTGAGCAAAACTCGATTTTGCTGCGAGCGTGAGACAAATATAAAGGTGGTCGTGGTGCGGCACGAGGGCGGATGGGGGATGTCGTTTTATTTTTACTGTGCTGTATTTTTAACCTAGTGGTGGTAGGACCGTGTGCAGGATCCATCCGGATCCCTACCACTATCATATCCATTAACCACCCGCCAAGCAACAGTGTTCGCATTGTTGTGTTGTGGTGTGGGGATAAAACAACCGGTGAAATTACTAGCATACAGGCATTCCATCTTAGGCCTCAGGGTTGGCAACGCATTTAAGGTCTTAGGATTATAGTCTTGAGAATTCAAATGTCTATGGGTCTCAGATTCCACTTACCAGGTGGCCTGAGTGCTCGTGTGCCTTCTCCTTAACATAAAAAAAACTTAAGGTTATATTTTCTCGCTGCTGAGGTGAAAAATTGTTGGTGCAACACGAGACCAAAGTTAATTGCATCTCGTGACTTTGAATCCCTCGCTGCACTCAAGATTCTAACTTAGAATCACTCGCTACGCTCGTCATTCAATTCAAGAATCATTCGCTTGCTAGGGATTAAAAATCAACATTCGCAGCAAAAAGCAACTTTGCTCTCTTGTTGTCACATCGCACTCAATATCGCAATAATAAGCACATTAATTCTCATACGAAACGGACCCATTATCGATTTGTAGTTTGCAAAGAGTAAACACGATGAAAATCCACTACTGACCCTGGTGATTTATTCATGGCGCATCCTTCTCAGCTGTTTTGATATCATTCCAACAATGCCCCTCAGAATTACAATCGCGTCGAGGTATTATCTCCAACAAAGTACACCACCGCCCGGGCCTGACGTGGGCAAATGTCATCCTTTTGTTTTGCCGCCGTGATATCTTTTACAACTTAGCACGGTTGGGTTAAATTAAAATTTAAATATTTGTACATTTCTCACCCTTACAAGTTGTGGGGCGAAAGCTTGAAATTGTTTTCGCTGGTTTATGAAGTAGAAAAATGGTTAAACGAACAAAGAGTTTGGCGAACTACTTGGATCGATCTGATCTATAATAGGGAGCATGTATGAAAAACAGAATTCAGTTTCATTGATGCGATTTAGGGGAGAATGTAAAAAAACACATAAAACGCATTGCACTTACCCGTTTATTTGAAAAAATATTTTTTCGGTATGATATAAGTAGCGTATTAAGTAGCCGTTGCAGCGTGAAAGAGTAATAAAGTAACAAACACACACACACACAGGATTCTAAAATAACCATCGCTCTTAAAAACATTTCTACAAAAATAATTTCAACAAAGCTATTATAAAATGTTAAAAACTAGGACAATCAACATTCAACATGGCGCCCGCGCCCAGTCTAGTGTAAAATCTGATAAAGAAAGTGCTGTAAGACTCCATTCCCCGTATTAACTGTTAATCTCGGAAAGATGATGCCGGCACGACTTTTTCAGGTTGATAACTTAAAATGTTTTTGTGTTTCTTAAACTTATTTTGGAATTCGTTTAATAAATCATTTTTATTACTAATGATGACCACAATGAAATGGATCACATCAAGGATGTACTCCTTGATGTGATCCATTTCATTGTGGAGTCATCTTACACTGCCGAATCACCATATTATAGAAATACCGTGGAAAGACCACAATTAGCAGCTGACGTTTAAACTTCCTTTAGCAAATTACATTGGTCATTAATAAAAATAGTGTTTGTTAGTTTGTTATCTTTCACGCTGCAACAGCCGAACGGATTTGGATGAAATTTGAAATAGAGATAGCTTATACCCTGGATTAACACATAGGCTACTTTTAATTTCGAAACAATTCAAAGTTTCCTAGGGAATAACGATAGTCGTAATCTACGCACACGAAGTCGCTGGTAGAAGCTGGCGATTTATAAATGAAAGCATTTTGGATTAATAATAAAAATACAAGTTTATCAGCGAGGGTTACAGGTAACCCACATGGTCATTCGCACATCCAAAAAAAAGATGGCTTTCTTGATATCAATGATAAACGTATAATAAGTAAGGTAAATAATAAATAGTAACAAGATAATTCACTACCGTCCGATATTACGTTACAAATCCATCCTTTTCTTTTATATAACGAGAGAGAAAAGGAGCATGATAACTTTAGCCGACATAAATTTTGAATTGGGGAGTGGATAAATCAAGCCTAGGTCTTATTGTTATTTCTGTCTACTGATGGAACTTTAAAAGGAAATAATAAAATGCTTATTAATAATGACGACACTGCAAACAGTAAAACATAATTACGTGAGTGCTTTTAAAAGGAAGTTAAACTCTATATGACACTGTCTATGGTTTTGAGTTCTTCGCGTCACTACTTGATGTTTTTTAGTGGTTTTTCTTAACGATAAATATCAGTTCCATGAAACAAAGAAAACAAATTATAATTATATAATATGAACAAACTTGTGATGACGTAACATCCATATTATCCAGTAGACGTATAGACATCGCGGTTTAATTGTCACAAAACAAATAGGGTACAAAAATGTCTCTTTCATAAACAAATAAATCATACTGTATATCATTTTTAAACTACAAGCACGATTAACACCACTATTATTTTCCTTTTCCTCACTTTTGACTATGGCAAAGTAGCACTATACGTGCAGTGTGCCTATATCTGTTAAAAAAACATACGAATAGTTTTCAAAGCAAAGTAAACGAAATTATTCAAAATAGTAGATGATTCAACAAGGGACTTAAGTAAGCCATTATGACCCGCGATATTTATACACCCGAGCAAAACGAGGGTGGATGAAGTTCGCGTGTCATTATGGCTTTTTAGTCTAGAGTTAAACACTTAACTTTTCGCTTCGATTGCAAGAAAAATAAATCTTAAATTATAATAGTTTTAACAAAGTCACTTAAAAAAATACTTATAGCACTATCACTTTACTCTTGATCCGTCACTGTAATACAGAAAGAGACGGTAAAAATGTTGTTCTTGGGATTAGAACATAACAAGTAGTCCATAGACAACTTTTTCGAAACGAAGACTTAGGCGGTGGGGGTTGTATGCCCAGTCCCAGCCTGGGGATTATTAGCCTCCCCTAGGGATTATAGGCATCACTACTCCGCCTATACATAGCTATAATGATTCATGTTAGGGCATGAGACGTGAGAAACAACTTAAATTACTACAATTTGCTCACTAGTAGAAATTACCCGGAACCCTTAATCAAATGCATACTTTGCATACTTTCCTGCTAAGGATAGTCCATTTCAATTACAACTCGACTCTGTTATGGGAGTGCTGCTAAAAGCTTCTCCGTATTATCGGCCGAGGTTACGTGAGGGAAAGAGGAAATTTATTAACATCTTGATTAGGCTATCTTCATTCACGTTCCTTTGCCTCTATATCTGAATGGTTCGACGGAAGGGCGAAACTCTTATTTCCTGCGTAAGATTACTTAGGAGATTTACGTTACAAATAAAATTGTTGTGGATAAATAAATGAACCATGGGGCTTAAGACGGATAATTAGCTCATACACAGATTTAGGTTACCTTCTTTCCTGTGGACACACCGAAAGTTAACGTTTTTAAAGCCTAATTTTCTGGCTAAGCCCATTCCCGCGAAAACACCTTCAGGACTGCTTTAGACCTATCATATAAAAACATAACTTATATGCACACAAGCTCTTAACTATTGACCACAGGAGAGACAACTTTTGTTTTTAAGAATATGTAAAGTAAATACTCTAGAAGAGAAAAATTGTACGAGGATGTAAATTCGGCCTGGATCTCTATTCTACTGCGTTATAACGATATCGCGTTTGACGTGTTTAAGAGTCGTCTATGATTCGGCCGTCATTATTTTATATGACATAATAGTTACAAACGTTAACAATACGGAAACACTTACCTTGTAGAATCTCGGCCCAGCTGATATTATACACGGTAATAACGACATTGCCTATGACATGTTTCAGTATTGTCAACGTTTTGATAACTCTTATTTACTTGACAGTGGCGGTCAAGATGAAAACAATACTAAAATAAGTCAAACGCAATATCGTTTTAACCGAGTAGAATAGAGGTCCAGGCCGAATTTATTTACTCGTACAGTCAAAAACATTTACTTAAAAATAACAAGTAATTATCAGTATTCAACCCCGTAGTACATTATTCATCAACGACATTTTATTACGAGTACAGTTACATTTTCCAGCGCGTTTGTATTGTTTTCGACTCGGCCATTCGACCATAACTGTCAACTTATTAACGACATTACGATAATAAGTGCAAAGGCAATGTAGTATTGAGATCGTTTATAAAATATCAATCGTCATAGCAGAGCTAATGAGAAAATAAATCAAACAATTTGATGTACTTTTTTGACAAAATTAGAAAAAATCCTGAGAAAACACTGCTAAATGACTTTAGCTCAGCCAGAGTCGCGGGCAAAAGCTACATCGTATAAATCACTCTAGTACTCTAGCATCATACATTAATCTCTAGGGAGTTTTTTGACTCAATGTGCAAAAGGGCTCATTCTTGCCTCCCACTCAAAACAAGAGCGAAAGTAGGGTACAAATTTTCATAAGCACGAAACGTTGCATTTTTTACAGAACTCCAGGTAAGTTTCCCTCCTGAATTATCCTGGAAACCCAACGCCCGAGTAACCGGAGATCCCGAGGGAGCCAGCAAAAAGCCGAAGGAATGATAATAGGCTGATTAAGGAGGTCTCCGCGTGCCGCATTGTGTTCTGGCATGTTTTCTTGCTAAAATACTTTGGATACGAGTAATGTTCATTCAATCGGCAAGCAACCGTGACTCACCTTTGTGGCGATGTTGCTTTTGAAACGAAATTAGGTCTGATTTAAAGTTGTGAAAGCAAGAAAGAAGTTATTTTTAACGTATAAAAGAATGATATTGATTAGTCCCTGGTAAGTACAAGTCGTATTTTATGAAATCGAACGATAAATCATTTTGAAGGGACTTGTTCACTGACACTTAGTAATTAAATCTATCACCATAGTTTTGGTTCGTGGTAATTATAATTTAATTATACATATATACATAAAGCCCTCATTCCCAGAGTGGGGTAGGCTAAGCTACAGAAATACCAACCAATCTAAAAAGACTTAATACTAATTTTGTAAATATATTTTGCACAATCAGGCCAAGAAGTTGACTAGTGTATTAGTGACAGGTTGCAAGCCCATCGCCTAACAGTACTACAAGCCCTTATAGCCTTTTTAATTATCTTATGAATGTATGTAAACTCTTTATTACACAAACAGAAAGTAACAAAGTAAAACCGGGTAAGAGCATGTCGGACCATTGCTCAGTGTAGGGTTCCGAAGCCGTTAAGTAATACAATCATTCTATTTAAAGCCATTTGGTGCCGTCTTAGATGATTTAACTAGGTATGAACACTTTAAACGCCTGTATCTCAAGAACTAATGATGTCTTCTTAGTCGTGATAGTTTTCCTTTTAAATCCGTTATATGCGCTTTCATGTAAGATTTTTTTAGACTTTTAGTATTTGATAAATAAAATAGCGGACGGCTAAATGTACTACAACAATTTAAGAGACAAAAGATAAACTAAACTAAAGATAGACTACTTTTATAGTACAAAATAAATACGTACAAATAATACATGAATTAAATTAAGTAATCGAATATATACTAGCATAATTCTCATTAAATACATTACTATAAAAATAAATACATTTAAATATATAAAAGAAGAAACTGAATGAGTGACAGACTGACATATCAACGCACAGCCCAAACCGCTGGTTCTAGAGATTTTAAATTTGGCACGAGGTTCCTTATGAAGTTTAGGGGAGCGATAAGAAAAGATTTTTGGAAATTCATCCTCTAAGGGGTACAAATAGGGGGAGCAGCGGGACACTAAGTTTACGCGTACAAATTCGCGGGTGTCCTCTAAATAAGTATGAAAAGTAGAAAGGACACTCGTGACAAATATTAATATTATTATTTTAAAATAATTAGCCATTACTATAAAACTTATTATTTTATGATAAAAAAAATATAAAATTAAAAAAAAAATGCGGCGCTTCTTCGAACAATATTGTTTTGCCCTAATCACTTGTAGATTATATTTTTATTACTGACAATAAAAAGACCATTAATTTTCATACATGGATTTTTAATTACTTACTATAATAATAAGTAATTATTAAATCAATTGTTAGTAAAATTCCCGTTTCAGGGCATGTCAGAGTAAATCTCAAGTGTTAAAACACTGTCATCTCTGACATATCTTGAGACGAGAGTTAAACTCAAGATTAGTCTTATTAAATACGGCCCAAGCCGCGTAGAAATCGTTTATCGTTATTCCCTCAGGAACCGTCTAATTATTCGGGATAAAAAGTACCCTATGTCCTTTCCTGAGGCAAATATATTTATACCAAATGTAATCTAAATCAGTGCAACGGTTTAACCAAATAATTACTATCCCGTTCACTCTTGAATTCGATAGTATATTGCGCATTCATATTTCTTAGAATCATGACGCAAGCTAAATACCGTTGATTAGTAAGTCGTGCTAATGGGAAGTGATTTTGAGTTCAATAATTAATTGAATACTAAAACCATACAACGGTCCAGTTAGGTAGGTCCAACTTCGAGAAAGAGGTCACTCGTCGAATCCGACTCGGCTGGGCAGCGTTCGGGAAGCTTCGCAGTGTCTTTTCGTCCAAATTACCGCAGTGTTTGAAGTCAAAAGTCTTTGACCAGTGTGTGTTGCCGGTGATGACTTACGGATCTGAGACGTAGGCGCTAACGATGGGCCTCATAAGAAAGCTCAGAGTCACTCAGAGGGCTATGGAGAGAGCTATGCTCGGGGTTTCTCTGCGGGATAGAATCAGAAATGATGATATCCGCAGTAGAACTAAGGTTACCGACATAGCCCGAAGAATAGCGAAACTTAAGTGGCAGTGGGCGGGGCACATTGCTCGCAGGACTGATGGCCGATGGGGCCAGAAAGTTCTCGAATGGCGTCCACGGACCGGGAGACGAGCTGTTGGTAGGCCTCCAACAAGATGGAGCGACGACATCGTAAGGATGGCGGGATCGCGATGGATGCGGAAGGCACAAGACCGGTCTAAGTGGAGAGCCTTAGGGGAGGCCTATGTCCAGCAGTGGACGTCTTTCGGCTGATATGATGATGATGATGAAAATCATACAGAATATTCATTTGCAAGTTAACAGATCAAAGATGGCTGGCGATGTTCGATTGATACGATTAAAGTAACCAGAACTAAGCGGCAGAAATGTACATGCTTTATTTCAATATAACTATCACTTTACAAACTTTAACACTTCACTTTAAATAGAGATAGTAGTTAAATGTAAACTTTACGAGTGATTTTAATTACTTTGACCTTTTACTATCATGGCTGTAATCGAAAAAGTAGATTAACTGTAATAAAAATGTTGTTCTAATTATTTGAGTGTTGTTCTCGGTGTTCTGTTATTAGGAATAACCCGTTAGAGCCCGTGTGGTTGCCGGGTTAGAATAGTGCCACTCCATGTCGTCCCGTGGATGTCGTAAGGGGCGACTAAGGGATTAAGGGCTTGTAGTACTGTTAGGCGATGGGCTTGCAACCTGTCACTAATACTAGTAAACTTCTTGGCCTGATTGTGCAAAATGTGGTTACAGAATTATCAACAAGTCTTTTTAAAGTTGTTGGTATTTCTGTAGCTCTGCCTACTCACTCTGGGAATGAAGGCGTGATGTTATGTATGTTTGTATGTAGGAATAACATAACATTATTTATGTTGACGATTTGCCTGTAATTTCGTTTGTTTTTATTGCAATGCAAATTTTCTTGTATCATTCATTACAATGTTACACAATGAATGAATACACAAAACAAAGCTATGCAATATTGTTTTTTTTTTTTTATCGCAGCTTCATATTACACGCTTTTATTTTCCATTAAAGTTAAAACTTATTTATTTTTGATTATGCATTCCCAATAAGTTCAAAAAAGTGTATGATGAATGCAAGTATTCGTTTTTGAGTTTTGGACGTTTTCTATGTATTTCTTCCTGCGCCCTATTTATACCGTTGTCTACGTACAAGCCTAGAGCTTAGTTTGGGACTCAACTTGTGTGAGATTATTCCCTAAAAAAAACAATGGTTATCAGATCCCACATGCATAGGCATGTACCATGTACACATACATAAAATCACCCCTTCATTCCCAGAGTGGGGTAGGCAGAGCTCTGTTACAGAAATTACAACAACCCTAAATAAATAAAATAAATATCAGGGGACAATGTCACACAAATTGACCTAGTCCCAAACTAAGCTCTAGGCTTGTACTATGGGTACTAGACAACGATAAACATACTTAAATATATATAGAAAACATCCAAGACTCAGGAACAAATATTCGCGCTCATCACACAAATATCTGCCCTTACCGGGATTTGAACCCAGGACCGCTGGCTTCGGAGGCAGAGTCACTCCCAACTATGCCAACGTGTCGTCAAAAAAGACTTGTTTATAATTCTGTATCCACATTTTGCACAATCAGGTCAAGAAGTTTACTAGTGTACTCGTAGTAGTGACAGGTTGCAAGCCCATCGCCTTACAGTACTACAAGTCCTTATTCCCTTACCGTGTACCATCTTCATACCAAAAAAAAGTTTGCTGTAGTGTAGGGCGCGTCATTTCAACTAAGCTGCGATGTAAAAGTCAAACCATTCTAAACTCTATTGGTAAAAACATAAACTCATATACTCTATTGGAAAGAGCTATGCTGGGTGTCTCCTTGCGAGATCGAATCAGGAATGAGGAGATTCGCAGGAGAACTAAAGTAACTGATATAGCTCATCGGATTGCAAACCTTAAGTGGCAGTGGGCGGGGCAAATTGCTCGTAGAACTGATGGCCGTTGGAGCGGAAAGGTTCTAGAGTGGCGGCCGCGAACCGGGAGACGAAGTGTTGGCAGACCTTCCACAAGGTGGACTGACGATCTGATAAAGGTCGTGGGAAACCGCTGGATGACAGCAGCAGAGGACCGATCGTTGTGGGAAACCCTGGGGAAGGCCTTTGTTCAGCAGTGGACGTCTTGCGGCAGATAATGATGATGATGAAAAACATAAAATTGAAAATTCTTATACTATTACAATGCAGTTAGCCGCCTTTGGTTAGCAGCAGTAAGGCAAGCATTACCCAAGTGTATCATCTAGTCGCCATAAATCACGCTGTTCTACAAGAAAAAACCATCAAAGGCGCGTCCACACGGTAAAAATTGTTTACACAAGTAATTAAAATGGCATGACGTGGCGCCTTGCCCCGGGCCCGTAATCCAATTCCGGGGGAGTGTCCGGGAACGGCCGAACCGTCGCTAATTAAATACCGCAGTAAATCAACCATATTTCTGATAGGTTAATGCGTGGATGGCGAGTGTAGACCTCGCTTATGGTTAAATGTATTTTTTATTTTTTTGTAGCAAGGTCAAGGGCGAAGATAAACGAGCACACAGGCCATCTGAGGCAGACCACCTGACGGTAAGTATTTACATTATTAAGACTTCAATCTCAAGACCCCAATCCTAAGACTGCAAATCTTGCTAATTAAATATCCTTTTGCTTCAACACATAAACGATCATCAACATTAATTGTACAGTCCGAAAATAAATACAGGGTGCTTTTTTCACTTATTCCCAAAATACCTGAATTTAATAATACTAAAATATTTCTATTTTTTATTAGATTTCCAAAACAACAAATTCGAAATATTGGGTCAAGATAACTATACCCTAATTTGGATGGTTCGTTTTACAATATTAAAATTATTGTTTATCGGCATTTAGTGCTTTTATCCCGGAAAATCGAACAGCTCTCATAGAAAAATAATGAATGTTTGTTGCGTAATTGGTTCCACGAGCAAAAGCTGGCATTATTATAATGAAATAATTAGGAATGAAATAACAAACAGCTTAAAAACAGGAAAAATGAAATAACAAACAGCTTTAGCACTTAGCAACGGAAATAAATAATCAAAGGAAATTAATTTATTTGCGATACATTCAACAGCCTTCCTTGTGCAAATAAAATTAACGGACGATCTACGCCGTTCTTATAAAACCGGCGAAGCTTAGTCACATAAACGTTTTGAGCACGATTCTAATATTAGCTGGTGGTAGATAGGACATAGAAATGGTCGAGTAAAGGTTTAATAAACTTTCAGGGTGCCGTTAATTTGGCATAACATCGATTGTCCGAAACACGGGGTCCTATCATTTCGTAACCAACGTTTCTTAAATGATTCATTTCACAAACATATCATTTGACAACCCGCATTTCTTTCCCAAACTGTAAATCATTCTGGATTTATTATTTCAAGACTATCGTGTAGAACCCTATAGGTTAGGTTAGGTTAGTTTTATATAACATACATACATACATAACATTACGCCTTCATTCCCAGAGTGGAGTGGGCAGAGCTACAGAAATACCAACAACTCTAAAAAGACTTGTATATAATTCTGTTACCACATTTTGCACAATCAGGCCAAGAAATTTACTAGTGTATTAGTGACAGGTTGCAAGCCCATCGCCTAACAGTACTATAAGCTCTTATTCCCTATATATAAATCCTGAAATATTTGTAGTTACAGAAAAAAAAAACGGGTTGGCCATGGAATAGGTTGCGAAAGGATGCATTTGTCGAAGATTTGTCGGCAAAAAGGCAGTGAACCCCGCCGTGAATGCATTTAGCGTACTCATACTTGGCATAATCGTTTTTCAACGAATGTTAACATTGCAAAAATCTTATTTGCTATAATTGCCAACTATCCGCACATTTGATTGGTCGAATTATATACAGTACCCTAACGACAAAGGCCGATGTTATTACGAATAATGTTTTTTAGCATAGTGAACATATTGCATAATGCTGTGTAGAAAATGACATAACTGGGATCCTATCATTTGATAACCAACGTTTCACAAATGATTCATTTCACGAAAATATCATTTGACAACCCGCTTTTTTTTTCCGAAACTGTAAATGATTCTGGGTTTATTTAAGGACTATCGTGTAGAACACTATAGGTTAGGTTAGGTTAGCTTAGCTTTTTAAAATCCTGAAATATTTGTAGTTACAGAAAAAAAGCGGGTTGGCAAATGAATAGGTTGTGAAACGATGCATTTGTCAAAGATTTGTCGGCGAAAAGGCAGTGTACCCCGAAACGCATTTAGCATACTCATACTTGGCATAATCGTTTTTCGACGAATGTTAACATTACAGAAATCTTATTTGCTATAATTGGCAACTATCCGAACATTTGATTGGTCGAATTTTATATAGTAACCTAATGACAAGGCCGATGTTATTACGAAATATTTTTTAGCATAATGCTAATAAACTGTGTAGAAAATTACATAACTACAATGGGTTAGAACAGAAGCGACCCAGATAAGTTAGGTTAGAATCGATGTTCGATTTTTTATTTATTGAAAAAAACTTGCTGGTTTGCTTGCACATGCATACTTCAGCAACATCAGCTTTCGAATAGCTATTAGGTCTTTCAATCCAAGATTAGGTTGAATAATTTAAAGCTTTAATAATATTCTATTTAGTATTTTTTTTGCGAACAAAGATTAATCCTTGCGACGATTCGCCTAATAAATTGTATGCATAAAGATTATTCGGCTAACGGGTTTCTGCCAAGTGATAAACTATGCCACAAGAGTTGATGCCTATTTACAATTATGCTATAAGTAATTATGCAATATACAATTATTACAAAAGAGGTCTGCGTAACAGTAACAAACGAAACGTTTAATCTCGTGTGTTATTTATTCCTATTCCTCCTGTTCTGTTGCTGTGCGTAGTGTAGTTACTATTTACGACGTATTTTGTAATGTCCATAATTTAGTTTTGATAAGCTAATTCCCAAGCAGCAGTGTTCGCGGCGTTGTGTTCCGGCATGGTGTTATTACTAACATAGAAGCCATCCATAGATTCCATCTTAGTCCTTAGGGTAGTTTTAGGATTCCAGTCGTAAGATTGTACTCTGAGAATACAAATGTCTATGGGTCACACATTCAACTTACCATCAGGTGGCCTGTGTACTCGTCTGCCTTCACCGTACCTTGCAAAGCAAATTTGGCTTTCATAATGAGCTGCAAACCATTATCGCCCGAGTCTGTGAAATTTTCCTGCTAGGTGGGTGTACAAAATAAACGTAGGTACAAATTGCTCTGGTTCATTTTAAAATAGCAAGCGTGGGATCCACTGAATAATGGGTGAATTGAATGGGTTATATAAATGGTGCCTGTTATTCTTGGAACTTGTAACGATCGTGACGTGAACGACCCTTAAGGTTCAAAATAAGAGAACTTTATAGTATAATAATTTTACTTTGAACGTATTGGTTCCAAATAAATACCAACAGATTTATATTAATGACTGTTGCCTGGGACTTCGTCCGCGTAAAAGTCGTGTAAAACGGGTAAAAAGTTCTCTACGTCCTCCTAAAGTGCAACCAAACACACATACAGACAGAGTCACATTTCTAATATTCATCATCATTATTTACTGAAGAGCTTCAGTGCTATGCTCTTGTCGGTGAAGTAGTTTCCATTCTTCTCTATTCTGAGCCTTTTCTTTATTATTCTGATATAGCACGACGCCTACTTTTTGTTTTAAGTCTAGGTAAGTTCTTCTTGGTCTCCCTCTTTTTCTTTTTAGATTTCCGTAGTCAAACTACGAACCGTTTTAGTTTCGCAATGTCCATCCATCCGTCCGTCCGTCCGTCCGCAGCCTAGCTCAGAACTCTTAGGTCTAGAACGTTGTAATTTAGCGTGCATCATCTTTGTCACGCCTACAAAGTGGTAAAATAAAATCTTGAAATATATTATAGCTCCCCTACACTTGGAGTCAAGTTTGTTAGAGTCAACTGTCTCCCCTACAGCCAATACTAAAACTCTAAAAAAGAACTTGAATAAAAGAGCATATAACGAATTTTAAAGGAAAACTATCATGACTAAGTAGACATCATTGGTTCTTGAGATACAGGCGATTAAAGTACTCAATTTTATACTTACTGAGGGCATTTAAGACGGCACCATTTGACTTTAAATAGATAATTAGTTTATTAGTTGTTGATTTTTATGTTTGTAGTAAGTACCTAACGGCTTTGGAACCCTACACTGAGCAAGGTCCGACATGTTCTTGCCCGGTTTTTTTCTTTTAATTGGTCTAGGTAAGATCTTCTTGGTCTCCCTTTTCCTTTTTTCTTCTAATTCTACTCATTTATCATCTTTATGTACTCGTCGTGAAGTAACAGGTGACCAAACATTTTCTCTCATCTATTTTCTATATAACCAGGTAGAACTGGTGAATGATTAAGTACGTCTATCTTGGTCATCGTTTATCCTTTGACAGTAGTCTTCAGGTAGCAGAGATCGAAAGTCGAATACGGCTGGGATGGGCTGCCTTCGGAAAACTAGACGACGTCTTTAATTCAAAACTCCCGCAATGCCTCAAGACCAAGGCCTATAACCAGTGTGTCCTGCCTATTTTAACATACGCATCCGTGGCATGGCCGCTCACAAAGCAAAATCTGCACAAAATTCAAGTAGCACAAAGAACTATGGAGCGCGCCATGCTAGGAATCTCTCTAATGGACCGCATACCTAATATCGAAATTCGCCGGAGAATCAAGGTCGAAGATGTCGGTAAGCGGATCATGAGACTGAAGTGGCAATGGGCGGGACACCTGGCTAGGAGAGAAGACGGTCGGTGGACCAAGGCGGTGACCGAGTGGTGGCCAAGACAGGGACACCGATCAGTGGGTAGACCACCAGCCCGCTGGTCGGATGACGTCATCAGATCGGCGGGCAGACAATGGATTCGTGCAGCACATGATCGTGGTGAGTGGCGTGACAAAAGGGAGGCCTATACCCAGCAGTGGGGAGATACGGGCTGATTTGATTGATTGATTGATTGATTTTCTATTGTCTGCAATAGATTTCTCTTTTCCTTCACTATGCTAAAAACTTCCTCATTCGTTTTCATTTATAATATTAGTATGGTCATTTTTGTTTTGTTGTCGTACCAAATAGTTATCAACTGTGTCTCGTTTAACAAGCAGGTTTGGTACCTAGGCTTTGGAGATTTAGTTGATATCTTATATACTGGTAATTCCCACGGACACTTTGATAAATAGTATCGGGATCAAAAATAACATTTTAATCCATGAGATGTAAAAGTTATCCAAACTCGTTCAACCAATAATCTCCAATTGGAAAACCAACATACAAACATCCATACATCTTTACAATCTTTTTAACAAATGGTAAGGTTTGCAAGGAGGGTTTGTGATGCTTCTAGGTGAATGAATTCATGAAAAAAACGATTTTTCACGTGAACTCCTCCGCGTAAAGTCGTTTATCGATATTTCCTCGGGCACTGGCCGATTTTATGGGCTAAAAAGGGCCCTGTCTCCCGAGACAGGGCCCTTAAAGAAGAAAAAGAGAGAAAAAGTCCCGACTTTTTCTCTCTTTCTTTCAATTTAAGAGCCCTGCTCTTGTCAGTGGAGTAATTTTCAATCTTGTCTTCTCTCTTATCTTTTCACCGTTGGTTTTTTAATGGTAAGGAGAAGGCACACGAGCACACAGGCCACCTGATGATAAGTGGGATTTAAGACTCATAGGCATTTGCATCCTCATAAATCATAACTACAATTTCAAGATTGCAATCCTAGGACCGCAAATGCGTTGACAACCCTGAGGACTAAGGTGGGAATGAATGAATGAATGAATGAATGAATGAATTATTTATTCGCTGTAAGTGTGGGTTACAATGTTGTCTTAATATTTGCTATAGATCGCACACTTAGCTGTGTCCAGCATGCAAAAATTTATTAACTTATAACTATACTTATTAGCATCTATACTAGTAATTCGATTGGTCTTATATCCTCACACCTTTAGACGAGAAGAGTTTAAAACGTAATAATTTTAAAAGTAATAAGTTAGTCGTAGTTACTTCTAACTAGATATAGTTTTGACATTATGCTATATTGAATATGTAAGACATATATTCTACACCATTTTATGGTAGGCTTAAGAACTAAACCGGCAACCCTAAGCCAAACTGTCATACATTCGGGTTTGGGGTGAATGATCGAAACTGTTTATTATGACGTAGCTATGCAGTTCATTTAACGGTAAGCGTAAGGACAGAGCTATGGTAGTTATATAACTCTATCCTTTACTCTCATTGTAAAATGAACTGCATAGCTAGGTCAATAACCCTCTGATTCTATTGGTGGACTTTATCATCGCGCACCGCTCCGCTACCTCGAATAGCTTTGGTGGATACTCACTCTTAAAGATAAGTTGGATCCCGTTTAAATTTACCTTTGCAACCTGATATTACCATTCAAAGGTCGCGCCGTGTTACGGCGACATTCACCCAAAACCCTATTAAGATCACTTTTCTATTTTCATACCTCAACATTAAAATTATGCCTACGTGAGTAAAATCTCAACAACAAGAATAATGAACTCCCAACTCAGGCTTAGCTAGGATAACAGGACCAATAATACCCTCAGTGTATTCCTATTTAACTAATATAAAAGAAAGAGAGTCACTGAGAGACGTAAGATATAATAATTTTATTATACCCTTGTGCTATTTTTAGGGCCAGGAGAAAATGTCGAAAATAAAAACGAGGTATTAGGACAAATTAATCTTTTCGTTATTAGGAAATATGAGAATTATTAGGAAGCAGATCGGGTACAGTTCACTTTGGCATTTGTATTTTCAAATTGTTAAACATATTTAAGTTAGTAATTCCTGAACGAATATCAAGTGCTAACATAAGTTACAATAATTATAATGTTGTTATGGTTTATCTCATTAATATACCTATGTATGACGAAAAGGTTAGCCAGTGGTTGGTCACACTTTGCCTACAAAACTAGCGGTCTCGGGTTTGATTATTTGTTTCTGCTAGCTACACTATTATTACTTTAGGATGGTGCCTGTGACAGCTCATTTAAACACGTATTACACTTCTTTAACTTTTGATAAATACGAGATTGGTATAAACCTTGCGACGTTGTTCAGGAATTTAAATAAATAATGGCCTATATTTAAATACCTCGCTTGTCAGTACAGTAAGTAATTGAAGTTACTAAATATGGCTGTCAAATGCACCATCCTACAGTGCAAAGATTATAGGGTTGCGTCGTTGCGCATCTCTCGATAGTTAATACGCACGCAAACAAACGCGACGAAGCCAGCCCTAACTAAACCGACTTTGTTGAGTTTGCTTGTGGTGACTCGCGGCGTGTACGGTCGAGCCACGCACACATGGAAGCCGCGCGGTATACATTTGTTTGAAGATAACTACTGTCTACATAAACACTGCAAATGTGCAACGTCAATTTGACTTTTGACCCAAGTATTATAAATGCGAAAGTGTGTTTGTGTGTGTATACATTGTTACTCTTTCACGCTGATTACTCGGATACCCCACAGAGACTACTTTTCATCCGGGAAAATTTTAAAGTTCCTAAGGGAATTTCGATAATTGAAATCTACGCGGACGAGGACGAAATGCCGAAATGCAATAGACCAAACTGTCCGTTGTCATATAATTTTAAAATTATATATATTTACTATTAATTTCTGCGCCATTACAGGATATAATAATGTTTATCTCACTCTACATTGTAACATATTTATGTCATTATATGCAAATGATTGTACTTATACGCATTAACGGTTTTTTAAAGCTTGCTTTTACAATCGCCAAGAAGTTTACTAATGTATTAGTGACAGGTTGCAAGCCCATCGCCTAACAGTACTACAAGCCCTTATTCCCTTAGTCGCCTCTTACGACATCCACGGGAAGACGTGGGCCATTCCACATCCTAATCCGGCGACCAAATATAAGAGTTAAGACGTTGAGAATAAGGAAACACGTCAAATGCAATATCGTTCTACTGCAAAAAAAAAGAAGTTTTCTTCGCAGACCAATATTCGTTTCTCCATTAACGATGTCAACACACCCATTTCGCCTAAAACAAAACATTCGTCATTAACGATGAGCGATGACGATCGCGATGTCCACTGACTTTTACTCTCATTCATCCCTCGTCCCCGCACGCGTCATTTGCGTCAACGTCAACCGTGACAGATTGTGGACTTTGATGTCCAGGGATAAAGGCGGTAATTGATTGATTGGTCGTGATAGGTTAATAAAGGTTTTTAGATGTATGGCGGTGTTTTGATTCGAGATGATAAATTACAGGGCTAGGGTCCATGTGTCATTTATCCGTAATTTTATTTATATTGGTATGTGTACTGATACAAATAAAGCCAATATGGTATAGGAAGCATGCGAAAATAAAAGTGGTGATGGAAGTTATTTGATTACCAAAAAAGCCCTGGTTTATCAAATTATCTACAAGGGGAGAGAATAGAAATTATCTCATTTTGTATGAAAATGTACAGCTTCACAATCCTCTTAAGGAGCGTTCTCTGTAGTGGTAGGACCATGTCCGTCCGGATTGCCACCACCATCTTATCCATTAACCTACCGTCAAGCAGCATTCGCATTGTTGTGTTCCAGTGTGGGGATAAGACAAACTGTGAAATTACTAGCATAGAGCCATTCCATCTTAGTTTTCAGGGTTTGTAACGCATTTGAAGTTACGTGGCTATTTAATCATCTTGAGTCCATAGACTTTGCACCCACTCCCTCATAACAGATGTATTCGATTTTGAAATGTGACGTCAAGAAACTTAGGACTTAAGAGGGTTCATGTCACACAATGTAACAGTACAACGATCCCCTCCATACCCTTGAAGTGTGACGTACTTTATGTATGGTCCCGTTATAAATACTCGTATGTATATTATGTATGTACTCATTGTCTTGTATTCAAAACACAAGCCTTGAATTTAGTTTAGGACTCGATCAACTTGAATGGGATTGTCCCCTGCTATTTATTAATTTATAACCTTTAACCTAAAAACTAAGTATGCATGTTTTCAAAATCATCGATAAATATTCAAGAGATTCAAGCAGCTGTTACCTTTCCACACATTCGGCGCCGAGCCTCCCAATATCCACATAAAACGCACCTGCCTAGTAGTTCTCGGCACCGAAGCTCGTCTAAGACATCTGCTGTCCTATGGGGTGTGACTAAAGGTTGGCTGAAGCACAACAAAAGTCCATTAGTGGGACCTCGAACAGATTAATTAATTCACACACTTCGACCTCCATTAAAGGCTGGGCAAGATCCACCCGGACGTCACGTCCTTGATGGGTTTATTTACGGCAATTTTACGGGATTCTGGCTCCGATTTAAATCATACTTATTACAGGGTACCCTTTATTTAGAGGTCGAAACTTAACCTGTATATAGATGACCCTTCCCTTTATCTAAACAACATAACATGGGTCGAGTAAAACACTTACGGTTTTCAAGATAATCGCAATTTACTGAAATTTCCATAAATCACATTATGTTTTTTTATCACTATTCTATAACTTGAAGGTTCAGATTGATTTGTTTTCTTGGGATGGATTGGGATGGCGATTGGGTACGTAGTTAAGGGTTCAATTAAAAAACGTATAATTTTTCATGTTTATAATGAAAACTACCCGTTGATTATGGTTTGTTTTCGTAACACCATGGATTTCTTTTCTCATTTAAGCACTTTAAGTAAAACATTTTTAAAATTAAAAAAAATTGAAGTCGATTTATAAGTCTTACTGAAATCTTATACAATCCATTATTATTTCGCCAAAAGAAACTTAATCAAAGATAAAAAGATATTTTTTATTCAAATCGAATAAATTTAATGGATTTGAATCCAATCTCATTTTAAAATGTCTCAGGTCACAGGACCTCGCGTTAAGGTTTGTTATTTCTTTGATTAGTTTATTTGAACAAGTTACTCATCGTTACTCATCGCAATTATAACAAAAAATATTAGTATTATTTGCAGAGAATTCGGCGTACACATAATTTTAAACACGTAGACTTTTCGTTCGATATTATAAACTGTAAGATTATTTTATACGTATCTCGATGAAATGTATTTTAACGACTCTTTTGGTTGTTTGTCAGTATGAATTTTCAAATGACAATCTCACACAGTTTTGGCAAGTTAAATTGAATCGAGTCCTAAAATTAGAAAATTTTGAAGTTTGTAGAACTTCATTCATTAAGATGATGAGTGATGAATGATGAAGTCAAAAGGTTGATCTTAAGAAGCGAATAATGACTGCAAAAACAACGGATCCCAACGACTACTCGCAAATTCAGGAACCTAACCTATTTGTATATAGCAAAGTGTTTTAATTGATATTCTTAACGAAATTATCCACAAATTTCAATTAAAATTCGCCCTAAAGCCGGTTATTTTTGATATGGTTTAGTGATGGGGCAGAGTGCGCATTGTTGTGATTCGGTGTTGGTATAAAAACCAGTAAAAAGAAACAATTGACTTCATCTTAGCCTTCAGGGTTGGCAATGTATTTAGATGACACGTTAGCCTAGTGTATCCTTTAATTGGTTGTTAAAATATAATTGTACTTTTTTATAGGGGCAAAAGATAGAATCACCATTTTCTGTTTTTATGAATTTGTGTTGTGACATTTTTTTGTGGTTATATACTCCCTGTGAACTCTATAGGTAAACTAAGTGACTTTTACCCTATAAAACGTATTTTTACTCTCCAATAGGGTTAGAACTCCTACAGTGAAACTTTTGTAATCTAAGATCACTACATATGAAGTATCTACTATTTGCTTGGGAAATATACACCTACTATCTATTCCTTCTATCCCTTAATTGGATAGAAGATGTAGTAAGCTTGCCTACTATGGTCCTGGGTTCAAATCCCAGTAAGGACAGGTATCTTTTTCACTAGTTTATCGTTGTCTTGTACCCTTAATAGAAGCCTATTTATTAGTTTAATAGGTCTAGGACTAGGTCAATTTGTATCACTCTCCTCTGATATTTGTTATTTATTAATTTGCAGTGTAAGCATTATAATTGTGAGATTGTTATCTTGAGAATACAAATGGCTATAGGTATCAGATTCCACTTACGATTAGGTGGCTTGTGTGCTCGTTTACTTTGTTGCTATCAAAATAAACTTAATACCTTTGAGACTTGAGTGTGTTTACAAACATAAATAACTTACCTACTTACCTATGCCATATTTCTACAACTTCATATCCACCTTGCCGCAACACTTAAACCCAGCCGTCGAGAATACTTATCAAATGATAAATGGGTGATTCTCCCTTTGAAGTGTGACAAATGTGAGCGAAAACAGGAAACAGACATGTGACAGTATGAACCCTGAATTACCACTTCAAATAAACCCGCGGAGCTACCCAAGACGCACCAGGAGTCGTTAACTTTGAGCTATTCGGTTTACAATGCGTGTTGTATTTGGAAACTTGTGTGCAGTTTGAGGTTTGTGACGGGTATGTATGTACACTGAACATTTTGAAAAATTGCATCGAGAATGGTTTTAAAAAACGAACATTTCTTATGTTTCAAAGTAATTCAAGGAGCAAATTATGTTTTTAGATAACTTATATAATTTAAACATATAAAAGAAGAAACTGACTGAGTGATTGACATATCAACGCACAGCCCAAAAACTGTTGGGTCTAGAGATTCCAAATTTGGCACGTAGGTTCCTTTGCGCGAGCTGATTAAGCTGAAATTTGGTACAACTTTGATGACGATACAATCATAATATGGCACCACTGAGATGTTCTGATGATGATGACAGAGTCGGTAGGTGGCGGCAGGATCTGTGCTATACTTAACGTAAACTTAGTTTGGACTTATTATGTTGGGCTTGATTGCAAAAAGTCCGTGTAGTTGCCGGGTTAGAATAGTGCCATTCCATTTTTTCCCGTGGATGTCATAAGAGGCAACTAAGGGAATAAAGGCTTGTAGTACTGTTAGGTAACGAGCTTGCAACCTGTCACTTATACACTGGTAAACATCTTGACCGGATTGTGCAAAGTGTGGTTGCAGAATTATCAATTGCCTTCCCCACTCTGGGAATGAAAGTGTGAAGTTATGGTATGTACGTGGGTAACTTTGCGAAAAATAAAATAGGTACAGTCGGCAACAAAAGCTTGTCCTAAAAATTAAATAATTGACTGAAGCTTATTAGTCGATTAATTATATTATTATTATTTTTATTTTTAAAATACAAAAAGACGTATAACTTGGTCCAATGTATGTAGTAGCTAGGTACTTTATAGTTTTATATACAATGTAATCTTATCCTACTAGTTACTATAAATGCGAAAGTTTGTGTGTGTGTGTTAGTTTGTTACAACTTCACGCTGCAACGGCTGGGCGGATTTGGTTGAAATTTGGAATGGAGATAATTCGTACCCACGATAAACACATATTATACTACTTTTAATACCGTTTTTATAGTATGTAGCATTGTAAAATCCTAAGGGAATAACGATAACCTAAATGTATGCGAACGAAGTCACAGGCAGAAGCCTACTTTATAAGTATTAACTGCATAGTTTGTTTGATTTTCAAACTGTTTCTCCACTTTCAACCTCAAAACAGACTACTTCACGTGATTTTAATTGGTAGCCCGAGAGTGACATGACCTACTTTATATCCCAGAATATATTATAGATAATTGGTAAAGAAGCAATTTGGGTTAATTTGTTTATGTATGCGATCTCTAAATATACTGGGAAATCCAGTTGATTTTAGGACAAAATGAACACTCAAACTTAACAGTAAGTAGCCAAGATTAGATGCATTCTGGGTTGACGTTAGCTGTCGGTAACGATCGTAGAATACGTCTTGGCGAGGACCGCAGAGGCGCTTTTTGAAAATCGAAGTTCGAAGTTACGTTAGCTCCATCTCTTTCTCTTGATTTCTCTCGAATCACGAGTTCAGTTCCTTTGTAAACGTAAATAACAGTTTTTTATCTCAACTTATACTATAAATTTGAAAGTAACTCTGTCTACCTATTATATTATTTGTGGGCTTTTGAAGATGGTTTTTTGTTTTTTAAGTCACTTTATTTTATACTTTTTAGTGATCATAATACCACTGAACTAATACTTCTCAATGAATAAGAACCATAGGAGCAACGCTGCGGGAAAGTCAAAGTGCATATCTTTCAACTATCTAAATCGAGATACCTTACGAAATAGGTATCATTGGAGAGTTTCGGTGGCCATCAGTGGTCTTCGTGATCAGTTTTACTTCACCAAATGAAACTTTCTGCATGCAAATGCTAGAAATGATACTGATAATACCAAAATAGCTGTATGTAAGTATGCCTAGAATATCTGAGTTCTCTTAACTCCTCATGGAGATCTTAGTAACAATGGGACCACCTCGGGAGTTGCAATACCCTAACAAACAAAATAATAATTTTCAAAATCGATCCACAATAATTGTCAATTATTGACGGAGTAATCGCGTAACAAATAAAAAAGGCAACAACATAGAGTCAAATTGAGAACCTCTCCCATTTTTGAAAGTAGGTTAAAAATAAAACTTTGAAATGTATTGCTTCTTAATAAACGCGCAATGTAAATCACTCAAGTACTTGTTTCTCTCGATATCTGCAATGAACAACTCTACTTACCTCATCCAACATGTTTATTTGCCGTGTCGGTTGAGCTTCATAAATAAGAGGTTGAAAGAAATTCTGATAAAACACGAAATTGTTTCCTTTATGTTGTTTAACAGCCATTACGAAACGTAAGATTCATTCTAGATCGAAAAACCGTTTAAATGCGTGTTAAACTTGCGTGAAAAGTGTTCCGTACTTTTTAGAAATTTCCTATTTCACTTTAAATACCAGAGACTTCAGGAAATGTTCACCCGTTTTCTTAAATAACTCCAAAACTATTTATCTTAAAATTATAAAATCAATACGTCTGAAAATATCACAATAAGCTCTTTCATTTGATACGTCACACGATATAGTTTGAAATCTCAAAAAAATACCCCCAAAAGTGGCCCCCATGTTTAAATTTTATTTACATTACACGTCCATCATTAGGTCACAAACTTACATACGAGTGCCAAATTTCAGCTCAATCAGTGTCGCGCTTAATGCGATGAAATTCGATGTGTAACGCGAGAAAAAAGTAGGATCCTCCTTGACCACGACAACGCCTTGTCGCGCACCGCCAGGCAAACCATCGACTACTGGGCGACGTCAGACGTTTTTAGGGTTACGTAGTCATACTAGGAACCCTTATAGTTTCGCCATGTCCGTCCGTCCATCCGCAGCCTAGCGCTGAGACTCTTAGTACTAGAAAGCTGTAATTTGGCATGAATATGCATATTAGTCACGCCAACAAAGTGGTACAATAAAATGTTGTAAAATAAATTTACGTAACGTGGGAATGTTTTTTTTTTTCTCGTCTAACCTATCGTGTGGGGTGTCGTTGGATAGGTCTTTCAAAAGTATGGGTTTGAAAAACCGTTTTTCGATTAAGTAATCCGTTTATGAAATATTAAGCTTTAAAGAGCTAATTTTTGTTAGACTCAAGTGTCGTGTCCCCCCCCCCTCTACAGCCAAAACTACAAATACTAAAAATCTTAAATGAAAGAACATATAACGAATTTTAATGGAAAACTATCACGACTAAATAGACGTCATTGTTTCTACTAAATCATCTAAGACGGCACCAATGACTTTAAATAGATTTTTTTATTACTTTTTGATTTTATGTTTGTAGTACTTAACGGCTTCGGAACCCTTTTAATTATTTAGTGACGTTTAGCCATCTGCTGTTTTATTTCTCTCTCAATCGCTCAAACGTTAACTGGAAGAGATTCCTTAAAGGAATAAGTTCGCCTCCTTTTGTATTTCTGTGTTTTTTACTTTGTTATCTTTTGTTTGTGCAATAAATAGTTTAGATACATAATATTTGGCGACGTCAGACGTGAAATTACTGGGTCACACTAGTTGTACTAGTCTCAAGCCGAAGGAGCAGTGGCTGCGTTCCAAAAGGCCGTCGAGGAGACTGCTAAGAACGAGTGGGCAAAGTGCTTTTTTCACTGTTTCTATCAGATACAGCGGTGTATTTACGTGAATGGACACAACTTTAAAAAGATATAATAAATTGAATTCTTAACTTGTTACTTTCCTCAGTTTTTAGGATTCCATAGCCAAACTAGGAACCCTTATAGTTTCGCCATGTCCGTCCGTCCGTCCGCAGCCTAGCGCAAAGACTATTAGTACTAGAAAGCTGCAATTTAGTACAAAAAAAAAGTAAAAAAAAAAAAATTTAGGGTACCTCCCCTACACGTAACGTAGAGCTAAAACTACAAATACTAAAAATCTTAAATGAAAGAGCATATAACCAATTTTAAAGGAAAACTAACACGACTAAGTAGGCATCATTGGTTCTTGAGATACAGGCGATTAAAGTGTTTATACCTACTAAAATCATCTAAGACGGCACCAATTGACTTTAAATAGAAAATTAGTTATTACTTGTTCATTTTTATGTTTGTACCTAGTACTTAACGGCCTCGGAACCCTACACTGAGCATGGTCCGACATGCTCTTGCCCGGTTTTTTATTGTAAAGATTTAAGGAAATCTAACAGCTAACACAAATACATTAGAAACTTATACAATATAAATTCAAAAAGCCAATTAGTAGTTGTTATAGTTTGCCTAATGATAATTTGGTAAAACATTAGGGAACCAGTGTATACACATCTGAGAACTCGACTATACCTATAGTTTTTAATGTATCAGCATTTTAAGGCAACGGCCATAATGCTTCTACATTAGGAACAAAGACGCAAGAACACCGGATGTCCTGTAACAGGTTGTTTATTGTGAGACTGCGTCTGTACCACTAGCTAATCTTCCTTGTTACTCACTGCGTCCCTTTCATTATTGTCCAGATAGAAAGAGATTACCGAGCGCCAAACAAGAAGCAGGCAAGATGTGCTAGTGTTTGAGGAACAAAGAGCGCTTTCAGCGCACAATGCTTGCTTTAAGTTAGCGCTTTCAGTGCTTCATTGTGTTGGGTAACTTTAATGGGTTTTAAAGTATGTCAAGTTTTGTTATAGTGTAAGAAAGTAACGATCAATACTTGTGCAAGGTCTATATATTTAAACAGCACCTCCCATTCAGCACGGCCGACATTCTACACGTTAAAAACGATATCGCCTTTGACGTGTTTCCGTATTGTCAACGTTTTGATAGCTCTTATTTACTTGACAGTAATGGCGGTCGATATAAAAACAATACTAAAATACGTCAAACGCGATGTCGTTTTAACCCAATAGAATAGCGGCCGCTATCCCCTTACTATCAGTGCTGAAATTCTACACGTTAAAACCTTGTTGTATTTATCATCATTATTAACAAAACATCAATAAGACAGTGTCGACGGAGCTCCGCTACTGCGGAGCTCCTGTTTCTGGGTGGTTTGGCCCTCCGGGCATGCTGTGAAACTAGCATAACCTAAACCTACCTACGATTCTATAACCTAATTCCACTATTGGCAAATATCATGTTTGGCGAATATCGTGTACCTATTGCGAATATCATGTTTTGCGAATATGATATTCTGCGAAGTATAGAAATAGATGTGCTGCTTTAATAAACGTAATTAAAGTAAAGCAAAGTAAAGTATTATTATGATCACTAAAAGGTATGAATTAAAATAAATGTTTTAAATAACTAAAAACTATCTTCAAAAAGCAAGAAATAACTTCTTTTAAAATGATAGATCACTCCAACTAAAGTCGGCGTCCCACTAAATTTTTAATCAAAAGGCGAATTCAGTTGGACTTACCTAACCTATCATTTTAAAAGAAGTTATTATTTGCTTTTAAAAAGAAACTGTCTTTAAAAAGCAAGCAATAACTTCTTTTAACTTTTCTTAATAAACAAACCATAATTGTTTTTTTTGAGACCATCCTTTAAAAATGTCCCTGTTGTCAAAAGGCATGCCGGTTATGAACTCATCAACGAATCTAAAAGCAAATTGTTTCCGAGAATCACCTTGAATGCCGCCTACTCCCCAAAATGATCTGTACATACGACAGGGCAAAAGGCGGCTATCGGCCGCCGTACTATCTCAGGAGCGTCATTAGTTAATGTTCCGGGCAGTTCCTACAGAGATTTAATCTAGCGGTCTGAGATCAGCTGATTCCCGCCCCCACTGATCGTATCGCACCGTCATTACCGTCCCGCTGTCGATAATGTGCCCTTTGACGCTGTATATAACCGAGATTGCGACTCTATTACTCCAGAACTTTCTCCAAAGGAAATTAACGTTTTGGCTTTCGAATTCAGTAGTAAAGAAGGCGTCCTTAACGGTGGAAATGTTTTAATTGTGTTGCTATTTCGATGTGTTTTGTTATGATATTTGTGTGTTATATGTCTGTTATTGTGACCTCCTGTTGCCTAAAGCCTGTGAGATGTCGTTAGATTTGCTTTTGTTGAGGGAGTGATATAGGCTATCATATTTTTATTGAAGTAATTAGGATAAGAAGAATATGCAGTCGGGTTTACACAGCTTGCTTTCTATTAGTTATTCATATACACAAGATTGAAAAAAGAACGAGCTGATTGTCTCTAAAATGCCTCTGAGTAAGGTGCTAAGTGAATTTACTTTTTCCTTTACATAACTCCATCTTCTGCGTTCTCGGGTTTATCTGGCGCATTTATTCTGCAAACAGTAGCCAATACAATAACTATAGCTAATATGCTCAAACGCGAAGAAATTCGATCACGATGTACATAGATTTATACGAACAGTGACCCATTCGCAATGCTCTAGAGTGTATTCCAACTGCAGCACAATTAACACATCCCACCCGCAAATCTGCGTAACCGAGCGTTTAACCGGGAATTTGAAATAGAAGCACGCTCGCAGCTATATTCGATCCTGCACAGAAAGTATTACGAACATTTGGAAACAAGGAGGCGGTGCCTTGGGGTTGAATCCCCTCTGAAATAGTTTCCTGTAGAGGAATTACGGCCTGGGTCAAGGGAATGAATTCTGATTTTGGTTTTTTCCTTAGGATTATTGCGTCCCCCGCGCCCTACAAGCAGTTTGCTTATGCAAACGTACCTGCGAGCGCTTGTATAAATTTGAATAGTGTAAGCAGCTACCGGTGTCGAAAATGTTCATGACATAGCAGATTTAGTGCGCTGCTGTAGGAGGGGATTACCGGGGCGGAAATCCTGATGATGTCTCTTGTTTGTTTTTAGATATAAATCTGTGAATATATTGGTTCGAATAACAAGTATTTCACTACAGCAAAATCAAGGAATCACGAGTGTAAAATGAAATGACGGAAAATTAATGTTTACCGTTTATTAAATGATTACTTTGCTATATATTAGGCCCAAAGGAGGACGTCATAATTGAGTACAATCAAAACAGTAACTGAGGGGAGAAAGACAAAAAAAATGGTGTGAAGAAGCGAAATCTGTGATTTTATGAACAATGATAAAACCAGCAATAATACATACATACGGTACATAAAGTCACGCCTTTATTCCCAGAGTGGGGTAGGCAGAGCTACAGAATTACCAACAACTCTAAAAAACTTGTTGATATTTCTGTAACCACATTTTGCACAATCAGGCTAAGATGTTTACCAGTGTATTAAAGACAGGTTGCAAGCCCATCGCCTAACAGTACTACAAGCCCTTATTCCCTTAGTCGCCTCTTACGACATCCACGGGAAGACATGGAGTGGCACTATTCTAACCCGGCAACCACACGGACAACATAAACACAAAACATAAATAATAACATAGCAATTTTTTCATGTAATAAACTCCAAGACTGACAAGATTGATTTATTTCTTTATTTTGTCCGATTGATTTTAGGATCCCGTTCCGAAGTACACCATTGAGACGTTCATCTAACATCACTACCAGGGCGTTCTCCAAAAAAAGTGTACATCGTCAAGGACAAAGTTAAGAAAATTTAACTTTTTCCATTTCGTCACGAAAATTAGCCATACATTTAGATACGTTAATTTTCGTGACAAATTGGAAAAAGTTACTTTTTCTTAAACTTGTCTTTAACGATGTACACTTTTTTTGGAAAACGCCCACCAACCAATCAAACAGTCGCTGATGCTCGGGAATATCGTTGAAAACTGTTGGTGCATATGCAAAAGAAAATACTAATTTTTGCACTTTCTATTCCGCTTTTTTTTCTAGCCTGTAGTTGTCTTTTTGCCTTTACGTCAAATTATTTGATAGTACCGAAAAACTAACAAAAACGCTTTAAATATTAAGCCGCGTTAAATAGAATAAATAGATATAGAATAGAATAGAGGACAAGCTATTATGCTGAGGCAACACCGTGGAAGGAAGTTCATTATTATTTTTCATCTTTCTTACCATAAAAGTAGCTATGTCCTGCTAGTTTAGAGTTACCATCTGGGAATATCAAAATGTAATAAAATAGAAACTTCAACGTAAAAACTTCTCGGGTTTGTTAAAGTGGTCATTTGTAGTCATCCCTTTCCTCAATAATTATGTCACGGTAATGACGCCTTAAACTCGTGGAATGACCCTTTTACAGTTTTAAAACTCAGCTCGATTTCCCTTTATAGTTAACTTCATAAAATTGTAAATGCTAATTTTATATCGCAAAACAAAGTAACGCCTTGGGAAGGAGTATGAGTACGATTAAAGGGTATTCACAAACATATAACTAACAATTGTACTGCTGTATCCCGTTGTAGAAATGCAGTAATACTTATTTGAATAGATTTCATTAGGTATAATATAATAATGAACTCTTTAGCTACTAATGGAAGCTACTAAAAGGTTTAAATAAACTGTTTTTAACAAATAACCCATTTGCCAACACATGCTGAGTTAGGATCGTTTTAGCACCAATTGCACTTGTTGCGAACATGTATTTCTTTTTTTCTTTCTTTCTCATTTAAATGTTGCTAAATTTCTAGAACATAATTTGTGGATTGCAATTAAATTACAATCATTCAAATAAGCATCCGCTTGAAAGCAAACTTCATACAAACTTATCCAATGCCCATTGTTGGTACCATTCCTGTGTTTTAAGTGAAGCTTGCGGACCTATTACGGTCGTGTTTATCGTTGTGTATAGACATGGATAAGACATCTGTCACTTCCTGACCAATATATAAGTGTGAGAGTGACGGATGCTTTATCAACCGCGACCATATCGACCGTAATACGAGCCTTGCACTCCGTGATATCAAAGAAGAGGGCTAACTGCCATGTAGTAGTCAAAGCATTCTATACTCTATTAGTAACCGCATTAAAATGCCTTTACTATGCAGTAGCTGCCTTCTTTGGTATTTACGGCGGTGCTGTATTTTAAGCGACATTGTTACTCCACCGCAGCTAGCTGTAAATTTGCTTGTAAAAATTCCTCGTCTTGTTTATTACTTCCGTTTTAATTATAACCGTTTTTAAATATTCATCCTCATAAAGCACCTGCCTGAATATATTTCAAGAAATACGATGTTTATTTTAACCGTCGCAGTAAATCAACTGAAATGGCGGTGGTTTTAATTTGACTATAAAGTTCAATTATGTCGTGTTACGGTGTTGGTTGGAACAGCCGGTGAAATTATAGAGCATGTCCCATCTTCGTCTTTAAGAGGTACATATTAATCTGCTAAAGGCATGGGCATTCTAGATCTATGTGTTCTTTGGATATACTCGTATTAAACTTCATATTCCTTATTTGAAACTGTAAACGTGTAAAAAATAGTAACAAAAAACTCAATACTTTTATCCGGTGGATCAACGCGTCTAATTTTCAATCATAATTTTTAGTGTATTTGAAGAGTTTTCAGCTGTAAATATTATCATTTCAGTTCGTTTTAGAGGGAGCCTCTACTGGGTCAATAACAAACTAGAATATGAACATTGTGACCAACTCGCCGTTGTTTTCAGGCGCCTGAAAAATGCATTCAGTTTTCATCCTATATCAGATTACGTCATTAACTGAAAACCTATTTTCAGGCTCTTTTAGGACGCCGTATGGACCTTGGCGAATTTTCCACTAAGAGTAAAAAAGGATATCATTATTTACTTGGACACAACAACATTTTAGTATTCGAAGCTTAATGTGCAATAATTTTTTGTAAAGTCTAGCTCTTAAAATTATCGGTGTATTCGTGCATTACTATTAGTTACCTACCCCCATGTACGTAACAGGGTACTATAGGTACCTTTATTGCACGTTTATGATTGAACGCTTATATTTTCACCATGCCCGTCTGTCTGTCTGTCCTTTTGTCCGCGGTTTAACTCAATCTCTTGGTAGGTACGACTAAGCTGTAATTTGACAAAGTTATACATTTAAGTTACGCCGACAAAGTCGTAAAATAAAATCTTAAAAAATAATCTGGTATCGATGGATTATTTATTTATTATTAGCTTTTAAATACATATCGACGCTTGAAAGGCGAAATGGGATAAGCGACATTTTTTGTGATTTTGAGTTACATATCGACGGTTCTGTGACTCAACCTCGTATATAGAGTAAATTCCAGTATAAACTGACACTCATTAAGTACGCGAGTGCATACTTAGTGCGTGTCAGTTTATACTGGAAATATTCTATATACGAGGTTGAGTCACAGAACCGTCGATATATCGTTCAAATCGGAAAAATCTGCTAATTTGAACGATATTATGTAACTCAATATCACAAAAAATGTAGCTTATCCCATTTCGCCTTTCAAACGTCGATATATATACTCCATTTCATATACCATGGCCCGATGCACTTGAGACGGTCATTAGGCGTTAACAATAGGATTAGTGATAACAAAAGATACCTGGCCAGACCCTTTTGCGGCGTGGTATGCAGGTTGGACCGACGCGTGCCATTTTGAAGTGCTCCTAATTAGATAACAAAAGGCAAACATTATGAGCCCTATTGTTAAGCTTCAAGTGCAACATCACACGTTCAATCCCAGAGTGGGGTAGGCAGAGCTACAGAAATACCAACAAGTCTAAAAAAAACTTCTTGATAATTCTCTAACCACATTTTGCACAAACAGGCTAAGATGTTTACCAGTGTATTAGTGACGGTTTGCAAGCCCATCATCGCCTACAAGCCTTAACACAAAGCACTTTAAGTACAAAATTAGTTCATATTCTTATATTCTTATTCTTTATTGGTAATAAATACATTACATGTCAATTTATAATTATTACAATTATTATATTAATAACTAATAAAATACATTAAGTTGTTCCCATACGGCTATACATTTCATTAAGGTTGTAGAACGCCTGCTCAAGAAGCCATTTTTTAAGCCTACTTTTAAATAGTGGAGCGCTTTGCGCTGTGGCAATGTCATCCGGATTTAGCCAGTTTGTGTGGAACGCGCGGCAGCTTTCCGGCGCGCACGCTACGAGTCATGTGCCTGCGCGGGGCCTCGATCCTAGGATTTGTGTCTAGGTTTTCTCGTGTATTCACTGCCACGTGAAAAATTAACAATGAAGGTAGCGTCAAGATGCGCAGCGACTGAAAGTGAGGTTTGTGAGGATACCTTGTGTTTTGACGTAGTTTTTTGTGTTTGTAGTAACGGCTTTGGAACCCTAAATTGAGCATGCTCCAACATGCTCTTGCCCGGTTTTTATTGGTTACTAGAGCACGCAAGCGAATTCCTACGCGTAGAATTAGTTTTTCGCTACTCCCTCCATTTCAACCCCTAGGGGATGAATTTCCAAAAATCCTTTCTTAAATAGTGCACCCCTAGATCTCATAAGGAACCTACGTGCCAAATTTGGAATGTCTAGACCCAACGGTTCGGTATGTGCATTGATATGTCAGTCGGTCAGGACTCAGTCGGTTTCTTCATTTAAATAATCGCTGTTTTTATGCAATAGTGTCACAAATTAAAATGAGTCATTGTTGCATTTTAATTCGGAAAGCAATTTACTCAAAGTTTTAAATAAAATTGTATTTCTTTTTTATTTGTGGCACTATTTCATAAAGGCGCGCTGCTTTTATGCAATAGTGCCACAAATCAAAATGAGTCTTTGTTGCAATTTAATTCGTAACGCAATTTACTTAAAGTTGTAAATAAAATTTTATTTGTATTTGATTTGTCGCACTATTGCATAAAAGCAGCCATATATTCAGATTTTAGATAAATAGACGAGTACCAACCACTTCTTAATTCTGGGGGCCTAACAAGGTCGTGTTTACCGATGTGAATAAACGAGAATAGCACATCTGTCACCTTCTGACCAGTATGTCAGTGCGAGAGTGACGGAAGCGTTATCCACGTTTATCCACATCGATAAACACGACCATGTTAAGCCCCCTGGTAAACCATTTTGTCAATAAATGTTTTAATTTTATAGTACACAGCATTTAATTTGGCGCTTCCAACGCTGCAATCGAAGCGCATGCAAACTAACCGCATCAATGTATTTGCGATCTTGTTGAGATTGCAAATGTGCAATTGGCCAAATGGAACCCAGACCCCGCTAAGGAACTGTATCATAGTGACATTTTGTCTGACAATCCTTATGACTTGGTTTAAAACGTGACTGCGACATAGTTATAGGCAAGTCATGGTTCCGTTTTACCGAATATCAGTCAGGCGTGTGTGCTTTTTTAGCTTCTCCATGTCATAAACAAATTTAAAAACGTTTTCGTTTTCAGTTGTAAAATAGTGAAAAGAATGTTATTTTTAAAACGGCTTAAGAGGAATCCGATCCTTTTTGAGTGTTTGTTTCCGTTCATATAATGAGCATTATCTCGAAGATCTTTGAAGTAAGAAGACACTCGAAGTTACGGTTCCCTAACAATTCGCCAGATCTTCAGTTATTGAAAATACAGTTATTCTTATTTTTCTAGTCCAGTATTATTTCTTTTTTGTCTACACAAATTAATCAAACTTGTTAAACCAATGATTTTTTTTTTTTTTAATTTATCGAAGGGCGTGAAACCCAATCACAGACCATAATCAACAGCTTTTAGATTGCACGTTCTTATCTTATTTTTTGGTAGCACGCGCATAATGTATTAACAAACAAGCCAAAAAATTAAAACCATGTGCAAAGTAAAACGCCAAATTCACAGAAAGTCATAAAAAATTACGAAAGGAAGCATCTCCATAAACCGTGTGTATACTCGCCCGATTTACACGACATAACAATAACAACATGATGACAAATAAAAATGTTACGACCACAGTAAGTGCGATGGAGCAATTTTTATTTAACCACGAGCACGGGGGGGTTGTAAAAAATATTATGATATCCCTATTCTAACCCATACGTCGGTCTTGATTTTTCCATTGTTTGTTGTTACTTCCTAGTTTGTTACTTCTATTTTGTTACTTTCTATTTTGTTACTTTTTCCTAGTTTCGTGATGTATTTGTTGACGGTGTATATGATGTATTTTTTTTTTTTTTTTATGATACTTTATCGTTAATAATTTCTTTACCTATTGCAAAATGTATTTGTGTAAGTGAATATAACTGTGTAAATTAGAACACGAATATTTCCAAATCTTAAAGCTCCGAGCGTTACAATTTTAAATTAGTTAATATATATCAGGGCCCGTATCATGGTCGCGTTTATCGCGATGGATAAAGCATTGTCATTATCGCACTGTACTTGTCAGAAAGTGACAAATGTTGAATCTACGATAAATGAACAATACAATCTCACACGTATCGACCAAGGCCCAACTAAGCTCAAGGCTTGCACCCTGGGTACAAGACAACTATAACATCCATGTGTGTCTTGTGCGTATCTGGGTGTCTGTCTGTAGCATTGTAGCACCCAAACTGAACCGAGCTGGAAGTTTTTTAAAAGAAAAAACTAGTTCAATCGGAGTGGTTTTTAGTAAGGTTTAATAAAACCCGGTTATGCAATTAAAAGTTATCACCTCTCAAAATAGAGGTCACAATGGTGGCTACCATGTATTGAAAAGTCAATTGATGTTGAAAATAAGCTAATTTAAACTAAAGAAAGAAAGAAAAAAAAAAACATTTTTTCGCAACAATCCACATCAAATAACATAAAAAAAGGAAAATAGTCATCAGAAAAGTGATGGTTGTCGCAAAACGGTTCCAACTCAGCATGACAAATGTGCTGTAATAAATAATAATAATAAAAAAAAAAACAAATAAACCTTCAAAGTCATGTCTTAGCACCATACAACCCTGGATTTTCTCATTTGTGCTACGAGATCAAATATCCTTATAGTAAATGCAATAATACAATGGGATTGGACACGACCACGCAACAATTTCGCGTGATCGGGATCTCGATTACAAAAGAAACATCCAATTTCCTTTAAAAATATATTATATCATCAAAGCAAACAGTCTACTTACATTACCTAATATACGAACTTAAAGTAAATTACGATTGGAATGTATTTTGAAAATCTGTTAATTGAATGTATCAGTACGTATTTCCCAAAATGCATACATATTATGCGTCTTATTCTCGAAGTGAGATAGGCAGAGCTACAGAATAACTAACTACTCTAAAATAAAAAACCGGGCAAGAGCATGTTGGACCATGCTCAGTGTAGGGTTCCGAAGCCGTTAAGTACTACAAACATAAAAATCAACACGTAATAACAAATTTTCTATTTAAAGTTAATTGGTGCCGTCTTAGATGATTTTAGTAGGTGTAACCACTTTAATCGCCTGTATCTCAAGAACCAATGATGTCTACGTAATTGTGATAGTTTTCCTTGAAAATTCGTTATAATATGCTCTTTAATTTTAGGTTTTTTTTCAGATTTTTAGTATATGTAGTTTCGGCTGTAGTAGACTTCAGTCTAACAAAAATTTGCGCTTTAAAGCTTAATATTTCACACACGGATTACATAATCGAAACACTGTTTTCACAAACCCATAATGTTTTTCCAACAACACCCCACACTACAGGGTAGACGAGAAAAAACATCTAAAAATATAAACAAAACTTGTAGATTAACCCTATTGCTCTACGATTTGATATTTAAACCACTAAAATTAAAGAGATTTAACCTCGAAAATCTCAGTACTATTTTACTTCAATTCCTTCTCTCCTTTGTTTTCCAATCTTCCATCGCATCTCAAACCCGTATTCAAATACGGCAAGCTGCAAAACGGCCGGTATAGCAAAGAAAGACGCTAATTGCATGGTAATAGTATAAACATTTTAAACTTAATATGGTTAACAATAGAGTATATAATGCTTCAACTAGTACATGGCAGTTAGCCGCCTTCTTTAGTATTACGGCAGAAAAGTGATCTATACCTGATGAAGATTCCATTGAACGGATGTTGACGGATTTCATCCGTTAGTTGATTGTTAATCAGACTTAATAGAGGCGACAAAGGCTGTCTCGTGCACTGATGAACTTGACAGGCGTGCACTTGTATTTATGTTTGTCAATGCGTCTCTTTTGTTTTAGACTAAGACAGCGATCTATCAACATAGGTTAGCTGGTTTTCAATGAGCTCTTCAAATAACGACTTTAGAGTCAAATGGCGTGCACTATTATGATGAAACCTAGAAGCTAAGTTTATTCATTACTTTAGCAGAAGGTTTACCTTTGATGGAAATGGAGAAAGCCGGATTTATTTGTTTTTCAATTGTGATATTACTTACTTTAAAATATAATTAAATGACAGAGTTTCTTGCAGCGTTTTTTCTCTGCAATGATAGTCTTGTCCGAAGAGCCGGTCGATTAATATTACCAACGTGTAAAAGAGCACTAATGTGGCTTATTTACTGAAATCTAATTTAATCACCTTGTATTTACCCATTCAATTCGGTATTTACCGAATTGAATGGGTAAAATTACCAAATTTAAGCATAAGCTAGTATGAAACCACTGTCAGTTTCATTTAACCCCGGTGTAAAAAACAGGTATGATATAAGTTTAAGGTATTACTTGTGTATTTGTGTATCTATGCGTCTGTCAGTGGATTCGTATTTCCCTAGTTTATGGATGATGATGATCTTGATATTATGATTGCTTTATCTGTATTATTTTTTGCTCATATATATTATACATTTATATTATGCCCGTGTGGTTGCCGAGTTAGAATAGTGCCATTCCATGTCTTCCCGTGGATGTCGTAAAAGGCGACTAAGGGAACGAGGGCTTCTCGTACTGTTAGGCGATGGGCTTGCAACCTGTCGCTAATACACTGGTAAAAATCTTAGCATGTTTGTGCAAAATGTGGTTACAGAATTACCTACAACTCTTTTTGTAGTTGTAAGTATTTCTGTAGCAGAGCTCTGCCTACCCCACTCTGGGAATGAAGGCGTGATAGTATGTATTTGTGTATGTATGTATTTATATTATTATATGTGTGTATTATTATTTTCCCAGCGCATTTATATTATTATAGCTTATTGATATGTAAGTGTATCTGTATTAGTTACACCTTATGTTGCACCGTCACTACAATCTCTGCTTTGCCCAAAGGTCAATCGGTAGAGAATGCCCTACGGCATTATGTTCGTATACTAAGTGTATTTTTTGTTCAACAAAGATTAAATAAATAAATGATTTGGATGCGATTTCTTTTAAAAGAAAGCTTATTTAATCAGAATGGTTCTTAACTAGGTCTGATAAAAACTTGTACCGTTCAAGAGAGGTACTTACGAGTTCACTACGTACCATCTCACATAGAGTTCAAAATCCATAATGGGATACATACATACATAAAGTCAGGCCTTTATTCCCAAACTTGTTGATAATTCTGTAACCACATTTTGCAAAATCAGGCTAAGATGTTTACCAGTGTATTAGTGACAGGTTGCAAGCCCATCGCCTAACTACAAGCCCTCCACAAGACATCCACGGGAAAACATGGAGTGGCACTATTCTAACCCGGCAACCACACGGAAATTATAACCATAATGGGATATAAGAGTCATAAACATAATATATAATGGTATTAATAATGAAACTGTAAACTTTTCAGTATTGTCATAATACAAACCTAACCGAACCTATTGGTTTCTATACAATGGCTTTTTAAGAAATCCTGAAATGTTTACGGTTTCAATATGATAACAACACGACTAAATTGTAGCTAATTCAAGAAATTAAGATAGCATAACGCTGTTTGGCGTGTCCTCTCAGGGCCGGGATTCTACAGGGTAAAAACGATATCGCCTTTGAAGTGTTTCCGCATTGTCAACATTTTTATATCTCTTATGTCATGGACAATAATGGCCGCCGAATCATAAACGATTCTAAAACAGAGCCCCTAGCCAAGATGCATTCGCTAACTAGCGATTCGATTCGTTTGGTTTTAAACCAATCGCGTCACTGGTAGATCACGTGACTTTTCGAATGACGTGATCTACCAGTGACGCGATTGGTTTAAAAACAAAACGAATCGAATCGCTAGTTAGCGAACGCATCTTGGCTAGGGCCTCTGGTCAAACGCGATATCGAGGCCCTGACTTTATGAAGTTTGATTAATTTTTTAGACAAATCGTGTATAAAGTTTTCATGACACTAAAACATTTACGATTTTTCGCAATTCAAACCAAAGCATCAGAGAGAAGAACACAAAAAGAACTTTTATTTGCAGCCATTGAAGAATAACCACCGAAATGTTTTTATGTTTCCGTTGGCAGTTTTATTCCGCTCAAGTGTATTCTCATATTTTTATTACGCACGACATAAAAATCAAGATAGGGACTCGGAAGTCGGACCCCTTTGAATGCTTTAATGGGTCGAAGAGGACCCGACAGCCCCTAGCAATATATCTGCCGTGAACACCCGAAAATCCTTTAGAATTAAGATTACGCTCGCAAATCAAAACTTTAATTAAACAACAAACACAATTACTGTCGAAGAGTTTACGGGCTTTTGAATATAATTTATCTAGCTATTTTTTTTGCGAAGGAGAACAGTCAGGCCTGATGGCAAGCAGCATTGTTCGCATTGTTGTGTTCTGGTGTGGGGATAAGACAACCGGTGAAATTACTAGCATAGAGGCATTCCATCTTAGTCCTCAGCGTTGGCAACCCATTTGAGGTCATAGGATTATAGTCTTGAGAATTCAAATGTCTATGGTTCTCAGATTCCACTTACCATCAGGTGGCCTTAGTGCTTGTGTGCCTTCTCCTTAACATAAAATAATAATAATAAAAAAAATGGTAAGTTGGATTTAGAACCCATAGACATTTCTAGTCTCAAGACTTCAAATGTGTTGCCGGAGGAGTTATATGGAATGATGGATGAAGTTAAACATTGCGAACACTGCTGCTTGGCGCTGGGTTAATGGATAACATGGTGGTAGCGATCCAATTACTATTAATTAAATTAGCTAAAGAATAATGGTGACCCCTTGTTTCCAAACTGATAGCTTATAGCTTTGCCATGTCTGTCTGTCTGTCTGTATATCACACTAACTTTTTCTTTAAAATTATGAAAGTGTTTATTTATTGAAAAGGGCTTTGTTGGGTCACATCGCCCGTTTGAAGCTTATTCTAATAGAACTCATTGTCTTAAATGAACTCTTATCTAAACCTAAATCAGCTATATGAAAGTAACAAATTGAAATTTGACATAAAGCGCAAATTTTTGTAAGAGTCAAGTGTCATGGGCACCTAACCACTGATTTAAAATGTGAATCAAATGATGAAACATTTAACCGTCGACTGAAAAACCTTTTATGGAAGAATGCATTTTATTCAGTTAATAAATTTGTTGACATTAAACTGTAGTTCTAGGGCTTTCTAAATTAACATTTGTATTACTTGACTAAGCATTAATATAGTTTTCTAGGTTTCTGCTATTTGTCCAATTTAATTATTTTTATGTTATACTTATGAATGATACTTTTAATTTGTTTTAATTATTGTACCTATTTTGACGAACATAGATCAATGCATGTAAATTTTAATGTAATTGTTTTATGCAATAAATAAACTAAACTAAACTAAACGAATAAAAAAACAGTTATTACTTGTTGATTATTATGTTTGTAGTAAGTACTTAACGGCTTCAAAACCCTACACTGAGCATGGTCCGACATGCTGTTGCCCGGTGTTTAGTGTTTAAAAACGATTTTTATACGTAGATTTCAAAAGTGGAATTATTATTGTGAAAGTTGTTTTTGCCGTAGTGCCGTTAATCCTGCTAATCAAAAAACTGCGAGTGCCGAGTTGGAGCGAGTTTAAAGAAGTCTACTTAAAACTTAGGGCGAGAAACACCGCGGCGCGGAGTGAGTGGGTGATAGCGGGGTGCGGGGGAACAGCCTGGCCAAGGAAAAATGTATATCCTACAACCGGGTACCTATTATTTTATCGAAACACCTTTCGACGTATCGTTACGCAGAATTTTCGTTTCATCGAAAGGCATTTCTCGCCGTATGAGTAAATTTTTTGGGAGCCCGTTGTGTCCCATACAATTTTTGGGTCATTGGTACGGTTTAGGGGTACGGTGGGTCTGCACCCATATCTAATGTGTGGAAAGGTTAGGTTACGCTTGATTTATACAAATCCTAAATAAGTAACAGCTTCTTAAAAAACTACGTTATGACTAAAAATAATTTTGTCAGACAATATAGACCTTTTTTCTTTGGTAGTTACAAGTCTACCCTAACCTAACCTACCTAATTAATGTTTAAGATATCCTGAAAATAACATGGTTTCAGCAGAAAATAGACTTCTATGGTATTCCATAGTAAATTGTATGAAATAATACCATCGATGAATTTAAATTTGATAAAATGATGGGTTACCCTTACGGTTGTACACCGTTTTACAGAAACTCATTTCATAGAATGTATCACTTCGCAGAATTTTCATTTCATATAAAGCAAATTTCTGCTATAACCTTACTGTTTTCAGATTATTTTTTGGTGAACACCTGTCTAACCTAACCTAACCTACGTAACTCATGCTTAAGATAATCTGAAAACGTTAAGGTTTCAGCAGAAATTAGCTTTCTATGAAATGAAAATTCTGCAAAGTGCCACATCGAAATCTTTGCGGATGAAGCTAAGTCTAACTAACCTGAGGCCCAAACCAAGATGCGTTCGCTAACTAGCGTTTCCATTCGTTTTGTTTTTAAACGAATCGCGTTCTGGTTGGGTCATACACACTCTTAAAAACAAAAGTTGTCTTTCCTGTGGTCAATAGTTAAAAGCTTGTGCGCTACGTTTTGTTTTTTGATAGGTCTAAAGCAGTCCCGACGCCGTTTATGCGGTAATGGGCTTAGCCAGAAAATTAGGCCTTGAAAACGTTAACTTCCGGCGTGTCCACAGGAAAGACGCTAACCTAAAACTGTGTATGACCCTGGTAGATCACGTAATACGAAATGTCACGTGATCTACCAGTGACGCGATTGGTTTTAAAACAAAAATAATAGAAACGCTAGTTACCGTGTTCTTCTTGGCTAGGGGCTTTGAACAGACTGTTCTCTCTGCTCCTCGGGTAATAAATTAGGTCTGTAGAAAATTTCATCGGGCCGCGACTCGAGCCGGAAGTAGGTACGTGACCGGAAATGAATTCCCCGGCCCGTATCGATACTTTCCAGAAACGCCGTCAAAGGAATTTAATACCCGGACACCCGTAAAAGTAATACCTAGCTCGAACTTCGGACATCAGCCTTATTAAATAATGTTATAAATTAGGTATCTGCGGAGCAAAACTTGTTAAGTTTTTAACTTCAGCTAGCTTGGGCGTGGTTTATTACGGTAACTATAGTTTCTAAGTTGATTCAGATTTAGATTTAGATTTTATTAGTCACTATAATTATGCAGTATAAATTATACGGCATGTCAAATTGTAAGTTAGGATTTTGGTGGGTCAAAAATACATAGTGACGCCTTCATTCCCAGAGGCAGACAGAGGTACCAGAATTACCAACAACTAATAATCTTGTTGACAATTCTGTAACCACATTTTGCAGAATCAGGCTGAGATGTTTACCAGTGTATTAGTGCCAGGTTGCAAGCCCATCGCCTAACAGTACTACAAGCCCTTATTCTCTTAGTCGCCTCTTATGACATCCACAGGAAGGCATGGAGTCTTTTAAAATTGTAGGCACCTACCTAATAAGTTAGTCCAACTGAAGTCGGTTTTTTTGCTGAAAATATTGTGGTGGCCGACTTCAAATGGACTGACCTATTAGGTGCCTACCATTTTCAAAGAAGTTATTTTTTGCGTTTTTGATGGCGGTTTTGCGTAGTCCTACTTCTTAGTTGATATGAAAATTTTAGTTATTTGAAGCGCGTTGCAAGTAACGCCGCGGGAAAGTCATAGTCATATTTCAACAAGTCAATATTATTCGTTGTAGTCGCTCAACTATCTCAGTCGAGATATCTTATCCCGACCCTTGAAATAGGTACCGTTGAGGAGTTCCGGTGGCTATCTGTGGTCACCATCATCAGTTCCACTTCCCGAAATTACACTTTCTGAATGCAAAGGCTAGACTTCTTACTAAAAATACTATAATCGTTATATGTTTGCCTACAATATTTGAAGAGTTCCCTCAATTCCTCACTGATCCCTTCATCAGATTCAGATTTGGTGACAATGGGATCCCCTCGGAAGTATACTCAAAATTGGTCCACAATTGACGGAATAATCGGTGAACATACCTACATATTTTTTTTTTACATACAATGGAACAAGGATAAGGACCAAATAGTTGGACCGTATATCGTATTTGACGTGTTTCCGTATTGTCAACGTTTTGATAACTCTTATGTCATTTACAATAATGGCGAACTGTGACATAAACGTTTCTAAAACACGTCAAACGTGATATCGTTTTAACGCAGTAGAATAGAGGCCCTGATAAAGTTTATCATGTTTGATCACCTTTGTTTGCAGTATTGCACATCAGATTTCGTAGAATCTTTGCTACAAAGTGGAAAAACTGTGCTACGGGCTACGATCGATACGTAAAGCTTGTTAGAGTAAATGAATAGCACGTAAAAGAAAAATTCAGTACTCCCAGCTTCTTAATAGCGTCCGGTTCACTTGCACTCGCAACTGACAGCATATTTTGTCACACATGTTTCGTAGAAAAACGAAAAAATTGCCTTAAAATTTTGTGTACCTGTTAGCTGTTGCTGTGCATACGTGTTTTGTTTTTTGGTGTTTGACAATAGTACATTATTGCAGAGGGTAGAAAGTATGCAATTTATGGACTAGTCATGTAGAAAGTTGAAATGTTATTGAGGCCCTCTGTAGTAATAATAATAATAATATCACAGGACAATCTCACACAAATTGACCTAGTCCCAAACTAAGCTCTAGGCTTGTACTATGGGTACTAGACAACGATAAACATACTTATATAGAGAAATATATACATAAATACATAGAAAACAATCAAGACTCAGGAACAAATGCTCGTGCTCATCACACAAATATCTGCTCTTACCGGGATTTGAACCCAGGACCCCTAGCTTCAAAGGCAGCGTCACTACCAACGAGGCTAGCGTGTCGTGAAGTGTACGAGTTCATTGCACTTTCTGCTGAGGCAGACATAGTATTTTTCTCTACTGTAGCATTTACGAAATTAATTAAAAAAGGCCAAAAAAAATTATTTTGTTTGATAACGGCTTGTCATGTCAGGTCAAACTAGGTAACTAAGTAATAAGATTAATTAAACCGTAGGAAAATAAATACATACAAGCTTCGCCATCTCTTAAGCCAGTACCCATCACTCGGGATATTTTATCCATATTGATAAACGAGGCCGTAATAGGCCGGCTGGTTCAAAAGGAAACATGTCAAAGTACTCAAGAAACACCGTAGAAGGAAATTTATTCTATAGTTACCGAGGGTATAGCTAGTAAAGCTAGTTTTTATGGTTCCGTAGTCAACAAGGAACCGGCCATGGCCGTCTGTCCATCCATCCGTCTGGAGTTTAACTAAGACATTCTTAGTAGCATACAAGTATACACCGTGGGTGTTAATAACCCGAAATATTTTAACCATCGATTCTAGATCCTATTTGGAGTATTTAATGTGGTATAACATGTAGTCCAATATCGCATAATTTCCGAGATTTTCATTATTTAAAAAACAATTTCATAGTTAATTTAATTTGAACTCTGTCACCTTAACCTAAAGCATTATTTACTAAGAAAGATTCAGGTTGTAAGTAGTAATATCATCAACGTACATCATAAATTAATTTAATCATGTTCTTAGTAAATAAGCTTTAAGTTAAGGTGACAGAGTTCAAATTAAATTAACTATGGAATTGTTTTTTAAATAATAAAAATCTCGGAAATTATGCGATATTGGACTACATGTTATACCACATTAAATACTCCAAATAGGCTCTAGAATCGGTGGTTATAATATTTCGGGTTATTAACACCCACGGTGTATACAATTAATTAAAACAAAAAAGTTTAAAAACAAATCCTTGAAAAACACTTCTAGCTCCCAAACACGTAATATGGTAATGTTTTTTTAACCGACATTTAAAAAGGAGGAGGTGCTCAATTCGACTGTATGTTGTTGTTTTTTCTAACTTGCCTATTCTATGTGTCGGGTCAAGTCGGGTGTCATTGGATAGCTTTTTCTAAAATAGTGGGGTTATGTAAAAAACACTTCGATTCAGAGATCCATTTGTCAAGTGTCACTCATCTCCCTGCCAGCTAAATCGTTGTTTATACCAACTAAAATACGTATAAGATAGCAGTTAACAACTTCAAATAACTCTCTTCTTTATAGCAGCGGCGACAGAATCCTACACTGAGCAATTAAGCATGGTCCAAGCTTTTGCCCGATTTTTAAGGTTCCGTTGTCAAACTAGAAACAAATCACAAAAAATGTCGCTTATCCCATTTCACCTTTCAAGCGCCGATATATTGTTTCGCCATGTCCGTTTGTTAGCAGCCTAGCTCAGAGACTCTTGGTACTAGAAAGCTGAAATTTGGCATAAATATATACATATTAGTCACGCCAACGAAGTGGTAATTTATGAAATATTAAGCTTTAAAGAGAATCAAGTTTGTATGTGTACCCTACAACCAAAACTACAAAGCCTAAAAACTGAGAAAAAGCTAAAATGAAAGCGCATATAACGAAGTTAAAAGAAAAACTATCACGACTAAGTAGACATCATTGGTTCCTTAGATACATGCGTTCAAAGTGTTTTTACCTACTAAAATCGTCTAAGATGGCACCAAATGACTTTAAATAGGAAATTAGTTATTACTTGTCGATTTTTATGCTTGTCGAAAGTATTTAACGGCTTTGGAACCCTACACTGAGCATGGTCCGACATGCTCTTGCCCGGTTTTATCCACACTAAATGGCCGATATTAACTTCTTAGAACTAAATGTGTTAAAAGCGGTCGGCGAGTGAAGAATTACACGCCGCCACGAAACAATATGGCGCTACCTGTGTAAACAGCATAATTTATTGCTCTGTTATCGCAAAGTTTCATTTCTCGTGAAATATCGGGTAATAAAGCCTACTGTGATATGAATTTCCCATGCAATTAATTTAACTGAGTAAATGAAAAAGAACGAACGTTGGTGTTGAGAAGATTGTGTTGCGGGTGGACGAAGGCTTCAGACTTGAAACCGTTAAATTCAAAAATATATATGGTATAATAAAATACCATTATATCTTAGCTAAAATGTAATATTAAGAGCACTGTGAAACAAAAAAAAACCATACAAAATCTGATGTTTTTCTCCCCTTAAACGTTGTCCGATTTTTGTATGTGTGGTATGTACAAAATTTAAAATGCACGCACAAAAAATAGGTACATTATTACGGGTTTACATTCATCTGGCATAACTTTTTTTGGCATAATCATCACTTGGCATAATCGTCATTTGGCATACAGTCTTTTTTTCAGAAACCGTATACTTTTCAGGATTGATATAAAATAAACCTAACCTAACCTAATGGGCTCTATGCAATGCTTTTTTAAATAATCCTGAAAAGTATACGGTTTCTGAAAAAAAGACTGTATGCCAAATGATGATTAGGCATGCCAAGTGATGATTATGCCAAAAAATTTATGCCAGATTAAGGGTAACGATTATTACGCTATGACGAGGCAAGTTAAGCTTGCTTGGTAATTTATTGACGACGTATGTGTCGAGTTGTTGACAAAAATAACCTAATACCACCCCTTTAATGCCTCGTATATAACAAAAGAGACTCAATAAACAAAAAACAACAAAATAACAGAGTTCAAACTTCTAATAAATATTCTAACCCCGCAAAACTAAGCCTTATCTCACTCGCATTACAATTACAATTCCTGTTAACGATATCTCGATGCCTCCGTAACATTCGTATGCGGAACTTGTTCGAGAATTAGTACCACTCTCAAAGCCGAGGTAATAAGGGCTTACGATATACGTAGATTAGCACATTAGCTACCACGCTTCCACCTTTTCATATAAAATAGACGTACATATTGAGCTTGTGGCACTGAATTGCGTTAGAGAAAGTACGACCTGCTTAATAAATCCGATGCCCGACCACCCATTTACATACAAAATGGATTCGATGAGGAGTTTTTGGATCTGAACGTGTTAACAGTGTTAAAGGTGGTAAAAGTTAGATTTACTTCGCAGTGTTCATTTGTATTTACTTTCCTATTGAAACGTGTGATAGACTATTTAGATTTTTGGCCTTATTAATGTCTACATAAATACTATTTTTGGTTGTACACTGTTTTCACAGAAACTCATTTCACCGAATGTTTTACTTCGCAGAATTTTCATTTCATAGAACGCTAATTCCTGCTGTAACCTTACTGTTTTCAGATATTTTTTTGGTGGTCACAGGTCTAACCTAACCTTACCTACGTCTACGTAACTCATGCTTAAGATAATCTGAAAATATTAAGGTTTTAGCAGAAATTAGCTCTATGAAATGAGTTTCTGTTAAACAAGGGGACACAACTATTTATACGCGATGCAAATACGGTATTTCTGAAACCGGTACTTTTTTGGGAGAAACTTTTGACGCCACAGTTCGCATATTCAATTGCTAATTTTCAAATGCTTTATCTTCTGCAGATTTCGCAAATGTCCCATGATCATTATGCCCTTCTTCATAATAAAGGTCTTGTCCGAAGTGCTAGTAAATTCACTCTATTACCGACGTGTAAAAGAGCCCTCATGTGGCCAATACTAAATAAATATTTTAAATTTTGTGTCTCTAATTGTTTTTTTTTCTGAAATCTGCTAAACTTTACGAGATATAATACAAATAAAAAGATGAAGTTTGATTATCATTTTATATCTTAAAAGTCAAGTGATGGGCAAACAAAAATTCTTAAAATGAAAATCAACATATTCCGTCAAGAATTAACAAAGCACTCGCCTGTCCGCTAAGTACAAAAACTTTATCCCATACGTAAGCGAGGCGCTTCTCACTTTCGCCGACAATCAACGACGGTAACCGAGTTCGCTAACGAACTCCCTAACTGGATAGTAACGAGACTAGAACTGGAGGAAACAGAGAGGACTGCGTTTTGATGTGATCATGAAAACCGGCTAAAAGCGAGTCGGACTCACGCACGAAGGGTTCCGTACCTTCATAGACGCTATAGTAGTCTACCTGTTGCCGTTATTAATATCGAGAAAAAAACGCCAAAAAAAACACGTTTGTTGTATGGGAGCCCCCTTTAATATTTTTTTCTTTTTGTTTTAGTATTTGCTGTTACAGTGGCAACAAAAATATATCATCTGTAAAAAAATAACTGTCTAATCACGGTTTATAAGTAAAGGGCGGACGATGGATGCAATATGGTGACGAAAGCATATGATAGATAAGACTTTTATTAAATTTCAAGTAATATTTATGCAAAAAAATATATGCTGTTTTGGTTATACGAGTATGTCAGTAATTGCATAATAGCTCTATCCTTCATAGTACATAATTAGTATACACTAATTATGTACTATCTAAGAAAGTACTGGCCCCTTGCAAATTATCACCTCTTGAGAATGTTAATACTATATTATTTACCTAAGTGTTTATATCTACACTTGAGAGCTAACTTTCTATAGAAATTCAATTTTAAGTGTCTCGATATCTTTGCTCCCAAATATATTACGTACGTAATATTCAATGTCTAAGACGTCTTAAAATTAAATAACTTATTTGCAATTATATTCTCTTTTTTAACCAAGTGTAGTCATATCCATATTACGTATATCGATTGACATGATTTTGACTTAATTTGCATCCGTAGTCCGGCCATTATTTATAAAATTCAGATTGGAGACAAACAGTGGAGTCTTAGTAAGGCAGACGAGCAAGCGGGTCAGCTGATGGTAAGTGACCACCGCGACCCATGAACACCCGCAACACCAGAGGAATGCAAGTGCGCTGCCGGCCTTTGAGAAAAGAGTGAGCTCGTTTTTTGAAGGCCTCCAAGTCGTAATGGTTTGGAAATACAGACGCCGAGAGCCAATTCCTCACAGAAAAGGTGCGTGGCAAAAATAAAAATAATAAGTTTAGTACAAGTTGTACGATGGTAGAATTCAGCGGCTAGTATTACAAATCAACAAACATATAATCTAACCAATAATTAACTAGCAATAGCTTGAACAAAACTTTCTACAGAAGTTAGAAGAAGCGGAGTTACTTTGGGGAACAGTTTGTCCCAATAGGTTGAGATTGGGCAGTTAAAAAAATACATGTCTGTTATTTTAGACTACTGTAACATACATACATTAACACCACGCCTTAGGCAGAGCTACAGAAATACCAACAATTCTAGAAAGACTTGTTGATAATTTTGTAACCACATTTTTGATACTACAAGGGTCATACACAGATTTAGGTTACCGTCTTTCCTGTAGATACACCGAAAGTATAAGTTTTTAAGGCCATATCTTCAGGCTAAGCCCATTCCCGCAAAAACGCCGTCAGGACTGCTTTAGACCTATCATATAAAAACATAACTTATATGCACCCAAGCTCTTAACTATTAACCACAGGAGAGACAACTTTTGTTTTTAAGAGTGTGTACCCACAAGCCCTTATTTCCTTACTCGCCTAACAACAAACAAGACATGGAGTGGCACTATTCTAACCCGGCAAAAACACGTGGACGTACTCTCTAACACGATATCAAAATAAATCAAATCGGATCGGATTGGGTACCTTTCCTTGTTAGTTTTAATATCACTGCTATCATCTCAACTAACGAGGCCAAGAGGAAAGCCAGATGTCCCTTCTGTATTTCCTTATTCTAGCACAAACGATGCGACGTCCCAACTTCCTAATTAGGCCACCGACGATTGTAAACGAACTTTTACACGGTTTTGTGCAGTTTTATTGCAGCGTTTTCGGTAATTGTTGCTAAACAAGTTTTTAACTTAGTTTAAACGTTGAATCAACTTACGAGTACGTGGTCAATTTGAAATTGGAGTTACATTGTTGTTTCACATGTTAACGTGGTTAACGTGTAAAAACTTTATTACAAGGATTTATCGTGTCATTTTGAACCAAGAGTAAAACGTAGCTCAATGCAATATTGGGAAATAGTGGACTTAGGAACAGGAACAGGAATCACAGGACAATGTCACACAAATTAACCTAGTCCCGAACTAAGCTCTAAGCTTGTACTATGGGTACTAGACAACGATACACATACTTAGATAGAGAAATATATACATAAATACATAGAAAACATCCAAGACTCAGGAACAAATACTCGTGCTCATCACACAAATATCTGCCCTTACCGATTTGAAACCAGGACCCCTAGCTTTGAAGGCAGGGTCGCTACAAACTAGGCTAGCGTGTCGTCGTGGTATAATAAGTATGTATTTATAATATGCTTTACAAAGACTAATGATCCGGAAAGATCTATAGAAATAATGTAGACTGGCAAAGCCCTAAGTATTTTCGATTCAGTACTACTAAATGTTGACTTTTTGAAACCCTATCAACAAGAAATTTAATGTTGTTTTGCAATGTGTAGTTTAGATTTTATCGACAGTGTGTGGACCGTGGAAATTAACAGGGGCACTATTTAACTCACTCTATATTGCCCTTGACTAGTCTTGACATATTATGAGGTCAACGTTATCATAGCTGTTTTTTGACAGTGATGAATGTAACTCAGCTAGAGTTAAAAAAACCGGTCATGAAGAGCATGTCGGACCATGCTCAGTGTGTCTTTCAAACATGAAAGACAACAAGCAATAACAAATTTTCAATTTCTTAGGTATAAACACTTTAATCGCCTGTATCTCAAGAACCAATGATGTTTACTTAGTCGTGATAGTTTTCCGTAAAAATCGTTATATGTGTTTTCATATTTTTTTTTTTTTTTAGTTTATTAGTTTTGGTTGTAGGGTGGGCGACACTTGAGTCTACCTAAAATTAGCGCTTTAAAGCTTAATATTTCATAAACGGACCCCGATCAAAAAATACTTTTTGCAAACCCATAATATTCTTGAAAATCCTATCCAAAGACACCCGACACTATGGGGTAGACGAGAAAATAAATATACATCCCCACGTAACAAATAGGGGACGTACCCTAAAAAAATATATTTTTTTTTACATTTTATTATACCACTTTGTTGTCGTGACTAATGTGTATACTCATGTCAAATTACAGCTTTCTAGTACTAAGAGTCTCTGCGCTAGGCTGCGGACAGAAGGACCGACGGCCGGACATGGTGAAACTATAAAGGTTCCTAGTTTGACTACGGAACCCTAACAGTTATGCTGACATCTTACTCGTATTAGCAATAATAGTTTTACCGTGTAACTTAACCTACGCAATTAATGATTCAAAACAAGATTTCGGCAGGAATTATTTTCCAATTAAATAAAATCGGTAAAATCATATTTTTATTGTACTTAAGCGGTGAATTCAAGCAGCTTCCGCTCTAGACATGTAATAAACCTTAATAATTACCTTACTGAATTTCATATTTTTACTCGGTGGCTGCAAAAGTGCAAACTTAATCCTGAAATAAAAAGCATACCGGTGTTCGCGCTATAAGTATTTCGCGATGGTGTTTCCTGAGTGTCTCAGGTTGAGATTTAAGTTAGGTAATTAAAAGTTACGCTCGTAACGGCGCTTTGGTGCTAAACCGCCAATTTGCCGCGACGAGTGTGTGAAGGGTTTTACTAGATTTGTGTTGCCGAGTTTAAAGCGGGTGAAAGTTGTTTCGGGAGGGAGCTCATTATCCGTGCATTTTTAGGGTTCCGTAGTCAACTAGGAACTTATAGTTTCGCCGTGTCCGTCCGTCTGAAGCTTAGCTCAGAGACTCTTAGTACTAGATAGATATAATTTGGCATGAATATACTAATTAGTTACGCCGACAAAGTGCTAAAATATAATCGTGAAAAAAGAAACATGTAAAAGGGTGGTGTTTTTTATTCTCGTCTTCCTTATAGGGTGCCAAATGGATAGATCTTTCAAAAACATCGTAGGTTTGTATTAACTCCGATAGTTAATTATACGAAGGAGGGTTCTGTAGGTGATGTAAAGATGAACACTGATTAACAAACTACTATTTATTACTGAAACTTAAACTAAAGATACACGTGGTGTAAACGAGGCGGGCGGAGCACGCGAATGTATGGGGTACTACTGCGCGTGGTGGTTGGATACGAACTGCCGGTCTAACGTCCAACGTGACAACAATTTTTGATTTAGGGATCCAATTGTGAATTAGTTAAGCTTTAAAGTGCAAATTTTTGTTAGTTTCAAAGTGTCACAGCCACAACCACAAATACTAAAAGTCAGAAAAATATCTTAAATAAGCGCATGTGACGAATTTATAAGGGAAAATATCACGACTAAGTAGACATCATTTGTTCTTGAGACAGGCGATTAAAGTGTTTATCCTACTAATACTATAAACGCGAAAGCTTGTAAGTATGGATGTTTGTTACTCTTTCACGCAAAAAGTACTGGACGGATTTTGGTGAAATTTGGAATGCAAACAGCTTATACCTTGGATTAACACATAGGGTACTTTTATATCGCTATTCCCTCGGGAACTGACTTATACATGTACGAAGTCGCGGGCGGAAACTAGTACCTAATAAAGTCATCTGACGGCACCGAAAGATTTATTGTTTTTGTTACTTATTGTTTTTGGTTTTTGTAGTAGTTCACGGCTTCGGAACCCTACACTGAGCATGGTCCGACATACTCTTGCCTGATTGTTTAACCATTGTTTTACGGTAAAACCATATTGCTTTTAACATGTTATCGTATTGTTTTGAACTCTGTCACATTATGTTAAGTAGATAAGTTTATAACAAAAAACATGACAAGTTTTTGTTGCCGATTGTACTTTTTTTTAGCAAAGTCATTATTTGCTTATCAAGACCAAAAAAATGAGTCCCAACACGGTGGGTCTACGTTAAGTATAGCGGAGATCCTGTCGCCACTTTCCGACCCCATCATCAGACCAGCTCTTAGATACGAGTAGCATATAGCGACACGTTGGCCTAATCGGTAGTCCCGGGTTCGAATCCCGGTAAGGGCAGATACTTGTGTGATGAGCGCGAGTATTTGTTCCTGAGTCTTGGATGTTTGTTTTTTATGTTAAAGAGAAGGTACACGAGCACTCAGACCGCCTGATGGTAAGTGGAATCTGAGACCCATAGACATTTGAATTCTCAAGACTATAATCCTAAGACCTCTAATGGGTTGCCAACCCTGAGGACTAAGTTGGAATGCCTCTATGCTAGTTATTTCACCGGCTGACTTATCCCCACGCCGGAACACAACAATGCAAACACTGTTGCTTGGCGGGTGGTTAATGGATAAGATGGTGGTAGCGAACCGGGCGGACCCTGCACAGGGTCCTACCACCGCTAACCGCAGATGTTTTCAATATATTTATTTCTTTATATAATTTTATCGTTGTCTAGTACAAGTGTAGAGCTCAGTTTTGAGCTCAATTTATGTGGCATTGTCCTGTGATATATATTTATTTACTTACTTATATATTACATTGTCTACGGGTCAACATAATACCTATATGTTCTCGATATTTGCCCCGCTTTAGTTTACTTTAACATATAAAATGTTTCGTAAAGGCCCAAAAAGGCTACATTAAACTACAGAGGGGTTATTATGACCTAGCTATGCAGTTCATTTTCCGGTGAGCGTAAAAGACAGAGCTATGGCAGTTATAAAGCTCTGTCCTTTTCTCTGAGCGTAAACAGAACTGCATAGTTATGTCATAACAACCCCCCAGGAAGAAACGAAAAGCCGTTTCTTACAAAGTACAGCAAAATATCGTAAAGATAATATAATACGGCTCATAATTGGCGCACCAAGGCCCAGCGACAGCTAAAACAATAAAAAACTTCCGGCCGCTAAGTTTTCAACTTTTCGTCAAGTCACATAAGCTAAAATAGCACTTAACCTTAATGGGGAACGTCATTAATTTCTCTGGGGAAGCCATAATGCTTTGTCGCTGAAACTCCCCTGAATAGGTGCGGTCATGAATTTTTTTACGTCACGGAAAAATCCTAACAAAAACGGATGAGTCAGGGTTTTTGGGGCGTAATTAGCCGCCAAGCAACAGTGTTCAGTGCAGCATTGTTGTGTTTCATTTCACTTTATCCTCAGGACCCTATAAATAAACTAATCTCGACTGTAATGCTCGTCTCAAGATGCGTCAAAATTGACAGTTTTATATGGCTTGACGTTTACTTTCATGTATGTTGTGACAGGCATCTCAGTCAAGATAAGTATTAATATGGCCCTAGAATTGCAGTCTTGAGATTATAGTCTTGAGATTTTAAATATGTATAGTACAACTATTGTATGTAGTTGTGTATAAAAGTAATATGAAACTTGGTTACTTATTTATTTACATACAACTACTTAAATTTTTGACCTCTACGGGTCTTAATCCTCACTTGCTATCAGAGGCTCTAGCCAAGATGTAGACACTCCTGTTTCTTTGACAGTTGCACGTGTTGTATCGTAACGCACGAGAATGTCATCCCATACATTTCGAGCGATAGAAAAAAAAACGTTAGTCTCGTTGAATTTGTACGCCTAGCGGCAAAACATAGCGATGCTCATAACCAGTATTTGTAACACCTTATTACGCATGTTTCCAAATAAATGATTTGAATTTGAATTTGAAAAACTTAAGTTCCGAGATTCTACATGGTAAAAACGATATCGTATTTGACGTGTTTCCATATTAACAAACGATCAAACACGTCGTCGTTTTGGAAACACGTCAAATACGATATCGTTCTCAAGTCTTATGTCATTAACATAATGGCGGCTAAGTCATAAACGATTGTAAAACACGTCAATCGCGATATCGTTATAACGAAGTAGAATAATGGCCCTCATGTATGCATTTATGTACAAAAGTAATATGGAGCTTACGTCAAATTTCAAATATAGAATATCGAACGTAGATCAGGATCTCTATTCTACTGCGTTATAACGATATCGCGTTCCACGTGTTTTAAAATCGTTTGTCACAATCGTCGTTATTGTAAATGACATAAGAGTTATCAAAACGTTGACAATACGGAAACACGTCAAAGACGATATCGTTGTAACCGTGTAGAATCCCAGCCCAGATGTATTACAACTACATACAACAAGTCATTAACTCAAGTTTTTTACCTATAGTACCGTTTGCATTTTGGCTAGGGCCGCTGATCGGCTGTTAGCTCAACCTTACCATAAAGAGAATAAACATTTCAATATAAAACGGTCATTCAATTAGGTTAACAAGTAGAATATTTTTCTCGGACGCGAATTATTCATTGATTCAACATGGTTCCTCTGTAATCGGCGCGTTCTTGAAAAACGGTAATTGGCCCTTCGCGCAAAGACAACAGCTCCGAGGAAATTGAATGGTCCATTATACATAAGTTATTTCGTTGTTGCGTAAATTGATTCGCTTGATCTCGAAGTTTGACAGTGCCTGTCGTTTTTGTTTGAACCGCAATTTGTTCTGACAAACACATGATTTGTTCAACGGCTTTAAAGGTAGAGTGATTTATGTTTACTCTTTGTTTATTATATTTTTTATTTAACTTGAATGTGAAATATTCTTATATGGTCATGGTTAACACCGCAAAAACAAAAAGACGACATGGAAAAGGACAAATTAAAAAACATACCGTACATATATATATATTAGCCTATTTTGGTGTCCCACTGCTGGGCAAAGGCCTCCCCTCTTTTTCGCCATTCCTCCCGGTTGAGTGCATGCTCCCGCCATTCGCTTTGAAACGCGTCCAAGTCGTCCCGCCATCTCCTTTTTGGTCTGCCTCTGCTCCGGTAGCCATCTTGCGGAGTCCATTCGGTGGCAACCCTGGCCCACCGTTCCGGATGCATTCGGCGGACGTGTCCAGCCCAGTCCCACTTAAGCCTAGCGGTCTTGTCACCCACATCAGCAATGTCAGTTTTGGAGCGCAGTTCGGTGTTTTTGATCTTGTCAGTTCTACGAACCCGTACATAATTAAAAAAAAAAAAAACGAAAAAGATAAATACGAAAAGGGTATGCTAAGATGGTTTGGGCATTTAGAAAGGATGGATGAAAGAAGAGTTACGAAAGAGATATCGCGAGCGAGAGTGAGTGGAGATGTCAGTAGGGGACGTCCTAGACGGACGTACAGTGGTCAGATTCGCGAGGTACTGAATAAGGGCCGAATCAAAAGCACCCGAAACCGACGTACGTGCATGAAGAGATTGATGAATGTGGAGGAAGCGAAGGTTGTATGTTTGGATCGGTGCACCTGGCGTTCCATAGTCTCTCCCTACCCCATTGGGAGACAGGCGTGAAGATATGTATGTATGTATGTAATTAAAGGTATACAATGGATGACTATTCGGGTCAGTGTTTCTAATTTGAAATAACTGTACACCTATCTTATTTCATCTTATCTTACAAATGGGCCCTTAAGTATACGCTTCGTCCCCTTCAGGATCTGTTGTATAATTACGCTCTTACACATGAAACTCAGCTGTTCGAATGTGTAGGTTTCCTCACGATGTTTTTCCATCGGCTAATGTATAGCGCCGATGAAACTGCAATACCAACAATGGCTAATGTCGCGTAACTAACAATATGTGTCAAATTTAAGTTTGGGTAAGTCCGATATCAATTAACACAAAGATATAAAATTTTAATGCTCTCCTGTAAAATTTGCCACAAGTCAGTTACACGGCATTAGCAATTGTTTGTTACGTGGTATTGCACTTTCATCGACGATAGGTAGTTAGAAAAAGTCATTGGTACATGGTGACCGCGGGGATTCAAACTCGGTACCTTACGATCACGAGTCGACCCCGAAGCAACTAGGCCACCGACGCTCTCTACTCAAAAACTATCTCGAATGTAATCTAGCGAAAATAGAGATTGTCGTTCAAATTAAGTTTATAGTTATTTAAAATTAGAGAACACTATTAATTTGTCCTTTTTTACTCGGTTTTAACCTCTAAGGCCCAAGGTCCGACCCATAGTACTTACTAACTTTAATAATAATAATAATAATCACAGGACAATGTCACACAAATTGACCTTGTCCCAAACTAAGCTCTAGGCTTATACTATGGGTACTAGACAATGATAAACTTACTTATATAGAGAAATATATACTTAAATACATAGAAAACATCCAAGACTCAGGAACAAATACTCGTGCTCATCACACAAATATCTGCCCTTACCGGGATTTGAACCCAGGACCCCTAGCTTCGAAGGCAGGGTCACTCCCAACTAGGCTAGCGTGTCGTCTTTGTCAATCAGACCCAGCTCCTTCGACAGTTGTGTAGTCATAGCGTACCACGGTCCTACCAGTAGGACTTACTAGAAATCTATCATTACACAAGCACATTTTTTATGTTAAGGGAAGGCACACGAGCACTCAGGCCACCTGATGGTAAGTGGAATCCGAGACCCATAGACATTTGAATTCTCAAGACTATAATCCAAAGACCTCAAATGCGTTGCCAACCCTGAGGACTAAGATGGAATGCCTCTATGCTAGTAATTTCACCGGTTGTCTTATCCCCACAACGGAACACAACAATGCGAACACTGTTGCTTGGCGGGTGGTTAATGGATATGTTGGTAGCGTTCCGGACGGACCCTGCACAGGGTCCTACCACCAAGTTTGGGTGGGTTTTTTAAGTACTTGGCTATGAATGAGTGTAAAACAATAGTACTACTGGTAGGACTACGGGCCGTAGTGTTTACATGCTTAATTTTTCGTTGAGCCTTAATTCATAGTTCATTTATTTATTGCATTTATGGGTTAAAAGAAACAATACTACCGACCTTGGCTAGTCGGGCTAACGGCGTAATGTAAGGCATTCGCCAGCCACACAATAACAATAAAATTTGCAACTTTATGTTCCGGGAGGTGGAAAGAATGTTGGCTCAGGTACAGTCAACCACCTTGGTTTCTAGGCCACTGTTTATTACAGTAAATTAGCCGTTTATTTTGTCATTTTTATGACATACCTAGAGAAGGCAAACGAGGCAAACGACACAGAGCCTATACGTAGCCAAGATCGGATTTTTATGTTAAGGAGATGGCAAGTAAGGAGTAAGTGACATTTGACTATATCCTAAGACCTCAAATGCGTTGCCAACCCTGAGGACTAAGATGAAATCCCTCTATGCTAGTAATTTCACCGGTTGTGGAACAGAACAATGCGAACACTGTTGTTAACTATAGTGTTTCTATTCGTTTGGTTTTAATACCAATCGCGTCACTTTTCACGTGACTTTTGACTTTTCGTATTACTACCATTGACCCGTAATATATTTAAAATACCTATCTAACGACACCCCACACAATGGGGTGGTCACGTTTAGGGAAGGTACCCTATTTTTTTTATCAAGATTTTATTTAACCTTTTTGTTAGCGTGACTAATATGTATATTCATGCCAAATTACAGCTTTCTAGTACTAAGAGTCTCTGAGCTAGGCTGCGGACGGACGGACGGACGGATGGACATGGCGAAACTATAAGGGTTCATACTTTGACTACGGAACCCTAAAAAAGGTTACGGAATCCTTCGTGTGCGAGTCCGACTCGCACTTGGCCGGTTCTTATATAAGACACCTTAATACAGCTATTAAATTATGACCAAAGACTGGCGGTAAAAGAAACGTGAAAGGCACGGTTAAATAAACATTCGGAGCATTTATTATGAAAAGTAAGTGATCTCCAGCGGCGCTGTGTCAACTCCAGTGTCTAATAACTCACCTACTTGTATTTTAAAGACGATTCCACAGCGACCACCCCAAAGCGATCCTTATGTGCTCGAAAAGTAATATTTTGAACGAGATAAGGCAACGTCCGAGAAATGTCCGATTTATAAGAGCAACGATGCAGACCGGACACATCATACAAGACATTTATATTTGATTATACAGGGTATTTTTTTTATCCGTGCACACATTTTAACATATGATTTTGTATCGTTAATATAATATATTACGACAATAAAACGCCCTGCATTAGAGGGTCCGTGAATATCGTTAAGTTAAATCATTGAATCGGCAATATCTCTAATATTTTTTAAGCTTGAGTAAAATAACAACGTGTGTTATTGATTAACAATAGCGAAGCAAATATTAAAATTTGTGCAGTAAAAAATTAAAAAAATTAAAATAGAACAGTTATAGTTATAGTGGTTAGAATAGTGCCATTCCATGTCTTCCCGTGGATGTCGTAAGAGGCGACTAAGGGAATAAGGGCTTGTAGTACTGTTAGGCGACGGGCTTGCAACCTGTCACTAATACACTGGTAAACTTCTTGGCCTGATTGTGCAAAATGTGGTTATCAGAATTATAAACAAGTCTTTTTAGAGTTGTTGGTATTTCTGTAGCTCTGCCTATCCCGCTCTGGGAATCAAGGCGTGACGTTATGTATGTATGTATGTAATTATTTTTAAAAATACCCTGTATTGTAAGGATACAATAGAGAACATGCATGATAATCAGTTCCATTCATACAGTTTAGGAGAGCATGTGAAAATAAAGCATAATAAAACGCGATACAAAAGTTTTGACTCGTTCATAGAGATTTTATATAGAATCAAAACTTGTTAAAATGTTTAGATTGTTTTTTTCGGCATCCACATTTTGTTAACGTATAGTTTAATTGAACGATATTGGCTTAAACATAGTAAATAAAATAAATGTAGATTTCTTTAATAGGTTTTTAAACATTTTAAACATGGAATAACAGCTGTGACGTCATTCCTGTCGTCGATTAAACTTTTTAAAACTTATGAAAAAATTACACGAAAATTATTTCGCGTATACAGTTATTCCTCTCTTTCATAGCACTTTCCAGAGAGCGTAAGAAAAATAATGCATGTTCCCTATTGTCTCACTACACTAGTTCCTAATAATATTATTATAAATGCGAAAGTTTAGATGAATGGTTGTTACTCAATCAAGCCAGAACGGCTGAACAGATCTAGATGAAATTTGGCACAAACATAGGTTACAGTCTCGAATGGCACATAGACTACATTTTATACCGGAAAATTGGACGGTTCCTGAGGGAATAGCTATAAACATCTACGCGAACGGAGTCGCGGGCAAATGCTCTATTCTACATTTTTGTCTTCATTACATAGTAAGCATTGTTCGCATTGTTGTGTTCCGGTTTGGGGATAAGACAGCCGGTGAAAAAACTAGCATAGAGGCATTCCATCTTAGTCCTCAGGGTTGGCAACGCATTTGCAGTCTTTAGATTGCAGTCTTGTGAATGCGAATGTCTATGGGTAACGGTTTTCACTTGCCATCAGGTAAGCTGTGTGCTCTCATGCCTTCTCGATGCCATAAAAAAAAAAAAACGCTTTTCGCATCTGTCTGTCTGTCCTTATATATTATATAGTCGCGTTTGATGTGTTTTAGAATCGTTTATGTCACATTCGCCATTATTGTAAATCACATAAGAGTTATCAAAACGTTGGCAATACGGAAACACGTCAAATACGATATCGTTAGTACCGTGTAGAATCTCAGCCCTGACTATTTTACTTTAACGACACTTCAGTCACAGTGACAATTCAAGTCAGTCATTGTCGATTATCTTTGCATCTCTTTCTGTCAAATAGGGAGACAACACTGTCTACAATGAATTATTTAATTTTGATCATTGCGTGATTAAGTCTGAATACTACAACTAAACACCTACATTATTAGGATCCCACTTTAATGCTTAATTAAGTCATATCACTTTTGATCAAGTCTTTGATGTTGCCTTCTGTCATATTCTTTTATTAGGTAACAAGTATCAAACATCCCAGTCTCCTGTACTCTCCACTCTTCCCCCCCCCCGTCCTCCGGGTTCAGCGTTATGACGTTTGACTAATGTACGTCCGCGCTTCTCGCCGCCGGCCCGCTTCTGTTTACCTTCAGTGTGCACCCGCACTAACTCCTGCACTGTGTCATTTCGCGTGATATTGAACACATTTGTTAACTTTTATAGCACTCGTGATCGATTCTGATAAGTGGAGTGCAAAAATATTACACAGCTTTGCCCAGAAAACAGGCACGAGAGGGTTTTTTTTTTTAAACTTTTTTGCACAGCACACTAAGGATAAAGAGGGGTAAACTAAAACAGGAGTAGTTTGCTAACGGGTGTGTTGACTGGACACTGTTCTCTCAACAGACACCTAACCATAATAGGTATTAAACAGGATCCTCAATGCCCACACTGTGGCAAAGAGAAGACAAGCCAACACGTCCTAATTCTGTAACCACCTATTGCTGTAGGCTAAGATGTTTCCCAGTGTATTAGTGACAGGTTGCAAGCCCATCGCCTAACAGTACTACAAGCCCTTATTCCCTTAGTCGCCTCTTACGACATCCACGGGAAGACATGGAGTGGCACTATTCTAACCCGGCAACGACACGGGACCAAAATAGTAATGTAGTGTCCTAATCATGTATTTTATTTATTTATTTGCAAACATGATACACACGATGATATGATGGTTTTTATTCATTTCAACAGAAACAATGCAAACAGATGAATGCGGCACGATCACTTGCGATATACTTACGATTTACGTAAGCATGTGTGCGCGTGCGATCCGATGCGCAGCGTGGCAGCCACGGAATAGTACCCATCAGATGGGTAACCGGCATGTACTTGTAGCGATGAACGTAAATCGCGGAGTGAGCCTTGCCTGGTACTGGACAACAACGGTGGTTTTAATGGTGGTAGGACCTCGTGCAGGGTTCGTCCCGGTCGCTACCACCATCTTATCCTTTTGCTGCCGAGCTGCAGTGTTTGCATTGTGTTCTAATGTGGGGATAACACAACCGGTGGAATTACTAGCATAGAGACATATTTTAATCCTCAGGGTTGACAGCGCGTTTGAAATCTTAGGATTGGAGTCTTAAGATTATAGTTTTGTGAATGTAATGGTCTCAGATCCCATTTACCATCCAGTGTCTACTTAAATAGTAAAAAAAAAAAAAAAAACTATATAGAAAAGCGTCCAAGACTTAGAAACTAGTATTCGCGCTCATCACACAAAACCTAATCGATGCTCAAACCCGGGACCACTTGCTTCGTAGTCCGAGTCACTGCGTTGTCAAATAAATAAATGCTTTCCGCAATGATGTGACATATAAACGGGAAGAAGATATGTTACTAGCGCACCAGATTGAACATTCATAAAAGGCCCAATTAAACACTTTCGTTCTCAGTTCACACCAAACAATTTGACGTAGCTATCTCTCTTACCCTCGTGTTTTCCGTAACTGTCCATCATTCATTAGTGAAACAAGCGACTTCGACAATTTTCAAACGCAATTAAGCAAAAAATTAAAAACTGAAGCAAAAAAATCCATACAAGATGCGATAACGTTTTTCTCACCTTGAACGTGGTCCGATTTTTACGATTTTGACTATGTCGTAGATATTATGAAAATCTAGGTCCGTTTGTTCTCATTTCCAGGTTTAGGGGTAGATAAACTTTATCGCCCGGAGTTAAATTTGTATGGATTATTTTGACAGCTACGATTTAAGCATCGCTTCACAATCTTCTTAAGTAGGAACGTAGCATAATTATCTTAGATACCTTTGTAATATCATTGTTTCACAGTATACCAAGACACAATTAACCTTTTCAATGATCAGCAAGCACCCAAAATTAATACTTTCCGAGTAAATATTTATAAAACAATATGATTACTCTGTCGCGCGTTTCCTTCGGGGTGCTCATCAATCATAATTTATTAGGCGGCGTTATCGCGGCGCGGAATAATCGCTCATATCCGAAACACCTTTCTTGAGGCGTGGCCACACTGGGGAGAGGGAAACACGGTAATTAGGATAGAAGATAAATAAATAATAATAAATATGGGATAATCTATAGGTAGTTCTACACTAAACTCTAGCCTTGTACAGTGAGTACCTACTAGACTACGATAAACATTCTTTACGAGTAAAATTATAGAGAAACACGTAGCACACATTAACACATTCACTGCTAGCCAATGCTACAAGTGCTACGCTGTAGCCTGTAGCAGCATTTTTCCGCTGTGTAGCAAAAAACTGCTACGAACAGTGGACCCGATATCGGATCGTTAGCGTTAAATGTGTTAACGTTAAATGTGTTAAAAGGGTTCATCAAATTTTATTTGTACCTCGTTGCCATGGTGACGTGTCTTAAATAACTCTTTAAAAACATGATTTTAAAGTACATAAATCCACCAAACATCAGTTTTGTTGCAATGAATAAGCCCATTTTTATGGGTTTTTTTTTATGTTAAGGAGAAGGCACCCGAGCACTCAGGCCACCTGATGGTAAGTGGAATCTGAGACTCATAGACATTTGAATTCTCAAGACTATAATGCTATGACCTCAAATGCGTTGCCAACCCTGAGGACTAAGATGGAATGCCTCTATGCTAGTAATTTCACCGGTTGTCTTATCCCCACACCGGAATACAACAATGCGAACGCTGTTGCTTGGCGGGTGGTTAATGGATAAGATGGTGGTAGCGATCCGGACGGACACTGTACAGGACAAGCATATTAACATACATACATAACGTTACGCCTTCATTCCACCTGCTAATGGAACAAACGTCCTCTGCCTAGCCGACGATATACAATACTATTGTATGCTGCTGTATATATACATATACATTTATTTATATTATTTTAACTTTTCTATACCGACTTGTTAAACACATTATTTATTTATTTACCTATAAGTATCTATCTAATTCGCTTTTCGCAATTAAACTGTACCTTCGCTGAAATCTCTGTTGTATTGTTGTGTGTGTGTGTCTTGGTGTTATTTGTTATTTGTGTTTTGTTTTGTATTTGTACTGTTTAAATGGATTCACTGAAAATCAGCGTCCAGGCGCCTCATGCCTTGACACATGCTGAGTGGACTCCTTTTTGAGACCAAACTCAAAACTGTATTGCCTACTTTTTTTTGTTCTAGCTTTAAGCAAGTTGTAATGTTGTTGTGTTGTGTCTCAAATAAATAATCATTCATTCATTCATTCAGAGTGGTGTAGGCAGAGCTACCAACAACTATAAACTTGCTGATAATTCTGTAACCACATTTTTCACAATCAGGCTAAGATGTTTACCAGTGTATTAGTGACAGGTTGCAAGGTCATCGCCTAACACTACTACAAGCTTTTATTTAGTCGCCTCTCACGACATCTACGGGAAGACATGGAGTGGCACTATTCTACCCCGGCAACCACACGGGGAAAAGCATATTTAGTAGTGTATATTAAACTATTTCTCTAAGGAACTCTATCACTGTGGTCTCCTGGGTTATGGAACAGGGCTGGGATTCTACACGGTAATAACGATATCGTATTTGACGTCATTCCGTATTGTCAACGTTTTCATAACTCTTATGTCATTTACAATAATGGCGACTGTTATCAAAACGTTGACAAAACGGAAACACGTCAACACACACACGACACGCTAGCCTCGTTGGTAGTGACCCTGCCTTCGAAGCTGGAGGTCCTGGGTTCAAATCCCGGTAATGGCAAATATTTGTGTGATGAGCATGAGTATTTGTTCCTGAGTCTTGGATGTTTTCTATGTATTTAAGTATGTATTTCTCTATTTAAGTATGTTTATCGTTGTCTAGTACCCATAGTACAAGCCTTGAGCTTAGTTTGGGACTAGGTCAATTTGTGTGACATTGTCCCGTGATATTATTATTATTGTCAATATTTATTTAAAATCTGTAAGTTAAGTTTTTTACAATAAATGTTAAGATATAAAAGTAAAATAACAATACTCATATAAAAAACAAATACTATAAAAAACCTAACCTACGGGTGCCGCCGGCAGCGGGGCAGGGCTCAAGCTACCGGTGGTTAGGGCTGCAGAGAGAGGAACCTCCTCACAATACGTGCCGTGTCGAGGAGTACTGCTTTCTGTATCTGGCCCTTGATCCAGCCACCTAGCGAGAGTCTCTTAAGGTGTTGATCGAGACTCTTCGCTATAAGACCGTTCGCTGAAACAACTATCGGGACAATGATCGTCGAGTCAACATCCCACATAGCGGTCACCTCATGAGCCAAGTCAAGGTACTTGCTGAGCTTGTCCTTCTCAGCCTTCACGAGGTTCTCGTCATGTGGGATGGTGACGTCAACGAGCACTGCCCGGCGTTGAGATCGATCTGTTAACACGATATCAGGCTTATTGGCAACAATAGTCCTGTCCGTGATGACAGATCGATCCCAATAGAGCGTAGCACGACCATTTTCGAGAACTATAATTATTATTATTATTATTATTATTATTGTAGAATTCCAGCCCTGATTGTGCAAAATGCAGTTACGGAATTATCAGCAAGTATTTTTAGAGTTGTTGGTTTGGTACGTATTTCTTTAGCTCTACCTACCACACTCTGGGAATAAAGGCGTGATATTATGTATACATATACGTTTGTATTTTTTGGTCTAAGAAATATCGAATTTTAAAAATATTTTTTTGCTAGATTTACGTCAATGCAATGCTAAATTGATTAAATAACTTTCTTAAATTTTATTCTTAAAACTACTGGCGAATTTTAACGACATCGAAATTTGACTAAATCCGTCCAACTCATGCGTGGCTCACAAAAATCCAAAACATCAAACTTTCACATTTACAATAAAAGTTGGGTAACAATGAATATCCCGAGATCCCGTCCGTGTGGACGCGACCCGGCACCTCCTTCGTCCCTCTAATGCAAGCGGAGGAAATTGGATTTTTCTTTATTCTCCCGTAACTTGATATCGTGTGAATTATGAAAATTGCCTGCTAAATTGTTGATTTATTACCGCCCATATATGATTGGTAGACGCCGATTGTTCTTCCTAAATCACCTGTTATTGTTATAGTTTTCATCATAATAAATTGAAGGATGTCTTTGTCTTGGTTACCTATGGTTGTTGTTAAGGAACACGTAATTTTGATGCGTAAAATTAAGTTTAATCAACGAATATTATGTTTGAATATTATATGTAGGAGTATATTACGTAGTTATATATCTAGTAAAGTAAGTATTAGCAATAAATAGAACAATTATGTTACGTTTTTAGTTTGTATCTGTCTGTCTTCTTTTGTGCACCCACTGTGCACATTTTGGATTGGTTATTTGGTCGACTGGTACAGAATGCCATTAGGCAAGGTGGGCGTTTTCCAAAAAAAGTGTACATCGTTAAGGACAAAAGCCATACATTTACATACATTAATTTTCGTGATGAAATGGAAAAGTTAAATTTTCTTAACTTTTATCTTTAACGATATACACTTTTTTTGGAAAACGCCCAGGTGCACCATTGATTGATAAATTAAGAAACTTAATTTTTTCTATTTCGTCACGAAAATTAACGTATCAAAATGTACGGCTAATTTTCGTGAAGAAATGGAAAAAAAAATGTTCTTAACGATGTACCTACACTTTTTTAAAAAAACACCCTCTTATTGATGTGCAATTAAGATTAAATAATTAAATAAAATCAAGGCTGAAACTAGGGCCATAAACTGGGGCTCGGTCAAATTTTATTGATTTTAATATGTTATGGTATTGTTTTTAACTCGGCCGCCATTACAGTCAATTAAATTAGAACTATTGCAACATCGACAATGATAACTTGTCAAAAGCAATTAGGTTTTATTGAGCACAATAAAACCCATGGAAAATTGAATCTCGTGAGTTGATTAAAACAAAATTTAACAACGAAAGTCTAGGCTGGAATCCATTATACTGTGCTGAAAAGTTTTCATTGGTACTCGTAACAACGCGAGATTAAAGATTTTGGTATCACTTTGACATTAAGTTGGTGCGTTATTTTTTTGACATAAAAAAAAAATAACTGTCACGCACCGTCAGGAACAACACGCTAGATGTACAAAATCAAAAAGTACATTTTGTATATTGCCTATTTTGCGTATCATACAAAATTATACTCGTACCCACGACGACACGTTGGTCTAATTGGTAGTGACCCTGCCTCCGAAGAAAGCGGTCCTGGGTTCAAATCCTGGTAAGGGCAGATGTTTGTGTGATGAGCGCGAATATTTCGGCTGCCCTAGCAAAAAACAGAGTAACTACTTTTTTTTCTGAAATCGTTTTTTAAATAATATTATTCACTTTTTGATTCTGCACAGACCTGCTTTAACAAAAACTCTTAATTTTACATGGATCGTGAAATATTTTTCATAAAAATCAAGTAACTACACTTAAGATTTCGGGATTATAACTCAAAAACAAATCAAACTGTGATTTCAACGCAAAAACAAAGTAATTAATGGCTACTTACTTTGTTTATGGTTTGAGAAATGAAGTTGCTTTGTTTTTGATTTGCGTTGTGTTTAATTGTGCGGTTTATTTAGCATACTTCATTTTATTTGTTCAACCACCCACCTTTTAATTATACTTAAATGAACACGGGAGTAATAAGACTGCATCATAACTATCATAAGTGATAAATTACGTTATAATTCATTTACTACAAGTAATTTAAGTGGATATAAGTGACTATTTTGTAAGTGCTTTTCAAGATGAATAATTTAAGAACTAAGCTATGATTTCCGCAGAAAATGGCTTTCAAGGTCTGAAAATAGATGTTATCATTTTGACAATTTTCAAAATAATATGATGGAGAAAGTATGCAAGTAATTTTTTCTTTAAACTCTTGGGTTTACTAGTGATGCAGTTGTGACGTCTCCTATGAAAGCAAAACGATGTAAACGATTAGATGCTTCTATCAAAAAAAATAGAGGAAAATATAAAAGAACACAAGCAGAAAATGATAGAATTCCTGGAAAAACCTGACAATCATTGAAATTAACCCACAGGAGGATAAATTTAACTGGGCTAAGCATAAAAGGCAATCAACTAAAAATATGGAAAGCGACCCTTTGAAAAACTTTTACTTAAATGATTTGATGTGTGTAGAATTTAGGCAGGGTTCAAGAAATGTTTTATCAGACAATTAATAAAACGGATTATATAGAACTTGATTTCTTGCAAAAAAGAATTAATATCCAAAAGGCGACCGAAAAAGTTCCTTATAGGCGGGGAATTAATAAATCAAAAAAATCTCTAATTGTTGCTCAATTACTGCCTCATATGCCTGAAAATCGGAAGCAATTTTGGATAAATTTAAAAGAAGAAGACAGTTCAAGAGATCTAGTAACTCAAGAACCCGTGTATTCTGTAGAATAGCATCGCTGTAACAATATGTTTATCGTAGTCTAGTACCCATAGTACAAGCCTAGAGCTTAGTTTGGGAGTAGGTCAATTTGTGTGAGATTGTCCCCTGATATTTATTTTATTTGATATTTATTTTGCGTGTAACTAGTACATTTTGTTTTATTTACATTTAGACAGTGTACTTTTTGCTTTTGTACATTTCGCATGTATTGCAATATGCGTTGTGTACATTTTGCGTATTGTACATAATACAATGTGTTTACTCCGAAGCGATACTTGTTATGCCAGAGTGTGTGAAGGCGATAGACAGCCGAGTACTATTAAAACTCTGGTTTTACTGCACCAGTTCCCTGTAAATAAAATAAATCAATAATTATTTAATTCATTTATTAATTCCTGCAAATATGGCTCAGGCTTTAGGCAGATCCATTTATAAATTCAATGAAACTAGAATCAGGGTCACTTTAGAATTAGTTTCACGCCTAAAACTTAAATGAGACATACATGTACATGCTTTTAGAACTTTCCATGTCTTTAGGATTGTTAGACTTGAAACTTTCTTCAAGCTTGAGTTACAACTCAACTATATTTTATACCATGTCAACCTTTCCAAAACTCATCAACAGTCATCACTTTAAAGATACCGCCTCATGTGATTAGTATACTTTATGGATTACTAGAGGTCGCCCGCGACTTCGTACGCATAGAGTTAGTTTCCCGATAGGCCCCTTATTAACGTCTAAGAGTCTCCCCACACCTATCGACGCGGAACCGGCGTTGGCGGATCAAACAACTCTTTATGTCTACGCAATAAGCACTCTTAGGATATCCAAGGAATATTATCTGCAAATTTTGAGTCCCTATGTCCAGTGGTCTTGTTTTCCCACACAAACTTTGGACCCCCGTTTCCCTATTTACTAGGTTTTGGTAATAGGTTTTGCCAAAAATCCTTTCTAATGCACCCCTAGAACTTATATGAAACCGACGTGCCAAATTTGAAATCTCTAGACCAAGCTGCTTGACCTATGCGTTGATATGTCAGTCAGTTTCTTCTTTTATATATTTAGATGGATTAACACTCACTACACCAACTCCGTAACGTCCGGACCGGACCGCGTCGCCCGCAAGGCAAGGTGCTAGTGGTTGGCTAATGAGCTATTACCCTAACTCAGGTGACCCGCAGCGCTGGATCGTTTGCCTTCTCCTATGTGTGAAACAAATTATACCAGGGGCCCATTACATATAAGTTTGCATTTTGTAATACGAGTGGAAGTCTCTTGTTAATACATGATGTTAGAAAGAGATTCCGCTTGTAATATAAGTTATTATTTTCTATGAAATAGGTCTCAGTACTTTATTTTACGTCACCAAGCCTACTTTATTCCAGTCGCCATCAAACATATGTGAACAAGGTGCTCAAAATTATATGAACTATACTCTATTAAATATATTCTACTTGTGGATGTCGTAAGAGGTGACTAAGGGAATAAGGGCTTGTAGTTGTTAGGCGGTGGGCTTGCAACCTGTCACTAATACACTGGTAAACTTGTGTAAAATGTGGTTACAGAATTATAAACAAATCTTTTTAGAATTGTTGGTATATCTGTAGCCCTGCCTCACTCTGGGAATGAAGGCGTGATGTTATGCATGTACGTATTTATTTATAACCTTAAAACTATTTTAAAACAACGTGATATGTAAACACCATATTCAATTATTTCTCCGTAAAATTAATATTAATTTAAAACTCCTGTGTTACACGTTATTTTCATTATTTGCTCCTGTTTCACACCCAGTACACTTAACTAAGTCCTTGTGTACGCCTGGTACCAGATACCTCCTCCCGGGAGATTCACTCGCTCGCGCTAATTATATACTCAGCATTTGAGGAAAGTTTATTAACTGGGTACTTCCTGGGTAGACACTGGCTGGATTAAAGTTGCAAAATCAAAGTGACAGATTTTTTAAGACTACCAGTGCAATATTGTCAGAAAATAGCCTCTTGGTTTGTTTCACAGCATTGGTTGCCTTGTTGTGTCCCGGTGCGGGGATAATCAATCAATCAATAATTTTATTTCAATCAAGTTAGGATCATTGTGTTAGTTATATAATACAATAAATCTTAAAAATGATGTTAGTATGAACTCATAAAACAATCTAAATCTATGTAAAAATCCCTATTTCCCTAAGTCACTGCATCACGCATTAATGGCTGGACCGATTTCGCTATTTTTTTTTGCTGTGTTCGTTATCGTCAGGAGAAGATTCTTATGAAAGAAAAAAAAAAAATCCACCGGGAAAGTCGAAAATTTGCAGCGGGGCAAAGCCACTGATTCTGTTTGTGGTTTATAAGATTGTACGTGCGTGAAACTGGCAACATAAGCTTACGTAGGAACAATCAAGCCTACGGCAATCATGTTCAGGATGCAGTTAGTGCTAGCCCTAACTCAATAATCAAAATTTTATTACAAGACAATCGGAGAAAATTACTAGCAGAAAGTCATTCCGTCGTGGTCCTCAGGATTTGCCACACAATAGCAGTCTTAGGATTACGATCTTGAGAATACAAATGTCTATTTTCAGTTCGTATCCTTTCCCTTTGCCATAAAATAACTTTCACTTGCTCTCTCATACGTTTTGACAGTACTTCCTTAGTAATAGTAGTAATTAGGCCTTTATTCAACAAAATCACATTACAAAAAAATATTGTTTCGTACGAGTACTTAGAAAGAAGATGCGAAGGATTCTTGGTTAGATTCTTGAGTGCAGCGAGGAATTCAAAGACACGAAATGTAAATAACTTTGTTCTCGATAACTTTTTACCTTAGCGAGAACACAAATACCTAAAGGTAAAAAAGACAACATCGAAAAATTAAACCGCATCTTAATTTCCACCCAGCCGACCACATCACACTACACAACCACAAATTATGAAAAATAATTGAAAAGTTACTTTGTTTCACTCTCGCAGCAAAATAGAATTTTGCCCACTGTTTTTAAACAGTGAGCAAAATAAATTTAAGAGTTACGTTAAGCGTAAACTAATTTCTAAAGCATATTACAGTATTAAAGACTATATTAATGATAACAATGCTTGGGACTGAATTGCTTGTAATAAAATGTTTAGTCCTTACGACAAAAGGTTGCGAACGTCGAAAAAAAAAGACATCCGACAGAGTTTCTTACAGGTTCTTCTCTGATCGGTCGCGATTTGAACCTGCAGTCAATTTAGGCTAAGTCGCTACTATGACGTTTCAAAAGAGTTTATTATTTGTAAACCTACTTGAATAAAGATTATTCTGATTCTGATTCTGATTCAGCAAAACCTGCTTGTTTAGTGGCGCTGAGGTAAAAAATAATTAATTACGATAAAGTTCAACAGTCGCTCAAACACACTTAATTATACACAAGTGCATATAATTCCAAAAACACACATTTCGCTACTAAAGCAGAAAACCATATTATATAAATTCCGCTAAATCCTTGTTTAAATTTCTAGGAACCTCTGAATTCGTTGAAGTGAAGCAAAATTGTAATATTCTACCATCTATATAGTGAGCTAATTGGACAAATATAACAATGTGATGGCGAAATACCGGTTAATTCTGAAATTGCAGATAGTCTATGTTACGTATGCAACATTTATCTTACATAATTTTAGAATCTATGGCTACAAAAACCTTATTTTAAAGTTTTATATTAAGTAAGGACTTGTAGTACTGTTAGGCGATGGGCTCGCAACCTATCACTAATATGTACACTTCCGATTAAAATCTTAGCCTGATTATGCAAAATGTGGTTAGAGAATTATCAAGAAGTATTTTTAGAGTTGTTGGTATTTCTGTAGCTCTGCCTACCCCTCTCTGGGAATGAAGGCATGATGTTGTGTATGTGTTGTGTGTCAACACGCAGGCACTGAATTGGGCTTGTCTCAGTTGTGTGTGTGTTGTGTGTCAACACGCAGGCACTGAATTGGGCTTGTCTCATCTGTGCTACGTGTTAGCTACGACGAAACATTTATCTAAAAACTTCAAAACTATGCAAATCAGTCTCCTTACCACCTCCGAGCTGTTAAGGCACATTTTTAGGGTTCCGTAGCCAAATGGCAAAAAACGGAACCCTTATAGATTCGTCATGTCTGTCTGTCTGTCCGTCCGTATGTCACAGTCACTTTTTTCCGAAACTATAAGAACTACACTGTTGAAACTTGGTAAGTAGATGTATTCTGTGAACCGCATCAAGATTTTCACATAAAAATAGAAAAAAAAAAACGTAAATTTTGGGGGTTCCCCATACTTAGAACTGAAACTCAATTTTTTTTTTTCATCAAACCCATACGCGTGTGGTATCTATGGATAGGTCTTTAAAAATAATATTGAGGTTACTAACATCATTTTTTTCTAAACTGAACAGTTTGCGTGAGAGACACTTCCAAAGTGTTGAAATGTGTAACCTCTAAAACACTCTAACTCCTCTGTAACTTCTTAAATAAGAGAATGATACATACATACATACATAAATCACGCCTGTTTCCCAGAGGGGTAGGCAGAGACCACTTCTTTCCACCTGCTACGATCCTGACAAACCTCTTTCGCTTCTTCCACATTCATACATCGAGTCATGCATGCACGTCGGTTTCGGGTACTTAAGATTCGGCCCTTTTCCAGTATTTCCCCGATTTGATTCAAAAAAGTACGCCTAGGGCGCCCCCTTCCGACCCTTCCACTCACTTTAGCACTGTAAATTTCTTTCGTCAATCTTTTTTCATCCATCCTTTCCAAATGACCGAACCATCGAAGCATGTCCATTTCAATTTTAGTCACTACATGTCATGTTCTTTCAGACCACACTTCTCTCTGATGTTTTCATTCCTTACTCTATCACACAGTTTTACACCACACATACTACGAAGAATGATAGAACTAAAAAAAATATATGATGTACATTACCATGCAAACTTCCACCGAAAATTGGTTTGAACGAGATCTACTTAGTAAGTAGTTTTATTTAATACGTCATAAAAACATTGATCAAAGCTACAAAGAACTTTTATATTATGTTACTTGCTGCTACGGAACCCTTCATGGGCGAGTCCGACTCGCACTTGGCCGCTTTTTTTTTATGTAACCAGAATTATATAGTCCACTAGCTGACCCGACAGTGTTGCCCTGTCTTAACTAAGAAAATTTAATTCATATCGGTACAATTACGAAAAAAATAATTAAACGTCAGTCGTTTGATAGTTGGTGCCAAAGGGCGCTGCAAATATCGCTTAAAACAGATACATTACAGTAAACTCGGGTTATTTTAGCCCTAGTGGGTAATATTGCCCACCCCAAAAACCACCTTTAATATTTAATTATTTTGTTAAATGATACACATCAGGACTAAGCTACTTATATGGTTCTAACAATATTTAACCAATTGAAGATGATTACCCCCCTAGGGCTAAAGTAACCCGAGTTTGCGGTATCACTACATAGTATAAAACGAAGTCGCTTTTTCTGTCCCTATATCCCTATGTATGCTTAAATCTTTAAAACTACGCAACGGATTTTGATGCGGTTTTTTTAATAGATAGAGTGATTGAAGAGGAAGGTTTATATGTATAATACTTTAATCCGGAGCGAAGCGAGGGCGGGTCGCTAGTTAACAAATAAAAACCGAACCTGTAAATATTTTAGGATTTATTTCAACACCATCATGTAGAATAAATACCCTATAAATTGGGTTACGTTAGTTTAAGAAAAAATCTGAAATATTAACAGATTCGGAAAAAAGCGGTCTTTATTAGATTGTGATAAACCCAAACTAACGCTAGCTGTACAAAATCCAGATCACTTATCATCGGCCATCACAATACTCTAAAATATAAAAAAGTTATTATTAAAAAACATAGCTTGGAGAAGGTAAATAAACACACAAGCCACGTGATGGTAAGTGGGATCTGTGACCCATAGACATTTGCATTCTCAAGACAACAATCATAAGACGCTGAGGAGGCGTTGCCAACACTAAGATTGAATCTATGCCAGTACCTGCTAACTTACAACAAATAAATAAATAAATATCAGAGGACAATCTCACACAAATTGACCTAGTCCCAAACTAAGCTCTAGGTTTGTAATATGGGTACTAGACAACGATAAACATACTTATATAGAGAAATATATACTTAAATACATAAAAACATCCAAGACTCAGGAACAAATATTCGCGCTCATCACACAAATATCTGCCCTTACCGGGATTTGAACCTAGGACCGCTGGCTTTGGACGCAGGGTCACTCCCAACTAGGCCACCGTGTCGTCCAAAAGGTATTTAGTGGTAGTAGGATCCTGTGCAGGGGCCGTCATGCAACAGTGTTCGCATTGTTGTGTTCCCGTGTGGGGCTAAGACAACCGGTGAAATTACTAGCATAGAGGCATTCCATCTTAGTCCTCAGGGTTGGCAACGCACTTGAGGTATTCGGATTATAGTCTTAAGATTATAGTATTGAGAATTCATATGTCAATGAGTCTCAGATTCCACTTACGAGTACCATCAGGTGGCCAGAGTGCTCGTGTGCCTTCTCCTTGTCATAAAAAGAAAAATACAACCCCATTAAAGCGAGAAAGTGTAAAAATCTCCATATAACTGAATAATCTCCAATACGGATACACCCTAGGTTGTTTCCCGGCGAGTAAACTGTGTTAGCGACACATCAACTGGTGCCAAGTCATGTGTGCGGGTACTTGGCTTTGTTAACTACACTTCCCAGCCGTGTTATTGTCTTAAACAATTAGCTGGCGAGTTTGAGTAGTTCTCTCAGTGCATATTACAACATTTTAGAGTGTGACTTGTGAATATGTTCGCATGTTTTGCCGTCAAAGTTTTAGCCTAGTAGGTCTGGGTCATACACACTCTTAAAAACAAAAGTTGTCTCTCCTGTGGTCAATAGTTAAGAGTTTGTGTGCATATAAGTTATGTTTTTATATGATAGGTCTAAAACAGTCCTGACGGCGTTTTTGCGGGTATGGGCTTAGCCACAAAATTAGGCCTTAATTAACTTTCGGTGTGTCCACAGGAAAGACGGTAAATGTTTCGATAGGTTCTCCTACAGAAACCGTGTTCCCTAGACAAGATACAATGTTGTGTAGGGAACACGGTTTCTGTAGGAGAACGTATCGAAACATTATTGAATGTGGTTTTACTTTTTGTTTTTTAATTTGTTTTTTTGATTATTCCATGTTTTAACAAACGTTTTCCTGCTTAGCTACGCATGATGTTATAATATTGTTTTCTATACTGCTGTGTTAAGTATTATCAGTGCGTACGTTTCTAGCGGAGAGTTTCACCATGTCCGTCCGTCTGTCCGTCTGTCCGTCCGACCGTCCGTCCGTCCGTCCGCAGCTTAGCTCAGAGACTAGGCTCTTAGTACTAAAAAGCTATTATTTGGCATGACTATTCATATTAGTCTCGCCGACAAAGTGGCAATATAAAATCTTGTAAATTTTCTTTGAAGTGCTAATTATTGTTAGAGTCAAGTGTAAACCGCCCGCCCGGTCAAGCCAAGCCAAAACCACAAATAGTAAAAATTTAAAAAACATTGTAAGCGAAAGCGCGTTTAACAAATTGAAATTATAACTAGACATCATTGGTTCTTGGGCCATTAATGTGTTTATACGTACTAAAAAATATCACCCGTACCCGTGTGGTTGCCGGGTTAGAGTAGTGCCACTCCATGTCTTCCCGTGGATGTCGTAAGAGGCGCTAAGGGATTAAGGGCTTGTAGGTAGTACTGTTAGGCGATGGGCTTGCAACCTGTCACTAATACACTGGTAAACATCTTAGCCTGTTTATGCATAATGTGGTTAAAGAATTATTACCAAGTATTTTTAGAGTTGTTGGTATTTCTGTAACCCCACTATAGGAATGAAGGTGTGATGTTATGTATGTGTATGTATGTAAAAAATATCAAAGATTACACCAAATAACTTTAAATGGAAAATTAGTTCATACCTTGTATTTGTGTTTGTATTATTAGGTTCTTAACGGCTTCGGAACCTACACCCAGCATGGTCTGACATGCTCTTGCCCGGTTTTTGTGTACATCCTCATTATTTTTGTACATCCTTACACATACTCATGCCGGCGCAAGACAGAAGTGATTTAGTGATATCTTTGTGTTGTCAGGTTTACAGAATGGAGTAATCGTGACATCGCGTAAACTGCTCGACTAATTCTGCCCTACTAAGCCAAATAGCAGTATGTCAAATAAGTCTCCTGTAGCAATCAAAACCTTATTACTAACAAGAGAAGATTGAATCTACTTTGGCAATTGAATCTGACATACTGTGTTTTAGCTTAGGAGGGCAGAATTAGAACGCGGGGGTTTCTCTTACTTATCTCTTGTTGCCTCTTTCTTTGATATATTAAGACGAAGACGCGCGGGCGCATAATTTTATCTGCGTATTATTTTGTAATGGGACTATTATAATGGCGTCAGTGTGTTACGTTAATTAAGTATGTCGTAAGGTTTTAAGGGATGACAGTGAGGCTCATTCTGAATTGCCACATTTATATTTATGCAAAGCACTGTTTTCAATATATTGTCTTTTTTTGTTAAATAACCTCTTTTCTGTGTTTAATAAATGTTTATACTGACAAACAGCGTATATTTAAAAAATAATAATAAGGAAAACATAATTTCTATTTCGTACAATAAATAGTAAATGTGGTCAAACAATTTCAGAGTGACCCTAAATTTATCATCTAAACCCCTAGGTACACCCAACTGCCAAATAACCTGTATAGTAAGCAAATTTAAAAATGAAATCTATAAGGATTTATAGTAAAGTTAAGGCAAGCAATATTGAATTTAACGATATTTATTTATCTTCCGCATGACTTAACTTTAAGACCTGAAAATGGCCGGAGACATCGTGGAATAGTAAACCCTAGCCCGCTATTAGTCATAAAAATAGCGTTATATCCGTGTTTTACGCTATTTTTATTAACAGGCAATAAATACTAAGAAACTATGAACCTTGGGTTAAAATCAAAAGTTTCGTCATGTGGCCTCTTGCGCGAAGCGAAAATAATACAAGAGAAATGCCAAACAACTTCTTATATTAATCAAGTTATCAACATAATTCAAATTCAGTAGTCAAATGCCAGGATAGAATTGGCGGAATATGTTCGTGTCTTTTGCCTAGAAATTTTGGTTTTAATACACATTATTAATAAAAAGAACATTTGTTTGGTTTTGGCATGTTTCATATAAAAAGACAGTTAATATGATTAATATGTTTATTTATAACATAAATCAACATACTAGAATTACTTTTATAATAGGCGTTTTAATTCGAATGTAAATACGTAGTATCAACCAGTATAAATAAATAAATTATCGACACCACTACGACACAGGTCCCTGGCATTATTTTTATTTAATAGTTTTACATTGTTCCTTATATCTCAAAGTCAAACTAATTTAAATAAGCACCAACTCGTAAATAAACTTTCCTAACGCAATTCAAAACGAATTAAATCAATACACTAAATAACTACCATGTCAAATTGTCTGGATTTTATTCGATACACTAGCGTACTCGATGTATTTTTAAATTCTCGATATTGTCCTCGACTCAATCGAGTAGGGGATTCTTAGGACGTTCATGCCTTGTCAGTCCGAACCCGCTTCATTTTTAGGGTTCCGTAGCCAAATGGCAAAAAACGGAACCCTTATAGATTCGTCATGTCTGTCCGTCTGTCCGTCCGTATGTCACAGCCACTTTATTCCGTAACTATAAGAGCTATACTGTGGAAACTTGGTAAGTAGATGTATTCGGTGAACCGCATTAAGATTTTCATACAAAAATAGAAAAAAAACAATAAATTTTTGGGGTTCCCCATACTCATACGTGTGGGGTATCTATGGATAGGTATTCAAAAATGATATTGAGGTTTCTATTATAATTTTTTTCTAAACTGAATAGTTTGCGCGAGAGACGCTTCCAAAGTGGAAAAATGTGTGTCCCCCCCCGTAACTTCTAAAATAAGGGAATGATAAATGTAAAAATAATATATGATGTACATTACCATGCAAACTTCCACCGAAAATTGGTTTGAACGAGATCTAGTAAGTAGTTTTTTTTTAATACGTCATAAAAACATTGATCAAAGCTACAACGAACTTTTATATTATGTTACTTGCTGCTACGGAACCCTTCATGGGCGAGTCCGACTCGCACTTGGCCGCTTTTTATTATTATCCTAAGCCCCAATTAAACAAGAAGGATTTTGTTTTAAATTTACTTCAGCATACTTTTGTACCGAAATTACGGCGTAACAATTTCCGCAGAAGATTACAGACATTTTGTTCGCATTATTCGAAAATTTTAAGCAAATTCTGTGCCTATTTTGTTTTTGCTTGATCCTCTTACCTTTTCGAACCAAATATTCATGTGAAACGAAACGCGACGTTCATTAACTTGACTTATGTGGTTTTATTTAGAACACAACACCGTAAAATAACACTTACTAATTTGTATGCCGATCTCATTAAATATTTTCTTTGTATGGGAACGATGTACAAAGGGAATTATTATAACCCTCGCAAACGACATTTGACAAGATGTACCTACATATCATATAATGTCTTTGGTTTGTTGAAGAAATGTGTGGGTGGCAATATTTTGGTGACCTTTTTAGGGTTAACCTTTATAGTTTCGCCATGTTTGTTCGTCCGCAGCCTAGCTCAGAGACTAGACTTTAAATTACAAACGAAGTAACTCCTAAAAACATCAAGACGGTTTTTCCCGAAATCTTTTAGTTCCATTTATAAATAGCTCTAAATTGATAAATAATATCCAGCCAGCAGTAATCGAGCCCGCGTCATAACCCTGACTTATTTAGGCGAACCCTTCCCTAACTGCAGGGTCAGAAAGGTCACATACATTTTTAACATTTTTTACTTTCTTATACCTCCGCTAGAGACAGTTTGACCTATTTGTACCAAAGTTCTTTAACAGGCAAGTGATTTCCGTCTTGTTTATATTTTCGCGATTTTTAAAAACTACTACATAAATTTTCTAAAATTTACTTGGTTTTATTTATTCCAACTACCCTTAACTTTTAAATAACGTCCGTAAAATAAAAAATGTGTTGATAGTTAATAAGTCTTTTATTATTATGCAAGCAAAGTCATTGGCATTGTATAGCATAACTTGGTAGTTCAAGTGTGACCAAACAAAAGGAAACAATCACGACATTCTATATATGACCAGCCCCCTATTTCACCTTCTTGACAATGACAGGTGACAGGTGACATTTCAGTATACATGGCGCAGCTTATATGATACCCAGTGATGTATCAGCCTGTTAACTTTACAATGTATACCAAATTGTCACCTGTCACGTGTCATTGTCAAAATGGTGAAATAGGGGGCAGGGCGTCGACTTGGTTAAACCTTTAACCTTTGACGTGTTATGGTATTGTTTTTAACTTGGCCGCAATTACTGTTAAGTAATAAAGAGCTATCTAAAGAACAATACGTAAACCCGTCAAAAGTAGTAAGGTATTAATTACCGTGTAGGATCTCAGCCATGTGTGCTTGTTTGGTTTCAGCAGATCTCAAAACCAGCTACATGATTAGCTACGACCATTTCGCACCATGTAACTATAGCTATTTTATTTTTGTTTGTTAATTAGTTTTGTTACATAACATCACGCCTTCATCCCCAAAGTGGCTAGGCAGAGCTACAGAAATGACGACAACTTTAATAAGACATTTGTTTTATGTTAAGAAGGCACACGAGCACTCAGGCCACCTGATGGTAAGTGGAATCTGAGACCCATAGACATTTGAATTCTCAAGACTATACCCTAAGACCTCAAATGCGGTGCCAACCCTTAGGACTAAGATGGAATACCTCTATGCTAGTAATTTCACCGGTGTTTAAAAACTTTTAGTGTTGCAAACTTAACCCAAACTTTTATTATAAGTTGCGTAACTTAGCTGACCAGTGTGGCGATTATGTTTCTATAGACGAAAACAAAATTATAGAAATATAAATAAATAAATAAAAACAATATGAATAAACGAACCGCAAACAAACTGGCAGGCTCAAGTAATACAAGTTTCTTGCGGGTTTGATTAGCTAGCATGTCATTAGGTGTGTTTTAGCGTCTGGAAACTTCTGGAAAGTTCGTCTTTGAAAGACAGCATTAAATGTGCGTGAGCACGCACGGCTGCGGGGCAAAAACAACGGGCTAATTGCTCTACGGTGGTGGAGACAGGGACTTACGAGGATTAAAATTATATGGCAGCTACAAAAGATGTTAACTCGACATAGGGCATATTGTAATTAAGTTTCTGTCAAAATATTAATTTTAGAGCCAGGTTATGTTTGCACACTGTTGCCATCTTTTGACTCCAATATGAGATCCATAGTAGCTTTCTATTCTAAAAACGTTTTACTTCTGAATTGTTTTATTTTCATGGCGGCCAAGCTAAAAACACTACTATAACATATCAAAAGCGATATGGTTTTACTGAGTGAAATAAAACCCCAGCTTAATGCTACAATATTGAGTTGTCATCCAACTTCTGTCATGTCATTCATTTTAAACAAAATTTCAGCTCGCTAATATTGAAGATGAATTGCAAAATAAATAGAATAGATTAATACATAAACAACGACTGCTTTTACTATCAAGTCAAAATAACTTTAACAATGATATAAAGATATGGTTTATGAAAAAATAGAAGGACCAGCCTTAGATTAACAATACAATACAATACAAATACTCTTTATTGAACACCAAGAATTAAAAAATAAAAACAGAACACGGATCGCTATTTAGCGGTAAGACCGCCTGTTGTATACCTATGATTTAAATGTACTGTACAATTAAATCATAGGTACACAACAGGCGGTCTTACCGCTAAATAGCGATCTCTTCCGACAACCTTGTAAGAGAAATAACTGAGGACACAAATTCATGGCAGGTGGTGTAAACTACTTCGTTTAGAACTCAAACTAAATAACTACAAGAAACAATTTAGTTATTTCAATTTTGAAATTAAAACTATTTATAAATAGACTAAATATAAATACATAAAGTAAATAATTTATTAAATACATACTAAATACATATAATTATACATCTGCATAATATTATACTTACATACATCCTCCAAAACAGCCAAACAATGACAACAGACGAAGCATGAGATAGAACAAAGAAAAAAGTAAAGGAATTAATAGAAAAACTACGGAAGTGATAGAAAATTATCCTTAAGCTTGCTTAACATTTCCTAAAGCTGCCTAGCACTTGACAGCAATAGAAACCCTGTTCAGAAACATCTTCCCCGTCTCATCTCTTGTCTATCAACTTAAACACGTCAAATATAGCATTCAAACATCTCGCTCCCGACATTTCCGCACATCCATCTTACAAACTCTTCCGACTGAATTACCGCCAGCCAATAATCGCCCTTCGTGCCAACTCGCGTGAACGCGCAATAGCTCCTAAACTCCTATGAAGTGCGGTGTGTTTGAGAAGTATTCTTTGTCGCCACAGCGTCAAGTCTACTCGTACATTAGGGTTGAGTAACGATCGATATATAAAAATAAAACTATAAGTATTTGTTGCTATAACGCTGTTTTGGCATAATTATTGAAACAGATATTTAATATCTTAACTATGATATAATTATAATTTGAAATAATGATCATTTGATCTAATAACATAATTATTATATATATTCTATAACATACTTTAAGTATAACAAGTAATAACTTATTTTCTATTTAAAGTAATTTGGTGCCGTCTCAGACACTTTAGTCGACTGTATCTCAAGAACCAATGATGTGTTCTTGGGCGTGATAGTTTTGATTTTAAATTTGTTATATGCGCTTTCATATTTTTTTTTGTATTTGTAGTTTTGGCTATAGGGGGAGGACATTTGAGTCTAACAAAAATTTGCTCTTTAAAGCTTAATATTTCATAAACGGATCCCTTAATCGAAAAATTGTCTTTACAAACCCGCAATATTTTAGAAATAACTATACAACAACACCCGTCACTATGGTATAGACGAGAAAAAAAATACATTATACAAATTACGTGTAGTTACACTAAAAATTTTTTTTACCCAATTTTTTATTTTACTGATTTATTGGCGTGACAATATGTATATTCATACCAAATTACTTACTAGTACTAAGAGTCTCTGAGCTAATCTGCGGACAGCAGACGGACATGGCAAAACTGTAAGGGTTCCTGGTTTAACTACGGAACCGTGAAAAACGAATAGACACGCTAGTAAGCGTACGCATCTTGGCTAGAGCTTCAGGAACTCGACATCGAAATCCAACGTCTTGTTACAGAATAACTTAGCAAGAAGACTTATGAGTATGACAACCCTCGTCAAGTAGGGTTGTCACTCGCCGACTGGTTACACGGAAAACGTTTTACTACTACCAGCATTTTATTGGTTTCAATTTCACCGTTGCCTTGCCACGGATAATGCCAACATTTTTGGCTCCCACTCGATTCGATTAGTATTATACTTTATCGGGATTGTGTGATGAGTCATCTGTTCTGGGATTGTTTCCGATAGCGGGATATTTTTGTGTTATGGCTACTTGTGTTTTGTTTCTGGAGTTGTTTTGTGGTTTCGTTGGATTTCATAAATAATAAAATAAATATCACTGAACAATGTCAATGCCAAACTAAGCTCTAGGCAACGATAAACTTACTTAAATACATAGTAAACATCCAAAACTCTGGAACAAATACTCGTGCTCATCACACAAATATCTGCCCTTACCGAGTTGTGGTTACAGAATCAACAAGTCTTTTTACAGTTGTTCGTATTTCTGTAGCTCTGCCTACCCCGCTTTGGGAATGAAGGCGTGATGTTATGTATGTATGTATGGAAAGTTTAAAAAATATTGCAACTTAAATGAAAAATAGGTCTTGCAAAATCCAATGACTTAAATAAATTTTAACCTCGTTAAAACTAGATCAAATTTTAGTTCTTCCTTTCGCCGACGTGTAATATCCGTTATCGGAAGGGAAAATGAAGCTATCTCCAATAAAGTATCCAAAGCCACGTAATGGTCGGCCATCAAGTGAGCTCGGGAAACTTCGGCTCTTATCGGGCAAGTCCGCCGCGAGTGAGACAGATCCTCCGCGTTACTGCTCCGAAATGTTACCAACTTTAGCACAGTTGATAGTCTCTGGTGACTTTTGAACAAACCCCGGTTCGACGGCAAGAAAGCACTACTGCTGGTGCTTAATCAAATATCAACTCTTCTTTCGACATCCAGATGAACCTGTCACTAATACACTAGTAAACATCTTAGCCTACTTGTGTTATAGAATTATCAACAAGTCTTTTTAGATTTGTTGGTATTTCTGTAGCTGTGCCTATCCTACTCTGGAAATGAAGGCGTGATGTTATGTATGTATGTTTGTATTTCCCTTGCTCACGGCATCACGCATGAACGGCTGGACCGATTTCGCTAATTATTTTTTTGTTGTGTTCGTTATCGTCAGGAGGAAGTTCTTATAAAAGAAAAAAAACGAAAAATCCACCGGGAAAGTGAAAATTTTGCAGCGGGGTGAAGCCACTGACGGGTAGCAATGAGTTATGAAATAAGAGTGTCATTACTTTGCTCATTACTTGCAAACCTCTTTCATTTCTGATTATTACAATTATAAACAACCGTTATTTGAAATCGACTCAACTCATTATGTCAATCTTTATGTATAATATAAATATTGAGACACATTATGGCTGAAAATATTATCACCGAGGCGAAGAAGTTTAAAATCGGAAAATTTTGAATAAATGTGTAGATGTTACCTTGCTAGTCCAATAGCTTAGCGTAGTGTGTGAGATAGGAAAGGAAAAGCACTATTCACTATTAGCACTAAGTTTATTGAAGAGGTATTCTAACACTAAATAGGTACAGAAACTTAAGCAAGCGAAAGGAATATGAGAAGAAACTAGATATGCGTAAGCCGGGAGTGCGAGACAAAGCGACATACGTTCAGCGCGGAGGTGGCAAGCAGACTGGGCTTCTGCGCGGGCCGCGCCTGGCAACCGGTCGGCGCGCGCGCATAAAAAACTTGTTAGCTTCTCGCTATATAGAAAATAAATCTATTTGTCCGCGCAACGGACAAATCAAATTTATTTAATCGGTATTAAGATTATTTACAATACTATGTTATCTATGTACATATTTGCTATTTGTTATTTATTTATACATTTACCATATTGAATATCGACGGTTAAGAATCAATACTGTCCAAGTGACAAATACTCAATTTTACAGGAAACGAAAAAAACGATTTAAAAATTCGAATTTTAAGTTATTGTAAGTATTTAAACATGATAAAAATGATAAAAATGTACTAATCCTGCTGTTGTATGACGCACCTTTCTAACATTGCCCTGAACAAAGATATGGTAAGTTAGGTGGTATTGGTTCAAAGTAACCTTATATTTTTTATAATTTTGTAAGATGAGTGGCTAAAGAGAAAGCAATAAAAAAATGTTTTTTTATTGTCTGGTTACGTATTAATACTTATAAACCTTGATAAAAAATATTTTTATACCAAATTGTAAGGATCACTGTTGTATACAATTACCTTACAAAAAGTTCGTGTCAGTTAGGTGCTATTGGTTCAAATATGGTACTATTTTTATTTAAATTGTAAGATAGGCTGAACCGAAATAATAAATTCTTGTTTTAAGTTAACTTATTAAGTGAATGTTTAAGTTTGTGAGTGAGTGTTTGTTATGTTGTTTAATTTGAGCGAATGTTTTATAATATAGTGTAAACGAAGATTTCGTAAATTAGACACAGTATTTTTTGTATGTCTATGTATTTCTATTTGGTTGTAAAGATAACCTGGTTTAAGCAAACAAAAAAAAGGTATAATAATCAAACATGTATTTATTATGTAATCATAACTTTACTTAATACAATTTACTTTTTTATTTTTATTAAACGTAATTAATGAGGTCAAAAATCAAAAAGTACAATAATTTTATAAATGCGGCAGCGTGTCATAGAAGTCATGGCAGTCTCTGGGCAGGACTGCTTTCAAATGTTGCAAGTGTCGATATTTGCTTGCTGTTACTGGGATCACCTGAGTGTGTAAGGGAGCATAATCAATATTGGAAACATTAAGCTTTCTTGGTCTGTGTGGTATGGCAAGCCATTCCTGGTCATAATTGAGCTTCACTTTAATATTCGCATCTTGGTTATATTCGATTACACGTATATCAGTCACTGTAGGGTCACCTGCTTTACGTCCAGGTCTTATAGATTTGTACAACCAGACTGATTCATTGGCGTAATTTTTTACAAAATTGTGGTCAATTTCAATAAACATACCTTAAACGGTTTAAGCAGCCAGAAAGAAGTATGTATTTATAGATATTTGCTTGCTGTTATTGGGATCACCTGAGTGTGTAGGGGAGCATAATCAATATTGGAAACATTAATCTTTCTTGGTCTCTGTGGTATGGCAAGCGAGCGAGCTTCACTTTAATATTCTCATCTTGGTTATATTCGATTACACGTATATCAGTCACTGTAGGGTCACCTGCTTTACGTCCAGGTCTTATAGATTTGTACAACCAGGCTGATTCATTGGCGTAATTTTTTACAAAATTGTGGTCAATTTCAATAACCTCGTAAGGATCTGAAAGTCTAGCCTCTTTACAAGCAGAAATATACCCAGATGGCAAATAAATCTCTCGATTTGTAAGTTTGCGCTCGATTGCACTGTGAACCGAATCACATTCCATTTGGGTATGACAAAACAAAATTACCAAAAATATAATTTAGTAAGCCGTTTGATTTCAAACATAATGTTATATTGACAGAATCTCACTAAGTGTTTATCAACTAGTTTCTGGAAAGATTGTCTATCTCAATTTTTATATCTACCTAACTGCAACTTTTTCACACAAATACATGGAATAATAAACTATAATTATACGTAAAATATAAATAAACACAAAACATACCTTATACGGTTTAAGCAGCCAGAAAGAAGTATGTATTTATCACTTTTTACTATTTTTTTCCTTAGAAAGTTAACGTTACGCACTTGAAAAACCTTGTGTACTAGACACACTGAGACGTCGTCACAGGATAGCTGAGCCGCTTTCTATTGGTCTCTTTCGCACCCACATAGTACCCGCGATGGCAGCGCCAATGCTTCGGCACTGCCCGGCTGCCCGTCTGCTGTCTTCAATCCCGCGCAAGCAACGGTGGAATATAGACGTTCGTCAGGGCAAATAGGTGGTATTGGCAGAAAAGTAAACGCGATAAATAGTTAGATGGTATTTCTTGAGCGGATAACTTATTAATGTCACAAAATTAAATTTAGACGATTATGGCACGCTATTCCATTTTTTTTTCTAAATCTAACTGCATTAAAAAGTGAAAAACGCCAAAAATGTTAGTTAGACGGTATTGATTCTTAACCGTCGATATGATATTTATTTATATTATATTAACTGTTCTTTAATAATGTTAGCATGCTACATCACCCCCCTCCAGAGACCGTGTTAAGGGCGATAATAATCGGGGAACCTTACTATACGTCCCGACCGAGTTCTTACCTCATGGCGGGCTCGTTCTGGTAAGATCTGGTTATCCGTGTGTGGTGTATTTGACGTGTGTAGCGTGCGTGTTGTGTATGGTGTGATGGTACCTGGGTCACGTAGTATATAGGCCGGCTTAATGCGGTCTATCGAGACGGTGACCTTTTTACCGTTTACTAAAATGGTAAAAACTTTGTCTCCTCTTTGACAAACCTCAAACGGTCCCGTGTACGCTGGTTTTAAAGATCCGCCCACAGTGCAGTCACGCAAAAATACGTGACTGCAAGTGGCTATATCTTTAAAAATAAACGTAGACCGAGTTTCGCCGTGGCGAGAAGTTGGAGTTGGCTGTAATTTATGTACTATGCCTCGTAGTCTTGATGTAAACTCCGTCAAGTCTACGGGATAGTCTGTCTTAGCTTCAAAAAACTCGCCTGGCAGACGTAGAGGTTCGCCATAGAGTAAGTCGGCCGAGGATGCCTTAAGATCTTCTTTGAAAGCGCTCCGGATACCCAGTAACACAAGTGGCAGTGAATCAACCCAGTTTTCATTGTTGTGGCTGGTAATGGCGCATTTCAATTGCCGGTGGAACCTTTCCACTAAGCCATTGCTGGCTGGGTGGTAAGCTGTAGTTCTTCGACGTTGAAATCCTGCAACCTGTGCTAAATTATGGAAAAGGGTTGACTCGAATTGTTTGCCACGGTCCGTGACGATGTCAGCTGGGCATCCGTAGCGTGCAATCCAACCACTCACTAATGCCTTAGCCACTGTTTCGGCGGTCATATCCGCTAAGGGTATCGCTTCGGGCCAGCGCGTGAAACGGTCGACTGCTGTGAGGCAATATCTGTAGCCTTGGCAGTACGGCAACGGGCCAATCAGGTCTATATGAATGAATTTGAACCTGGCGGATGGGAGTTTGAAGGTAGCTAGTGGTGACGAGATATGCCGTGTTACCTTGCTACGTTGACATGCTAGGCAGGCGCGAACCCACTCTCTGCAGTCGCTCCGAACTCCAGGCCATACGTACCTTTCTGCAACCATCTTTGCGGTAGCGTTAGCACCAGGGTGGCTTAAAGAGTGCAGGGTTTCGTAAATGCTACGACGAAATGCCTTTGGGACAAAGGGCCTTAGTCTATCACCGCTGACATCACAAAATAGTTCCGTCTTGGCCCCTGGTAAGCTCACCTTCTTAATACGCAATGAGTTGGTACCCTCTATGAGTTCTTTGAGATCGGGGTCCTTGTGCTGGGCTACAGCTAGCTGGTCTAAATCGACGGGTTTAGCAATCTCTTCGACTCGTGAGAGGGTATCAGCTACTACATTATCCTTACCTGATATATGTCGGATATCGGTGGTGAATTGCGCTATGAGGTCTAGGTGCCGAAACTGCCTGGGTGAGCAGTTTTCTTTCCTATTATGGAAGGCGTAGGTAAGCGGCTTGTGATCCGTATAGATCACAAAGTCGCGTGCCTCCAGCATATGCCGGAAGTGTTTAATACTCTCGTATATTGCCAGGAGCTCGCGGTCGTAGGGCGAATATCTCTGTTGCGTGGGGCTTAACTTGCGAGAAAAGAAGGCAAGGGGTTGCCAGCTGTCTTCGCAATACTGCTGTAAAACAGACCCCATAGCTGTGTCCGAGGCGTCAGTTACCAATGCGAGCGTAGCGTTACAGTTTGGGTGAGCAAGAAGGGCTGCCTGACATAGGCCTTCCTTGCAGGCTTGAAATGCTTCCAGCTCTGAGCTTGATAAGTGGACCGGGTGTGAACCCTTAACTGACCCTGCCAACAATGTGTTAAGAGGAGCTTGGTCTTGGGCCGCTTTAGGGATAAATCTCCTGTAAAAATTTAGCATGCCCAAAAATCTCCTTAATTCTCTTACCGTTTTGGGGACAGGGAAGCTCTTGATGGCCTCTACTTTTGTCAGTAATGGAGTGGTACCTTTAGCTGAGATATTGTATCCCAGGAATGTTACACTTGGTGCACCGAAGACGCACTTGGCTATGTTTATAACCATCCCGTACGCTTTCAGTCTGGAAAACAGCTGGTGTAAGTGCTCCTCATGTGTCGCCTGGTCTTTGGAGAAAACGATAAAATCATCAAGGTAAGCGTAAGTAAAATCCAGACCCCGCAACATTTCATCGACGAAGCGCTGAAACGTTTGTCCGGCGTTACGAAGCCCGAACGTCATGAACGGGAATTCGTAAAGGCCGAACGGTGTCGTGATAGCAGTCTTCGCGATGTCCTCTGGGTTGACGGGGATCTGGTTATATGCTTTTACCAGGTCTATCGTTGAAAAGATCTTGCAGCCCGCTAAACTATGGGAAAAGTCATGAATGTGCTTAATTGGGTACCTGTCAGGCACGGTGCGAGCGTTTAGCATCCGATAGTCGCCGCATGGCCGCCATCCTGTCTCCTTTTTAGGGGCAAGGTGAAGAGGCGACGACCACGACGATTCCGATGGACGGCAGGTACCTATCTGTAACATAGCTTCAAATTCTGACTTGGCTATTTTTAGTTTTTCAGGTGCTAGCCTACGAGGTGCACATGATACCGGTGGCCCAGGTGTGATTCGAATGTGGTGCAGTGTGTTATGTTTAGGTATAATTTGTAAACCAGGTGGGCGGGTGACTTCGGGGTATTGAGTTAGTATGTCATAATACACAGAGTCACCAGACATTACCTTAACAGATGAAACTTTGTCGGCAGTGCGCGCGAGCAAACCCGCGGTAGTGAGACTAGTATTACTATCAATAAGGCGTTGATTACGTACGTCAACAATAAGACCGTAGTGTGATAAAAAATCAACCCCTATTATCGCCTTGGTAACATCAGCCACTATAAACCGCCAAGCAAAGTCACGGCGTAGCCCTAGATTTAATACTAAGGGAGCGTAACCATATGTATGTATAACAGTACCGTTAGCCGCGCACAATTCGTAGTTACTTCTAATACGATACTCTTTTAGAGTTTTTCTAGGTAGCACGCACAAATCACTGCCAGTGTCCACTAAAAACTGCATTTTAGTCCGCTGATCTGTCACAAATAAGCGACCGGTGCTCGGGCAGTCGCTGGCCGCCATTATCGACATTGTTTCCCGAGTAGTCACAGGGCTTGATACATTTATTTGCTCTGTCACCGAATTTGCTGTGATACCAGCAGGTGGGAAAGCGGCCGTAGTTAGATTGCGACCTGGTTGACGAACTCCTCCTATGGCGTGACGTAGATCTGCCTCGCGGCCGTGACATCCTATCTACTTTCGCGGTCAGTGCTTTCACTTGCCTAGTCAGTGCCGCGATTTCGCTTGACTCCGAAGAAATATTTGTTTTTTCCGTGGGGTTATTATTAACTGCCGCAATTTGAGAGCTGCTGCCGACGATGTCCATGATCTGGTCCGCGAGTTCAGCTACCTCCTCCAACGTTGACTTTGACCCTTGTGAGATAACGATGGCCTGTATATTGGTAGGTAGGCGATTAGTCCAGAGCGATTTAATAATTTCGTCTGGAACGCCCGGCCCTGCAAGCTGCTTTAGATGCCGAAGAAACTGCGACGGCTTTCGGGTCCCTAGTTCCTCATGGTCTAAAAGTTGCTTGACTTGCCGTTCACGCGATGCTGTTAACCGCTTTATTAACTCCGATTTCAAACGCTCGTACTTGTCGGAAACTGTAGACTCCACAATATCCTGGACTATTTCCGCATATGCTGGCTCCAGATGTGACATGGCGTAGTGATATTTCGTCACATCCTGCGTGATGTTTGCTAGTACGAACTGGCTTTCGAGCGCCGCAAACCACAGCGCTGGCTTGGCTGGGTAAAATGGCGCCGGTCGTACGGACACGCGACCCACGTATTCCTGTTCTTTTTGGTCTGTCATTGTGTTCAACGTAGGTCACCACTGTAGATGTTACCTTGCTAGTCCAATAGCTTAGCGTAGTGTGTGAGATAGGAAAGGAAAAGCACTATTCACTATTAGCACTAAGTTTATTGAAGAGGTATTCTAACACTAAATAGGTACAGAAACTTAAGCAAGCGAAAGGAATATGAGAAGAAACTAGATATGCGTAAGCCGGGAGTGCGAGACAAAGCGACATACGTTCAGCGCGGAGGTGGCAAGCAGACTGGGCTTCTGCGCGGGCCGCGCCTGGCAACCGGTCGGCGCGCGCGCATAAAAAACTTGTTAGCTTCTCGCTATATAGAAAATAAATCTATTTGTCCGCGCAACGGACAAATCAAATTTATTTAATCGGTATTAAGATTATTTACAATACTATGTTATCTATGTACATATTTGCTATTTGTTATTTATTTATACATTTACCATATTGAATATGATATTTATTTATATTATATTAACTGTTCTTTAATAATGTTAGCATGCTACAAATATTAATTTTGTAGTAAGAAAATTATATGAAATATACAAAAATACAAACAGTTAATTATTTTTTATCGAAATCGACCTAGAAATGTGTCCTCGCACTATTGAGACGTCAGTACATAATTGCTCACGTCCAACCGGGCATTGATTAGGTATGAAGTCTTAGATTATTTTATTATAAAAAACCGGGTTCCGAAGCCGTTAAGTAATTACTACAAACATAAAATTCAACAAGTACTAACTAATTTTCAATTTAAAATCATTTGGTGCCGTCTTGGATGATTTTAGTACTTAGATATAAACATTTTAATCGCCTTTATCTCAAGAACCAATGATGTCTACTTAGTCATGATAGTTTTCCTTTTAAATTCGTTATATGTGCTTTCACTTAAGTTTTTCAGATTTTTAGTATTTTTAGTTTGGGCTATAGGGGGGGAGGGGACACTTGACTCAAACAAAAATTAGCGCTTTAAAGCTTAGTATTTCATAAAAATTGTTCACAAAACCCACAATATTTTTGAAATACATATCTAACGACACCCCATACTATGGGGTAGATGAGAAAAAAAATACATCCCCATGTTACGACGTGTAGGGGAGGTACCCTAAAATAAATTATTTTTACATTTTAGGTTCTGTCGCTGCAAGTTCGCAGTTCTACCTAACAATCCTCGTTCCGTTCGTCGTCGTACTTAGGTACGTACGGAGACATTCCTTAAGGTAGAATAGGTAGGTTATTATTACAGTAGTACGTATACTAGATTATACTAGTAAGTACTTCGTTATACCCACTGAACACAGTCAGTCAGTCTAGTAAATACAGTTATAATAATAAACTGCTTTTTCTGGAATTATGGCAATTGTGAATACTGTAGAAGCAGCACTTGTGAGCAAAAGGGGCGCATCACAAAAAGCCCGACTGGCTGTTCACAATGGAGTGTTGGCCCCTACTCTGATGTATGGTAGTGAATGTTGGGTGTGGCAGGATAAGCATGAAAGTCGCATAAATGCTGTAGAAATGCGCTCTTTGTGTAGTATGTGTGGTGTGAAACTGTGTGATAGAGTAAGTAATGAAAACAACAGAGAGAAGTGTGGTCTGAAAGAAGATGTAGTGACTAAGATTGAAAAGGGCATGCTTCGATGGTTCGGTCATTTGGAAAGGATGGATGAAAAACGATTGACGAAAGAAATATACAGTGCAAAAGTGAGTGGAAGGGTCGGAAGGGGGCGCCCTAGGCGTTCCTTTTTGATACAAATCGGGGAAATACTGGAAAAGGGCCGAATCTTAAGTACCCGAAACCGACGTGCATGCATGACCCGAAGTATGAATGTGGAAGAAACGAAAGAGCTTTGTCAGGATCGTAGCAGGTGGAAAGAAGTGGTCTCTGCCTACCCCTCTGGGAAACTGGAGTGATTTATGTATGTATGTATGTATGGATACTGTAGAAAATAAATATTATGGAAAGTGTTATTATCGTATGTAATATTAAGGTGGTTGAAAATCATGACACTAAAGTATTATGGCACTAAAAATTATAGTATGTAATATTAGGCAAAATGAAGATCATGGCCAGTGACCATTATGACAAATATAATTAGTACAAATAAAATAAATACCCCTTCTAAACCTTATATTTCGATTTGGGGCACCAAGAAGTTGAGTTAAACGCAAGTTGATACAAGAAGTTAATGAATCAAAATATTCATATGTAATATACGAGTAGGTAAAAACCTTTCTTTGAAATAGGAAACAGTGTGTCTACCGTGCAATATCCATTTTAGGGGCGCGCGCCGTTCTGGAGGGAAAAATACTACAGTTCATTTCAGTTATTTAGTAAGTTTGAAAGGGAGACACAGGATTAACCTTCATAATTGAATGTCTTTGACATTATATTTCGGGTCGCATAGTTTCTGTTTGGACCAACTATTAGTCTGTTATAATAGTAATAAACAGTAAATATAGGGGTACAATCTCACACAAATTGACTTAGTCCCAAACTAAGCTCTAGGCTTGTACTATGGGTACTGTACAACGATAAACATACTCATATAGAGAAATACATACTTAAATACATAGAAAACATCCAATTTTCAGGAACAAATACACAAACAAACAAACAAACATACTCATCACACAAATATCTGCCCTTATTATCTGCGTTTGTTGGTCGTAAAACATACAACAATATTTAGAATAAAACTCATGAAAAAGGCCAGAACTAGTTCCCCCTCCCAGCAATTTTCCCGCAATGCCAAGAAACGAGCATAATAAGATTAAAAACAAAAGGCTCGGAACAGCAACAATGGCACCGAATTCCTCGGCGCGGCATAAAGGCTCCACCACACTAATAGCGTTCACGAGTATGACGCGTATCTCAGCCATCGCCTCCCTCAAACATGTGTTAGGGAAGGTGGTGACCTGATTAACGACGCCGCCCTAAGCAAAAATCTTTGAGTGAACATTACATGCTCATGCTGCCGGGCCGGCGAGAAACGTCACAATATGCTCTCATGTTTTAAGCGTCGTGTGCACACTAGAAACAATAAAACATATAAAAAAAATAGTGACTGCAAATGAGCTTAAAGGCCACCTGATGCTACGTAAGGGATCTGAAAACCATAGATAGTAGCATTTTAAAGACTACAATGTTAAGACTGTCAACTCAATGCCAACTTTCAGGACCAAGATGGAATGCCTCCATGCCATAATCTATGCGCTACAGGAAGGTTATTATGAGCTAGCTATGCAGTTTATTACACGGTGAGCGTAAAGGACAGAGCTATAGCAGTCATAAAGCTCTGACCTTTTCTCTGAGCTTATATAGAACTGTATAATTATGTCAAAATATCCACCGTGGTGCCTATAATAGCCGTATTTCGTAATTTCAACCACTTACTGTACTCAAAAGCGAGGTATTTCAAAATAGGCAATTGTTTATTTAAATTCCTGACCGGCGTCGCTAGGTTTGTACCAATGTCGTATTTATGAAAAGTTAAAGAAACAAGTGTAATACGTGTTTCTATGAGCTGTCACAGGCACCATCCTACAGCGCCACAAGTGTGGTAATGTACGTCATCACGTGCGGGCTCTGGTGCAACCTGCTGACCTGCTTTCGGTGTGTTGAAGCCTTTACTGGCGCTATCCTGGAACAAATAGGAATGAACACAAGACAATCGCGCAGTTCCCAAAATGAGCCACGGTCGACGCGGACAAATTGTTAACATCGAAATTTCTTAATATACTTTATCCTATACTTTTTCATACATACATAACGTCACGCCTTCATTCCCAGAGTGGGGTAGGCAGAGCTATAGAATACAAACAAATCTAAATATGTTGACAATTCTGTAACCATATTTTGCACAATCAGGCTAATATGTTTACCAATGTATTAGTGACAGGTTGCAAGCCCATCGCCTAACAGTACTACAAGCCTTTATTCCCTTAGTTGCCGTCTCTGCGCTAGGCTGTATACGGACGGATGGACATGGCGAAACTATAAGGGTTCCTAGTTTGACTACGGAAATCATGTGGCTACCACTGTATGTATACTTTGTAACTTCTCCCGAGGACAATATTAAAGCATTTCTTCACAGATACTTGTTTTAAAACTTGACGCATAAATTTGTCGACGGCCTTATAAGGCGTCCCGCGGACGGAACTGCCGAGCACGAAACTTCGTGTGTGGGGGAGTAACGAGTTGAGAGCTCGGCTATTTTACATAACAACTTCTTCAGAGTTATAGTTATAAAGCTTTAGGGTGCTGGTTAATTTAGATTTATGAATTTCTAGCGTTTGCCCGCGTATTCATTCCCAAATAACTCTTTTAATGTTACCACTGAATGAACTATCAGTCTATGGAATAAAAATAATCTTCAGTAAAAGTGCAGTATTTTTTTTTATAGGGAGGACCCACACGAGCACTCAGGCCACCTGATCGTATTTGGAATCTGAGACCCTTAGACATTTGAGTTCTCAAGACAGCAATCCTAAGACCTCAAATGCGTTGCCAACCCTGAGGACTAAGATGTAATGCCTTTATGCTAGTAATTTCACCGGTTGCCAAACCCACGCCGGAAAAGAAATAAAAAAATATTGAAATGTTTATTGCATTTTTAATTGTAAATTAATAAGACAGTCACAGTATCACTAGCAAAGAGGCATATCATCTTAGTGTTCAGGGTGGGCAACGCATTAGAGGTCTTAGGATTTTAGTCTTGAAAATGCAAATGTCTATGGGTCTCAGATTCCACGTACCATCAGGTGGCCTGATTGCTCGTGTGCCTTCTCATTAACATAAAAAAGACATATTCAATCAGTAATCATGAATGTTTAAACTTTTACTGTTTTTCAAGCACTTGATGATACTTCTCGTATGAGAGTCTTATTGTTTTTTATCTGTGTGCTGCAGGAAATATTTATTTTGTTATAAATATCCTCTATTTTACTTTTATTATATTAATAGGAGTTCATAAAGTATAGTTCTTCAATGTAAATATGTTTATATTATAACTAGCATGTTTCAAGACTATTTAATGAGAAAAACTTTGGATTCATTCCGTAACTCCGCGAGCTCTAAATCGGGCTGCATTTCTTTTCATACTACATATTACATGTCAAAAAAAAAATTACAAAACTTTAATACACAAACAAACAACAAACTTGTTTAGATGAACAAACTTTAAGTAGGACTGGGTGAAATAAAGAAAAAAAATCAGACAAGTGCGAGTTATACTCGCGTGGAGAGTGTTCCGTAAAATACTAGACTTCCGATAGGTTTTCCTACAATGTATAGGTAAAAATTACAAACTCTAAATACTATAAATTAAGAATTTCTTCCTTTTATAAGTATTCCACAATTCGGCATAAAAGTAAACCTCAAGTTCTCGACCCCTGGAGCAATAGAATGCTCGTTTTTTATCTCACAAATAAACCGGACCGAATTGAGTCGAGCTTAGGAAGCCAGGGGTCGCTAATCGAGACTAATGGACGGAAAATGCACAAAACGGTTGTCTTTCGCGGATCGAGCTGTTTTTAACAGACTGGGCAGAAAAAAATAACACAGGAGTATATAAGAGTATCACGCGATAAATATTGGCTTTAAAATATCGTAAGTTATCTTTTTTAAAGTTGATATTACAGAACATAGGGAGCTACGAGTATCTTCTGCGGAGTAGAACGATGGATCGCGATTCTATTATATTATTTTTAACCTTCGTCATCCGTTCTCCGGTCCTTAAAAAAGCTGTATCATTAAACCGCGTCGCCAGCTGTTGTTTTTGTACAGAATAAGAATGTTATTACACATGTGGAATTTTCTAAAAACATAAAATAATAGGTACCTGAGATAGAAACGTTTTCGTCAACGTCTTTTTGTTATATCGTCAACACGGTAAATATATACAGGGCGACATCAAAGACGTGATCAAAAGTGACATGACTTAATTTTAGCATTAAAGTGGGATCCTAATAATATAGATACGTTGGTGTTTAGATGAGGTATTCAGACTTAATCACGCAATGATCAAAATTAAATAATGTATTGAAAACAGTGTGGTCACCCTACTTAACAGAAAGAAATGCAAAGATAAACATAGAATAATAAAACAAATGAATGACAATGACTGATTTGAATTCTTGCAACTAATATTGCTTGAAAATGGCCATCAATTACAGTCTGAAAAACTGGTTTCTGATCACGTCTTCGATGTCACCCTGTATACAAGCGTCAATTTGTTGCAATTATAGTGAGTGTACCTAAACCATAAAAAAACGGCCAAGTGTGAAATGAGCGGTACGGAACTCTCGATGCGCGAATTCGTTACGCACTAGACCGGTTTTTTTTAACTACAATATAAAAGCAGAGATATATTTACGCTTACGCAAAATGATTAATGATTACGTAATGATTCTAATGATACGTTTGTTGAAAGGTGTTTCGATGAAATAAGCCCATAATATCCATAATAAATACTACATACATACATACATAAATCACGCCAGTTTCCCAGAGGGATAGGCAGAGACCACTTCTTTCCACCTGCTACGATCCTGACAAAGCTCTTTCGCTTCTTCCACATTCATACATCGAGTCATGCATGCACGTCGGTTTCGGATACTTAAGATTAATAAATACTACTCTTATAAAATACCGAGAAATTTTCATAAGAAACTTTCACAAGAAGTTTTCCGTCGGTACAATGATACTGCCAATCAATACTTAATAAACAGCAATCTATTCACGATCAAACCGCTTAGTGTACACAATTCTCATTAACTCGGAAATACGTACATTAAAGAGATCATGACGAATGTATTTTCGTCATGATTCCTGAATCAACCCACTGATTACTATTTGCCTTGACAAATGAAGCGATACGGTATAAAACATCAAAGCAAATGCCTTATACCTGTTAACAAAGTAAGCGCCCACAAATGTTCAAAGGAATTTGAACTCTGAATGAAACTTTTTAAAATGTAAATGATGTTTCTAGTTTATGGCGCTTAATCTAATTTTGTAGTGGCCAAAGTTGTAACATGATATATTATTTTTCCAACTACATTAAAATTATATAAAGTTTTACAGTAAAGTGTTATATAAATTGCCGCATTTTCATTTAGTTTATTGTTTTTAGGGTTCCGTAGTCAAACTAGGAGCCCTTATAGTTTCGCCATGATCGTCCGTCCGTATAAATCTGTAATTTGGCATGAATATGCATATTAGCGACGCCAACAAAGTGGTACAAAAAAGTAAAAATAAAAATATATTTCGGGTACATCCCCTAAACGTGTAACGTGGGGATGTATTTTTTTTTCTCGTCTACTCTTTCAAAAATATTACGGGTTGTGAGAACAATTTATAATAAAACTACAAGTAGGCACTAAAAATCTTAAATGAAGAACATATAACGAATTTTAAAAGAAAACTATCACGAATAAGTCGACATCATTGTTTCTTGTGATACAGGCGATTAAAGTGTTTATAACTACTAAAATCATCTAAGACGGCACCTAAATTTAAAATTAGTTAATATTACTTGTTGATTTATATGTTTGTAGTACTTAACGGCTTCGCAACCCTACACTGAGCGTGGTCCAACGTACTCTTGTTTTTTACATGTTATATTAAAAGCAATTCTTTGCAGAGAATTACACGAATTGCATTTTTTTATAGCATCTGAGGAAAATCAGGCACCGAAAAAAATGCCCCATTTATTAGCGTAATCGTGAAGCCTGAATTAATTAGATAATATCCTTATTACTGTTGTTGATTCAATTTCATTAGGCTGTAAGTGAAAGAAATATTCTAAAAAATACTACATGCTGATGTTATCTCTATATTTCCTGAAAAATAAGACCACGTTAAAAGGGTCACATCGTCACTTTTTTACAAGAAAGATAAGTTAGTTAATAGATTCATTTTATTAGTGCTACAAATTCCACAATGCCTTCTCAAAGTCCTCCATGTTTCTCTAATTTACATTTCTTTCTTTACGTAATTTTATACCTGACTGTTTTTTTTATTATAAAACTTTAACAGTTTCTTTACTAACATAAACTACGAAACATCGAGACAAAAAAAATACAAACAACTCGCGATCTGTATAAATAAGTCCTAAATATAACAAAGTGCTTCTATAAAAACAGCTCTGTTTTAAAACGACGTGCTCCAAATTCACAGGGTGTTCATAGCTACGCAATCTTAGTTCAAGTCACGTAGCAACAATATGTACAGGGTGATATCACGCCTCAACGGAGCTCAACCTTCAGGTGTCGCATCTCGGGGTAGTTCTCTTGCTGAATTGGGTTAGTAGCGAGGGGTTAGCTGTGGTATATAAAGATGCTACTTTTATTCACACAGAATGTTGCTAGTTCAAAGGATTTAAATAAGGTGGCATTAGCCTAGTTGCATAATTTTTTTATTTACCTTAATGTCCCCTTAAATCGAGTTTGTACCAGGGAATTTTCTAAAAAATCCGGGCAAGAGCATGTCGGACCATGCTCAGCGTAGGGTTCCGAAGCCGTTAAGTACTACAAACGTAAAAATCAACAAGTAATAACTAATTTTCCAATTAAAGTCATTTGGTGCCGTCGTAGATGATTTTAGTAGGAATAAACACTTTAATCGCCTGTATCTCAAGAACCAATGATGTCTACTTAATCGAAAAACTATATTTACAAACCCGTAATATTTTTGAAAGACCTATCCAACGTCACTCCACACTATATGATAGACGAGAAAACTATAAGGGTTCCTAGTTTGACTACGGAACCCCAAAAAGTACCTATTGTAATATTTATATAAAGAAATACACACTTAAATGCATAGGAATCATCCAATGCTCAGGAATAAATAATCGCGCTCATCACACAAATATTTGCCCATACCGGGAATCGAACACGGGACCGGGACTTTTGTGGTAGGACGTTGTGAAAGGTCCGTTCGGATCACTACCACAATCTTACCCTTTAACTAGCATATCTAGGCATTCCCTCTTATTCCTCATTGTTGTGTTACGGTATGGACATAAAACTCCTTAAGTGTGTGGTTTAGTTTAGAGAATGACATACCAGAGGAATCCACTCGTATTTCTAAGTCTAACAGCGCTTTTCAATACCCGTTTTGAGATCAACGCAGTCTTTAACCGCGGTAGCTAACGCTATAGCTAAAATGGTTTTTATATTATATTAGCTTCTACCCGTGACTTCGCGTGGACGAAGAATATTCCAATTATCTTTCTTCTCAGGATAGAAAGTGGCCTGTGATCCAGAGTATTAGCTATCTCCATTCCAATTTACATCCAAATCTGTTCAGCCGTTACAGCGTGAAAGAGTAACAAACTAACACACACACAAACTTTCACATTTACAATATTAGTAGGATTATTGGGATTTTGTACACTTGCTTACTCAATCTCTCAAGGGTTAGCTAGAAGAGATCCATTAAAGTGATAAGTTTGCTTTGTATATTAATAATTGTAATGTTTTGGTTTTTCATAGTCATAGTCATATATTTTATTACCTTATGTTGTAGTTACAAAGATCTGAAACACTATTACATGGATCAACATGGTTTTATCTTTTGTACAATTAAGTAGGTATTTATAAACATTACATACATAAAATAGGAATATTTTTTGCTCATATTCTTCCAGTTTCAAAAACAATGCGTGTAACTCTTTTTGCATGTTACAGACACTAGCGGACTAAAAAATGCCATTGTTCGCAAATTTATTACTTTGAAATGCAAATCTTCGTACAGATCTAAACCAAATTTGGATAACACGTTTTTGGTGGTGCGATTGGAATGATAAATTCGTTGACAATTCAATTTGGTAACGGAAAAATAAATGAAAATCTGTACGAAACGATACAATCTGATTTTACGAAGGTTGTAATTTAGAAATTCATGCCGTGTGAGTTAAATGAACGCAAAAGTGAAGGAAAGTTGAATGTCAGAATGATTAAAATTAGATTATTTGCATGCAGACCTCATTAAAGTTGGTTGGTGCTTGTTCAGAACAATGTAAAATTATCCTAAGCTTCTATTTGAATTTATTTTAGAGTAGTGTTTGTTCTAGTATTTTCCATGACTACGTCCATGTTAGTTCATTTATCCCAGCCTAAAGTCAAATAGTCTTCTCTTTTTTTGATAAGAAGGCATCAGGCTACCTGATGGTAAGTAGAATCTGAGACCCATAGACATTTTAATTCTCAAGACTAAGACTAATCCTAAGACCTCATATGCGTTGCCAACCCTGAATACTAAGATGGTATGCCTCTATGTATGCTAGTGATACTGTGACTGTCTTATTAATTTACAATTAAAAATGCAATAAACATTTCAATATTTTTTTATTTTTTTTCCAGCGTGGGGTTAAGACAACCGGTGTAATTACTAGCATAAAGGCATTACATCTTAGTACTCAGGGTTGGCAACGCATTTGAGGTCTTAGAATTGCTGTCTTGAGAACTCAAATGTCTAAGGGTCAGATTCCAATTACGATCAGGTGGCCTGAGTGCTCGTGTGGATCCTCCTTATAAAAAAAAATACTGCACATTTACTGAAGATTATTCTTATTCCATAGACTGATAGTGCAAAGTCTATGGACTCAAGATGATTAAATAGCTACGTAAAAATGCGTTACAAACCCTGAGGACTAAGATGGAAGGCCTTTATGCTAGTAATTTCACCGGTTGTCTTATCCCCACACCAGAATACAACACAAACACATAGTATAAAACAAAGTCGTTTCTCGCGTCTGTCTCTCCGTCTGTATATCCGCTAACTTCTCCTAAACTACGCAACAGATTTTGATGTGGCTTACACCGTCAGTTAGATTTTTTCACGGAAGGTTTTTGTGTAATAAATTCTGTTTTTTGTACGGGTGTAACAGAAATCTTACATAAAACGAAGCGAAGCGAGGGCGGGTCGCTAGTAAGAATTAAATTAGGTATCTACGAGAAAGCGCGCTGTGCTATAATACTTAGTTTCAGAGCACTACTAACTTAGTTTCAAAGCAACTTTAAGAGCTGGAACAATCAGCGCTAATGGACTAATCCTCGGTAAATCTATCAACTAGTCGGGCAGAAAGTTTAGTGTTCGCTCAGACGACGATGAAGACAAAATAGAATCCTAAGGCTTCTTGTACAGTCGACGTCATAAATATGTTTACACTTTAGTACCTTGTCACTTTCATTCACTGAGATAATTTCATGTATTGTATATGAAATTTTCTCCGTGAATTAAAGTGATAAGGTACTAAAGTGTAAACATATTTATGACTTCGACTGTACATTTATTATACACTACACATCAAGACTTAATCGCGTAATAATAATAAACATATGTTTCGACCGTGTTGCAACAGCTTTGCCCTCATAAGCTAATAGGCAGTATCTGCAATTCAATAGTTACAGCAGATTCAATCCTATCCCATTACTAATAAGGATGCATTTGCTACAGGAGTTTTGTCTGACATGCCACTATTTCTCTTAAAGCAGTTATAGTTAATTTTCGTGACGTAATGCAAACGTTACCGATGCTATTTTTTGTTCATAGGTACTTTTTTTTTAAAGTCCATATTATGCCAATGATTTGAAAATTGTACCGTCCATTTATTGCAATGATTGTTCAAATAAGCTAATATGAATATGCAACCCCAGGAGGCTAGTCAATACATAACGCTTTGTCAACGATTTTCGTAAATCGACATTACAACGTAAGCTGTGGGGTTAGACAGGATGCATTCGACAAGCGATAGCGATTATGTTTCATAAACAAATGTATGGAATTGACGTAAGCCACCGAGATGTTTACGTGGTACTATCTCGGTGGCTTACGTCAATTCTAATTATGTTTTTCAATCGAAACATGATCGCTAACGATTGTCGAATGCAACTTGTCTAGCCCTACTGGGCTGGGATTCTGCACGATAATAACGATATCGTTTTCGACCTGTTTCCGTATTGTCAACGTTTTGATAACTCTTATGTCATTTACAATAATGGCGACTGTGACATAAACGATATCAAAACACGTCAAACGCGATATCGTTATAACGCAGTTGAATAGAGGCCCTGGGCCTCTATTCAACTGCGTTATAACGATATCGTTTTTGACCTGTTTCCGTATTGTAAACGTTTTGATAACTCTTATGTCATTTACAATAATGGCGACTGTGACATAAACGATTCTTAAACGTGTCAAACACGATATCGTTTTAACGCACCTGAATAGAGGCCCTGATCGCGTGGATCGCTCGCTATGTCAATTTCAACATTTCGAATCTATAGAAAACAGAAACGTTAGCAGCGTTCGCATCTTGGCTAGGCCTAGAAGACTTCTATTCAACCATATTTTACAACTCAGCCGCCTTTATTGTCGAGTAAATAAGAGTTATCAAATCGTTAAACGTTATCGAAACGTCAAAGATGATATCGTTATTATCGTGTAGAATCCCAGCCCAACGTTTTGATAACTCTTATTGTCATTTACAATAATGGCGACCGTAAAATAAACGATTCTAAAACACGTCAAACGTGATATTGTTATAACGCTGTAGAATAGAGGCCCAGGGCTGGGATTCTACACGGTAACAACGATATCGTATTTGACGTGTTTCCGTTTGGTCAACGTTTTAATAAATCTTATGTCATTTAAAATAATGGCGACTTAAAATAATAACGCATTAGAATAGAGGGCCTGGTCTGGTGCCACCATTACAACTGACAAACTGAAACAAATAACGAACTCACTATAACAAATAATTATGCTGCGCGCGAAATCCAACTACCTTTGGATTTAATTACCTACAAAAACCATTATAAGAAGGCATCGAGTAACTTAATTTCAATGGTAATTGCAATAAGATTATTATATTTCCTTTACGAAAATTCAATGTAAAGAAAATAACAAATGCCTTCAATCCGAGAATTCGAAGAACCGATTCTTTTGTAGATATTTTAATTTCAGGAGCGATTTTATTTCACCGTGATACCTACCGTTTTTTTTTACAAAGTGTTCTTGAAATTATTCATATGTATTTTCCCTAAATATCTAACGTGTAGTGAAATTCATAGAAATCGTTCTATTTATGCATTTTCATTAAAAAACCTACTTACAAACATTACATAACAACACGCCTTCATTCCAAAGTGGGGTAGGCAGAGCTACAGAAATACCAACAACTTTAAAAAGACTTGTGTATAATTCTGTAACCACATTTTGCACAACCAGGTCAAGAAGTTTACTAGTGTAATTAGTCACAGGTTGCAAGTCTCTCACCTAAGAGTAAAAACAAGGACTTAAATATGTGACCCACCTTAGGTCCAAAGTCAATCTGACAGTCTACAGCAATAAGGTTGAGTTTCCCCTAAGTTACAAATGACTTGGCATCTCTAAGGACATTGACAACATCAACTAGTTTTTTTTTTAAATGGGTCCTTAATTTACGCACTCGACCGTACGAGGGTCATACACACTTTTAAAAACAAAAGTTGTCTATCCTGTGGTCAATGTTTAAAAACTTGTGTGCACATAAGTTATGTTTTTATATGATAGGTCTAAAGCAGCCCTGACGGCGTTAATGCGGGAATGGGCTTAGCCAGAAAATTAGGCCTTAAAAACGTTAACTTTCGGTGTGTCCACAGGAAAGACGGTAACCTAAATCTGTGTATGACCCACGAGCCTTTGTTCCGTTAAAAAACATTATGTTAATTAATGTATACGCGTGTTTCTGTTTATGTATACGCGTAGTTTCTAAACACGAATACCTACAAAACTTTGTAATCATGTTATTTACTGCATGTTTCTTTCATTTGCCGCACTCTTTTCGGTTTTCTCGTGTACGTTCTGATTCCCACGATACAGGCTACGCCTAGTGTCGGAGTCACTGCTATCCTGTAAAACCTGCATTAACTGTGTTTTTTGGTATATAAATATATTTGTATTTGTATTTGTTTGTATGTAATTTACGTAGAATAACCTGGTAATAGTTACTCTCCGGCGGCCATTATTCCGCACATTATCTCAGCCTCGCTTGGCATTCACGGCTGCAGTCCGTCTGGATCCGGGGCAGATACAGCAGCAGAGCTCTGTCCCGCGTGGTACGTGCAAGTGCATTCGCCGTGTGCAAGCCGACATATAACAGTAATTCAAAGTATAAGTATAATAGCTATCGTTTATAGATACTAAAAAACTGTTACAAAATCGATCGATGCAGCGGGCGCGTATTTACTTACGCTTCACTTTGGTTTATGGTTTATGTTACACACGTACATAAACCGGTTTTTTGTATATACAGCACCCTTGTAATGTTTTCAGGGTTCATGTATGTATATTTGTGAATTTCTTTATTCCACGATAACTTCTTAATGCTTGAACCAAACCTAGGCGTTTAAGGTATCATTGAAATCGTAATTACCGCAAGTAAAATAGTTTTTTTTTTAATGTGGTGGCAATGGTCCCAAAATAATAAAAGACCAATTTTTTTAATCATTGTCTAGGAATTGAAGAGTAAAATCAAAAAATATGTAACACACGTATATTAACCAGAACTTTTTATATATCACCCTTCCGTAAAAATTAATCGTGAAAGCTAAAAATCGCATTAACCCGTTGCGTGGTTTAGAAACATTTACCAGATGCACAGCCACGGAAAGAATCTTCGTTTTAAACTAAGTATGTAACAAATATATGTTTCAAGATAAACAAAGTCAGTTCACTTTGATGTGGGCGACCTTGGTTCAAGCTTAATTTTCGATCGATTAATGCAAAATCTCGGTCCCAGGTTCGATTGATTAATTAATAATTGGTTTGAGTCTAGTGTGTTTTTCTTCCGTCTTCTGCATTTTCTATGTATTTAAGTATATGCTTCTCTACCAATAACACAAGCCTAGGGCTTATTTTTGGACTAGGTAAAATTGTGTGAATTTATCTCCTGATATTTATTCATTTCACCCCCTTTCTGGCTTTCCCAAACTAATTCGTATCATATTTACCAACTTCTGTGTCTAACTCTACATACTATACCTATAAGGGTCATACACAGATTTAGGTTTTCTGTGGACACACCGAAAGTTAACGTTTTTAAGGCCTAATTTTCTGGCTATGTCCATTTCCGCAAAAACGCCGTCAGGACTGCCTTAGACCTATCATATAAAAACATAACTTATATGCACACAAGCTCTTAACTATTGACCACAAGAGAGACAACTTTTGTTTTTAAGAGTGTGTGTGACCCAACTCTCATTATTTTCTACAACATACTTAACAGATAATACGTGAGAATAAGCTTTGAGCAATATTATTCCTATTAATTTAATTTAATTACTCTTTCCTTCAAATCTACTTCCCATTCGAGGAAATACCTAGTTTTCCTAATTTATTCTTTTTGGTTTACATTTTACTTTAAAACAAGCTTTGTACCTCAATTTCACTGGTAAATTATCTTTTTAAAACATCTATTTCCGTATTTGTTCTTCTCATTTTGAGAAGTTCTTGGAACACTTTGTATACCTTAATAGCTTCCGAGTTTCTAACTAACTATTCCGCATATTCGCCTGTATGTAGGATTTCATCTTTGTTTTAATAGGGAATGCCTGCCTTGGTTGGATTTAGTAATCATATCGGTAGCCTTATAACAGCTAGTTTTCACTTGTAAGAGTTGACATTGTCAACAGTGTGATATCGAAGCAAGATTAAGTAAACCAAATTGGATTGGCGCAGGACGGCTAGCACAACTTGCGAATGATATGTCGCTCGTATCTCCCTTTCTAACTATGCAATACCAAAAGTGACGCACTGAGTGTCAAATAAATAAATATTTCATTGGAAAATTTCGCACTTTACCTACTTGGTCCCAAACTAAGCTCTTGGCTTTTACTATATGGGTAGTTAATTAGACAACGATATGAATATTTTGTACATAGAGAAAGAAATAGCTTAGAATTAAATCATCTAACACTACTCTAATTTCCCATACCGGTATTCGAACCCGGGACCGTTAACTCTCTAGGCAGGGTTACTACCAACTAGGCTAACGCGTCGTCATTTATAGGCGAGAAAATACACGATGCGTTAGCCGCTTAGCGTCAGTCATTCACAGCGGCGCGGCGGCAGTCTGAATCTGGAACAGATTTGGCAGCGTTTTCTTCCTTTCCCTTTCATGGCATAGCAAGAATAGTACAAAACATAGCGATGTAGAAAATAAGGTACGGTGAGATACATTGTTTCTACAATGACGTACCTAATATATCTATTTTATATAGCGACCCGCCCTCGCTTCGCTCCAGATTAAAGTATTATACATATAAACCTTCCTCATCAATCACTCTATCTAAAACTAAAACCGCTTCAAAATCCGTTGCGTAGTTTTAAAGATTTAAGCATACATAGGGATATAGGGACAGAAAAAGCGACTTTGTTTTATACTATATAGTGATTGTCAAGTTTTTCAGCGGTTGTTATTGAACGCCGAGTCATTTATATTATATTGACCATTTGTTTTGAAGAAACCAATCATATAGTGATAATTTAAATACCTAGTAGTCGCAAAAGTTATACTTAACATTAATATCCCGTTAGATCACCTTCTGTCACTTTCTAATTCAGTAAGGTACAAATAGAAAAAGTCAAAGTGATTTATCCGTAAACATAGGTAAAATTGGTTACAGTGGCAGATAGGTACTGGTGGGCGTTTTCCAAAAAAAGTACCAATAGTTAAGGACAATAATTAACAACGGTAATTTTTCCATTACGTCAGGAAAATTAGTTACATATTTATATATTGCCCTCATAAGCCAACAGGTGGTATTTCAAATTAAATAAGCATAGCAGATTCAAACCTCACCTGATAGTAATATGGTCGAACTTGCCACAGGAGTTTTGTCTGAGAGGACACCATTTCTCTTAAAGCAATAATGGTTAATTTTCGTGACGTATGGGAATTAAAAATGACCGTTGTTCATTTTGGTCTTTAACTATTATCGTTGCCTAGAACAAGCCTAGTTGCTTAGTTTGAGACTAAGTCAATTTGAGTGAGATTGTCCCTAGTTCTTTAGTATTTATTTGGCGGAATTCTGACGAGTAGCAACAAACAAATGAAGCATGACGTCACAATTTGTCGCATCGAAGGTGATTTCTATGCATTCGTTTTGCCCACCCATCGATCACCGCACAAAGTTGTAGCCATGTAAGGCAATAGTCCCACCGAGCGAGAGAAACTGATTAGCTATGGACTATTTTCTTCCCCAAAAAACCGGTCTAGTGCGAGTCGGACCCGCGCACCGAGAGTTCCCTGCAAACATATAAGAATGTTAAATTGTATTGAAGGACAAACTTGACCTGGCCGTTGAAAAATTATAATCTCCATACTTCTACATAGGTCGCGGTTAGTTTATCAACTGCAAATACTTGTGCTGTAAGATCTTCCTTCTGGCCGAATTTCTGGATTGTAGGTCTATGGGAAGTATCCTATAAACTTTGATTCTCTTGAGATTGTCGAAATAAGTATTCGTTTTTTGCGGCATAAATGGCCGTGTCTTTTTTACGCTTACTTAGAAGTTTGATTCAGTCACAGCTTCAAGGGATTGTAGACTTAATTGGTTTTAATTTCAACTCAATACCTCCACGCGTTCCCGAGATGAAGGGTCTTGACAGGCATATGGACAGATGGACAACAAAGTGATCATATAAGAGTCCCGTTTTTTTTCCTTTTAAGGTACGGAACCCTAAATACGAACAAAAGATATAGATTCTGTGTTGGTAAAAGAGAGACATGCATTAATAGTTGATCGCTGACTGTTCACACTGCCGAGAACTCTCTCTCCAACAAAAGCCAATACATACCGTGTAAATAAAGGAGACAAATATATTAATAGTTGATCGCTGGCTCTACTTTCATCTCACTCAACGTCGGCAGCAAAAATTTTAACCTAGGATTAAGTCTTAACCATACCAGATTAACTCTATCTGACAATTCTGATGTGAATCTGACAGGAGGTAAAATTTAACTCTGAGTTAATGATGGGTCTTCGGTAACCTTCGGGGAGGGAAGATGGCCGATTAAAAGATGTCCGGTTTTTACTTTTGTTTTATTCTCTTGACTGATTTACTCTATTCACTTGACATTGGAGAAATCAATGCGGAATATCGTGGTGGACCGCCATTAATATTAAAGAAGAAGAGTTATTTTTTTTATGGTAAGGAGAAGGCACGCGAGCACTCAGGCCACCTGATGGTAAGTGGAATCTGAGACCCATAGACATTTGAAGTCTCAAGACTATAATCCTAAGACATCAAATGCGTTGCCAACCCTGAGGATCAATATGGAATGCCTCTATGCTAGTAATTTAATTTAGCATTTTCTATATGATAACCCAGCGTGATGCAAGTGGGCCTAAGGGTAACTAAATCACAGGACAATGTCACACAAAATGACTTAGTCCCAAACTAAGCTCTAGGCTTGTACTTTGGGTACTAGACAACGATAAACTTACTTATATAGAGAAATATATACTTAAATACTTGGAAAACGTCCAAGACTCAGGAACAAATACTCGTGCTCATCACACAAATATCTGCCCTTACCGGGATTTGAACCCAGCTTCGAAGGCAGAGTCACTCCCAACTAGGCTAGCGTGTCGTCAATCATTTACTCCCTATCTAAAAGTTTTAAGGCGGGGCTTTAGCTCTACGTGCTGCAGTTGTTTTCGTATTCGTAACGGTAGCTATAATAAAGGCGAAAGTCTGCCTCAAGGTCCCACGCTACCCTGATTGCGACTTCCACTCAGCTGTCTTTGTAAATCTAACCTTGTAAGGCCTAATGTGGCTTTTTGTACACTCAATGCTCTGGGAGTTACCATGACATGGCTAAGCAATTCAGTTTACGGTGAAAGAAAGAAACAGAACTATGTAACTGCTATAGCTCTGTTCTTTACACTCTGCAATAGCCCTTAAAACCGCTTTACGATTTGTACTTATCTCTTGCTTATACGCTCTTCTTTGCGAGTCTGATCGACTTTATACAAACCCAAAAGTATTTAGGTATAAGATTCTTCTACGCGGTAAAACAATTTTGCTTTTAACATGCTATCGTATTGTTATTCAGCCGCCATTATTGTCAAGTAATTAAAAGCTATCATAACGTTGACAATACAATAACATGTCAAAAGCAATGTGATCTTATCGAGAATAGAGCTCCCTGTTCTCTCTCTATCTTGGTCTCACGAAAAAAAACCGCCTAATAAGGTTGATGTGATGACAGATGGAATTACAATATTTTCTTGAGGCAACCACAAGATAAGATGTTTTTGGGTAAAAATGGGTCTCATGCTCCCGATTTTATTACGAAAGAGGCCTAATTTTTTAACTCTTGACGGAAGAGATTGTTATCATTTTTACGTGTTTATCGGGGTATCTGAAGAGTGTTGGTAATCTACGCCTAGTGGCTTAGGACGTCGATTTTTGATCGTAAGGTAACGAATTCTAACCACTATAATCACCATGTAATGTACCATTGAGTTTTGATTTTTTTTACTATTTATATAGGCTCAAGTGATGCGCTTTGCAACAAACAGGATTTCACTTTTATTTGTAATAATTGATAATGATAACAAACCATTTTGTGCAAACCAAATGCATGAAATACAGAATTAAATAACGACCAAAAAACTTCATTCGTTCCTGTAGCACCATATCTGCAAAAATATGTTTGTTCTAAAAATTTAATCAAATAAATAATTCAAGGCGCCAGCCCGTTTTACGAGCCTGAATATCACTCAATTCCCAAAATAGGAGATACGCTGAATATTCGGTAGGTACTCGAAATGTTCAACGTACTTCGTACCCGTATTTAATTCGGTTATAGACCACCGAAGCGTATTGTGCGTTTCTTAGTTTTGAATATGAAACATCATACTGTATCGTTCGTACATTATCCGGGATTCTATAATTTCATAACCAATGTTTCACAAATGATTCATTTCACAAACATATAATTTGACATCCCGCGTTTATTTCAGAAACTGTAACTGTGTGTGTGTGTGTGTGTTTGCCCCGTGTGGTTTCCGGGTTAGAATAGTGCCACTCCATGTCTTCCCGTGGATGTCGTAAGAGGCGACTAAAGGAATAAAGGCTTGTAATATTGTTAGGCGATGGGCTTGCAACCTGTCACTAATACACTAGTAAACATCTCCTAGCCTACTTGTGCAAAATGTGGTTACAGAATTATTAACATGTATTTTTAGAGTTGTTGGTATTTCTGTAGCTCTGCCTACCCCACTCTGGGAATTAAGGCGTGATGTTATGTATGTATGTGTAAATAATATTGGATTTATTTTAGGACTATCGTGTAGCACCACTAGCACCCTGTAGGTTAGGTTAGGTTAGTCTTATAAAAATCCTGAAATATTTGCAGTTACAGAAAAAAAAGAGGGTTAGCAAATGAATAGGTTGCGAAACAATGCATTTGTCAAAGATTGGTCGGCAAAAAGGCAGAGAACCACATTATCCCCTTATGTTTGGACATATTGGAGTATTCCCGTTTTCCTTGGTAAAAAACGTATTTGAGATTGCTCAGTGGGAGAGTTATAAATGGTGTTTCTTTAATATAGTCAAGTTGTACTTTCCATGTATTGTGTCCTTCCTAATTTTACTCTCTCTTTATTAAACTCCCTTTGAGTCCCATACTAAAATGGTAAAAAATATACTTAATGACCTCAGTATGGATATGTGTACATAAGAGGCAAGTTTGACTGCCTTTTAAATTACGAATAGTAATCCAGCTTTTCATATAAGCGCCATCTGTTGTTGTGAGTGAAGTAAGTATTAATTTGCACTATTGGATCTAGATGGGGCCACCCAACCATTTTCGAACCATTGCCATTTTGAAATTTGACACATTTTTAGTGCGAGTACCAGTTTATTTTGTAACAGGCAAGTAATTTTTAATATTTAGTACTCTTTTAAGGTAAAAATTTTGACAGATTACTTGAAATCAACCATAATCCCCTTAAATTTTGTGTTAGAAGTAAACTTTGTAAAAAGTATGACACACTTACCCATACTGACCTTGTATGTTTTTGTCTGTGTAGGTACATACATACATACATAACATCACGCATTCATTCCCAGAGTGGGGTAGGCAGAGCTATTTGTATGTGTTCTAGATAATTGTATTTTACTTTTGTTCTCGCTTGAAGTTTAAGAATAATTATAATGTACCTGTCTCTTTTATTAAAATTACCTACCTATGCCATTAGAGTTAAGCATTGGTTAGCCAGTTTCATGGAGAATATAAACAAGCATAGATGACACACCCATAAATATTTGCAATATTAAGACTGGAACCTCAAGATTACAATACTAAGACAGCAAATATATTGCTAACCCTTAGTGACGACTGGGGGGAATGAAATGCTTCTATACTAGTAATTTCACAAGTCGACATTTGGTCTTAGATGTAAAAATAAAAACACATTCAGTAGATCTACTCAAAATCTATTTCGTACTTCAAAATTAAAACCCACGTTTGGATTCCGAGCCCGTCCCGCTAGAACCATTACGGACTTGCGGCGAGTATTTTTCGCGTCCGGCCCGCCGTTGTTCCGGAAATTGACGTCAGCGCCCTCTGGAACAACATCCGGAACATAATCGCTGACGACACTGGCCGCATTAATATTTAAATAATTCACACTGTAGTTCTAGACCAATTTGTTTTCATACAGGATGTCTTAGAATCAATGATTTTTACGTTCAAAGGTTAAAAGGTAGTTTGAACTGAAAATACAGGTCCGTAATTCAGTTGTGTCAAATTAAAAAAGAAGTCAAATATGCCAGAATACAATTGAATAGACGCTTTAAGACTAATACCAACCTACTACTAATGGCAAAGCTTTAAATAATTATGTTAAATGAAACCATTGTCGGTCTGGAATCTGATAATTACCTACATTGTGTAATAACAGCAGTAGGAATAGTATAAAAAAAATCCAAGAGCTCGATTAACTAATTCTTACGCCTTTCTGTAATCGAGTTCAGTTTTTTTCGTTAATAGTCAAATTATTCAATTTAAAACCATATACTTACTCAGAGAGCATACTGTAATGTAATGCAATTAACTAAATTACAGGGCACCCAGAACACAATAATTTAATGGTAATAAACAGCTCTTCTTACCATTTAAATACAAGCACAATAGGTATGAGCACGGAATTGGCGCGCGTCGAGAAAATTCCAATTTCCGTGCAAATGCGCGATATTCCAGACTGGTTGTACTGTCAGTGCCAGTGGGTATATCAGCCAGACAAAGGGTGTTACGGAATATCTCTATAAAATAGAACAGAATATTTGATACTTTGTAAATTATTGGACAACCGCGATGATTGTTATTAAATTGAACTTGCAAAAGATGTAAACAAAATAGTACTGTTTGACACATAACCTCAAATATTCACCAGGCGTGTTTTAATTAAAAACAAAGTACAATTAAAAGTTATTTCATCTTAAACTTAATATGAAAATAATGATTTAGTGTATAAATAATTGCAAAGACCTCACATGAACTTTAAAAGTTCGTGATTATCGAGTAATCATGATGAATTGGTACGTTTTGTTTTGTTTACATATTCTGCAAGTGCAATTGACAAAACCGGCCAAGTGCATGTCGTACCTAGGGCTTACAAATATTCGATAGATTCAGATATTCGAATACGACGATCGACTTTTAATTTGAATGTATTCGAATAATTCGAATACTGTTCGAATATACTAAAAATTAAAGAAAAATACAGGCTTTGTTGCTCATTTTCACTTATTATCAGTCTAAAAGCTCAAAAAAACAACATGAATATTTTTAATAAATAAAAAGTACTTAGTTGTATAGAATTAATAAATAATAACTAGAAATTAAATATTACTAGGTTAAAAACAACTGCAGAAGGTACGAACAGCAATGATTTAGTATCAATTGCACAAATATTATGCAGGTACTTCAATTGAAAAACGAAAGAATCAACAACAAAACTAAAATAAAATAATTCAAATGGTGAAATATATGTATGTGTTAAATTATTAATGTAATCAACACAAAACTATAATGATATCAGTGAATTTTGTGATACAATGTAAGTTTGCTGATTGAAAATTCTCTCGGCTACTATACCTTACATTTAAACTAAAATGAACCATTACATACAATTTTACAAAGTAACAAAAGTAATCAACGAAGTAATTAAAATAAGTAAAAAGATCGAGAAATCATAAATCATCACAACAAAATAACTTGAATTTAAATAATTATCTCCAAAAAAAATTAAAGTTACAAATAGCAATGATTTATAACAATTAAATAAAGACATAATCAACAAAAAAAATAAAACTAAGTAAGTGAAATCAATCAAACAATCTAATCAAATAAACAAAAACAATCAACCATGTTTATAATATTGCTAGGTACATTAAAAGGTTGTTTTTTTTTTGAACTTGTATGATGAGGTGACTACCAACCTCCAGTAGTGGAGAAGAATTTGAAGAAGAAAAGGTTGGAGGTGGGTGAATGGGATGGGGGAGTGAGACATAGACAGCCGACCATCCCCGATAATTTCCGATTAGTGCCGAGGCAATGTTACATCCGTCTGTCCGAATAACCATAAATATTTGAATATTCGAATACAATTCACCGCATAATTCGAATATCAGAAAGAACTGAATATTCGAACTATTCGAATTGCAAGCCCTATTCGCAACCTATTCATTTGCCTACCAACTTTTTTTTCTGTAACTACAAATAGTTCAGGATTTTTATAAAACTAACCTAGCCTAACCTATAGGGTTCTACACGATGGTCCGATAATAAATCCAAAATTATTTACGGTTTCGGAAAAAACGCGGTTTGTCCACAGATATTATGTTTGTGAAATGAGTCATTTGTGCAACGTGGGCTATTAAATGATAGTATCTATATATCCCTATTTATTTTTTATTTCTTTTATTCAGCAGTGGTCTTCTCTTTTGAAGTGCTGGTACATTTTTGACGTGTAAAAGAACCTGTGTGGCCTACTTAATGAATAAACATCTTCTAAGTTTTATGTGTGTATGTAAATATGTACTTTGCTACTCACCCAAAGGTTAACAGGAAGAGATCCCTTAAAGGGATAAGTTCGCCTTTGTACTATTTTTTTTTCTTGGGCTTGATCGATTTTTAACATATTAATAATAAGGTGTCGTAAGATTCGTCTTGTGCGGAGTGTGGGAGCGAGTATATGTAGTATTTCAAAGTAATGAGAGGATGGTTTGGTAACATTTATAGACTACAATTTCAAAGCTTGCTTTTTATCAGACTTGTTTCCTTAAGGAAAAAAACATAACGAGTAGGTACTTTATGTACTCCCCATAAACAAAAACCACAAGTTAATATTCCACCTTGTTAAAACATCTGCCGCGCGGAATAGTAATTACTGTACCTTTGAAGTATTGTCCCTGGACTTGAAGAACCCAAGACTCGATATTTTGAGAGAAACATTGAAGTTGAACGTGGTTAATTAACTGTGTTGGAAACAGTGTTACGGGAAGCTCAATTACAAGTTGTTATTTATTAGACAATTTAACTAAAGATTCTTAGATATAAGACAGGGTTTCTCAAACTTATAGCCCCACGTAAGGTAAAAGTACCTAATGATACCAGCAATTTTTTTTTAAATATAAACTTGTAAATAATAAACATTTCATTGTAATAGTGGTCATCTCGAATAATGTCAAAATAATCTAATTGTAACGCTTAAAGCATATCAGTCTCGAAAGCTTATATTTATGGGATTGATCATAACTGGAGAGCTTTTTTTCCTTACACGTTTTAATTATCTTAAAAACTCCTTATTGTAATAGTGGTCAGTAATTAACCAGCTTCTTTTAAAATTGTAATACATAGGTCGGTCAAACTGAAGTCGGCATCCCGATTTTTTAAAATAGAAGCTGACTTGTAAACAAAGTTACTTTCTGCGTTTTGAAGGCGGTATTTTTTTTACTTTTGTTAATTAATAACATCGTGAACCCTATAATCCCTGGTTAACATCTGGGCGGGGTTCTCTGCCGTTTCGCCAAATACATCGTTTGGCAACCTAATCATTTGCCAACCCACTTTTTTTCTGTAACTACAAATATTTCAGGATTATTATAAAAATAACCTAATGTATAAGGTTCTACACGATGATTCTGAAATAAATCCAGAATTATTTACAGTTTCGGAAAAAAACGCGGGTTGTCAAATGATATGTTTGTGAAATTAATCATTTGTTGAAACGTTGGTCATGAAATGCTCCCCTCTGAGGGTTGGCGTATCCATTCCTCCCAACCTAACTGAAAACACGGCATTGTAACAGAGTCCACTATCCTTTATCACGGGCCCATTCAAACTATAAGCCGAAGCAGCACGGTCAAGATATGGCTTGTCAACGCCGCGAGGAGTCCGCGACCAGCTTACAACGGTGTGCAAAATATTTCGTGGTACTATTGACACTCTTTGCGCAACGACTTGCTCCGCTTGTATGCCCCAAACAATTGGGATATCCCGAAAAAAACTCCTTTTTTTTATAAAATAGACTAATTGAAGACACTAACTTCGTGATGTTTACGTTTAAATAAGTATATTAATTTAAATTTTTAAAGAAAATTGCGTTAGACTTCACTACAAAAATGGTTTGTTTGAGACATGCTTTTAAACTATTTAATTCGTTTGAATAAACGTTATTGATTGTTTTTTCCCTCTCAGCACTGTGCGTTTTTGTCAGTTCACGTCAAATGTCAATGTCAAGTCATGTACCAGCCACAGACTAGCCTACGGGCGGAGGGTCCAAATCGAACTCATGTTTTGATCATTCAATTTTTTTAAAATCCTTACATTGTCATGATTATATACAGATAGAAGTTGTCTTGATTTTATTAAGCGTTAAATTAAAACGGAAATAAATAAGACAAAAATCGATATTGTTAAGTTGTCTAGACGAAAAATAATAATAATAGCAAAACGAAATAATGCCAATTGCAATTCTTATACAGTGTGTTACCGGCATGAGGGCTTCAAATGTAGGTATCGATTCTACTCCTCAAATGCTACATCTTTTGTTCTACGACTTAGAAAATAACTTAATTTACAGTAAGTTATAGGTGATCAAACTTTCAAACTTTACTAGTAAAATCAGTGATTTAATTTATTTTGTATGAAAAATAAAAAATAAAAATTACCTCATTTTTTAAAGTCGTAGAACAAAAGGAGTTCCATTTGAGGAGTAGAATCGATACCTACATTTAAAGCCCTCATGCCGGTAACACACTGTAGGTATAATAAAACAGAATAACCGGTGTTTCATTATCTAGAACTTCATCATTCCAATCTAGACAGAGCTTGTTATTTAGAAACCCGTCTAGTTTTAAACTTTTAAGTGGGTCTGAGCCTGCTCTAAATTAATGTTAAAGCTGAAAACAAACCGTCGCCTTCACGCCATACTAGCTGTTGCCCGCGGCTCCGTCCACGTAGAAGTTATTTATCGCGGGTTAAAAGTGTCCTCGGGGTTTAAGCTATCTCCACACCAAATTTCATCGAAATCAGTTCAGCGGCTTAGCCGTAAAGGCGTAACAGGCCAATAGACTGACAAAGTTACTTTCGCATTTATAATTAACCTCGTAAGACCCGGTGTCCTATAGAAAATACATAATCCAGGCAATTCAATTTAAACCTTATTTCAAGGAACATAAAGCTAATTTTAATTCGTTTCAAAATTGAAAATGTCATATAAGTGCAAAGTTAATTGAACTTTATTTCCTTGCTGGTAGATTCAAATTCCTACTAACAAAAATGTACCGGATTGTAGTATGGTGGGCCTCAACAAGTTAAATAGCTGGTGTTTCTTTTTCCGGAATAAGAAAGAGCTTGTGTGTAGTAATCTTTCTCTGTTCCAAATTTCATCCAGGTCGAGATTGAGTAACAAACACCCAAATCTTGATCTTTGACGACACGCTAGCCTTGTTGGTAGTGACCCTGCTTTCGAAGCTAGGGGTCCTGGGTTCAAATCCCGGTAAGGGCAGATATTTGTGTAATGAGCACAAGTATTTGTTCCTGAGTCTTGGATGTTTTCTATATATTTAAGTATGTATTTCTCTATATAAGTATATTAAACCCGAAAATAACTATTTGGGGAAAAATTGGTTTTTAGAGTCTTTACCCGCTTTACAAGTAAATCGATAATCTCGTAACCTGCTGAACATATTGGGATGAAATTTGGTTGAAGTAGAGTTTTAGGAAAAGGTCTTATTCGTGGATTTATCTACAAAATACAATACAGGTGTTTCTAACTTCGTAAATATAATAGAAAAAAATATATTTGATGGTCTATATGGTAGATGCTTGTACGAGGGGCAAACCGAAATGATCGGGAATTTAAAAAACTATGTACACTGTATATATAAATTATGTTTTATTGTTTTTCGAAGTATTCTCCGTTGCAATTGATGCACTTTTGCATTCTTTTAAAACAGTCATTGAAACAGTTATTCCAGTTTGAACTAGATATTGCCAGAATGGCCGAATTATAGGCTTCTACGGCGGCTTCTGGGTTTTCAAACCGCTGACCACGCAATAAATCTTTAATTCTAGGGAACGTAAAAAAATCATTTGGACTTAGGTCAGGGCTGTATGGAGGATGAGACATCAACTCAACGTTTTCCTCGTTCAAAAACTGTTTAGTTGTATGGGCGGTGTGGGAGCTCGCATTATCGTGGTGTAAGATGACGCGGCGTGTCGGGTTCCCTCGGCGAAGATCGGCCAGCATCTGTGGCAAACAAACTGTGATATACTAATCAGCGGTAACCGTTCTTTGTTCTTGTAAAGGAATTGTGGCAATATGTCCTTTTTTTGAGACGAACGAAGCAACCATCTTCTTCGACACGCTGCGGGAACGCACAACTTTCGTTGGTTTGACCTCGCCATCGAAGACCCAAACTGCCGACTGGTGCTTTCTTTCAGGCTCATAGGAATAAATCCAGGTTTTGTCACCTGAGACAATATTATAAACAGCTTTTAACTTTCCTCCATTGTAGCGTTTCAGAGTAGATCGGCACCAATCAACACGAACCGCCTTTTGCTCTTCTGACAAGTTATGGGGTACCCATCGGGAAAACAATTTTCTGACACCCAACTCACTATGTAAAATAGTATGGATTGCAGTCATTCCAATGCTTATGGTTGCCCGAATCTGCTCGTATGTCACATGTCTGTCTTCTTTGAGTATTTTTTCCACAGCCGCGATGTTTTCAGGCGACACTGCTGTTTTCGGCCGACCTGTTGAAGGTACGGTGCTGAGAGAGGCACGACCCCGCCGAAACTCTGCATACCAACGATATATTGTCGTTTGACTAGGTGCTTCAATTTTATATATAGAAACAAGCTCATTGAGATACTCATCTGGAGATAAGCCTCGACGAAAGTCGTGATAAATAATTGCACGAAAATTTCACGCGTGAGCTCCATTTTGTTCACCGACTTGCCAATTTGAAAGTGGAATAAAAAAAATATTACGTTATTTTTTTAAATTGTTAAAACGGCATCGTGATTGTCAGTGGCCAGTACGCATATGATAAAAAAGGTTTTAATGTAACTTAGTTTAAAGTACTCTATTCCCGATCATTTCGGTGTGCCCCTCGTATCAGGAATGAATTAAGCTTAGTTACGACAAAAAAACCCGGATTACGTGGTTTTACCGTAAGTTTTGGCGTATCGTCTAAGATGCGTTCGCTTAGTAGCGTTTCTATTCGTTTGGTTTTTAAACCAATCGCGTCACTTTTAAAAATAAATCAAAACGCTAGTAAGCGAACGCATCTTGGCTATAGCTTAGGCTTTGATCTAGTTATGAATCATTTTTTTAAACTCACCTGCACGTCAAACTCCATGTTTTAGCTCAAATGTAAATGAAATTAAGGCTCAACTCAAAAGCTCATAAGTCTCGGGACAAAGACATAATATATTTAATCAGAAGGTACGAGTTTTAATTAAAACATCGCAATAAACCAAGTTACTCGGTTCTTGAGATCAACTGCGCTCTCAAGTAAAGCGTTTTATGGTTCAACTTAACTAGAATCTTTATGATCTACTAGCTTTTGCTTGCGACTTTGGCCGCGATTTGTATATCTTCTTCTTCATGTATCTATATCAACTACACCAACTTAAGTACCCGATGCTCTTACGGTGAAGGAAAAACATTGTCAGGAAACCTGCACTTTCAAACAGCTGTTTGAGTAGGAGGGTAATTGCACAAAAGATACTAAAGGGGTCGAAGGCTACCCTGCTAACATTGAAGGCATAAAAGCATGGAAGTATCTCAGACAAAATGCCAGTAGCAAATGCAACCTTATTACCAGCAACATAGGATTGAATCTGCTTTGGCGATTGAATTTGAGATACTGCCTTATTGGCTTAGGAGGGCAGAAGGGGTATCTATCACTTCATCGAAACACCATTCATCGAATGTAACATTTCATCGATCGCTATTTTCTGCTGAAACCATAACGTTTTCAGAGTATCTTAAACATCTAACCTAATCTAACCTACCCTGAAAACATTATGGTTTCAGAATAAAATTGCGTTCGATGAAATGATACATTCGATGATGTGATCAGTAGACCCCGGATTTTCGTCGCAATGATAACACAATAGGGTAGTTTGGGGAGTAAATGGAACGGTGTTAATTAACAAGGTAAGTAGTCTATGGTGTTTTACAGAATTATAAATTTATAATCAGGTATCCACGATATTTTATATCTTAGGTCAAAACTTAATTAGATTAAAACGGATAAATTGATAAAGTTAATTCTAATATGTTTTATTATGTTCCACTGTTCCATTTACTAAAGGGTATGGGTGAATGGGCTTTCACGATAAAAAATGCCAAGTTAATTGATCAACGTTAGCTTTCGGTATACTATTGCAGACCATACGTTTGGCTTTGGTTTTCGCAGTCGCTCACTTTTTGTTCGTCAAAAGCCAGCTTAACGTATGTAAATGTATGGTTTCAATGATATACCAAAAGATAATACTGATCGATTGCATAGGTAATTTTTGTCGTCAATGCCTAGTTATTAAAACTTATTCGATTCGTATTTTTTTCGTATTAATTAACACCGTTCCATTTACTCCCCATACTACCCTTTTGTGACGTCATTGCGACAAGAATCCGGGGTCTAGTTATGAATTCGCATTGTTGTGTTCCGGTGTGGGGATAAGACAACTGGTGAAATTACGAGCATAGAGGCATTCCATCTTAGTCTTGAGGGTTGGCAACGCATTTAAGGTCTTAGGATTATACTTAGTCTTGAGAATTCAAATGTCTATGGGTCTCAAATTCCACTGACCATCAGGTGGCCTGAGTGCTCGTGTGCCTTATTCCCTGTAAGATAAGATAAGATAAGAACATAGTGGTTGAATAGTGAATAGGAGCCGTATAGGAAACTAGTAATTTAAATTACCGATATCGGTGTAGGACTCCATGCCATGATTCAATAAAATCGACGAAAGATCTGCTGGCTTGTGGTGTAGGCATATTGGCTTTATGCAAAACGGTTGGGCCATGGTTGACAAACCTCGTGAATTAAGTACAACATAAATATCAATCAATATAATGCCTCAATTAGAATTGAATAGTTTATTAATAACTAAACTTCTTTGGCATCTGGTTGTTAGGAAGCTATATAATAATAATTGAAAATACATACAAATAATAATAAATAGATTTGTAATAAATATCTATAATATTAATAAATAAATATAGGGGACCATCTCTCACAAATTGACCTAGTCCTAAACTAAGCTCCAGGCTGGTACTATGGGTACTAGATAACTTCAAATTCAATCATAAAGTAAATAATTGGCCACTTGATGGCTCTTTTACACGTCGGTAATATGCAGTGAATCTCCTAGCGCTTCGGACAAGATAATCATTGTGGAGAAGAAGCGCCGCAATAAACTCCAGCAGAACATCATTTTTATCAATTATAAAATTCAATAATACTTAGAATAATAACGATATAAATATTTATATAAATAAATAAATACTTAACCATATAAACATCAGACTCAGAAAGAAATAGTCGTACCCATTAGACGAATATTTGCCCATACCGGTAATCAAACCCGTTTAATCAATAATTCATACAATTTTTAAACACAAATATTCAATTAACTACTAATAAAAAATAATTAAATTATATTTAATTACTAACTATGTCCCGCGACTAATTTCCCGTGCGATTGTCCCTCGACATTTTATTTATTATCACAGACAACTTTGCAATAACTTTGTAACATACCTAATCGTCCTGCGCAAGTTACATTCCGACTTGAACGTTATCTTCCGCTCAATTAGTTTAGTTGCAGATCCCCCGATGTTTTGATCCATCTTATTTACCCCTCCTACCCCTCCTTCCCCTCTTACCCCTCTTACCCAATAAAAAAAAAAACTAAATCGCTTATAGTTCGCCCTATACGTGTGTTTAAGTGAACAAATTCTAACCTTTACCAACATACATACCTACAGTCAAAGTCGTAAATATTTACACGTTCCCAAGACGCTAAAAATATCTACACGCTTCTATACCGTCCTAAGGCCGAAGGTTCTACCCATAGTACTTATTAACTTTGTCATTCAGACCCAGCTCCTTCGACAGTTGTGTAGTCATAGCGTACCACGGTAGGATATATATCCTACTGGTAAGACCGTGGAACGCTATGACTACACAAGTACAATAAAAGAAAAAAAAAAGTACCTACTTGGGTCGTAATGGATGTAAAACAATAGTACTACTGGGAGGACTACTGGCCGTAGTGACTACATGCTGAAATCGTTGGCCCTGAGGCCATATTTATGATGCGTTAGGTGTACAGATATAAGTGCCTTCGACTATAAGTGCAAAAGTGCGATTGTTTGTTGATTCTGTTTTCACCATTTAACACTTTAAAATTGGGACGGAGAACGTAGGTGTATCCTGTAAAATTGGACAGTTCCTGGAGGAATAGCAATAAATAACTCCTACGCAGACGGAGTCGCATTTACAAATGGGGAAGCATTTACAGGTCAATAAAATTTGGTTATGAAAAGTTGATTGCCCGCAAAAGACGGACATAGGTAACCACTCGTATTTATCCCTGAGAGGAATAACTTTTTGGATCGTATCATTATGTTAAAAGTTCAAAATACATAATGGCTACATAATGGTCATAATATAATGGTTTTATTTCTGAAACCGTAAACGATTCACGATATTTTAAAAGGCCATTGTAAAGAACCCATTAGGTTAAGGTAAGGAACAATCCTGAAAAGTTTACGGTTTCAGAAAAAGAAACGTTAGAGGTATTATTACCTATTATGTATCTTGGACTTTATCTATACTAATATATAAAGTTGAAGAGTTTCTTTGTTTGCTTGAACGCGCTAATCTCAGGAACTGCTGAACCGATTTAGATGAAATTTGGTATGGGGATAACTGAGGTCCCGGGGAAGGATATAGGATATTTTTTTTTACCCTGGAAAATTGAACAGTTACCGAGGTAATAGCGATAAACGAGGTTTGACATTATATAGACGACACTATCAAATTGTGATTTAATAGTGTCGTCTACATACACACAGTAGCGGAAAACTAATTCGACGTGTAAGAAGTCACGGGCGTCTTTTAGTATGTTATAAAAGGATAGCGTAAGAGATAGCAGTTTTTTTTTTAACATGTGTGATTTTGTAGTTAGATATTTTCTGAAGAAAGCAATAAACTAGAAAATTTTAAGGTTTGTTCCTGATTAGTCATATTCCAAATTGGTCATCTTCCAAACTCAACAAATTCGTAACTGGGGGGTTAGGAATATGACCAGAGGGGTTATCATGACAACAATGCAGTTCTGTTTACGCTCAGAGAAGCCCTGTATTTTTCTCTGAGCGTAAACAAAACTGCATTTTTATGTCATGATAACCCCCCTGGTCATATTCCTAACTGGTCATATTCCTAACTCGTTATATTCCAGATTCGTCATCTTCCAAACTCTTATTAAGTCAAATTGAAACACGAGACGTGCTTACAGGAATAATAAGTATTACTTAGATTGTACTAAGTAGTTATACTTTGTACTACGGCTATTAGACAATAATTTACTTAAGGCGGAGTCCAAAACGATTGGCAAATAATGGAATAATCATAACATTTACCACAGAGGATTTCTATTATAAATTTGTGCAGGCTGTACATGGTATGACGAGTCTGGAAGATGACGAATCTGGAATATGACTAGGTAGGAATATGACAAGTTAGGAAATTGACGAGCTTGGAAGATGACCAACTTGGAATATGACAAATCAGGAACAAATCCAATAAACGTGTACTAGGTACGCGGACAGCATAAACTAGAAGATTTTAATCGCAACTGACGTTCATACTCGCACAAGTCATGTGTACGTGTCAATTTTGTTCTGATTCATCGTCCCGTTCACCACTACACACAAATACCGCATCTAGTGAGTGAGTTATCTACGCCATAGTTTCCTTATGATCGAGTTTTATGTATCCGAGTGGAACAAATGCGGACGAGACATGCTTCGGAGATAAGTCACGTTTGTCAGTGCAACTATTGTAATTCGATGCGTGGCGCGTTGCGTTTGTTTTTATTTTGTATTTGGAATTAGCTGTTATCAGCGTCTCTTAATAATAATCTCTTGCTCCCGGTTAGGGCAAATATTTGTATGTATGTAAACACTTTATTGTGCTAAGAATAAGAACGTACTCGAACTTATCTCTTTAAGGAATCTCTTCCAACTAAACCTTCGGGTGATTGAGGAAATTTAGTGATGGAAGGACCCTGTGCAGGGTCCGTCCGGATCGCTACCACCATCTTATCCATTAACCACCCGCCAAGCAACAGTCTTCGCATTGTTGTTTTCCGGTGGGGATAAGACAACCGGTGAAATTACTAGCATAGAGGCATTCCATCTTAGTCCTTAGGGTTGGCAAAGCATTTGAGGTCTTAGGATTATAGTCTTGAGAATTCAAATGTCTATGGGTCTCAGATTCCACTTACCATCAGGTGGCCTGAGTGCTCGTGTGCCTTTTCCATAAAATTAAAAAAAAAAAATTAAGTAGCAACGAGTAGACATGAGTACAAAACAAAGTTTACGGAAACTGTATGAACTAAATTTATGACCTAAAATAATGAAGAAACACTAACACAGACATAATTATATAAAAGTAACAATAATAAATATCAACATAATAATATACACATACTTACATTTATACACATATAAATACTACATATATAAGGACAGTACACAATTATAAGAATTATTTGTGTGGTGAGCACGAGTATTTGTTCCCGAGTCTTGGAAATTCTATTTATTTAAATATTTAGTTCTCTATGTTAAGTAAGTTTATCGTTGTCTAGTACCCATACTACAAGCGTAGAGCTTAGTTCGGGACTAGGTCAAATTGTGTGACATTGTCCCGTGATATTTAATTTATTTTTACTGTATTCTACTGGGTAAAACCATATTGCTTTCGACATGTTATCGTTTTGTCAACGTAACGATAGCTCTTATTTACTTGACAGTAATGGCAGCCAAGTTAAAAACAATACAAAATCCAAATACAATATTTTCAAACTAAGAACGGGCTAAGGCAAACTTATCCTTTTAAGGAATCTCTTCCAGATTAAGTTTGGGTGATTGAGGGAAAATAAATAAAATGGCAAGAAATAGACATAAAGTACCTACCAAAAACAAATTTACAAGCAGATACAGGTAACTGCTACGAGTATATAGCGCTGTTCCTATCACTGCTAGATGTTCAAATAAAAAATCGTTTGTAGGTTCACTGACCCCACAACGCACGGGGAAAACCTGGTATTTGGATTAGTTTTCTTTAGAAATAACCTATTTAAACATTAAAACCTTCTGTATACCAGCGCCAATTCCCACCCTTTCTCTAAGAGCTACTTAAAAGAACCAATCCGGTAGAAACAGCTTTCTTTTAAAAAATCTCATCCAAATCATTCTATCCGTTTGGGAGCTACGATGCTACAGACAAACACACGGACACACAAAATACAAAGATACACAAATACACACGTTCAACATGTAACACCCTTCTCTTTTTGTCAGGGGTTATAAAAGTGTTTCCAAAGGGTGTCAAACGGGAACCTATCACTAAGCCTACGCTGTATGTCTGTCCCTCCGTCCTAGCTTCAAAGAGCTATATATAATAGTGTAAAAACCATACAATCGTCTACGTCAAATTTGGTGATGATACAAATCCTCAAGAAAAACAAGAAATACTAAAAAATACTCAAGTTTGAGATGAAAACGGGATCTAATTATGACTACTGTGCGTTACGTAACACTCGGCACGTGAGTCCAACTGGCACTTGACTGTTTATTTCGTTGTTTTTCCTCTCATATCATATGTATACCTAGTGGTAGGTTACTCTACAAAATTCAACGAAGTTAATTATTATTATGGGGGGGATTCGATGGGCCTTGCTGTTCGACCATTGCTGATCTATTGTGGTAGCCCTTTGTTTAAATTTCCTGCAAAGGCTAGAAATTTCTAGATGCTTTGGGCAGTGAGAAGTTCTCTTGTGGGTCATGTTCTGTTGCGCATAAGTGGTCCGCATCGCTGTCTCCTCCATCTCCTGACAGAACCTGCATGTCACTTCTTGTTTCATACCCGTTTGAAACAGGTGTTTGTTCAGTTTGCTCGAGGGTTATGTCCTGTATTCTAATTCCAAACTATAGTCTGTACTTTTAGGTATTAAAAAAGTGTAAACAAAAAACCACGTGACATTGACAGATGACAGTTTGTCAGCCAATAGGAGCAGAACACTGATACGTCAAAGCTCGACCAAACAGCTTGGATTGGTTGATGAGCAGAGCCACGTGGTTTGGTTTGTTTACACTTTTTTAAAAACCTAAAAGTACAGACTATAGGAACACATTCTCACTTAAATTTAGGGATATTCCCCCTCGCCAATGGTACGGCCGCAACGACAGTTGCTTATATCGGTAATGCTCGCGAGAAAATCCGAGCCACCATCGATTAGGGGACTCGATTCGTGTGCCATGTTCTAGATAATTGATCGTTCTGCCCGATTCCCCCGAATCGAGCTGTCTCTTGCGATTGACGGGACTATTTCTGTTAATAAATATCCGAAGATCTACCCATATCTTAGTATAGATGGGTGAGGTCGGTGGCAATTGAAACAAATAAGTACTGTTTGAAACAACCTCAATTTTTTATCGCGCGTGTTTTAAAAAAGCCGCCCAAGCGCGAGTCGGACTCGAGCACTGCGGGTTCCATCCAAACTACCAGTTCGAATGGAACCCTCAGTGCGTACGGTTTTTTTAGGGTTCCATATCCAAAGGGTCTTCGCTGTCTGTCCGTCCGCCTGTCTGTCACCAGACTGTATCTCAAGAACCGCGATAGCTAGACGGTTTACATTTTCATAAATTACGTATTTCTGTTGTCGCTATAACAACAAATACTAAAAACAAAAAAAAAGAATTAAGGGGGCTCTTAATTAACAAACGTATTTTTTTTTGGCATTTTTTGCTCAATTTTAATACAGACACGGTGCAAAGATAATGGTACGGAACCTTTCGTGCGCGAGTCCGACTGGCACTTGGCGGTTTTTGTGATGTAACTACAAATTTTCAGTTTTCATACTTTGCTCTTTACTTGTGCTTGTAAAACCTTCCTTCTTGCCAAATTTCATGATTCTAGGTCTATGAGAAGGTACCCTTATAGGTTTTTATTCCCCTGCAAAGTGTTAGAAAATAAGACTCAAATGGATCTTTAGATTGCGTCAAGACCATAGACATAAGTTTTTACCGCGCGTTCCTGAGAAAAAGGGGTCTTGACCGACGCACAGACCAACGGACAAGTTTAGTGATCCTATAAGGGTTCCGTTTTTTTCCATTTGAGGTACGGAACCCTAAAAAGATATAATCAAGAAGAGAAAATTTATGTTATAATGTGAAGATTATGTGTAATAAATCATTAAAAATAACTCATTGAATGTTCTAAAGTATGTAATAAGTAAGTAATAATAATGGTAAATTGGTTCAATTGCTTTTTTTTACATTTTTGCCCATTTTTGTTGACACCGACTTTACTAATGCTCGCCGCCATTTTAATTTGTGTGTAAATAATTAGTACGCAATTTTAGCCTACAATTTTGATATATTCGTGACATTTGAACGTTAAAAAATAACTAGTTTAGGTTATAAAAGTAAACATCTGCCCAAAGGGACCATTCAAACTCGAATTACGTCCCTGTGCGTGTGATATGATGTAAATGCTTTATAACATTTTAGTGTCATGCATTGTTCTTTGTCAGTTTAACGTCATGTTTGAACTGCTGCAATAATCTGTCAAAGGCGTTAAAGCGACAAGATACTAAAGTATGCCGCTACTTATTAGGCCAACTGTACCTATATAATATTGACATACTATCGAGTCTGCTTCGTTACGAAATTCACATCGGAATAGGTACCCTTAAGCCCAGCTTAGGTACCCATCTCATTAAAAAAATAATCTATAAAATCGGTTGGAAATTGGCGGGATATCGAGTAACACAAAAAAATACAGTTAAAAAGAAGCCCTCATAGTGGGAATATATACGTAAGTCTCTCTATTTATACTGTCACAGCAGTAAGGATAGCTGTATTAAGTTCTAGTGCCCCAAAAATATCTGGATTCCATTCCCCTGTTCGCTGATCATAGTTACAATGTACCTACTGTAAGCAAAGGTACTTTATATTTATATAAAGCCATCCCCTTTTTCCTTAATCCTGAAAATATGTAGCGCGTCGTCCATATCCGAGGAAGCGAACAGCTCGCCAGATAAGCGCCTATTCGTCACACTTCGCAGCATAAACCACAAATAAACGGACGACTAGACCAGCCTACCAAATAAACATTTATTCAACTGAATAACCAAAAATCAACCAACTATCCTAACAATCAAAAACAGACACTTATAATGTTTATATAAAGGTGATATTCGTAAACTAATAAAAATATTCGACGACACGTTAGCGTAATTGGTAGTGATCCTGATAACGAAGCAAGTGGACCCTAATTTAAATCCCGGTAAGTTCAGATATATGTGTGATGGGCGCGAGTATTTGTTCGGGAGTCTTGGCTATGTATTTAATTATAACCAGGATTATCGTGGTCTAATACCTATAATACAAGCAATATGTACAAGCCTAGAACTTAGTCAAGTTTGCTACTATTGTGAATATGCCTCAGAATCCATATGAGACTACATTGGATACACAACAAATTACCTCGCTGTTGTTACTATCAGCTTTGATATAGCTACTATCATAGCTATTCTGTGCAATTTATACCGAGTAAAAGAATCCTCACTTGGCTCCATTTTTAGTGTAGTATCTCACCTTGTTAGCAAAATATCACTTAATCCTCTTGGTATAAAACCACTTTTTCCTTAATCTAGAAAATATGCAGCGCGTCGGTCCATATTCCGAGGTGTGCAACTCAGCAGATAAGCGCCCATCCATCACACTTTGCGTATAAACAGCACTAACGGCAGGCACCCTTCGGCATCGAGGCAATATTTCACGCCGTGTCTAAGTTCATAATCATTATTCTGCCGTTACTAAAGGGTTCCGTTTCACTCTAGTTTTAGAGTATGATCTGTGGTTTAATTTTGTTTAAGTAATACTTTAAGTCGTTATTTTTCAATCCGTTTTTTTTCAGGTTGAGGCCGTTGAAGTGAAGAAAAAAGCAAAATGAGACAAAACAGCGATAAGAAAACCATTGTGACCGATATCTATCTATCTATCTATATCTATATATGTATAAATATAAAAATGAATGCCTATTTTCCTTGGTCACGGCATCACACGTGAACGGCTGCCGGCTGCACCGATTTCGCTATTTATTTTTTTGTTGTGTTTGTTATTGTCAGGAGAAGGTTCTTATGAAAAAAATAATTAAGAAAGTTGCGCGAAAAATTAGATAATAGTTAATAATGCATCTGTTTTTAACGATATTTGCAGCGCGCATTTTATGAATGGCGCCAACTGTCAAACGACTGACAGTTATAGTTTTAGAATATTTTGATTTTATCAATTATACCAGGTTGAATTCAATATTCATAGTTTAGGCAGGACAACGTCTGTCGGATCAACTACTCGCTTATAACAATAGCATGTCTTGACTGTTTTCAATGTTATGTGTTTACTATGTACTGATATCGTTGTCTTATACCAAAATTACAATCCTAGTGGAATAATATAATTTCTTCCTCGTAATTTGAAGCTATGTAATGATGTTCCCTCCACGATGTTCGTCAGCATTACGACATATCCTCCTTAAAACGCAGCTTAAAAAGAGTATTCACTGAAAGGCAACAACTTGGCCCATGACATTGCTCTTGTTTATGGGCGACAGTGACTGCTTACCATTAGGTGGTCCATCCTCGTTTGCCTTTAACGGCTATAAAAAAAACTTGACACAAGGAAACACATTAACAAATAATCGGAAATGTGCGTATTTCTTGTTTTCTCAGTCAGTCTCACTACCCTAAGCTAATTGAGAAATCATCACCGGCCGGCCATCAACTGAGGTTGATATGAGGCGTACAACTAACTGAGAACAGGGTGAATGGAATGAGGTGCGGCAAGAGAGAAATGGTGACTATACGCGCTTGATCCTCCCTCACCCCCGCACTTCATGCCTACCCCGGCTCATATATCATAGCTTTTTCTTTTATGCTCAGGGAAAATCTCTTATACAACTAGTTATTTATGTTAATGTTAAGAAAAACCAGAGTTACAAACCAGACGGTAAACAGGCCAGTAGTGGGTTTGTATGGAGAAGCTATCTCCATTTCCTCTTAAAGGCAATCACCAAATTAACTATTTCCCTAATTACAAGTAAGATGGCCTCGACCCACTAAATGGCGTTCTCATCGTGATAATTACTTTTTTGCTGCAAGCCTAAACTTTTTATCAAAATGAAGACAAATTACTTGTTCGATGTAAAGCACAATTTATATGACTAAAATGTATATACTCGTACATTTAAGGGGCTAAAGTACGTAGACTGAATTATTTAAATATTTGGTTGTAGGTCGGTGTTAATTGTATTAAATAAAGGATAGTTAGAATATAACCTAACTTTAGTTACACGCCCTTTCCACCGCGTAGGCTGTAACTCAATTAGCGTATAAAAGGTAACGGCGTACCCAAATTGTCTGCAGGGCATCTAAATTAGTTCGCGTGAACTTCGTAAAAGGAAAGGCTGGAAATGTAACATCTGGCATTTCAGTAATCGCTTAATTTGGTGTGATCTAGATTTCTACTTCACTAGGCGGATGAATTTTGAAATTATTAGAATATTGAGATAACGTTAACTTTCTTTCATTAAACGAAATTTACCACACCACAATTTCTTATGAGAATATTCTCATTTATTGTATGGACAGTTGATGTTCTTAGTATTTTCTTAACATTTCCAATTAGTTTGGAATTTTTGCAACGTGTGACTACGCAATGCCAAAAAAAGGTTTACGAGTCTACGTATGTTTGTAACTTTAATGCTACTATAGCTACTGAAAAACGACAGAAATTTAACAAAAATAAATTTATTTGGTGTCTATATTTTAACTTTTTAAGAAAGCCAATTAGGATTTGAGCCACCTGTGACGTAATAATTTAAGATTCTAAATCCCATAAAACAGATACAAAAGTGTCTAAATACACCGGGTGTACTACAAGGCAAACTACTTGGACCTATCTCATTAATAATACAAAAAGTATCTACTGATACAGAACAAATTACATTCTGATACGTGTTCACATGTATATAAACTAACAAACTAACCGCATTGATGTTTGTGGCTCTTGTCAAACAACTTCACCGACGTCCTTTACCCATGTATTTGCAATTGTACCATTACTTTAGTGAACAAATGTTAATTCAACATGAAACTGTGTCACTAACAAGTTAACCAAACTATGGTGTTATTCTAAAACGCAAACCAGCAAAGCAAACTATAATAACCATCGACACGTAGAAAGCGTTTCAATTCGGAGGTCAACCAATATGGTTTGTTGCAAACCAATAACCAGTTTTTTTTGGTCTGTAATTTAGGGGAATTGTTATGAGTCTGCGGGTCAGGGTAATCTGGTTGTTGGTAAACTCGACAAAACGTTATTCCCTTACAGAATAACGTTTGAACAGTATAAAGTAGTAGTTTATCATGCTTGGTGTGACAAATAGGGCGGATTTACACGGGATCCGAGCGGTCGTACCCAGGTGTGCTTTGCGGTAATTTGTACCGGTTTGTGAATTTAGAAAGTAATTAAAATTGGTACAATAGGGTAAATAATTATTTTAGTTTTTGTTATTTTTAATTAAATTTTGGGCTGCATTTTGGTGATAATTATCAGAGGCCGGAATTTTCGAGCATTTTTCAATAACGCTAGTGACTTCCCATTTATCGACTCGTTAGACATAATGATGTATCGATACAATACAATACAGATTACAAAAATAAAAACAAGATTAAAAGTAGAGGTACAACAGGTTTTATTGCTAAAAAGTGTTCTTTTTCAAATAACCTTGTGTAGGTGAAAATTTAAAATTGAATGTAAATCTCAATTAATTGTAAATCTTACTTGCAAGCCAATAATATTTATTAATTTATCAGTTCCCAAATACGGCTACCAATATCTAAGTCACAGCAGCTTTTTTAATTTCATGTTCAAGATTTGTGTTAGTACTAACAAGTTTGGTACTTAATTGATTCTTAGGCTATTTTTAAAAATAATCTCCATATTTTTTCCATATATCTGGTTTACGAAAAGTTGCTTACAGTCTATTTTAAAGTTAAATATGTATCAATATGTACCTAATTGAAAGTCGATAAATGAGAAGTCACTATGACAGCTTAAAAATTCCGGCCTCTGTTAATTTTATTATAATCATAATTAGTTTATGCCATAATTAAGGGTTACACAGAAAAAAAAAAATTTTTTACAGTTAAGTATATGTAATAATTATTAGGAGTGAAGTTAACACTTTCACAATAATCGATATCGTTAAACAAAATCCAGTACTAAGATTATTGTGACAGTTTTATCTTGCGACAAAATTTGCGACTTTATTCTGCTTGGTAAAAACTCATTGCTTTTGACATTTTGACATTTACCCTGTTGAATAGATACCCTGAGTGGTCTTTCTTCTCTGTGCCATAAAAAAAAAGACAGAAACGTCACCATATTAAATTCAGGAACTTAACCTAGATATTGGATTCCGGTACAAGGGAAGATGGCCGATTGAAAAATGCCCGGCTTTTACTTTTGATTTATTCTGTTTACTGATTTACTCTATTCACTTGACATTGGCGAAATCACTGTGTGGACCGCCATTTAATAAAAAAGAAGAAGAAGAAGAACCTAGATATTGCGATGTTGCTAAAGTGTTTGCGACACACAAGCAATAACCAAGAAGGAATGTGGATTGTCTTTATACGTATCTATGGTCTACGTTGTTCATGATTATTTTTGTAACTTATCGCTTTTTTCATTTCACAAGATCGAGATGCGGGTGGTAGGACCTTGTGCAGGGTCCGTCCGGATCGCTACCACCATCTTATCCATTGACCTACCGCCAAACAGCAGTGTTCGCATTGTTGTGTTCTGGTTTGGAGATAAGACAGCCGGTGAAATATCTAGCTTAGAGGTATTCCAACTTAGTCCTTAGGGTTGGCAACGCGTTCGCAGTCTTAGGATTGCAGTCTTGTCAATGCGAATGTTTATGGGTCACAGTTTCCACTTACCATCGGGTGGCCTGTGTGCTCGTTTGCCTTCTCAACGCCATAAAAAAAACCTTGGAGCAACAGCACAAACAAACCAGAAGAGCATCTGCGAACAGCGGTATATCGTGGCTTGTGTGGGTGCCCCTTACAAAATGCGTGTCTATAAATTATGTGAAATACTTCGCAACCGGATTTTTCGGCGGAACCTGGATTTTCCCGAAGACTATTTGACAGATCACTTTTTGACCCAAAATTCCGAAGTTTTCGAGAACGTGATTACAAATATATAACAAATATTTCTCGTTTAATAGTAAAGGGTTCATATATAATAACTGTAACTTTGAAAATAAAACTAATAAGAGAACGAATGCATGCCTTCGCCCCTAAACAACGAGAGATTAGTTAATTTCAAGTATTAACTTTGGTACAGTGACTCCAACCTGACGTTGAAGCGACACAGTATGAAAGTGATCACTTACTTATGACGTAGACTGTACCTAGTTTGTTCGCGTAATGGAGTGTAGCACAAATTGAAGATTCCTGAGTGAACAACGGGATTAGGCGGGTAGGTGCAGACGGCTAGACGGCAATATCTGTAAGAGAATTCTCAAAGAATTTGTCTTGAGTGTCCTTAGCTCTTGGAGTTTCTTGGAAAATGCAAGGGCTTAGGGAAAAATAGTGTTGGAAAATATTATAGGAACACAATGTTAAAATGTATGTTAACTTTAAAAATGTTAACCCTTCGATTAAGTTATCCGTTTATGAAATATTAAGCTTTAAAGCGCTAATTTTTGTTAGACTCAAGTGTCGCTCACCTACAACTAAAACTACAAATACTAAAATACTGAAAAAAAACTTAAATAAAAGAGCATATAACGGATTTTAAAGGAAAACTAACACGACTAAGAAGATACCATTGGTTCTTGAGATACGGGCAATTAAAGTGTTTATACCTACTAAATTCGTCTAAGACGGCACCAATTCACTTTAAGTAGAAAATTAGTTATTACTCGTACTTATTAATTTTTATGTTTGTAGTACTTAACGGCTTTGGAACCCTACACTGAGCATGGTCCGACATGCTCTTGCACGGTTTTATTACTTATCTTATCCAAACGGCAAACGGCATTCGTAGAATCTAATGAATTATATACATTATGTATATATATATATATGTATGTATATAATTCTCTGTGGTTTAATTACTGACGCTTCTCTAGAGTCTAGTACAAATTTTATTTTGTCCTCCCGCCTGTATTACTTAATACTTACGAGTAAATAAATATCTAAGTTCGTTATTCGAACGTGTTGTATCATTCATTTCATCGACTGGACGAATAATCACGACTCCGTAGAAGACGTGATCACGCAACTTAGACCTACGCCGCTCAACCAGCAATTGCCCCACATGGCAAATACTTATTGAAATTTTTTACACTTTGACAAGTAATTAGAATACGTTATTGGGCGTTTTCCAAGAAAAGGTACCTATTATTTAAGGAATAAAATTAACAATGGTAACTTTTCCATTAAGTTAAGAAAATTAACTATAACGGCTTTAAGAGAAATAGTGGCATCTCAGACAAAACTCCTGTAGCAAGTTTAACCACAGGTGAGGTTTGAATCTGCCATGCTTATTTAACTTGAAATACCGCCTGTTGTCTTATGAGGGCAGTATATAAAAATATGACTAATTTTCGTGACGTAATGGAAAAATTACCGTTGTTTGTTTTTGTCCTTAACTATACATTTTTTTTTGTAAAACGCCCTTTTACTGATGATTTTATTTAAGAAGTTATAAATTAGATTCTACGAATGCCGTTTGCATATATATATATATATATACATATATATATATACAAATGTATATAATTCTCTGTGGTTTAATTACTGACGCTTCTCTAGAGTCTAGTACAAATTTTATTTTGTCCTCCCGCCTGTATTACTTAATACTTATATCATAGACATGACATAAGATGCGACAGTGTTGCCATAAGTAGGCCGCACGGGCACAACACGGCGAAAATCTACCAGGCGTCTATTTTACTACAGCTTGTAACATGTATTACAAGCGGAAATCTCTTTACAGGGTGCGCCGAAGTTCATATCAAATTGTAAATTTGTTTATTGGAGCTCCGAAAATGTAATTATAATAATAATAATAATATCACGGAACAATCTCACACAAATTGACCTAGTCCCAAACTAAGCTCTAGGCTTGTCCTGTGGGTACTAGACAACGATAAACATACTCATATAGAGAAATATATACTTAAATACATAGAAAATATCCAAGACACAGGAACAAATACTCGTGCTCATCACACAAATATCTGCCCTTACCGGGATTTGAACCCGGGACCCCTAGCTTCAAGGGCAGGGTCACTACCAACGAGGCTAGCGTGTCGTCGTGTGTATCTTAGTTATACCATTTCAAATCATAATGATTACTCGTCATAAAAATATTTCTCATACCTTTAAACAATATTAATCGCACACTTATTTATTTCTGGATTTAAAAAATAATCAACTGGTAAATAAGGTTAGGTTCGTTTTGTAATCGTCCTAAAATAAGAACTGTTTCAGTAAACTTCACTTTATGAGTTGTGATGATTATGAATAGCAAATTACGAACAAAAAAACGTATGAGGAAAAAAACTGTGAATACAAATCGGTAGTAAAACAAAAAAATAGGAATAAGAATTTTATTTGAGCCAACATGGACTCCTCTTTTTAACAATATGAATTGAAAAGAGACTTTCACTTGTAATACAAGCAACGGGTCATACACAGAATTTGGTTACCGGCTTTTTTGTGGACACACCGAAAGTTAACGTTTTTAAGGCCAAATTTTCTGGCTACAAAAACGCCGTCAGGACTGCTTTAGACAAAAACATAACTTATATGCACACAAGCTTTTAACTATTGACCACAGGAGAGACAACTTTTGTTTTTAAGAGTGTGTATGACCCACAAGCTTTCGTGAAACGGGCCCCAGGTTTATCAAAAACTTGTAACTTGTCTTAAAAGCAGAAATTTCTCTTCAACAACATGTATTCTGCCGTGATACCAAAAATAGCTGTTAACTGCATGGTTTGGTTATTATAAGCATTTTCAATTTTATGTGGTTACCAATAGAGTATAGAATGCTTCGACTAATACACTGCAGTTAGCCGCCTGCTTTGGTATTACGGTAGTATTAACCACCCTAATAAAACAATACATCCTAACAGTAGCAAGCAATCATAAGCTTTAGAGCTAAAAGTATCGCGCTATACTTGCACCTAGAGGGTACTATAATTATGACCATATCATATGAGGTGGCATACGACCACGACTATCCTCTGAACTTCACTGGGAATAGCGATAAACGACTTCTACTCGGACAGAATCGCAGGCAGCAGCTAGTCTTCTTCTAATATATAAAATTCTCGTGTCCCGGTGTACGTTATTGAACTCCTCTGAAACGGCTCGACCGATTCTTATGAAATTTGGTGTGCATATGGGGTAGGTCTGAGAATCGGCCAACATCTATTTTTCATACCCCAAAGTGACAATAAATATTGAATATATTGTACATAAAAAGAGATTTTTTTATTTTGTTTATTAAATTGAACCCCAGTTGGTGTGGTTGCCGGATTAGAATAGTGCCACTCCATGTCTTCCCGTGGATGTCGTAAGAGGCGACTAAGGGAATAAAGGCTTGCAGTACTGTTAGGCGATAGGCTTGCAACCTGTCACTAATACACTAGTAAACTTCTTAGTAAAGCCTGTTTGTGCAAAATGTGGTTACAGAATTATAAACAAGTCTTTTTAGAGTTGTTGGTATTTCTGTAGCTCTACCTTACAAAATCATTAATCAATCACTTAAAGTCTATACGAGCTTCACACTCGAGGTAGTGTTTCTATAGCACCGTTTTACAATTACCTTTGTTGTTAATTGTGCTTAGTATGTTATCCATTCAATTACAAGTTACAAGCTTTTGCAGCGGGGTTATTATGACATAGCTATGTAGTTAATTTTACGGTAAACATAAAGGACAGAGCTATAGCAGTTACATAGCTCTATCCTTTACGCTCACCGTAAAATTAACTGCATACCTATGTCATAATAACTCCCCAGTACTTCCTAAGACGAGAAGGCTTATTAAATAAAATAAGGTTGGTAATGTCAGTCAACAAGCATTCTCTTCATTTTGCTAAATGAACCATCCCTAATATTCAAAAATGGAATCCTGAATACTTCCTCGCTAGGATTCGAACTGTCTGTGGGACTCTCGGATTCCACAAGACTGACTTCTCACAACGTCTTATAACACTTTTAGCATAGAATCCTGGTTAAACCTTAAACTGATAGGATTAAGGTAGTTTTCGCAACGACAAAAGTTAGTTACATACGTATTTGAGTGAGCAAGCACCATTAGATTAACGTCTGCTCCGCTCTACCCTTTCCTCTAGTTTTATTATGTCGATAAAAAGGAAAAAGTATTTCGACGTTAACATGAAAGAAAAGTTCCATTAAATCTCGATTTTTCCAAATTCTGGTCATGATTTAATTAAGAATCAGATCACGGGGATTGGAGGAAATTTCTAGATTTATTTCGAATAATGAATGAGGATTACGCGGTAATTAAATTCCTGTCGGATGCTGTTAGGTAAGCGTGAGGGATTTTGAACTACGGATTTATTTGATTATCTGCCCTATCTTTAGCAATGACTAATGATAAACATCAAACTTAAATATCTCTATCTCTGCAGATTGTATCCAAAAGAAACAAAACTTAAACTCATAATGAATTTGACAAATACACAATGCAAAAGACATACATTTTTTTTAACAAGATTAGAGCAAGAAACTTTGCTGTACTGTAGTTTAACCCTCTGCAACAGTGGTGACTTTTTAGAAACATTCTACTGAGGTGGAGTCGTCCGGTAACCTTCGGGGAGGGAAGATGGCCGATTGAAAAATGCCCGGCTTTTACTTTTGATTTATTCTGTTTACTGATTTACTCTATACACTTGACATTGGCGAAATCACTGTGTGGACCGCCATTAATTAAAAAAGAAGAAGAGGTGGAGCCTGTCAGACGTCATTTTTGATAAAACATAGAAAAAATACTAATGGCCTAATGGGTCATTGATAAGTATTGTTTATTAAGTGTATAGCATGATTATTTAATATTCATGTGGAATTGGTAATAAGCATGTATATGGGCTTCTAAATGAAAAAAAAACATTAACTTGAACAAGGTAAAACAATCTGGAGTTTTTAACATAGGTTAGTTAATAATGCCCCGAGTCTTTAGGAGAGGTTGCTGAGCGATACAGACCTATTTCACGCTATAAAGCGTTTTTTTTTGGCGGTGTCTGATAGACGTCACGTCAGTCGCAGAGGGTTGAACTCAAATAGGACTCGGCTCAGCATGTGCTGCAGCCGGAGCCACAGCATCAGCACTACATAGTATAACACAAAGTCGCTTTTTCTGTCCCTATATCCCTATGTATGCTTAAATCTTTAAACCTACGCAACGGATTTTGATGCGGTTTTTTTAATAAATAGAGTGATTGAAGAGGAATGTTTATATGTATAATACTTTAATCCGGAGCGAAGCGAGGGCGGGTCGCTAGTTTAAACATAATAAACATAATTTTACTTATAGCTCGTATTACTCGTATTGTTTTATGCAGAACTAGCTGTTTTCCGCGACTCCGTCCACGTAGAAGTCGTTAATCGCTATTCCCTTAGGAACCGCCCAATTTTTCGGATTAAAAGTACCCCCCGGAACTCAAACTATCTCCGTCCCAAGTTTCTTCTAAATCGGTTCAGCGGTTTATCCGTGAAAGCGTTTCAACAGACAGACGACAGGTACAGTCACGAACGTTAAACTAGGATCGTTCTTAGGTCCAAAGTCAATCTGACACTCTACAGCAATAAGGTAAAATTTGTTGTAAGTTATAAATGACTTGGAATCTCTAATGACATTGAGGACATCAAGCTATTTTTTTTTGGAAATGGGTCTAAAATTAATGTTCGTGACTGTACCCCCTGTTCGTGACTGTACTTTTACATTAATACCTAATATTATTATGGATGGATAATGTTTTTGTTAGATATAAATTATTTAACCACAAAATTATTTAACCACAATAAAGAGGGTACAGTCGACTATAAAAGAGATGTATCCAGTTTTGGACTTTATTACAATGCAGCAACGTGAAAAAGTAGGTACATCTTTTTGTCGTCGACACATTCCCAGGTCCCGGCAATAATATAAATAGTATCCGTCACTGACACGTCTCTATTATTAGGGGTTTTTCACTGCAATATAGTATAATATGATTGCTATGCACGTGGGATAGGGATTTTCAATAAAAATCAATAATATTATAAAGCTTGTTTATTTAACGTCATGTTTTGCAAAATAGACAAATATACATTTTAAATCGTCATTTACTTAAAATTCCGCATCAACATTTAACAATAATTACATTACATAGGTACACGCACCGTACTCGCTAATATACCAAAATCAAAGTCATTAGAGTTCGCAGTAGTTCGCACTGCTTCTAGTTACACTGAGTTACACGAGTTACACTGAATAACACGAGTTACACTGAATAACACGAGTTACACTGAATAACACGAGTTACACTGAGTAACACGAGTTACACTGAGTAACACGAGTTACACTGAGTTACACGAGTTACACTGAGTAACACGAGTTACACTGAGTAACACCACATACAATGAGTAACACAAGTTACACTGAGTAACACGAGTTACACTTATTAACACGAGTTACACTGAGTTTCACGAGTTACACTGAATTGCACGAGTTACACGAAACAACATGATTTACACTGAGCAACAAGATTTACATTGCGTACGAGTCACACGCGTTGCAGTGCTTAGTTCGAGTTACACGTAATAACACGAGTTATACTAAGTAACACGTATTACACGGAGTAACGCGAGCTACACAAAATAATTGTAATTAAACTCTACTTACGTGTTTAGTGTAATGACGGCGGAAACGAAACGTTACGCGATTACAATGTTACGATTCTAATTATTGTCGTGGAGCCTTAATTTTGAATATACTTCGTTCCACATGAAACGTTTTGTTGGAGAAATAATGGGAAATAAATGAATACCGCCTGTGTAGTGTGCTGTGGGCATTCAGCGCTATTTAACCTATATTATTTTAAATTTGCTTTGTTTTACCTTTACTTTACACAAGATTTTTTAAAATACCATATTATATCTTTCTCGTAACTTGAGACTTTCATTACGACAGGATTCTATAGCGGTTCGGCATTAAATTCACCATTTGCATTTGTTGCTCTCTGATTCCAAACATCTGCTACAAGGTCAAGTTTCAAATACCTAAATTTCGTGATGAATAAGTTTTTTCAAAATAACAACAGACTGCGATTAATTTTGTAATTTGCAATCGTCCACATCCCTTTTTATTTTATCTTCTCAAATTACATTTTAATATCGTCTTACGTATTCTTGTTCCGTCGTTAATTACAAACAGTCTTATCTACAGAAGGAATCTCGATAATACAAGAAAGAGCTATTACAACTTTTTAATAGGAAATGAGATATTTAATAACATCAAAGTTCGCTCATACCTGCACGGGATTACCTCGCCTGCATTTAAATTTGAACCTTATGCCGAATGCACAGGAGTGCTATTGTTATAAAAGAACTTCATCTATGAAAGCACTAGCGAGCCTAACCTGACCTGTTGAGCTTCTCCACCTTGAACATTCGTTGCACATTTTGTCGTAGCTATTCTATAATCTTGGCGCCCAAGTCAAGTAATGTTGTCGGTCGAAATAATAATCCAATTAATCGGGTCAAAAATGAGTCTTTACTTTAAACTTTTGTAGAGCAAGATTACCTGCATATTGTAATATAACAAAAAAAATATTGCAAGACGGCACAGGAGCACTGAGGCCGCCTGATGGTAATTGCAATCTAAGACCCATATACATTTAAATTCTCAAGATTAATGTTAAGATTCCAATCCTAAGATCGCAAAGAGAAAGACAACATAGAATAACATAGCTGTAAGGAATCCATTAACCTCCGGCTCGGGTTGTACTTTCTTCATCACTACATAGTATAAAACAAAGTCGCTTTTTCTGTCCCTATATCCCTATCTATGCTTAAATCTTTAAAACTACGCAACGGATTTTGATGCGGTTTTTTTTAATAGATAGAGTGATTGAAGAGGAAGGTTTATGTATACTACTTTAATCCGGAGCGAAGCGAGGGCGGGTCGCTAGTTTGTTATAATGCATATGTCAATATTCAAATGCTTTATCATATACGAGGTGATACCGAGCTGACACGGCTACTATAAAACTATAATAAAATTATGTAAATAAATAAACAACTTATTTATTTATAACATTTATAACTACACAATAATTGTATGACTAGCCCGCGTCCAGAAAACGAAATGCACCATGTTTGTTACTATTTCCTATTAATATGGCACTAAATATTTTCCATTAAATAAAACATGTCTGCTGAGCGGTCAACATACACGCGGTTAACTAACAATAAATCAAACATAGAATTGTTTTTCAATCGTTATATTAAAATATATTATTTCGATTTATGCATTCTTAATTTTTTTTCGAAATCAATTTTTTTAACTTCCTTCTTATTTTTTCTCCACGAAAAAAACAACAGTTCAATTGCCTGATATTTTTATTTTAACGATTGAAAAATCACCCCTTATAACCATTTACTTCTTGGTCATGTCTATCATTACGTACGATATAAAAATATCCATATTTCTTACCCTAAATATTAACAACCGTAGCTATCAAGCTGTTACAAATAAACGGTAACTTTTAATGGACATTTTTCTGTTTTGTACAATCCTAATTACATTTCATAATATAACATAATATATAGGATGTTTGAAAAAACTGGGTCTAAATTAGAGCGAAATAAAGTGTCGAATGTTTTAAGCGCTATCACAGAAATTAAATTATCGAAGAGTCCGTACATCCTTCACGTTTTCATCCGATGGAAACACTGACTCGCCTTAAAGTTCGAATTCTAATAATCATGTCACAAGTAAAAGTGCTTAATCTTAAATACTTAAGAGTAATACCACCCAAAAGTTAAATAAAATAAAATATCTGTCTCTCACGTATTGCACTGTCTCGTGGCTATAAAGAAACGTTTAATTTTTGAAAACTGCTTGTCGAATAAATGGGTATGAGGTCTCATACAATTTTTCTTGAAACAAAAAAATAAGCTAAAGTTTTTTTTTCTACAACATGAAATGAATAAACCACACTTTGTCCTTCAAAAATAAATATAAAACTACGTATATACGCAAATTTAGGTCCACAAACTGTACCAATGCTAATAATAACATTAAGTCCAATGTTGGGATTACTGCATAACCTTCACCTCCCTGACTTCTATAATAGGATATCAGCGTAAGGGAAACCAACAACGCATATCTAGCACAAATAGAATCCGTATTTGGATGTAGATGTGCATAAGTGATCCAATCAACAATTAAAATAAACCGTTTGTTTTGACACTGCTAAATCACTAAATTGATTATACAGGGAGTGATTTTTAGTTTTGATTTTAAAATAATACATTTATACATTATTAATTTGCTTAGAACTTCATGTGACTGATCTTTAAAAATCACCCCTTATAAGTTTATTACTTTGTTCAGGCGTTTACTAAAATAATTCAGGGATATTTTTAACTTATTTCCTTACTTCATGATTATTAGATTTCAAACCATCAGGCGATTGCAAATAATACTGTCACTATTATCAGTCTATCTCACCAGGTTCCCTTTTTCGTCCAATCACGATGCAGTAACGTCACAGTCCAACAGACCAATAGGAACCCGAGCATTTGTTTATTTCACTTGACCAGTCGATTCCTGATTGGCTAGTTTACACGTAGTCCCTTCTACCTGAGCCGATGCTGTTCCTAGCACTAACAACAGACACTTCTGATCCATCCGTTCTTCTTCTGCACGTCTGGCAGATTCTTGATAACTGCAACAAAAACAGGCGTTATATAGCGAAAGTAGAGAGAGAGGTAAATCAGTTTGATCGAGCGAGCGAGTACATACGAGCGACCTCACTCAACGGTTAAGCTACTTAATGGAAAGGCACGCGCAAAATTGTTGTTTGCTCTGATGGGAGAGCTTAAATTCGCCGGTAATTAATTCATCCGTCGAATTTAAAAGCGAATTATTCACGACATTACAGTACTCCGAGCTTCTTAGTAGCGCTCGGCTTGGTATCAGTATCAGATTTACATTTATAACTGGCAGTATTATATCTAATTACGAACTATTGTAGCAAATGCAACTTTATTACTAAGAGACGAGGTTTCAATCTGCCTTGGCTATCAAATTCTAGAAATTCCGATGTATATAATATAATATACTGTAGTATCTATTGTAGTTTCCTTATAACAATCACTATTAACCCCCCTAAAGCGTCGGCGATTTTAGACTTTCATACATTTAGCATAGAACTGTAGCAATGACGCCGTTGCTACTGACGCCCGAGGGGTTAAAGTCAAAGTCAAAGCCCTACTACACGCTGACCTAGTTGGTAGTGACCCTGCCTTCGGAGCTAGCGGTCCTGGGGTCAAATCCAGGTAAAGGCAGATACTATTTTGTGTAATGTGATGAGCACGAGCATTTTGGATGTTGTCTACTTATTTAAGTATGTATTTCTCAATATAAGTAAGTTTAACGTTGTCTAGTACCCATAGTACAAGCCTAGAGCTTAGTTTGGGACTAGTCCCATGGCATTTATTGATTTATGGCAACATAGTCACTCATATGCATCGCAATAATGTATTGAATCAGAACTTTTTGCTCTCGATCCTAATGGTGTAATAATATTTTCTGTGTTGCTGTATTGTAACAGCTGCCTTTCGAGAAAACTGATAATTAACTACATTGTTAAGCGCTTAACGGTCGCACTGAGAGTCAGTTAATGAGGATTAAGTGATTACTTAGTGACGTACTTTCATACACAAGATAATCTTTAAAATGTGTCTGAGTACTGCGATAAGTTGCGTGAAAAATGTGTGAAAATCATGTAAGTATACAAAGCTAACCCGCTGCCAAAACAATTTAAGTTAATAGTGAATAAATACATATCTAGCGATACGCGATGATTTAGAATAAGTACTACGCCAAGGTTTTTTGCAGGTCACAAATACAAATAATTTTTTAACGTTTAAACATGATGTAAGAATGACAAAACACTAAATTGTGCAGCTACCATTGTACCATTTTTTTAGGGTTCCGCAGTCAAACTAGGAACCCTTATAGTTTCGCCATGTCCGTCCGTCCGCAGCCTAGCTCAGAGACTATTAGTACTAGAAAGCTGTAATTTGCCATGAATATACATAATAGTTACGCCAACAAATTGGTAAAATAAAATCATGAAAAATATTTTTTTGTAGTGTACCTCCCCTACAGGTAACTTGGGGATATAATTTTTTTTTTCGTCAACTTTATAGTGTGGGGTGTCGTTGGATAGGTTTTTCCAAAATATTGTGGGTTTGTAATAACAAGTTTTCGATCAAGTGATCCGTTTATGAAATATTAAGCTTAAAGGCGCTAATTTTTGTTAGACTCAAGTGTGTCCCGCGACTCGGTCCACGTAGGTATTGTTTATCGCTATTCCCTCGGGATTCGTCCAATTATTCGGATTAAAAACTATTCCTTCCGCGGGACTCAAATTATCTCTATACCAAATTTCATCAGCGGTTTATCCGTGAAAGCGTAACAAACAGACAGAGCTACTTTAATATAAATAATATGATATATATCATATTAGTACTCGTAGATAGATAAAACAATCAAAGTTATTGTGGTAAATAACTTCATTACTTTCCGGGTTTAAATCACGAGTAAAACATTAAAGAGTCGTTTGCTCCGTTGTATTAAGTGATTAGCTATTACATTATTTTAACACCGCAATAAAATATTATTGCACCGAAGTAAAACGTACAATAGACCTCATACTAGCATGTTATAATTGCCTTTGATAAACATTTAACTTAAATATTATAGTGGTACTCGTCTCATCACTAAAACAATCCCCCGCCGCGTCTGTGTATATGTATGGATGTTCGAAATGATCTTAAAAACTACTGAACAGATTTTAACGCGGTTTTCGCCATCATGTAGATATTTTTTCTCGAAAGTTATTTAAGTATAATAAATACTAATTTTTGCATGGGTGTAACAGAAAACTTGCATAAACTGAAGCGAAGCGAGGGTTGGGCACTAGTTTTATAATACACACACATACATAACATCACGCCTTCATTCCCAGAGTGGGGTAGGCAGAGCTATATAAATACTACAAAAAACAAATCTAAAAATACTTGTTTGTAATTCTATAACCACATTTTGCACAATCAAGCCAAAAGTTTGCTAATGTATTAGTGACAGGTTGCAAGCCCATCGCCTGACAGTACCAAAAGCCCTTATATCCTCAGTCACCTCTTACGACATCCACGGGAAGACATGGAGTGGCACTATTCTAACCCGGCAACCACACGGGGTAGTTTTATAATAAATAATAAATAAATAAAAACGTATTTGCGAGGGGATAGGTGTTCGCGTCCGTGCGCGCGCGCAAAACCGGGGTATGGCGGTGCTGAGTTCTGTCAGGTTGCTGCTTCCGGCCGGTCATGAGTCATATTGTTAGTTTTTAAAATACTAAAGCCTTTTAGATATGATATGTTTGTATTATCAATTTGACAATAATTTAAATTGATATCATGTGTAATTCATACCAAGAAATAAAGCTGGCCTACGCTTGTAACGACGCAACAGGAAATGATTGTGTTGTTCTAGTGTTGCCACACAAAGAAACGTTGGTCTTTTTATCGTTTTTTTTTTTGTGTCGCTACCCCTTTATATTTAAGTAAGTTTGTAAGTGAGGGTCCCTCTGAAAACCAGCGCCGCGGCTTGCTGCGGCGCAATGCCCTTTTCAACGCCATGTTTAATGTGTCATTATTCTAGTTGTTATTTGTTTTAAGTGTATTTTTAGTAACCGTAGATTTTGTTTCTATTCCATTTCAATTTTAAATTACATACGAGATACTTTCATCCAAGTGTATAAGTGTAAATTATTTTGGTGCTAGCGGTGTTGTCACCGCACACCGCTCGTCCATAAAATCATGGTCAAATATTTTATCTTCAATTATTATGTTAGGAGACAAGAAAACAATCCACCGTGTAATAATCCCGCTAATTTACACGAAGTGTTGCTAAAGATTCTAGCTCGAAATATTTTTAGCGAAAACAATTTTACGGCTCAATCTCATACAAATTGACCTAGTCCCAAACTAAGCTTTAGGCTTTTACTATGGGTAGTAGACGACGATAAACATACTTATTGAGAGAAATACATACTTAAATACATAGAAAACATCCAAGACTCAGGAACAAAAGCGTTAATCACACAATATTTGCACATACCGGGAATAGAACCCGGGACCGCTAGCTTCGTAGGCAGTGTCACTACCAACTAGGCCAATGCGTCGTCAGAGGAGAATAGATGGATACATATTGGTTAAATCTTTAATCGTTTTGTTAAATTGTGTATTATTTGCCACTAGCGCATCGCTCTCGCTTCGCTCCGAGTTAAAGTAAACCTTCCTCTTGAAACACTCTATCTATTAAAAAAAACCGCATCAAAATCCGTTGCGTAGTTTTAAAGATCTAAGCATACATAGGAACAGACAATGGGAAGCGACTTTGTTTTATCCTATGTAGTAATTTTCCTTGCTAAAAACTATTGACACCTCATTATTAACTCATGATTAAACATTTGAAAGACCAACCTTTACGTAAGAGCGCACTGGCTGCTGCAGCACAAATATCGCGAAGATCACGACGCCCTGCAGCGCGTTGATCAGGTCAAAGATCGACCACACGGAGACGTTGGTTGACCCTGCCCCTGCCGCCCAGGACACCACCTCCAGCACCCAGGATAGACCCATGATGAAGGAGAGCAGGCAGCACGTGCGAAAGCTGTAAAGAAATGTGGCTTGCAGGACACTGATGGTAGTCATTCTGGGGGGTTATTATGAGCTAGCTTTGCAGTTCATTTTACGGTGAGCGTAAACAGAACTGGATAGTTATGTCATAAGAACCCCCCAGTACACATTTGATACTGACTGAACTTAAATTTATTTACTGAACTATCAGTAAATAAATTTAAGAGTTACGTTAAGCGTAAACTAATTTCTAAAGCATATTATAGTATTAAAGACTATATTAATGATAACAATGCTTGGGACTGAATTGCTTGTAATAAAATGTTTAGTCCTTACGACAAAAGGTTGCGAACGTCGAAAAAAAAAAAATACATCCGACAGAGTTTCTTACAGGTTCTTCTCTGATCGGTCGCGATTTGAACCTGCAGTCAATTTAGGCTAAGTCGCTACTATGACGTTTCAAAAGAGTTTATTATTTGTAAACCTACTTGAATAAAGATTATTCTGATTCTGATTCTGATTCTGATAATCGTTGTCAAAAGTCATGGAACACAGTCACTTTGGGAAGATAGACAAAAAGTTACTCTACAAAAAAGTTGGTCAAAAATATTATAGCAAACCTCAAACGGGGCAGGGAAGACGGCCTGTAACAGCGATAGTCATTAAGGTTCTGAATCAGCTAATACGCTTGGAATATGGAATTAAACTCACCATTCGACATAAGAAAAATAATTAGGAGTTAGAAGTCTTGGAACTTAGCATAAACTTAGCTTAACCCACACACACCACAGACACAAGAAGAGAGCGCTAGACCTTCCACATGGGTGTCTATCCTTTCATCGAAACACCTTTCTTCGAATGTATGTTTTCATCGAAATTCATTTCATCGAACGCGTTTTTCTGCTGAAGCCATATTTTTTCAGGGTATCTTAAACATCTAACCTAACCTAACCTACATGATTAATGTTTAATATACCTTGAAAACATTATGGTTTCAGCAGAAAATAGAGTTCGATGAAATAAAATTCGATGAAATGAGACATTCGATGAAGTGAAATTCGATGAAGTGATGAGTTGCCCTTCCACATAGTTAAAAATACTCTAGCTTTTTACTTTTCACTAATTACATAGACTTGACATATTTTATAATCACACCATGAATGGAAAAGCCGAAGATTAGCCAGCACGAATTAAGTATACCAAGGATCTGATAAAAGTCGGATCCAGCATTTGGATGCGAGTAGCACTGGCCAGTAATGGAGAACTTTGGTGTTTACCTAGCAGTGGAAACCATTATTATGCTGATACCAAGCCGTTCTTAAGCTATTACACCTTTTTGGTAAACCGCAGCTGTTGTTGATCACTAAATCCTGGCCACTTACATTTTCTTGTACTTTTTTAACCGCTGTGTGAAGTTCCCTGGTTCCCTGGCGGGCGAGCGGTCCCTCGTCGCGAGCGGCTGCCCCAGCACCGCACCCAGACGCACCCAGTCGTCCGTCGTGCTGAAGTCTGAATGTGCCATATCTAGGGCTAGAGGAAGGAACAGGACGTTACTACACTGAAAAAATAATAGTACAGCAAAAGAAACTGATGAAATAGGGCCCCAAAATAATATATGCAATAAATTTAGAAGTAAATGAAGTACGAGTATGTAAAACCGAATAAGCCTGAACTTTCACTGCTCAGGGCCTCTATTCAGGTACGTTAAAACGATATCGTGTTTGATACGTTTAAGAATCGTTTATGTCACAGTCGCCATTATTGTAAATGACATAAGAGTTATCAAAACGTTGAAAATACGGTTATTACCTTGTAGAATTTCAGCCCTACACAATACTATATGAGCGTGACGTTCGAAATGGTAATTGTTACTGTTCCAAAATCAGTTGAAGTTTTCGACCAAATTACACCGTCTTGATAGTAAACTCAATTGTTTAAGCATTGTAAATATTGTTAATTAATTATATAATAATATTTAATCAGCAAACGTGAATGTTTTGTTTTTTCCTATTAAATTTGTCGTCAAGCACTTGATGATACTTCTCGTGATCAGTTACTCGAAGTGTTTTTGCTCTACTGTATGTGGCAAGATTTTGTTTTTCAATATATAACAAAGAATATTCACTACACATGATTCATCTTAACAAATCGTATCAATTTTATCACCTACTTTTGCATCAATTTCAATTTTGCAAGTAATAGGGAGTTTTTGTAATAGTAATGCCTTTAGTCATACTATTTAACTATAACACTCCCTTGATGAGTAACGACTTACTTCAATGAAATAATATTTCCAGATTAATGCTATCTTAACTATTTGTCCCTTATCACTATTAACATAACTCAATTTAGTGAAAACGTTAACAATACATTTGGATGAATCACCTAAGAGTAAGAACGGGAATACTATAGTATGTAACCACACCTTCAGCTTTATCGTTATATCGATTGAAAAAGTCAAATGTTTTGAGTTCTTTCGTGCAAAAAAGTAATAAGATTTTTTTTTGACGAGCCTTGGTTGCAGGGCCACATAAAATAAAATTTAAAATTACGATGACAACAAAACATTAAAAATTAATGATCGAAATCAAAAGAATTGATGTTTTCACATCTAAAAAAATCGAGATTAATTATATTCAAAGAACACAAACGTGCCAGGATGAATTTCAGGTCCAGCATCGCCAAATACGAGTATTATTGGGAGGTCACAGTGCCTACAGTGAGGCGATTTCTATGCACGTGTTTTTATCCTTGTTGCTTATTACTCAACCTTAAACCGTAGTCAGACTAACTCACAAGGATGCCTGATAAACAGTGATATTACAGATAATTAATATGTAACGTTCCTAATAAATAGCGAAAACAGACTTGTTTCACAGATATATTGACGACACGGTGGCCTAGTTGAGAGTGACCCTGCCTCCAAAGCCAGTGGTCCTGGGTTCAAATCCCGATAAGGGCAGATATTTGTGTGATGAGCGCAAATATTTGTTCCTGAGTCTTGGATGTTTTCTATGTATTTAAGTAATTATTTATCGTTGTCTAGTAGCCATTGTACAAGCCTAGAGCTTAGTTTGGGACTAGGTCAATTTGTGTGAGATTGTCCCCTGATATTTATTATTTATTTATCAACGACTCGTTTGGCATAAACACAGCGAGAGTGGTTAATTGGGTCTTTTATGAATCTTAACACTCTGGGTGTGGTAACATATCTACTTTTTGTTTATATGTAATTGCTGATACTTACGTGTGACATCTTTCAGTTTGTCATAGTGCTTGGCAAACGCTCGCGAGGTGAGCGCGAAGATCACGAGGTTGCTAAGCAGTACGGCGGCTACCGGCCCGTAGAAATACGGCAGAGCTGCTTGGTCCGCTGAGAACAAAGATCTCCTTTACAGCACAGACTTATACAAGTATAATAAAGGTATAAATCTGCGGGTTTGCGTTTAAATTTTACTGAAACTCAAAATGTTGCACAATATTCCGCCGCCTATACGGAATGTTGGTCATGCTTATGTGTCTGCTCATAAGAAACATATTATTTCTCTAAAGTGTGGATGTCGCCACACAATTCAAAGAAGATAAGAGTTATTCATTTGTTTTGCAACAATCAATTTGTAACCCTATGATCTTAGAATTAAAAGCATGATTGCATGTCAGCTAAAAGTGTCGAACACTGGTGTTGTTACCTTCACTAAAGGATTTAAGATAGTTCCCCTCCATATTTTTTTTCCACCCTGCATAGGTGACAGCGGGGGGCTAGCGGCAAGTAACAAACCATTGCATAGTGAAGGACACGAGCCGCATTTTTTTAAGCTTTTGTTTCCACTGCCCCTCACCAAAGCCCTTAGTGTAAGATGCTAGTGCAAAAAACGTCTCGAACGCGTTTGCTTTTCTCGTACTCGTTTAAACATCATGGATGGAAACGCGTTCGAGACGGTTTGTCGCGTGAACAGAAATCTCAAGTAATGCGGGAAGGCTGAAATTAGGAGCTGATGCGTTTGTTGTCCTTAGTGAAATTGAGAGGCTAATAGAGTTTTATTACTCGAGCCCGCGTCACTTACGTATGATTGGAATTAATGGTTCTTTCAGAGGGATTGCGTGAGCCATGAAACAACAATTAAACTCATTAATATTACAACACCATTCTTTCATCGAATTTTCCTGATAGGTAATATATTTTTAGATTGTATATGGCATCAATCTACACAAGGCTACGGTTTAGACTACACTGCCGGTTTCTCCATCGGATCACTGATTAACTATAAATTACACGCGCACCGCGCGCACAGGACCTCTAAAATACATTCACTCTGTTTTTACCCCTATTGCAATCGTATTCTTTACGACAGCCACCATCACTGTCAAATTAATAAGAGTTATAAGATATAGATCATAACGTTAACGATACGATAATTATAGGGCTAAAGACAATGTAGAATAAGGGGCCTACTAGCGTATCAGTAACGATCATAATTATACCCAATAGAGAATCATGAATCATCAAAACTAATCTTCGACGAATTGATAGTGCAATCATATTTCATTCACAAATCCTATTTGTCCATTACAATCCCCCAAAGAACACCACGGGCAATCACGGTTCATCAAAACAAATCGTCGATGAACCGACTGTGAAATTATATTTATTCACAAGCCCTTATTGCAACGCGGCGGTATGTATCTATAACTTTAGCAGAGCCCTGCAGAGCTAAGATCGTAATGACTCATAATGACCAAGGCACCATGACTCCCCAGGCTTCAAGTCTTTTCAACTTACTTTTGAACCAGCACCCCTTGACCCCGAAGTTGGGCTTCAGGTAGGTGCTGGGTACCGCTGGGGACAGCTCCATGCTGATGGTCACCACTAGCAGCGCCACCGGGAACAACACTGCGTATGCGCAGTACCAGGCGAAGCGGCGCCGCATGCTTCTTCTACTTACTGAGGAGTTCACATATCGCCTGCGGAATAATTGTTCAATGTTATTTGCACGCGTGGTCAAAAATTTAATGAATATTTAATAAGTTACTCCAAAAAAAGCTTTTGTTTCAAAGTGTTTTGGTTTTGGGTCTATACAAAACAAAAAAAAAAAAAACACGGTGTATTATCTGCCATAATTATTTTTGTTTATAGTGTTTTTTAAGTCATAATTACCGCAAGATATAACGTTTTTTTTAAGAAGGTGTTACTTATTCATGATTTTTATAAATCAAACCTAACCTAACCTAACCTTGTCTACTTTAGATATTTGAGAAATTCTGAAAAAATAACCTTTTATTTCGCAAAATTATAAAAGTTGTGGATTCAAACCTCTTTTGATTTTGATAGAGTACAATAAAAAATGTTATTAAAAAAGGGATCCGAAAATATGTTGAGCGGGCTTAACATTACGAAATAAAGGGTTCGGTTTCAGCGATTTAGAATTAGGTTGCTTAATATTACATTTTCATTGGGTTTAATATATTCCAAATTCAACCTACCGTAACGTGACCGTTAACGTGAATTAGTTGAAAGAATCTCATTTGAACTAACCGCACTGACAAAATAAACAAACAATTATTATGTATGGTCAATCAATGCTGGTAAAATTGAATTTAAATAAAACTAACTTATATCCAATACTAATTTTAAGTAATGGCTTTCAGTTGGGCTGGGATTCTACACGGTAACAACGATATCGTCTTTGACACGTTTCCGTATAGTCAACGTTTTGATAACTCAATAATGGCAGCCGAGTTAAAAACGATGCTACAACACGTCAAACGCGATATCGATCTAACGCAGTAGAATAGAGGCCCTGTTAAGGTGTATTTCGCCAATCTCGAGTGATTTATAGACACTCCCATAGACTTCTTAGAGAAATAAGTCCATGGATATCACACGCGAACAGTTCGGTAAAAGAGTATTTCTGTTGTGCACAAAATGGAAGCACATGGGTAAGGACCAAAAAGTTGTCCACGCTAACTCATTCAAGTAAATTTTCTATGAAACTTGTCCGTTGTGACACGAAAATTTTCGTGTCACAACGGAACTTTTTTCACTTTTGTTGTTTGTATGGTTAACTACGCTTAGCTATGGTCCAACTATTTGGTCCTCACCCACATGGGTTTTCCACGCGCTGCTGTCAAGTCTTAACTTACAATCGTAATGAAATGATATTCGAAGTGCGTGAAACAATTTTAAAGTTAAGAATTATTTACTTGACTGATTCTTTGAATTTCTATCTATGTTTTTAGTCTTGACGTTGCGCTACCTCGCCAATAACCTAGGACGATAATAATATTCGACATTGACTTTATAATATGTCTGACTGTTTCCTCCCTTTCCTTTCTAGGCAAAGTATGAGCAAGACAAAACATAGCAATGTGTATACAAAAAGTTTACGAGACGCGCTAAAGTCATAAAATTTTCAGGTAAATCATGTAATTTTATAGGGTTTATACAAATTATTTTTTCTTTGTGTAACGAAGATTAACCATACGATTGTATGACAAATTTTCGTAACACAAAGGAAAAAAAAAATGTTTCAATTAAACTTTGACATCAATTAGGTCCTTAACTATGTACAATATTTTTGCAATTCACCCGATAGGTGAAAGTAAGCAAGTTAGGAAGTAGGTCAAATTACTGAAGGATTTAATCTTTACAAAAAATCTGACAGGAAAAAGTTCGTCCGAAACAAACATGATGAAAAAATATTCTTACCTAACGTTTAGAAAAATATCGAAGCTCATGACGTTCAACCAGAAGAAACAGGAAACGAATGAAAACTGGATTAGGTACGCTGAAACAAAAATATATATTATTAATATATCACACCACTCCATATTCATAGTAATATTAAAACCGGGCAAGAGCATGTCGGACCATGCTCAGTGTAGGGTTCCGAAGCCGTTAAGTACTACAAACATAAAAATCAACAACTAATAACTAACTTTCTATTGAATGAATGAATGAATGAATCGTTTATTCACAAGAACATATGGTAAGTAATACAGATCTTAAAATTGGTATATGTAATGTATTTAAAGTCATTTGGTGCCGTCTTAGATGATTTTAGTAGGTATGAACACTTTAATCGCCTGAATCTCAAGAACCAATGATGTCTACTTAGTCGTGATAGTTTTCCTTTAAAATTCGTTATAATATTATTAAAAGACCTATCCAACGATACCCCACACTATAGGGTAAACGAGAAAAAAAAAATACATCCCAACGTTACGTGTACGGCAGGTACACTAAATAATATATTTTTTCAAGATTTTATTCTACCATTTTGCTGGAGTGACTAATTTGTATATTCATGCCAAATTACAGCTTTCTAGTACTAAGAGTCTCTGAGCTAAGCTGCGGATGGACGGACGGACATGGCGAAACTATAAAGGTTCCTAGTTTGACTGCGGAACCCTAAAAATGCGAAAGTAACTCTGTCTATTCTATCTGTTTGTTACGCTTTCACGGATAAACTGCTGGATCAATTTACATTAAATATGGTATGGAGATAGTTTGAGTCCCGGAGAATGAAGGAGCAAACCGACAGACATAGTTACTTTCACATTTGGGTAAGGACCAAAAAGTTGGCCACGATAACTCATTCAATTAAATTTTCTATGAAACTTTTCCGTTGTGACACGAAAATTTGCCATACATTTGTAGGGATAATTTTCGTGTCACAGCGGAACTTTTTCACTTTTCTTGTTTGTATGGTTAACTACGCTTAACTATGGTCCAACTATTTGGTCCTTACCCATTTGTAATATTATTAGTATAGATGTATAAGTATATTTTAAATAAAACAAATATCAAAAAACAATAGTCTTACCCATAGTTGTGCATACTGCAATTGGGAACGCATGGCCTGCCAATTGAGTAGCAGCTAAGCAAGAGAACGCTATTGCCAAGCACGTGGAATGGCATGCCAAAGCTTTGCCATGCGTATCCCTTAATTCAGTTATGAGGGTGTATACACACGCCGTGGCCAGTAGAAATGGCACGGAGATTATTAAACCTGAAATTAAATTTGCCATTAGCAATAGTAAAAAGAATAATGAAATTTTTGAGTCGTGAACACGATGTTCTCTATGAACATAAAGTATTTATCTACCAATCATTACCGACGTAAATTAATCGTACTTAAACGAACGTTTGTATAAGAATAAAAATAAATTATAAATCGAATTAAAATTACTTGTAGGGAATAATAAAACTTAGTACCCCAATTCCGTCCTTTCAATTGGATATGCAAACCAATTCAAAGAACTATTAGTAAAATAAATGATACAAACTGCCATCTACACCAAGTATACGCATGATGACTTAAATTATATGGACTTGCAACTCTTACACTGCCTTTTTCTTTTAAACAGCTGTATAAAAGTGGCAGAATATTCAAACAAGTTTAGTTTCCTTACCTACTGCATAAAGAATAAGCGTAGTCGAAGTTGTAGCTGTATCCACTGGCTCTGGGAAACACACCAGTGGCAACGTGACGCCCGCGGGGTTCGATTCGTTCCAGAACGTTTCCATACAGAAGTCCGTCGTGCTCAGTAATGGCGGTTTGCTGAAGGGTACGAATAAGGAACCGTTGACTAAGAGGTAGAACTCGTCTTCGCTGTATTTGTCAGGTTCCATTTTGTATCTGTAAAAAAATATGTAATTATAGCATAGAATAAGACACTACTATAGCACTAACGAGAGAGAGAGAGAGAGAGAGTAATAAGATATAATAAATAACTTAAGCCAAAAGTTTTTTTATCTGGAGCTTAAATAAATCAGGCCTTAAAGTAAAAATTAAAACACTACATCACATTTAGTACAGTTTTATAAATGGCAACACGGGTTGTCCTTCACATCACAACAGCATCTATAGATTCTGAAGAGTTGCCTGCCTTAGCAGTGCCGGTCACTGGCATCATGAAACACGCTAAAATTAAGACCCAACTGTCGATTAAAGCGAGGACGTCGACTGCGGAGAATTTCGTACATTGACCTTGACTGTTGGGCGTCGTATAACTACAGGTTAAAAGGTTTATAATCGACAGCAATGTCATAGTGCGCGAGTGACAGAGACAAGTAAATGGTGGGTCAGTGACGATTTTCAAATTTCGAACGAAATTCTTTGTATTCGGTACCCGCGCTTCAGTACAAAGACAACCTTATTGTTTTTATAATAACATGGCTTTCTCGCATTTATGATCAATATCGATGATATAGTTCAGGAGCTAGAACGGAACATCCGATTTTTGATACATACATACTTACACATACTCACTTTTTTTTTTTGGTTTTAACCTGTTTGCTGATAACCATCTAAATGAGCAAATTAAATATTACAATTCCCATTTTCTTTTAAACAATTAGGACCTCTGTTTTACTGGGTTTTTTAATCCGGCTGCCATTACTGTCAAGGAAATAGGAGCTACCGTACGTAACGTTAACAAAACGATAAAAATGTGAAAAGCTATATGCTTTTACTGAGTGGAATAGAGGCCCAGAGCAGAATAATTAGTTCATTACACTGTTCATGTTAGTTTAGATAAATTTGAATACTATCCTGAAATGTTTGCGATTTGTTGTTCAACCTTTGCTTATGTTTTTAGGGTTCCGTAGTCAAACTAGGAACCCTTCTAGTTTCGCCATGTCGGTCCGTCCATCCGTTCGCAGCCTAGCTCAGAGACTCTTAGTACTAGGAAGCTGTAATTTGGCATGAATATGCATATAAGTCACGCCAACAAAGTGGTACAATATAATGTAAAAAAAAAATTACGGTACCTACCCTACACGTAACGTGGGGATGTATTTTTTTTCTAGCCTACCCTTTAGTCTGAGGTTTTGTTAGATACAGGCAATTAAAGTGTTTCTACCTAATAAAATCATTTAAGACGGCACCAATTGACTTTAAATAGAAAATTTGTTATTAATTGTTGATTTTTATGTTTGTAGTACTTAACGGCTTCGGAACCCTACACTGAGCATGGTCCGACATGCTCTTGCCCGGTTTTTACATTTATGCTAACAAGTATAGGATCATTAGGAACCAACCAGCGTCGAAAGTTCAAATTATATTATGTGGAGGAAAACTGGAAAATATTACTCATCATGGGTTTTCCACCTAAGTAAGTACCTGGTAACGTTGGTAAATTCCATATTCTCCGAAATAAGATATCACTTTTTACATATAAAGATTGGGTTTACAAAATACCGATTGTGTCGTCAACGTAACAACGTAAGTCGCTATTCGGAGTGGAATTGGCAACATGATTGAGTTAGTACCCAAAAACGTCTGTTGAAAGTGGTATTTAGTCACCATATGGGAATACTATTATTTTGCCATTCATCACCAAATCAAACTCATTTTCTCTAGGTATAAGTATTTACGCTACATTATTAAATACAGTGTGTTTATTTGGTCAGCAACTTCCACAAATAGGGGTTATATTCATGTCTCTGAGCTCAAAAAAAATATTATTTTATTTCATTTTTTTTGTCAAAAGTCGAAAGAATGTGAATGTTTGTATTTTATAAATCATGGTCTCTCGTTTCTGTAGTTACGAATGGGGTAGGCCACTTATCGTCACGATGTTATTGTTTGATACTACCCTCACAAAACTATGCGTAAGCGACGTCAGTTCCGTGTTTGTTTCGAAGCGAGTGCTTGTTAAGTAAAGTGTTACATCATTTAATTGGTAAAAAAAATGGCTCGGCGAGAAAATTTACTTCTGGACTATCGTGAAATGTTTGATGTTGTGAACATTTACTTTGTGAGTGGTCAAAACATTGCTGACACCGTTAGGATTTGGACTGAACGATTTCCTAATTGGCAGGTCGTTACGCGCTACACTGTAAGGTCTATCGTTAGCAACCTTTACGAGTGGGGTACTTTTGAAACGCCACGCCATGCTCAAGGAAGAGGCCAAAGTGGGCTTGCAGTGGATGTTAAGCAGGCTATTCTCGGTTTGTAATCTTTGACGGTCCTAAGACCGAACACGTATTACACACGGTGATTACGTCATTAAAGTCTCGATAAACACGGCGCATGGTAACCACAAGTAAGTAAAATAATGGGAAAAATGGAAAATGCTACTTCTCTGACCTCTTTAGGTTTTTTAACTTTTTAATAAAATATTCGTATTCAGCATTAATTGTACTATCTCTTCTGTTTTGGAGGTTGTCGAACAAAAAAACACCCTGTATTTACAGTTCAATTCGCAAAACCCGTAAGTCCATTTTATCCAAGTTTACACGAGAGACTTAGAATTAAATTACAAGAGTATTTACTCGTAAGAGGTCTGTTGTTTAACGATTTTAGACTTAACAGTTTGTCCGAGTGTAAAATGGTTTTATGGTTCCAAGCGTTCACTCAGTACCTAAAAAAGGAAATATAGATATAAACGAATACCTATTTCCCTTGGTCACGGCATCACGCGTGAACGGCTGGACCGATTTAGCTAATTACGTTTATCAGGAGAAGGTGATTATGAAAACAAAAACACTGGGAATGTTAGAAATTTGCAGCGGGGCGAAACCGCTAGCGGGTTGCTAGTACTTAATAAATGAAACGGTCAAAATGAACTTACTAATTTTGCAAATTTCACCAGTAATATGTCCTTACGATAAATGATCTTTAAAACCACCGAAACAAAAATAAGTTAAATGTGTGTATAAGTAAGTGTGTCTGTTTGTATTATAACTCAATAAAAGAGGTCCGATTCAGACGCGGTTTTATTTATAAAAAGAGCTAATTTAATACGGATGGTTCTTAACTACATTTTTTAGGAAATCATAGGTCCCACAGTGCCCGACCGATAAGAAGTATCCTGACACCTGTCATCGCAGTACAACTTATAAAATATTCTTGGGTTTGAGGTTATAATTAGTACTGGAATCACAGGTGTCAGGATTTACTTCTTATCGGCCGGACACTGTAATCAAGATGCATACCGCTAAGTTAACAATGTTGATGCTCTAAACAATAGTATTAATAAAAACCGTATAAGAACTAAAGTATCTTCGGTAGTGAAGGACACACGTTCATAAGGACCTGTCGAATTTGCAAGGGTTCCCAACGATGGTCCCGAACACGTTACTGTTGAAGTTTATCGGTAGTGAAAAAATCGCATGTTTAAAAAACCTGTCGAGTTTGCAAGGGTTCAAATATTGGTCTTAAAAAAAACCACGCAAGAACCAAAAGTATCTTCGATAGTAAAGGAATTACATGTTCATAAAGACCTGTCGAATTTGCAAGGGTTCCTAACGATGGTCTCGAAGACGTTGCTGTCGAAGCTCCAGATGTTTGTCTCGTTGGCCTTGTGGAAGATTGGCTGGAAGGTCAGGCTGCTCCGGGCGCAGACGGACTTGGACTTCCCGTTTTCGTACACGATGGTGAGGTTCTGCCCACTTTCGCAGCATTTTGGCACGACTGGCAGCTGTTTTTTCACTTCCTCGTCTTGTTCCTGTAGACAAACAAAGGTATTTTAAATAATATATACGCGGGAAGGCAAATAAGCACAGAAATATCGTTATAAAGTTATCTCCTTAAACCATACGCCCATGCTGCATTGACGTTACACCAATATCAAAACATAGACTTATAAGTTTAGTGGTGGTAGAACCTTGAGCTTGTTCCATCTAGTCATACACTTAGTTCTACATGTATGACTAAAAAGAAAAAAAAACCGCTTAGTTCTACATCCATGTATGACTTCTTTGAACACGTAAAATGGTACTTTTTTGTTCTAGGCTCAGGACTTTAATTCGCATTTTCCATATTCTAACATAAAAATAAAGAGTGAGGGATAAAAATGAAAGTGTGTTTTGTGTGACTTGAGTCCTTTTATTACTAAGAAACTTAAATCCAGGGTGGCTGTCATTTTAATAATTTCATTATAATACTTGACACTAGTTCCCGTGGCAGCATGTTAGGCCTACTGGCTAATCAGCGTGGCCTTTAGCTAGGTTTTATGAAAATCAGCTGTGAAAGTAGGAGTCGAGCTCTAATTAAGCTGTTACTTTAAAAAGTTTACGCCGAACCCTTTATAATTTCGTTAGTCAATAAATTTTCTGACCATGAAAATGACAAAAACATATATTACCCAAACTAGGTCACAATAAACGTGGAAAGGACAAGTCAATTAAGGACGTCATTCAAACAATGATAAATCATACAAACGGTGGGTCTGCTCAGAATTCAAGACGAGTACTTGAACTTTGGCGAGTTCATAAAGAAATTGAACCGACGCAATATATTTAAATTGGTCACGTAAACAAGAAGACGTGCTTGGAGCTTGATTTTACCTGGACGCTACTTAGAAGACTTTTTAGTTTCATTACATATGATTAGGTACATTTAAGGCTACCGTAGGACCCATAAATCTTCATTTTAAGACCAAAACATTTCCGGGTATTATTTATGAATTGTCACTTCTCCCTGCATCAAGTAGTGATGAGACATCACGTCAAAATAAAAACAAAATATTCGGAAAATACAAAAAACTCAAAAGTCACTCGGAATAGAAACTCAGTTTGTGGTCACATTTTTAATTTAGCCAAAAGTTTGGAAATGAATCTATAAACTGCAGGGTGAGGCAACAGATGGGCTTACCATATGCGTGGGTGGTGGGACCTCATGGAAAACTATTATATATAGCATATTTTTGATAGCCGTAGAAAGTAATTGTTTGTTATTTTTTGTAATAAACTGCAACCACTTTAATGTAATCATAAAAATAACCTTTTTTTTATACAGTACGTAGGCCACACAGGCACTTTTACACGACATTACTCTACCAGCGCTTTCCAAGAGGAGACCACTGCTGAGAATTAATCTTCAGCATCGTTAAATTTTCATACATATAGTCACCAAATATATTCGTGAACTACTATTGAGCATAATGACTCAATGAGTTAATTTTGAGTCATAAAGGATTGTTCTGAAACAGGACTTTGAGTATCAGATCTCACTACTTACTATCTGCCTGTGTACTTGTTTTACTTCTACTTGCAAAAAAAAGATTTGTTCTGTCACTTTGAATAGTTCCATAGTGACCAAAACGAACGCATAGCAATATTATTATATCAAATTGCCTGCCATTAGGTCTGTTTCACAATCGACAATTTAATTAATCTGTCGAATAATGATAGCCCTTTCCTTATTTATTTTCCAGTGTAGAAAGGGAAAGGGCTAAATTTATTTCACAGATATGCTTTACTTGACCGATGTGAGACAGGCGGTATTCATAATCTAATATATAAAATTCTCGTGTCACAATGTTCGTTCCCATACTCCTCTGAAACGGCTCGACCGATTCTTATGATTTTTTTTTCATACTATTTTTTTTTAAATGCAGCGAGTGAAGCCGTTGGCGGGCGCTAGTAATTCGTATAAAAGTATCGCTGGTATACTAAATCGCAACCAATACATTCAAAATAAAATATACGTAGGTTATTTCCAGAGAGGTCTCTAAGTATTTCAACGTAACCGCAAAATCTCAGGCTGCTAAATATCTGCAAATCCGCTGGAACTCGAATGTGGGTTAAATCCGTATCTCGACTTGCACGCTTGCTAAATTTCTAGATTACTGGATTCTCGGTAAACGTAGAATCTAAATTCTTCGCGTCTTGGGAGATAAAAGTGATATATCTAGAGATGTTGATATAGTATTAGTGTGTATCAAGTCATGGATTACTGCTAGCATAAATGCCGCAAGACTAGCCGTTGGATCTTATCAAGTCATCTCAGCTGGTATCACCAGCAGTAACAAAAGCTCAGTCAAAATGAAATGATTTTCCGAATACTAACATACTAGACAACACTAAAAAAAAACCCACAGCGGACCAGCGCCTCTATTCTACTGCGTTATAACTATATCGCTTTTGACGTGTTTTACAATCGTTTATGCCACACTCGCCATTATTTTAAATAACATAAGAGTTATCAAAACGTTGACAATACAGAACCATGTCAAAGACGATATCATTATGACCGTGTAGAATCCCAGCCCTGAATAACTCATAACAGAGTTTAACAGGGTCCTCTCCAATTTATTGGAAGAAACTTGGAGAGGCATACACCTAATAGAAAAAGAGGAAATAATACTACGTAACAAATGCTTACGAGTTACAAAATTAAATAATGGCAAATTGAAATAATTGAAGCAAAAGGTAACTTTAGTAAGAAATTGAAAGAAGATTAAATTAAAACTAAAGTGTAGCGTTTACTACTCGTAATAAATAGTTGGGGTTTAGGATACAAAAAGTACATAGCCAAAGGCACAGCAACCAAAGATAATTTACCCAAACTCTCTGTGGAACCGGTAGCAAAGTTAAGAAATACTGTAACAATAAGGTGACAGGTTTCATTATTAATTGTGAAAGGATTGGTCGTATCCGACCAATTTCGACTGTACAATTATACATTGACAAAGACAGCATGTTATTTTAATATACAGCCGGAGAAAATTCTTTAAAAAATAAAAAGCAAACTACCGAGGCACAATTTGACCAAATTGTACTCGACCACAAAGAGATGTACCTATTGTTGAACCTTATTAAAATGAAATAAGGTAAAAAGTGTATCAACATCAATATGCATACATACATAGGTAGATAAACAGAGCTATATAGAAATACCAACAACTCTAAAAAGATTTGTTGGTAATTCTGTAACCAAATTCTGTAATGTGTGGTGGTGTGTGGTGGTATGACCCTGTGCAGGGTCCGTCCGGATCGCTACCATCTTATCCATCAACCTACCGCCAAGCAACAGTGTTCGCATTGTTGTGTTCCGGTGCGGGGATAAGACAACCGGTGAAATTACTAGCATAGAGGTATTCCATCTTAGTGGTTGGAAACGCATTTGAGGTCTTAGGATTGCAGTCTTGAGAAGGTCTCAGGTGATGTCATGGTAGAATTCGAAAGCAAAACTGCGACACTTCAAAGTGCATAAATAGAAAAGTGACAGTTATAGAGTGATAGGGTTGTAAATGCTGCTAACGTTTCGGTTTTCTATCGACTCGAAATGTATGGAGTTGACAGAAGTGGTTGACGTAATCTGTCATCAGCTTACAACTTACATTTTGTCGATTTTCGAATAATCATTAACTTAGCGTTAAGCATCTTGACTAGGCTCCCTGGTTCTCAAGGAGTGGTTTTTATAAGTGTTTCAAAATGGTTCCGTAACTATAGTTAAGAAAAGTAGAAACTTATTGATTTCTGATGGTAAGTTTAATATGCGATGCTAGCGCAATAGGAATAGGGGCACGACAGCGCTGTCAGGATTCATTTCTCACCATTTCAATTATAGCCCACGAATGCGTGAATTTGGAAACGTGCGAGAATATTTACAGCGTGATTTTTTATTTCTCAGTTAAAGATAAGTGTAAAAATTTAAATCAAAGTTCAACATATTTACTGAGTAAATGTAGACGACATCAGGGCTCTTTTACACGTCGGTAATATAAATCAACTAGCGCTTTGGACAAGACATCATTGCGGAGAAGAAAAGCCGCAAGAAACTCCAGCAGAAGTTCATTTTTTCAATCATTAAATACACTAATACTTAAAAGTAAGTAACATTACAAGGTATTCAAGTAATAGATAAATAATAATTATAAAAAACTAGCACAAGTAAATAAAATCATTTAAGTATGTATTTCTCTATACACGGCGGGAACGAGTAACCCGCCAAATTTTAACTATCGATTCTAGAGCCTATTTGGAGTATACTCGTATAATGTGGTGTAACATGAACTCCAATAAAGCATAAATTCCAAATTTAATTTTTTGATAAATAATTTCATAGTTCATTTAATTTGAACTTTGTCTCCTATATCTATAATCATAATTTACTAAGAAATTTATTAAGTTAATTTATGTTGTAGGTACGTTGATGATATTGCAATGTACAACATGAATCTTTCTAGTAAATAATGCAGGGTAAGGTGACAGATTACAAATTAAATTAAGTATGGAATTGTTTTTTAAATAATAAAAATCTCGGAAATTATGCTTTATTGGACTTTATGTTACACCACATTACATACTCCAAATAGGCTCTAGAATCGATGGTTAAAATATGGCGGGATACTCGTTCCCACCCTGTATAAGTATGTTTATCGTTATCTTGTTGGTAGGTACAAGGCTTGAGCTTAGTTCTGGACTAGGTCAATTTGTTAGCAATAGTCCACTTGTTTTCTGATTTATTGTTTAGACTATGATATCATAGGTTGAGTGTAGAGTCCAAAATTAAAGAATTTTTTTTCCGTTTTCAAAAAAAAAGGATGAGATTCTCAATTGATATGTATTTTTGAAATAAATGTTTATGTGGTATTTAAAGTATTATATTATTAATCTAATGGCAAATAAAATGACCGTAGAGTTATTAAATAGGCTGCCATATACTTTTACTGACCGGGAATTTTAAACTACAAAAAAGTGCATAAATGATTAATTTGATTCGATGAAAATAAAAACTACATAATATAACTATTTCAATAACCTAATTCACAGGATGAACAAAAACGTCCTAAGGTCATTCCTGAAATGCGCTATTACGCTATGGACAAATTAATAAAAATAATGCTTTTTAAATTAATCGTTAACTAGGTTGTCATGTCAGGGCCTCTATTCAGGTGCGTTAAAACGATATCGTGTTTGCACGTTTAAGAATCGTTTATGTCACAGTCGCCATTATTGTAAATGACATAAGAGTTAGAAAAAACGTTGACAATACGGAAACAGGTCAAAAACGATATCGTTATAACGCAGTTGAATAGAGGCCCTGGTTAACTATGAATTTAACAACCATTTGTGCTCCGTCGTACATAACGATTTTATTGAAGAACTAACAGTTGGCAATAGTTGTCACCCATGTAATGGTTTGATATAATCGTAACAAGTTCCCAATTTTTGGAGAATAAATTATTGTAAACACCGGAAAGAAAGCCATTGCGGGACGAGTATTAGCTAGCGCGGCAGAGACGCGCAATCAACGCGTTTGTCCCGGCCGAGGTTGGCATATTGCTTTTCTCTAATATACATACATACATACATAACATCACGCTTTCATTCCCAGAGTGTGGTAGGCAGAGGTACAGAAATACCAACAACTCTAAAAAGACTTATTGATAATTCTATAACCACATTTTGTACAATCAGGCCAAGAAGTTTACTAGTGTATTAGTGACAGGTTGCAAACCCATTTTCTACAATGCGTGAAAACATAGCACTATTTGTTCATTTAAACTTGACTTCGAAAATAAATACATTTCTGCCTTTTAAAAAACTCAACACACTCGTAATGCCATTTAAATTTTTATTTGCATTTGAAATAGTATAAAACTGAAACATATAAATAAATAAAATCATAAATATAAATGCAATTAACCCAATTTGAATAAAATGGGGTTTATATAATGAACATTTATAACTTGTTTAAGTTATTTCGGCAATTTATTTTGTTCATGAACGCAATAATATTGACACATTTTTGAATTTCATGAGTTTTTCGATAACCTATTGAAATTATGGCATTTTAAAAGTAAAATACGTAAGAACTTTGATTCTACCCACGTGTAGTATGATGCTGTTCGGAGTAAAGTATAGACATGGTATTAAACGTAAAAAACTGGTATTAAATTAAATTTCATAATTTTACTTTTTTGTGTTAGTCTAAAATCAAGAATTTCCCGTGCTGTTTTTGCAACCATAATATGAACACTTCCGAGCATATCGGAGAAAAATTAACGCAGATCAACACAGTATTATCAACTTTAATACTTTTTCTATGAACCTAAATCAAAATAAACAAGTCATTTGAAATGATGCTGTGTTGATCTAGCAGTGCAATATTACTAGTTTTTCCCGCTACTTCGTCCGGGTACTAATAGGAGATCGCTATCCCACAGGTCCAGTGACGTTTTCTTACTTTCCTTGCTTCGTCATTGCCAAAGAATTTAATAGATAATTAAAAAAAACAGGAAAACCATGATGGACTTGTTAAGCTTATAGATACTGTCATACAATGACGCAAAAGTAAAACTACTGCGGCATATTACTTCACCAAATAGTGGGTGTTTAAAAATAACCACCGTATCGCCGTGTAATGGTCATGCTAAGAGATAATGGTTATTTTATCACTAAGTACTCAAATAATCCTAAAACAAGCGAGTCTGAGGACGGTATTAATAATCTAATCTTGAGTGAGATGCCCGTCTCAGGACGCGACAGAAATGACATTTCACATTTACTGTAACGTTTTTTAAAATGGACAACTCGAGATCAGTTGATAAATAGCATTTAAATACGGCCCTAAATCTGAGTTAACCCTTAAATTGGCACAAATAAAAAAGTCGTGAAAATCCTACTTTATTTTAAATCAACATAAAAAAATAGTAACAAAAAACATTAAAAAGTGAACATTATAGAATGTGCATTAGATACTCTGCAAATTTAAGGGTTAAAACTGTGTCGCATGCAATAAATACTAAAGCCATGAGAAATAATACATAAAGAACTACAGTGAAATTACAGGTGAAATAATGTTTGATGATAAAATAATAATTAAGAATTTTGTGCCACGCAAATATAAATTTTATAAAAAAAACACAAGTTACAAATGCCAAAGTAAATTCCTTAAATTGAGAGCAGTGGTAATTAAAAAGGAATCGACCGACCTCAATTTAAATTTGTGATATCAGACAGGAAATAACATGACTGTAATTTACTTGGGATTTCAACTCTAAACTGAACAGTTTACGTGTATTGGTCATTTAGGAAAGGCCGTAGCATTGGACGTGACAATTATGATGACAATCGGTCACGTTCTTGGTTTAAAAAATGCAGTTTTAATTTAAAACAAAATATTGCTAACAAAGTTGAATTAAAAAGCGCATACTGTATACATCCAATTGTAGCGGTACATTAAACAACCTGTATAAGGCAAGCGGCGCCATGGCGCATCTTTGCTTGTTAAGACCACGTTAAGACGTGCTCGCGCGTAATGGGCTGGTGACGCAAGGGGGCGCCACCGGTAAACGACCGAATTCCAAGAACGAGATTGCTCTTTCAAAATGACGTTGGGATATTAGATATTTTTTCAAAGTTCAAAGGGAATGTTTGCAAGACCAACCCAATGCGGTAGCTGTTGCGATTAGAAGTTTGGTTCACATTTTGTAACTCACTCTGTATATATCTGACAGAACAATGTTTTTTTAGATGATAGATAATAAGAAATTATGAATTCTTTGCATGATGAAATTATTGTATTACTAAACACTACAAACAAACTGTATTAAGTCTAAGATTTATAGATCTTAATGCGTTAATATAATAATCTTCTTACGAAATGGATCAACATTTTTAACAATTTTTGCAAACACCCTTTAATATTAAATTGTTAATAGCAAATAAGTAAACTCGGCTCGTTTGTGAATGAATGTAAACTTCAATTATAATGGTTTATATAAATGTAATGAAATAAATGAATTTGAATTTGAACAAAGACGCTTTTTTGTACTCGTCGATTAAAATCTGTGTTAATAAGATCAATCAGACACAGAGAAATTTTAATAGATTCCATAAAGAATACTGTAACGTCACTCTTTTCATATCGAAAATAGCACTTCGTATTTAAATAATATGTGCCCTTGTTTAAGGAAACTCGATGCGGTACAAAATTGCCAAAGTATGGCGTTTTGGAACGTAGCAGCATCGTGTCATCTGTCAAAAATCTACTTAAACTTGCTGCTGTATCCAGAGCATAAAAAAAAACTATGCTTTGTGATTGGCTAGTATTTTTAGCTTGGCACAGTACTGCAACATTACGGACGCCGGTGGTGTGATAACTTTTCTTTTCAAAGCTAAGAAGTTTACGTTTTTTCTGTGGAAATAAAAATCAGACCTTAAGCTTAAAAAGTTAAAATGTAAACTAAGAAAATGAGTAGTGACAGTGACGAAACATCTTTAATTCCTCAAAAAATAACTATTTCAATTATCTTGTGTAAAAGAAGTCGGATAGTAGAACTAGACAATATAGTACTTACGATATTTCTTATATAGGTACTCGTATTAATGATTTAAATTATTAATTTTAATGAACTCGTACAAAAAGTATTGTTCACTATAGTGTCATAATCAAACTTTTTAATATCGTACCTTACTTACGCCGCTTAGCAAGCTTCGTGGCCTAAACACGGTACTTGACTAAAAAGCTCTCTATTATAACACGATTGTGAAAAATACTATTTTGTAAGCTGAATTTTATCATGACAATCTTTACTTCCTAAAAATCAACTTAATACCTTGTACTTATAAAAACAAACTATTGTTACACGTATCACAAGTGTTTCTCCACGTCCTGTTGTTATAAATCATTTAAAGGGAAAGTAACACGGAGAACGGTAACAAACAGGCTTTGTGTGTGGTAACAATTAGGAGACGGGTCACGAAATAGGAAACAGGTAAATCAAACACGCTTATTGGTTTAGTTGAAGTAACGTGTGGCTGTGATTTTAAATGGGTAATTTAAATTAATCTAAATGGAAATTAATCTAATCTGAACAATACTGTTCCGACATCAATAACTGCAATTAAATGTAAAGTTTATCATTGCTTAAAAAAATATGTTTATTTAATAACTTTTATACTGGAGACTACTAGGACAACAAACGACGTGGTAAAATATATAAATGACGAAATAATTAATTCAGGCATAAACAATGCGAATCCTATGCGTTTCAAGTCGTACAAAAGAAAATACAAAAACAAGTCAGTAAAGATACTAAAGGATGTACAAAGGACTTATCCTTTAGTATTATACAGTAACGAGAAGGCCAATAGTTTCACAAAATAAAAATAAAAAACCAGGCAAGAGCATGTCGGACCATGCTCAGTGTAGGGTTCCGAAGCCGTTAAGTTCTACAAACGTAAAAATCAACAAGTAATACTTAACTAATTTTCTATTTTAAGTCAATTGGTGCAGTCTTAGATGATTTTAGCAGGTATAAACACTTTAATCGCCTGAGTCTCAAGAACCACTGATGTCTACTTAGTCGTGATAGTTTTCCTTTAAAATTGGTTATATTATGCTCTTTCATTTAAGATTTTTTTTCAGATTTTTAGTGTTTGTAGTCTAACAAAAATTTGCGCTTTTAAGCTTAATATTTCATAAACGGATTACTTAATCGAAAAACTGTTTTCACAAACCCATAATATTTTTGAAAGAACTATCCAACGACACCCCACACCATCTACAGGGTAGACGAGAAAAAAAAATACATTCCCACGTTACGTGTAGGGAAACCCTAAAAAAATGTTTTTTTTTACATTTTATTGTACCAATTTGTTGGCGTGACTAATATGCATATTCATGCCAAATTACAGCTTTCTAGTAATAAGAGTCTTTGCGCTAGCCTGCGGACGGACGGACGGACGGACATGGCGAAACTATCAGGGTTCCTAGTTTGACTACGGAACCCTAAAAAACCATTAGAAACTGAAGACATTTCATTAAGCTGTCTTAATAGCTTTTAACAAGCCGTTCCGCATACGAATATACATAAGTGACAGTGATTTAACCTTTCATAGTGACTAAAATACTGGCAGAGTCAATAAAACGTATGAATAAACAAAAGAAGTTTAAAAAACGGGAAACATATCGTCAACGTTAAGTATGTATTTACCGGCGCAGTTCCCGTACGGTATCCCATCTCGTTTTCAGAACTCAAACTTTTGCGCGTTGTCAACTTTCGGTCCGCCACAGAAACCTCAAGACCGTTGTTTTAAAATTTAAAACGTGATACTGCAAGTTTAACGAAGTATTTTATAGGTTTCTGTTTATTTAGGAAAGAACCCCTTTCTTTTTGAAATTCCCTGTTCTACTTTTGGGAAGTATCCCGACTGACGTCAACCCAGGAATGCTTACGAGATATTTTACAACAATTCGTTATAGAGTTTATAACTGTATTTCACTCCTGTTAAGGTGCATTTCGCAAATGACAAATTATTATAGACACTACCATGGTTTTATTTGAGAAATAGGCCCATGGACAATTGTTGGGTGAAAGAGTATTTTCTCTTGTGAACTGAACAGAAGCTAATGGGGTGAACAGAACGCGAGTCTGTTAAGTTCATGGGTATATAATTTGCAATATTATTAAAAAAACCGGGTAAGAGCATGTCGGACCATGCTCAGTGTAGGGTTAAAAATCAACGAGTAATAACTAATTTTCTATTTTAGTAAGTATAAACACTTTAATCGCCTGTATCTCAAGAACCAATAATGTCCACTTAGTCGAGACAAATTTCCTTAATTAAGATATACAATCACCTACCTTATTATATAAAAAAACCTAGATGAGCCAAAGAAGATGTTTATTAAACAATTAAAAACATTCTTAATTAACAAATGTTTCTACAACTTAAACGATTTTTTTAATGTTAACTACTATTAACGCCATACTTACATGGTGAACCTAGATTAAGAATAAGTAGAATATAGTTTTAATAATTGCTGCAATAATGTGTAATACCTCTGATATTATAACAACTAGTGCCTAAATTGTGATAAAGTGCAATAATTAGGATCTAGAATAATTCAAATTGTTATAAATGTAGCCCTCTCATGTTGCTGTGCCCTTGCAGGGCGTCACATGCATACCTAAGCTTTAGCCTATAGTTCCATCTGATGTTAATGAAATGTGATACGCAATAAATGATTTTGAATTTGAATTTGAATTTGAATTTAAAAATTCGTTATATGCATATAACAAAGAGCATTTTTTTATAGTTAAGAGCATTCTTTAATTAAAGATTTTTTCCGATTTTTTCGTACTTACTTATTTGTAATACTGGCTGTAGGGGGACACTTGAGTCTAACAAAAATTAGCGCTTTAAAGCTTAATATTTCATAAACGGATTACTTACTCGAAAACTGTTTTCACAAACCCGTAATATTTTTGAAAGACCTATCCAACGACACTCCACACTATAGGGTAGACGAGAAAAAAACTCATCCTCACGTTACGTGTAGGGGAGGTACACTAATTTTTTTTTTTTTACTTTTTATTGTACCACTTTGTTGGCGTGACTAATATGCATATTCATGCCAAATTACAGCTTTCTAGTACTAAGAATCTCTGCGCTAGCCTGCGGACGGACGGACGGACGGACGGACATAGCGAAACCATAAAGGTTCCTAGTTTGACTACGAAACCCTAAATATGCTTGTAACTAAAGCCTTTTTTGGTAGGTATATTTAAAAAGCGACTTTCGTCGGTTGAATGACAAACAGTGTGATTAAATACAGGACTAAAAAGATTGTTAAAAAAAATCAAAACGTAAAGCGAACACGCTTTATCATCATGTCCATTTAGTTAATACTTACGTCGCAATATTACAAGTTTCTTTTAAAAGGCTACAATTCATACCGGACGTCGCCATTTGGTTCTAAATCCAAGAATTTACGTCACGTCCAAATGGAGTACGGATGTAGGACACGGACAATCCCCGACACTCAAGTGCGATTTACTCAAGAACCGGATACTAAAATTTCCGCTTTTCATTCTGATAAAATTCTAGAAATCAAGATCCAGTTTGATATTGAAATATTTGTACCGATAGCTAGTATAAATATTTCTCCAAATATGCGTTGGGAATACGTGCGAATTCTTATCGTTTTGTTGTAATTATGACAGTAGCCATTCATTGCATAAACTATGATAAAGGTTTGGCGACTTAGTTACTAAGTAAGAAGTATTCGCTTGGTATTTTTCGTAATTGACATATTTGTGTAACAAGATTTAAATTTCACGTGTATTTTACGCTATTTCTAATGTTATAATTATGATGTTGGACTGGACAGAAGCACGAGAAGCTAACCCCATGTGCGCCTGTTTAGTGCCGTGTTCACCAACAATTAAACGGACGATTAGCAGTTTAACGGGTGTCAGATGTATTGATTAACAGCTGATTAAGACTTAACCGTCCGATTAATTGTTGGTGAACACGGCCCTTAGTCTTTTACCGAACAATTGTCCTCGACGGACTTATTTCTCTAATAAGTTCATGGTGATTGTCTAAAACTCGACATTGGCGAAATACACCTTGTTAAAACAAGGAGTGAAACCATTAATTAAGGAAATAAACATGTTTACCTCAAATCTGATATCATATAAGTAATTACTTGCAGCTTTATGAGAATCAAGGATGTCCTATTTGACAGCAAATACTAATAACGATATGTTATAAAAATTTGTCTGTATAGCAATCGGCAAAGTGATATTCTTTTTTACATGTATACTAGGGGATCCTATCATTTCATAACCAATGTTTCACAAAAGATTCATTTAACAAAACATGTCATATCATTTGACAACCCGCGTTTTTTTCCGAAACTGCAAATAATTCTGGATTTATTTCAGGACCATCGTATAGAACCCTATAGGTTAGGTTGGGTTAGTTTTATAAAAATCCTGAAATATTTGAGGTACCAGAAAAAAAAGCGGGTTGGCAAATGAATAGGTTGCGAAACGATGCATTTGTCAAAGATATGTCGGCGAAAAGGCAGAGAACCGTATAATAGTCTAGTGAGTTTTCGATTAATTTACAATTTTACACTCATTATCACAATATTAATTTGAGGTACCTACATATTAAGCGCGTTAGGCAAGTCGGACTAATATGCCAAGCTGGACACAGCTTTTTGTTAGAATCAGAAAGTTATTGTAAGCCTCTCATTCTTACAGATAGCTGTGTCCCTCTCGGCCTCTAGGAGCCTTTAGGGCGTCGGCATCTACTTCTGTAAGGGGGCAATTGCACTAAGTATTCAAAAGGACCCATTTGTAAAATTAAAAATAAATAGTGTAAAGAAAATATATGAAATCCTATGTCATGGTAATGTGAGCGACGAGAAATAATCCCAAACACGTGTGGGGGAAAAAGGGACCGAAGTAGGCATCGGAAACTTTCAAGGACAAACTGTAAAGGATTTTCAGGATATAATTTACTTGAAGGGTCTGATATTGACAATGAATGTTAAGCAAATGACGTTAAGCTAAGGTTGAATTTTACAGTTGCAAAAGAGTTCATTTTTTTTTTTCGTTCTCCCCATAGTGTGGGGTGATGGAGTTCTTTTAAAAATATTACGGGTTTGTGAAAACAATTCTTCGATCGTCAAGTGTCCCTACTAAAAATCTGAAAAAAATCTTAAATGAAAGCGCACATAACAAATTTAAAAGAAAAACTATCACGATTAAGAACATTACTAGTTGTTGAGATACAGGCGATTAAAGTGTTTATACCTACTAAAATCATCTAAGACGGCACCAAGTGACTTTAAATATAAAATTAGTTATTACTTTCTTGATTTTCATGTTTGTAGTACTTAACGGCTTCGGAACCCTACACTGAACATGGTCCGACATGCTCTTGCCCGGTTTTTTATTCTTATTCAGTTAGATTTCCTACACACATTTGGTTCTTCTCTTTAATTGGCCAAGTTTTATCTCTATGAGATAAAGCATACGAGCGTCCAGGTCACTTAAATTATATTTCGTCAAATTTTCGAGGAACCTCTCAAGTAATTGTTTTATGAAAAAAAATGAAATGAATTACTGCCGCGGGCTAATAATTGCTATTCTGGGGATTTAACTTAAAAGGACAAAATCAATTTTATCTTGATGATAGTCCTATAAGTGGAGAAAAAACTTCTGTCGGATGAGTTACAGATAAAAAATACATTGTTCATCTTGAAAGAACGTTCCATTTCTGTGGGATTTATCACAGATTTAAAGTTTACTTTTAACAGTTACAAGTCCAGTCGTTGCAATTACCTATTGATAATCCAAAAAAAAACACGAAAAACCAAAAACCTTGTTGCTAGAAAAATAGAATCATCTTTAATACCTTGGATAAAGTAAACCTCTTTTATCCCACAAAACTAAACACAGTCCTAGCTCGCGCCATCAATCGACATAGTTTCCAAAACTCCTATCTACCTGAAACCTGACACTGAAAAACAACATTGAATTTATAAAAAAGTTTGACTTGGTATTTGTTAAAAGTGATGTATGAGAAACAGTAAGTCGATATTTCGCAAACTAAGAATCTCTCTCAAAATATTAGAACTCAAAAATTAAGCCAGGGTGTTCTCAGTTTTATGCTTAGACGCGTAACGTTACAAATGGGGTTCTGAATTTGGAGTTAGACCCTTACGCTTTTGTTTTGCTGATATTAAGAGGGCCATTTTGCGTCACCACGTGATGACGCTGGCAGGTAATAGAAAGTAAACATTTGGCTTTGATCCGGGGCGACGCCTGTAATTGTGTGAATTTTGAACACGGCAGGCATGTCAACGTAAAACTCCACCACGCTATATACCTTTAAAGCCAAATGTTGACTAGAAATAGCTTGATAAAAAAGGATGAAGTAAAAATGAATGAAGTAAAAATGAATGCGAAAAAAATGTTATTCCTAAAAACGCACTAATTTGTACGTGTTTCCGAAAAATAATATCTGTTGTTATTGGTATGTAAATTGTAATTTAATTCAGACTATAATCCCAATAAAATTATTGAATCGGCTCCACAACGCCCCTCTCTAGATTTATAAAAGAATGAACAAAATTAAATTTACAATCCAATCTTACCCTTTTTATTCCTTTATCTAAACTTGTCATTCCTAAATTGAGTTCGTGACAAGTTTAAAATTAAAGCTTTTATATTTTTTTAAACTAAATTGGACTAATTTTATTATAGCTTACAAATTGACACAAAGTAGGTATTGTGCTGCCATTTCAGTCGTTGTTTGAGTTTAGATCAACCTGTATCTGAACTTTCCGTTTCTAAAGTCCTTCCTTCCTTGTACTTTGAAACTATGGAATGACCTTCCCTCCACGATGATTCCTCAGCACTACTACACGGCCTCCTTTAAGTTTAAATGCGGCTTAAAAAAGAGTATTTACTAAAGGAAACAACTTGGTTGTGCCCCTTGCATTACTGATGTTTATGGGCGACGGTGACTGTTAACCAACGAGTGGTCCGTCTGCTCGTTTGTTTTTTATGGCTATAAAAAAACAGTCTCTCTGTTTCCTATGTAAGCTGCCAAAAGATTTCCGAAGTTCTAAATTTAGGCCTAATTATATATCGTGACAGTTAATTTTAGCTCTTTCCTTTGTTTCACATAAGTTATTTATTAAACTAAAATAGATAACAGAAATATCAGTTTTAAAATCAGGGGTTTTATTCTAATCTGATTTTGCCCATCTTGCTTCTATATTGTAATCATAACCGTCAAGTGAATAAAAGTAACCATATTTTCAACAATATTAGTAAATTAATTAATTAATGTCAGGGTCATTATCCACCAAGATTACTAGAATTATACGACACGATGCCTTTACCTTTCTTTGTTTTAGGGCATCTTGCATCTACATCGTAACCATCTCCCGATACAGGATGCCCTAAAATTAAGTAAAATAGAGACTCCTACCATTATTTCGTTTAAATAAAGTCATTATAAAAGTCTATAAAAACTTAAATATCAAACAAACTCATTACAATGACACCACTTTTTGGCCAAACTCTGCAACTTTTTGAGTAAAAAGCAAAGATTTTCCCTCCGTGACATTACTTAAACGGCTTGTATTTCATCCTAAAGAGGCTCTTTAATTCCAAAAGTATTATCCCATAAGTCTTTAATCCCTTTCGAGGGCGATATCAAGGAATAATTCAATTTCCTGGCCAATAATTGCAATGGGGAGACTTACGCAAACCCGGGGCGGGGAGCTTAATGATTGATGAGTTCCGGAGCACAAAAGAAATTATGGACTTCCTATTTAATGGGTATTTTTTTAAACTTGGTTATCTTTAAGTAATGCAAAGCATTCGTCGGCGACCGTTCGAAATGGGTAACTACCCGGATAATTACCCAAAACCTTGGGTGCCTTACCTTGGGTATTTACCTGGTTACCTATATTTTTCCTATTGTTTTATTAGTTTGAATTTGTATGACTCTAATTTTTTTTTTAACTTCTTAAAACTAATTAAACAATAGGAAAAATATAGGTAACCAGGGAAATATAGGTATAGAAATACCTTTTGGCTTTAAGATGAAGTAATCATGATCTTAAATACTGCAATATAATATAAATGCGTCACATTACCAACCATCCTAAATAATCTCTAAAATCGAAAAGTTTGTGGTTCTAGAAAAAATGGATTCCTACTGAATAAAACAATTGGTAAACAAAATTCCAAGATAGGCGGGTTACCGTATTGTCAGTTGACTCGGCAGATTAGGTTTTTATACTCGGAAACAAGGAGCGACTCGGAAAGCCATGGGGCAGGTTGTGCTAGGAATCTCCTTAGTAGATCAGGTTCCAAATACCTAGAATCAACGTACGAAGATAGTTGACGTCGGGGAATGAATAACGAACCTTGAAAATAATGGTTGAGTTTATAAATCGATGGTAAAATGTGCAAAAGAACATGACATTTATAATAGTAAATTGGTTTGTAATTAAGTCAGTATTTTTTTAAACTAGATTTCCTGATTAAGAATAATAGCGAATAGTTAGCACATGTAACAATGCGATCATCAAATATTATTCGAATGTTTCCTGAAATGTTAGTACTAAAGTTCCTTTTTTGTTACCGAAATGCTTGTATTTTTGGTAACATCGGACATTATTAGGATAATCTTTTTTTTTATCAGGCAATGTATCAGTATTTTTTTTTTGTGAAATGCTTGTATTTACAACCTTTTTTGCTAGGCTTTAAAAAAACTTTGCCTTTACCGACGTAACGGGTATTTTTGACGTTGGATCATTCGATACTTTGGCCCAGCCCTTCGCTTAGAGTAATTAATGTTGTTATTGGTTATCGGATACTGAAGGCCGCTAGTGAGGTTTTTAATTAATTTGTGTTTCGACGAATATCGAGTTCCAGCTTAAGGGCTTTGCTGGCGATGTTATATTTCATTTTATTTATAACTTGGTCAAGTGAGAGTTTACGTTATTCTTATTTTTCTACTAATATTATAAACGCGAAAATTTGTAAGTATGGATGTTTGTTACTATTTCACGCAATAACTACTGGACGGATTTAGATGATATTTGGAATGAAAACAGCTTATACCTTGGATAACCACATAGGCTACCTTTAATATCGCTATTTCTTCGGGAACGAAGTCGCGGGCGGAAGCTAGATGTGTTTAAAAATATGAGATGCCAAAACGTTTGATGAACTAAAATCTGCTAAAATAAAATTTATATTTGCTATATATCTTTTGGCTTATGGCCTTTGTCAATCATTTAATATAGTACCAATTATACCTTTTTTATAATGTAATATGGTCACACGTAGCCGTTCCCGCAGCATAACTATTTATTATTAAATGATAAGAATTCTGCATTATCTTGGAGTAGTGAAGTTTTTTTAAATATAATTTAAATAGTACCCTACAGCACTTTAATTAATATTTTGTTTATTTTCATAATTACTATACGCAAAGTACAAATGAAATAGGTTTTACTAAGGGCAAGTACTACAGAATTCTAAAATACAGATAAATGTGGCGTCAAATGTTTGACCATAATTAGCGTTAGCGAACTTCTTAAACATTCGGACAAATCCTCTGAAACGTCCATTCGAAGGTAGTTTTTTAATTTATCAAAAATGTATTTAATTTATCTAAGTATTTCAAACGCTACATAAATTAATTTAGATTAACTCACATTTTACAAGTTTAATTGTGTTTTATTTTTTAATTACCTTGTGTATGTGTAATTTTAAATTCAACATAATAATCAATAATGATAGATATTTGTGTTATGAGCGCGAATATTTCTTTCTGAGTTTTGAATGTTTTCCATGCATTTTTCTATATAAGTAAGTTCGTTGTCTATAGTGAAGAGCAATCAAAACGGGTCACTTATTACGGAATTTCCATAGAAAGTGACCTTATCGTTGCTCCTGAGTGTATTACCCATAGTATAAGCCTAAAGCTTATTTTTGGGGCTAGGACAATTTGTGTGAGATCGTCCCCCTATTTTATATTTATTTTAAATGCTTGAAAAAGGCGCTGCGAGAAACTTGCCGTAAAAATACACAAATAAATACTACTCAGAAACAAATACACGCGCTCATCACACAAATATTCGCCATGACCGGGAATCGAACCCGGGACCGCTAGCTTCGTAGGCAGGGTCACTACCAACTAGGCTAACTGGTAACTGATAGACCTGGTAGTCTTTTTAGGAAGACCCGTTACTTTCAAACGCATAAAAATGCCTAAATGGCTTACATAAAATAGAAAAAGATTTTTTTCCACAACATTATCTATGTACGTAAACATTCGATTAAGTTTTTTAACTAATCCTAAGTCTGTAACCTAAAAGCTTAGGCTTTATCTAGAACAATCTAAGAACAGATCTTATTGTTATGATCAATCTAGACAAGGTGGGCGTTCCCATTTAGATTGTAGCTCACCGATATAACTTGAGCCTTAGTATCGCAGCAAATTTAAGAAACCGAAGAGCAAGATATACTTGTTATCTAATGGGTAACCAGTGCATTGATCTCTGTTTTTAAACGGTTAGTATAAGTCTAGAGGTCAACTGTAATGGTTATGTTGAACGGCTTAGCTCTGGAGTGGATAAGATAACAAATGTTCAATGCTCCCCTCGGGCAAAGGGAATGCAATCTAGAGAACTATCGGGATCATATTGAATTAGCCATTTGCTATAATAAGACGCCTAAAGGCGAGTCGGAGGTTAACGGAGATAGGTTTACATACAGTATAATGTAAATTATACATATTAGGCAATCTCAATCGTTGCTTCACTTAAATCTAGGCTGAGGAAGGACTGGCTTGACTCTAGTTCCTGATTTATTACTCATGAGAAGAGCCCGGAATTTTCGTAGCAATTTTGAGCTGTCATAGGGACTTCTCGTTTATCGACTTCCGATATACATGTGTACATCGATAAATACAGAATACATTTTTTTAAATACGATTACGAGTAGAAGTAAACAACATGCAGTCTTATCGCGAATGAGCGATCTCTTCGAGTCAAGATATGATATAAACTTGTTAGCACTAAAACTGACTTTGAACATGAAATTGATAAATGTTAAAACACTGAACTGAACTGATTAAACGTAACATTGTTAACTTTTAACTTTTCATTGCAACACTCTATTTAACATTTTCAGACAATCAAAAGTTATATGTTGGCGATAAGACCGCCTGTTGTTTACCTTTACTTTTAATTTTCATTGATGTGTTGTGTTCTATAATGTGTCGAATAAATTATGTATATCGGAAATCGATAAACGAGAAGTCCCTATGACACATAAAAATTGCTACGAAAATTCTGGGCTCTGCTTACGAGTGTATGTCCTTTCTTCTTTTGATACTTATATTATAGTTATTTATTTATTCAATAAGAAACATACTAGTATATATATTTGTTAATTTATCCTATTTATTACATATAAGGTAGATGTCCGCGTGCTCGTCGCTGTACTAGTAGTACCTACTTGTCACCATACGAGTACTTTGAATTGCGATAGATAAAATAAGATCAACATTACTTTCATCACCACCTCATTTTAGCGATGAGAAATGTGCTGACTTTTGATATTTCACACGTCAATTTTTAAATATAGAACTTATTTTTAAATTAAAGCACCTGACATTTACTAATACAATACGATTGAAATATCTGTACATTTTGAGAAGATTTGATATGGTCACCATATAAAACAAATTCCATTTAACAAAAGTAAGTAGTTTAGTCATTCTGTCTTTTGTCATATTTATCGCAAGTCATAACGAGTTTTTTTAAGAAACTGTAACATTGTCAGGTTTTATATAAATCAAACCTAACCTAACCTAGCCCTGTCTACAAGTATTTCTGAAAAGTTAACGGTTCCAGCGATTTACAAATTATGACTATCAATAATTATGTCAACAATGGATTATGTACAAAACAAATTATGGAAAACAACGGGCTCCCCAGTCAATATTCCCAGCTCCTAACAATGACGTGTAAGTATATTAGGTATTTTAAAAAAGACAAAATGACTGTCCGCGAGTACTTATTTAAGTATAGCCACCCTACCGTAAGTGAGTAGGTATCTATTTCAAACGATAATTCAAAATCTAATACTTAATTATACATATACGTATTAAGTCTTACAAATTGTTTAAATTTTAATATTCCATATCTGTAACGTTAGATTATTTTACTTAGAACCAAAAAATATTGAACAATTTCTTTACCATTTGTGTAATCTAAAAATCAAGGTCAGGTTGCCTAGAAATTTCGTCTTTTTTTTCTGGAGTAAATATCCTTAACTATCAAATACGCTGTCAACCATTTTGTTTAAATCATTTAAGAAACAAGTAATCAATCCACAATAGCGACGTAAAACTTAAAAGCCCGTAACGAAACGAAAACTATAGATGGTACAGTCAAGGGCAAAAATATGTATACACTTTAGTACCTTGCCGCTTTGGTCGCTGTCACAATTTCATATGACAGCTTAAACGTGACGTTAAATAGACAAGGTACTAAAGTGTATACATATTTTTGCCCTTGACTGTAGTCGTATTATGGTATGGTATTAACTGCTTAAGATGTCTTACCTACAGGTAATGCATTTCGCCTTAAGCTAGGATATAATAACATGAGCTGCTTTATAGACAATAATAATATTTAGGTACATGTTAGTTAAGATAATGTGTTTCCGGCTTTAGTGCGGTTTGAATCGTTGATCAAGGAATGCGCAAAGGAATTGTTCTCGTTTCAAATTTGAGAGCGTTTATTGCGCACGATTATACGAGGATCATGCTAGAAGCGTCTGAAATAACGTAACCATCTTTAAAATAAAATTTATGCAATTTAAATACTGCTGCTTCTGATTTTTCTTGTAGATAAATTTCTTTTTTATTAAATGTATACATAAACGTTAAGCCTTCATTCCCAGGGTAGGAAAAGCTACAGAATTACCAATAACTCAAAACAACGTGTTGATAATTCTGTAGCATATTTCTGAACACGAAGGGAAAAAGTCGATTTAACTTGTAATAAAAAAGGATATATACATAAACGGAGTATACTAGACTTAAACCCTTTTTCACATGATCGTCAGACCCCTAAACTTAAGACTTATAACCCTTTTTCACTAGGTTTCCAGATTGTGCAGAATCAGACTAAGATGTTATGTGTATTAGTGACAGGTTGCAAGCCCATCGCCTAACAGTAGTTTTAGAAACACGTTGGCCTAGTTGAAAGTGACCCTGCCTCCGAAGCCGGCTGTCCCGGGTTCAAATCCCGGTAAGGGCAGATATTTGTGTGATGAGTACGAGTATTTCTTCCTGAGTCTTGGATGTTTTCTATGTATTTAAGTATTTATTTATCTATCTAAGTATGTTTATCGTTGTCTAGTACCCATAGTACAAGCCTAGAGCTTAGTTTGGGACTAGGTCATTTTGTGTGACATTGTCCCGTGATATTTATTTCATTTATATACTACAAGCCCTTATTCCCTTAGTCGTCTCTTACGACATCCACGGGAAGACACACGGGGCGAGAGATTTTATCGCATTTTGTATGGAAAATTCGAATTCTCTTAAGAATTTAACTTAATTTCACAACAACTTAAATAAACGCGACACAGCTTTTATATGACGGGTCACCGCTCATAATCCATCGACAGACATGATCTATTAAGCCGCCACCACACGTGGGTGCGGGACCGATCTTATCTGTGGCTGTCACCGCCGCGCTACCGTCGCGTCCGATACCCGTGTCTAGATTACACGACACGCTATTAAGTACACGGTTTATGTTATAAAGTGGTTTTAATTCACGCCGCGATAAGAATACGCTGTGTTAGATGCGTGCGTGAATAAACGGTATTTATTTTTTGGTGAGATTGTACCCTGATATTTATTTATTAAGCGCATATATGTGTGTTAAAGTTGAGTTTGCTGGCTTTTTTCATTATTGTTTTTTTTAAATTTTATAGGGTTCTGTAGTTCCATCCGAAAGAAGAGAACCGATATAAGGAATATGTACCCTCATCTGTTATTTTATTAGCGATAATAAATTATAGATAATATTTAAAATGACACATTGCAAATTAAAAGGTTGCCTTATTAAATAGCATGCGGACAGTATTAAATAATTACATATTTTATTTAAATATTTAATCTACTTCGCTCATTGGTTCAAAAAATCGTACGCTAGTTAAGAGAATATACCTATCAGAATTGAAAAGTAGAGGTTGCCTGCTTTCTCCCCTGCGCAACTGTGGAGTTGCCAGGTATAAACAGGTGAGTAAATGTTATTTATATGTATACCGGTGTACCCTCATCAGTTTTTCAATCGTATATTAACTGATGAGGGTATATAAATAACATTAAGCTCCTTTCAAATATACGAGTTACAATACTCGTACAGCCGGCTTAAATTAAAGACGTCGTGTTAACTTAAATTTTATAATATATCTACAATACCAACTGTTTGATATCATGAGTTCTTGTTATATTATAGCGAACGGGCCAAATAAAGGCAAAAATAATAATTCACGCCGCAGCTTTAGCCGCGGTTTACCACGGAAATGAATAAATTGTATACGAAATGTAACCATAACAATTACCCTTCACGTTGGCAAAAACCGCATCATTGCAATGATGGTTCCGCATGATATTTACATTTGTGTAACCCGTACACCCGTACAATAAGCCCACACATAAATATTTAACTTATTCAAACATGACATGTCTTACAGGGATAAAACATCAAAGACTCGGAGAAGACCACTACCGACTAAGCCTAAGAAATTAACTTAGCCAACATGTCGTCAAACTCGCCTAATGTTGTCTTAGCCACATAAGAATATCGTAATTCCACCTGTCACTTACATATAAGCCCATTAATTTCACAGCACATTGACCCCGACATACTAGAGCCGTATTTGCACACGGGTATAGTCGAGCAAGCAATGCAATTTACATGAAGGACACTCGGGACCTTGGGCGAATAAATAACTAATAAAGCCCGATAAGGCCGTGGCTCAGAGGCCACTTAAAGAGATTGCCGCGGGGGTACAGTGTTGCCAGATCTGATTGTTAGAAATCTACCAGTGACTTGAAATGTCAGTGAATTATCTGTTGTTTGTTTAAACAAAATGGACTTCGTACGCGTAGAACTAGTTTCCCACTATTCCTCCAATTAACCTCTTAGAAGATTAATTTCCATAAATCTTTTCTTGGTGCACCCCTACGATATTCAAGGAATATTCTCTCCAAATATCAAGTTCCTACTAGGTCCAGCGGTTGTGGTTGGACAATGTTTGTCAGTCACTCAGTCACCGTACTGTTTTATATATTTAAAGATGACCAAAGTACCTTGTGCAGGGTCCATCTAGAGCCTATAGCCAAGATGCGTACGCTAACTAGCATTTCTATTCGTTTTGTTTTTAAACCAATAGCGTCACTGGTAAATCATGTGACTTTTCGTATCACGTGATCTACCAGTGACGCGATTGATTTAAAAACAAAATCTTGTCCATTAACCTACCGCTAAGCAGCAGTGTTCCAGTTTGAAGATAAGACAACCAGTAAAATAACTAGCTTAGAGGCATTCCGTGTTAGTTTTTAATGTTGGCAACGTATTTACAGTCTTAGGATTCCAGTCGAGAGATTGCAAATGTGTTTGTGTCACAGTTCCCTACGAGTATTACTATTAAGTAGCTGATTGCACGTTTGCATGCCATAAAAAACACCAGTGTTAGTATTTGTTTTTCAAAGAAAGTAAAAATGGATTGAATAACGCATTTTTCATTTTCTCAATACCAAAAATTAAGCTAAATAAACCATTAAATGATTGATTGAACCAAAATAAGGCGAAAGTAAGAGATTTATTGATTTTCTTACAGCCCTAGCAACACCCCATTCATTCTGCTGAGATTGGTTTCAGTTAATATGAGCATTCTCTGTACAAAAATACAATGTAGTGCCCAAATAAATATTATTGTACAACTGTCTGCTACGGCTAACTCACGCCCATGTCTCATACGGTGTATCTTAAACTCATACAATTGACGATAGTGGGCAGCGAATGTGGGCGATATATCAGTGCGATAACGTCTCGCTGTTATAGGAAATCCTTTGCGCCGTACATTTCACGTGTAACGGACTTTAATCTCGTTTTGAAACGTCCTGGGATCGCAATCTTAAGATATGTTTGTTTCTTATTCGATGATAGCGTTGGTGTGTAAGTAAAAGAGGTGCTTGCTGGTAATGATGGAGAGATTAAATACTTTATAACGTCGACTGAAACTTTTTTCATTCGGTGTTTTATTGTATACCGGTAAAATAGGGTGACTTTCGAAACACGAGGAGAGTTAGGATTGTTTCAGAATCACCAATTCTAGGCTGGAATTCTACAAGGTAGTACTAGTATAGTAGGTACTTAATAATAATTCGTATGGCGAAACCAGCCAAGTCAGCCCTTAGAATACATATTTGGATTTTACATAGAACTTGGCACTCAATCTCAGATCTCCATTCTTTTTGCGGCGAAGCCCGCAGCAGAGAATAATTTTTGTATTAAACTTGGCTCTCCTTTTTTACATTTATGTTTTTGGTGGGATATCATTACTTTTTGTAGGTAAGTACATATCCTCGTAACGCCGTGGGTCCTTTTAAAAGGACAAATTCAAAACTAGTCTACTTGCCTATACCTACTATAATACTATACGTACGTACCTACTTAGTAAAGAAATTGTAATTATAATATTAGTACAAATTATAAGTTTTCCTTAAGAAAACTTAGCAATTTCGCAGCATAAATCGCAACCTTATAGGTCAGATATCGAGAGACAACCGGACAGCAAGACGGCGCTCGCACTTATGAGCGCGGCTGCCGCTCGCTCGGCCACGTTCGCGTCAACGGTTCGATTCGGTTGTCACAGCGCAGCGCCGCTCCGGCGTCACTCGGCGCGCGCGCGTCGTGTATATACCGAAAATCTAAATGCCTATTACTTTATCATTATTTATGAGTAGGTAATGATTTTACACTATTGATGTGCGCTAAATATAAAAATAATAATTAATCCCAGTTAATAACGTAGGTACCCTAAGTAATATTAGGTATTTATGTTAAGCGTTCATAATAGAATCTAATTATTTAAAAATTGCCAGTTTTTTATTTATTCCTTTGTATTCATCTAATCACCTATCTGCATACCAAATTTTAACTCTCTAGGTCATCTGGAACTGGGTTAGAGTTTTGGTCTATAGGTCAGTCAATGATAAAAATGAGGAATTTTGGACATTAATATCTAAATAACCGTTTGAGATAAGCTTATGAAATTTAGAACACATATGTAACTTGGAAGTCTCAATATATGAGCCAAATTTGATACGTCTATGTAAAATAGTTTTTGATTTATGAGGGGGTCAAAAGTGGCTCCAAATGGTTCGTGTAATATTACACACGGTGCGGCTCGCCAGTTCTGTTTCTTGAACTTGGCTTGACACGCTCCCGCGTGTCTAGATACGGGCGTTCCTTTTAACTGTGGTTAGTACAACCCTACTGGGCTGGGATTCTGCACGGTAATAACGATATCGTATTTGACGTGTTTCCGTATTGTCAACGTTTTGTTAGCTCTTATGTCATTTACAATAATGGCGACTGTGACATAAACGATTCAAAAACATGTCAAACGCGATATCATTTTAACGCTGTAGAATAGAGGCCCTGAACACATTTAGGCAGCTTTTGTTAAAATCAAATTAAAAAAAAACCCATACAAAATAATTTAACGCAATTAATGACGTTTCAAAGTTAAGTATTATCAAAGCTGAGGCTACTTAAGCCGAAATACACATTTTCACAAGTAAACATTACGTACTTACATGACAGATGGACTTCGATGTAAATTGCGGGTCGATAGTATGTTCAAAAATTAATAACGGTGTATACGTTAGCGTAATCAAAATAATTCTTTCTGTTAATGATTAGTAGAGTCTTAATCTATGTCCAGTTTTAATAAACGCCCGTATACCATTTACACACTGTATAGCATACATGACACAGTTTAATAATCTTTAACCTTCGCGTAGTCAACTTAACGGGAAAAGATGGCCACTTTTTTCCGTTAAGTTGCTCACTGATAATAGTGATAATTCAATTGTTGTTAAGTTATGTCATATCCTCTATTAATTGTGTATTCATTTGTACAACAGTAAAGCGCTCTTTGATTTTAAGATAATACTTTAGTTTATTAGAAAACACAACAAAAGTGAGACGAGACCTTACTCCAAACGATTAGTCGCTAATGCAACATTTTTAACAATTTGTTTTGTGATTAAATGCAGGAGTTTAACACAGGGGCCAGTTTTAAACAAACATTGGTATTTTCCGACGCATTGGTTAGTAAGTGACCCTGCTTGCGAATCTCACGGGTTCGATTCACGGTAAAGGCAAATATTTGTTATGAGCACGATGTTCCTGAGACCTGGATGATTTCTATGTATCTAAGTTTATATTTCCTTATGTAAGTGTGTTTATCGTTGTCTAATACACATAGTAGAAGCCTAGAGAGATTAGAGAGGACTAGGTCAATTTGTGTGAGATTATCCCCAGATATTTATTTACCTATTTATTAAGTGACTAATTAATAAAATTATCACTTAAATCTGGTCTCGTTTCACTTATCTTTTAATATGGAGTTAGTTATAAACTTATCAATTAAAAAAGCAAATAACGAAGCCCTTAATTTGAAACGTTGAGTTTGCTTCATACTCGAGATATAATTTGTAAAACGAATAAACTACTTAATTTTTTTTTTTACTTCTACTACTTTGTTGGCGTGTCTAATATGTATATTCATGCCAAATTACAGCTTTCTAGTACTAAGAGTATCTGCGCTAGACTGCGGACGGACGGACGGACATGGCGACACTATAAGGGTTCCTAGTTTGACTACGGAACCCTAAAAAAGCAATCTCAAGACTGCAATCTTAAGACTGTCCATCCCGAGGACTAAAGTGAAATGCCTCCTCTAAGCTAGTAGTTTAAACGGTTGCAAGATGGTAGTAGCAACCCAGACAGACCCTGCATAAGGACTTCCTATCAATAACGTTGCGATGTAGCGTTCGAAAGAACCAGCACAGCATGCACGAGCCTAAACGTGTTTGAAACGCTTTCAAAGGTCAAGTAAGGCTGGTTTTGTACAGTGCGTTAATAGCCTCGACTAAGCCTTAGATCAGCGTTATAATTGATTACTTTGGTACCGTGTCACTTTAACATATTATTCGAACTGCTTTACGATTTGGTTTAGCGAGTGAAAGCGACAAAGTCCAAAAGTGGTCATCTATTTATGATAATCATACAAATATAACACCTCTGTACTGAACTAACAGCAATGTTTGCGAACACGGACAAACATTGGTTTAATAATTCAAACTAAGATTCAAGTCATCGGCGGAGTTTGTAAACAATGTTGGATATATAACATTTTCAACGCTATGTTAAATACAAAACCAGAGCGATTATCAACTTTGCCTCAAAGATACTAAGATCTGTTTTGCGCTGTCAACCATGATGGAAATAGCCGTCAATGGCGTTGAAATGGTTAAGACATTTCGGGATTATGTTTTTAGGGTTCCGTACCCAAAAGGTAAAAACGGGACCCGGTAATGGAAAAATTACCGTTTTTAATTTTTGTCCTTTACCATAGGTACTTTTTTTGGAAAACGCCCAATTTAACAAACAAAGATTAACTTAAATAAGTGCTCTAATACTAATAAAAAAAATTGATATAAATAAGACACTCCGAAATAAAGAAGACTCTTAAAAGGTAACTATGCTTTTATCCACTCGCGTACCTAAGTTTATAAAGTTGGGCTACAATAGCACCGGAAGTTTAAGTTTAAGTGAGCTTCTAAAAAGCTCGCGCGGCATGTTTGTTTTCATGTTTGTTGCCGAACTAAAAAGTTATATTTTACGTGACAAAAATATACACGAGCATCAATGAGTATAACTTCTCTAATTAAAAATAAATAGTTACGTATATATTTGACGATGACATTAATAATTATAAGAATGTGCGTACAGTCGCCGTCATAAATATCTGCACTCGCTCTTATGCCTATAACAACAGTCTACTTGTTCGGATATATTTGATGGCGACTGTACCTACGACTTTTTCAAACAGTTACCTACATACAGTCAAATTTCATTAAAACCAAAAATTATTATTACTTGAAATTATTACTCATATCAAATATTATAAAAAGAGAAGCCACACACACACACTACACTATGGTGAGAAAATATAATAGAAGGTTATAATTTCCCCCGTGTGGTTGCCGGGTTAGAATAGTGCCACTTCATGTCTTCCCGTGGATGTCGTGAGAGGCGACCAAGGGAATAAAGTCTTGTAGTACTGTTAGGCGATGGGCTTGCAATCTTATCCTGACTATGCAAAATGTAGTAACAGATTTATCAACAAGTATAGAGTTGTTGGTATTCTGTTGCTCTGCCTACCCCACTCTGGGAATAAAGGCGTTACGTTATGTATGTATGTATGTAAGTTATAATTGTAAAACATTTTTAACACGACGAAACTCTACAAATTATAAGAGTGTTGTCATGTTCAAAAATGTTTTATAACCTAAATAGCGACCCAGTCTCGCTTCGCTTCAGTTTATGTAAGTTTTAACTTCTTCTTTTTTTGTCAGGGGTTTTAATACCCAGCCATCGAAAAGTGGTGTGTACCCCCACCCGCGTCCGCGTTCCGTGAGAAAACACAGGAGCGCCATTAGTGTTAATTGTGTAAGTCGCGTGTAATGCCCACTTTACACTTCCTTGGATAAACATCCGAGTAGACGAACAAGAATGCAAGGTTGGCAGTTATAAAAAAAAAGGCTGGTTTACACAAAATGACCTATACTCTGTTCAATCTAGGGTAAAACCCTGTGACAGCCATATTTCGTTATCAATCACGTACACTACTCATAAGCAAGGTATTTAAAAATAGGCGGTTAATTAATTAAATTCATGTATGGTGTCGCTAGGTTTGTAGCAACAGCATTTATTTAAAGTCGAAGAAATAAGTGAAATACGTAAGCTATTATAGGCTCTAAGCTCTTGAATATGGTGTAATATAGACCAAAATCCAAGGAGATTAGAGTAGCAGATGCAGCCTAGTTTTAGTAAATTAAACTCACTCGGTATAGAAATATCACTTCTTTAATCACATTACATCATTTGTCCCTCAGACCATCTTTCCCATTCCGCCGTTAAGACCGGAATGACGTCAATCTCATCTTACCGCCATTTTAATAAATCTAGTCTTTGCAATAACTTAACTAACGTATCCTTATTACAGACCAATAAAAAGTATATTATACTGTATATAATTCAAATATAATAATTGTTTAATGAATAGTGCATTTAATTATTACAACTCGGCCATCCTTTTATCAACGAGCCCTCTCGTTGCGTATAATAATTATACAATTATTATTACTGTCAAAGTAACATTTTATAATGTATTACTTCATGCGTAATTTAATTACAAAACAAGACAAAATTTAATAGAAATACATAAATTCGAAGTGAAATACTACCTACTAGTTTACAATACCTACCTAATAAGAGCAACACGATAGAGTTGGTAATTACACACTATTCTATTAGCAAATTATAAAATATATTTTTTTTCTGCTAGTCCATGACCTTGACTAGCTCACGATAAAACATATAAAGGCCTAGTACCAATTTCACCATACGACGTTAAATTTAACCAATGTTAATCGACTGTTAGTTCGTACATTTTGACAACTGTTAACGCTCTAATCATCCGTTAAGTGTTTAACATCGTATGGTGAAATCGGCACTCAGTCTTTAATTTTTAAACCGTTAGTACACTTCTTACTTGTAACTAATTACTTGTAGCTAATTCACTGTCTTGAACAATAATTAAGAATAATAACAAATAGGGCTTGTCCATGACACTGACAAGTAACGGGTTAACGCATGACTAGTCCATGACGCTGACCAATCACGTATTACTAATAAATTACAAATAAGTTACTAGTCCATGACTTCGACTAGTAGCCAAATCTGCTTAAATAAGGTTTGTCCATGACGTTGACAAATTACGGGTTAGTACGTCACTAGTCCATGACATTGACTAGTAACCGTTCCTCTAAAACATGAGGTAAGTTAATAACGTTTATTAATAAAAAATCGCATCTTAATATAGCTTGTCCATGACATTGACAAGTAAAGATGTAACATTGCTAACAACATATGTGATCAGTAAACATTGAGAAAAACTTTTAGCAATGACCACCAAATGTAACATTAAATAATGAATAATAATCTCAAGCTAATCACTTAATTCATCCTCATTTGAAGCAGACGAGTCCCTTTGGTATGCCAGCCAAGGAAATATTTTGTCGATCGCAACTACGGATTCATAAAGCTTTCGCCCTCTCGTAATAGGCGTATCCTCAATAACGAACCTATCATTAGGAAGTACCTTCTTTATCCTATATGGTCCTTTACACTTCGGTTCAAGTTTCTTAGACTGACCTTCAATACCTGACGCTGCCCTAATTACCCGAACTAAGTCTCCTACTTCAAATTTTACCCCTGTTTTCCTATGTTTATCGTACCTTTTCTTGTCTCTTGCTTGTTGTTGTTGAATTAACTCACTAGCACCCGCTCTAATACTGTCAAGCGATACTTCAGTATCAGGTGTCATGTCTGAAATTACCTCATTTAGCAAACTCTGTGACGAATTACTCGCATTGCGACCAAACAGCAATTCGGAGGGTGTCTTTTTGGTTACCGCATGTACCGTGGTGTTAATACCTAGCTGAATGTCAGGGAGATGTTCGTCCCACATTCCGTTTGGCTTGTCGTGGTTCATAGCGCCGAGGGAAGCCAGGATGGTGCGATTGTATCGCTCCACCTGACCGTTAGCCCTCGGCGTGGCAACCGCGTTCAAGATGTGTTTGATGCCGGTGTTCTTAATAAAAGACTTAAAAGGGTTACTTGTAAAGCTTGACCCCTGGTCGGTAATTAGTCGGGTTGGAGTACCGAAGTTACTAAAGTGTTCTCGAAACACTCTTATACTGGAGGATGATTTGGTGTTCCGTACTGCCGTCAAGTTCACATACTTGGTAAACGCGTCGACTATTACCAAGATAAATGTATTACCACGCTTCGTTCGTATAAAAGGGCCAAGGTGATCGGCATGTATTGTGTGAAAAGGTATGTCTGCCTTTGGGATTGGATGTAATTCTCCAGCTTTAGTTCCAGAGGGCAACTTATGGTGAGCGCATTCCAGACAGGCAGACACATATTTCCGCACGAAACGCCTCATTTTGGGAAACCAAAAGTTAGATTGCACGCGAGCTAGTGTTTTATCAAAGCCAAAATGGCCAATATCGTCATGATTGGTCTTCAATATTTGCCATCTTGCGCCTCTGGGTACAGCCCAACGAATGGTATTCTCGCCAACGATGCGGTAAACACGACCATTTACTAATTTGTAATTGTTAAAAACATCAACGACTTCCTTGGTATTACTATCGGCGAGGATGCTGGCAATTCGTTTGATATCGTCATCAGCCTGCTGTACAGTGATTATCCAGTCATCCATATTAACCGCGAGAACGTCTAAAATATAGCTTTTACTGTGATTATCTTCAATAGGACCCCTACTTAGCGCGTCGACATGTGCCATCTTTTCCCCCGGTCTATATTGAATGTCACAGTCATATTCTAAAAATTGTAGCCACCAGCGGGCGATCCGGGGAATTAAGTCGCGTTTACTGAGAGTGGTACGAAGGGCATTGCAATCACTGACAATTGTAAATTTTATTCCTAACAGATAGACTCTGAATTTGTTAAGAGAGGCTATAACAGCTAAGGTCTCCAGTTCAAATGAATGTAGTTTTTGTTCATCAGAAGTGGTTTGCCTGCTGTAATATGCAATCGGCTTTAATAAGCCCGACTGGTCCGTTTGCATCAAGATACCAGCGACGCCATATTTTGAGGCATCTGTATGAAGCTGCGTCTCCAGCTGAGGGTTATAAATAGCCAAGACAGGTCTTTCAATCAAACACTGTCTAAGTTTTTCAAATGCGCATAACTCCTCGTCACCCCATTTCCAGTTAACGTCTTTCTTTAAAAGTGCCGTCAATGGACGTGCTATCAAAGCAAATCCTCTAATAAAACGCCTAAAAAAACTAGCTAGTCCCAAAAATCGTCTAATTTCGTGAATATTGGTGGGAATAGGATATTTAGAAATCGCATCAGTTTTGAGTGAACCTGGCCTAACACCTTCTACACTTACTTCGTAGCCAAGATAGTCAATTTTCTTAAAGAAAAAGTTGCATTTACTTAATTTGAGTGTTAAACGATTTTCACACAATAGTTTTAATACCTCTTCAAGTCTAATCATTCCTTCTTCGAAAGATTTAGCCGGGATTAATATGTCGTCCATATAAACTAAAGTATACGATTTTACTGACGACTTTTGGATTATTTTATTGATTGTGCGTTGGAAAACAGAAGGGGCGTTAACTAAACCAAAGGGCATCCGGTTATATTCATATTGCCCATCCGGGGTGACGAAAGCTGTAAGCTCACGAGATTGCTCGGCTATGGGGATCTGGTAGTAGCCAGAAGCCAAATCTAGAGTAATGAAAAGGGAACTACCTGACAACATGTCCAGCTGGTCCTCAATCCGTGGCATTGGGTAGTGCTCGCGCTTGGTTTTGTTATTCAAAGCGCGATAATCTACGCAGAGCCTCTTCTCGCCGGACTTTTTATTTACTAATACGATTGGGCTCGCATAGGGAGACTGCGATTCCCTAATTATGTCACTATCCAACATTTCCTGGATCATACTCCGAACTTGTTGACGCTCTGCGTAAGATAGTCTGTACGGACGATAGACTACTGGGTCTGAATCCTTTAAATGTATCACCATTTCTGACTCGGTTGTGAAACCAAGATCTTTCAAACTAAATGAAAAACATTGCTTATATTGATCAAGAAGAGCCATCAAACAACCTTCTTGAGCTTCTGTCAAATCTCCGAAGTTAATTGGTAACTCATGTAAAGGTTCATCGATCCCTACCGTATTGATACTCAAACTGTTATTAATTACTCGGCTTCTAGTCACTAACTCCCCATTCTTTATTTTTAGATCTGCTGACCCAATATTTTGTACGAGTAAGCTCCCTAGACCTTGTTTTATTTCAAATTCACCTGGTAACAAATAATGTGTTTGGTCCTTGCAATATCTTACTGTACCATTGACATATACATTTCCTGTAAAACTATATTTACAAATTACTGGTATAACTGTAATATCTCCTTGCTTAACTATGGTATCGCTTGAACAAATAAGTGGACACTTTTCCGTACTACCCGCCAGACCACACCTTTCAAAAATAACGTCCGATCCCGTTTTTATAATCCTAATAGTTGGCCTCTCTGTATAGCTGTGGCCGAGAAGCAGTGGGTAATTGATTAAGCCGTCATCGACTACTAGTACTTCCACGTTTCTCTCAATTACCCCTTGTACATCTATGGTGACGTAAGCTATTCCTATGGGGAGATAAGGTATGCCGCCTAAACCTCTCAACACAGGTCCTTGAATAGCTTGGTAGTTAAGTTTAAGATTTTGGGCATCGCTAAGGCGAATTAAAGTACCTTCACTGCCCAAATCAACTAAACAATCCATAATTTTGCCGTTGATTTTAATTGGCATCCTATATTTTAAGCTTGTATCACCGACACTTGCAACTTGTAAAATATTTTTATTTTCACCGTCTGAAGTGCTATGTTTTAATTTAGGGCACTCAGCAGCAGCGTGGCCTAACCAATTACATGACGAACATTTAATTTTAGGTTTTGGGCAACGAAAGAAAGGGTGACCTGTTTCCTTACAATTGTAGCAAGTCATATTATTGAAATTGGTTCTTGGCGCCACGCTGGCGTTGTTGACTTTGGACCCCATCGAAAATGAACTACTGTTATTACCTACTGCGGCACGCTTATCTTTAAATCTGCCTACGTCAGAAGTATTGTTATCTTTATTCTGCGCGACTTTTATAGATTTTAGATATTTTAAAACCTGTTCCGGCTCTGTAAATTCTGCCCCTTGGGCAGTCTAACACCTCTATCGTCAATTCCAAATATTAAGCAGTCCACTGCTCTTCTACCCGTTATTTCACAGCAATTAAGTAAGTTCATTTTGTCGTAATAGTACATTTCAAAAGATTCGCCAAAACGAACCCTTTTATTTAACATTTCTGTTAGTAATTCCGCGTAGTTGACTCTAGATGGAAACGATTCCCTTAGCTTTAACTTCCATTCCGACCAGGTAAAGAGTAAAGAAGGCAAACCCTGGTACCAAGTTTTTGCTACCCCGGTGAGTTTGGGCAGCGCGTAATGTATAATATGTTTATCATCCCATTGGTAAATCTGGGCGCATTCCTCAACCTTATGTATCCAAATATCCACTGATTGGCCCTTAGACAGTGGGTCGAATTCGGGTATAACGTTATTAAGCATAGGCATTTTGTCACGTTCACCAGTCTTACTTATGTTTTTCATGACATCGATAAACTTTTCGAACAATAAATGTTGTGTCTCAGCATACCTTGATTCCTTTTGTCTTCCCGGTGAGCCGGGCGACCGCGTACTCACGCGACGTGACCTGGATCGCCGCGATACCTCTGGCGAGCGCCGCGTTGCGGAGCGGGAGCGCCGCGACCGCGAGCACGTCGCTTGGTGCCGCCTGCTTGTGGACCGGGAGCGCCTCGCCTTGGACTGCCTGGGCCTCGAGCGATGGCGCCTCTCACGACGTTGGCTGCGGGAGCGCGAGCGTCTGCGCCCGCGCGTCCTGCTGCGGCTTCTACTGGCATCACGCACTGGTGTCACGATTGTTCTACGGCATGGCGTTCCTACTGGCCGGCCTTGCCTGTTTGTCGAGCGCCTAGTGTCTGGCGTCTCGCAACTTCGATTACGTCCCATTATAACCTCAAACAAAATACAATAATTAATAAAAATATCTTTATAGCACTGTGGTATTTTACTTGTATCAAGACATTGTAAACAGACCGCCTTTTTAAAACAAAAACCCTTCAAACGTTGCTGGTTGGCACCGCTTGCTACTATTTGTATTTTTTTTTTTTTTGAATATAAGCATTCAGCACACAAGGGGAAAAAAAACAGTATTTAAAATTTTCACATGTACTCGAAATCACAACCTTATACTTACGTTACGTACCTTACTTTTAAGATCCAGTGGGCTAGATTTAGCTAATTTAGAAGATAATTCAGTCCGTCGCACTTCTGAGATGTAATATAGACCAAAATCCAAGGAGATTAGAGTAGCAGATGCAGCCTAGTTTTAGTAAATTAAACTCACTCGGTATAGAAATATCACTTCTTTAATCACATTACATCATTTGTCCCTCAGACCATCTTTCCCATTCCACCGTTAAGACCGGAATGACGTCAATCTCATCTTACCGCCATTTTAATAAATCTAGTCTTTGCAATAACTTAACTAACGTATCCTTATTACAGACCAATAAAAAGTATATTATACTGTATATAATTCAAATATAATAATTGTTTAATGAATAGTGCATTTAATTATTGCAATGGGTATTACAGTAAAAAAAGAAATGAAGTCAACCCTGACACCTGTCATCCCAATACAACCTTAAACCCAATAAACTGTACGGCAATGACAAGGGTTAAGGGCTGGGATTCTACACGGTAATAACGATATCGTCTTTCACGTGTTTCCGTATTGTCAACGTTTTGAAGACTCTTATGTCATTTACAATAATGGCGACTGTGACATAAACGATTCTAAAACACGTCAAACACGATATCGTTATAGCGCAGTAGAATAGAGGCCCTTAGACGTCTTATCTTCCATTTGCTGTGAATAACGATAATACTCACTCGATAGTCCAGAGGGGCTACCATGACATGGCTAAGCAATCAGTTTACGGTGAGAGAAAGAGACAGAGAAGAGTAACTATTATAGCTGTCCCGCTGATACTCATCCTAAACTGAATTGCTTAGGCATGTAATGGTAACCCACCAGGGATATCATAGTAACTAAATAAATGGGGTTGGCAAAATGAAAACAGCATTCTATCAATAGTATCCATAAGGTTCAAAGTCAAATAATTTATTACACGTGTTTAGATACAAAGGAGACTAGCTTGAAGTAGCAAAAATCCAACTACTTTTTTTACTGCAAGTGATGCCATCATAAAAAAACTTAGTGTGTATTTTGATTTTGGGTGCAGGATCAGTCGAATAACCTAACAGGGTGTTAACGCCTTATATGGCAATGGACCACCGCGGGAGGGGTGAGGCGCGCTGATCGAGACGCTAAGAGAAAGTTTCTGGACGCGGTGGACTAATGAGTACTTGACAGAATTACAGAGAAAAACGAAGTGGCAGCAACCATACAAAGGCTTGAAGGAAGGTGCAATGGTAGTATTTAAGGATTCCAACCTTCCTCCCACGAGATGGAAGCTGGCGCGAGTTCACCGACTATTTCCCAGCAAGGAAGGTGTCAGCCGGGTCGCTGATTTTAAAACAACCAGAGGTATAGAGCGGCGCGCACTGAATCGAGTATGTCCCCTTCTCGAGGAAGAAGATGCGTTGGAAGGAGCAGCACATCCTTCGAGTACTTCTTTCACTTCCAACGGGCCCCCAGGATGTTAACGCCTTATATGGCAATGGACCACCGCGGGGTGAGGCGCGCGGGCGGCGCGCCGGCGCCGGTGCTCGCCCACTTGCGATACAGCCACGGCCACGAGCGCGCACTACATATGTTATTTAATTACTTGTACCTGCTTACCGAAAAGTAAATCCTTTTAAAAACTCATCGTTTTTATTCTTGTTCATTATCACCAACACAGGGTAAGGGCGAATATCCACCAGTGCTGTGCGAGGCAGCGGAGCAGTGTGCGAGGAAAAGTTGTACCGATAGGAGGATTATGTAACAGACAAAAATGCTTATTTATTTATTAAGGATTACTAACAGATAATACATCTTACTAATGCTTAAATCTAGGTAATTTACAATCTAGGTTGATGCTTATCCAATTATAGGAAACCACAGCTTACGCCAGTATTTTTAAACTACGACTGTGTCAAGAACTTAAATAAGAATAACTACACCAACTATGCTTTAACTATGACTAATGATCAACTGATTACCGCAAGTGATGACACACTTTATAAGTTAGCCCAAATCAAATACGTAAATAACGTAATAGCTTAGTCATGAAATAATGTAAACATATCAAAACTTTATTTAATGGGGTGTCTTGCACCGTCATGCGTAAGGATATATTTTAATTTTTGATTTGCTCTTGTGACTATTGTTAGTTTTGACACGTCTTCCTGCTTAAATACGCATGCTATTTTTATTTTATTTTTCATAAGCAATATTTATAAAAAAATACTGTTGAGTGTCTTGTGGCGTTTCTTCTCGGCAGAGCAGCGTTTCTTTTGGGAAGCGCTGATAAAACTTCAACGTGTAAAAGTGCCTGTGCAGCATACTTACTGAATAACCATCTTTCATCTTTCTATGTTATCATTTAATAGGAATACTTCATTTTCCTAGCCTCGCTCAGCGCAGCTCTCTTATTGTTGGATTTTATCCTCGCACATCGCTCCGCTACCTCGCACAGCTTTGGTGGATAATGGCCTTAATGGCAAAAACCGGATTTCACCAATCAATTTAAATTGTAATCTATTGTTAGTGCAGCATGGTCCAACAAAGCGATAGTTTAAGGCGACAACACGAGCTAATAGCTTTCTTAAGGGCCCACGAACTGCTCTACTTTCTTTCGAGAAACATTGATTAATCCTCGGCAGTGCCGACTTAGTTCCGATCCACCGTCCGAAGTCTGATGCTTAAGAGCCTAAGAGCTTAGGGTTGCCTCTAGCCGTTAATATATAATTAAAAATAATAAAGTTTACCTTAAGAGTGACCTATTAAAAGATCATTTGCAGTTGGATACTTTAATTAATAACATATAACATATCAAAATAAAGAAGATCTTAAATTTAGTCGCTACAATAAAGTACAATACAATACAATACAAAACACTTTATTGTCCACCAAACAAAAACATTACACAGAATTTTCACAATTTAGAAGACCCAGGTAAACAACAGGCGGTCTTATCGCTGATTAGCGATCTCTTCCAGACAACCTTAGAAGGGATAAGGTGCAAGTTAAAGTAATGTCGCGTTTAAATAAAAAACGCAAATTTGATGTAGCAGGGCTGGGATTCTACACGGTAATAACGATATCGTCTTTGACGTGTTTCCGTATTGTCAACGTTTTGATTAATCTTATGTCATTTACAATAATGGCGACTGTGACATAAACGATTCTTAAACGAGTCAAACACGATATCGTTATAACGCACCTGAATATAGGCCCTGGGCTGGGATTGTACAAGGTAATAACGATATCGTATTTGACGTGTTTCCGTATTGTCAACGTTTTGATAACTCTTATGTCATTTACAATAATGGCGACTGTGACATAAACGATACAAAAACACGTCAAACGCGATATCGTTATAACGCAGTAGAATAGAAGCCCAGGTTTAACAATTGAGTCAAGTTTGCAGCAAGTCTAAATTGTATGATCACAATAAATGTTACGAACAATTTATTTAACAATCTTTATTCCTTAAAGGACAAAAGATACTTTTCATCCCGAGGGAATATTGACAGCGCTGAGGCTCAGCTGCCCAGGCTATAAGCTTAGCTGTTGGGTAGCCTTTTTGGCTTTAGTAGTATTTTTTGGTTTTTAATTCTCAATTGTGTAGTTTATAGTTTAGGTTTTTTGTTGTTTTTGATTTAATTGTAATTGTATTTGTCATATTATAGCTAAATAAATTTTTCTTTCTTTCTTTTCTTTCTTTTTTTATAAATAACGTGGATGGTAACTTTTATGATGACATTTCATTCGCTGTGTGTAATGATAACATTTTTTTTTTTAAAACATATTTAAAAAATAAAACACTTTATGTACCCTCGAAGACATGCATAATTTTTGCGATCACTAATAAAAAAATCATCAAATTAATCTTTACCGTAACCAAAACTGACAGCCCTACCAAGGTAATCGCGTCAATAAGCACCTTATGTAACCCTATCGTACTTAATTTAGCCATCAGTTATCTACAAGTAGAACTAGTTTCGGACCAGCCTCGGATTGGGTCCACGCGTAACGCCATTAATTATGTTGCATTATTATTATAATGTTAGCTACGTACGTAGGTGCCGTTATGTTATAGGTACAGTCGACCTTATAAGTACCTGCACAATTCTAATCTATTTTTTTTTATGTTAAGGAGAAGGCACACGAGCACTCAGGCCACCTGATGGTAAGTGGAATCTGAGACCCATAGACATTTGAATTCTCAAGACTATAATCCCAAGACCTCAAATGCGTTGCCAACCCTGAGGGCTAAGATGGAACGCCTCTATGCTCGTAATTTCACCGGTTGTCTTACACTAACAATGCGAATGTTGCTTGGCGGGTGGTTAATGGATAAGATGGTGGTAGTGATCCGGACGGACCCTGCACAGGGTCCTACCACCACTTAACCACGTTAAGTCGTATTTCGCCATTGTCGAGTTATTTAGACACTGCTACGGACTTATTAGAGAAACATGTCCATGGATATCACACGCGAGGATAATTGTTCGGTAAAAGAGTTTTTTTTTTTGTGGACTAAACAGAAGCACGTGGGGTAGCTCCACGCGCTTCTGTCATGTTCAGCTGCCCACGCTGCTGCACTTTATTCCACGTATATTTGTTCCTGTAATATTTGAGGAGTTCCCTCGATTTCTCCAAGATTCCATCATCAGATCTTGACGTGCTGGAAATGGGACCAACTAGAAAGTATACACAATCGAACAAAAAAAAAATCGGTCCAGCTGTCTTTGTATAATCACTTATTAAGCACTTTCTTCTTTTTTTGAAGTCGGTTAAAAATAAAAGAAATGTTTAAAACTAAAAACCGTCTTCGAAAAGCAAGAAATAACTTGTTTTGTTATTTAAATACTCATAGAAGATTTTATGTTTTATGCTAGTAGTGCTTGCTGTAAGTATTTGAAATTATGTAATATTAAGTTCGTCTAACAGTAATGAATTTTATCTTGGAGTTAAAAATAACGCCATATTAAGATATTTCTGTGAAATGATAGATCAGTCCAACTGAAGTCAGCGTTCCACTATATTTTAACCAAAAGCCGAATTCAGTTTGTTAGACGTATTACCTATAATTTTAAAAGACTTTATTTGTTCCTTTTTCAGACGGTTTTTATTTTTTAAAACATTATATTATATTATTAGAGTTGTTGGTATTTGTGTAGCTTGGCGTTTTCCAAAAAAAAGTGTACATCGTTAAGGACAAAGTAAAAAAAAAACTTTTTCCATTTCGTCACGAAAATTAGCCATACATTTAGATACGTTAATTTTAGAGGCATTCCATTCCATCTTAGTCTTCAGGGTTGGCAACGCATTTGCAGTCTCAAGATTGCAGTCTTGTGAATGCGAATGTCTATGGGTCACAGTTTCCACTTACCACCAGGTGGCCTGTGCTCTTTTGACTTCTTGATGCCATAAAAAAAAAAATCGTGACAAAATGGAAAAAGTTACATTTTCTTAATTTTGTCTTTAACGATGTACACTTTTTTTTGGAAAACGCCCAGCTCTACCTACCCCACTATGGGAATGAAGGCGTGATGTTATGTATACATATGTGTGTTATTTTATATTCTTAAATAAATTGGGAAAACTGAATAGAAATTACGTCACTACGAATTTTAAAATAGGCTGTGTTTCGGCCCTTAAAGTATAATTAATATTATTACGTATGTAACACCATGAGTTCTTAATCAAAGTTATATAAGTTGAGTGATCGAAGGGCCGGGGGGTTTAACTTGTACTCAACAATCTTGATTGAACGTGGCGTTATGTAAGTGATTGTTTGTTTATTATGTAACCGTGCTACCAAAATGAATTTTACTTTTGGTATACGTTGTCGATTGCTTTTATTAACGATAACTATTTATAATTTCTTAAACTATTAATATTATGAATAGAAAAGTATTATATTCATCATTTTAACTTAATTTCGTGCAAAGAGATATACCTAGAGACCAAATACGTTTGTTAAAAAAATACTATAAAAAACAGTGGTCTAGACAAATTCTACACCAGCAAGAAAGCAACTAATAATATAATTTAAAACTGATAGTCTAACTAAATATAAGTGAGACAGACTATAGTATTTACGACAACATAAACTCTTTATTATATTTTAAAGACACAAAAATCTACAACTAGTATCTTCACAATAATAAAATCCAAGTAATTAACCAATGGCTTCACAAAATAAACATGTACAGGTCAAGGGCCGTAACTACTTCGTTATTCCAACGTAATTTCCACCCTTTGATTGTCCAGCCCAAACAACCCGGGACCTTGTACAGTATCTCTAAACAAATTTGCGTCTCAAACATTTATAAAGCGGTCCTTTTTACACATCTAAAAATGACTGTGTTAATTTTTAATGCAATGTTTACACGCGTAAATAAGAAGGCATGATAACCTATTTATGTCGACGTTTAAAACGTCGTTTGTCGACCTTTTAAAGCATTTTTGTGATTTAAACGTAGAACGCATCACTGAACTAATGATGAATTTTGTGTGCAAAAAAAAGCATTAGACCAAAATTAGGAGATCTGCAAAAGAATTCAGTTGTTTTGTTAGAGTTATAGATCTATATATTTACAATACGGAAACACGTCAAAGGCGATATCGTTTTTATCTCAGCCCAGATCTTCCGTTGGAACCAGCCAGTTTATCAAAAGCTTGTAATACAAGCGGAAATAACTTTCTAACAATATTGTATTAAAAGGGACTTCCACTTGAATACAGGTTGCAAGCTTTTGTTAACGCGTCCAAGGTGTGACCAGTTCCAATATTGTTGATTGTCAGTGACACGTCAACATGATAAAACATTGTATGTAAATGTCAAACACGGGTTCTGTCTTTTACGATAAGTCCACATTGCATTTAATTGCGACTTCTGCTACTTTAACAAAGTTTTGTTTAACTTGACATGTTAGATACACGTTCAGTTTACAACAAACGAGGAAAACGTGCTGCATTCGGAAGTAAAAAGGCGTATGCGCGTAGTAGGTTCATATTGGCTCACATAAAATTCTTATTACTATTTTTTGTTTTACTACCAATTTTTGTTATTCATCCTAATCATCGCAAGTGATTTTTATTGAAACCGTTCTGATTTTAGGACGTTTATAAAACAAACCTAACCTAACATAACCTTATTTAACAGTTGTATATTTCTAAAATCTTGAAAATAAACAGGTGTATTATTAATATTTATTATAAAGAGTTGAACATTATGATGTAAAATGGTATAAGAAACATTTTCGGAGTTCCAATAATCTAATTTGCAATTTTATATAACTTGTTACAAAATAATCCGTAAAAAAGAAATTACGAAAGTAGTGTCAACCCTAGTATACTGTATACCTAAGATACTGAACTGACGTTATTTAATAAGGCTTGACACTACTTTTGTAATTTCTTTTTTACGGATTATTTTGTACCACGTTGTATAACTTTGGCGCACCCCGCGTAAGGACCTAAAATCTTTACTGCCTTTTTCTTTTGGACTGAAATAAAGTATATCTTATCACGTATATGCTTAAGAATTAAAATGTTTTTCTTATAATAATTCTAAATACACACATCTGTATCCTTCCAGGGCCTTTATTCTACTGCGTTAAAACGATATTGTGTTTGACGTGTTTTAGAATCGTTTTTAACTCAGCCGCCATTATTGTCAAAGACGTAAGAGTCATCAAAACGTTGACAATACGGAAACACGTCAAATACGATATCTTTATCACCGTGAAGAATCCCAGCCCTGGCAGGTTTTGTACAGTCATTAAAAAGCATCAATATTAACCTGTGCCATAAAGTGCCAATACTACCAACATTACATAGAATTACATTATATAGAATTTGAATATACCTACGACTAACATTTGTATGCCTGCTTGCATGCTGAATACAAGTGCAAAAATAATTATAACACCTTATTATTGTATTCTAACAAATAAATTATTTTGATTTGATTTTGATTTGATTTTTTTTTACACTTATTTCATACGATTAAACTCTATAAGACTAAAACATCTTGATCTAGTTCTGACTGACTTTAGGATAAAATAAAAAGTTATTTTCTATTCAACTATGCCCTTTTTAAACACTCTATATTACAGTGCAGTGGGAAAATATCAGCTGGAAGTTCATCTCAAACCCTAACTTATGGTTAGCTTGTGTCTTGAGCCAGCATCAAGTCTTAACTCAAAGGCACTATCAAGATCTCAATTAACGTCGCCCCGCACTTAATTCAGTAACTCTAGATCAATGATCCCAAGCCCGAGTGGGGCCTTTTAAATGGACTATAGTACTTCTTGCGTTTCTTTGGTCGGTGTTATTCACTACAACGTTGTACGGCATTGAATTGGCAAACGAACCTTTTTTGTTTTTCTTCGCACCGAATGACTTAATCGTTTGACAGCTGGCATCTTTGGATGTTATCCTCATGTTATGCTATCTGTGACGCGAGCAAGCGAATGTGTGCATGTCAAGTCGAAGTTTTTAAAACGAGATAATTATTGGAGATTGCGCTTTCAAACCAATTTATTACACAATAAATGGATCACGACAATACTGAGTTAACTTGTAAGCCGGAAAATTATAAGAACCATGTGGTTTATACCATGCATGCGGATAGTGTTCGATCTTCTGTTTTTATGGCGATAAAGATTTTTACTTGTTTTTACGTTTGAACTTACTCGAATTAAAGTTGGAAAATCGAGTTAACTTGTACGCGGAATACGAGTAAGCTTGCATAATACCACTGAAAAAAAGTTAACAGTGACATTTTGTTTAAAATATCCAGACAATATACCTAGACCTACGTTTTTCAAACAATAGTTACTAATTTAAGTGGGAGCCCGTTGTTTCTCTTTTTTTTTGTCATAATGACTGTTTACATAATTATTGTTAGTCATAATTTCTACATCGAAACAAAACTTTTCAAAAATTCCTTTATATCTAACGTGTAACATAAGGTTACGTTAGGTTAGGATAGATTTATAAAAATCCTTAAAAAGTAACATATCCTTAAAAAGACATGATTACTTGCGATAATAATGTCAAAAAATAATTATAGCAGACAAATATAGACCCTGAGTGGCATCTGATACCCAGAGACATTAGCATATTTTAGTGCACAATCCTTAGACTGGGCTAAGGACTAAGATGGAATGCTAGAAATTTCGGAAACTTAATGCTAAACTTCTCGATCTCAACAACGTTAAAGAATAACAGGAACCATTTGAAACGCATTCGTTCCGCGTCGAACTTTGCACCTAGCTAAAAAACTATGACGCGGCATTGGAACGATTGGCACGGCTCATAATACATTTATTGGAGTTCCAAATTACTCTGTCACGGCCAAGGGTGACTCATGTATTACGGTTACATTTTTTACTGTGAAACGTTTTTGCTCTCATTAATAATGTAGTAAATAGTAAATGGCGTAAGCGATAAAGCGACGATTATTACGTCATTGCGATTTTTAAAACTAGTACGCGTCTTTTTATATTATTTATTTAATACTAGCATTCGCCCGCATCTTCTTTCACGTTTACTATCACTTCCACTGGAACAGTGTTTTTTTGGGATAGATGATAGTCTGGTGTGAAATTCTTAAGCTATCTCTAATGCAAATTGTAAGTGACCGGTAAGGGCAAATATTTGTGTGATAAGCGCGAATATTTGTTCCTGAGTCTTGGATGTTTTCTATGTATTTAAGTATGTATTTCTCTATGTCAGTATGTTTATCGTTGTTTAGTACCCATAGTACAAGCCTAGAGCTTAGTTTGGGCCTAAGTCAATTTGTGTGAGATTGTCTCCTGGTTTTTTTTTTATTTTATTAATTCGTAACTGCACAATCAGATTGTTCAGTTCAAATTTTACAAGTTAAATCTAAACCAGTTTCTAGATAACTAGTTATATAGTAATATACATACATAATATATTTAATATCATCATCCTTAAGTTAGTAACTGTGGCCGTAAGTTTTAATGAAGAGATCGATCAATTACTTGTACAACTTTGCCAATATGTCAGCATAATTGATATATTAAGAGAATCTTTGACGTAAATGAGCATTCTATCTCGCAGCCTTAAACGTAATGTCTTTCATTATGTCCCACAGGCGACTCATTGGTTATTATAAGACATTAGCAAGATACAGACAAAACTAAATGAAAGATGTTACTATCTTTATTTATTAATATTTGACGTGCAATCTCACTGTGTAGTTCAATCTTCTATGTATATTATATAACTTAAAGCAATTACAAAAACAAATTCTGGCGAGTTATTACAAAGCACTAAAAACTAAACTTGAACCCCCTTACTTATGAACGTGGAATAAGCTTGGAATAGTTTATGCCATGCTTTGTCCTTATCTTTAATTGTGACATTTGCATCTGACAGAAAGTGACAAAGCATGGCATAAACTATTCCAAACTTATTTCACGTTCATAAGTAAGGGGGTAAAAGTTTTATCCTTTTCACTTTTCATTTATTTACGTAATCGAGAGAAGAGGGTGGAGCTAAAATAGCTCCGAATTTATATTTTGGGAATTAACTCCCAAGAGAATAATCATTAGTCATTGAAAACTAAGTTTTAACTTTAAGTTTGTAAAGAGAAATATTGAAATTATAAGGTCACTTATTTTTGTCTGTCAATCCACCGCATCATTTCTAAACTGTTAACCATTAAACTAAAATTTGGCATATTCCAACTTCACATTCTACATCGCAATTCATAAGTTTGATTTTATTGTATTTAATAGTTTCACTACTAGGTAAGTTCAATTAAAACAAAAATGCATTTTACAACGTGTTACAAAATAATCAGTTAAAAAAGAAATTACAAAAGTAGTGTCAACCCTTATTAAATAACGTCAATTCAGTATCTTAGGTATACAGTATACTAGGGTCGACACTACTTTCGTAATTTCTTTTTTACGGATTATTTTGTAACACGTTATACATATAGCCTAGGATACAAACTGTCCCAGAACTTGGCATCTAAGTCTCTATTTCTCTATTAAAATTTAAATTAGTAAAATATTCTTTGAATACAGAACCCCAAAAAGGCTTAAAAAATTAGCCATCTGTATTAAAAACTAAATAGACGTAAGCTAACGAGTAAAGCTGCTAATTGAAACGATATCTCGTTAGCTAAAGCTATATTAGCACGATTAAACAAGATGAATTAACGTCAGGGTACTGAAAACACTAGTTTTATACTCAGTATGTGGGCAGCAAATAAATAACTGGTCAATAGGACACATGCATAATTTTGTTTCCTTACGCTCTTTGGAAAGTGCTATGAAAGAGAAGGACAAATGTATACGCGAAACAATTTGTCGTGTTATTTTTATATAAGATACGAAGCTTTCAAAAGTCATCGTAGACCCCCTGCAAAAACACTATACAAAATCGACGACAGGAATGACGTCACACCTGTTGTTCCATGTTCAAAATAATACGAACCTTACAAAATAAATTTGCATTGATTTTAGAAATTACTATGTTCAAGTCAATACCATTGAATTAAAATATTACGTAGATAAAGGGATGATGCCGAAATAACGATCTAAACCTTAAAAGATTTGATTCTATATTATAATTATCTTTTCCTACTCCTGTACTTTTATCTGTCATTTATATAGTCACGAACACTAATATAAGAATATAGATAATATGTCCGCAGAACATTCCGTAGAAAACTCTATCTAGTCTACTCCCCTTAACAGCACTTGTGCTTTTTTGAGCCAAAACGACATGCCTAGCTGCCAAAGCTTACACCTAGGTTAATTTGACCAATCAAAATACTTCACCAAATTAATCCACCAATCACAATACACATTGACTGTCAATCGGAACGTTAGGTTCTTTTTGGTATGTAAACTCTTTTACTAATTTAACTCTTTAAAAACATGGTATCAACCAACCAGAATGCAGCTATATTAAAATCGACCAATCAGGTAAAAGAACTCATTTCTCTAATCATTAGGTGTTTTTTAGTCCCTATTTCACAAGTTAAATCGATTGTGCAACTTTTTTTTTTAAATATAAAACCTGGCAAGTGCACATCAATTTAAAAACAAAGTTAACCATAGACACATATTTTGTCGTTTTCGAATGTTTCCCGCTCGTTTGTTGTTCTGTGCTTCGTTCGTTCGTATTCTAACCTAGGTATATTAATAAAATTTTGGTAATTTAATTTTGCATTTTATTTGAATTCTAGTCGTAGAAAAAGTATTGTATGCAACGGTGTATAACTAAGTCAAAAAATACTCGTGGCGTCTTGCTTTACGATGTTCGCCTGCGGCTCACATCGTAAACACACCACTCGTCTTTTTTGACCTCTCTTATACAACTGTTGCATAAACTACTATAATAAACGAGTCCAAACTTAGTGTATTGCGTTTCATATGTTTTATTTACGTTTTCTCCTAAATCGTATCAATTAAACTCAATTCTGTTTTCCATGCATGTTCCTTATTATACCTACCTCAATATAGGGTTCCGTGCCACGTATAGTAGAAATTTTATAAAATGTCGGAATCCCTAGTAAATTTCTTAAGTGAATTCCGACCTAATTGCCATCTTATGTAGGTCGGAATTCACTTAAGAAATTTACTAGGGATTCCGACATTTTATAAAATTTCTACTATACAACGCAACATTATTTGTATTAAATCATTAAATTGCAAAAGATGAATGAATGATTATTGACATCTTAAAATACTGTAGACTCATCTCGTTGAAAACAATAAATTCAAGTTGAAAGAATTAGCACTGTGGCACGGGTTCTTATGTACAATTACGTATTTGATTTTACTTATGAAAGATATTTAAAACAGCCAACAACAGTATGTAAAATTAGGAACCATACCTATCCCAAAATAAATATAATCTAAACGCCAAACGCCATAAGATGCCAATGCATTTAACTCGTATTAGAGAATCGGGCATTCCGCGTTAATTCCAGTTATAACCCCGTAAAGATATCCGACAAATTTTATAACACCAATATGACTAATTTATAGCACTGCTCATCAAACGCTATAAGAGCGCATTAACTATGGATCTTCTATAGTACAAGCAACCTAATTCTAAAGTAGAAACAGTCTATTCTACTTTGGCTAGTGCATTAAAGATGTTACTTTTTGTTGAATTGCAGAAAGCTAATGTGACAAATGCTTAGGTAATTATTTATCAGTATAAAAGTACCTTAAGTATTATCGTGGTATTAAGGTATTTAATAGTAGTAACGCGTATGCCTGTCTGATAATGAGTGTCGAACACCTCGACTATGGCTTAACAAAAGGGGGGTGATTCTCTCAACACAGCGCTGCGTCGATCTCAAAGGTGAAATTTTATCTGGCAAGTTTAAGAAGTCCCGTCGGAGCGTACAAAACACATTTTGGCGCGTGCCTTCTCAATTAGGCAGCAGGCAGGTGAGTCGAGTTCAGTGTCGTATAAAGCTGCCTAATGTATTAATTCAATAAAAAAATACATTTATAAATTTTCATCGACAGCGGGCATAAACTACGCAGAGTTTATCTGCCGCTGGTATCACTCACATTTTATGTAGGCAGCTTTCATAATGTTGAAACTTTTGTTAGGGTTGTTACATATTTTTCGCATGTGTCTGAAGGCAACTCGGTGATTATATATGGTAACATAATATTCCGCTTACGTACGCTTAAGTACGCTTTCCATTAACATTTGTAAATTTTGGGAGGGTGTATTAATGCAAACTTTAAGTCGTGGAGATCATAATTTTTTTCCACACACATACTTATTCTATTATAAATACTTATGAATTTACAATATTTTAAAAGTTCAGCATCATTTTCAAATGTTTTCCTTTTCGAATTAGGCACAATTGTTTTTAATAATCTTATTTGCCGCCGGTAGATTTGAAATTGCTTCCATAGCTGCTTGAACCATAATCAATTACTGACTGGGCTAGAGATAGGAACAACACTCAGAGTGTTTTGTAAGGTATTTTGAATTTCAATATTGTTAACTTTGACAAAACTGACCTTAATTTGTTAGAAGTATGGTTAATGCGGGGTCCCCAACCGAATGAGTTATCAAACTAATCCAAGATACGTGAGGTTGTGCGGGGTAATCAATCTCTGGATATATTAGATCGAATTCTTTTACCAATAGAAAGCCGCGTTATTTGTGAGTGTTTGGCTGTTTTAATTTTCTACGCAGAAAGAGTCGCGGGCAACAGTACTTGGACCACCCTACGCAACAGTCAATAAAAACGGTCAAAAGCGAGTCAGACTCACGCACGGAGGGTTTCGTACGATCGGACAGTACCTATGTGTTACTTTCCGATTTGAGCGAGCCCAACTGACTGAGCATTTTTTAGTATTAGTTGTTTTTCAGTTTGTACTACGATCATACCATATTTTGATGTTTGTATGTTTTGCCGCTTTTACGATACCTGTAACAAAAATAAACTATGTTAAAAAAAAGGTTAATTACAACACATTTAAAAAAAACAGTAAATCAGATAAATATTCTGAAAAAGAAAACATCCCGTTATATTACAGTTCAAAGGGTTATATTACAGCTCTTTTAAGTAAGGACGGACGGACGGTTAGCTTTGGCATATTAATAGGGGCTACCTTTAGGCACGGAACCCAAAAAAAATAGATATTTCAACATACATTTTGTAATATAGCTATCGGCCTCACTCAGATCCCATACGTCCGATCCTATCCTATTAGCTTACGCTAGTGACGATTACGTCCTTCCTTAGTGATAGTTATTCATACACAAGTTTAAAAATGGAACGAGTTATAATAGTCTAAGATCCGATATAAGAAATATATACTCTCATCAGTTATCTTTTTTTTAAGGCACACGAGCACTCAGGCCACCTGATGGTAAGTGGAATTGGAGACCCATAGACATTTGAATTCTCAAGACTATAATTCTAAGACCTCAAATGCGTTGACAACCCTGAAGAATAAGATGGAATCCCTCTATGCTAATAATTTCACCGGTTGTATTATCCCCACACCGGAACACAACAATGCGAACACGGTTGTTTGGCGAATGGTTAATGGATAAGATGGTGGTAGCGATCCGGACGGACCCTGCACAGGGTCCTACTACCACTAAAATACCTATCCTACCTATTTAATCGTATATTAACTGATGAGGGTATATAAATAACATTTACTCAGTTTATACCTGGCAACTCCGCAGTTGCACAGGGGATAAAGCAGACACCCTTTGATTTTTCAAGTCTGTTAGGTATATTCTCTTAACTAGCGTAGGTACGAATGAGGGAAGTAAAATAAATCAATCAAATAAAAAAAAAGCAATATTATCTGCACGCAATTTAGTTAGGCAACCTATTTGCGAGTCGAGGTATTTATCTATCATTTGTTATCACTAATAAATAACAGATGAGGGTATATATTTCTTATTCAGGATCTCGCACTAAATGTTTCTGAGCACGACGGTACGCTATTAGCTATAGAAAACAAAGTTGCAAGCTATTTGTGATTCAATCGACAAATTAGTTCACATAGATGTATCCACGCTCGCTTGGGCTCTATGGAATCAAGACGTTTATTGACAACAATCACGATCTAAGTAACCAATTAGAGCAAAGCTGTTCATGCATGAGGCACCCTCAAATGTCACACTCGCTTTGTTTGGTTGTCACAACACTTTATTTCGTATAAATGTACCTCATTGTTGATAAAGACTATTTCTAATTCTATTCTATTTCTACTTTAACGAAAAACAAGCCAGCATTATTATGTGTAGGACTAAAGTCCATAGGTTCCAACTGCCTTGTCTTATTTAGTAAACACTTTTATAACCTCAAAACGCATCGTTTTTGGCTTAAATGGGTGTTTTCTGGTGAATAAAGCAACTAGAGACCAAATTTTGAACACAATTTTCCTGATTTTATATAATGAATGGTTATTTATGTAAAAAATATGTATTAATAATTATAATTGTGGTTGCCGGGTTAGAATAGTGCCACTCATGTCTTCCCGTGGATGTCGTAAGAGGCGACTAAGGGAATACGGCCTTGTAGTACTATAAGGCGATGGGTTTGCAACCTGTCACTAATACACTGGTAAACATCTTAGCCTGTTTGTGCAAAATGTGGTTACAGAATTATCAAAAAGTCTTTTTAAAGTTGTTGGGAGTTGTTGTAGGGAGCATTTTGAGGTTATAAAACTGTTTACCAAATGATACAAGTCAGATGGTATGGATTATATACATAACCTAGCCACATTTGAGGTGTGACAGTGTAGCGCCTCTCTTAATGAAATAAGTCACTCGTTCAAACTGGTTTTTAATCCACATGTCCTGCCCGGGAGCTCAACTATCTTTAGGGTTCCGTACCTAAACAAGGAAAGTACAAAACCCTATAGGATCACTTTGTTGTCCGTCTGTTTGTCTGTCCAGATCCTTTTTCTCAGGAACGCGTGAAGGTATCAAGTTTAAGTTAACATCAAATTCTTATGTCTGAGGTCCCTTGAAGATGAAAAAAATCAAGCTTCCTAGTCTATACAATCCAAAGATAGCCTATAAGGTATTTCCTATAGACCTAGAATCATGAAGTTTGTCTTGCTTTCCTTGTTGAAGGAAGGTCTCACTGCACAAGTAAAGGAAAATAGAATCGAAAATTAGTCGTTCCATAACATTTTTTCTTGCGATTCCAAACTTACTTTTCAACGGCAAAGTCAAAGTTTATAATCTTCGACAGTTGATAAGCGTGACGAACGAACTCGGAACCCTCGGTGCGCGAGTCCGACTCGCGCTTGACCAGCTTTTTTGTATTAGTGAACAATCACAATGACTTCGACCGAACAGTACAGTCATCCTCCAACAGATCTCATTAATCTAAAGATTGATAACAATATTGAGAACCATCTGAATCATTTTGAATCTAGGAAGCGATCAGCAGTCTCAGTTCTCAGAACACCATTTACTGCCCGAGGGACGGAAACTGGGTATTACACCGGCTATAAGCGCGTGTATAAATCACTAACAGTGATGTTATTGTCTAAAGGCGTATAAGGCGACCCCTAGGGAATGAAATGTTTGAGATCGAAAGTCAAGTATGCGAGTTGTGTATGAGTATACCGAGCAAAGCAAATAGCAGACTTGTATTTTTGACTGTGGGGGCAACTTTAGCGAAAATTACAGTTTTCGAGTTTTTATTTTTCAAGAGCTATCCAATGAAACCTCACTCGATGTTATAATAAAAAAAACTTTGCTATACCTGAAAAAAATAACTACTGCAAATAAGACATTTTATCTATATAATCGTTATTGTTAAATCTTCATATATCTAAGATCGTATTGCCAATTTAACTCAAAACAACGCCCACGTTTTCGGCCGAGCTATCTGTATGTAAATACGGACGGCTTAAAATTCGTAGCTGCACACTTTAATACCTTGTCACTTTAACATCATGTTCAAACATGATGTTAAATTACTACTGTACAAACTATCAAAGGCGTTGCAGCGATAAGGTACAAACGTGAGCAGTTACTTATAAGGCCGACGCACACAAACCGTTATAACTTAAATAAGTGAAATGATACAATAAATAAATTCCGTTTAATTAGTGTATTAAACCAGATATATTATCTCAACTAACGAGAACCAGTATTACCAAAAGAAACCGCAACGATTCCTACCAAGCACATTTTTATCTCTCGATTCATCTATCTCTGTCTCTTAACAGTTTCGTAAACGGGATAGAGCGAGTAAGGTTGCATGTAAGTCAGACCTCAATAAGTCTTTCGTGTTAAGTTTTCTGGGTGAGTTATCTTGCCAACTCTCATTAAGCGTTCAATTAGCTAAAAACATAGGTGGTCTGAGATATAAATTTACTTTTTCACCGCCCAGTACTCCATATTCACTATGTTTTATTATGGGAACAAGGAAGCTTGGCACTGTGGCCAAATTCTAAAAGTTACTATGCAAGATATGTTCAGCAAAAAGGTTATTGTCATCACAAATCAGATCCTTGATACCTAGAATAGAGGATTGTTGACGTCTTGGGTAACTTTTATGACTCCTAAATGATGTCACCTTGTACCGTCGAATAAAGTTTAAGGAGAAGTTTTGTAGATGTGGATTGCAAATGAATTACTTTTATAATTAGAAATACAATTTAAAAGCTTTGGTAATCTTAGCGGATTTTGAGCACATCTTCGTTTTAAAGATAAGTTAGTGTTTTAGCGACAGTTTTTTTTTAACACTGCTTTCTATTTTGCTACAGTTTAAAGTTGGTAGGTTACTTAAGTTGCCACCTTCCGACTCTACCATCAGATGATCTTTGAGATATTGCATTGGCATCTGAGGGGGTGTCTATCATTTTATTGTTCGATGAAATGATAGATGTAATGTATCATTTCATCGAACGCTCTTTTCACCTGAAACCATTGTTTTCAGGGTATCTTAAACATCTAAGCTAATCTAACCTACGTAATAAATGTTTAAGATACCCTAACGACATAATGGTTTCAGCAGAAAATAGCGTTCGATGAAATGATACATTCGATGAAGTGAAAACCATCTAAGGCATTATTCTATTCGGTAGAACAATATTGCTTTTGACATGTTATAGTATTTTCAACGTTATGATACTCTTATTTACTTGACCGTAATGGCGGCCAAATTGAAAGCTTTACGGTAACATGTCAAAACAGTCATTGTTTTACCGAGATTTGGTAAAATATTCAGGGCAAGAGCATGTCGGACCATGCATAGTGTAGGGTTCCGTAGCCGTTAAGTACTACAAATATAAAAACCAGGCAAGAGCAGGTCGGACCATGCTCAGTATAGGGTTCCCGTTAAGTGCTACAAACATAAAAATCAACAAGTAATAACTAATTTTCTATTTAAAGTCAATTAATTGGTGCCGTCTTAGATGATTTTAGTACACCAGGTATAAACACTTTAATCGCCTGTATCACAAGAACCAATGATGTCTACTTAGTCGTGATAGTTTTTCTTTAAAATTGGTTATATGTTCTTTCATTTTATTTTTTTTCTGATTTTTGGTATTTGTAGTTTTGGCTGTAGGGGGGGGGACTCTTTTTTATGTATGCTCACCGATTACTCAGTCAATTGTTAACCGATTTTGAATATTTTTTTTTGTTTGATAGAGTATAACTTCCGCGGTGGTCCCATTGTCACCAAATTTGAATCTGATGAGGGAATTAATGAGGAATTGAGGGAACTTTTCAAATATTTTAGGCAAACATATAGTGATTTTAGTATTTTTAGTAACAAATCTAGTATTTGCATTCAGAATGTATTTTTTCTTGAGCACTAAAAATATTAAAATAAAATAAATGTTTAAATAAACAAAAAACTGCCTTCAAAAACGCAAGAAATAACTTTTAAAATTATAGGCACCTACCTAATAGGTTAGTCGAACTGAAGTCGCCGACCACAATATTTTCACCAAAAAAGCCGACTTCAGTTAGTTGGCCTAACCTATTAGGTACATCCCTACAATTTTAAAAGTTATTTTTTGTGTTTTTGAAGGCGGTTTTTTGTTTTTATTAATGGCGGCCCACCGCTATATTCCGCTGTGATTTCGCCAATGTCAAGTGAATAGAGTAAATCAGCAAGAATAAATGAAACGTAAAAGCCGGACATCTTTCAATCGCCATCTTCCCTCACCGATAGTTACTGGCGATGAGGACAAATGTTCGTTAAAAGAGCATTTACTATTGTGGACTAAACAGAAGCATAATAATATGATGTTAGCTCTTAATTTTAATAAATTTTTTTCTTCTGTCATTTTCTTATCGTCTAATTTTTTAAACTCATTCAAAAGTAAGTGATAATGGCGTTAACTCCAACAGCATGCATAAACGCTCACGCTAAATGGTGCAAAGTTTAATCTGCTTTTTTTTTTATGGCATCGAAATGGCAAAAGAGCACACAGGCCACCTGATGGTAAGTGGAAACTGTGACCTGTGACCCATAGACATTCACATTCTCAAGACTGCAATCTTAAGACTGCAAATGCGTTGCCAACCCTGAGGACTAAGATGGAATGCCTCTATGCTAGTTATTTCACCCGTTGTCTTATCCCCGAACCGGAACACAACAGTGCGAACACTGCTGTTTGGCGGCTGACTTGACTTCCCTGTATTTGAAACGATTTCAACGACAAATAAATTATAGCAGCAATAATAGTCTGTTTTGTCTCTGGTCACAAAGAAATTTCCGGAAACAGACACATTTATGGCGTCTAACCTTTTGTTTCTCGAACAATATTAGTCCGGACATTGAAATTGCGGCAATTCACGTTGGTGGAACGCTTTCATCTCGTGGAAAACGACAAAGTCGTTGGAGTGTTTGCAGAAATATTTGTTAGGACAACATTATACTCGTAGCTATAACGCTTTGCTGTAAGTAAATAGGAACAGAGATGGGCATTAACCGATTAACTTTTTAATCACCTAATTAATCGATTGAACAATCGATCGTCACAAAATTAATCACGATTAAATTAATCGACGGAGTACACGAAGAACGATTAATTAATCGTCATTTTAACTGACTAAATTTCACGATTAAAATCTCGATTCCAAATTGGAACACGCACGGTACAAAAAATCAATATGTTGTAAATGTTATACAGAGGGTAAGCTGTTAAGCTGTAGCAATCTGTCAACGTAACTCGAAACTTAAACTTACAAAAGGAACGATTTATTCCTAATATTAATCGAGAGAAAATTAATCTAATTAATTAATTGAGTAACAACTTAGTCGCTGTTAATTAATCGGCGATTAATTTAATCGTGACTAAATTAATCAAAACTCTTACGACTAAGATTAATCAATCGCCATTTTTTATCGTTAATCGTTAGTCGATTATGTTTTGCCCATCACTGAAAAGGAATTGTATAATATATTTATTGATCGGATCGGATTAAAATTTCTAATAAGTAATTATATTTAAAGTTACTTTTTGTCAGCAAGTCTGGTATTATGTAGGTACATAATACTATGGATAATGAGTACCAACTTGAAATACGGTTTGTAGTGACAGTGACTCTATCTACAAAGCTAGCGAGTTCAAAGCAAGTAAAAAAAAAAAAAAAACAGGGGACAATTTCACACAAATTGACCTAGTCCCAAACTAAGCTCTAGGCTTGTACTATGGGTACTAGACAACGATAAACATACTTATATACAGAAATACATACTTAAATACATAGAAAACATTCAAGACTCAGGAACAAATACTCGTGCTCATCACACAAATATCTGCCCTTACCGGGATTTAAACCCGGGACCACTAGCCTCGTAGCCGTAGGCAGGGTCACTACCAACTAGGCCAACGTGTCGTCAAATTAATATAGTAGCTCTTATAAACCTGTAGCTGAAAAGGCGACCATATCGAAAAAGCATTATGATTCCTAAAACAAGATACGTGAGGCTTTTAACGTATATTGTTGTTTACAAATCAGTGATAATAGAAAGCGCTAATAGATCGAGCAATGCAAAACTAGTATAACCTTGATTTCACTGTACCATTCAATATCCCAAGACTAGAAGTTAACCTGCCAAAAGAACTAGTCGCGTGCTCGTTTATTAATCAGTATTTTCTTCTGCAAGTCTATTTTAACTCAGTTGCTGTCATTGAAATAGGGTCAATTTGGAATAATGTTATCCTGAACATGCCTAAACGCAAACTCAAACTCAAAACGATTATTTAAATGTGATAAAAAACACACTGCAACACAACATCTTTTTTTTTACAGAAAAATATCGAAAAGTAAAATAATAAGAGATATAGATCTTGTATACTAAGTAGTTAATTTAGAGACGTTGCGCTGTAGTGTGAGGTCAAAAAGGACGCAGCTCAGCATGCGTTGTTTAACTACTTCAAAGCGTAATATAGCGTGTGAAATATAGCCCGTGTGGTTGCCGGGTTAGAATAGTGCCACTCCATGTCTTCCCGTGGATGTCGTAAGAGGCAACTAAGGGAATAAGGGCTTGTAGTACTGTTAGGCGATGGGCTTCCAACCTGTCACTACTACACTGGCACATCTTGGCTTGATTGTGCAAAATATGGTTACAGAATTATCAAGAAGTCTATTCAGACTCTGGGAATAAAGGCGTAATGTTATGTATGTATGAAATATATATAGTGTAGTCATATATATATGATATAGCAAACTATTAATGTAAATTATTAAATAATGTAGTAGAAACCTGACGACAATGCAATATTTTTGAGCCAAGAGCTGGAATGTGATTCTCTTAAGCAATCACTTTTCAACTCGCAGCTAATATTGACCTGCGTATTTAAGTTGTCCCGTCAGAGCGTAAAAAACACATTTAAGCGCGTGCATTCTGAAATTGGCAGCTGATCTGAAGATGAAGTCGGAAGGTGGCAGAAAAACCTATCGATTTTGAAATTAATAAATCTGCAAAAGTTCCAAAAAATAACAGTTGGCAGAATTTTAATAATTTCTTTGCATTTCCATCTCGTTTTTCTACAAAAACATAAATTGACGTAAATTTCCAACTAAAGCGGTTATAACATTTTATGAACACAGAAAAAGGTTCTCATTTATAGGGAAAGTATGACATTACGTTTTTATTACAGTAATTTTGGGCCCGATGTCAGGTATAGTAAAAATTACCCTTGACCTTGGCAGTAAAGTGACAGTACACGAGCAGAAATGAGATACAAATAGGGTTTAATGCTCTACCAGTCATAAAATCAAACTTTAAGTGCAAAATGCTAACGTTTCTGTTTTCTATCGTCTCGAAATGCATGGAGTCGTCATAAGCGGTCGAGTGATCTGTCATCTGCTTACGTCAATCCCATACATTTTGACGATTTACGAAAATCCATAAATTACCATATTGCATCTTGACTTTGACATGTTATCGTATTGTCAACGTTACGATAACTCTTATTACTCGACAGTAATGGCGGTGTACGATAAACAAACGCAGTGCACTGTAGAAATTTTTCATAAATTGTGGTGGCTTCATTACACTTTACCTAGGGCCCTGGTTATACCCTGCCTTCTGAAACACAATCAGCTCAGGAGTACTCCAACCACAATTGACAGCACTTAGACGCTTGCAAGCCAATTTAATTATACATTTATAAAAGCAGATCTCGAGAACGTGACTTCACTTTATCATTCGAACAAAACGGAAGAAGCACTATTTCGGAAATACGTCATATGGTTACACGATTGAAAAGCGTTCCTAACTACGCAAAAAACTATATACTAAAATTACTTTACAGGCGGCTAAGTCAAAAACATGTCAAAAGCAATATGATTTTACCGAATAGAATAGATCCACTATATTTCACATAACGCTTAAAGGTGACTTTATTATGAGTCTTATACTATAGTTTGATTATACAAAACGTAAAAATAACATGCAATGTTTACGAAATAGGAATTAGTTAACATTAAAACTAGATACTCACTTTTGTACTTTATCTTTATGACACACAAACATTCATAACATCACGCCTTCATTCCCAGACGGGGGTAGGCAGAGAACGCACAAAAGATAACCATGACCATCACAAATTCAAAACGTATAAGTAAAATTAATTTGTCTCTTGAACGCAGAAGCGTTTCGCCCGAATCAATTCATTCATTTTATGTTGCCTTTAAAAATTATGATTGGAATTTTATTAACGATTATGACATTGACATAAATGAAAAATTTAATAAATTGTTGAGATTGTTTACCTATTATATTGACTTAAATTTTCCAATTAAATTATTTAGGTTAAAAAATAAACATAGTTTACCTTGGCTAACAGACACAGTACGCGAACACTTAGTGAAATTCGAAGACTTAAATATCTTACGTCGGCAATATCCTACTGAACAAATTATATCAGACTGCATATCACACTACGCGGATATAATTAGAAAATCAACCATAATAGCTCGTCAAAAATATAATAAGCAACGTATGGCGGACTGCAAAAATCCTGCAAGAGAAATATGGCGAGTCATAAATGATGAGATACGTTTTAAGCCAAGAAAAGGAAACGTGTGTCTCAAGGACGACTACAATGTTGACGTGCCATATAAAGATATCCCTGACCAGTTTAATTCATATTTCTTAAGTGTAGCCAAGAATTTTGCACTCCGTTGTAACAACGAGCAGTCCGCTGGTTATTTGCGACGTCATATACGTGATCTTGATGTTCCGGAGCTCACATTTCCCTGCGTCACGCAAACTGCCCTTGACTCAGCGCTGCAGTCAATGCTCAAGGCACGAAATACTTTGGATATATATGATATTTCAGTAAACACAATCATATCCATTTGGCCAGTTATATCCATCGTCCTCGTCGTCTTGATCAATGACATGTTTCAGTCCGGTGTCTACCCCGACGCACTGAAGAGCACGCGTGTATGCCCGGTGTACAAAGGGAAAGGTGACAAATACAGTGTTGACAACCATAGACCTATTACTATTGTTCCCACCATATCTAAGATGATAGAGGGCATTATTTCGTCTCATATTATGCATCATTTAGAGACCAATGAATTATTGACCGACAAACAGTTTGCCTATAGACAGAATAAGTCAACGTCACTAGCTGCTTGCCAGATCATTGACTCGATTATTATGGGCATGGACTCAAAGTATAAAGTTGCCGGAATTTTTTGCGACCTATCTAAGGCATTCGATGTCGTAAATACCCAGCTGTTGCTGGAAAAAATCAAAATGTACGGTATCCATAACAACGTTCATAAATTATTAACTTCATTTTTATCTCGCCGCAAGCAAGTAGTTGAGGTAGCCGGAGAAGCTGGTGGCAAACATAGATCCAAGCCCGGGGACGTCGAGATGGGCATCCCTCAAGGATCCTCCTTGGGAAATGTCTTATTTTTGATGTTTGTAAATGATCTCCCTAGCACAATTACTGATGGCCTAACTGTATTGTTCGCTGATGATACTACTGTCGTAGTATGTGCCCCCACTTATGAGCAACTTAACCAAAGGATAACTAAAGTGTGCGAGCAGCTACAGCAGTGGTTCTCAACGAACGGGCTTATCCTTAACGTGGCAAAGTCAAGCGTCATGCTGTTTTCTGGTAAAGGTATAGTGGCACCCCTGTCTATAAATAGTCCCTTACCATTGTGTCAGCGGTGTAAATTTTTGGGCTTCACGCTAGACGGAAATCTAAACTGGAAGCAGCATGTCGATTTACTTTGCGTCAAGTTGAGCAGTGCAGTTTTCGCTTTACGAAAGCTAAAGCCAATTATAACCAGTGATGGTCTAAAGCAGGCATATTTCGCTTATTTTCATTCATTGCTGTCTTACGGTACAATGCTGTGGGGCAATTCCACGGACTCAAATCGCGTAATGATCCTCCAAAAACGAGCGCTCAGAATCCTTGCCGGTATTAAAAAACGAGATTCATGCAAGAAGATATTTTCTCAATATCGCATTCTGACCCAATATTCCGTGTACCTATACCAAATTATAATGTATACACGTTTAAACCTCCATACCTTCGCGCGAATGGGAGTCGAGGGCAAGGTCACTCGCAGCACTGGCCGCCTGCGGCCGGCTCCGAGCCGCACGGCGCTAGCCAGGAAGAACCCGCGTATTATCGGCCCTAAATTCTACGAGCACCTACCCGCTGACTTAAAAAATGAATCCAGTGACGAAACATTCAAGCGTCGATTGAAAAACCTTTTGTTGGATAAAGCATTTTACTCTGTAAGTGAATTTATTGACGCTGAATTATGACTTATACCTATACTTTTGCGATTGTTTTATTGTTAAGTATTTGTGTGCTATAATAATCCATTAATTTTTGACATTGGCTTTTGCTAAATGATTATTATTATTTTATTATTTTTTAGTTTTACTTCTTTGACGATCATAATATGAACTCTGTAAAATTGACATGTTGTTCAATATAACTGTAACTTATATTATGAAATAAATAAATCTAATCTAATCTAAATCTACCAGAAATACTAACAACTCTAAAAAGACGTGTTTCTTCAGGGACAAGTCTTGTGACTTGTGCATTCAGGCCAAGATGTTTACCAGTGTATTAGTGACAGGTTGCAAGCCCATCGCCTAACACTACAAGCCCTTATTCCCTTAGTCGCCTCTCACGACATCCACGGGAAGACATGGAGTGGCATTATTCAAACCCGGCAACCACACGGGGGACTTTATCACATTATTAGATAATCTTGTTTGCCAATGTTTCTTGTGCGACAAGGTACAACAGTGTGTTTCTACATTTAACAGTACAAAGGCAAACTCGTATGTGCTGTTTAACGCATTCACTTGCAGGGGGCGTGGCCTAGGAACAAACTTGTATGACATTGAACGCATATATGCGTCGGTGGTAGCAAATGCATTAAGGACTGTAATATAGGGTCTCTTCAATGGGCGACCCGGCCCGGCCCCGTCACCGACACATCAGTAGACATCCGACATCTGATATGTCAGTGCTGGCGCCGGTTTGTCATTGGCAGCAACTCTCCCACTGGTGTGGGATCTTTATCTTTATACAACGTGTTACAAAATAATCTTTAAAAAAGAAATTACGAAAGTAGTGTCAACCCTAGTAACTGACTGGGTAAGATGGCAGTTTCAAGACTCATCAGAATTAAAAAAAAAAAAACATTTGACATTTGTTAAGTTTTTACGACACGTTGGTCTAGTTGGGACCCTACCTCCGAAGCCAGCGGTCCTGGGTTTAAACCCCGGTAAGGGCAGAATATTTGTGCGATGTGCGCGAATATGTGTCCCTGAGTCTTGGGTGTTTTCTATGTATTTAAGTATTTATTTCTCTATATAAGTATGTTTATCGTTGTCTAGTACCCATAGTACAAGCCTAGAGCTTAGTTTGGGACTAGGTCAATGTGTGTAAGATTGTCCCCTGATATTTATATTTATTTATATTTAATCCTTTTATTTTCTCAACATCAATTTATTCACGCCCTAAAAATGTCTATGCGATGCCGTCACCCATTAAGTGTTTACTTAATTGCCTTTGAGAAATTGAACAGAATTTCAACATGACATTGACAGCTGTCATCTTGATATCTCTTCCCGCGTACCAATTATTATCGCTTGACAAATGGAGCCCATTCTTTTGTTAGATTTTGTCATCTCTATGGTCATTCTAGTGTCAAGTCGGAATAAAAATATAAGTGAATATTTTATAGCCGTCTGTTATACTCTCTGTTGATGGTTGTATTCGGCCCACTCGCAACTGCTAGTAACATAGACTTTAAAAAACCAATGCCAGAGTTTATTCAAGTAATTTTCACCCGGTCAATTTCCACTCATTAGGGTTATGTACCAAAGTGGTAAAAAAAACCGTTATGGTGAGACTTCGGCGTCTGTCTGTCCGTCTGTCTGTATGTCCCAGCAGATTTTTTTAAATAATGATGTACAGATACGGATAACACGAGAGTAAGAGATAGCTATCGTCAACTCATTTGGCGTAAACAGAGCGAAAGTAGTTAATTAGGTCATTTATGAATTTTCAACTTAAGGCGCAGCATTTACTTCCTGGGCTGAGATTCTACACGGTAATAACGCTATCGTTTTCGACATATTCACGTATTGTCAATATTGTGATAACTCTTATGTCATTTACAATAATGGCGACTGTGACATAAACTATTCTTAAATACGTCAAACGCGATATCGTTATAACGCAGTTTACGCAGTAGAATAGAGGCCCTGGGCCTCTATTCAACTGCGTTATAACGATATCGTTTTTGATCTGTTTCCGTATTGTCAACGTTTGGATAACTCTTATGTCATTTACAATAATGGTGACTGTGACATAAACGATTCTTAAACGTGTCAAACACGATATCGTTTTAACGCACCTGAATAGAGGCCCTGTTTACATATAATATCATTGCTGCTAGGTTTTTTTGTAAACAATAAACAATTATATCGTTTAAACTAAAATACATGGAAGAACGTATCTATGTTCTTTGAGTCCAAACTGTATATCCACCCATAGACAATATCTAACACCGTTCCAACATTTCGCCGACGGTCATTCTCTGTTCGCACCACTCATGAATAATGGGATTGTTAAACTTGTAGCGAGGAAATAGCAATAATGGTTGCAATTTATTGGGTCTCAATGATATCGGACACCTACATTCAGTCCCTAGGTAATAGTAAAGTAAAACAGGGTTTATAGATGGAAAACACGTAGGTATTTCGACTAGTATGACTTATGATAGCCCAATGGCTTTAATTCGTATTAAATAAACAACCCTGTGTGGGTGCCAGGTTAGAATAGTGCCACTCCACGTCTTCCCGTGGATGTCGTAAGAGGCGACTAAGGGATTAAGGGCTTGTAGTACTGTTAAGCGATGGGCTTGCAACCTGTCACTAATACACTGGTAAACATCTTAGCCCACTTGTGCGAAATGTGGTTACAGAATTAAAAAAAAGTATTTTTAGAGTTGTTAATATTTCTGTAGCTCTGCCTACCACGCTCTCGGAATGATGGTGTGATGTTATGTATGTAAATAAACTATAAACCTTCGCGACGGCGGGTCTCTATTCTCCTCGGTAAAACAATATTGCTTTTGACATGTTATCGTATTGTTAACATTACAATCAACATTTCTAACAGTTATATCAAAGTCATAAGCAAAATTTATTTTTCAAAATGACTATCGTTGAGTTTCTTGCGGCGTGTCTTCTCAGCAGTGGTCTCCTCTTGGGAAGCGCTGGTAGAATTTTGACGTGTAAAAGTGCCCATGCGGCCTACTTACCGAATAAACAACTTTTTTCTTTTTTTATAGCTCTTATTTACTTGACAGTAATGGCGGCTTAGTTAAAAACAATACGACAACATGTCTTCTCCTTCTTAGGGTTCCGTACCCAAAGGGTCAAAACGGGAGCCTATTACTAAGACTCCGCTGTCTGTCTGTCTATCCGTCTCTCACCAGAGTGTATCTAATGAACCGTGATAGCTAGACAGTTGAAATTTTCACAGATGATGTATTTCTGTTGCCGCTATAATAACAAATACTAAAAAGAGAATAAAATAAATATTTAAGAGGGCTCCCATACAAAAAACATGTTTTTTTGCCGTTTTTTGCTCGATATTAATAACGGCAACAGGTGGACGCTTGAAATATTCACAGAATATATAATCATATTAATCACTTTAAGAATAAATAATTTAACAGAATAAAATAAATATTTAAGGGGGCTCCCATACAACAAACGTGATTTTTTTTGCCGTTTTTTGCTCGATATTAATAATGGCAACAGATGATGGAGGCTTAAAATATTCACAGATTATTTAATTAAATTATTAAATAATTAAAATACATATTTAAGGGGGGCTCCCATACAACAAACGTGATTTTTTGGCGTTGTTTGCTCGATCTTAATACAAACACCGTGGTTATATAGATAATGGTACGGAACCCTTACTACGCGGGTCCGACTCGCAAAAGGCCAGTTTTTTATATTAATGGTGGTCTACCGGATATTCTGCAATGGTTTTGCCAATATCTAGTGAGTGAGAGTAAACAGAATAAATCTAGAATTATTTTAACATATGATAATAACCTGTAAAGGAAAAAGGCAATATACAAATATGAACTTCATACAGTCATAGAACCTTTTACTTCTGAACGGTTACAGCACTTAACAATAAACGTATGTAAAACAAAATGACTGAACTTTGTCGAGTCACCAACCCTCGATTGTTTAAAGCCCAGCGATCCAATCAGACGCAGAATGTAGGCCGTGACGTCACAGTGACAAGGGTCGTCATAGCGTAGGGTTGTCACCCGGGGTAATTGAATGGAGAAAGCCGGGAATTGTCCACGAGTGTTGGTAGTTGTGGGAAATTTTGCGAGTTTTAGCAGCCTCGTTACTACTTAAAGAGTGACATCAGTTTTAATGATTAGGATCCATGGTGAGTCAGATAGAGTTTTTGAAACTTTTGTCTATTTATATCTTTCAGTTGTTGTTGTCAAAACGATTCGTGAATATGCGATATTCAAATCCTCTTACAGCATAGTTCACAAAACAGTCGCCGGTTTTATTAATCAAAACAAAATAATAATAACAATAAAGTAGCTCATACATTCGTTGCAAATCGAAATTATCGTGGTGCGCATTAAAATTTGTAGAAGTAAAGTATTTTAACTGTAAAATCACGTAAATCAGTGAAATTGGCAAAATTTCGTATACGGCCTCTTAATTACAGCAGAGATTCTGTTGCCACCTAATTCTATCGACAAAATACCGGATCAAATTATTGACCTGCGTCTTTAAATTGTTACGTTAGAGCGTACAAACAGCATTTAAGGGCATGCATTCTCAAATAGGTAGCTTTACCCGTTGACTGAGCCGTGTGTTTGTATGTCTGTTTGGCGTAAAGCCGTTTTTAAGAGTAGAATCCCCCAATTTTATTGCAATTATTATGGGGTATATTTTCAAGGTTTTAACTTAATGTACTGACTTACATAATTACTACATTGTATTTTTTCTGATCGAACTTCTTTTGACCGATAAAGACTAAGCATTAAGTCCGCCATTTGTACTTTATCGTAAATAATGTAAATAACAAACCTACAAGAGCAACAAAGGGCTTTATAAGACAGAAGCTGTGACTCGTTCTGCTGTGACGTCACTATGATAAGGGTCGTCAAAGCTTAGGGTTGTCACCCGAGGTAAATGAATAGGTAAGACTGGGAAGCGTCCGGGAGTCGATCATGGGGAGATTAGAGAGCTCGAGGGCAATATTGCTTCAAACTTGAGTTTGTATGTATGTGTAAGCATCAGAGCTGTGTAACTTTATGAAAAAAAGATGGCGTCGTGGTATATTTTGTTAGGTATCCCTTCATTTTTAGGGTTCCTTAGTCAAACTAGGAACCCTTATAGTTTCGCCATGTCCGTCCGTCCGTCCGAAGCCTAGCGCAGAGACTCTTAGTACTAGAAAACTGTAATTTAGTATAAATATGCATATTAGTCACGTCAACAAAGTGGTAGAATAAAATGTAAAAAAGATACAGGTGATTAAAATGTTTAAATAGAAAATTATGTATTACTTGTTGATTATTATGTTTGTAGTACTTAACGGCTTCAAAACCCTACACTGAGCGTCGTCCGACAGGTTTTTGCCCGGTTTTTCATAATTAAATTTGCCATAATGGTCACTTTCATTTTCCCTAATACCACATACCATAATTTCCTTTGCCATAAAGGCTTTCTGAATACGTAAACCTATTCGCGAAGGTAATTTTGACATGCCATCGTATGGAGCCCTATAGGTTAGGTTAGGTTTGTTTTATTAGTTCTGTTCTGTAGTTTGGCACGATTATAAATAGTAGACTGATTACAATAAGAAAACATGTAATGCTTAAAGTAAATAAATATATTTCAATTTCAATATAACAATTCTGAATCGTTCACGATTGTATAAAAAATGTCTTTATGGCAAATGAATATTATGCCACATTATCGTTATGGCATATAAAATTATGTCATAAAAAAAAAGTTGTCATGTGAAATTATGTCATATGAAACACGGGCAAGTGAAATTATTGCATATGTAATTCGGTCAAATGATAGAGACCCATTTTGTTAGAGTATACAATTTTGTTTCATATCTATAATTTTTTATAACTTTCTATTAAACCGCAACGAAATCTAAATTAGAACAAAACAAAAATACCAACGTATTCTGGCAATTTATAAAATGGTTGTGGTTTTCTATTACTTGTGTACTTTATTTGTGTGGGATTTTATCTTATAGGCTGTCATCATAGGGTTGTCACCCGATAAATAGGGAAAACCGGAATTGTCTGCAAGTAGTGTTGCTAGTTATGGGAAGACTAGGGAGTGAGGGGTGGGTGTCCAATTTGCCACATCTCAATGCAATTACTGTTAAGTTTATATATATTAGCAAGTAGGTAAATCGATTATTAGAACACTCAATGTAAAAACTACAGTTAAGCTAATTTGCACCACATGTTAGACGTATATACAAGTCATAAGTAGGGTTGTCACCTTTCTTGTCAAGATATATACTATATGGTAAGTTATAGCGTCAAAAAATATAGTAAACACAGCAAAAATATACTCTTAGTAAATTTTATTTACGATCGCTGGCAAAAAAAAGTTACCAAAATTAACATAGCAGTCAGTAATTAAACGTGATAACGAAGTGTCAAGTTTTTTTTTGGTTGCGTTCAGAGACGTCTCTATAGACCAAATTTTATGTCACATATTTCGAACTTATTTAATTCTTAAAAATAAAGTATTTTAGCGTACTTTATGTCTTTCATATATTATAAAGTACGGACAGCCGAAATATAGTATAACTATATATTATAGTACGGGTGGCAACCCTAGTCATAAGCATCTTTTGATGACATGAATATACTCATCTGTATTTAGTTGTCCCTTGAATTGATATTTATTTATTTTATAACCCCCACCCCGTAACAACAGTGAGAAGACTGCTGGGCTGGGATTCTACACGGTAATAACGATATCGTCTTTGACGTGTTTCCGTATTGTCAACGTTTTGATAACTCTTATGTCATTTACAATAATGGCGACTGTGACATAAACGATTCTTAAACGTGTCAAACACGATATCGTTTTAACGCACCTGAATAGAGGCCCTGCATAGCTGCTGCTAATTAATGTAATTTGCACTTATTATTATTATTATTTTATTTTGAACAGGCAGTTGACACTGATATGTCCAAATCACTGTTCACTTAGTATGATTGTCAAACTTATTTTTAAACTGGTAAACAGTATAGAGTTCACGACATCAGAGGGTAATTTGTTCCACATTTTTACTATACTGTTTGCTATAAAGTTTTTGCCGATATTTGTATTGTGGTTTTTTTTTGCGAGTTTAAACTTGTGTCCTCTTGTGCGTGTGTTGGTGTTACGAGTAAACATGTCACTCAAGCAGCACTCGAGTATTAGCTGTTTTATATTAACATTCAATATTACTAGTTGTCTATTGTGTCTCTAATGTTCTGTTCATATTTTAAAAAAAAAAAATTTTCTCTTTACTGCTACGGTCCCCAAGGAAGAAACGCCTCGGGCATCACTTTGTTCCACATGTTTACTCTTATTGAATCTTTATTTATTTGTGTCATGCATTTACTGTCTTAAGATTGTAGTTTTAGAATACATATCGACAGTTAACCGCCAATCCCTCCTATCTCAATATGTTAAAACTTTACAGTGGTGCAAGTCAAGTTGCATTCGACAATCGTTAGCGATTATGTTTCGATTGATAAATGTATGGAATTGACGTAATCCACCGAGATAGTGTAACGTGACACTTATGTCAAATCCATATATTTTTCAATCGAAACATAATCGCTAGCGAGTGTCGAATACACCTTGTCTAGCCACACTGTAGACACAATAAACATAAATACTTTAACTTAACTTTAGGTTCGATCAGGTATTGCCAGGACGAAAGAAACACTACACTTATTACTTTATTTAATAGGAGATATTTCTATTGTGTGCGTTAGACGGTGGTTAAAAATTATTTGACCAAACGCAGTTAGGAAGTATTATTACCCCCTTACCATCAAATCGCCTGTGTGCTCGTGTGCATACTAGAAGTCTTAAAAAAAATAGATCTTGAAGAGATCGCTACAAAAATAGATCCCGTGCCACCAGGTCTACGATCCACCCTGACTACTCTAAGGGAGGACTCACATTGCGTATTCCGAGTCTTTGGCTCCATCTACCATCTGATGTACGAGCAATCAGCTATTTTGGGACAGTCGAGCAATTCTTAAGACTATGTCGATTGTAAACGCTAGCTCAACGCTATGACATTTAACCTCTTGCGTGGGAAGAGTCGACCAGCGAACCAAGACCCAGCGCGCCACTTACAACATTAGTGCATGACACCGAGCGCACGTGCCTTAATTATCAATGGTGTAATAAAAAAAACGAAGACTTCTGATTTATCTTCCTTATCTTTCTTACCTGAACGTCAACTATCTCAGTTCTACTTCCTCTCATAAGTCTTCTCGTGATACCCATTTGAGGGTAAGTATAACATCCTCCCTTTCAATAAACAAGTTAGACACCTTCAAATTCCGAATATTAATTACCAAGAATATTTTTTTTATTATGTTATACTGGAAATATTTTATATTAAATACATACTTTACTTACTATACATAAGATGCGTTAGTTAAACATTGCTTTCAGAATTATGAAAAATCGGGATTTTGGTCAATCCGGAATGAGTCATGGTTATTTTGTAGTGTGCCCAAGTTAGATACGTACACATGCAATCGTTTTATACGAACCTAAATAATCAAACCTTAAATAAATAACGCCAATAGACCTTTACGTATAAAACAACACGCCACAACTTCCCATCGATATCTACCTGAAATTCACTATTTACGTAGCTCGAAGCGTACGCATAATTAAATCCATTATCTCCGTTGAACCATCACTCGGTGTTTGGCTACTATAAATACATGTTACAGCGTGAAATTAGCTAAGTCTATTACTAACAAATTGTGAGCTTGCTACCGAAGGTTCAAGGATAGTTCAATCACCAACAGTGAACATAATAAAAATACAAGATTCACGTTTTTTCCCCTAGACTGGCAACCCATCATTTCACTACATCGATTGTACTCGTATTATTTCATCGAACGCTTTTTTTTGCTGATACTACCGGAGGGTGCATGCCCTGTCATACACAGAAAAATATTAGGGTTTTTCTTTATTGTGTCACTGTTTAAATAAAGACTTGAGACGCGCAGATGAAGCGCATGGGACTTGACATACTTCTACAAACCATTGAGTGAAAAACAAGCAAAAGCGAAGACCGAGTAACACGGGCCCGTGGCAGCAACTACCTAATTGAGAAAACACACCCTGAAATGTGTTTTGTACGCTCGTACGGGACAACTTAAACTTGCCGGTTAATATCAGCTGCGTCATGAAAACATACAGTTACGCTTAAGAGAATCGAGTTGTCTTAAGTGTTAGATGCAGCCTGTGTTCACGCGATTCCTTGACTACACTTGGGTATTGCAGTCATTTAAAGCCTTGTTGGTATTACATTTAATGTCCCGACTTAGTTAATACTTAGTAGGTTCCAAATTAAATTGAGAAGTCGTCAGTATATAGTCAAAATGGCAACAAAGAGAGTCAAAATATATTTCAAAAATAACTTCTCGTTCTGGTGTGACAACCCTACGTGGCTTAAGTTACATAATCGTCACCGCTCCGGGCGCGGGCTCAACTCTACTCGACACGGCCTATTTCCGAGAATTTGACATCCTTTCCTTTTGTGCCTAAAGATGGCTATCGGGAAAGTTTCGGCTACCCAGAGGGCGAGCCGGGGATATACATTTAAAATGTATCATTGCAACAATAATAAATAACAATTGAATATTATATAAAGTAAAATGAAAAGTTAAATATCAGGGGACAATCTCACACAAATTGGCCTAGTCCCAAACTAAGCTCTAGCCTTGTGTACTAGACAACGAAAAAATACTCATATAGAGAAATACATATTTAGATTTATTTTTACTGCAAAAGAGATGCATAAAAGTACTAACTGGAATAAATAACGACGAAACATGCAAACCACACTTTATAACATTAAACATTATATCTCTTACATCCTTTTATATATTAGAAATTCATGCGTAAACATGTACCAAAAGTCATGTAATTTAAGACATAAAGATAGTTTAGTTCTTTCTGCTCCATGTAAGTTGCAAATGAACAATAAAGGTCCCCATGCAATGTCCATACCAATTTATAACAGGATTTCTAAATATATTTCTAAGGAAGAAAAATATATAACATTTGTTAAGAAATTAAAAACTTATCTTGTAAGTACATAAATGACCGTAATCTCAGCAAGAGTTTATGGTTTATTAATAAAATAATATACAGCAAATAGATATAACTATAGAATTATGATAAATATAGAACCTTTTATAATTGTACTTATTTTTTAAACAATTTGCAATGCCCTAGAAGGGTCCATGTATGTACTTCTATTTTTTAAGACCACCTTGTAATGGTTATGCAAATAAATGAAATATGAAAAAATAAATACATAGAAACCATCCAAGACTAAGAAACTAATATTCGCGCTCATAAAACAAATATCTGCCCTTACCGGGATTTGAACCCAGGACCGCTGGCTTCAGAGGCAGGGTCACTGCCAACTAGGTATGAACGAGGAGGCAGGTTTTTTTTTTTTTTTCGATGGACTGTTCATCGGGGTGTCAAAACGATAGACCGCTCCATTCTACACATCACCACTCACCTTTTCACCTTTCTTTACATAAATGCTATTCTGACAATAGACTGGTGGTTATGAATATATCTATAGAGTTACAGTGTAAACGATTTTAATAAATCTTTCGAGTTGGGGTAAACTCGGTTAGAATAGCATAAGAGCGAGTGAGAGTGAACTATAAAATCGAAGGAAGTTTTTGGAGCATTAGATTTAGATTTAAAAAGTGAAGTGGCTGTTAGTTAAGCTAAACAATACTAAATATTACATAACATACATAACGTCACGCCTTCATTTCCAGAGTGGGGTAGGCAGAGCTACAGAATACCAACAACTCTAAAGTTGTTGATAATTCTGTAACCACATATTGCACAGTCAGGCTAAGATGTTTACCAGTGTATTAGTGACAGGTTGCAAGCCCATCGCCTAACAGCACTACAAGCCTTTATTCCTTTAATCGTTTCTCACGACATACAATGGAAGACATGGTGTGGCACTATTCTAACCGGGCAACCACACGGGTCTAAATATTAAGTAGATACTAACTACTCGTCTGAAAACAACAAATAGGCTACCATATGTGGTAAACTTTAGATCAGTGACTGGAGAACCTACTGCCTACTGTCAAGGTCAAGTGATAGGAAAGCTAAAGTGGCTGTAAAGGATAATTTCGACTAAACTTCTCGCATCGCATCGGATCAGAACGGATTTTACAATCTTTAAACTATATTATTCGTGTGGTTGCCGGGTTAGAGTAGTGCCACTCCATGTATTCCCGTGGATGGCGTAGGAGGCGACTAAGGGAATGAGGGCTTGTACATAGTACTGTTATGTGAATGGCTTGCAACCTGTCACTAATACACTGGTAAACTTCTTAGCCTGTTTGTGCAAAATGTGGTTACAGAATTACCAACAACTCTTTTTGTACTTGTTGGTATTGTGTAGCTCTGCCTACCCCACTCTGGGAATGAAGGCGAGATTGTATGTATGTATACGTAAACTATATTAAATCATGTACACAGTGTTTAAAGTCCATACTAATTACCAAGCCGCGCAGAGCAGCATGGCCGCGAGCGTCTTCCGCGACACGCGATCGTAGCCGAAAGTTTGTTGCGACGCGCGATCGGCTCCGTAATAAATACCCAATAATTTTATTACACGCGATCGGCTGTCTTCGCACCCGTTTGTATCCTTTCCTATACGATGGAATGCGAGCAGGACTGGGATTCTACACGGTAATAACGATATCGTCTTTGACGTGTTTCCGTATTGTCAACGTTTTGATAACTCTCATGTCATGGATAATAATGGCGGCCAAGTTAAAAACGATGCTAAAACACGTCAAACACGATATCGTTTTAACGCAGTAGAATAGAGGCCCAGTTTGGTTGAAATCACCCTTTAATAAAGCTAATCAATACTATATAGTAGATACTATCAACTAGTTTGTAAAGGATACCATGCGTGATAGACCTTAGGTTGTCAGTGACTGGACAACCTACTGCCTACTGTCAAGGTAAATTGGCTGTTAAAGCTAAACAATGCTAAATATTAAATAGGTTAGTACCTACTTAATATTGTAGCCTACCTAGTTTTGTAGTTAGTACTACAAACGATTAGCAGTGTGCATGGGCTGCCATGCGTGGCATACCCTAGGTCAGAGATTGACAACCTACCGGGGCCAAGATTGTACATAGTAAAAACGATATCGCTTTTGATGCGTTTCCGTTTTGTCAACGTTTTGATAACTCTTATGTCATTTACAATAACGGCGACTGTGACATAAACGATTCTTAAACGTGTCAAACACGATATCGTTTTAACGCACCTGATTAGAGGCCCTGGCCTCTATTATACTGGGTAATTATAACTATTTGCAAATATAAATCACCTAAGTACTTAAGAGGATTGTGAAGCGATGCTTAAAAGCTCCGGGCGATAACGTTTTTCACCTCCGAAATCGAATCCGATTTTCACGATTTTTGTATATTTTGTAGATGTTATGAAAAACTTGGTCCGTACGTTTCCGCTTGTTTTTTTTCCATTCAGTAAATATTATCTTGGAAAAAAAACGTACAGACCTAGTTCTTTATAATATCTACAACATATTCAAAAATGGTAAAAATTGGACAACGTTTCAGGGGAAGAAAACGTTATCGCATTTTGTATGGAATTGTTTTGCTTCACAATAATTGACCCATGATAGATCCCTGTCATAATGTCAGCGTCAAGTCCCGAAATAAAAATTACAACGAAATTAATCATTGGCTTTCTGCGGCAGAGTTCTATAGTGGCTTAACCATTACAGTCCACAATTAAATTTAGTACAGTAGCGGAATGAAAATATTCGTCACTTTTCAACTCTATGTCAATGCTGATAAGCTCTAAAAGGCTGTCGCCGCCAATAATTTACGAGCCCGGCTTAATGCCATGAGCTATGAGTTATATCCGATATGAAGGCCTATTAAATTAGTTGGGAATAGCCGAAGCCTTTTAGCCTAGCCAATAACCAAATTAGAACCTTTGGAGTGCTTTGATGGTGAATTTTTTTATTACTTTATCGATGGCATAGAGTATCCTCGACGGTTAGGGAGGGTGATTCTTCGGCATTAACCGACGTCAATATTGTCTCCATTTATTATTCAAAATAAAAATAAAACCTTTATTTTTTCTTTGAAGGTAGTTATCATTATTTTCGACAATATTTGTAGGCTACAATGTCGGCACTGAACGCCCGAATTCACCCAAGAAACTTGTGCAGAGTCCGTCCTGATCTTTACCATTATCTTATCCTTCAACCTACCGTCAAGCAAACTTATGATTGCGATATATTTAGAATTTGCTAACCTTAATGACTAAAATGAACCGCCTATAATGATTCCATTATTGGTTTTAGCCTTCGCATTACGACATAATGGTGCGAACACAACTGCATGGTGGCGATGTTTATTAGTTAAATAGTAGTAGCAATCGGGGAGGTCCAGGCACAGTTGACCACCTGGTTTATCGTAACGCACGAGAATGTCGTTCGTTTTGAGTGATAGAAAAGAAAAACGTTAGTAGCGTTTGCATCTTGCCTACGACTGCTATAAATAAATAAGTAAATATCGCAGGACAAATGTCACACAAATTGCCCTAGTCCCAAACTAAGCTCTAGGCTTGTACAATCGAAGACACTGTTAACTGTACATTTACTGCAGGGTCACTACCAACTTATCGATAATCGTCGATACTACTACCTCTCGATAATATTCAGCGTCGTCAGTCCAGTGAGACATGAAAGTGGTAACAAATCAACATTCGCTTTCACTTTTAAAGCACTAGTAAAGTGATATTAAAAGTGGTTTTTAATGTACGTTGATTAAAAAGCCATATTTTATGATCGAGTTTAATTATACGAGTGTGAACAACCTACGTGTAATAAACGTCACGGCGGGCATAAAACGGTAAGTACTTGGCTCGTTAACATCTCTATGGTCATAATCGTTAAATAAGGAATTAAACTCTTGTCTATGACACCCACTTGCTGGTAAGGGTTGTCTCACATTAGATTATGTTTTGAGATACACCATAATTTTTAACACTGCAGTCAATTAGGACTGCACTGATCAAATGCCGACCGTCCAGTGCTCTCATTACTGTACATAATTAGGCCTTATTACACCCGTGTGATCCTATTATGAAACTCGCAAACGCTCGTTTCATAAAACCACAGTCGTGTTATAAGCCCTGTTATTATGCATCAGTTGCATAAACTATTATTAACCATCAACATCAAATGGTTTACCTAACTTATCCTCTTGAGGCCCACCATACTACAATCCGGTAGATTTTTGTGAGTAGGAATTTGAATCTACCAGCAAGGAAATAAAGTTCAATTACCTTTGCACTTAAATGATATTTTCAATTTTGAGACAAATAAAAATGAACTTTATACTACTTTAAATAAGGTTTAAATTGAATTGCCTGGATTATGTACTTTCTATAGCACACCGGGTCTTACGAGGTTATATCCGTTCCCAATATTTAAACCGCGGATCATAGGTAAGTCTAATTCTAATTCTAACGTCTAGTCTAATGCCGCTGCCTCTGAAGCCAACGGTCCTGAATTCAAATCCCGGTAAGGGCAGATATTTGTGTGATGAACGCGAATATTTGTTCCTGAGTATTGGATGTTTCTCTATTTAAGTATGTTTATCGTTGTCTAGTACCCATAGTACAAGCCTAGGGCTTAGGTTGGGACGAGGTTAATTTGTAAGAGATTGTCCCCTGATATTTTTTTTGTTAATTAACGGTTTTCTAGACTGTGAAGGTGTATTTCGCCAATGTAGAGTTATTTATAGATACTTCCAGGGACTTATTAGAGAAATAATGACTATCACACGCGTCGACAATAAAATAGTTCGGCATAAGAGTTTTTCTCTTGTGGACTTAACAGTCTATTCCAAAAAAGAAGGTTACTTCGAGTTTTAAAATTTGACATTTACCACGTGCAAAATGTATCAAATTTTATCTGCGGTTTTAAAATGGAAACGGACATAAATGAACGTTTAAGCATAAACAATATGGCAGCGTTTGTTTACGTACCCACTAAAAATTCACAAACTGTATCCATTCTTAACGAACAAATGATTGGCGAGCGGGAAAACTCCCGAATAACAAAGTGACTTAATTACATCGCACAATTAATGGAACGTCATTTGCAAGAGCGAGAAAAGAAGTTTTTATAATAAAAAGTTAATTTCCCTAATTTGGCAGCTTCTTTGGAAAGTCTTTCGACCGGGATAATGGGAACTGGGAAGTCATGTTTGATGGCTGAAGTCTATCTTGCAAACATGCAGAATAGGTACTAGTAAACTTTTTCTTTTAATTTCCAGTTTCTTTCGAAGCTTTTTTGTTAGTAAGGGGGATCTGCGACCAATAGACATTTGCAACCTCGAGATTGTAATCCGAAAACTGCAAATACGTTGCCAACCCTGAGGTTTAAGACGAAATGCCTCTATGCTAGTAATTTTACTGGTTGTCTCATCGGAACGCCAAGCGAACACAGCTGCTTGGCGGTAGATTTAAGGATAAGATGGATGTTTTAATGTTTTATTTGGGCACAAACGGTACAATATAACTTACAGGTAAAAAAAGATGAATTTAACATCAACCAGCAAAGTTACCACAAGTTACAGAATCATATTTAAAATAGATGGACTGGACAAGGTCCTACCAGCTCTGGTGTTGTTTTTAGCCAACATAATTTGGTCATTAAACTGTTTAGACTCATCATATTAAATATGCTGAGTCCTTCCGGATTGCTACCATAGCCCGGACTACATGCGTCCGGAATCTCCGGACCATCCGGAATTAGAGGCGGTCTTCAGGATATAGGCTGTGTGGTCTTTTAGTCTAGTGGTATAGGCTATATTAAAGCGGTAGGTACACTAAGAAAGGGTCTTTTGAAATGCAACCCCTAACGTAAAAAATTGGTCAAGTGCCTCAGACCTAAAATTTTATTGTGGTAAACTTGACTTTGCCGTTGAAAAACTGTTGTCTCCATACATCGACATAAGTCGCGATTAGTTTACCAACTGCAAATGAGTTAGCAATCGCAAGCAAAATTATTATTTACTAGCGACCCGCCAGCGGCTTCGTTCGCTGCAATTTATTTTTCGTAACATTTTTTTATTTACTTTTGTAAAAAAAATATTTTTTTTATAAAACGCATCCTTTGTTACTTGTAGTACCTCCCAGAATATGTGTGCAAAGTTTCATGATGATTTGTCAAGTAGTTTTTGCGTGAAAGCATAACAAACATCCACGCTTTCACATTTATAATATTAGTAAGAATGATGGAGCAACAGATGAACTATTTTCAGATTTTTCCTTTACTTGTGCTGTAAGGCTTCCTTCTTGTCATTTCAAGATTCTAAGTCTTTGAGAGTCCCTTGAGAGTGTTGAAATATACTTTATTAGCAGCATAAAGGGCCGTATATTTTTTTTACATTAACTTGGAAGTTTGATATTTTAGAAAAGAAAGAAAGAAAAATACATTTATTCACTAAGCACAACAAGACACAAAGTGGTAGATAGGTGTGTCTTCGTATCAGTGAACCAGATACTGGCTCAGCATGATGCTGAGGTGTTAGGCACCTGCAGCGCTGATTTTCAGCCAGCACCGAGTGCGACAGACGGACGGAACGTTGCACAAACTAATATATAAACGAAATTGTAATTATTTTCACAGCTTCAAAGGACTGTAACTGTGGAATGAACTTCCGTTGTCCTTAAGGCAGTCCCCTTCTGTAAACTCTCTAAAGAGGAATTTAAAAACTTTGTGGCTGAATGAGTCGTGAAGTCAGGTTCCTATATTGATTAGAGTTGTTATTTATATATTTATGTAGGTATATATGTATATGTATGTATATATGTATATATGTGTGTATTATACATGTACGTTTATATTAGTTTGTGTACAAACTTGCTAATTTGTTTCAAATTTATTTATTTATTTATAAGTATTATCATTTCTTTTTACTTTTTGTGCAAACTTGTATGTGTCCAACCCCATGCATTGTCCTTACTCATTTGCTTCAGGGTTAGCTGGAAGAGATCCCAATTAGGGATAAGTTCGCCTTTGTACATTAATTTAGTATTATAATTGTAATATTTATATTTTTGTGCAATAAAGAGTTTACATACATACTGTAGACTTTAGTATATGGTTTTAATTTCAACTCGATACCCTCCACACGTTCCTAAGATAAAGGGTCTTGACAGACAGACGGACGGACGAACAACAAAGTGGTCCTATAAGGTTTCCGTTTTACTTTTGAGGCACAGAACCCAAAAAAAGGGATAACGGTAAGAAATCTACGCCTGCGAAGTCTCCATCGTTTTCTTCTGAATAAAGATGAATATTTGTAGTCAGCTAGGAAAAAACATCTCCAAATAACTAACTCTTAAGCTACGGTTACACATGCTCTAGAACAGCATGCTAAAAAGTGTGCTTAATATGAGCATGCTTATGAACTGTTTACATTTGCTAGCGATAAGCATGCTACTTTTATATATATAATAAGCATGCTCAACAAGCAAACCTGATCACACGCGCTAAAAGCACGTCCCCCCTCTCTCACCCGCGCTGCATGTAGCATGCCCAAAAATCGCACGACCGTCGATTTTTGAGCAATCTCGAAATGAGCATGCTCATTATTAGCAATGTTTCGACACACATACTACTAAGTAGCAATTGCTCAATAGTGGCATGCTTTCGTGCTAGTAATGAGCATGTGTCACAGTAGCTTAACAGGGTTATTCACCGGTCCTAAATAAGATATGTAGATGTTATTCCGCACAACACTCTTATAATATTTCTAATTAACCGGCCTCTAACATTACTCGGGGTTGATCATGAAATATTCATAAAACATAAGCCGAATGGGTTCTATAAATATCTACTGGTTATACGCTGTTTATACAGTTCTGAGGTGATATTCTTTAAGCAACGTCGAGTGAGACGTTGATTCATTTTGAATTTGTCGTAGAAATACGACGAAGTGAAAGGGACAGAGATAGGGTAACGTGCGATAGCTTTTAATTAAAAAAACCGGGGAAGAGCATGTTGGACCATGCTCAACAGGGAATGCAAATAACCGGTTAAAACCGGTTATTAACCGTCTTTTGCATACAAAATTCGGTTATTGACCGGTTATTTGCATTCCCTAATGCTCAAGTGTAGGGTTCCGACGCCATTACTACAAACATAAGAAAACGATGTCGAAAAACAAGAAGCATGAACGAATTTTCTACATATTTTGTGGGGTTTTACATGTTTTTAGTAGGTTTTAACACAGGCGCCTGTATCTCAAGAAACAATTAAGTCTAATTAGTCGCGATACTTTTTCTTTTAAGTTACATGTGCTTTGAAGTATTGGATGTGTGGAGGAGGGAAGGGACAAGACACTAGCAAAAATGGCTTTTTTAAAATTGATAATAATATGTACTTAATGATTTTTAAGAGCTATCCAATGATACCTCGCTCGAAGTTATTATGTAAATAAAATCTTTTTAACTATGTTTCACATGCATGGAATTTTTTTTGGATTTTTTTTTTTTTTTCCAAAAAATATGTCCTAATTTTTCGGCGTAGTTAAAATATATAACTATGCCTAAATAAAGCTTTTTAGTACCAAGAGTCTCTGAGCTAAACCATGGGCGGCATGGCGAAACTATTTATAAACTGATATAATAATAATATAATAATATAATAAAGGTTCCTAGTTTGATATCGGAACCCTAAAAAAGCCTTCGAGATGGCACTTCCTTCTCACTCGCTCTCGTACGCTCTTATGCGAGTCTAACCCGAAATCATTTTCAGGACCTTATGATAAAAAGTACCTTATTTATTTGACATAGGGTCCTTTTTATCCAGAAAATGGGGTAGTTCTCAAACGAAAAAAAAAATTTATATTTTCGTATTTTATTGTATACTAGCGACCCGCCAGCGGCTTCGCCCGCTGCAATTTGTTTCCTAGCGGAATTTTATTTTGCAAGTTATTCGATTTTCCCGTGGGAATGAGATGTTTTCCCGCGGAAAAAAGTAGCCTATGTCACTCTCCAGCCACCGAACTATCCCCATAAAAAAAATCATGCCATGCCGAAGCTCTGTTGCGACGTGAAAGAAGGACAAACAAACCAACAAACAAACAAACACACTTTCGCATTTATAATATTAGTATGGATTGTGTTATCTTTTCTAACTTATATTCAGCTGGTTTCTTTAAGTAAAGTACCAACCTTTGACTCGTTTCTGCTTGGCAAGTTGGTCTATTGGTAGAGAATGCTTTAAGGAATTAAGTCTGCCATATTTATTTCGCCACTATCAAAAAACTTTCTTTTTAATTTTCTTTAATACGGAAGACGACGTAAAACCCAACGAAGTTGTAAAGAATGACTCGGCGGTTAACACAAACGTGGTAACACGCTACGTATTCGCATTTGTGAGGCAAATTACCAACATTGCTTCCGAAGCCTAATGCTGGAAAGATTATTCTTTATGTATTTAGGAGTAATGTTGTACGTCATACAAAACGTGTTATTACGTTTAATGTAATTTAACGTGTGTTGGCGCAATCTGTGACGTGAGTTAATAGGTTAATGTGATTAGTATTACTTTTTGTGATAAAGGGAAGGGGAACAGGAATGGGGAGCGGGATGGCCACGTAACCAATGCTCATGATCACCTATTAGCAATAATTTGTCGACTTTAAAAAAATTGAATGTTGGATTTAGAGGTATACTTAGTTAAGAAAATGGCAGTCCCACTGACCGAACGACATACGATAATTTTAACCTTACGATTATTCTGAAAAAGGATAGAACTAGCAAATGTCAGTGGTAAAGTAGGGCAGTCCTACCGCAAAAAGATACTAAAGTGTGGATATATAATCAAGATTAAAAGAAAAGAAAGCAAGTTAAATGTGGACCTTTTTTTTACTTTATGGAACCATACACACAGTATTTACTATTGCCTTAAGCGTTATTCAGTATTATAGATTGAAAAGGAGTAAGTTTCTTTAAAAAAAAAACACATTTCTGAGACAAATTTTAGAAAGAAATGTTGCACAGTCAACTTATTTACATGTTTTTTTTTTATTTTATTTTTATCCTATTTCAATAGGTTACGGGAATATTACAACCACACAAACAAGTAAGGTTCTCAATCTTGTATAAAATACATCTATCAGCTTGAATAGCACTAAACTATGTTTTAACTTTATTTTAGTGTTCATACTACTTCAAAACTATTTAAAAACCAACTTTCCTAAAATACTTCAACCTTGCCAATGAACCGTTAGCTCGTTTCTTTAGCAATTCAATTTTTAAAACAGGAAGTTCCTTGTTCCATAGATAATTGGTTTCAGCCATCAACCCGTGACATCGAACTAGGGAAGTGACTGTCGGACCCGATCGAGTCCGTCCAGCACAATAGTCACCCTACTTGGACAAAAGGTCGCATCTACTATAGCAATGATGTTGTATAAACCACCTTATCTGAAACAAGGGAGGTCCGGATTTGCTTTAGCAACTTGTGCATGTGTCCTTATATCTCGAAAAGGTAGAATGGTTGCCCTGGGGATCTTAGACGTCTGGCGAACAATCGCTAACAGCCTGTTTCGATTTCGACCCGGAATAAGGATTTGGCTTAACTGGCTGCGTCAGAGGTAATTTCCTTGTGTCAGATGGTAAGCCTAACTTAGTTTGGGCACTACAGAATCACGGGATATTATTGTAATGGATAGTGAATGGATAGCGAATTTCGGTAGAATTATTTATTACAATAATAGATTGAAGGCACACGAGCACTGAGGCCACCTGATGGTAATTGGCATCTGAGACCCATAGACTTTTAAATTTACAAGACTATAATCTTAAGACTACAATCCTAAGATCTATATACCATAGATAGATACACAAAAACATAAATACACACGTTACACTTATAATACCCCTCTTCTTGCGTCGGGGGTTTGAAAGAAAAGATATACAAACAAGAAACTTACTTTTAGACAACATCTGTCTATCTCAGCTTTAGATATTCAGCTCGCAATCCCAGCACTAGTTTTCAGATCATTCCCTTGGGTTTCAGGTTGAGCTAGTTCCTTCGCATGGCAACAAAGTGCTTGAAAATATGTTTCTGTCAAAAATACGAGATTTTGCAGCCGACCTGTGCTTTTTGTTGCACAACAAACAACCATCAACTGTTTCCAAGAGAAAAGCTAATGAGCCCAACACGGTGGGTCTGCATTAAGTATAACGGAGATCCTGTCGCCATCATCCGACTCCAAATATTATCATATCAGCTCTTAGGTACCATAATATTTCATTCGGATCTATATCTGAATCCCTAAAGTTTTTTAACCTATTTTTATATTCCCTAACGTTGTATGTCACAATGATCACTTGTCCTAACGCTCACATGGCCTATCTTTAGGATTCCTTACATCGTATGGATGATTTTTTTTTCCATAATGTTTTATTTCCTAACATCACTTGCCATATTAATTCTTCATCCTAACGTTATGTGCCATAATAGTCATGTGTCATCCGTATCGTCTAAGTCTGGCACGACCGGATTCAAGTTATTAATGTAAAATTTCAAACAGAGGTAAATTCAAGTTGTTTTGTTCTTGCACTATAGGTACTCCCTGCCTTATTTTAAGCCCCAAAAACGGAGAATATTAGCATAGTTTTTTCAAGGGATGTCAAAAAAAAAAAACCTCGAAGGATAAGGCGGGAGCTCGCTGCGCTTCGCTCCCGCCATAGCCTTCTAACCTAACCTTGCCGAGTCGGTTTTGCCCAGGAAGGTCTTGCTCGCTCGCTCGCTCGCTCATGCACACATATATATTATACATCGATTATACATACAATAGGGATTTTGAGGAATATGCCAAATAACATTAGGAATATTAATACTTATGGTAAAAAATACTCGAGCCAATGAGTTTTAGGGCAATCATTACATTATGAAAAATGATTGTTATGGCAATTGATCATTAGGGCTAATGCCCATTAGAGCAAAACAGTTCGGGCAAGTGCTTTTAGGACAAACGATGTTAGGGATCGCGAGGGAGACCCATTTCATCCTCACCGGATTAACATTAAAGGGTCCAAATTTCAGCCCGTTCCACTAACGGGAACTGTTTCAAAATTGACGTGAACGAATTGACATAAAGGAACTAACAAAAAAATGCAAGTTAATAGCAAGCTTATAAAAAACCGACCAAGTGCGAGTCGGACTCGCGTACGAAGGGTTCCGAACCACCTATAGAACATTAGACACTATAGTAGAAACTTTTTTTTTAGTTTCACCTGTCGCAGTCTGTCTGTAACCAAATCTTGCAAAAACGGCATAAAAAAACGTTTGTTGTATGGGTTTTTTTGTTAAATATTTCCTTTTTTTTTTTAATGTGGATGTACTGGTAAGTATTCTGTGAATATTTTAAGCGTCTACCTGATGCCGTTAATATCGCGCAAAAAAATGGCGAAAATTTTATTTTTACTCTGTTTTTAGTATTTGTTGTTATAGCGGCAACAGAAGCACATCATCTGTAAAAATGTCAACTGTCTAGCTATCACGGTTTACGAGATACAGCCAGGCAGAGAGTGACAGACAGGCAGGCGGACAATGGGGTCTTAGTAATAGACTTAAAAAGAGCTTGTGCGTCTTTCTGCATATAAGTGCGTAAGTGTGAGCGTGCATTTTTGTGTATTATTTGCTAAATGAGTTGCACTGTGACTGTGATTTTGTTTTTGCACATCGTTGCACAAATAGCGTTGCAAAAGTATTGCTCCAAAAACAGCAGCGACCTGATGATAATTTATGCAGGTGACCTACTTAATGACTTTTCCGAGTGAAAATATTTAAATTCAACCGCATTGAAGCCGGATTCAGTTAAAAATCATACGGAAAAATAAACAGAAACACATTGGTTTCCAGTTTTTCAGTAGAGAAGGGATTTCGTAGTAGTGTGAAAAAGTTTTAAAACCAGCTTCACGTGCTTTTGAACTACACAAGAACGGGGTCTCTGTTCTACTGGATTAAAAGGAATATTGATGTGTTTTTAGCCCGTGTGGTTGCCGGGTTAGAATAGTGCCACTCCATGGCATCTCGTGGCTGTCGTAAGCGTCGACTAAGGGAATAAAGGCTTGTAGCACCTTGTGGCAGTGTTAGGCGGGCTGGGATGCGGGATGGGCTTGCAACCTGCCACTGATACACTGGTAAACATAGCCTGAAAGTGCAGAATCAGAATCAGAATCAGAATAATCTTTATTCAAGTAGGTTTACAAATAATAAACTCTTTTGAAACGTCATAGTAGCGACTTAGCCTAAATTGACTGCAGGTTCAAATCGCGACCGATCAGAGAAGAAGTGCAAAATGTGGTTACAGAATTATCAACAAGATTAGAGATGTTGGTATTTTGCTCTGGCTACCCCACTCTGAGAATGAAGGCGTGACGTTATTGTGTGTGTGTGTGTGTGTGTGTGTGTGTGTGTGTGTGTGTGTGTGTGTGTGTGTGTGTGTGTGTGTGTGTGTGTGATGTGTTTTGGTATTGTTTTTAACTCGGACGCCAAGATGGCGCCACGACGCCCGGTAACCTGGGGGGTTATCATGACATAACAATGCAGTTCTGTTTACGCTCAGACAAAAGGACAGAGCTATGACAGTTATATACCTCTGTCCTTTTCTCTGAGCGTAAACAGAACTGCATTGTTGTCATGATCAGAGCCCGGAATTTTCACAGCAATTTTGCTAAGCTGTCATATTGGGACTCCTCGTTTATCGACTTCCGATATACATATTTTATCGATACATGTCATTATAGAACACAACACAAAATATCAATGAAGATTAAAAGTAAAGGTAAACAACAGACGGTCTTATCGCTAAAGAGCGATCTCGTTTAGATAACTTTTGAGTGGCTGAAAATTTTAAATAGAGATTTGCAAAGAAAAGTTAATTGGTTACAATTCTACATTTAATTAGTACAGTTCAGTGTTTTAACATTTATCAATTTCATGTTCAAAGTCAGTTTTAGTGCCAACAAGTGTTTCATCATTAGTTTCTCTATAAAATAAATAGATAGTCATTATTCTATCTTATCTCGAATCGCTCATTCGCGACAAGACTGCATGTTGTTTACTTCTACTCGTAATCATATTTTAAGAAATGTATTCTGTATTTATCGATATACATATGTATATCGGAAGTCGATAAACGAGAACTCCCTATGACAGCTCAAAAGTTTATCAAAACGTTGACCACTTGACAAAAGCGCGTGGTGCTAACCCCATGTGCTTCTGTTTAGTCCATAAAAGAAAATGCTCATTTACCGAACAATTGTCCTCGCGTGTGATATCAATGGACTTATTTATAACAAATAACTAAGGTAACGACACCAGTGTTCGACACTTTTAGCTGACATGCACCAATCATCGACAGAAGCTTTAAATTGATTGTTGCAAAACAAATGAATAACTCTTATCTTCTATGAATAAGAGTCAGAGTCGAACATTGATCTTTTGTCGAGTACTGATGCCGTTACTCAACTAACATTGAATCAATTTAGTCTAACAACCAATAGCAGTAGCGAATTTAGTTTTTTTTTTAATCGCATAAAACACATGTTCTTGCGTTAATAGAAAATTTCCCGAACGCGTATCTATCTAAAATATTGTCGCTTTAATGTGTAACATATGACGTCCGTCCCGAAACGGAACCCGGATGCTTTAGGTCCGGACCTGAAGGTTAATGTTTGAATCATTACGATGCGCGACGGAACAGCCGGTTGAAAAAACTTTTTAAACTTTGTAAGGGCATAGTTTAATTTCGGCCTAAATTTAAGATTGTTGTCCGAGGTTAAGTTCTATACGAAGGGTAAAAGTAGGTAGGAAGGTTGAGTTGTGTTTTCGTAGAATTCTATTTCATCAATACATAGCTCAAAATTCCCGCACCCTCCGGATAGAACATAAAACCACTTTTTTTAAAGTTTTTAGTTTTAGTTGGAGAACAGAATAAACATGCGTCCAACCCTTTAACAGGTCCCAAGTCCTACGAACATGTAAATACATATCACGATGGGTAAATAATGATGCTTCATAACCAGCTCCATAATATTACCCCATAACGCGTCGAAAACAACTTTATAATCTCCATCAAGATTTCCCGCTTAATATTAATGCAACATTAACATTTCAGGCGACGAAATACATTTTCGAACAGCTCATACTTCCTACTAAATCAAAAGAAAGTATCTGCATTTTAAAGCCTCACCGAACTCAGCCCTAACATGACAACTAGTAAGGTCTTAAATGCATTACGTTGTCTGTGAGAGATGCGCTTGTTTTTCTAAAAAGAGTAGCATATAGGTAAATCACTTAAAGGAAGCTGACTTTGGCTGTAGTGGTGAAACCAACACAACAACGCTTCTGTACAAATTTGACGCACACATGTCACATTGCTTGTGTTCGATTCGAGTACGACAGCTGCGATTGTCATATATCACACATGTGCAAATGCAGAGTCAAAAAGATCTATGTATACTTCCTTAGGAAATATTGGCGCGTGCCTTTCGCAAGTTCTTCGAATATTGCGTGTTTGAGTTGAAACGGTGAGCGAGCACTTGATGCCCGATCACCCGATATCACTCCCAACTAGGCAAGGCAACTTAACACCTTATCCCTTTCGCTTCGTATACGGGCGAGGGGGATGCAATACTCTGATTGTAACTTGCGTTAGAATAGGTTGGCAGGTTGGCGAGTCGAAGTCAGGCCGATAAAGGCAGTGAAAGAATTCTATTCAAGGCATTCCGGCTCCCGAACGAAAGTTCCAAGCTATTGTGTGCGCCAGACGAGGCATATATTTTGCCTATTTCAGTGTTTGCTGAGTGTTGGACCTAAGTATCGTGTTTTAGTTGTTTATTCTGAACTACATGTAAGCGCACTACGTAGGCAATTCATGTTTTACGTTCTAGATATCTTAATTCTATAAAAGCAAATTTATCGTTTATTTTTAAAGAAAAGCCCACCAAGTACTTAAGTACTTTGACGACACGTTGGCCTAGTTGGGAGTGGCCCTGCCTCCGAAGTCGGTGGTCCCGGGTGCAAATCCCGGTAAGGGCACATATTTGTGTGGTGAGCACGAGTATTTGTTTTTGAGTCTTGGATGTTTTCTGTGTATTTATTTATTTCTCTATCTAAGACATCTAAGTATGTTTATTGATGTCTAGTACCCATAGTATAAACCTAGAGCTTAGTTTGGGCCTAGTACAATTTGTGTGACATTGTTCCGTGATATTTATTTATCCCTTGATATTTAAGTCTTAAAGCGTTATTTGTAATTATGTAGTTACTTAATCAAACAAAGTCTATAAATCAATATCAATCTGGTATTTTCTTATCACTAGGGTTTTAAAAGCGTTCAAATCTTAAAATATAGCTCAAGCAACAAACCTATAAACATAACCGTTGAAAAGCTCGTTCCAATCTCAAAAAAGACGTTAAGCAACAAAAGGGAAAACGAAAAAAAGGTGAAAACGGAACGTGTACAATAAGCCCTCAGAAATCACTTAACAATGGGGCATATTGACAAAATGAAATTGAGGCAAGACGTGCGGGCCTACACGCTATTACCGAATAAAATTTCATAGAAAGCTTGGCAAACAAAGGCTGATGGCGGGGGCCATTAGGAGGCATGCATAAATTGTTGGTTTAGTGACGACAGTGACGACCCACCCTTGCGATGTGCTTACATGAACTTGCGCCTCGCTTTTTAAAAAGTGGCCGGAGGGAGATGTTTTTATAATCTGTATTTTTTGTTGGGGCCAGTTATTTTTCGTTGTGCATGTTTATAAAATATTCGAATAATAGAGCAATTGTTCACCGTTTCTTAGAGCCGTTAGCAGAAAGAGAACATTAGGTAAACTATACTACAGTAAAAGGAAGATGAGAAGTCAATCCTCAACAAAGGAAGACGATATATGTATATGTCAATCCTGACACCTGTCATCGCAGTACAATTTATAACCTATTCTTGGGTTTGAGGTTATAATTAGCACTGGAATGACAGGTGTCAGAATTGACATATACATATATCGTCTTCCTTTAACTGAAGCTGCAAAATATAAAGTGCCTTGTAGGTACAAATTTCAGTATATTTATTCTCAAACACAAGAATCAAGATCATCAACCCATCGCGAAAATTTCTTACCTTACGAGGGTATTTTAAAATTCAAACCTTATAAAAAGAATAATAAGCACGCTCTATAAACGCTAGAAGAGTACATCGCGTTATAATTTAAATTTAAAACCTCGATGTTCCAATCCCGATCTCAAGGTCGTGTGTAGACTCTAAGTAGTTTAAACTAGATGGGTTATTTATCAAATTGATACCTAATAATTGCGCAAATCTCAGAACTTATTTTAAAACCACATTTTAATTGATTTTATTTAACAGTATATCCTGAACATTAACGTATCTATGCTATTAAAAGGTAAAACCATCGAGAATTCAAAAAAATGAGGTTATATTACTATCGTAAGCATTGACATCTGTCATGTCATTATTACAAAAACCATTGACAAGCTGTTATGTTGTTAAATTGAGCCAGTGACAAGTTCATTCGTTTCGACAACTTTTTTAATGAGCGTGTGATTCAATTTCGAAGCGCTACGGTTAACAATATGAATGCATTATTCAGAAACAATAGTGAATACAAACGACATTTTTAATCTACATCTCATCCATTAAAACGTAAAGGTCGTTCACACGACACACTGCGTGTGTTGTTTTGTTTATATTTTTATGTTTACGTAAAGGGTGCGTTAGTTTGTGGTGCGATACAAAAACCCATCAGTTCAATGCTGAGTTTAATAACAACATATAAAGTTAAGAAATTGCAAATAAAACAATAAAGTTAAATACTTTAACATCGTGAGACCCACCAAACAAAAAACAAGCAGATTTTTGTAAGCGGGAATTTGAATCTAACATGAAGGAAAATAAGTTTAAATTACCTTTGCTCTTAAATGCCGTTTTCAATTTTGAAATAATAAGTGAACTTTTTTTTTATGGCATGGCATTCACAAGACTGCAATTTTAAGACTGCATATGCGTTGCCAACCCTGAGCACTAAGATGTAATGCCTCTATGCAAGTTATTTCACCGGCCGTCTTATCCCCAAACCGGAACACAACAATGCGAACACTGCTGTTTAGCGGTAGGTTAATGGATAAGATGGTGTACTTTATACTCAATAAAATATAGTTCAAACTAAATTGCCTTCATTATGTACCTCTTTCAGCACAAAGGTCGAACGCGGTTAAGTCAATCGCTTTAGGTATTAACTTAAAAAGTATTTTTTATTTCATGAAATATGACACGTTGTCAACGTTACAGTTAGTGATTATTTTTAATGGTGCTGTGGTCCAGTCGCGCGTCTGTTCATGTGCACAGCCTCTAATCAGATCGTGGTTTTGTTGGACCATTCTTCATAGAATCGTGGGTAGCATTAATAATCGTAAGCATGTATGACAAATCTTTCATATATCCACACATGAACTTGTTCTTTAGCCAACTTCATAGGATGCTTTTGATAACACTTGTATGTTAATTATACTTTTAATTAACGGCTTTAAATATATTTAATTCTTAGTTGCATAATTAAAGATTTATCCTTTCATCGGTATTACTGGGCCTCTATTCTTCTGTGTTACAACGATATTGCCTTTGACGTGTTTTAGTATTGTCTTAAACTTTTTAAGCCATTTTTATTAAGTATAGGTAAATAAGAGTTATCAAAACGTTGATAATACGGAAACACGTCAAAGGCGATATCGTTTTTACCGTGTAGAATCTCAGCCCCTAGCACACGAGGGCGTGCGAGTTATGTCGCCCGCGAGATAGACTACCTGTCCTTTTCTGACCGTTCTAATTAGACAATAACGGTTAGTCTATCTCGCGCGCGACATAACTCGCTCGCCGTCATGTGCTAGCCGTGCTGCAATACTTAGTTAAGGAACTAAGAGAAAAAAAAGTATGTATCAATTACGTGTAAAATAAAAAGATAGCGTTATTTAATTAAAAACTTCATAAAAGTGTGTGTAACATAAGTTAGAGAAGTTCTTCGAGGTTTTATTTATTTGCAGTAACTTGCTCACTATCCGGTTTTATTATTACGGACCTATTTGTTTCACGCATCATCACCATTTGTATACAGAATTAAACAAGCCAAATATAACTTTATGTACATACAGTTAGAACTTCAAGTCACTTATCAATTGGTTGAACAATACACATATTGAATAATAATCGGTAACACTTTGTCCTCATATAAAATACTATTATGGAAAAGCCGTAAGCTGTTATCAATAAGTGCATTTTTTATCTAAAGATAGCTCATTGAATTCACACAAAGATAAGCAAAAAATGTATAGAATTTCACGATAAAACTAATAATGTGTTATTATTTCAGTGGACATGTACCATCGCCCACACTGGTAACTATCCATCGGTAGACCTTATGCCTATTGTATTAAGGTCCACCGATGTACAGTTAACTTAATTATCTTAACCTAATTGGCTACTGTTTGTCTCCAAGGCTTTTTATACGTGGAATTAAATTGATACCGGCCGTTGTGACTTCGGTTTTTTAGACACGTGTTCCAAAAAAACTCTATTGTCCTTTTAATGAAGATTAGATGCATAAATCATTAAAAAAAGTTATTGGTAATGATCAAAAAATACCAACCTTTATTACATACTATCTTCTGCCCGCGACTTCGTCCACAATTAGATTTCGATTATCGTTATTCGCTTGGGAACTTTTAATCTTTCCAGGGCGTCTATTCTATTGCGTTATAACGATTTCGCGTTTGACGTGTTTTAAAATCGTTTATGTCACAGTCGCTATTATTGTAAATGGAGGAGTTATCAAAACGTTGACAATACGGAAACACGACAAAGATGATATCGTCATTACCGTGTATGTAGATGAAACTATTAAATCACAATCCGATAGTGTCGTCTATATAATAATAATATTAAATACCTCGGAACCCGGTTTTTCAGCGGAACCCGAATTTTCCCGAAGATGAATTTATAGATCCATTTTTTAACCTGTAATCCTAATCTGCAAATTTTATAAAATCTTTAGAGCCGTTATCGAGAACGTGAATACAAATATTGCTTGTTTAATAATATAGGATATTGTAAAACCACCATTTGTATTTAATCCGGCTTAGAGTCATTATCAGAACATTCAGAACCAGAGGGGCTATTGTCTAACGCACTCGCAATCGCAACCGGCTTCAAAGTGGAGCAATTGTTTTCATATTGTATGCAGACAAGCGTTCGATTTTCAAAATGAAAACGATCGTGATTGCGAGTGCGTTAGACAATAAGCCCTCCGTTCTTAACTGCACCTAGAGAGGTTCTCCGATACTAAAGTAATATCAGTTATCAGTTATCCGTACTATAACAACTTAATGCGGGGTTTCTAAATAACCTTCATTAGTAATAAAGATCAGAATCTTCCAGTGCAGATATTAAGCAGCCCGTTTAGATTGTGCATCCAGATAAGGGAAGAAATGCGTGCTGTTAACCCCTGATGCAAGAAGAGGGGGGACCAGCTGTATCTTGACGTCTGTATGGCTGTGGATCGCATTTTTTTAAACAGAGGTCGATTAGATCGTTTGGGTGCCGGGTTAGAATAGTGCCACGCCATGTCTTCCTGATGATGTTGTAAGAGGCGACTAAGGGAATAAGGGCTTGTAGTACTGTTAGGCGATGGGCTTGCAACCTGTCACTAATTACACTGGTAAACATCTTAGCCTACTTGTGCAAATTATGGTTACAGAATTATCAACAAGTCATTTTAGAGTTGTTGGTATTTCTGTAGCTCTGCCTACCCCACTCTGGGAATGAAGGCGTGATGTTTAAGAGTGAACGCTGTTTTGTGCACATACAAGTCGCTTTTCTCACTGCACATGCAAAAATCACTATGCATTTTAAATATTAGTCAGTATAGTCAAAGTTTGAAATCCTTCATGTGAAAACAAACACATAGCTATTTTTACACGCGCAGCGATGTTATGTATCCGTGAAGTATATGCGTTTTTAAGCCAAAAGGACCCTTAAACAACAGACTGCCTAGCAAATTAGATTCTCTGTTGTTAGTCATCAGGTTGCTTTTCCTTTGAGTATAATAGACTATGCGTCGTTGTGTATTGAGAGAAATAGCGTAGGTGTCATCTGATCCTTCAAGATTTATTTCAATCTATGATCAAGTGTACATGTACACTCGGGGACAAATTTAGAGGAACGCAAAGAAGAATCAGTTGTTGTTATGACGTTGTTTAATGAATTGAAAATATTATTTTATTTTTTTGGCCTTCAGCCATGCTGTATTTTATTTGAATCATTGACAAATATGCCCTTGTGTTTACAAAGGACTAGCTATTACGAGTATTAAATATCTTACGTACACCGTATAAAATATCGTAACATAGTCAAAACAACTATGTTTTAACGTTCCTCTATTTTTTCCTGAATATATTTCACGTGACGTTCTGTACCAGTTATTCGGTGATTGTCCGCAGATTCAGTATAAGTAAGTATAAAGTGCCTTAATATTTATGGAGCTGGAGTTTACAAAATGTTGCACGAACGCTGTCGCGATTATCTTGAAGATTTAGTGGACTGGGTTTTGTAAACGATTTCAAATAAATAAGCTTTAGGTGCAACTTTATAGAAGAGCATGTTGAAGGTTTTTTGGCAAGTTGTCGTTGTCACGTACCAATAGTACAAGCCTAGAGCTTAGTTAGAAACTAAGATTGTCCCCTGATTATTATTTGTATTCCTTATACGAACTAATCAATATAAATTCTTCTCTATGTCATTCATCCCCGTAAAGAAATTGGTGATGTCCAAACCGTTTCAGGATTGAATCAACAACAATTTTTCTATGTTCCTACTTAACATAATTATTCAATTTGATAATTAGTAATAACGTGGAGCGATCCTATTGAACTCGCCGCAAACGACAAATTTATAGACGCGGCTTTTAATTCCCCAATAAAACGAATAGTAAGTGTAATATCAGCCAATTACCATAAAGCATGTAAAAACTAAATTTATTAATGGCTGGCTACAATTTATGCCCGATCCCGAGGGTCCCGTAATTATTTCCAACTCATTTAAATGTCGTACGCATTCATCTTGTTTTGTAAGTCGTACATACAATCAGTTGGATTGTGTCTGATAATAAATAACAATCTTCTGACGTGGTGAAAAGCGACTAATTAAGTTCTTGTGCGTTTGGACAATGCGTGGGCGACGGCTCCGCAGTGTACTAGCCAACCTACTACAAATTTCGACACTATATTCTAACCTCTAAGACCCATCTTACCCGCTATCGAGTGAGATGTGTTTCACATGCAAATTCAGAATATTTAGTACCGTAGTAAAGATATGACTCTATTTCAATAATTGATAATGCTAATGAAATGCTGAGTTTCGATGTCTTGGAGAAACGCAAATGATCCCGATTTATATTACAAGATTTATAAGTGGTAAACTTTGTTTATTGTGATTGTAAAAGCATCTGCTTAAAGGTAGGTACTAGGAGACCATATTCTCAGAGCAGATACTCTTTATTCCTGAATCTTACTAATATTATAAATGCGAATAAATGAATGGCTGCCCCGGATCTGAATGAAGTTTGGCACAGAAATAGTCTGAAATAGCACATACGCTTTATTTTATCGCGGAAAATGGGACAGTTCCCGAGGGAATAACGATAAATGCCTTTAAGCGGGTGGGGTCGCGCGTGTCAAAAAGAGTAACTACTTTTTGTGGGTAGGCACTCCCGTACCATTGTAAGATTACCCACAGTAATATTTCTAAAATCTTAATGTAAAATATAACTTATGGTTAAGATAATCAATGTTTTAAATATAGGAAGTAATTTTATTCTTTGATGTGTATAACTATTATTTAAACAATTGTTACAAAATATTGCTTCTGTTTTGTTTGTACATTTTTGAACGATAATAATTCCTTGTTAGATTTCTAAACGAAATATTTATTGGAATAACAGTGGCATCTGATTGGTTGCAAACTATCATTGGTTGACATTTTTACTGACCTGTGATTGGTTATATCACAGTAATTTAGTGATTACCATTGGTCGATAAATGTATCAGCTGTGGTTTGTTATCATCATGGTTTTGTGGCTTGCTACTGGTTGTAATTCAAATTGATTAGAGATGTTAATTGGTTTACAACCTGAGATTTCTATTGGTCGAATGTGGCGGGAATTTGTCGGGCAGGAAAGGGTATAAAAAGCGGTGCTCGATAGCATCGACAAGTTTTTCTGCCCGGCGAGCTCCAGTAACAAGTTAAGTACCCTTACTATCTTGCTCTTATTGTTTCCTATTGTGTCTTACTATGTTTTATGTGTGATCTTGCTGTGTAATAATCCTGTGACTATGATTGTTTATGTAAACCTTCATAGCCTATTAGAAAGTTTCTCTTTGTGAATATAATCCCTGTGTACTTACATTCCTCACTCCAACATGGAGTAGATATTATTACTTAGTCCATTTTGCTGTTTACTGTGTTTTCTGTGTGTCATAGATAAAGTAGCTATTATTACAATATTCCACAGTTACTATGAAAAGATCAATATACCAAATCTCTGCCAGTTTTCTTTTCAACATTTAATTTAAATTCCGTCATAGCTTAGTTGTATATTAAAATCTTTGCCAGATAATACTTCAAAATGTATGTAATCAGCTTTAATAACTTGTATTGTATACCATTCTTCAACTATCGAATATATCAATGTCTGTACATATTTAGCTCGTTTAGGACTACAAATACCCACAGTTTGACATAATATAAAAATGTATGGTATAATCCGCTGTTTTACTTATTATCTATCTACCCTCGCTAATTTAATCATCATAATTTAAAATCATTCTTCCAGTAACAAATTTATCTAGTTCTATCTTTAACCTATTTTAACATCAGAAGTGGGATGACGAATGGCACATTTTAATGTTTAAACTTTATCAGTTTCAGCTAAAGAAAAGATGGATCCCTCATTGCTGGAAAAATTGCTGACATCTATCAAAGATGCTGTAGCTGGGAATCGTCGCCAAGATGACGTCGCGTTGCCAGTTTTTGACCCTGCAAAGAACGACTCCGGGGCAGCAGGATGGTGCGACGAAGTCCAAACTCTTGGCGAAGACCTTGGATGGAGCAGCAACACCAAAGTAGCAAAAGCCGGTAAGGCCCTTCGAGGCTCGTCCTTATTATGGTTTGAATCATGGGAGCCCGAGAGTGGGCGAACATGGGCAAACTTTCGATCTGAACTGATTGACTTGTACCCTGAGAAGAAAAATTTAAGTGACAATTTAAGTAAAGCGGTGTTATATAATTCGGATCAAGCTGATACTTATTGCGAGTATGCTAGGGAGAAGATTCGTTTATTAGGCAAGACTAAGATTGCTTTTACTGAGGCTCAGAAGATTGAATTAATTTGTGGTAGTATACGTGATATAAGTGTAAGGATGGCGTCTTTCAACAGCAATATCCGTAACACGTCAGAATTAATTACCTTATTTTCTTCTTACATTAAGTCGAGAAAAAGACCTTATGAACAAGGTAGTTACGAGAATACCTCTGGGCCCAGCGTGGCCCTAAAACGTACAAGACCAGACATTCAATCTAGTACTATACCTAGAGAAATAAAATGTTTTCTGTGTGGGAAGGTGGGACATTTCAAGGCACAGTGTGTTAAAAATACTCGTATTAATGATAATTTTTTAACCAGGAATGCGGATACCCCGCAATTTAAATATTTATCAAACGAAACAAAAGTGTGTTCCTTTTGTAAAAAAATTGGGCACGATGACTCTGTCTGCTATCATAAGAAACGAAATTTGATTCGCCTAACTGAAACTTCCCAGATTCCCGCACAGAGGGCTGTTAACAGTTTAAAAAAAGATGATTGACAATTAACCGAAATTAAGATTAAGAAAATTACAATAAAATCATTAATTGATACTGGGGCGACGTGTAGTGTTATCAAAGAATCATTGGCAAGGCGATTTGATTGCCCTCTCTCGCCTTGCTCCCAATATCTTGATGGAATAGGGAAAAACCGTGTTTTTGTATTTTCAACAATTTCGGTCCCCGTACAATTTGATGACATAACGATTGATTTAAATTTACATATAATCAAGGATGAGGATCTTAGTTATGATTGCATTATTGGAAGAGATGCTGTAAAATCACCTGATTTAGAAATTAGATCTGATTCAACTGGTTCTAGGTTAGTGCGAAAGTTTTCTCAAATTAATAATGAAGTAAATTTTGTAAAACCCTGTTCTGTTAGTGTTAATTTGACAGAATTAAATGATGTTACAAAGCATCTGGATCAAAACTTGCAAACGGAAATACAAAAAATTTTTTTTAAATATCCTTCGGTACTTCCATCGTCTAATTCACTTAGTACAGTTACGACGGGCGAACTTAACATAAAGTTAAAAAACGATGAAATTGTTAATTATCGTCCTTACAGACTAGCCCCTGTTGAAAAAGAGAAAGTTAAGGATATAGTTGACGAATTACTGAGGAATAAAATTATTCAAGAAAGTGATTCACCGTTTTCAAGTCCCGTAATTTTGGTAAAAAAGAAAAACGGAGCTGATCGAATGTGTATAGACTACAGAGCTTTAAATCGAAATATTGTCAAGGACAATTATCCGCTTCCACTTATAGAGGATCAGATAGATAAACTAGGCAAAGCTAAGTACTTCATCTCTATTGATATGAAAAATGGTTTTTACCAAATACCAGTCTCTAAGGAGTCTATTAGGTATACTGCTTTTGTAACGCCCGATGGACATTACGAATTCTTAAAAATGCCTTTTGGTATATGCAATGGTCCGGCCGTTTTTCAAAGGGCGATTACAAGGGCAGTGAGACATTTAGATTTCCTTTTAGTATATATAGACGACTTGCTCATCCCATTTCAATCTTTTAGTGAAGGGCTTGACTATCTTGAACAAACTGTAAAAGCTTTGTGCGATGCTGGATTTACTATAAACATTGGTAAATGTAAATTTTTTGTAGAAGAGATAGAGTATTTGGGTCGTCATATCTCTAGAGATGGAATAAAGCCGAGTGATGATAAAATTACTGCTTTGAAAAATTCACCAGTTCCTTCTAATATAAAACAAGTTCGCCAGTTTATGGGATTAGCAAGTTATTTTCGGAAGTTTGTTCCCAATTTCGCGTTTCGAACTGCTTGTATAACTAAACTACTGAAAAATAATCAAAAATGGGAATGGGGATCTGAACAGGATGCAGCACGTAGATATGTTATCCAACATTTAGTCTCAAAACCATTGTTATCTATTTATGACCCAACATTACCAACAGAATTGTACACAGACGCTAGTGCATTAGGATATGGGGCCATATTGACACAGAAATTAGGCAAACTAACTCAAGTGGTAGCATATTATAGCAAAAGAACAACTCAAGCAGAGTCAAAGTATAGTTCTTATGACTTAGAAACATTAGCAATTTATAATGCTCTTAAACATTTCCGCGTGTACTTGTTAGGCATACATTTTACCATTATAACAGACTGTAATGCAATTAAAAGCACTGCCAAAGTAAAAGACTTAACTCCTCGAGTAGCTCGGTGGTGGACATTTATGCAGGATTTTTCCTTTGATATAATGTACAAGAAAGGTAAATACATTGGTCATGTAGATTTTCTGAGCCGAAACCCTGTAGAAATGTCGACATCATTGCCACTATCTGCTCCTTTATCTAACCCTAATAACCATGACGAAGTTTTATCTGACTTTAGTTTCAAAACCAATTCAGTTTGTGTCATAAATTATGCCCAGTCGTGGTTAGGAATAGCCCAGCAAACCGATCCAGAAACTCAATCCTTAGTTGAAAGAGTCCAAACCGGTACAATTGATACAGAACAATATTGCATTATAAATGATTTACTTCATTATAAAATAGAACCTACGGCTGAGCCTAAACTTTACATTCCAAAAGGTAAAAGATTAGAGATACTACGTCTATTTCATGACGAGAATTGTCACGTTGGTTATTACAAGACGTTAGATAAAATTCTTGAGCACTTTTGGTTCCCGGGTATGACAGCTTTTGTAAAAAAATATCTTTCACATTGTCTAATTTGTGTAGAATATAAAAGTCACGCAGGACCTAAACAAGGCCTTTTGCATCCTATAGACAAAACTCCAATTCCATTTCATACAATTCATTTAGACTGTACAGGGCCTTTTCCGCAGTCTACTGATGGTTATAGATATATTTTGATTATAATTGATGGTTTTACGAAATTCTGTATACTCAAAAAATTGAAAACTTTAAGTGCTGAAGAATTGGTCCCTCTCATTCGCGACACTATTACCGAATTCGGTACGCCTACTCTAGTTATAACTGACAGGGGTACTAATTTCAGTGCCAGTCAGATACGAGCATTATTTAGAGATCTAAATATTGAACACCATATGATTTCCACCGGTACCCCTAGGGCTAATGGACAAGTTGAACGGTATGTGTCAACTGTTGTCAATATGTTAAGTTGTACCTGTAATGATGTGTCAGATTGGCCGAACGAAATATGGAAGGTACAGCAATCTTTGAATACTACGATTCAAAGCTCTACTGGTTTTTCTCCTATACGATTATTAATAGGATATAATGCAAATATTCCTTGTATAAAAGCTAAAATATCTGAGGTAGTTGACGATTCAAATAATCAAAATGTTGACTTGAACTATGATCGAAATCAGGCCTATCGGCGTCTTCAACACGTATCTGAAAAAATTAAAAATAAATTTGATACGGTTAGACGAAATAATAAACTATTCAATGTAGGAGATAATGTTTATGTCAGCCAAGTTCATAGGCGACATAACAAATTAAGTCAAAAATATAAGGGTCCTTATAAAATATCGAGTTTATTGCCATACGAACGTTATGAATTAAAAGGCAGAGGTAACCTTAGAAACATCACTGTGGCTAAAGAAAAGCTTAGATACTGGCCAGGAGAATGGATAGATATTGCTGTTGAAAACGATTCTGAATAATGGTGTATTTTGATTGTACTTTTTTTTGGGTTTTAGTGATTTGTGATCTGAATGATAGTAATGTGATATGATTCGATTCTGTTTGACGATCTGTCGTCTGATATTGAGCTTGGAAGTCACTAGAGGCAGGTGATAGAGCTAATATGTCAGGGCGACAGGTTAAATCGAAAATAAAAGACGTTGTAATGATTTGATTCGATTCTGCCTGACGATCTGTCGTCTGATATTGAGCTTGGAAGTCACTAGAGGCAGGTGATAGAGCTAATATGTCAGGGCGACAGGTTAAATCGAAAATAAAAGACTTTGTAATGATTTGATTCGATTCTGCCTGACGATCTGTCGTCTGATATTGAGCTTGGAAGTCACTAGAGGCAGGTGATAGAGTTAATATGTCAGGGCGACAGGTTAAATCGGTTGTTATATATTATATATTATATGATACTATACGATACTGTATAAGTCGGTAGTCTGATATTGAGCTAGGAGGTCACTAAGGTGATAGGGCCAATATGACAGGACTACTGGTTTAATGTTTAATGAAGTACTTCGAGAGCGAAGTACATGTCAGTATGGCCGTGTCAAAAAGAGTAACTACTTTTTGTGGGTAGGCACTCCCGTACCATTGTAAGATTACCCACAGTAATATTTCTAAAATCTTAATGTAAAATATAACTTATGGTTAAGATAATCAATGTTTTAAATATAGGAAGTAATTTTATTCTTTGATGTGTATAACTATTATTTAAACAATTGTTACAAAATATTGCTTCTGTTTTGTTTGTACATTTTTGAACGATAATAATTCCTTGTTAGATTTCTAAACGAAATATTTATTGGAATAACAGTGGCATCTGATTGGTTGCAAACTATCATTGGTTGACATTTTTACTGACCTGTGATTGGTTATATCACAGTAATTTAGTGATTACCATTGGTCGATAAATGTATCAGCTGTGGTTTGTTATCATCATGGTTTTGTGGCTTGCTACTGGTTGTAATTCAAATTGATTAGAGATGTTAATTGGTTTACAACCTGAGATTTCTATTGGTCGAATGTGGCGGGAATTTGTCGGGCAGGAAAGGGTATAAAAAGCGGTGCTCGATAGCATCGACAAGTTTTTCTGCCCGGCGAGCTCCAGTAACAAGTTAAGTACCCTTACTATCTTGCTCTTATTGTTTCCTATTGTGTCTTACTATGTTTTATGTGTGATCTTGCTGTGTAATAATCCTGTGACTATGATTGTTTATGTAAACCTTCATAGCCTATTAGAAAGTTTCTCTTTGTGAATATAATCCCTGTGTACTTACATTCCTCACTCCAACATGGAGTAGATATTATTACTTAGTCCATTTTGCTGTTTACTGTGTTTTCTGTGTGTCATAGATAAAGTAGCTATTATTACAATATTCCACAGTTACTATGAAAAGATCAATATACCAAATCTCTGCCAGTTTTCTTTTCAACATTTAATTTAAATTCCGTCATAGCTTAGTTGTATATTAAAATCTTTGCCAGATAATACTTCAAAATGTATGTAATCAGCTTTAATAACTTGTATTGTATACCATTCTTCAACTATCGAATATATCAATGTCTGTACATATTTAGCTCGTTTAGGACTACAAATACCCACAGTTTGACATAATATAAAAATGTATGGTATAATCCGCTGTTTTACTTATTATCTATCTACCCTCGCTAATTTAATCATCATAATTTAAAATCATTCTTCCAGTAACCAATTTATCTAGTTCTATCTTTAACCTATTTTAACACGCGCATGAGCTAGTGTCTCAATATAAACTAAACCGAAGATTGTGTTTTTACTTTTATTATTCCATTTGATTTGACGATTTGTTTCTAACGTGGACATTTGCGCACTTCGTTGAGGATTTGTGCATTTTTATTATTATTATTTTATTTTGGACAGGCAGTAAAGTTGATACTGATATGTCCAAATCACTGTTCACTTAGTATGATCGTCAAATTGATTTTTACACTGGTTAACACTTATAGAGTACACGCCATCAGAGGGTAATTTGTTCCACATTTTTACTATCCTGTTTGCTATAAAGTTTTCCTCCTACTTTAACATAAAGAAAGAGACTTCAACACGAATATTCGTTTAGTTTGGGGCTACTGCTCCTGTTATGTTACCATTACTTTGTTACCACTAGTAACAAATAAGTTTCCACCTGTTACCACTGGTACTAGGAAAAAAAAAAACAATTTATTTTAGTGTTAACAGCTGGGAAATTATAATCCCAGTATTTGCCAACACTTTTCTTTGAATGACTGTTGGCAAGGGTCACCATTGTACACGCTTACACACACGTTTACAATCAGATCTTCGACGCATATTGTCAACTAGAGGACGCTCTACTACTACCCCTAATTTAACTCCTTAGGGGATGAATTTCCAAAAGTCCCATCTTAGTGCACCTCTAGGATATCCAAGGAATATTCCCTCCATAAATCAAGTCCATAGGTACAGCGGTTTCGGCAGCCCGTTGTCTGTTAGTCACGTTACTATTTTATGCATATATATACTCGCATACAAGATTAGAAGACGAAAGAAAAAAAAATATTATAGAAAATTAATTTATATAATAAAAATTAATCACTGAATGTGTTGGTAAGCGCAAATCTCGAGAGCACCTGAACCAATTTCGCTTATTCTTTTTTTATTGTGTTTGTTACTGTCAGAAGGTTCTTATGACAGAAAAAAAACTGAAAAATCCACCGAGAAAGTCAGAAATTTGCAGTGGGGCGAAGCCGCTAGTAGAAATAAATGTCCAATCGTGTTTACAAAGTAACTGTCTTTTTTACTCCGTACTATTAAGTCGCCCATGATCTTATTAATGCCCAACTAGCAATTTTACTTTTAAAATAGTCACCGATACGTTTTAGCTAAGACTGTGCATTTACAAATTAATCCTAGAATACTCTGAAAATGTTTTTCTAGACCGCGTTTGGGCACATCTAGATTTTTAATCTTACAATTGCATTAGAACTGTCTTGAATTATGCGAAATAATCTTCATTTTATCTAAGACATGCTTTTATGAATGCCTCTAGTCTACCTACGGTAACGCCAATCCAGGGTCAATCTCAGACTAGAGATAATTTATAAGATATTTTCAATACCTATTGATGCACTGATTTGGGACTTGGATAGTTTGTGTAAGATTGTCCAGCGTCAGACCGCGACTTCGTCCGGGTAGACCGTCCCACGGTAACAGTATTTTATATGATAAAAAGAGGTTGTTGCAGCGAGAAGAAGTAACAAACATAACTAACACGCTTACAAACTTTCGTATTTTACATGCTTTTATTTAGTTTCACCTGTACCGGCTCTGAAATGAAATCTTGTAAGTTCAATTTGACCCACTTCCCGTATTTCGACTGAGCTGAAATTTTGCATGCTTGTGTAAATCGCGTAACAATGCAATATTATGATGACATGGAGCTGATCTGATGGTCGGAAGGTGGCGACAGGATCTCCGCTATACTTAACATAGATCCGTCGAATTTGGAATCATTACGTAGTTTTTGATAAGCAGTAAATCACTTTGCAATAAAAAGTATAGTCGGCAATAAAAGCTTGTCTCATAAATGTTTTTTTTGACAAATTTTGTTTAATATTCGTTTTATATGAATTGTAAGTCTTCATTAAGTACTAAAAATACCTTCTTTTCTCATAAATATCTTTTAGCCTTTTCCGTTGAGAAGATATTTTATGAAAGAGAATTCAGTTTATTTGCTGCATTTGGGTTCCAAGTTACTTTCTGTAGATTCCTTGCGTAGGTTTTTAATATATTAGACGTTTTCCATCAGGACGCGGCGTGGGTTTTTACATTAAAAATGATTCCTGACTTAAGACACATTAAAAAATTACACACAGTATACATAACATAACGCCTACATTCCCAGAGGGGTAGGCAGAGCAACAAAAATAGCAACAACTCTAAAAAGACTTATTTATAATTCTGTAACCATATTTTGCACAAACAGGCTGAGATGTTTATAAAAAAAACCAGTGTATTATTATATTAGTGACAGGTTGCAAGTTCATCGCCTAACAGTACTACAAGCCCTTATTCCCTTAGTCACCTCTTACGACATCCCCGGGATGACATGGAGTGGGACTATCCTAACCCGGCCAACACAAGTGGGAAAAAGTTGTATCCCTATTATAACTCGTCTCTTTTATTACCAGGGCTTCATAATTCAGAGAGAGTGTAATGGTACTAGTATTAATTTTGTCGAGCGATAGGATCTATATCTATAGCATGCATCTCGATCGGGATCAGTCAACGACTAACGTCATCAGATATCGCTCAGACAAATCGGTCATTGAACAAAATATGCATCAGGTTTCGATTTGTCACTATCTAAATCGAAATGAACCTTACGGGATCTGTTGGTAAAGCTGTTCTTATTATTACTGTTACAGGCAAAGGTATCGAGATAGGAATCCGAACAGGCGTAAACACCAACGGACCTAAGGCTTTGATTTGCGCAACCGCTTTGTCGAACGGTACTCGTCGCCGGATTAAATTTCGTCACCTATATTGTAATTATAATGCGAGATTTTATGAGATCGTGAATTAAAATTAAAGAGGAACAAGTTTTTCAGATTGAGGTGCAGATACGTAAGGTGTAATTTTTAAGTGTTGTTTTCGGCTAAGACAATTAAAAATCCTTTTTATATTGGCACGTTATTGCTTTGTCACTTTATCGTCATGTTTGAACTGTTGCAATAATCAGTCAGTTTACAGCGACAAGGTTCAAAAGTGAGGTCGAAAAGAAGAATAAAAAACTTTTTTAAGTTACGAAATTAGATAATGGAAATTAATTTATTTCCTTTCCTACTTTTTTCTTTATTGCAGCAAAAACATACAATGGCGAACTTAATGCTAAAAGCATTGTCTTTCAGTCAACCTTTAGGTGAAACGGAAATAAAAAAGTAGGAAAAGCACATTTTTGACCTAATTTATAAACTAACTTTTGCCCGTGACTCCGTCTGCGTAGAAAAATTAAACATAGTTTACGACTCATTAACAACGTGGTTTTCTATATGTAAAAGAATTTTTAAAATTGGTTCAGTAGTTCCAGAGATTATTAAAACCTAGATTACTACTAAATATCTAAATCAGAAACTAAGGCGTGTTTCTTTAAATTACCTCTAATTTTGACCGCCTATTTAATGGCCTTGTAGATATATATTTTATGTTCAGCCATTGATCTAATTTATCTAATAGCCTAAATTATGCTATAAACGTCAAGAGCACCGCAATAAACGTGGCTGGACATTTGTTTCTTTATGGATAACACCAATAAACTATTGTTTTATGACTTACTAGCTTTTACTCGCATTTCCTTCCGCGTATAGTTTATCAGGGCTCGGATACCGGTTAAATTTTCAAACAGTTATCATGTACTTGCCGCAAAACCTTTTCATTTCGGTTCCGTTCACATAAACCCGTTGATATAACCGGTTTTTGGAGAAACCTTTATATAAAGTTATTTTCGAATTAACCGGTATAGAGCTGAAAAACCGGTAAAACCGGTATTTTTATACCGGTTCCATATCCTGTCGTTTATAAAGATTACTTTAACTAAATCAGTTCTGAAAAAACAGGCTTGGTTATAATTGTAATGTTTTTTTTTAGTTTTCTTGTTGAAAAAATACTTATGAATAGTTTTAGTGCTTGTAAGTGCCATTCTTAATCCTTTAAACATTTTATATCAAAAAGTTGTGAGGAAACAATCTCACATAAATTGACCTAGCCCCAAACTTACATAAGATCCAGGCGTGTAGGGTGACGATACTAGATAACAATAACCATACTTAATATAAGTGTTTATAGATAAATTCATACTTAAATGCTTGTCCGTGTGATTTCCGGGTTAAAATAGTGCCACTCCATGCCTTCCCGTGGATGTCGTAAGAGGCGATTGAGGGAATAAAGGCTTATAGTAAAAAGTATTAGGCGATGGGCTTGCAACCTTTCACTAATACAATGGTAAAAATCTTAGCCTGATTGTGCAAAATGTGGTAACAGAATTATCAAGAAGTTTTTTAGAGTTGATGGTAATTCTGTAGCTCTGCCTACCCCATTCTGGGGAATGGAGGTGTAATATTATATACGTATGTGTGTCATAGGTACTTAAATACGTATTTAACAACTAGCACTCAGAAAATAAGTTTCGGTCAAATAAAACACTTTTTGCCGACTTACTTTGTTTTTGCAAAGTCACAATCTGCTTAACAAGACCAAAATAATCAGTCCCAAAACGGTGGGTCAACGATATGTATAGCGGAGATCCTGTCGCCACCTTCCGACTCCATCATCAGATCAGCTCTTAGATACCATAATGTTGCATTGTCGTCTGATTAACATTTGTGGTTCGAATTTCAGCCCATTTCATTAACGGGAAGTAGTTCAAAGTTAACGTGCAAGATTTGAAGCGGACAACTTACAAACATACACACGAACAGTGCAAGTTAAATAAAAGCTTGTAAAAATATTTGCGTTTTTCCTAGCGGGAATCGAACCCGTGACCGCTTGTTTTATGGGCAGTGCCTCTCTACCAACTAGACTAAGTTAACCGAGTCATCACCTAATTAATAGACATTATTTATTCCAGAAATGTGATTAGAAGAAGTTAAACTATGCCTGGACTAAATTAAACAGATAACCATGAAGAATTGTAATAAAACAAATTGCAACGAACCAGTTATATTTTTACTAACTGAAATAAAACCAAGCGATAGAAAATGCCGTTTTCATTTTATTTCATTAATTAAAAAGGTATTCTAAAACGTGCTTAAGCGTTCAGATTCTATACTTTAGCATTACTTAAATCTTAACGTCAAACTTTGCATAACGTAGTAACTAAATCATGACTAGGGTAACCATCTATTCCGATATAGCCGGACTAGAGCTCTAGAGATATTGCTTTTGATTTGTTTTTGTATCGTTTTTAACTCAGCCGCCATTACTGTCAAGTGAATTACGTTGACAATTTGATAACATGTCAGAAGTAAAGTTGTTTTATCTAGTTCAATATTGTCTCGTCAAGTAAATAAGAGCTATCCTAACGTTGACAATATCATAACATGTCAAAAGCAACATGGTGTTACTGAATAGAATAGATAGAGCCACGGGCCTATTGAGTCTTCTATCCCATTCATCCAGCCATCACATCACGCCTTCATTCCCAGAGTGGCGTAGGCAGAGCTACAGAAAATGGTAATTCTGTAACAACATTTTGCACAATCAGGCTAAGATGTTCACCAGTGTATTAGTGACAGGTTGCAAGCCCATCGCCTAACAGGCGGTTGATTCTCTCAACACAGCGCTGCGTCGATCTCAGAGGTGAAGTTTTATCCAGGAAGTTTAAGAAGTCCTGTCGGAGCGTACAAAACACATTTTAGCACGTGCCTTCTCAATTAGACAGCACGCATGTGAGTCGAGTTCAGTGTCTTATAAAGCTGCCTAATTAAGAAGGCATGCGCTAAAATGTATTTTGTACTTTTCAACACGTGTATTTAAAAGAAGAGCAGAGCCATGTGATTTATATTTGCGTTCGTTCAAAATACCTCGCGGCGATAACTGACGATAACCTATGGGCACTAGGCTAACACAGCTTATAAAAATCAAACACAAAAAGGGGTAAACATAAACGACACTATCGGACCTATAAACTGCATTTTGTTTGAAAGTTGTTCGACAAAGCGAGCTTACTTTTGCAGTGTATAATAACACCACAGTGGACCCATCATTGTATTTTGACGCGTAAAAGTTCCCGTGCCGTGCGGCCTACTTACTGAATAAACATCTTTTGTCTTTATCTTTTTAAGAGCCGTGATGGAAGCCTTTCCGTCAGTGTACTTACAAAAAAATAATATATTAAAGAGAAACCAAAGTGTAAATTCTTAAGCCATCGTCCAAATCTAGAGATGAGTTGAAAAGGTACAGTCCAACTCATAAGAAACTACATCTTAGTTCCTTATTAAAGTGAGAGTGCTTTGAATTTAGTATACTACTTCTACTACTAGTATACTAAATTCTACTAAAATTTACCTTATTGTATACTATACAGTCTCAATTGAGCTACAAAACATGGCAACCCCAGTAACAACTTATACTCCCCCCTCGTAAACCGGAAACACAGGCAACTCCTCGAATCAAACATCTGCTTTCGTCGGTCGTCAAGCAAAATAATTATCTTTTTCGCCCCCCAATCATTAAAAGCGATGAGGCGAATATTTTAGCGAAAATCGATGTCTTTGCTCCCCTAGAGATGTCAGCCGTTACACCTGTGACTTCCCGCGACGTTGATCGCCAGGTTCTCTAATTTATAAAGAAAGCTGACTTTATAAGGAGACATTGGGCACTGAATGTTGTTACTTTGGCAACGGGAGGTTCATAAATAACGTTTGAATTATGATGAAATAGGTATTTAGTTGGGAACATGTGTTGTTATTAGTCTAAACATTTTAAGGAGGAAACGAAAGTAATTTTCTTACCGAGTGCTAAATCTAGGGTGAATAGGCTTCTTCTGGGAGATCGTTTCATCGTGGACTAAGGGCGCATACACATAGCGATCCGTTTCACAGGTCCGTTATTTGATATCGTATCGTGTCGGTCCATTATTTGACACCACGGTGGCCTAGTTGGGAGTGACCCTGCCTCCGATCCCAGTGGTCCTGGGTTCAAACCCCGGTAAGGGCAGATAATTGTGTGATGAGCGCGAATATTTGTTCCTGAGTCTTGGATGTTTTCTATGTATTTCTCTATATAAGTATGTTTATCGTTGTCTAGTACTCATAGTGCAAGCCTAGAGCTTAGTTTGGGACTAGGTCAATTTGTGCGAGATTGTCCCCTGATATTTATTTATTTATGTATGTAGTTGTATGAGTTAGTTCACACACAAGACAGTACTCCGGATTACCTCCAGTAGCGACGAATCCATTTGAATCGGTCCTGAAACTGCTGTGTGAATATTTCCTCCAGTAGCGACGGATCCGTTAAAAAGCATCTTGTGAGAACGGACGTTCTATGTGTACGCGCCCTAAATCTTCGTCCTCCATGAGCAAGAGCAAACCCATAATCAATAAAATAAAATAAAAAAGTGGGATATTTCGTGTAAAATTTATACTTTAGCACAGTTTTATCACGAGGGGCATTATAGGCTGGGATGAATGAATTATTGATGGTACAACCAGAAGCTAAAGGACGGACAATTGACGAGCTCAAAATTATCTATAAACGATTCTATTGTCAAGAGAGTAAGAACATGTGTAGATCATTTTGAGCTCATCGACCGTCCACCGACTTCTACTACTGCCTATTTTTTTATTCAATACTTTCGGCTCCTGTCGAAGCATTTTAAAGCAATTTTAGATTCGCGGACGCGACCGATATTGGCTTTACACAAGAAACAAATTTATTAATTCAACATTTTAATTAAATACATGGCAGTATGCACTTAATCTGATAATAACATACATAACGTCACGCCTTCATTCCCAGAGTGGGGTAGGCAGAGCTACAGAAATACCAACAACTCTAAAGAGACTTGTTGATCATTCTGTATAAACACATTTTGCACAAGTAGGCTAAGACTAAGTCGCCTCTTACGACATCCACAGAGAGACATGGAGTGGCACTATTCTAACCGGGCAACCACACGGGGTAAATACCCGCCACGCAACAGTGTTCGCATTGTTGTGTTCCGGAGTGGGGATAAGACAACCGGTGAAATTACTAGCATAGAGGCATTCCATCTTAGTCCTCAGGGTTGCCAACGCATTTGAGGTCTTAGGATTATAGTATTGAGAATTCAAATGTCTATGGGTCTCAGATTCCACTTACCGTCAGGTGGCCTGAGTCGCCGTGTGCCTTCTCCTTAAAATAAAAAAAAAACTTAGGGCATAATCCTAAACTAATTTTCTTTGTCCCAAACTAAGCTCTAGGCTTTTACTATGGGTACATAAATAGAAAACATTGAAGACTCAGAAACAAATGGTCAATCTCATCACAAATGTTTTCCTCACACCGGGAATCGTACCTGGGACCGCTTCGTAGGCAGCAACCAACTACCAACATGTCGTCAAAAATATCTGAATCTATATCCGTATACCGTGTCGAGTAAGCCCAGTTCAAGCTAAACGAGTTCTAGTGATATTAAAATTGATAGCCGGAACCCTAGTGAGTCATAATAATGTACCGAGCAAATCAAAAAGGTCGTATGAATGCGCTCGTCATACACTTATAATGCCTGTTAGTGTTGGACGCACCAGTGTAAAACGCGCGGCACGCGACGTTCCACTATATTTGTTCTACTCATAAATTCGTGTAATTGTGTAATGAACATAAAGGAGAATTACTGCTACGATCCTATACCACGGCTGTTTGACACGATGTGTATTTCATAGTTTCAACATTTAACAAGTCTAATAAAAACTAGCTTTAAAAACCTAACGCAATTTTTAATAACGTCATCGATGTATGTATTAAAAGTTACCCATTTTATTCATTTAAATATAAAAAACACCTCATGTTAAAATTGACAGTAATAAAAACTTTCTGTCAAAAAAATATTTTTGGGACAAGCTTTGGTCACCGACTGCACTTTTCATGCAAAGCCATTTGCTGCTTATCAAGATCAAGCTCGATGATCCCATATTATGTATTGTCATCGAAGATACGCAGTAAACCAAATTTTAGCTTAATCGGACCCTAGAGTGGACCGAGCACGCTGCCACGGGACTCAGTGTCAAGTGACGTCAAACGGGAACTAGTGTCAAACATTATTATGAAATTATTAAAATGACAGCCACCCGGGGATTTAGTTGCTTAGCAATAAAAGGACTCAAATCAAACAAAGCACACCTTAATTTACTTTAAACCTTAGTTCTTTATACTTACGTTGGAATATGAAATAGACGAATGAGTGAGGTCCCGACCCTATGTCAAAAAGTGTCCCGTGGCAGCGTGCTCGGCCCAAGAAGTGGTTCAATCCTCCTGGCAAGATTTGACCCGAACATACATACATACATAAATACAAAAATTACAAATTAATCAAAAGCTTATTATCAAAAAATCAAAAAAAATAAACAAAATAGTTTTATTTAACTCAAAAAAAAACAATCTTACACAATTTGACCTAGTCCCAAACTAAGCTATAGGCTATAAATACAACTAACTTCTGAAAATAAAACTAACTTATGAAAATTCGGACAAATAAATAGTTGAGAATAAAACATCTAACTATCAATAAAAGGTTCCATTTAAAAAAGAGACGCTTTTGGCCGACTGTACCTACTTTTTATTGTAAGGTTCGTCCCAACTATCGTCGACACTTCTTAGACACCATAATACTGCATCATCTTTGGGTTTACATGTATTTCGAATTTACAGACAAACAGACCGAACGAAATACAACCTGAGCATATAAAGCATATAAGTTTTTGGATAACTTACTTAACAAGCAATATCAGCTCCTTACGATGTTTTTCCTGTCACGCGGTATGGGTTTTCGAGAAATTTATAAAGTTTTCCTCGATTGCAAATTTTTCTTTGCCGTACTTTTCCTAATCTCGTTTCACCCAGACACACATTTTCCGTTTGGTTTTTCCTAATCGCGGAAACCTCATTTGTAATAAGATCGAAACAGGAAAGCTTTAGGACCTAAACTACAGACAATATAGGCTATGTTGCAAACCAGACCCGAGGGGCTATTGTCTAACGCACTCGCAATCGCAACCGGCTTCAAAATGGAGCAATTTTATTGTTTTCATATTGTATGCAGACGAGCGTTCGATTTTCAAAATGAAAACGATCGTGATTGCGAGTGCGTTAGACAATAAGCCCTCCGATCCCCATAAAACTAGATTGTCTAAAATTAAAATAATGCGACAGAACAAGGTTTAGGAAAGGTCGTTTGCAGGGCTCGGATCTCGGTAAAATTTTCAAACCGTTATCAATGTTATCATTTACTTGTCGCAAAACCTTTTCATTTCGGATCCGTTCGCATAAACCGGTTTTTCGAGAAATCTTTATATAAAGTTCTTCACGAATTAACCGGTATAGAGCTTAAAAAACCGGTTTAACCAGACGCACGTCATGCACCACAAACAAGCGCCGCTTAGTGTTTTTATTCAGTGCAAAACTTTTGGTTTCTCGACTCGCCGCTCGTGGATTACACCGGTTAATTAAGGTTTAAATAAAGATCTCTCTAAACCTTAAATAAAGTTCTCAAAATGTTCGCGTTCCCTGGGAAAGTTCGGAGTGAAAGCGAGATAAACCGGTATTAACCGGTAATTTTTAAACCGGTTCCGAGCCCTGGTCGTTTGTAAAAAAAAATATCGCGGAAACACGCTAGTAGAAAACCAGGTAGGTACTATGAAATAATGATTTTAGGAAATTGTAAATTCAGAATCTATAACGAATCGCCCGCATGCGTGGGTACACTTATCATGCACAAGCCTATGACGTTCTTGGTAAAGGGGCTCGGTATTTATGATAAAAGGAGTGGTTTCAGTATTACCGGGTCATACACAGATTTAGGTTACCGTCTTTCCTGTGGACACACCGAAAGTTACGGTTTTCAAGGCCTAATTATCTGGCTAAACCGATTCCCGCAAAGACGCCGTCAGGACTGCCATAGACCTAACATATAAAAACATAACTTATATGCACACAAGCTATTTAGCTATTGACCACAGGAGAGACAATTTTTGTTTTTAAGAGTGTGTATGACCCTACCACCGTTTTGTCAATAGATTTGGTAAATTTTGGGCTGTTTAATGATTTACATAATAAACTAGCTTCTGTCCGCGACTTCGTCCGCATACAATTCGATTATGTATGTACCTATGTATGTAAACTCTATTGCACAAGCAAAAGATACCAAACTAAAAAACGAAACAGAAACACAAAAGGTATGTACAAAGGTAAACTTATACCTTTAAGGGATCTCTTCCAGTTAACTTTTGTGCGATTGAGAGAGAAATAAAACGGCGGATGGCTAAACGTACAACAATTAAAGAGACAGAAGCTAAATTTAAAAATACCACTTAAGTACGTATAAATAGGATAAATAAACAAATACAGTGTGTAAATGGTATACGGGCGTTCCTTTTAACTGTGGTTAGTACAACCCCTACTGAGCACATTTAGGCAGCTTTTGTTAAAATTAAATAAAAAAAAATAACCATACAAAATAATTTAACACGCAACGTATAACGAAAAATGCAATGAATTAACAACTCAATTAATGACGTTTCAAAGTTAAGTATTATTAAAGCTGAGGCTACTTAAGCCGAAATACACATTTTCACAAGTAAACTTTACGTACTTACCTGACAGATGGACTTCGATGTACATTGCGGGTCGATAGTATGTTCAAAAATTAATAACGGTGTATACGTTAGCGTAATCAAAATAATTCTTTCTGTTAATGATTAGTAGTCTTAATCTATGTCCAGTTTTAATAAACGCCCGTATACCATTTACACACTGTATAAACTAGTATAATTCTAATTAAAGAAACAAATATAATATAAGTAAATAAATATATAATCACAGGACAATGTCACACAAATTGAAATAGTCCCAAACTAAGCTCTAGGCTTGTACTATGGGTACTAGACAATGATAAACTTACTTACATAGAGAAATATATACTTAAATACATAGAAAACATCCAAGACTCAGGAACAAATACTCGTGCTCATCACACAAATATTTGCCCTTACCAGGATTTGAACCCAGGACCCCTAGCTTCGAAGGCAGAGACTACCAACTAGGCTAGCGTGTCCTCAGAAGTATCAAAAGAAGAAAGTACATACAGTCATAAATCAGGAACTAGAGTCAAGCTAGTCCGTCCTCAGCATAGATTTAAGTGAAGCAACAGATTGAGATTGCCTAATATCAGTTGGCAGCCCATTCCTTAAACGAACAGAATGTACCGAGATCGTTATTTTCCGGGGTCCTTAGGGATGAAAAGTAGCGTTATGTGTTAATCTAGGGTATAAAGCTATCTCCATTCCAAATTTGATCCAAATCCAGTCCGTGCGTTGCAGCTTGAGAGTTTTTTTTGAGGCAATGGGAATGCATACGAGCGCGCAACCCATTGACATTCGCATTCACAAGACTGTAATCCTAAGACTGCAAATGCGTTGCCAACCCTCAGGACTAAGATGGAATCCCTCTATGCTAGTTATTTCACCGGCTGTCTTATCCCCAAACCGGAACACAACAATGCGAAAACTGCTGTTTGGCGGAAGGTTAATGTATAAGATGGTGGTAGCGATCCGGACGGACCCTGCACGGTACCACTAACAAACTAATTTACACACACTAGCCTAGTTAATAATAATAATAATAATATCACAGGACAATGTCACACAAATTGACCTAGTCACAAACTAAGCTCTAGGCTTGTACTATGGGTACTAGACAACGATAAACATACTTATGTAGAGAAATATATACTGAAATACATAGAAAATATCCAAGACTCAGGAACAAATACTCGTGCTCATCATACAAATATCAGCCCTTACCGGGATTTGAACCCAGGACCCCTAACTTCGAAGGCAAGGTCACTACCAACGAGGCTAGCGTGTCGTCGTGTAGTTGTTAGTGACCCTGCCTTCAAAGCTAGCGGTCCTGAGTTCAAATCCTGGTAAGAGCAGATATTTATGTGATGAGCACGAGTCTTTATTCCTGAGTCAAGTATTTATTTCTCTATGCATATAAATACGTTTATCGTCGTCTAGTACGAATCTTCCCAGGTGAATTTTTCGCTTCGAACCCTAATCCTTCAAACAAAGGCCATTGTCTCTATTATCGCAAAGCCGCTAGCTACCGAGTTAGCACGTGCCACTACAACATTCATATTGAAAAACAAACGGTATCGTCATAGTATTAAGGTTCAAATTTAATGTCACTGATATTCAAGATATTACGTATTGGTAGTGTAGGACGATAGATCGCCCCGAAGCAATACGGCACTCATATTATTTTGATACTTGGTGTTAAAAATTAAACGTGATGATTAATTATATGTATTAGTGACGAATATTTACACTTACAAGAGTTCTGCCCCTGCTAAGGCAAATGGCAGTATCTCATACAAAACTCCTGTAGCAAATGCAACCTTATCACTAATGATATAGGATTGAATCAGCTTTAGCTATTGAATTTGAGATACTACCTATTGAAATGAGGGCAGTTTGAAAAAGGAACGAGTTCGCTGTCTAAATGTCTCCGAGTAAGGCGGTTAGTGATTTAATTATTCGCAAGATGGCAACACTGTCTGTGTCGGCACCTCTTGTCTATTTTGTTTGTGGTTTTTCCGCTTGATATGGCGTTTAATATTTTTTTAAAGTACTTAATTCATCTAAACCCTGCAGCGGACAATGCGATTGGATGGATAAGATAAAATGTATCTGTGGGACAACCTTAGATTGCTGGTAATAACCTTATCGACAATGTAGTGCTGCGTATTACTACCGTCGATAATGCCATCGATGTTATGTTATTATCTTTCTTCTATCATAAATAAGGGAAGTTGTGTGTAAAGGTATTTTACTGATAGTAGGCTCTTAAACTAAAATGGCTTTAAAAAAGATAAGTTATGATATAAATAACGTTACGATATGATAGCACAAAGAGTCGAAAATGTTAAGAAGTTGGTAGGCTTCTCCCGTATTACTTTTTAACTCGACTCAGTTTGTATTATCCGGCAAGTTTATGTAGTCCCGCCAGAGCGTACAAAACACATTTTAACGCGTGCCTTATCAATTAAGCAGCTTTATACGACATTGAGCTCGCTGCTTACCGACCAATAAGATGCTTAATAAGATGCTTAACACTATTGAAAACTGGTAAAATCAGGACCGCTTACGTCAATCCTATACATTTTCGATAAAAATACACATTCTCGCAATCCATCTTGTCTAAGGCCATAGGTTCTCTTAAACAAATCGCTCTTGAACTAGACAGGCGCATTATTAACAGGTGATTTTAAGTTGTCCTGTGAGATTATAAACAACATTTAACTGCCTGCATTCTGAATTAGTTGGATTTACCCGTCGAGTGAACCCGCTCGCATGATTTCGCTCGCTCGATCGACCGCATACCACAGTAATAAATAAATAAATAAATATATGGAGACCATTTCATTTATATTGACTTGGTCCCAAACTACGAGTGTGCTCTAGGCTTGTACTAATATCGATACACATACTTATATCGAGAACGACATATCGTCCGTTTACTATCTCAACCTCGTATCGTATCTAATTGATTAGTAGGAAAAGCACTCATGTTCCAAGAAGAATAAATACTAATTTTCTATCAAACTATTCGATCAGATAAGAGGTTGCAGTAAAGGGACGATATTTAACCTCGTAATGCCCAATACCTATTATAGTGACATTGTAATTCCAACCTTATTGATTAAACTATTGTGTGCCTTTTCTATTTGGCATTATGTCTTCAAGCGAGAACCTGGAGACTCGGAAGGTTAAATACTTAAACCCGAAAAACATACGAGACTACAGAACAAATACTCACCCTGATCACACAAATATTTGCCTTTATTGGGAATCGAAACCTAAACCACAAGCTTTGAAGAAAAGGTCATCTGCTCTGGGTGCTAGTGTTCTTAGTTTGTGTATGAGTATTTCATTACTACTATTAATAAGATCTGTAAATGCATTATGACAAATGTAGTTAAAAGCAATTCGCGAAACACTAATTACATAATACTTCAGCGTTAAGTATTTGAAATATCAATCATAAAATACATTTCAGGTAGTAATTGAAATATTGCCCAATCCTGATTATCCGTGATAAGTACTAAAGTTAATAAACATGAGTTCTTACCGAGGTTAAAATATGTGGAGTGCTCGCGACATTTCACGGGTAGGTAAATATCCAATATTCTAACCGTGGTAAGAACCAGTATTTATTAACTGAAAGAATTTTAGTCGATCGAATTGCACTTTCATACATTAAATTAATCCTGACCAATTAAATGTTAATTACAAATCGCATTTTTAAATAAGCACACATTTTACACCAATAAACAATATCATTCGCCATTTAAAATGATTAACCGCGAGTGGACCGTTGCCAATCCTGTTAATGCCTTCGGTGCCACTAAATATCTATAGCCTCTACAATTATCACGCCCGGCGGGTCACTGGCACTGAACTTGTTCACTAGTCGCCACGGAATTCTCGATGCCATTACGTTAACGAATGACGTCCAATGGACAAAAAAGGAAGGGCGTTATCCTTGTTTTAATGGAACTTTTCTCCGATGTACAGCGGGCGACATAAGTTGCTGTGCGGAACAAATGGAATACTTTTACACGGCTGTGCAATGCTCTTAAGGTAGGTATACTCGTATTAACAATTCTGCACGTTTCGGTGTTCCGTTTTCGCTATATGTGTAAGGCGTGTAAGGAATTTTATTTAGGCGAAGTTGACAACTAATGCACAATTTTTTTTCACATTTTAGGTAGTGCTGTTCGTATCGATATTTTAAAAAGATTACAACCTACCCTGTTAGCTAGTTTAATTTATATTAATCACCACTTTTTTCGTATCGCAATAGACATAATATTGGACAATGTTTGACCACACGGTGGCCTAGTTGGGAGTGACTCTGCCTCCGAAGCCAGCGGTCCTGGGTTCAAATGAGTCTTTGATGTTTTCTACGTATTTAAGTATGTATTTCTCTAAATAAGTATGTTTATGGTTGTCTTGTACCTACCATAGTACAAGCCTAGAGCTTAGTTTGGGACTAGGTCAATTTGTGTAAAATTGTCCCCTGATATTTATTATTATTTTATTATTATTATGTAACTAAGGTTGACAGAGAGCATATAAGTCGAGTCGATACCCAAAACATCGACATTTCTTCACCACTATACAATTCCTGTCAAACTAGTCCACCTAAATATAACCTACTACAATCGTGTTATTTATCAAACGTAGTAAAATATCAGTCCATGAACTTGATATCAAGCTCAATTCCAAAACAAATCAGCATGTTTCACCGTAATAAGTCAGTTACACAACCGTTTCCAGATCAAACACTCTCGCCGCAGTCTTGTTAAAGTCTTGTTTGAGTCTAATTGAAGTGTCAGCACTCCATGAATCGGTTGAGTGCGGTTCCTCGTACCAATAATTGAATACAACTATTACGGGTTTACGAGCAGGCCGTAAAGTCCGCGTAAACCTGATTGATGGACACCCTGCTTAACAATTCGGTCAACCCGAATAAGCTGGTATTGATTTCGTTTTAACAAGCTCTTTTTAATGTCGCGTGTTAAGTTAGTAGTTTTCTTGGAAAGGATTTTGACTGTTTTCGGAGAGAATTGCATATGATATGACTCTTTTGTAATTTGTAGCCTCCGGTGTTTATAGTAAAAAAATCGTAACTATATAGGGTGATCGCACCAGTGTTAGACACTTTAAGCTGATAGGCACCAATAATGGACACTTTACTCTTAATTCAAAGATCATAAGGTTATAAATTGATTGTCGCAAAACAAATGAATAACCTTTATTGTCTGTAAAATAAGAGTCAAGTGTCCATCATTGGACCTTGTCCATTACTGGTTCGATCACCTATGTACCTATTAAGTATTATTGTAAACAGTCATGTTTTCACTACAAACGATAGAGTCCAAAACAATTAAAATTAGGATGGAGACTGACAGTTTTCGGTGTCTTCGGTACAATGCCATAGACTTAGGTTTTTAATTTTACTTTTAGTTTAGTTTAGTTTTAACGTTCATTTGTAAGTTTATTTAGATGAAGAATTAACTATCAAACTTCTTTAAACTTTAAACAATTTGTTTTTTTAGAAACTAGGCTATTTAATATTAGGCAACGAAGATTATCAACAGGTGTTTGTCACGCTTTTAATTACTTATCATCAATAATGAAATAGAACAAACACGTGACTAATTGTCTTTTAACATAGTTACCAAATTAATTGATACCAAACGGCTGATGCAACGTATTTTTAATCATCTTATTAACTAAAAATAGTCCTCTTTAGTTTACTCCACGTATTTGATTTTCAGTCAGTCAATATTTCATTAGTTAAGCTGACAAGTCTGTGGGGCTAAACAATTTGGATTCGATGATCGTTATCGTTTTTTTCGATAGGCAAGAGCTACGAGTATTTCGGTGGGTTACGTCAATTCCATACATTTTTCAATCGAAACATAATCGGTAACGATTGTCGAATGCAACTTGTCTAGCCCCTGAACAGACATTTTGTGTTGGTACTATATGTATGTATTTTGGCTATGAATCAAGAAAGTACCTAAGTTACGAAAAATTGTTCAGGATTATGCAGATTTCTTTCCGCCCTGTATTCTAGGCTTTTCAAATATATATAAAGTTATGTTAAAGTTTTTTTTACCAAAAAATAATTTACAAGAAAGTAATACAACTACATATACGAAGTTGATAGCTTCTGATGATCATGATTGGTCATTGGTTGATTGGTGATCGTCTAGTGTCTAGGACCCCTTCGTTGTGAACCTGCTTTAGTAACCTAAGTACATTAATGAAACAAGAGAATGGTGTAACGAGGTTAAAAATAACATATTTCCCTGCTCTAGATTATAAACAACAAATTAAATGTAAATAAAGTTTGACGATATAAAAGTCTAGTCAGTACTTAGAACTTGTTAATTATAAAAACCGAAAGGAAAAAAATGCCTCAACCTAAACTTCACCTACAAATGAATGTATAAATAGGACACCTGATATAAATCCTATAGGTACAAATAACTGAGAAACCTTTAGGTCTACTAGGTAAAACATGATTACTACAAAGAATCTTTAAATATAGATGGAACCAATTAAGACTTCCTCTAGATAAAATATAGGATATTTACTTATTCAACTATTAGTGATACACACACACATAACATCACGCCTGCATTAGTGAACTATTAGTGATAATAAATATATATTAGCGGTAATAAGGGTAAGCACCTCCCCACCATCCTGATACTCCCGGCCATAACTATGGAGTTCTCCCGCTAATAAATTATTTCAATATTTAAACTTACTTAAATATAACTCTAATTTGAGTTCTCAAGAAAGTTCTATAACGAGTCTCATATTTGTAAGAATAATCATCTGATGATGATGTTGATCTTATTTCATATAAAAAGTCACTTTTCACCAGTATGTAAAAAGTGCTTCCACTTGTATTACAAGTGTACTGGTAGTTGGTAAAAAATATCTGTGACAGCTCGCTTTTCTTGGTCGTATTTTCGTGGCTGAAGGTTGGCCACCATAAGTGGCTCTCTTAGAGCACTCCCGGGGGGTAATTCTCTCAACACAGCGCTGCGTCGATCTTAAAGGTGAAGTTTTATCTGGCAAGTTTAAGAAGTCCGGTCGGAGTGTACGAAACACATTTTAGCGCGTGCCTTCTCAATAAGCAAGCAGGCAGGTGAGTCGAGTTCAGTGTCGTATAAAGCTACCTAATTGAGAAGGCACACGCTATAATGTGTTTTGTACGCTTCGACGGGACTTCTTAAACTTGCCAGATAAAACTTCACCTTTAAGATCGACGCAGCGCTGTGTTGAGAGAATCACCCCTCAGGTTCCTCTTTGTTGAGCCTGATGGAGTGCTGATCGGGTGTTGCTGTTAAGGGCTAACTGTGACATACAGACACCGAAATCTCACCATTAGGGTTTCTTTTTTGTCATTTCGATACGGAACTCTAAAAAGGTTCTCGACTCGCCACGTTTGTGTTTACAAGCTTTTACTAAACTCTCTTCTATGTTAGTAAGTTAGTAATAAACCTTTTCTTTCTTTCATTATTCGTCCTTATCTGTCATTGTGACATTTGCATCTATCTGACAAAAGACCCCTAAATAGTTTTTTTTTCAATTTTACTACATCATTGTGTAGCGGTTCATAGAATACATCTATCCTCCAAATTTCATTTATATAGTGCCAATAGGCTCTGAGTAAAATGGCTGTGACATACAGACGGACAGACGGACGGATGGACGGACAGACGGACAGACGGACATGACGAAATTATAAGGGTTCCGTTTTTGCCATTCGGCTCCGGAACCCTAAAAATAACTAGAATTTAACTAGGTTTATAGTGCACTTATGAAGTTATGAATAAAGGACTCAGTGTAGAGTCACCTTTAGCCATAATTAGAAGCAAATATGCATTTCGAATATTGCAACTGGCATTAATTAGCAAAAATTGCATGACACGCTCCGATATGTCGTCTAGCCAGCCATGTAGTCAATCTGCGTCCATTAGCGAGCTAGTCCGTGGCGGGAAATTATTGATTTGCGACTAATTTCCGTTTCATCGGCGGCGATCGCCGGGCGGGGCGTGGACGCGGTCGCAAGCGGCTTTGATCTAACTAACTATCCCTAGTTTATTGTAGCTATAAACCGGTAAACGTTACGCTGGCTCTCTATTAGTCGTTAGAAGGAACGAGTTAACGTTTCGGTATCACGCCTACGGTGATTCTTTTGTTTTTTGGAATTTTACTCGGGATTTTATGATGCGTGTGAAACATGCGAAGCAAAATGGCCGCTTCTTTCCGTATTTGCTACTGGTATTCTTTAGTGGTAATCTAATGATATTTATACGAGTTACAAAATAATCCGTAAAAAATAAATTACGAAAGTAGTGTCAACCCTAGTATACTGTATACCTAAGATACTGAACTGACGTTATTTAATAAGGGTTGACACTACTTTTGTAATTTCTTTTTTACGGATTTTTTTGTAACACGTTGTAAAGGTGATTGAATAGATTTGAGAAGTTGAGAACTATTCCTACGCCTGTTGTATACTTAAATTAAAATCCGTGTTCTGTTATTTTTGGTGTTCAATAAAAAGCATTTGTATTGTAGGTATTGCTATAAATACTTACAACACAATTTGAAGGAAAATCCTGATTTTGAAACGGAAGCGTATAAGCATTATGAAGATGTTTTAAAGCTAGAGAGAAACTAAACCACAAAAGGCTCTCTTAATACAGAACTAAGAAAAATACTAACGTAGTTAATTCTCTTTGCTCACTGAACGTTATAAAGTTTTATTTTAAGGTTACGAGATTTTCATATTGAATCTGGGATTACTTTATTATTTTAGGAACGGGGTTAAATTTATTCTGTAGTACGTAATGGACGTTAATATAAGGTTACAAAAACTTTCTTCCACATTCACACATCGAGTCATGCATGCTTGTCGGTTTCAGGTACTTAAGGTACGGCCCTTTTCCAGTATTTCTGCAAGTTGATTCAAAAAAGTACTCCAAGGGCGGCCCCTTCCGTCCCTTCCACTCTTTTTCGCACTGTAGGTATACTTCCATCCAAAAACTTAGTAGGTTTAAAAAATTAGTTTTTAGAACCGACCTTATCCTCGTAAGGTCCAACGGCTTAAATTTAGCACATTTGTCAAAACGACTTTAAACTTTAGTTGACTGACACAAGGTTCTTTTTTGAACTAGTAAATATTGACGTGGGCTTCACGAGGTTATGGTCCTAAATATTACAAAGACAAAAACTTATTATGGAGGTAAGTATGACTTTAAAAGGAATTCTGTTCATTCTCTCCGGCTATGTCTTCTTTTCATGGCTAAATAAGGAATACCGACGAAAAAGAAACAGGAAGCCTGACCTTTGAGTTTTAAAATAAGACTTTTACACCGAAAATTTTCCTTCCCCGAGGGATTCATAATAATAGAATTCAACGCGGACGGTAATAACTTTTTAGGATTTTTTGGAGATTATGCGTCAAATATTGTTAGTACAAATGTCAATGGTGCAAGCATTGTCAAGCAGTTTCTTGTAATTCGATTAAGGGTAACAGCTGCTGCCTTGTTAAAGAATGGCATGTGGGTCATTTTTACCGACAACGGTGTTTTTTTTATGCAGATTTCTTTATAGATTATTCTATTTTGGGCTTCTGGAACATATCTCTATATTATCTTGAAATTTTCTTTATATTTTTACAGATCGATTTAAGCGAAATCATTGTGAGTATTGTGACAGAGTGGTCAGAAAGTGTGACCGCGGTGAATTATTTTATACATTGCGTATATTTCTCGCAATAATTACGCTGATAAATATAAATAACAACGCAATTAAATGACAACTTGATGACCAGTATGGTTATTTGAATCTTATTATCAAAAAATAATAATAAATACACTTTACTTTGTGGGGGATATTCCGTTGTCGGTTAAAAAGAAGAACGACCTATGTACTAAACTTGTGTAGTATCCGCAACCTCAATAGGTACTAACGGGAGGGAATCGAGTTGGCTTTAGATACTGTATTTGACATAGGTAGGACATTTTCGAACTTAATTTTCTGTTGTTTTAGAATAAATTATCTTTCAATTAATCATCTAAATCACTTGTGGCGTTTGGAAGTAGTGAGATAATACTGAACATTGATTTCTAGGGCTATATTTACACATGTATTTTTAAAGCTTCGGCCTGCAAAGAGTGTTTGAGGTAGGTACAATGCGTTAAAAACTAGAGCCCAAAAACCACAATGGTCACAGGTAAAAAGAATACTATACTACAAAAACTTTTACGTATACCCTTGGGTTACCATTCTGAAGTTTATGTATTAAAAACATGGAATAGTTGAAACCAGCACGCATTAGCGTTGCATGGCACTCCACCGTTATTTGCGAAGGTTATAGCAAAGGTCAAACAAAAACTACCCCATTTCAATCGTTCTGCGAATTTATTAATAACTGAGTTAATGTAGGGTTTATAACGTGTCGTTAATGATATAGATTAAGTTTTTACAGGTAAATGTGGTAAAAGTGATTGTATTAACCCTGTATGTATAATAAGAAATAGGTAAGGTTTGGTACCGCGAAATATTTCCACAATCCCACGGTTATAGGTACGCATGAAAAAATGCATGGAACATGATGGTTACCTATCACAACTTCGAAAAATGTTTGACCGAATTTTGGTTCGACAAATACTTTTCGTCAATTATGGTTTGGGTTTTTTTACGTTTGGCCGAATTGTCATTTCGAATAGTTTTATTTATTCATTACTTGTTTTGGTTTTTTAACGATTTGACAAATTATCTATACCTCATTACTGGTTTCGGCGTATCAACAGTTGTCCAATGCAATGTAATGCTTTGTCTATTTGTCTTTTTCCTATTTCTGATTTTACCTTAGTATCCTTTGCCCAATATTACGGCTCGATCTTTGCATTGTCTGGATAAATTATACTTAAGCAAGTTTTTCGGGGCAGAAAAAAAATAACCTCGAAAGCCAAGGCGGGAGCAAAGCTCCCGCCTTGGCCTTCTAACCTAACCTATCTGAGTCGGTTCTGCCCTGACTCGTCTTGCTCGTTGCATTTTGTAGATAGTTGAAACTAATTACAAGCAAGATTTTTTGGCCGAAATGAATATTTGACGTAACGTAGCAAAATCTATATGTAACATTGATGAAGTGAAAAATGGGTTAAGAAACAAAATACAAAACGATCCACAGGCTAGTTGTAGCATTGGTGTAATGAAAAATGGGCTTTGAAATAAAATACGTAACAATACATAGGGTACGTGACTACAAGGAGAAAAGTTGCTTGGACTAACGAACCATTTACTTAAAGTCAAATGGTGAAATAAAAAAATGACGAATCGTGCCATCGGAGAAACGATAAAAAACGAAATGTTTTCGGTCAAATGAAATTCGGTCAAAAACTTTTCGAGGTTGCGATAGGTTACCCAAAAAAGGAGGAGTTTATCAAGTCGAATGTATATTTTTTTTAAATGAAAGCTGGGCAATACCGAAAATTTCATTCTAATAGCGGTAATCCCGAATATTTTCAATATAGTCTAATTGTAACGCTAAAACCGTATCAATCTCGGAAGCTTAAATTTATGGGTTTGTAGTGTTTGTACATAACTGTAGCACTGTCAATAAGAGGAGCTTTTACCGTACTAAGCCTCCGCTGAACGTCTGTCGGTCTGTCAGTAGGCTGTATCTCATGAACCGAAATAATCACTTGACATTTTCAGTGTATTAATAACAGCTATGAAAAAAGTTAAATACAAAAGAAACGTGTTTTTCCTGCGTTGTACGAGTCCAACTCGCCCTCGGCTATTTTTTTCCCTCCAATTGTAATCAGGTCTCCAAGTAAAAGCAGCGTTTATAGTAAAAGTAGTTTTTGATATAATCTTAGTAGAGTAACGACCGGTCAATGCCGCTTTACTTTTTGCATTGAAGCGAACCCTATTCCTAGCAGTTTAATGAATAAAGTGTATATGAACGAGAATTTCCATGAAGTCTTTGAGTTATCAAGTCCATTATAGTAAATTGATGTAAAAGATTCAGCAGTGAGACTAAGGGTGAAGCCAGACGCGCGTAATTTTTTGAGTTCTGAGTCGCGTAATTTCTGCTACATTCGGTTTCACACAAAACTACTGTTTTGTTCATGAGTAGGACTTTTGTACAGGCAGAAATTAACCGACTCACAACTTAAAAAAATACACTCGTCTGGCTTCACACTAAGTTCTACTCTGCGAATTTTAATCACAGCAGAAATCAAAGATTAATTCTTTGATTAGATGGATAGAATTAACGTAACCTGTCGTACGTTCGCTTAACATCGTAAGAGCCAATACCGAGTAACATTGTACCTAATTATAACCTTGTGTAATGAATTATAATGAGCATTTTATATATGCCGTTATATCTACAAGCGAAAACCTGGAGATTCGGGAGGTTAAATGACAGTATCCAATAGTTCTTTGGCAGATTTCTTCAGTCGTTAACTTTAGTAGCGTTGCGTAGATCTACTGAACAGTCACAAATATCTAGACCAATTAGAGTGGTCTACTACATTAGCTACTGACTAAGTCATATCTCGTCAAAAATGCATTTTAGTCTGAGATTATTCGCTATTTGAGTATAGTTATATACATCAACACCTGAAACGTAGTGAACGGTCATTAACCAAAAAACAGAAGAACTTTGTTTCTTTTGGGATCGTAACATCACTACATAGTATAAAACAAAGTCGCTTTTTCAGTCCCTATATCCCTATGTATGCTAAATCTTTAAAACTACGCAACGGATTTTTTAATAGATAGAGTGATTGAAGAGGAAGGTTTATATGTATAATACTTTAATCCGGAGCGAAGCGAGCGCGGGTCCCTAGTAATGTATAAAGTTCAAAATACATAATGGGTTTTATTTCTGAAACCGTAAACTTTTCAGGATTTATTAAAAGGCCATTACATAGAACCCATTAGGTTAGGTTAGGTTTGTTTTATAACAATCCTGAAAACCTTGCGGTTTCTAAAATAAAACCATTATAGGTATATTATGACCCATTACGTGTTTTGAACTGTATATATTATGATTCGTATCCGTTTCTTTTATTTATGCCGGTAAAGATTGGATGCGATAGTAGAACATGTAGCTAAGGAAAAAGAGAATTTCATCAAAATTATCCAATCTACTTTTCCCGTAGGTTATAACGTCAGTCTACCAATATTATGAAATATAACTCAGAAACAGTAACCTTATAATATCAATCACTTCCGTATTCAGACAGATATACAGACTAGATATTAAAAGTACCTACTTCAGTACTACTATCAAGTTAAAATACCTCACAAAAAACTAGCGTTATCTCCCTACATAAACACACCCAACTATTACGAGCGAGCAAATATGAATCAATAACGGATTATCTCTACTATCACCAGATAACGTTAAGAGCTAGTCTCCCCTGATACCATCTACATACAATATTTTTAAAAACAATGAAGCCCATTCGCTTTTATCAACGCATCGCCGGAGGGCGAGCTGAAAGGGGACCATTCAGCTTCCCTGGAGCAACACCAGGAGGCTATCTTCAGTGAATAGCTATTAACCACCTCGAGGCGACGATAACACTGAAAGGGCTCGCATTATAGGGCCTGTTTACCCTTGCTCATTACCTCGTCCTGTCGGTGAGACATCGGCTGGTTGACGTCCCGTACATTGACAACACTCTCACTCACTGCACTGTTGTACAAGAGTCCCGCATCCACTAAGTCTGGGGGATTATCACCTTCGTACTCCACAAAGTTATACGTATAATTTCCACTGTGGAACTGCCATGAACGTTCGGTTGCTGCTTCCCGCGGCCTCCGCCGCTTATGCCTTACTTTATGCCTCGTGAACCTTCCAACTTCTCCACCGTACTCCTCCTCTATCATTGCGTTGTAAAGCGACTCCACGTTGACTTTTAACTTGTGTTTTATAGGAGGAGCGGTGGAGACTGGGATTCGGCTGAGCCCTTCGGCGTCCCACAGCTGTATTCGGAGTATGTTGTCGTGGGAGGGTAGATCGCGCGCGGACGCGAGCGCGAGCGCGGCGAGTGTTAGCGCGAGCGCGCACGTGGAGGCGACCATCGCTGTTGGCGGCTGCGAGCCTACTGAGGCGAAGCGCTCGCTCCGCGCTTTTCGCGCGTTTTCCCTTGCACTTGTCTCGCCTTCACGCTTATCGGTAATATTGGTATCTAATCGAAACACTTCAGGATAAATAAAAGACACATTAAACTAAATAAATCTATTCCGATAAAATATAATATAACACAGGTTGTGACAACTATAAAATAAACGATTTGTACTAGTTTTAAACTTAATTATCTTTGTTTATACATCAACGAATTAACAAAGCAACAATCAATAACAATTGGGGTTTTTTTTAGTTTCGCACATTTCGAATACCTTCAATTAACACCTACTTAAACAATAAATGATTTGTCAAACGTAACTTGAAATGTCAATGCCGCCATATGAATTTACGACGATTTGTGAATGCGAACATTCTAAATACGTAACTCTACGTAGGTGTGAAATGTACGGAAATTGTACCGGTCATGAAACATGAATAGGTTATTTGTCATGTCATAGTTACGTATGATGCCTTTATCGCTCGATAGGTAAAAAACTTTCTAGAGCGAACTCATTTTAGATGTGTAGAGACATACATACATACATAACGTCACGCCTTCATTCCCAGAGTGGGGTAGGCAGAGCTACAGAAACATAACATATTTATTATGTTTATGTGTAGAGACATAAACATAATAAATGTGGAATTTACTACATTTTTAAAGTTTTTTATCTATTTTAACGATTTATTTACTTTAACATGTAAATCGGCAAGACGGGAGAGGCTACAAAATGCATCAAGATACACGTAAAAAGAAAAACATATTTTAGAATATTTAGCAGATTTAAATATAGAGTAATTATATATAACATACAATGAAGAGTTTTTATATTTTTTCAGCTAGTTACAGAGACCGTATATCTCACATGGATATATAAATAAACAAGTACACGAAAAAACGCTCTTTTTCGAAATTCTACATTTATCAAGACATTAGGCCATTCATATTTGCAATAGGGTCATTATTTTATTTTCGGACACATTTTACAAGGATATTTAAAACAGTTTCAACTCAACAGTTTACATTTTTATGACTACTCAAAACAGGAGCGTATTTTATTGTAATAACCCAATTTTAATTACTATGTTTCTTGATAGTCAATTCAAGGTATATATGCTAGTTTTTCAATCACAATCAAACTATTCCGAAAACCTTTTATAACTTATTTTTCTCGTCATAGCGTAGCTTATAACACTTAGTTGTGAAACGACGGATCTATAGTCAAGGAAACTGTTCAGTATATTGTTTTGTTGGATACGTAACTTAGCCGTGTTATACATTTCCCGCCGCGACAAGCCTAATGACACGTGGGAAATGTATAACCCGACAAAATGGCGTATTATGTCAAACCGCTAAACAATCAAATCCTTCGACTGTATATTATACAAACTTTACTTAATATAACAAACCAATTTTTTTCCTATATCATTCCCAAAGGAGTTGTCTTAACATAACGGCGTCTTAAACTATAATACAGCATTTATAAACTGGCGGATCAATTTTGTGACACATTATTCTCATTAAATGTAATTTATGAGAATTAAAACGAAAAATCTTGGTGACGTGTAAAACACGTTTACGGCGGTTAAAAAAAAGTGTACTTAGTTAAAGACTAAAATTAAGAAACGGTAACTTTAGTCAGTTGTGTCACGGAAATTGGTCATACAGTCAAGGTCATAAATATGTATACACTTTAGTACCTTGTCACATTAATCGCTGTGACAATTTCATTTGGCAGTTTAAGCATGACGTTAAATAGACAAGGTACTAAAGTGAATACATATTTATGACCTTGACTGTACAATCATATACTGCCCTCTTACGCCAATAGGTGGTATCTCAAATTCAATAAACGAAGCAGATTCAATCCTCAGCCGCTAGTAATATGGTCGCACTTGGTCTGAGATACCACCATTTATCTTAAAGCAGTTTAGTTAATTTTCGCATTTTCACTACTTCGTTCACCTAATGCGGTCGCCGAACTTGTTTCAAACGACCTCGGCCTACGAACGTCGTCATTACATTAGTCTGTCCGCGATCATCTAATAGGGAACATGCATTTTTTTTTCTTCTTACGCTCTCTGGAAAGTGCTATGAAAGAGAGAAATAACTGTATACGCGAAAAAGTTGTCGTGTAATTTTTTCATGAGATGTGAAGCTTTAAAAATTCATAGTTCTGACCCCCTGCAAAAACACTATACAAAATCAACGACAGGAATGACGTCACAGCTGTTATTCTGTTGTGGAAGTTTGCATTTATTTCGTAAATTACTATGTTTAAGCCAATATCGTTGAATTAAAACATAACGTGCCACTCCATGCCTTCCCGGGGATGTCGTAAGAGGCGACTAAGGGAATAAGGGTTTCTAGTATTGTTAGGCGATGGGCTTGCAACCTGTCACTAATACACTAGTAAACTTCTTGGCCTGATTGTGCAAAATGTGGTTACAAAATTATCAACATTTATTTTTAGAGTTGTTGCTATTTCTGTAGCTCTGCCTACCCCACTCTGGGAATGAAGGCGTGATGTTATGAATGTATGTATGTGTAAAACATAACGTAAATAAAATGAGGATCTAAACATTCAAAGTTTTAAAAATTGTAACAAATTTTTGATTCTATATAAAGTCCTAATAAACGGGTCAAAACTTAGTGTATTGCGTTTTATATCCTTTTTTCACAATTTCTCCTAAATTGTACCTATCAATGAAACTCAATTCTGAGTTTCCGACTAGATACCGTGTTCTTTACACTGTTGCGGTCGCCGTTTGTAACGTGCGGCGGACGGCTCAATGTAATTGCCCCTAAAACCGTTAAGTTACGTTTTCTTAATTAGCTCGACTAAATGTAATTACCGTTGTTACCTTTTCCTAATTTTATTCCTTAACTATATACACTTTTTTGAAAACCGCGCATTTACATAACAAATATAAATGTTTATGAAAAAAATAACGGTAAAACGACTTAATCCTAACTAACAGGCAGAGTGTGACGTGGTGACAGACGGAATGACAATATTATCAAACGGCAACCACATTAAGCAACAGTTTTTAGGATATTTAAAGGGTACGCGGAAAGATCTTGACCAGTCACTTTAGAAACTTTTCCTATCGTAATTTGAAAGTATCTTGAGTATGAATCATGTAACTTCGTACGTTTTTTTCGTGTAGAGGTGAAAAAATTGTTCATTGCGAACGCGAAATTGTAAGATTAAAAACTCATTTTAAAAAAGTAGACATGTTATTTCGTGTACCCTTCTACTGCACTCAGAACATTCCTTTGTAGCCAAGCCATTGTCTGTTACATGGTTTTGATCCCGGTTTCAGATTTTTCGCTTACATAACAACTTAAGTACCTATATTGTAACAAGCCCGATAAATACATGCCTTAAGTAATCTTGATTATGCATTTCAACAACCATTAAGGAGACAAAAAAATACATTTGCACATTTTGGCAAGTCCACGGAGGTATAATTAAAATAATTTGGCTACTTAAGTGTATTTAATATACGAGACACTAAACTGGGTTTTGAACTTAATCTTTTTTATCGTCAAATTATTTGGAATATGGAGTTTATGTTGTTCGTAGAGTCGCATTTTATAAGATCTAAAAAGTACCTTTATATGTTATTGCGCAGTTCAAATAATCAGTTAAGTGTCTAATATGAGAGATTAAAAAAAATCTGCATTGCACATGCCACACAACCAAATAAAAATTAATAAAAATAAACAAGTTCAGTTTTTTCTCCAGTAAATACATTTAGATTTAAAAAGTGTATAAATAGGTCTTAGACTACGGGTTGGTTATTTCAACAAAAAAGGTATTTCGTAATTATGATACTACTTTTACTTACTAACTTTGTCCTAAAAAGGACCGGTCATATTTGTTTTAATTGAAAATTATAATTTTTAAAAATAATACAAATTCAGCTCATTATTGTCAATATGAGCTTTAAATTTTGAGCCTGATCGTCAAATTAACGATTATAATAAGCGATTAATTATTTTTAACGGTATAGAAGCAAATTAAATTAATATTGGACGTCTATTTTATTACAATAAACATTATTATGCTACTACTGATGAATGCAATGCATTTCTTTTGAAATATTGCAATAAACTATCTATTTATTTTCTGATTAACTAAACTTAAACACGAATATAGGAAACAACTCGACAAGGATTGAACCGGCTCACGGCCACTTTCGTTCCGTCACCTTCAAATACAGGGTAATTTTTTCATCAGTGCACAAATTTTAACATATGATTTTGTATCAGTAATATAATATATTACGACAGTAAAACGAGTTCATTTTTTTTTTGTTGCAAATTATCTCTCTTTTACCTTCTCGTGTGGACACAAAGTCACACTAGAAATGATGACATGGGTTGTCAAGCTGTAGTGCGACACTGTATTGATATTCGAAATTTGAAATTTCATGTACAGCTTATCAGACAACAAGCCCCTCTCCTGCTGATATTCTAAATTTGAAATTTCATTTATTAACTTACTTAACAAAACTCCATTAGAGGGTCCATGAATATCGTTAGGTTAGTGGAATCATTGAATCGGCAATATCTCTAATATTTTTTAAGCTAGAGTAAAAATAACACAACATGTGTTATTGATTAACAATAGCGAAGCAAATATTAAAATTTGTACACCTATTAAAAAATTACCCTGTATATTAAAGCGTGCAAAGTGCTTTAAAATATCTGAACACGCACTAACGTCTTCAGCATTAGAGCCGAGTACAGGATCCCTTGACAAAATGATTAAAATTAAAAAGTAATATCCCTTTCTCAACCTCGTATCTAATCGAATAGATAGAATAGTAGTCTTTATTCTACTTGGAACATGACTGCTTTTCCTACTAATCAATTAGATACTATACGAGTAAAGGGACGGTATGGAATTGACACAAGCACTCGACGCGACTTTCCGGCAGCTTGCGACAATCCTTTACAATATTAATAACGTTAAAGTTCAAGAATGCATTTTGTCAAGGGCCATTGATAATTTTGAGCTATTTATATGCTCCGAATCAGACTTCGGTCGATTTCCCTAGAACTCTATTCGACTTTGTTATTAGCCTACCTTGTTTCTATTTCGTAATACCGTTATCCTCCATCTGGCAAAACTTTTTTTGGCATAATCATCACTTGGCATAATCATCATTTGACATACAGTATTTTTTTTAGAAACCGTATACTTTTCAGGATTATTTAAAATAGCATTGCATAGAGCTCATTAGGTTAGGTTAGGTTTATTTTATAACAATCCTGAAAAGTATACGGTTTCTGAAAAAAAATACTGTATGCCAAATGATGATTATGCCAAGTGATGATTATGCCAAAAAAAGTTATGCCAGATGAATATAAACCCGTAATTACATTGTTAAAGTTACGGAAGACCTTACTTTCACTACGATATAGAAACATAATGGGCAAAGACCACTTGGAATTGAATTGCATAATTAAATATAATATTAATGAAATGTTATTATACGCTTAATATGTACTTGCTAATTATAATATACGAATACACAATAAATAAGCTTAAATATCACATTATCACGTAAGTTTACTACGATTAGGTACGTAAAGATATGACATGTGATTCATACACATAATACATTTAATATGATAATTATAATTTACTGCTACGGAAAACAAAACCTTATGATAGTGGTCATTAAATACAATATAACACAGCTATCATTTTGTAGTGATCATGAGCTATATTTCTATTGGTCGATCTTTTTTTTACTACATATTTGTGATACCATTACATACCATACATACTTAAGCATCATATACAGGGTCCTAAGGTAAGTTGGTTCAGTAAGAGCAGCTACTTGAACCCTTGTCGCCATGCGTTTTTTTATTTTTTTATTTATTTATTCATTGCTACGAGTGCTACGCTGTAGCCTGTAGAAGCATTTTTCCGCTTTAGCGAAATCTGCTACGAACAGCAGAGCCGTCGTTGGTACTGATTATGTTAAGAGGACTGTGGAACAAAAAAATCCATACAAATGCGATAACGTTTTTCTCCCTTTAAACGTTGTCCGATTTTTACGAGTTTGAATATGTTGTAGATATTATGAAAACCTAGGTCTTTACGTTTTCCTTTCCATGAAAATATTTATTGGAAAGGAAAATAAACAAAAGCGCAACGGAAACTATTTTTTAAATCTACGCGATTTTATCATCGCTTCACAATCCTCTTAAGAGAGCGTCAATAACGTTTGATTTTTGAAGCTGTCAGCGAGAAAAACGTCACTTTGGGCAAATGTTTTTTTGATGCCACTCAATCCTATATAGCTATCAATAATTAACGATACTCATTCAGACCAACCAAGGACACATAAAAGCGAAGTTGTAAAATGATTTTAACATGTTTTCATTGTAGTTTTGATATTGCAAATGTACATTGGTCCTAAATCCGGTCTACAATAAAATAACAGTTAGGGTCCGTTCACACAACCCGGCTCACAGAGAGCAGTTTTTTATCACGTTTGGCGGAAAGGATTCCAGTAGCTGTCCATACTGATAACACACTTTAAAATGTCCAAGGACCAATATAAAAAATAGAGACAATCTCACACAAATTGACCTAGTCCCAAACCAAGCTCAAACACAAATATCTGCCCATATGTGGCCTCCTAACTCTTAATTCAAAGACCACATTTATTTATTTCTTATTTTTATATACACGGTCATAAGTTCACTGTTGCAAAACAAAAGAATAACCTATATCTTCTTTAAAATAAGAATCAAAGTGTCCATCATCGGTCCTAAGATACGTAGCAAAATATCAAAAGTGGATATTTTTGATCGTTAGACATTTTTGACGTGTGTATCTCAACTCTCCCTGCATACGACTGATCGCTAAGGACTCCATTACCTCGTAAGACCCGATGCCTAATTTAATAACATTGTAATTGCAACCAGGGCTCGGGACCGGTTCTAAAAATACCGGTTAGTACCGGTTTATTTCGGTTTTACTTCGAACTTTTCTCGGGAACGCGAACTAATCAATTAACCGGTTTATACGAGCGGCGAGTTGAGAAATCAACATTTTTGTACTGAATAAAAATTCTAAGCGGCGCTTATTTATCGTGCGTGGCATGCGTCTGGATTAACCTGTTTTAATCTCTTTACCGGTTAATTTGAAGAGAACTTTAAATAAAAGTTATTCCGAAAACCGGTAAAAAACCGGTTTATGCGAACGGAACCGAAATGAAAAGGACTTTCGCCAAGTACGTAATAACAGTGTCAAAATTTAACCGGTATCCGAGCCCTGATTGCAACCTTGTGATATAATAATAGGGTGCCTTTTATAATACGCATTATGTCCTCAAGTTAAAATCTGGAGATTCAGAATGATGAGGGTCAAGGCTTACAGTCTTCACGCAGACCCAACGCTTTGCTTCATACATCATCATCATCATCTCGAGCATCTATCCGTGCAGTATTGGACATAATTATGCCATACACGTGCAGATTTAACTCTTTTATCAAATTGTACTAAAATTTTATACAAATCGTGTATATCTATAGCTACAAGAAGCACTTGCCTACTAACAGGTAGGATTATCAATATTATCATACTACGTCTATAAAACATTGTAGACACATAGAAATATGTATAGTCTAATTATCAATTCCAGTAATAGCTTACATTATGTGTACTGTTCAAGGATTTTCAGGGTCTAATTATTGTCTAAAGCCATGGATCTTGCTCGCTTAATTTTGTTCAAAGCTTAACGTTTAATATTCATCATAATAACCCAATTTTATACTTAGGTATGTAATATATAAATAATTATGGTAACATTTGTTTTCAATTTTGAATACACCATGAACAACTTTGTTAAAATATAAATCAATCGAAATAGCCAAACATAAAACAAATCAACAACACGTGTCAGAATAATACTTAGTTCCTTTATATCAGTCATTTCAATTGATTAGTATTTTAAAAGTTAGATATTAAAAAGGCCTTGGCAAAAATTAAGGCTTGATATAGGATTCTAGAAGAGATTAAAGCATGATTTTATCTATAGGTGGCAATTTCATAGTCATTATTAAACTCTACGCGCCAAAATAGATAAAGAAAGTAACAAAAATAGGAATATCACGACAGTATTTTCAGCTAGTTCATGTTCGTCTGAAAAAGTCTGTCGGTATTGGGAAAATTTTGATTATTTTTGTTATTTCATAAAGATAACAAAAAACATGAAAATATTTTTACTATTTAAATAACATCAATTTCCTCTCTGATGGACTTTTTCGGGCAAAAGCACGCGACACCTAACGAAGGCACCAGTAAACACTTGCACTCCACTTCTTGAAAGACACAATGTTCTTATTATCGGTAGTACCTTTCAAGTTAAATCCAGCAGTGTCTCAGAGATGGCGCTGCACGTCATAGAAGTGCTACCATCTATTATCACTTGGCGAAGTTGCAAATGGCACGTTTCGGTATTTCCATTTATAATAATTTCTTTATCTATAATGATAATAAGTAGGCACTATAAATCTACAGTTCTAACTTTATACTATTATAATACAGTAACCCGACTGCAAAAACGTACAAATCAGAATACTTTAAGTATGCGGTCTTTGACTGCGAGCCAAGCTACAAAGCCAACCCAATCCCTCAACTGAATGTTGCAACTGACATTAAATTTATTTAAATAGGTATTTCAACTCGGTTGTAGCGTAGTGATTTAACTTTAGATACTTATGATCAACTAGTCCTTTTGTCGATTAAATCACCAATTCATACTTTCGCAGGCATTCGGGCTACTGTATTATTTAAATGAGAGCTCGTCCAAGTTCATTTATTATTTTTTGTCAAGGGCAAAGCCAAAGAGCACCAGATGGGCATTTGCATTCTTAAGTTTAAATTCTCAAGAGTGCAATTCTAATGGCCGTATCAATAAACTCGTCTCGGTTTGAATGCCTATCTCAAGATAAGTCAAAGTAAACGTCAAACCATAGAAAACTGTCATCTTTGACAAATCTTAAGACGGGCATTTAAGGGCGTTTCTCAGAAAGTTTGTACCTAGTTAAGGAATAAATTAGGTAATGTTAACTTTTCCGCTGAGTTACGATTAGCTATATATTAGCTATATACTGTTATAAAACATATGGTGATATCTCGGACAAAACCCCTGTAGCAAGTGCAATCATATTACTAAGAGTGAGGGTTGAATCTCGTTCATTTATTGAATTTGAGTCAGGTACTGCTAATTGGCGTTGAGAGTATATGAATGTACGACTAATTTTCGTAACTCAGTAGAAAAGTTAACGTTTCTTAATTTTAATTCTTAACTAGGTACAAACTTTCTAAGAAATGCCCTTAAACCGAGATCAGTTTATTAAATACGCGCCTTAGTACCAATTTACGATGTTAACCACTTAGTCTTAACAGACGATTAGAGCGTTAATCTACTGTTAGTTCATACATTTTGACAACTGTCGACGCTCTAATCGTCTGATAAGTAGTTACCATCGTATGGTGAAATTGGTACTTAGTCTGCCAACTTAGACAAGCTACACTATTGTGACATACAATCTACATATAAAAATACCTTTAATTTTTTTTTCTGACGCTTGCCGGCGAGCCTGGCAGGTAGGTCTTTAGTCAGTCAATGCTGAGGTCGTGCGAGAAGTGCCGCGACAGGTTGGTGACGTCGAGCCCGGAGAAGTCCGTGAACACGTCCGCCGCGGCGCTCGACGGCTTGGGGTGGGGGGAAGAGCTGCTCGACTGGGACCAGCTGTCCAACTCCGATTTGAAGCTGGCTTCGAAGGGGGGGGATATGCCTGGGGAACAATAAGAAATTAATATTTAGATGATGAAAATAGATGAAAAAGGCGTGAGCACAGCTTGGCTGGATTTAAGCTCACCCACCGTCAGCCATGGAGAGGTTACATTGAAATAAATATTAATATTACATTAAAACTTTAGGCAATTACAATAATTTGATCATTAAACATTATATTAGATTAAACAAGACCGTAAATATTATATGTATGTGTATGTGTGTGCATAAAAATTAAAATTCCAATTGTTTAACTGTAGCGTCGTAATTTATTTATCCTCGTGAGGCCCACGTCAAATTTTACTAGTTCAAAAAAGAACCTTGTGTAAGTCAACTAAAGTTTAAAGTGAAAAATGACTAAACTAAACTTTGACAAATGTCCTAAATTTAGGCCGTTGGGCCTTACGAGGTTATGAAAATATTATTTATGTTATTAAGAAAAAATGGTTATATTCATAATTTTAATACTAGAAATAAAAATTAAATTGCCATTACAAAATTTCGCGTCCGCAAAGTATATAAATCATTTGTAGGTCAATGCATTCTTCTCTATAATAAATTACCCAACGCAGTTTTAAAGTAACCATTTTCAGCACTTAAAAATAACAGGATAAAGTCATTAATGTCTAAAGCTTACTATAGGGTCGAGGATTATCTAACAGACAAAAATGCTTGACCTAAGATACCTAACGTAACAGCTTAGTACCTATCTAGTCTATGGGACACGGTTTCTGTAGGAGAATGTATCGAAACTTTTTTTTTAATTTCATTAACCCCTCGTCTGTCAGAGGAGAAAAAAATACCAAGATCCAGTCTCTTCGGATTATGATAAAGTCCGAAAAAATAAGTAACCAAAAAAAACAAAAAGCTATCCAAATTTTGGACACTGATCTGTGACAAGACAGACGAGGGGTTAAGTTTTGCACCGTCATGGGAAGGTATAAATATTATTATTATTATGTTTATTCGCTCTTAACTACGCATTTTTTTTTTAATTTTATTAATTGTTTTATATAATGCTAGGTTAAGTTCTATCATTGTCATAAGCGACTTAAAAAAAAAGACTGACTGTTGAGTTTCTTGTGGCGCTTCCGTGGTCTCCTCTTGGGAAGCGCTGGTAGAGTTTTGACGTGTAAAAGTGCCCGTGCCCGGCCTACTTAGTGAATAAACAAGTTTTATATTTTTTTAATATTTATAGTTATTGTCTAGCCACAGCTCCCGTGTGGTTTCCGAGTTAGAAGCGTGCCACTCCATGTCTTCCCGTGGATGTCATAAGAGGGGACAAGGGCTTGTAGTACTGTCAGGCGATGAGCATGCAACCTGTCACTGATACACTAGTAAACGTCTGTCTTGAATGTGCAAAATGAGGTTGGTTATAATTTCTATATGAGGTACAGAAATTATAACCAAGTTTTTTAGAGTTGTTGATATTTTTAGTTTTGCCTACCCCACTCAGGGAATGAAAGTGTTAAGTTATATATGTACTCGTATGTATATCTAGTCACAGAATATAATTCAAGTGAAACAGGCTCTGCCTAAAGGTGACTGTGCAATTTTTGGACCTTGTAATTTCGAATTATTTTCCGATAATTCATTAGTCCGAATGAAGGCGTGATAGTATGTACGTATGTACATACATACATACATAACATCACGCCTTCATTCCCAGAGAGGGGTAGGCAGAGCTACAGAATTAGCAACAACTCTAAAAATACTTGTTGATAATTCTGTAACCACATTTATGTATGTATGTATGTATGTATGTATGTATTTATTTATTTATACTGACCTAATACACTCCTCACGTCGCTGTTAGGCTGGCTGAAGTATATGAACCGGTAGAAACCAGGTATCCTGACCCCGCTGCCCACAGGGAAGCTCAGTATAACGACGCGGGAGCCGGGGGCCACGTGGACTGGCTGTATATCTGGTCGGTGCACCTTCGCCATGTACTCGTAGGCTATGTAGTCGTCGAGGTTGTGGAAACTTGCCTGTGGACGGAGTATTGTTAAGTAATTAATCTTGTGAGAGATTAATCAGAGGGCGGAATTCTCATGGCTAAAAATCAAACCTCATAGGGATAGAACATTCTGTATTATTGACTTTCCCAGTTATCGATATTGTGTAATCAATAATGTCTGTGTAATTTTAGTTTTGCTTTGATATTTATAATGTAAATGTTATTCTTCATTCGCATTTAGTGCTTGTTTTCAACAATACGTGAAGCTCTAAGATTGAATTGAATTGTGTTATTTTTTCTAATATGTATACATATCGACGGTTCTGTGACTCAACCTCGTATACAGAAAATTGTCCAGTATAAACTGACACTCACTAAGTACGTGAGTGCATACTAAGTGCGTGTCAGTTTATACTGGACAATATTCTGTATACGAGGTTGAGTCACAGAACCGTCGATATATATCTTTACTAACGGTAAATAACAAAGGAAAATTAAACTAGAAATAAAACTTAATCTAATACATCAAACTATACAATAATTAATAAAACTACGCCTAGATTTACCTAACACTATACTTATCAAAAAGACCCCTACCAGAGGGCTTTGTTAATATTGGTAAATTATTTTGCTTAAGTTTAATTATCAATAGGAGGTATAATTATATTTCGTAAAAGTTCTTATGCTGCGTGAACCAGACCTACCCCAACTAACATTTTAGCGATAAAATAAGTTCTATAATAGCCGGTTATTAGTTCAATTTAACACCAATAGCGATAGCACGTCCTCAATATTAGTGAAAGAGCACGCTATAACTCTCTTATAGTCCGAATTAGGCACCGGCGTTAGCACTTAAAAGTTCTACAGCAGCTTGTATTAACTGCAATAGTGGTAAATGAGTGATATAATAGTGCTACAATATAGATTATTCTTACCAATGGCCCTAATAAAGATATAAAGCGTCACCTTATATCGCTTAAAGTGTTGTAAAAAAGGTTTTTATTACCAAAGGTTCTATTAAAGTTATAAAATATTACCTTATATCACTTAAAGTGTTACTGAAGTATACTGGAGTAGTGAAAATAACTCTTACCGTTGCAGCAGTGTAATGTTTTTTATCACTCATAGTGCGTGCGGGTTGTTAAATTGTTTTTGTGATGTATGGATTCAGAAATGCCGGGAAGTTCTTTTAATATACCTTTTTAAGTAATAATACAGTGAAATACTATTGCGGTTGTAAGTTTTCTGTTATTATGTATACTATTTTTCATCTCAGTTTTCAAGCCCCTTAAAAATAATGCGTTTTGAGATATTTCAATTGCAAAAATGTCGCGGTTTTATTTGTTTTTTTGTAATTTTGTTAATAATGCTAATTCGTTTTGTAAATGGTTTTGCTAAAGTTTATTGATCTTGCACTGCGGGAAAATAAAACATTAAAAGTAACATTATTAACAGATATAATTTCAAGCATTTTAGGTTTTATTTGTAAACAAATATGGCGTTTTCGTTTAAACACAAGGCTAACTTCCAAAGTGATAATTATCACTTCTGTAGAACTGATAACTTTTAAACGGAGTTATAAAATGATTTGTTAGCACCTTTGTTTGTTAAACAACGTTGATTAGAGCTGTAACATGTATCGTTGACATGATTTCTTTGATATTTGGGTTCCTCGGTAAAATACGTAAACCGTTGAACTCCATGATTTGATGACCTTTTGCATTATTATAATTTAAAACGTGTGAACGCGTTTCAATATAAGCGATATAACAGTGATTTTAAGCATTTAAAATTATTATTATCACTTATGCAGTGTAATTTAGAGCTCTTAGACCTATAAAAGCTGTATTAGAAATTATTTTACTTCTAGAGACAAATAATCTTGTTAAACAGCTTAAGGTGATAGAATAGGATCTCATATATGTAGAACATTTTAAAATCACTTTAAGAGTTAATAATATTCACAGAAGCACTCTTAAAGAGCTAGCTTCATGCTGCTTTTATAGCACCTCAAGAGCTAAAATAGCTATATAGTGCTTTAACAGAGAACCTTATCTCCCTTATATCACTGCACTATTAAGAGTTATAAGAATTAGTTTTATAACCCTTAAATAGCTTTAGGGGTTTTTTTATACCCACTTTAACACTGTAAGCGAGGCTTAGCACTAAAAGGTCAAAATAATACTTTTATAGAGCAATAATGCGAGCAAGTGCTAATAGGCACTCTAAAATAACCTTTAGGGTTAAAATCAACCTAAAGCTGCAACAATAAAATGTAAAGTGGTCGTTTAAAGCACCTTTATACAGCTTTAAGCTGTAACATTTTTTATATATCTATTATATCACCTTACTATCGCCAGTGATTTAACGTATCATCTTATGTCCGTAGTATGACCTAAAACTATTATTTTATGTCTTATATAGCAAATATATCACTTAAGGCTCTAAGTTTAGACGCTGTTATCGCTACTTTGCTTGTTGCTTGTCGATAGTCGATAAAATATTACGTTCTATCCCTATGACATATAATTTTTTGCCATGAGTATTCCGCCCCCTGCATATCACAGTATACAACAGCCTGACAGAAGACCTAACGCGGTTAACGGGTAATGTTTTTAAAACAAAATTAACCAAATGGCTTTTGGAAAAGTGTTTTTATAGTGTGCGTGACCGTATTTATCATAATGAACAATGTTAGTGTTTTGAATTTACCTTGACAATTATTACAAAAAATATTGAATGTATATCACGAAAACTATTTTAAAATAAACATATAAATTGGTACACGTTTTAATTTGTTTCTTTTTTTATTTAAAATGAGTAGAAAATAAGTAATATTAATTTATGTCGCATAACATTTAGATTTTGGCAGTAACATCGATATATTTTTGTCGATAAAACATTTTGCTACATCACTTTCGTATAGATGCCCCGAGATATCCCAGGTGCGTAATGACACGTTGAAACTGTATAATCCGACAAATTGACATATTATCCAAATGCTAAACTCGACTGTACATAAATATGAAAAGAAAATGAACTAGCATCGCATGGTCGTCCGCGTATAACTCGTTTGACGTTATTTTTACAGAAACTAAGATCATAGATAAAAATATTTTGTATTTTTTTTATTTAAGACATGCACTATGGATTTATATGTCGTTGGCGTTAGAAAGGTTAAATGTTTAAGGTATTTTTAATTTTTCGGCTTAAAGTGCAGTTTTCCTATGGAGTTGTACAGTCAACTTAAATGGCATTATGACATTATCTTAATCATCCAACATCCACATAAAAGAAGCGTCATAAAATTCATGAGGGATGTCGTGTCGATGCTGATGTTAGATATTTAAGTTAATTTTGGTACTGTGCCTATAATATAAACAAGCAATTGTGTTTTATTTCCTCGCATTGATGGAAAAAGCACTATATATGCTCGTATACTCGTATAGTCGCCCCGCAATGTAATGTAACATTGTTGGCCATTTTGGACCTAGGCTAGCTACATCAAATTTCCTTCAGTAATTTTGAAATTAAAGAAATTAGTGTATGTCTATACTCACGTCGTAGATCCCTATCCAGTCGTTAGGATTTATCTCGACGTCCTGAGACAGGATGCACTCCATCCTGTACTCCGAGTCGCCGATGTACCACTTCTGGTTGTTCAGGACGAACTTGATGGTCTTTTCTGTGTAGTTTGAGAACGTCTGCAAGCAAACAGGAGGTTTTAGGTCGAAGTTTTATTTCCGTTGTTAAAGTAAGAAACTGTGTAAGAACCCGTGTGGTTGCCGCGTTAGAACAGCGCCACTCCATGTCTTCCCGTGGATGTCGTAAGAGGCGACTAGGAGAATAAGGGCTTGTACTACTGTTAGGCGATGGGCTTGCAACCTGTCACTAATACACTAGTAAACTTCTTGGCCTGATTGTGCAAAATGTAGTAACAGAATTAAAACAAGTATTTTTAGAATTGTTGGTTATTTCTGTAGTTCTGCCTACCCCACTTTGGGAATTAAGGCGTGATGTAATGCATGTATGTAGTTAGAAACTAAATTACTACGGTTACTTTGGCAGTTTTTACCTACGTACTTTTCACACCTGTTTAAGTCGACGGGTAAAGGGACTTTAAAAGGGCCGGAGGTTACGTATTTTGTCATTTTAAACCATTAATACTCTCGCAAGCGAAGTACATAGCCATAGGTAATTTTTATTTAAATCACATTGACGTAAGCCGCCGTGCGGTCGCATTGGGCGCTTATGTGAATTCCATTCATTATCGATTTCGAAGATCTATCGAATCGAATAATGGAAGTTGTCAAAGAAACAAGCATTATACGTGTTTCTATAGGTAACCCATAGTCGACACGCTACAGTTCAGATTCAGGAAATAGCGGCAGAGGAAGGAAAAGCGAATGTGAAACGACACGGTTATAAATATATGAAAAGTTACGTATATTTCGTATTTTAAAAGCCACATCTCGTCATATACATGCTGGAGTTGATATTTCCTTAACAATGTTGTCAGAAGTTAATTACTAACATACCTATTCCAAGGTATGCTTATTTAAAACAAAACTTAATTAACTCTGATTATATTTTATACCAAACTTGGCCACATATTATTCGAAGTGCTAAAAGCATAAAGAAAAAAAAACATTCAAACATGCATCATAAAAAATCTACGTAAGCCAACTCATACATTCAAAAATGATTGTTATTTTTCAGACAGTGCGTATCAGATATTTCTGAGCAGTACTTACTACATAAGGTAGTGCCATCCATGGGGCGTTAGCTTTTTCCACCCTGTACAGTAGTACCACAAATATAAGTTACAACGATGTACCTGCGCAGAAAGCATTTTTTTAGAAGGCGCGAAGACGTTTTGGCCAATTATAAGGCAGTACGTTTGCGCGGGTAAAACTTCGACGGCTATTGGTCAAATATTCGGCAGCCATTGCAGCGACGCCGATGACCGCCATTTTACTTAGCGTCGCTTCAGTTGTCATTCGTACACAAGCTGAGACGCACGAACGCTAAACTCGTGCTTTCTCGTTAATCGCCACGAGCGAGAAAGCACGAGTTTAACTGTCATTTCATATTCTACCTTACGCGTAACACGACAAGGTTTGTATTTAATTGATTTTTACGTTCGTTTATCTTCGGCATTAGATCCTCTTTCACAAGCACCTGTATACCTTTCTGCAAGGACGAAGATTGCCGGCGTAACTTATATTTGTGGTCTTACTGTATGTTCGCTTCCCCAGTTGCCGAACCGTTGCCGTTACCGCGTTGTACCATGTTATAGAAAAACGCTTCGTTCAACGATTTAAGACCCCACACCAATTTACCTCATCGCTTTCAACAACTGTGTCCATCACGACGGCGCCGAACGCCTGCGCAGAGTCGGCGCTACTGTCTGCCGTACTAATGTGGGCGGCTGGAGCCACGAGGGCAGACCGCATCCTGACAGCGGGGCGGACGGGCCGAGCTTCGATAAGAGTGCGGATGAAGCCGTGGCGGATCTAACGTGCATGCTGGGTTAGTGTGCTACGTTACAGGCAAATATACTACAATTTAACATCGGCTACTCGTGGCATTTAGGTAGCATTTGACGTTTCTGACAGACTAGTGAGGTAACAATGTTTTTTCTGTACAAGTCTAGCAAAAGAAACCAATTAATAAAAACCTTTTCAATCGTTTAATATATGTTCATATATGACATTTGTTATAGACAGCTAATATTTGTTCTAACTTCTTATAAGTTATCCTACGTCTTCTATTTGAGAACATCCACTGATCTTTCGACTTCGGCTGAAGTGATGGGTAAATAAGGCATTATTCTGTAATGTTGCAGCGTACTTTTATTGGTGTTTTCTTTGATTTCTTTATTTTATAATAATCATGTTGTTCATATTTTTTTATTGTAAGTTATCCTGGATTGTTTGATTTCTAGCTTTTGATTACCTTTTGGATGCAGTGTCAGTAATAAAAGTGACTTTTCAACTTATTTTCATGTATTAATAATTATGTTATTTTATCTTATCTGAAAAGACACTTGAAAAACTTGTCTCATCACTAGTGCTACCTGATTGCCAAGAATCGCCGATGTTTAACTACAAAACAGAGGCAGGCGAGGACCAAAAAGTTCGACCATAGCGTAGTTAACCAAACAAACAACGCGTAAGGCTAATTATTATTTTCGTCTGAAGGAAAAGTTGCATAGAATAATTGCGTGAGTTAGCATGCCCAACTTTTTGGACCTTATCCATATTAGGGAGTAAATTGTGTTTACGGCGTCATTGTAAATTGGTATTATAAATAAATATCAGGAAACAATCTCACACCAATTGAAGTAGTCCCAAATTAAGTTCCAAATAAAGTTTTTTTTTATGGTAAGTGGAATCTGAGCCCCAAAGACCTTTGAATTCTAAGGGCTATAATCTCAAGATTGCAATCCTAAGACTTCAAATGCGTTGCCAACCCTGAGGACTAAGATGGAATCCCTCTATGCTAGTAATTTCACCAGTTGTCTTATCCCACACCAGAACGCAACAATGCGAACATAGAAAACACCCAAGACTGGAAGAAATACTCGCGCTCATCACACAAATATTTGTCCTTATCGGGAAACGAACCCGAGACCGCTAGCTTCTTAGGTAAGGTCACTTCCAACGAGGCTAACTTGACGTTCTCCTTTGCTAATTCACAACAACGCATGCTATTTTTTATTTTATATTCATTGTTTAATATAATGCTAGGGTATTATCAATATTATAATTATGTCAAGCAATATTTGAAAAGTGACTGACTGTTGAGTTTCTCGCGGCGTTTCTTCTCAGCAGTGGTCTCCTAGTGACAAGCGCTGGAGAATTTTGACATGCAAACATCTTTACTCTTTTTATCTTAAGAAAACGTTAAAGGGTGAATCAACTTTTAAGGTACTCCCCAATTTTCGACATGTCTCACTATGTCACCTTAATTTGGTAGAATGCTATTTTTTTTTTTGATGTGGTCAATATATTGAATAAATCAGACAATTAAACTTACTTTCTAGCTGACAATTTTAAAAATTATTCTATGATTTACACAAATATATCAGGGGACGACGTTGTCCCCGGGTTTTGTATGAAAAACGTGCATTTTCCACTGCGTTACCATGTTTTTACAAAATTATAGAATTGGTTTATGATTATGAATAGTGAAATCCGAAAATCTGATTATCTAATTTTAACATGTGTAAACCATTATCAATCTCACATATTCTAGTAAGTTTTTATTAGCGTGTAGAAAAGGAGGACTTTAAAAGTTGATTCACCCTAAATTTGCTATTCGCGTTAGATATCTTACCACCATAGGTTTGTTAAAGAGGATCTATACTTAAAGATGGAAAACCGCTGGTAATCTTTTAGAATGGACTTTACCTATTATACGTTCGCGTATGTCTATAGAAGGATAAAATGTAAAAATAACGTAAAAACCATGCCTCACACAGAGTAAGCATCTGTACTAATGTTATAAATGTGAAAGTAACTATCTGTCTGTTTGTTACGCTTTCACGGATACACCGCTGACCCGATTTAGATGAAATTCGATATAGAGATAGTTTGAGTCCCGGGGGACATAGGATACTTCATATCTCGAAAAATTGGACGGTTACTGAGGGAATAACAATAAACGAAAATCCCAATTTTTAAATCAGAAGGCGTACTACTCGGTGAATGTTTTTTTGGCTGACAATTTGAATTGATTTTAATCTGACTTAAACATAATAAAATTATATAATTGGAATATTTTTAGTCTTTTGAGTTAATTTTAATTTTATAAATTTCATTTTGAGTTTCATTTTATTTTAATTCTAATTTTGTTATTAATTTTATGATGATTCGAATATTAATTTTAATTTAAATTAAGTTTTTTTTTTGTCATGCAACTTTTAATTTTAACTAGGAATAGTATTATTGTATTTTGTATGTGGTATGCCTAACAGTAATTTGTATGCCTAATGGCAAAACATAGAGATCTAGTTTTAAACTGTACCATCTGTAACGAAACCTATGTTTACAAAATGAATAAATGAAATGAAATGAAACGACATCTATGCGGACGGAGTCGCGGTAAACAGCTAGTGTAAAACAAAATTTCTTTAAGCTATAATTAAACCACATTTCTTTATCTATAAAGCTAAGTGGCTAGTGAACAACCAAGATATAAGTATCACACGAAGGACCTTTTTAATCTTTAGGATTATGCGTGAGATTAACTTTGCAAGATAGAAATAGATGCAAGGTTATCTGTAAATATGTCAAGAACAGAATATTAAGAAACTCGTGTGCTTTTATATCAAAAATGCCTACAAGCTCGAGGATCAACTTATAATTGTCAGGCGAAACCAGGGACGGAGTAAGATGTTTTCTAAGACTAAACATGCGAACTCAATTCACAAATACTATCCTGCTAAGTTAAAAACAGCGCATTTGCATCGTAACACCATAGCCATTTTCACTCTCCTAGCGTACTAAGAAGGTTGCATATGGAATAATCTTGCGTCTTTTTATGCCAGCGTCTCTTATTAAAAAAACAAAACAAAGCTTGTTTCAAATTATTGGCATCGAATGTTTGCGACAGAACAAATAGGTATTGCAACTATTTGTAGCATTTTTATTTTATTACTAATCGAATGCTTTTAGCGTCGAAGTTTCGGTATGAAAATGTGTTTTTAGTTGACATTTGGTTTAATTTATACGCAAACTAGCGGATGCACGCGACTTCGTCCGCGACAAATTAAACCTATTTAGTCCCCATCATATTATTATTTCTAGGCGGATCCAGGCGATGATAAAAGTATTTATCTAAAGAAATTAGCTGTTTCCTGTTACTCCGTCTGCGTAAAAGTCGTTTATTATTAGTACCCATGTCGTTGTCCGGGACTCAAACTATCTCCTATCACTACATAGTATAAAACAAAATCGCTTTTTCTGTCCCTATATCCCTATGTATGCTTAAATCTTTAAAACTACGCAACGGATTTTGATGCGGTTTTTTTTAATAGATAGAGTGATTGAAGAGGAAGGTTTATATGTATAATACTTTAATCCGGAGCGAAGCGAGGGCGGGTGGCTAGTGTCATATAAATCGATTCAGCGGTTTATGCGTGAAAGCGTAACAAACAGACAGACAGGCAGTTACTGTCACATTTATAACATTAGTATGGATACATACAGGGCCTCTATTCTGCTGGGTTAAAACGATATTGCATTTGAAGAGTTTTAGTAGTTTTTAGCTCGGCTGCTATTACTGCCAATTAAATAACAGTTATTAAAACGTTGACAACACGGAAACACGTACACGGCCTTCCTTTTGGAATTGATATCACAACGGCTTTATCATATCAAATCCAAAAGGCGGGCCCTCTCGTAGATTTAATCGCTCTACAAATTGATTTTAAAGTTAGTCATTTTCCGTCCGTTAGCTTCAAAAATTGGCCCCTTGATCTCAGCAAGACAAATACTCGCGCTCATCACACCAGACATTTGCCCTTACCGGGATTAAACCCGGAACTAGGCTAGCTGGAAAAAACCAAATGAAATAACAATACAGCTTAAGGCACTGACAGCGGATAGGATTATTTTCTAATCAGTTTTTTACCACACGCTGCTGTTTCAATAACAAAATGGAAAGTTCTTAAAGTATTTTTAGAGAAAAGCAATGTCATCTGAAAGAGAACCAAAATACACCTCAGATGTAAATCTTTTAGAATAAAATTCAAACTAGTCTGATTTAAAATGTCAATCCAATGTCAATGAAAGGTCGTTTTCAAGATGTGTTTTTTTTTCAAGCATATTCATTTGACGACCTCGTTCCTCATCAGTCTGCCACATCTTTGACTTAATAGACCGAAATTGCTCAAGTTTATTTGTTCTTGTCAGTTGTTTAGCCACTCTTTATTACCAAATAAATCACGAATTCTTCAGTGACAAGGTTGACACTTTTACAGTACAATACCCGATCGTAAAACATAAGCATCGGCCATATTTTGTTTATTTACATTTGGAAGTCTCAGTTTAAAAGGCATTTTTTCAATGATAATCTAAACACTAGTAGCACAATACCCGATTATAAACAATACGCTTCGACGACTTAGTTTATTCTATAGGCCTTCTATTTTTAAGAGTAATTTAAATAAAATAGATCTGGAAGTCCAAAACCCATCTTTGTCGAAATCTACATAGTAAGCGTCTACAGCGTATCACTTCTATAATTGGGTCATTCTCAGTTAAGAGGTAATAGCTTACTGATAAAACTTGGCATGACAAAAAAAATTGAAATTTGATTTAATTTTTTTACAGATTTATCAAAACAACTTGTTTTTTAATATGTGCTAGGTGACCAGTCAATTTTTCATTTTTTTATCATTTTACAGAAGGCCAGGGGAGAGACTTTTAGGAAAAAAATTCATAAAATATAAATAAATGCATATATTAAATGTTTGTCAGATTTTTATAAATCTATTAGATGATGTATATGCATTTTCTAATGCTTTTTTTTTTATTATTCTTTTTTACCTCAGAAAATAGTGTTTGTTGAGCACAGTTTAGTCCCTCCCCTGGCCTTTTGAAAAACAGGGAAAAAATAAAAAATTGACGGATTATTTTGCAGATCTGAATAATGGAAAGTGTAATTAAGTGTAATAGTTAATTTAAATCAATATTTATACGTTTGCTGAACATTTTTGCAAATGTTGTGCCAGGGGAGAGACTTTTCAGTAAGAAAATCGATAATATCTCAAAAGTATTTAATATTAGTTAATAAAATGAAGTATGTTTGTTATCTATAAGTAAATTAAAGTCAATATAAATATATAATTAAGTATTTAGAAAAATTAATCCAGAAATAAAGCTGACCAGGGGAGAGACTATTTCACCAGATACCATCAAAATTGATGAACAAAGGGATCAATACGAGTGACAAAATGTGGAAAAAAGATCATTATTACAACGTTGGCTTATATTTGTGGATCAAATGAATTATGATTAGCATTAATATTACAATAATTAAGATCGCAAATACAATATTTTTTAGATTATAAGAATGCCAGGGGAAGAGACGCAAATTCCGGCGACAAAATGTATCGTGAATATATTCTATTAAAATTAAAATAAATAGTTACTTCGGTTACATCATTACAATCATTCTTTATATTATTTTCTAATACAGACTAACTTAAAATGTTTCCATGGCTTTAAGATCACGTAAACTTACTGATTTACTGTAAATACTAGCTGGGGACAGGCCAGGGGAGAGAAGTTTTGCACGTTTGAGGTGAAATTGTGACAAAACTAAGTTAATTAATTATTTGAAATTGATTGTCCATAAAGTTGAGCACTTATATTAAGAGATTGTGATATAATATTCTTTTAATTTTCAATAGAAGTATGATTATTTATCCGGGACATCGTTTTTGCCTCTTAACTGAGAATGACCCAATTATTTATTTATTTTCTGACTACCCCATGTGGTTGTCGGGTTAGAATAGTGCAACTTCATGTCTTACCGTGGACTAAGGGAATAAGGGCTTGTAGTACTGTTAGGCGATGGGCTTGCAACATGTCACTGATACACTAGTAAACAGAATTATATACAAGTCTTTTTAAGTTGTTGGTATTTCTGTAACTCTGCCTACCCCACTCTGGGAATAAAGGCGTGATGTTATGTATGTATATATGTATGTTTCTGACTATTAATGTTTGACAGCAGTAAAACAATGCTAAACTTATTTGTTGCGTGTGAGGGAAAAATGATAACAGCCTTTTTTAACACTTACTACTTACTTAGTTGTCTAGTTCTACAGGACTAAAGTTACGCATGCAATGCCAAGCAAGCTCTTAATAAAATGCAATTAAAATTCTAAACCTTAACCATCGAGAACGATAATAGTTGACCCACCCGTGTTATAATGACATCTATAGTTGACTCAACCGAGGATGACCCCTGTGACAGGTCAAATAAACTTGTTACACCTGTTTCTTTTCCCCTTATAACTGTGCTGTCCTTATCTTTCATTGTGTCAGTTGAATTCGCCAGATAAGGGCAAAGCAAGGCTACTCCACGGTTACTTCACGTTTATTATTAACCGACTTCAAAAAAGGGGCAGGTTATACGTTCCATTTTATGTTTTTTTTTTGTTTTATGTATGTTCACCGATTACTCCGTTGAGGACCGATTTTGAATTATTTTTTTTTGGTTTGATAGAATATACTTCCGAAGTGGTCCCATTGTCACCAAATCTGAATCTGATGAGGGGATCAGTGAGGAATTGAGGGAACTCCTCAAATATTGTAGGCAAACTTATAGCGATTTTAGTATTTTTAGTAACAAATCTAGCATTTGCATTCAGAAAGTATGTTTATTTATTTTTTACCTCGTGAGGCCCACCGTGGTACAAACAGGAAGATTTCTGTGGATGGAAATTTGTATCTACCAGCAAGGAAAAAAAGTTAAAATACTTTTGCTTTATAATGCTACGTAATATTTTGAAACAAAAAAAAATAACTTTATTCTCATTTCAATGTAGTTTAAATTTGATTGCCTTGATTAAGAGAACATGCATTTTTTTTCCTTACGCTCTCTGGAAAGTGCTATGAAAGAGAGGAATAACTGTATACCGTATAGTTATTCCTCTCTTTCATATTAAAGAATTACACGAAAACTATTTAGCGTATACAATATACGCGAAATAATTGTCGTGTAATTTTTTCATAACATATGAAGCTATAACAAGTCATAGTTCTGACCCCCTGCAAAAACACTCTATACAAAATCGACGACAGGAATGACGTCGCAGCTGTTGTACCTTATAAAAAAAAATGCATTTCTTTCAGCAATTATTATGTTTAAGCCAACATAGGTAGTTGAATATTACGTAAATAAAATGAGCATGCCGAAAAAAATAAACATTAAAAAAAGATTTAAAATTTTATCAATTTTTGATACTGTATAATATGTTAATAAACTGCTCAAATAGTGTATTGCGTTTTATATGCTTTTTATTACATTTTCTCCTAAATCGTATCAATGAAACTCAATTCTGATTTTCATACAATATGTTCTCTAATCGGGCCTTACGAGGCTATAGTTGAGTCAACCAAGGATATGAACCCTGCGACGGCTCAAATAAACTCGTTACACTTGTTTCTGTCCTATCTGTCATTATGACATTTGAATTTGACTACATTGATACAAAGTTTGCTTTTGGCGTTCGGAAATTTAAATAATTAACTTTAACCGCCTCTTTTTCCCCGACTAAGCCAGAAGGAGGGTTATGTTTTTCGCGCGTATGTATGTATGTAAGTATTTCCGTTCCATTGTGACCTGTAGCCTAAACGGCTGGACCAGTTTTGAAGATTGAGGTGTCGTTAGATTCGTCTTGGTTGTTGGAGTGACATGGGCTATATTTTCATCCAAGTAATGAGAATAAGAAGAATAATGAATTTATTATATTTGAACATTATATGACGACAATATCAAAAATGCAGTCGGGGTTTTCAAAGCTTGCTTCAATATTCTCCTGGTTCCTAACATTTTTTTTGTCATAAAAACCTAAACACCGAGAGTCCTTTATAAAGTACTTTGCACTTGACCCCTGAACCTTCCGCCGCTTGATTTAAGAATTGTTACCGTTTTTCGCTAGAACAAAGTTGATTTCAGCGGTAAATATTTTGTACCTACTTTATAAAGTACACTCGGTTTTTTCGGTTGAGTTTATTTGCGTTGTGTCAGGAGGATATGCTTGCTATAGTAATTGTTTGCAATTAAGAAATGTGGCTGTCACAGGAATCATCACTTTGACCGAATTATAGTATCAAAATGTCAAGATATACAGATATCCTCATTATTTCACTTTCCTTGCACGTGTTCTGTGATGGATCAACCATTAAAATCCGTACCGTGCATTTTACTTAGAACTATTAGCTGTCAAACTATTTCCCCTAAATAAAACATCTGATTAATATGTAGTCGGTGTCGATTAAAACGAGCAAAGATAACGAAACGAAACGAAAGTTTTTCATGTAAAGTTTAAGGTTCTGCATCTTAAATAAAAACACGCTCAACACCCACAACAACATCAACAACAACGACAACAACGACGATGTCGATAATGATTTGGTTTCATCGTTGTCTATTTCAATAGAGACTGACTTTACATAATAGATGATTTTCACAAAAAAAAAACATCAGGCGTCAAGCTGCAAACATAAAATGGTCAATATATACAATTTTTATCATACCTTTATGTTGAATTGCGCGACCACAGGCTTGTGGTCGCTCACCGTATAGAATGGCACGTGGTGATATGATATAAGGTCAGCCCGCAGTGTAATATTCTCGTAGTTGTTCGCTATCACTTTATACAGTATTCGGTCTGTCCATGAGGGTTTCCGTCTGGAAAAAATATTTAATAGATAAAATCCCACACTTCAATGCTGATAACTCTAAAACGGCCCAACCGTTGTTCATTAAACTTAAGAACCACCTCGAATAAAATAAATTTCTATTAACCGAAACCAGGTCCAAATTACAACTTTCGTTTAGGACCTACGATCCACAGACAAATACACTAGTTTATCTAATAACACCCCTGTTTGCTCGGATATACGTAACCATTATATTAGATATTTAATTATTTGAGTTTTAAATAAATAAATAAATATCACAGGACAATATCACACAAATTGACCTAGTCCCAAAATAAGCTCTAGGCTTGTACTATGGGTACTAGACAACGATTAACTTACTTATATATAGAAATATATACTTAAATACGTAGAAAACATCCAAGACTCAGGAACAACTACTCGCGCTCACCACACAAATATCTGCCCTTACCGGGATTTGAACCCAGGACCCCTAGCTTCGGAGGCAGGGCACTCCCAACTAGGCTAGCGTGTGGTCAAAAGTTTTATTTTTGTATTCTTTGACGATCTCAATGAAATTTCGTATTTTTTTGACTTACAATGCAATTAATATTGAAATATTACATTGATAAATAAATAAACTAAACAATTAACGCGACGGTGTGGGTAATGTCTTTTCATTCTTATTATGTTCAGTTTTTATACGTTTCAACGTTTTTATTTTTATATTTATAAAATTACATATTAAAACTAAAAATTACAGTAGAAGCGCTACTCATAACACAAAACAAAATACAAAAGAATAAGACCACTGCAAAAACGGCAAAACATACACAGAGTTAGTAGGGGAAGGCGTTTAGGTTCGCATCACCTTAAGCGAATAATACGACGACGAGCGGCGAACGGCAAGATCAAATGCATGGAGATTATTCGAGATATGTAGTAATAGTAGATATAAACCGTGGTAAGAGCATATGCAATCGTTTCCACCGTCAGTAGTGGTCAGGCCGATACGTTGCATGAGTTTATGATATAGTAAATAGATTGCAATCAAAACTGATATCAAATATCAAAAAAGATTGCGACAATCTCCTCCTTATCGACGGTGTTTATATTGCAAAATAATGACAGTTGATAAAAAAAAACGATTATAGGAAATTGCAATGTACGGTGTTGGGACACATTGTGAAATAACGAAATAATGTATGGATATTTTTTAATACTGGGCATATTTCATGTGTTTTTTCAACGCTGCCATAATACCAAAGGACTAACTGCCATATACTTGTAGCAATCGAAGTATTCTATACTCTATTGTTAACCACATTAAATTTAAAATGCTTATACTATTACTATACAGTTTGCCGCCTTCTTTGATATAATGTCCGAACAGGCAGTCATTAAAAACCTTTTAGTGTCAAACAAAGTCACTTTCCACGTCTGTTTGTCTTTCTATCTGCCTGTATATCCGCTAACTCCTCCAAAACCACGCAACGGATTTTGATGCGGTTTTCACCATCAGTCAGATTATTTATCACGGAAGGTTTTTGTGTATAATAAATTCTGATTTATGTACGGGTACAACAGAAAACTCACAAACTAACGTCACTAGTATTCTATAAAATACTAATTAAAAAAAACCTGATAAGTGCGTTTCTCGGATACGACAATCATGTTCATTAAAATACTATATTTTTTACTTTATTTTATATATAATAACGTCTTCTTTGACTTGCTTAACACAAATTCATAAAGTATTTTGTTAATTTCTCAAAAATACAAGTAGTATAACAACTTAATTTGGTCCTTAATAGACCCCATTTCCAATTTCATGTTTATTCTATCTAAAATACCTATATATTTTCCCTTGCATGTACAAGGGAAAATATATAACAAAGCAAAAAATTAGAGTTATACAGACAGACATCTTGACACCCTGCAGTCTCACTATAACCATCCTTCCTATTCTTTTTTAGCATTTGATATGGATCGACCTAAACGAGTTTATTTTTAGTGCAAAACCGATTTTCCCTGCCTCTAATTTCCTACCTAATGCGTGCGTACATTTTAACCTGATAACAAAGAACAGGACAATAACATCTACGTTTTTGTTTTTTGCACAATAATAAATTTGCATACATACATTTTACCTTAAATACGTAATCTTACGTAGGTATAATAATAATGTTTAGGTAGGCAGGAAATAGATTTTTTAGCAGGTTTACGTAGGTAATACGCAAATTAGCCGTGTTATAAATATCTTAACGTGACACGACTAATTAAACAAGACATATGCATAAAAAAAAACAAAGAGAAAACAACACTTACTTGACGTCATACTCGTCCGTTCCGATATTAAACTTGTAAGTAGGTGGGAATTTGATCTCGGGTTCATTGAACTCTGCGAAAGCCTCGTCACTATCCATCACGGCTAACAGCTGATCGTGTCTCAGCAAGGATGTATACACGTCCTTCTCGACCCTTCTCAAGGTATCCACTATTTCTTCCGATGTCGGGCTACTGCCGGTTGGGTGGTCCGTGCGGAAATTGAGGTCGCCTATCCAGAAAACATAGCTGAAAAAAAAAGTCACTTCGTTTGCGTTTATCCAATGAGATATGTAAAAGATGGGAACCTATTATTTTACGTGTGGTTGCCGGTTTAGAATAGTGCCTCTACATGTTCTCCTGTGGATGACGTAAGAGGCAACTAAGGAAAAAAGGGCTTGTAGTACTGTTAGGCGATGGGCTAGCAACCTGTCACTAAATACAATAGTAAACTTCTTGGCCTGATTATGCAAAATGTGATTACATAATTATAAACAACCTTGGACCTTGTGCAGAGTCCGTCCGGATCGCTACCACCATCTTATCCATTAACCTACCGCCAAACAGCAGTGTTCGCATTGTTGTGTTCCGGTTTGGGGATAAGACAACCGGTATAATAAGTAGCATAGAGGCATTCCATGTTAGTCCTCAGGGTTGGCAACGCATTTGCAGTCTTAGGACTGCAGTCTTGTGAATGCGAATGTCTATGGGTCACAGTTTCCACTTACCATCAGGTGGCCTGTGTGCTCGTTTGCCTTCTCAATGCCATAAAAAAAAAAAAAAAAAAAACAAGTATTTTTAGAGCTGTTAGTATTTCTGTAGCTCTCCCTACCCCACTCTAGGAATAAAGGCGTGATGTTATGTATGTATGTATGTTTTATTTTATCGAAACACCGTCCAAATGATACATTATCATTACGCAGAATTTTAATTTCATCGTAATGAGTTTTTTTTGGTAGTCAAGTCTAACCTAACCTACAAGTCTAACCAACGTGAATAATGTTCAAGATATCCTGAAAACATAATGGTTTCAGCAGAAAATAGCGTCTGATGAAATTAAATTCGATAAAATTATGGGTTACCTTCTTATTTTCATTGGGTTATAGATATATGTAGAATATTTGACATTTTGTGAATGTTTGGTTTGGTTTGGATAAAATATGGCACACATGTAGACCATAGAACACTTTTTATATTCTGGACAGAACTTGGAACGTGTTCTACCAGGGCCTCCATTCTACTGCGTTATAACGATATCGCGTTTGACGTGTTTTAGAATCGTTTATGCCACAGTCGCCATTATTGTAAATGACATAAGACTTATCAAAACGTTGACAATACGGAAACACGTCAAAGACGATATCGTTATTACCGTGTAGAATCCCAGCTATGTCATTTTATCTGCAGTTAGTCCGAATAAGAGACCAAACTTCCTAATTTATATAAAAAAATGACCCAGTATGGTGTCCTTGGTTTTAAATGAGTCAAGTGGTTGACTCGACCTTTGGGTGGCCGTTCACCCAAAGGTCGAGTTAGCCTTTACAATTATTGTCATAAATTACTTAAGGTATTTAATGTATGATGAATGAGTAATCATTATCTTGCCGATATTGTTTCGCAACCTCGGATGTCCAACATGTCAAATTCCCTAATTGTCCAATTTACAAAATATATAACCAGTATAATAAGTTAAGTAAATGAAACATCATTCATGTTGTTGTTAATGTCTCAGTGTCAACCTTAATTTGGCAGATGAACTGGAGTGTGACAATTTAACATGGTAATACATTGCTTTTGACGTGTTATTGTTATTGGTTTTAACTCAGCCGCCATTACTGTCAAGTAAATAAGAGCTATTAAAACGTAATTCAATAAGGTTGCGATAACCTCTGATCGTAAACTGCATGCTAGCTGTCGCATTTATATTAAATTTTTCAAAGTCAATTTAGTAAATGCGTCAGAATCTACTTAGATTGTTTATTTGTATGAAATAACAGAGTCGGCCACAGGCCGTGATGCTGCACGGTCATGTTCAAAGCAATATTTACACAGTTAATAAAAAAATATTATTCATCAAGCTACATATCGTCACTACTTTGAAAAAAACTCGTATCTCATTTTTCGTTATGTACAACTTTAAACTTATTTCTCTTTACGTTTAAGGTAAAAATCGTATATCACTAATTATGAGATACGAGATTTTTTCAAAGTAGTGACGATATATGTTTTAATGTAAATCCCCCTACAGTACGATGTCACGTTAAAAGCAATAAAGTTTTACCGTGTAGAATCTCAGCAAAGATGTGTTGATCATCGATTATTATCATTAAATTAGACCACCACAAAACTTAGGTAACACAAACAGGTCAACACATCGACAATAGAAATACTTTAAATGTTTCTTGTAGCTTACTTTCGAATTGTAAAGGAATTATTAATTATTGCCCTGTCCAAGGTTGTCTGGAAGAGATCGCTGTTTAGCGGTAAGACCAGCCGTTGTATACCTATAGTTAAAATGTACTGTTCCGTGATTTTATGTGTTCAATAAAGAATATTTGTATTGTATTGTATTCACGGCCACCCTTTACGTTTCCCTTGTCTCCTTCTATCTAAATAAGTACAACGCGTATAATTAATTTTCTTAACGCACTTAATACTATATTGACCGGCCAATTAGTTACGAATACAGAGAAAACTTAGCAGTCGTGTCAAGGACAAACACTCAGAGGAATGAGAATCTACGCCAAACCGCACAATTAATATGAAAAAATGCCGTAATTAAAATCTCATGCTGGCTTTCAAATACTCTGGACATGCTTTTGTTTAAAGCAAAAAGACGTATGCGCATGGGCGTCATACTATTATACCGCCTTTCGCTTTTGGACGACAGTATATAGGTAAGTTCAATGTTTAGTCAGAAATGAACGCTGTTGAATTAAGGGCAGGGTTGAATTCTAATTAAACTGTAAACTATATTTTAGTGAGTCAGCATGTTGTTAGTGCTAGAGTAGGTACCTTCAAACTATATGTAGTTTACTGCTAGAATACGAACCGTTCTCTTCCAATCGACAATTTGGAAAAAAAGGTTTTTTAAAAGGTGTTCTGACAAAGATCATGCTTATAGAGGTTTGTCACAAAAGCAAACGATTGTTTTCTTGTTTATTATATACTAGGTACTGAGAAAAATGCAATCTGCTGATGACTAAAGAGCTTAAACGCCACATGGTCTTTACTCTCTCAAACTAAGCTCTGGGTACTAGACAACGATGAACATAGATTATTGTATTTATAGTAACAACCTATTAACTATAAGAGATAAAATCCCCTATATTTAGACAAACCGCGTCTCAAACGGACCATTCGTTTGGAAACTTTGTAACCATATAGGTCGATTCACAAGAGCTGGCACGAATAGATTGAACTTAGGTAAGTCACTCACTGTCACTGTGTGAGTGCTGATCTTATACTTTGTAAACAACTGGAACTTTTCGAGTTTCAAGAAAAAAGATAAATTACATATAATCTGCACATTATTAGGACCTAGCGGGTAAAATATATGGCAGTATATTTACTGCGGGTTGCGACTACGGAATTACTTCTATGTTGTCCGGCAGCTTGAGCAAGTCATGCTCGCTTAAAGGTCTTTGCTTACGGCGGCGTCGTTGATCGGGTCGCCACTTTCCCGAACACATGGTTGAGAGAGGCGATGGCTGAGATACGTGTCATACTCGTGAACGGGTGCTGTTTGTGGGGTCCGGTCTGTTCACGTTTGCAAGGACTGGTTCTTCAGTTTATTATTCTAGATATGGCTTTTGACGTAGAGACCTCGTCGTGTTGTTCTCCTAGACTTATTATTTTTAGTTTAATGATATTAGCCTTACATTTGTATTGATTTTATTTGTTCAAGCTTTAATCATTATTATTTATTACTTTATTAAGTACTTGTAATGTAACTTACTTTTAAGTATTTCTGTACTTTTGTTTGAAAAAATGACCTTCTGCTGGAGTTTCTTGGCGCTTCTTCTCCGCAATGATGGTCTTATCTGAAGCGCTAGTAAATTCACTTCATATTACCGACGTGTAAAAGAGCCCCATGGGGGCCTATTTACTGAATAAACATTTTGATTTTGATTTTGATTTTTTTTTAATTACTGACTGCGGATCTAATGCTACGAAGCCTACATCATATTTAAAATTTCACCATAATTAAAAATCTCCTAATGTTTTTAGGGTTCCGTAGTTAAACGATTTTTTTTTAGGGTTCCTCCCCTATACGTAACGTGGGGACTGGGGATGTATTTTTTTCTCTTCTACCCTATAGTGTGAGGTTTCGTTGAATAGGTCGTTCAAAAATAATACGGTATAGTAAAAACAGTTTTACAATTAAGTAATCCGTTTATGAAATATTATGCTTTAAAGCGCAAATTTTTATTAGACTTAAGTGTACCCGTCTACAGCCAAAACTACAAATACTAAAAATCTAAAAAAAACTTAAATGAAAGAGCACATAACGAATTTTAAAGGAAAACTATCACGACTAAGTAGACATCATTGGTTCTTGGAATACAGGCGATTAAAGTGTTTTTACCAACTAAAATCATCTAAGACGGCACTAAATGACTTTAAATAGAAAATTAGTTATTACTTGTTGATTTTTATGTTTGTATTAACGGTTTCGGAACCCTACACTGAGCATGGTCCGACATGCTCTTGCCCGGTTTTTACAATGTGTTGTTCTAGTCGGTTATAAGACAGGATTGTCTAAAAACACGATTATTAGTTATTGAATATTTTCGTTCACTCATTCGATCCATTCGTGCCACCGTTTATGCGTCGGGCGTTTTAAAAACAAAAAGTAAATTTTTGGGACAATCTTTAGCCGCCGACTGTACTTTTTATTTACAAAATCATTTACTGCTTATCAAGACCAACCTAATGAGTCCAAACATTAAGTATAGCGGAGATCCTGTCACCACCTTCCGACTCCAGCATCAGACCAGCTCGATGATGCCGTATTATTGTATCGTCATCGAAATTACGTAGGTATACCAAACTTCAGCTCAGTCGGTCCCCGGAAGTGGTTCAAATGTTCCATGCAAAATTTGACCCGAACATACATATATTATGTACATAACATCACGCCTTCATTCCCAGAGTGGGGTAGGCAGGCAGAGCTACAGAAATACCAACAGCTCTTAAAAGACTCGTTGATAATTCTTTAACCACATTTTGCACAATCAGGCCAAGATGTTTACCAGTGTACTAGTGACAGGTTGCAAGCCCATCGCCTAATAAACATAAATAAATAAATAAATATACTCACTCATGGTATAGGATATTGGTCGTCTCGCTAACATGGTAGTTGTGGTACTTGATGATGGAGTTATAGTCGTTGATGCGATCCGCGAGCAGATGCTCGTGCGCAGTCAGATGACAGTTGACGAAACACACCGAGCAGCCGTAGATGTTGAAGCGCACGCTGACCGCACCTTTATTACCCTAGAAATAAGGAGGGTATTAGGAGACGTAATATGACCAGTCATTTCAGTGTAAACATGTTCAACGCTGTCAAAAACAAAGTAGTCACTCACACGCCAATGACAGTTAAACACCAGCCCCCTATTTCACCATAATGACAATGACAGGTGACAGGTGACATTTTAGTGTATATGGCGCAGCTTATATGAAACTCAGTTATGTATCAGCCAGCGTGTTAACTTTGCATTTTATACCGAATTGTCACCTGTCACCTGTCATTGTCACGATGGTGAAATAGAGGGCTGAGCTAATATCTATCGGTATCAACGTTCAACTTTCATGGCACCTGGTAGGAGTAGCAAGAAAATAAATACATTAGGATATGTAATAATGCACATACATACATAACATCACGCCTTCATTCCCAGAGTGGGGTAGGCAGAGCAACAGAAACACTAACAACTCTAAAACAGCTTGTTAATAATTCTGTAACCACATTTTGCACAATCAGGCCAAGAAGTTTACTAGTGTATCAGTGACAGGTTGCAAGCCCATCGCCTAACAGTACTACAAGCCCTTATTCCCTTAGTCGCCTCTTACGACATCCACGGGAAGACATGGAGTGGCACTATTCTAACCCGGCAACCACACGGGCTAATGTATGACATTATACATTATTTGGAACCTATGGAACCTTACTACCAAGAAGCTTATATATGACACTGGAGATTGCACGGCGAACAACGCTTTGAAGCCAAGAAAAGTGACCTTGAATGACGTCGCTTATGTTTTCTATCCCTTTCTTTTCATCCTAAAGAAAGGGACAAAAACATAAGCGATGATGATTTCATTATGCTTGTGCACTTTAACTACAAAGGCAGTTATAATGGAACATTTTTATTGCGTGCTAAATCACATAAACTCGTATTAAAGGCAATTAATGCTGCGTTTCCACCAGAGCTGTGCGAGGTAGTAGAGTGGTCTTCGAGGAAAAAATCCACCAACAGAATTCCTAGCCTGGCTCAGCGCTGCTCTCCTATTGTTGGACTTTTTCCTGGTGAATGTTTGACCTAAATCTTGCAGCTAATAAAGCACCTCTATATTTTGTTTCTTTGTTTACAGGGGCTAACTAAGCCCTCCTTAGGTCAGTTCTCGTTTCCTGTATTTATAGCTAGCCAAGATCTTAAACTGATGCACCTTGATGGTGATGTTCTCAAAAGCTAGGCATGGCATATCTTGATAATGCACATGATCTCAGAAGCCACTTGCTACCAGGTAATCTTTTCTCCTAGTCCATAAAAAAACATGAACACTTAAAATTAACTCACCCACATCCCGCCCAATCCAGTCTTCGTATACTGCGCTTCAATGTCCCGCAAATGTGTTATATGCTTCATCTGCGTATACACCAGTAACAGCAAACCCTGCAACCTGGTCGACTTGGCAATCACATATTCTTGCCGGGAAAGGATCTTGCTGAACGTAGACGTCCACGGATCAGTGAACAACGAGTCCATCACCATGTTCTGAGGCTGGGATTTCACCTCTTGCAAACTGGAACATAGCAAATGAAAGTACGCATGTTAATTATGCTAATTGAAGTTGGTGCGGCTCGTTTAATGTTTTTACAGTAGCCGTGAGTGGTTTGGTATCTGATGGCTTTTAAACTAACTTTCTCATGAGCTAGAGACTTGACACAAAAAAAATACTTACAACTAGATGACAATGCAAATATATGTTTCCAACAAAAAATATTTATATTTTAAGGTGTAAAAGTTGCTACCTACCTAAATTATTTATGGCAGGTAGATCCCATAATGTAGTATTTGTTTTTTTTATGAATTGAGGTACAAGGACTTTCATGTTTACAAATATTTATACGTTTTTTTTTTTTTTTTTATGTTAAGGAGAAGGCACACGAGTACTCAGGCCACCTGATGGAAAGTGGAACCTCAGACCCATAGACATTTGAATTCTCAAGACTATAATCCTAAGACCTCAAATGCGTTGCCAACCCTGAGGACTAAGATGGAATGCCTCTATGCTAGTAATTTCACCGGTTCTCTTATCCCCACACCGGAACACAACAATGCGAACACGGTTGCTTGGCGGGTGGTTAATGGATAAGATGGTGGTAGCGATCCGGACGGACCCTGCACAGAGTCCTACCACCACTATGAAGTGGCTTGCATTAAGCATCACTTAATTGTGCTATAAGAGGTACATAATCAAAACAATTGACTTTAAACTATATCTCCATAATTATAAAGTTCATTTTTCTTTATTTCTTAATTAATAGTTCATTTTTAGAGCAAATGAAACTGAACTTTATTTTCCTGGTGGTAGATTCAAATTCCCATGCACAAAAACTTCCCTGTTGGTACTATGGTAGGCCTCAAGAGGATATAAAATCAAAATAATAAGCATTCTCGACTCAATGCTTATTGCAATAAAGCCAAAGAGAAAGATGTTTAATGCAAAATACCTAATTGAGTTATCCCATAATTTTATAATTTATGGTGATTCAAAAACCATTTCGAGAATAAGGGTTGTAGAACCATTCCCTGTTTTCAGATTATTTTAGAATAGTAGTATTAAATAGTTATTTATACTTTATCATTTGACATTATGTGACCTCTAATGTCGTGACGTCACGATCTTGATTGGTCAGTTGTATCTCATCTAAAATCAACCATAGTACTGAATATAATGAGTCCAAAATGCAGTAATATACAAATAGTGTATATCTAATTTAGTGTCATTTATTTATATTTTATTTTAACACATATTATTTTTTTTAATATGTGTTAAAATAAAATAGAGTTAAATAGAGTTAAAAATGACAAAGTAAGACCTTTAAAAAAAAAAATGTGGTTTAACAAAAACGCACCGTAATGTCAGGCAAATCAATAATGTTTACACAAACAAATTCAATAGTTTTAAAGCATGTCTCAAACAAACCAATTTCATAGTGACGTCATAACACAATTTTCCTTGAAAATTAAAATAAATTTATATAATTACTTATTTAAATGCATTAACCACGAAATTTGTGTCTTCAATTAATTAGTCTATTTTATTGAAAAAACATATAAAAAAAAAGCGGCCAAGTGCGAGTCGGACTCGCCCATGAAGGGTTCCGTAGCAGCAAGTAACATAATATAAAAGTTCGTTGTAGCTTTGATCAATGTTTTTATGACGTATTAAAAAAAAACTACTTACTAGATCTCGTTCAAACCAATTTTCGGTGGAAGTTTGCATGGTAATGTACATCATATATTATTTTTACATTTATCATTCCCTTATTTTAGAAGTTACGGGGGGGGGGACACACATTTTTCCACTTTGGAAGCGTCTCTCGCGCAAACTATTCAGTTTAGAAAAAAATTATAATAGAAACCTCAATATCATTTTTGAATACCTATCCATAGATACCCCACACGTATGAGTTTGATGAAAAAAAAATTTTTGAGTTTCAGTTCTAAGTATGGGGAACCCCAAAAATTTATTGTTTTTTTTCTATTTTTGTATGAAAATCTTAATGCGGTTCACCGAATACATCTACTTACCAAGTTTCCACAGTATAGCTCTTATAGTTACGGAATAAAGTGGCTGTGACATACGGACGGACAGACGGACAGACATGACGAATCTATAAGGGTTCCGTTTTTTGCCATTTGGCTACGGAACCCTAACTAGGAGTTGATTCTTATGGGATATCCCAATTAAACTATCAACAGTGTTATCCTTTAATGCAATAAATTAAAACTAAAATCTAATTTTATATACCAAACTTGTAAGCTCTAATAAAGGGTAAAGTGATTAATATTTAATTTTTAGTTCAACGTCTTGAAATAAATTGACAGAGATTGTGTTGGTGTTTTTGACCTAAACCTGTAAGATAATTGCCAAAATGTCATGGCAATCAATACTCAAATATATGTATGTCGTAACTAAAAACAAAATATTAATTGTCTATGGGTTAAGAAATTGAGCAAAACAAAGAGGCACAGCCGTATCATCCTTTTCTTGAAGCCATTCAGCATACCTATTACGTTAATTCAGTTACTAAGAAAAATACTAGTTGCCATATTAAAAATTTAACCATAGAAGATTTTTGGTAGCAATACTTATTCCTCTCGTATCAATACTCCAGGTCTTAATAACATTTGGTCATAACAATATATAAACAATAGTTGTGAACAACATGAGATGCAATAAAAATATAACTTGCGTTTAGCTATTCAATAAAATAACAGGCCAAGAGTGTGTAGCTCACTTTATAATTTACTTTTCATTATATTTTAATAATCACAATTATCTGCAATTTTGTCAGCCATGATACCATAATAGATTGTTTTAGTTGATAAAAAAATCGCCATGTAACACACACACACATGCCATTTAATGACTTAACAGTCTATTATCTAAAAATATTTGTTTTGGAATACTTTTATTGTTTTTGAATATTGGGTAGAAAAATTGTATGCATATTCCCTATTGTAAAAATATAACTTTTGATATTGAAAATGTCAGTCAAATATTTATAAAGATTTGAATATCAATACAAAAAGTTTTGCCAAATCTGAAATGTTCTATTGGCAATGACGTAGGTGACTTAGAGACTTATGTGACATATCTGACATAGTTTTTTTGGACTTGAATTAGGGTTACGAGTTTAGTGAGAATGTATTGTTACTACTTTGAAACATGCAAATTTTTTGACACAACAATGATATTCTAAATTAAAATATGTTATCAGGAGTTCTATCTACAGAAGATTGTTGATAAAAAATATTCAAGCAAATATATTATAATGTAAATAGTACATTACAGAAAAGATGAGAAGAATAATGCCAAAACAATAAGGTAATAACATAAGGTAAAAGCACCAATGTTCGTCACTTTTAGCTGACATGTACCAGTAATCAACAGAAGCTTTTATTTCAAAGATCATAGGGTGACAAATCAATTGTTGCAAAACAAAAAAAGTTACTGCAAAATATTATGGTGAGTGTAAGAACTATGTTTGTAAAATACAATAATTATTATAGTACCAACCCAATAACAAAAAAGTCTGGCAGAGGTTTGTTCTTGTTGAATTGTGATGGAAAGTCCAGCAGGGCATTTATGTCTTGAGACGGCAGCTTTGTAGCCACATTCCATGTTACAAAATATAATCTGTGGATATAAAAATAATTGAAAGAAGATTACTTATTTCTATACTTACTACATTAGGCGTATTTTCATTTATAATTAGGTCAATACAGAAAAAGGACAACATACTATAATGTATGTAGACCTGATAAAGATCAACAGAACTATATAAATAACTTTGCTATCGATCTCCGGTTAGGGCAAACATAAATAACCTTGGCTTTGACGTAAAAAGTAGAAAAACTAGTTGCAAAAGTACTCACCTTAAGTTGTCCATATTTATTCTGTCAATCTATTCACGACGATGACAAATGCACTATAACATGAACTGAATAGACCACGATCAATTTCACAAAAAGATTAACACAGATTTCAAATCCAATAAGATAAACAAACCAGGTAGATAAGATAAAATTATTGAAGGAAAATTTACGAGTTTATTGACACAATCCAGTGACTAATATAACTAAATCCACACAGGTCTTACTCTCTGTTTCCAGAGCATTTCAATTACGCACAATTATTAACTAAAATGGTTCACCAAAACAATTAATAAATCGCATAGTCAGGCAAAACGAGCTATCGCACACGAAACGTTTACGCCACTCACCTACACTAGCCCGCCGACCTAGCTAGCTAGCCGTCAAAACGAATGAAACAGTTATTAAAACTGGAATTGCCAGTGTCATGATTCCTTTACCCCGACCGGCCCTCAATTTTGACGAAACAAAATACGTCATCATTCTCGACATAAATAATTAAATATTTCAAACAGCTTTTAACAGAGGCGCGTCGAGCTGACTCCATGTGCTTTTGTTTGTCCACAAGATAAAACACTCTTTTACTTAATAATTGCCTCGTGTGTGATATCCAAGGACTTATTTCTCTAAGTAATAAGTGCATTGGAGTGTCTATAAATAACTTGACACTGGCGAAATGTACCGTAACATGAATAAAAGCCATTAATGAAAAGAATTAGAAACAGAAATGTTTTAATTAAAAACCACACTGACTAATAACCAGCGTCAAAGCGCATGGCCTCATAGTTTCACAGTTATCTAAATAAATCAAAATACATTAAAATCAGTCCAATAATTTAAGAATAAGAATGCAACATCTGATTTTGAGTTGCATATACCAACAAACCAACTTTAATACATTGTCCTGCATTCAGAGGTTCACAATCAACCTTTACTTTATATAGATTAATATGTGTGTAGTAAACGTTTTACGGGTTTCAATATAAACTTAACTTCCTGAAAAATTATGTCAAAAAGAAAATTTTACTAAATTGGTTTAAAGTTTTTTTTTACAAATCTTACTAAACTTTAGTAAAATAGTGACTATCGTAAGTTAATGTTAAAGTTGCAAACTTGTACTTGACATAAATTTTGATCAAAGTTTGAAGTACTGCGATGAAAAAAAAATTTACAATTGGTTTGTGCAATTGGCTTATATTCAATGCAAAATTAAATACAGAAATAAATTTAAAATCAAATCCACCAATAAAAACAGATTTTGGGTAAATTAATGGTGAAGAGGTTTCGTAAAATTTACTTTTTAATATTTTCTTACTGTACCTTTGTTGAATAATAAATATTCTGGTACTAACATGGTCCCGAGCGATTTTGTCCTTTGTTATAAATAATATATTATTTCACGATCGTGGAGTCTTCCGCCTTCATGAAACTCTTGACATGCGGAATGTCTTTGACGAGCACTTCCTGGTACACGCGGCGGAGGAGGGCCCGCTCGTAGATAAACAGCTGCATATTTGCATAAATTGATTTTAAAGTTAGTAATTTTTCGTCGGTGAGATTCAAAATCGGTCCCCTGGATTGGATTCATCAGCCTCTTTGACACTGTTTTTTTTTAAAACATTATTTTATTATACTTGTAAAAAATGACAAATTAAAATGAGACTCCGAGTGGATAATGGATACAATAAACTTCTTTGATTGCCACTCAATTCAGAAGAATTACCTATAATTTATCGGAAAATGTATTTTCTGGCAGCCCAAAAACTGTAAGCTGTCAAATTAATTATATCAGTGGCTAGTGATCTAAATGCAACTTAAAAGTTCATGTGAATTCGTATACATCAATTGCGGGTTATCGTTTTGAAATAATAAAAAAAGGTTGATTTTAAAATTAACAAATAATAGAAAAACATATATATTTTTAAAGAATGAACTTGTAAAATGAAAATGTAAATAAATATTTTTTTCTTTTTCATACTTAACTCGGACGCACACAATGGCGGGAAAAGCTACTGTCACTGTCACAACTGTCACTACTATACTGACTGTGCTATGCTCTCTGTCGTATTGTATTGTAGATGTAGGAGGTAGTCTCTTGCGTGAATAGTTGATGCGTGATTTGTAAGTGCATCTACGAGCATTGGACAATTGTTCTGTTTACTTCAAATACGCGCCGACGGTTCTTCATTGTTAATCCTAAAGTTAACCATGAGTACTCGAGATTTTCAGGTAAAACTTCGTTTTAAAATAACCTGACAGACGCTACGGGCGCTATGGTTGTAATTATACCGCAAGAATGTTTGAAATTTACAGGGCTCGACGAGGGTGACTAGGAAGTCCCTTAAAACATTGCAGCACACTGCGTCCGACAGAGAAAACTTAGTCGGCCGGCCTTCTAAAACACTTAAGCATCAACTGAGCCAAGATCCTCCCGTGTGAGTACCTATAATCGTATTTATAATTAGACGGCATAAACTAACGATTTCTGGGTAAATGCGTTCTCATGATTATTGATTTACTCAATACCATTAGCATGGTATGAGGTTCTCATCTTATGCTAAACATCACATTATTTCCACAGGTGTTACTCAACTTTTTATTACTAATATTTTAGCTATTTAGTTAGGGTACTAATTTATTAATGTCCACTCTACTTGAGTGACCAATATAATATAACATTGAAAAAGGCATTCTTCTACCAATTGGATTTTATTGTGTTTGTTTTTTCAGTGATGTCGAAGTTAAACGCAAGAATTTGTCAACAAAGGAGATTTCTGGGTAAATGCATTCTCATAATTATTGATTTACTCAATACCATTAGCATGGGTTGTCATCTTATGCTAAACATCACTTTATTATTTCCTCAGGTGTTACTCAACTTTTTATTACTAACATTTTTAGTTATTTAGTTTGGGTACTAAATTATTAATGTCCACTCTACTTGAGTAACCAATATAATATAACATTAAAAAAGTTATAATTTTTCTACCAATTGGATTTAATGAGTTTGGTTTTTCAGTGACGTTGAAGTTAAACGCAAGAATTTGTCAACAAAGGAGACTCAGGCTGATTTCGATGCTAAGATATCTGTGGATGATCTTACCAATCCAGAAGGAGCATCTGAGAAATACTGGCAGATCCTAGCTGAAAAGCGTCAGTAAGTGAATCATGCTTTTTAAGTCTATGTTTACTTTACAAATGCATCTGAAAAGTCCTAAAAAATCTTTCGCATTCAGGCAAAAATCTATTTGACAAGCATATAAGCAATATGAGAGTGAGACATACTGACCTGAAGCTTGTTTTATCTGCTATTGTACTGTATGTGTGTGTGCTGCAAATACTGCAGCTTCAGCTATCATTTGTGTCAAGGATGTGATAATAGTCGTCAAAATCATAGCTGCATATTTGGGTGAAGACGAAAAGTTGGTACATATTTCAGCATAGTTAACGAAGGCGTAAAAGTTCTATTGTTAAAAGAAAAGTATCCTTACATTGTTTAGCAAATTTTCGAGGCATAATTGAAAAGTTTTGTAGAATCAAAAATCAAAATTTAAGAGTATGAGTTAGCACATCACGTCCAGCTTTTTGGACCTTACTCTTTTACATGTGCATGCTCAATCAAGATCAAGGGAATTAGAAGTGTTTTTAAACTTCAATGGGTGTAATTAATAGCTCAATAACAAGTTTATATTTCTGAGTAGGGCTTATTCCACCTAATTTGAATAATGCCTAATTTACCAATACTCCTAGATTTCAAAAGGATTTAGTGTCAAAATACCTAAATCCCAGAATGCCTAACTTTTTGTCTCATGACACCTTAGTGTGAAAATGGCTGAATTTTAAAATGTCTTATCCTCATAATGGACAAAATTCACACAGGGCTGGAATTCTACAAGGTAATAACGATATCGTTTTTGACCTGGGCCTCTATTCAACTGCGTTATAACGATATCGTTTTTGACCTGTTTCCGTATTGTCAACGTTTTGATAACTCTTATGTCATTTACAATAATGGCGACTGTGACATAAACGATTCTTAAACGTGTCAAGCACGATATCGTTTTAACGCACCTGAATAGAGGCCCTGTTTCCGTATTGTCAATGTTTTGATACCTCTTATGTCATTTAAAAATAAAGGAGACTGTGACATAAACAATTCTTAAACGTGTCAAACACGATATTGTTTTAACGCACCTAAATAGAGGCCCAGCTTTATCGCAGGATACTAAACAACCAGGTACCAAAATACCAAAATTTTAAATAGGCTAGTTAACCTTCATGTATAATTTGATTTACTATCTCCTTTAGTGCTGAGCACTTACATTGAAGTACCAATATTATAAAGATAATGCAAACTACTTAGGTATTTTTGCATTTTGGAGTTTTCAGTTTAAGCTATTTTGTAATTTTGTTGTATCTGTGATTCGGTATTTTTAGGACAAGTACATTTCAATATTTAGGCATTTCGGACATGAGACGTTTTAGGTCAAAGTCATTATGACTTTTGTTCATTTTAGGAATGAGGCAAATTGATGTTGATGGCAATTTTAAATTTAGTTAAATTAGTAAATTAGGTATTATAAAATTTAGGCGGAATAAGCCCTAACGATATTTCTTAAATTTCAAGCGCACAAATGGAGCATGGATAGGTAAGACTTACATCAATATTAAAGAAGCAACAGGTCCTAATGAAATTCTCCACATTCAGTGGCATGCCCTTCCTACAGTCTCTTGTTTAAAACGCATGAAGTAAAGTTATTTTGAAATTATAAATTTTATTGTTAACTTGTTAATTTTATTGTTTTCACTTGAAGCACTGTCAACTTTACTAAATAAATCATTTTTTTTTAACATTACAGCCTCTTGTTTAAAACGCATGAAGTAATTTTTAGTTTAAAATTATAAATTTTATTGTTTACTTGTTAATTTTATTGTTTTCATTTGAAGCACTGTCAACTTTACTAAATAAATCAATATCTTTTGAATATACATAAAGTTGGTGTGCTCAACAGACACCATAGTTAAATTACACTTATTATTTAAGTTGCGCAAGATAATTAGAGCAAATGAAAAACGATGTTCAAAAATTAGAAATGGACTTATCCTTCTACTCATATACAATGTGATACCACTAAATAGATAAAGGCACTGCTATTATGTACCATGCTTGCGTAATATAATATAGGTACAAACAAAGGCACTGTTGACTGACCACCCATAGACTTTAATATGTTGTGATAAGGTTTATGTTTGATTGTAAATGTACTGTTGACAGTGTCTTCGATTGGACATAAATTTCAATTGGCACTTTGTGAAATAAATACAGAAGCAGTTCACAAGTTTTGGTTGTGTTGTCTTTCTTAACCATTCAGTGCCAACAGCCTAATAGCACTCTGCCGTAATAACAAAGAAGGCAGCTAACTGCAATGTATTAATCGAAGTATTTTATACTCTATTCGTAACAACATTAAGTTAAAAATGATTAAACAATTACGATCCAGTTAGCCGCCTTCTTTAGTATTTCAGCATTTTCGCGGCATACAACAAAAATACTGCTACAGGCTACAGAGTAGCACTTACCTTGTAGCATTACTCGCACTGCTACCGCATTACCGCATGTTAACCATGTCAATTATAAAAACTTATTCCATGTCAATTCCAGAGTTGCTTTGCAAGAATCATTGGATGAGAATGAAAAGCTCCGCCACCTAATCGAGGAGATCAAGGAGAAGAATAAGGAGTACAAACAGATGTTGGAGGAGGCTAATAGCTTCATTGAAGTCATTAAGGTAATGTGCTACGAAACAACCACTAGTTTAGTCTTCAATCCATTACAATGATTTATTTAGAACTATGATTCCCGCGACTCAGGAACCATCCAAGTTATATCCCCGCACTGTCTCTGTTTGCTAATAGATTAAACTTATAGCTGTTACCCGTGACTACGTCCGCTTAGTCATTTATCGCGGGCAAAAGTACCCTATGTTATGTCCTTCCTCGGGGCTAGCTATCTCCGCTAGTGGTTAAGACGTGAAAGAATAACAAACAGGCAGATACTTTCACATTTACAATATTAATTTAGTAAGGATTAGTTAATAACTAGTATAGAACAGAGTCAGCCGCACTCGGCGACTCCATCCGCGTAGAAGCCGTTTATCGCTATTCCCTCTAGTTTTTTCCTGGATAAATAGTACTTTAACTCTTTCCCGGGGCTCAAACTATCTCCATACTAAATGTCATCTAAATTGGTTCAGCTGTTTATTTGAGAAAGTGTTATAAACAGACAGAGTTACTTTCACATTTATAATAATAGTATAGATGCTTCTACAGTAAAACAAAGCCTTTAATCTGCAATTTCATCAACACCCATTGATTCAACTTGTTGCATTAAACAAGGTAAGAAGCCAGTAACTGATGAACTATAATAGCGGTGCAAATTTTCTTTCACAGGAGGAGCTTAGTAACAGTGGCAATGATGACACCGGTATTGATGTGAATGACATCAGCACAGCTGATGAAACCTCGGAGGACCACCCTGAACCCTCCCCAAAGACTGCCAAAAACAATTAAAATATGTACTCTAGTTAAGTTCTGGTAGTAAATAGAACTACTAAAACCTACCTGCTGGACGCGAAGTTGACTTTTATCATGGTTTTGTAAAAGTTGTGAAAACTGTCTTTTAACAAAGAGTCCAGTTGCTTGGTTTTTGATAGTAAATAAGAGTTTTAGATTTAGATAAGACAGTGTATACATAACAGCTAAAGGTATCACTTTTATAAGTAATTATATCCAGGTAATTTCTCTTTAAACTCAACACGATGTAGTATAAAATATCAATAAATAGCTATTTGGGTAGTTTCAAAATAATTGTACCTAGTTAAGGACTAAGATTAAAAACTGCAACTTTTACATGTGAAAATTCGTAATACATTTATTTAATTTTCGTGACTCACATGTAAAGTAACCATTTCTTAATTTTAATCCCTAACTAGGGACATTTTTTTTGAAAACTACCCATTAATAGATTGATTTATTTCAAAGCTGACTTAAGGTTGACTTCCAGTTGTAGCGGCTGCTGCGACAGACGCGTTTGGCTGCGAGTCGCTAACCATGGAAGCGACGCCATGTTTTCAGTGTTTATTAAGCTGGGTACGAATCTGAGCGGCTCAGCCTGAGGCATGCTCGCCCCGCGCGGTGAGCTGCTTGCGAGCCAAATTGTTGCACATGAACATGCGCGGGTGAGGCAGCGTGCTCGCCGCGAACCGACATTTCAAAATGGCGTCGGACACGATGACAGCCGCGGCTGCGTTTATCATAATTCACGGAAATTATTCACAAAAAGGAATCGCCTCAGTGGTGGAACGGCTCAGCGACTTTATCAAATTTGTACGCGCCTCGCCCACAGATAAGTTAGAACGTCTGCCCGCGGCACGCTCGGATACACATCCAAATTACGCGAGGCACGCACACTGAGGCGCCTTTGGAACGGACAAAAGACACTCTCGGCGGCTCGCCGCGCGCCGCTCGCGCACAACGCGTGAGCGCGTACGAATTTGAGCAAAATAGGCGAGCCGTGCGTGCCTCAACCCGAGGCTGCTCTAATTCGTACCCACCTTTAATGTCGCGAGACGCACGCTAAGGTCGCACACGACTGTCGCATCAGCCATGTCAACCTTATATCATTATATCAAGAGCCAACCCTAGTTTTGTTTGTTTGATAATGTTGTTTAGGGTTTATATTTTGTTTCTCACACAACTTTTGGACTTTACTGTATTGTTTATTTTTCATTCCTTAATTATGAAGTTCTGTGTGTTATATTTTGGCTTATTTTCTACTAAAATAGATGATTAAATAAAATGCAATAGTACCATTGTTTTATTTATCACTTCACATTTATCACGATGATAAATTGATGATTATTTAACTGCCAATTGATAATATTTTAATTAAAATAAAGCTTAAAGGAGGAGCAGGATACAACAATTAAAGATATGGTATACCCGTCCTGCTTCAACATATTGCTGCATCAGACTGCCCCAATGATCAACTGACCAGGGCCTCTATTCAAATGCGTTACAACGATATCGTTTTTGACACGTTTAAGAATCGTTTATGTCACAGTCGCCATTATTGTGAATAACATAAGAGTTATCAAAACGTTGACAATACGGAAACAGGTCAAAAACGATATCGTTATAACGCAGTTGAATAGAGGTCCAGAAATTGGCATATACAATCGTCGGCAAAAAAACTCGCCCACCCGTCTTCTCATAAATTGCTTACAAATATAACTTATTAAACTTGAGAGTAAGAGCCCTTTCACACTAGCTTTTTGAGCGGGAACGCGACCGGAACGCTGCGAGCACGCGACGGTAACGCGGCGTGATTATGATAAGAATTGCAAAACGCGCGTGCACGCGGCCGTACCGCAGCGGATAAAAAATCGCGACGTGCATGACGCGTTGTGCAGTTCTTATAATTGACACGCCGCGTTTCGGTCGCGTGCTCGCAGCATTCCGGTCGCGTTCCCGCTACGCCGAGAAACCGCCGGCAAAAACGCTAGTGTGAAAGGGCTCTAACTTCGAAAATACTTAACGCATTCACTGCCACCGACGCATATATGCGTTTTCGTTACTTTCACCCAGTGCTTTGAACGCACAGGCGCGTTCATAATATTTAGCGACTTTAACCCGCAGCCCTCAACGCGTATATGAGTTCTGTATTATTAAAGGTACTACTTATGTCTTATATGTTACTTCTTGCATCAGAAGACATCTAATGCCCCAGATTATACTATAAGTAATTATACAATATTATTATGATTAAGTCGTCAATAAAAATCATCACAAACACCAAATGTTTTTCTGGTTATCAGTATTAATGTTATGAAATATAATACTCATATTTTGAGAATATAAAATATGAATTACCATGATTTATTCAAAATAACGTGTTCTTGTTAGAGTACCTAATTACCTAGTTCTAATGCGAACAAACCAATGTCAAATTAGTATGAACTCATGTGCGTTGGAGGCACTGGGTACATTTTTGTATGAATGTTAACTCTTTATTGTACATAACAAAGAAACTCAAATAAAATATTTACAGGATATGAATGTACAAAGGCGAACTTATCCCTTTAAGGGATTTCTTCCAGCTAACCTTCGGGTGATTGAGAAAAATAAGAAAAGCATAACGTGGCAACCAGTAGACATAAGTACAAAGCAAAGTTTACAGAAACAGCTTAAACAAAAATTTTGACCTAAAATAATGAATAAATACTAATATAAAATATATAAAATGAATTAATAATGTCAGCATAATTACATACATCTACTGAAATTAATACATATACATATATAAATAAACGTTCATGCTTCTATATCTTCCTTGTAAAGATGCGACCAATTGCGATTTCCTAAATTTAGATGGCAGCCGATTCCAGTCTGACAGAGTGCACCGAGAAGGGTTTCGGTAATAGTCGGTTGAACTCGCATGTGCGTTTGGGGCTCACAGCAAAGTACGGCACCTGGTGAATATCCAGGAAACAGGAAAAGAGGGTGACAGTGAATGCGTTAACCAATTTTGTAAATCTAACTTATAAGTTAAAGTACAAAAAAGATATGGACGTTTATGCCGCAAAAAACGCATTTTTCGACATTCTCAAGAATCACAATTTATAGGGTACTTCCCATAGACCTAGAATACTGAAATTTGGCAAGAAGGAAGGGCTTATACCACAAGTAAAGAAAAAAATTACAAAAATCCTCAATTTGTTGGTCAATCACAAAAAAAAATTGCGATTGCAAATTTATTTGCAGTCAAACTAATCGCACTCTATGTCGATGTCAGACAAAAGTTTTTCAGCGGCAATGTCAAGTTTGTCTTTTACATTCTTATAAGTTTGTGCGGAACCCTCGGTGCGCAAGTCCGACCCGCACTTGACCAGCTTTTTTAATGTTGTATCTCTTTCCAATGGAATCTAAGAGAGCCATAAATAAGCTGTTCTTAGTGATCTTTTTGGTTCCTTAGTCAAGAGCCACAACCTTTGAAAAATATACAGTGTGTAAATGGTATACGGGCGTTCCTTTTAACTGTGGTTAGTACAACCCCTACTGAGCACATTTAGGCAGCTTTTGTTAAAATTAAATAAAAAAAAATAACCGTACAAAATAATTTAACACGCAATGTATAACGAAAAATGCAATTAATTAAAATAACACCTGACGGATGGACTTCGATGTACATTGCGGGTCGATAGTATGTTTAAAAATTAATAATGGTGTATACGTTAGCGTAATCAAAATAATTATTTCTGTTAATGATAAGTGGAGTCTTAATCTATGTCCAGTTTTAATAAACGCCCGTATACCATTTACACACTGTATTTCGTGGCCATTTTGGACCTAGATTAATTAGCAACAAAACACTACAATTATTTACAACAAATCGTTCAAACGTTTTTAAAATTGGTAAGAGCGCTTGAGCGATTTTCCGGCGTTTTACATTAACCGCCGTCATTGCTGTCTTCGCATATTATTATTCCGTATAAAATAAAACTACCGTTAGTGCAAGTCACATGATCAACATTTCTTTTTAAACTTAAAAACCAGTCGGTGTAAAATGTTTTCTTTTCCAATACCAATGAACCGTATAAACAGTTCTAAATTTCAATTTGACAATTGACGCGCCATTTTGCGACCGACGACGGGGGCAATTGTGCGACCCCGTCCGACCTACGAAGGGTTAATATACCGGGTGTGGCCTGTAATAGCAATAAATTGAGGGATCGTTTCTACTGTATAAACGTAGCTACATTTGGTCTACAATTTAAAAAATATATATATATTTGGGATTTTTCGAACAAACTAAATAGCATATTCAAAGCCCTTTCACACTAGCGTTTTTGTCAGCAGTTTCTCGGCCGGAATGCGCCGGCAAAAACGCTAGTGTGAACAAACTCTCAATGTACTCCATCCAATAGTCTAGTTGACATCTACTGTCATCCTATAAACTTCGTAGTTATCGCAATACATTGCTTGCTTGGAAAATCTAAATTTATTAATATTTAGTTAACAATAAGTTATTTTCAAAAGTTGTAGAATAAATGTTGTTAAATTTGTGGTGTGGAAACGATCTCTCAATTTATTGGTCCTATTACAGGCCACACCCGGTATTGAACACAACAATGAAGGCGGTTGAAGCGCTCGAATATGCAACTTAAGGTGCGTCCACATCTGGCGGATGCGCCAGTTTGGACGGCTCGCTAACTGCGTGCGTGCATTACGTAAAGGAGCGTCCGCACTGAGAGCATTCGCGTGTAATATTCGAGCGGTGTGGACGTTAAGCCGGGCGTTACTGTGGTCCACAACTCTTGAATATTCGACGCCGAATGCTCATTACACGCGAATACTATCAGTTCGCTTGCCACTCCCGCGCAAGCTACGCGCTGCGCGTACTCTGCGCCAGCTCTGCCTGCATTAAGCAACTTGCAACTTAGACGTTGGCAGCTCATGTGCACGCGCTTAAACCCAACTTCATGGGCGAATTGTATTAATTATATACATGGGTAACCTTCGGAGAGGGAAGATGGCCGATTGAAAGATGTCCGGCTTTTGCTTTTGATTTATTCTCTTTACTGATTTACCCCCTTACTTATGAACGTGGAATAAGCTTGGAATAGTTTATGCCATGCTTTGTCCTTATCTGTAATTGTGACATTTGCATCTGACAGAAAGTGACAAAGCATGGCATAAACTATTCCAAGCTTATTTCACGTTCATAAGTAAGGGGGGTACTCTATTTACTGGACATTGGCGAAATCACTGCGGAATATCACGGTGGACCGCCATTAATATAAAAGAAGAAGAAGAAGAATTGTACTAATTAGGCACGCAAACAGCAGTACGAGTGCAGTGCGCGAGCGATTTGCGAATGGTGACCAAGCAGCGCATTCGCCAGATGTGGCGATAGACCATTACGGAAAATATAATAAATACTCTTAGGAGCTAACATTTCTTACAAATATTTTGAACTGCTTATTAAAATGTGCTTCACAAGTCCATGGTATCAATACTGGATGCGACGACATCATCGTCCACGGGACACTAGCGCCTGCTGGGAGTACACTTCGAACCTTTTTATTTAGACATCCGTTAGCATGAATGTATACGCTGGCGATTAAATTGTATACAAATTGCACATATTTGTGATCTAGGTTGTCAGTTGTGCTTGGTATGCTGGAATTGTGCGTTGTTATTGCGTTCAGGTACCCCGGTGTGACTATCGGAACAACATAGTCTGCCTGAAAACAATAAGAAACTTACTGAAATTCCAAGACTCATTAAAAATGGCAGAGCGACTAGAAAATATATAATAATCTCTTAAGCTAAGTTTCTATTGTGTGCCCTTGTTATTTTGTGTGTGTATTGTGCCCTTTTCAATTGCAACATGGCAACATTTGCATGTCATGGGTGGCAAGTAGGCGGCATGAAATTGTTTTAGAACAATCAAGTTTTTTTTTTTTTTTATGTTAAGGAGAAGGCACACAAGCACTCAGGCCACCTGATGGTAAGTGGAATCTGAGACCCATAGACATTTGAATTCTCAAGACTATAATCCTAAGACCTCAAATGTGTTGCCAACCCTGAGGACTAAGATGGAATGCCTCTATGCTAGTAATTTCACTGGTTGTCTTATCCCCACACCGGAACACAACAATGCGAACATTGTTGCTTGGCGGCAGGTTAATGGATAAGATGGTGCTAGCTAATCGGACGTACCCTGCACAGGGTCCTACCACCACTAAAAACTAAACTAAGTTGTTATATAAGTACATAATACAAACCTAGCACTATACAAAACTATGAATATTCAATGAATAATGCATACTTGAGCAGGAAAATCAGTCAAAAGTAATTAATTATCAAGAGCGTCTCCTAGATAAGATTCAATGTTTTCAAGACTTGGTTATTAAAAAATCAAATTCACTCAAATTCATATTTGACAAAACCTTTAGGCAAAAATATCAGTGCCAATCTTTGCAAAATATGGGATCTAATTAGAATGTGATAAACAGAGTAAGTGTTAGTAGGGAGTAGTGAGCATGTTCATAAAATAAATTAAAATGAACAAGGAGCTACGAGGATAAAATGGACCATACTGTACAGGTCTTGCTCAAAAATAGAAAAAAGATAAGAACTAGATAACAAGATATAACACTATAACAGCATACAGGCATGCCTGATGTCTTTAATACAGTCACATATACTTAGCAATGTTTTCCGACCATAGACAATTCTTACCTTTTCTACATATTCCCTTATGAACTTCTCAGGATTCTGATAAACTTCATCCTTCCGATCATTAAGAGTTATAACAGTAACATCAGAATCTTCCCATTGCTCCACATATTGTGCGATTTTCAATGCAGTCCGCAAACCATCTTCAGCATATGTTAAAAATAAAAATGGGTGATCACATTTAATTTCAGTAATAAAAGAGTTTGTTGATATTTGTGGTAACGGAGGATTAGGCTCTTTTCCTTTGAATAATGCTGGTGGCAAACTATTGGTCAAGTTTTTCATATAACTAATTTTTTCACTATGTGGGTTGGTTTTGCTGTTGCTGTGGTAGCCGCTGTCTTGTTGTTTTATGTTTAAACATTGAGTTATATCCGTCACTGAGTTCTCAATTGATTTAAGTATGTCGTACCGCTTCATCTTAAGGAAAGCATCAAGGACTTTATCTAATGTTGAATCTTCGTCTTGCATGAACACTTTGAGAACAGTGTTTGCTGGATCTGGTTCATACTTCATAGTGGATATGTACTGAAAAAAATAAATATAAATTTCTTGAACAATGAATACAACCAGAGGTACTAGAACTTATCTTGTCATAGGAATAGAAACCGTTTCAATTTAAAACCATGGTTTATAACAGATTCACTGCATATTACCAACATGTAAAAGAGCCCTCATGTGGCCAATTTAATGAATATGTGATTTGAATTTGATTTTCAATAATTATTATTTACATCAGGCCTTCAGTAAATATATATGATTTCCATGGGTTTACCATTTAAAACATGTTTTAGTTTTGATCCATGATGGTCATTATCTTAAATACCACCCATGCTTCAAACAAACTCCTTGATCCTATTAAAGCAACTAAAAAACTTACATCCAAATCATCTTTTGCTAGGCCCAAAAAGTATCCAAGATCCCTCCATCCATCCGGCGTGCCCCCGACTTTCTTCACCAAGGTCTTCCAAGTCTCGTAACAAGCAGCTCCCATTTTTGATTTCGAATTGCGATAGTACAGCATACTTGTATGTAGGTGACACACTTTCTTGCTCAGAGAATTTAACTCTGATATTTCTCTCGCCCTCTCTTCTTCAATCGACTCTTCGAATGCCAATGTGTCAATACTGATGGTGTCTGCATTGTCGAAATCTTTTAAAACTTCCCTGTAATATTTTAAAACTCTTTATTTATAGTTGAAGTAAAGGTTATCATTTAATACCAAATTAAAAGAGTAAGGAAGCAGGATTAGGACTTTGAAATTTATCACCTACATAACAATTAACGCTTAAAGGACGCTTCTGCACTGCACATATGTTAATATTAATAAAATTAAAAGAAAACCCCACGGAAAACACCAATTTCACTAATACGAGGAAAAGTATTGCGGAATTTGTTTTAAAGCTGACTGACATTGACAGTTTTTTGTGACGCGCCAACGCGCGTGGGGAATTTAGATTCTAACTAAGGGACGCGACGCGACAACGGTAGCGTCTTGCGTCAGCTGATTTTATGTTTTTGCTATAATTATTGAATAAGGAAACATTATTGTTTTCAAAAATCTAAAAATTAATGCACTAGTTTTCAAAATTATCAAAATCATCAAAACATAAACCTAAAAATCCGTTTAAAAAAGGCTTGACGTTTTGCATATTTTACTTTTACTCTTGCAACTGGCACTATGAATGTAGGCTTTGAGGCTTATAACAGTGTAAAAAAATACAGAAATTGCTTATGGTTGGCGGGAAAATAAAATACAATTCTATTTTATTTTATTGTAGTTTTGCTTGTGTTCGCTTGTGAGAAATGTGGTTTATTTAGTAAAGTGTTAACTTATCTGTCTGTTTCCTCAATTTTGCATAGTAATTATGTTACCAAGAGCTTCGCAGCTGTAAGTTGCTTATGCTATGCAAAGTCTATGCTGTTAATCAAAATACCCAGTTAACCTCTTAGAAATTATTTTAGGGAAAGTTTCACAGATGTTTTCGTTGATGAGATTGCACAGGAAAACATCTCGCAGCCTATTTCTTGGCCGTCCTCATGCGACTCTGCGCCCGAATCTCCAATAAAAGTTGTGGCAACTAAGAGTACAAAATACAATCGTCCCTTAAAATATACTGGTCAACATGGAGAATTTAGAAGTATTGAAGAAATAGGTTATATTTGCAACTATTTTAATGTAGTATTAAAATAACCTTAGTTGAGTAGGTACCTATAGTATTATAGTAAATCAAGCGATATAATGATAATGTTCATGTTTTCAGATCCTAAATTCAGATGTTTGTTCACATATCCCTATTTTAACTTAGTACAATCAAGAATTATTGAAGATGCTTTATATTCAGGTAAATATTTCATCAGATACAGATCGCATTTAGTATGATTGACCATTGATCCATTTAAATAAGTTTTACTGCCCCGGGGTTTTTTTTGTTAATTTTCACAGACCACAAATTTAATGTTCAAACACCATAGTTAAATCGGATTAAGCTACATAGATTCTTTGTCTCTTAAGTTTATTTTGCTTTAATATTCTAAAACTGTTTTTTAAAGGTCTGCTTAGTTAGTTAGAAAGTGATTTTAATAATGTAAATCGATATTCAGATAAATCGTTTGTCCTTTGCGCGCCAACCGGATCCGGAAAGACTGTTGCTTTTGAGCTGGCGATCCTCCAGCTACTCATGCAGATCGAAGATACGGAGTATAAGGGCGACTTCAAGATTATTTACAGTAAGGATTTCCCTTATTAAATTTCATAGTGAGTTCTTAATTTATAAATTAATAAAACACTTGACAAACGTTCTGTTTGGGTGAGACGGTCGAGGTACTTCCCATTTGTTCTATGGAACTGCAGCCCTGCTGTACCCTATACTAGTAATTTTAAGGACTGATTTACCACAATTTGCGTGCTTTACGAGTTGCAGAGTTACGTACTCCTATCCTCGTGAGACCCGGTGTGCTATAGCAGGTACAAACTCAAGTCAATTTAGTTTAAACTATATTTAAATAAATATAAGGTTCATTTTGATTTGTTTTAAAATTTTAATTTTCACACCACCTGCTCGACGATGCCAAATTACATATCATGCAAACCTTACGCAAACCAACTCATTAAAGCCCTTGGCTTTAGCCGGGGTGTAATGTTGTACTGAATCTCATTATAACTCGCTGGGTTGTAATATTTTCACTTTTCATAGTTCTTATTACAATGGCCTTAAAGTCTAATTTCGTAATAAAAGATCAACTAATACTCGAAGGCCGGGCGCGGCGCCGCCGCCACCGCCGCGTCGAACCTAATTTGAAAATCGAACATTTTCTAAAATCGAGCTGGCCACGGCAAGCTGAATGGAACACATTTGAAATTAAACAAAAGCCGCGAGTATTGTAAGACGCTGCAATAAAATACATTGGTGATAACTGCAAAGTTTTAAATAAATATTGTCTTTCCACAACTGGACTAATGTCTCAAATATCAATTTTCACTTTTAATTTTAATTTACTATAATAAAACGCTGTTTTTAGTAGACTCGCTTTTTTATTGTCTCGCAAAAGGTGAGAAAAGTAGAGTACACTCCTCGGGGATAAAGCTGTTTTCGTCTTGGGCGCGCTTGAACCCCTCACTGCGCTCAGGACTCTTCTTAATTCCCTCGCTTCGCTCGGGAACTAACTCGTAACACCCTCGCTGCGCTCGGGAGTTAAATCTGGAGTCCTTCGTTACGTTCAGGATTCAATATCGCGCCCGTGACATAAAACTGTGCTTTATCCCCTCGGTGTATAATCTACTATTGCATTTATTATCAAGGGTTATTGAACTTTATTCACTTGCTAGTGGGTTCAAATTCCCATTCACAAAAATCACCCTGATTGTAGTATGATGGGCATCACGAGGCTAGGTTGAGATGGTCGGTGTCCAATGTCCTTCCATCTACATAAAAAAAAAATATACAACTTCCACAAAGTCTTAGACATACTTAACTTGTGAGCTATTTAAGTTCGTCATTGCACTCAGTGGCGGCTCACTTTATTTTTTCCTCATTGCTGGTTCAGGTTCAACTCAACACTTTATTATAAGGCTAAGTACTACTGAATCTTATTATCAGCTTTATATGTACGTACAAATTACAGTGGCCCCAGTAAAGGCGGTATGTAACGAGCGCCTGACGGAATGGTACCCTAAACTCACGAGATTGGGACTCCTCTGCATAGAGGTCACAGGCGACACAGAAGTTGACTTTTCGCAGTTGAAACCGTACAAGTAAGTCATCTACATAGGGATGTTTGTGTAAACGATTACAGTACCATCAGCACCACAGTTGTGAACATTTGTGAATCTGTTCACCTTACGATGGCTTACTGTTGGTCATTGATACTGTTTGCACAAGTGACCACCGCGTATTTTTTTTTGGATAATACGGCCATTGAAATAAAGACCCATTACAAAGGAGATAAAGTGGAATTTCTCTTGTTTTTATGACGGACCGTAATAGGGTCATATTCCTTAGGAGATTAAAATTTTGTTTTGAATGTGTATTTTTGTGAAGGTAAGACGAAAAAGTACGTTTTTATCCAGATGTGCACTTTTTTTGTTTTTTTTTTTTTATGCCATAGTTCTTATAACCCTTTTCATTTTGATTTCCGACCATGCGAGCGTCGGTAGCTTGAGGGTGTCGACCAGTTATCGCTTGGTACCAAGGTCGATTCCAGTGACCGCAAGCTGCAAACAAGTTTTTCTTAATTTGACGGTTTCTGTGGTAACTGATGGATGCTCTACCGGTAAAAGAAACATTGTGAGGTTTCCTACACATTTTGCTAACTGTACGTGTGAATATAAATAAGATAGGGTTTGACTTGTGACCATAATCAATGCTGCCCAGGGTAATAATAACAACGCCAGAGAAATGGGACATGTTGACACGACGGTGGAGGGATCATAGAGGCCTGGTGGAGATGATCAAGCTGTTCCTAATTGACGAAGTGCACATCCTGAACGATGAGACCCGCGGACCTGTACTGGAGGCTGTTGTTAGCAGGATGAAGACTGTCGAGGTTGGTATAACATATGTACAGTTTAAAGGGGATAATTACGACTTCTGTGCAATGTAACATGTTGACACGACGGTGGAGGGATCATAGAGGCCTGGTGGAGATGATCAAGCTGTTCCTAATTGACGAAGTGCACATCCTGAACGATGAGACCCGCGGACCTGTACTGGAGGCTGTTGTTAGCAGGATGAAGACTGTCGAGGTTGGTATAACATATGTACAGTTTAAAGGGGATAATTACGACTTCTGTGCAATGTAACATGTTGACACGACGGTGGAGGGATCATAGAGGCCTGGTGGAGATGATCAAGCTGTTCCTAATTGACGAAGTGTACATCCTGTGCCGTGTGGTGCCGGTCGAGAATAGCACCACCCCCTCTCTTCCCGTGGGTGTCGTAGGAAGCGACTAAGGGATAAACCGGAGGATGGGCAGCAGCGTCCTCTGCGGACTACATGGTATGACTGCGGTCGCCAACCCGCCTGCCAAGCGTGGCGACTACGGCATTTTTCCCCCCAAACGGTTCTAGATCAAAAAAAAAAAACATGAATGTACAACAACAGCCCAGACCCCTAGTCCCCGGCGGCCCCGCTATTCCTGGCTCCGGTAGCGGCCATGGTAACGGCGGGGCAGGGGGTGCTTTAGGTAATCTCCGGCAGAGACCCGGCTACCAGAAACGACGACCTTTGGCCCTGGCAACATACAACTGCCGAACATTGCGGACCGACGAAAAGTTGCTGGAACTGGAGGAGGAATTGAGCAGGTTACGATGGGGAATCATAGGGTTGTCAGAAGTCCGTAGAGAGGGGGAGGACATGACAACCCTGGAGTCCGGTAACTTGCTCTATTTCCGGGAGGGCGACCACCAGTCCCAGGGAGGTATCGGGTTTATCGTCCACAAGTCCCTCGTGAACAACGTGGTGAAGATCGAGAACGTGTCGAGCAGAGTAGCGTGCCTTGTGCTCAGAATGACCCAACGATATTCGTTGAAGGTCATACAGGTATATGCTCCGACCTCAACGCACTCCGACGATGAGGTGGAGGCTATGTATGAGGATGTTTCCAGAGCCATGCATAGCTCCAAAACTCACTTCACGGTTGTTATGGGGGACTTCAACGCAAAGCTGGGCAAACGAGACGGTGAAGAGCAGAGAGTGGGGAATTTTGGAGTGGGGCATAGGAATCACCGGGGCCACCTACTGGCCAGTTTTATGGAGAAGGAGGGACTCTATATGATGAACTCCTTCTTCAGAAAACGTGAGCATAGGAAGTGGACCTGGATGAGCCCTGATGGTGTAACGAGGAATGAGATAGACTTTATCATGTCAACGAAAAAGCACATATTCAATGATGTCTCCGTGATCAGTGCGGTTAAAACCGGGAGTGATCACCGTATGGTGCGAGGCTCATTGAATATCCAGTTCAAGCTTGAAAGGTCTAGACTGATAAAGTCTACGCTCCGCCCGGCACCCGCTCAGCTCCAAAACCCCGAAAGCTTTCAGCTCGAACTTCAAAACCGTTTCGAGTGCCTAGGTAGCGACGTGGACGATTACAACGACGGGTTTGTGGAAGCTGTCCAAACGGTCGGGTCTAAGTTTTTTAAGATCCGCCGTACAAAGATCAAGAAGCTCTCGGAATCCACCCTTAGGCTCATGGAGGTGAGGCGCGAGATGATTCTGCAGTCCTCTGGTGACGCTTGTCGCTATCGGCAAGTCAACAGACAGATCTCGAAGTCTCTGAAGCGTGATGTACGCCGATTCAATACTAAAAGTATTGAAAAGGCTATTGAGCGTAACAGGGGCTCTAAGGTGTTTGCCAGGGATCTGTCTGTTGGCCAAAGCCAATTGATGAAGCTGAAGACCGACGACGGCAGAGTCATTTCATCCAAACCTGAGCTATTGGCGGAGGTTGAGAAGTTTTATGGACAGCTGTACACGACAAACCGAACACCCGTCGAAAATCTAGCTAAAGATCCGAGGGCTAGATTAACCCGACACTATACCGAAGATCTCCCCGACGTCAGCCTATACGAGATTAGTATGGCCCTCAAACAGCAAAATGGCAAAGCCCCAGGTGAGGATGGAATTACAGCTGAACTCCTGAAGGCGGGTGGTAAACCCATCCTTAGGGGTCTCCAGACGCTGTTCAGTTCCGTTCTCCACGAAGGGAGAACGCCGAAAGCATGGAACAGTGGTGTGGTGGTTCTCTTCTTCAAGAAAGGTGATAAAACCTTGCTGAAGAATTATAGACCCATCTCACTTCTGAGCCATGTTTACAAGTTGTTTTCGAGGGTCATCACAAATCGTCTCGCGCGCAGGTTTGACGATTTCCAGCCTCCTGAACAAGCCGGTTTCCGAAAAGGCTATAGTACCGTAGACCACATACATGCGTTGCGGCAGGTTATACAGAAGACCGAAGAGTATAACCTCCCCCTTTGCCTTGCATTTGTGGACTACGAGAAAGCCTTCGATTCGATCGAGACCTGGGCTGTGCTGCAGTCTCTCCAGCGGTGCCAAGTTGACTACCGATATATCGAAGTGTTGAAGTGTCTGTACGAAAACGCCACTATGTCCGTCCGACTACAGGACCAGAGCACGAAGCCTATTCCTCTGCAGCGGGGAGTCAGACAAGGAGATGTGATCTCTCCGAAGCTGTTCACCGCTGCATTGGAAGATGCTTTTAAGGTTCTGGACTGGAAAGGACGAGGCATCAACATCAATGGCGAGTACATCACTCACCTTCGATTTGCTGACGATATCGTAGTCATGGCTGAGACCATGGAGGAACTCAGTGCAATGCTCGCTGACCTCAGTAGAGTTTCCGACCAAGTTGGCCTGAGAATGAACATGGACAAGACGAAAGTCATGTCCAATGTCCATGTCGCGACAACTCCCGTGATGGTCGGAGGCTCTGCGCTTGAAGTTGTTGACGACTATGTTTACCTGGGACAAACGGTCCAGTTAGGTAAGTCCAACTTTGAGAAAGAGGTCACTCGTCGAATCCGACTCGGCTGGGCAGCGTTCGGGAAGCTTCGCAGCATCTTTTCGTCCGAATTACCGCAGTGTTTGAAGTCAAAAGTCTTTGACCAGTGTGTGTTGCCAGTGATGACTTACGGATCTGAGACGTGGGCGCTAACAATGGGCCTTATAAGGAAGCTCAAAGTCACTCAGAGGGCTATGGAGAGAGCTATGCTCGGGGTTTCTCTGCGTGATAGAATCAGAAATGATGATATCCGCAGTAGAACTAAGGTTACCGACATAGCCCGAAGAATAGCTAAACTTAAGTGGCAGTGGGCGGGGCACATTGCTCGCAGGACTGATGACCGATGGAGTCAGAAGGTTCTTGAGTGGCGTCCACGGACCGGGAGACGAGCTGTAGGTAGGCCTCCAACAAGATGGAGCGACGACCTTGTAAAAATCTCGGGAACGCAGTGGATGCGAAAAGCACAGGACCGGTCTGAATGGAGAGCCTTGGGGGAGGCCTATGTCCAGCAGTGGACGTCTTTCGGCTGATATGATGATGATGATGATGATGACATCCTGAACCTCGAGACCCGGGGACCCGTGCTGGAGACTGTAGTTAGCAGGATAAAGACTGTTGAGGTAGGTATAAAGCTGGGTACGAATCTGAGTGGCTCAGCCTGAGGCATGCTCAGTGAATAACGATTTGTTACTATGCCCCAAACGATTGTGGTTTTCCTAGGTTCCCAGATCCTCGAAAGGGCAAAATATTTGTGTCGATGTTTTCTAAGTATTCAAGTATTTTTTTCTGTATATAAGTTCCCAATGTTCAGCAGTATAGTCCATCCGCTTAGATAGTGTCGCTACACCCGCACATACTTGTGGTTATTGTTATAAAATACGAATTTAATTCTATGTAAACTGCCAAATTCACTTGCGGGTACGCCACTCGAATTTTTTGTTTACGCGGCGGCATCCTTTGACAAAAGGCGACGACAATGTCTAAGCAAATAGACTTTAAACGTTGCTCGGTTGACACCGTAATGATTAGTTAGCTACGTTTATGTGTGTGTGGTTGCCGGGTTAGAACAGTGCCACTCCATGTCCAATAAGGGCTTGTAGTACTGTTAGGCGATGGGCTTGCAACCTGTCACTAATACACGGGTCATCTTAGCCTACTTCTGCAAAATATGGTTACAGAATCAACAAGTGTTTTTAGAGTTGTTGGTATTTCTGCAGCTCTGCCTACCCCGCTCTGGGAATGGGCGTGATGTTGTGTATGTGATCAGTCGGCAGCCCAATCCGCGCACCGTATCGAGCAACTCCAGGAGCAGTACCAGGGCGCCGGCGCCGCCGCGGAGCGCCCGCCGCGGGTGCGCTTCGTGGCCGTGTCCGCCACCGTCGGCAACCCGGACGACGTGGCGGCCTGGCTCGGGACCAGCGGGAAACCAGCTGTCTTTTACAAGTAAGGAACACTACACAACGACTGCTAATTTATACCACGTTCGCTTAAGGTGGGTACGGATTAAAGCAGCACTCGGGTTGAGGCACGCACGGCACGCTGTGCGCGAGCAGTGATGGTCTTTTGACCGTGCTCAAAGGCACCTCGGTGTGCGTGCCTCGCGTAATTTGGACGTGTATCCAAGCCGCGGGCAGAACGACAAGTTCTAACTTGTCTATGGGCGAGTTGCTGAGCCGTTCCACGGTCTACCCCATGGTGTGGGGTGTCATTGGATAGGTCTTTCTAAACAATTTTTCGATTAAGGGATCCGTTTGTGTAATATAAAGCTTTAGTACAAATTTCACCATACCATGTTAAAATTTAATCAATGTAATCGATGGATAGTTCATACATTTTGATAACTGTTAAAGCTCTAATCGTCTATTAAGTGGTTAAAATCGTATGCCGAAAGTGGTACTTAAAGTGCAAATTTTTGTTAAAGTCAAACTCAAGTGTCGCCGAAACTACGAATACTAAAAATCAGAAAAATATCTTAAATGAGCTTTCATTTCAGGAAAAATATAACTACCTACTACTAAGTGGATATCATTAGTTCTTGAGAAACCGACGATTAAAGTTTTTATACCTTCTAAAATCATCTAAGACGACGGCACCAATTGCCTTTAAATAGAAAATTAGTTTCTTTTTTGTATTTGTAGTTTTGGCTGGACTTAATATTTCATAAACGGAACCCCTAATCGAATTTTTTGCAATGACACCCCACATTGTAGAGAAGACGAGAAAAAAAATACTCCCCACGTTACGTTAAAAAGACGAGTACGGGAGGTACAATAGAAAAAAAAATCAAGGTTTTATTTTACCTTTTTGTTGGTGTGACTAATATGTATTTGTATATATGCCAAATTACGGCTTTCTAGTACTATGAGTCTCTGACCTAGGCTGCGGACGGACGGACAGACGGCACATGGCGAAATAATAAGGGTTAGTTTGACTACGGAACCCTAAAAAGCATACGATCTTATTAGGATTTGTAATTAAATAGCGATAATTTTACTATGTATGTGCACTTTCAGTGTTTTTATCACTGCAGTTTATCAAAAACTTTTACTATGAAAACGAATAAATTAAGGCGGCCATGCTTTGCCTATGATAAGCATTTGAAGTTTGTTTGAGAATTAAACATTTGTGGTTTTGATTTAGTGCTTGTTTCTTGGATGTCAAAACATTTTTCTAATGATCGAATTGAAAACGAATGGACTACTTGTTATTAACTGACTTCAAAAATAGGAGGAGGTACGTTCCATTGTATGTATTTTTTTATGTATGTTCACCGATTACTTCGTCAAATATTTTTTTTGGTTTGATATACTTCCGAGGTGGTCCCATTGTCACCAAATCTGAATCTGATGAGGGGATCAGTGAGGAATTGAAAGAACTCCTCAAATATTGTAGGCAGACATATAGCGATTTTAGTATTTTTAGTAACAAGTCTAGCATTTGCATTCAGAAATTATCATTTGGTGAAGTGGAACTGATAATGAAGACCAGAGATGGCCATCGGAACTCCTCAACGGTACCTATTTCAAGGGTGGCGATAAGATATCTCGATTAAGATAGTTGAGCGACTACAACGAAGAATATTTACTTGTCTAAATATGACTATGCCTTTCCGGCGGCGTTGCTTGCGGCGCGCTTGAAACTTAGTTTCATATCAAATAATAAATGGGACTACGGAACAGCGTATTATGATCACTAAAAAGTGTAAAATAAAATAAAAGTTTTATATAACAAAAAACCGCATTAAAAACGCAAAAAAAAACTTCTTTTAATATTGTAGGCACCTACCTAATAGGTTACTCCAACTGAAGTCGGCGACCACCATATTTTCACCAAACAGCCGACTTCAGGTGGAGTAAACTATTAGGCAGGTGCCTACAATATTAAAAGAAGTTTTTTTTGAGTTTTTGAAGGCGGTTTTTCGTTTTGTAAATCTTTTAGTTTTAAAATTTTCTATCGCTCGTATTTCGCTTAAAAGATGTTGATATACATGTTTATTTATATAAAACACGACACGTTGGCCTAGTTGGGAGTGACCCTGCCTCCGAAGCCAGCGGTCCTGGGTCCTGGGTTCAAATTCCGGTAAGGGCAGATATTTGTGTGACGAGCGCGAATATTTGTTCCTGAGTCTTGGATGTTTTCTATGTATTTCTCTATTTAAGTACGTTTATCGTTGTCTAGTACCCATAGTACAAGCCTAGAGCTTATTTTGGGACTAGGTCAATTTATGTGACATTGTCCCCTGATATTTGTTATTTATTTATTTATTATATATAGTATATAAGCTTCTTATGCAATTCAAATAAAAACTCTGCTACTCTTAAGATAAAAAAGTCCATGTCCAAAAGTCCGGTGTCATTTAGTGATAGTCTTATACGGTGAATAAATCACAATATCTATATTTCAGTCTGAACAGCATCTAACACAAAATACTACATTAACTTGTATTGTATACAACTTCAGAGGTACTAAATCAGCTGTAAAGTTTAATTTACTTTTTTCCGTAATACAAGTCAAATTATATTCTTGCTGCAATGTTAAAAAACCCATCCTTAACTGTGGTTCTTATAGCATAAATGCCCATCCATTTAAATTTATTTGCTTTATCAAATTAACTTCAATATCAATAATAATGTTAGACGGCTGCGTTTTCTCCGAACTCGTGCTAGTTATTCCACAAGTAACTTCTGTACTAACATACGTTTCGCCTCTAAGCTGTTTCTATGAACTCACCTTATTACTATGCGGACGCATATTTTCGGTGATTAATAATATGATAAATTTCTCTAACTCAGATGGATTGTATTGAAGTAGCGGACGATCTTGATTCAGCTCTTATCATTACTTGTCACGAAATTGACAACGCGGACTCCTGTAAAACTATATTTAATCCAATTGTGAATCTCAAAGTTCTTACTTACAACATTCGAAGTATAAACAAAAACTTCGATCTTTTCCTTGTAAATCTTCATCGCATGCAAACTGAATTTGATATCCTTATTCTAACAGAGTGCAGATTACATGATGCCCCTGTAATCGAGCAAATTGCAGGCTATACCTCCTTTTGTACATCACACAACATTAACCAAAATGGCGGTGTTGTAGCGTTCATTAGAGACCATTGGAATGCCATTGTCACTGAGCCCATGTTTAAAGAAGCATGTTGCCTTATGATCGACATACCTAAGCAAGCGACTATCCTCGGTTTTTACAGATCTCCTTCTTTTAGAAACACGAACGACTTTATGATAGACCTGGAGCATAAACTTAACTCACTTAAACAAATCAATCAGTTAATAATCGCCGGTGATATGAATATAAACATACTAGCTAATTCTCCATGTGATTATGTCACGGAATATCTTTGCTTGCTCGCCGAACACGGCCTCACACCCGCGATAACTGCTCCGACCCGACAAGAAGCATGCCTGGACCATATATTTGTAAGAACTCACTATCCAGTTATTGGTCTGGTGTGTGACCTAAACGTGACAGACCACAAAGCCGCTGCTATCGGAATATCTTCACCTTTTCCAAGGCACCATAAACCAAACCGTTACAAAACCGTGGTTGATTTCGAGGGTGTCGCTTCTGAGCTTTCCTCAAACAACTGGTCTGACGTCTTGGGACAATGTGAGGTCAACGCGGCCACAAAGATTTTTATGACCACCATCAACAATGCTGTAAAAACTAACTCAAAGCAGGTTAAGATCCCGAGATCTAAATTCACCCTCAAACCCTGGATGACTCCCGGTTTAATCAGGTGTGCTAAACATCGTGATCGGTTACACCTTAAATCTAAACAATATCCTAAAGACGCTGTGCTACAATTAACTTTTCATAGATATAAGAACTTCTGCAATAATCTCTTGAAAACACTTAAATTACAATACGAAAAAAACGAACTTTCAACTAACATGAAAAACACAAAAAAGTTATGGAACAGTATCAAAACTATATGTAATATGAAAACACGTAACTCGCAACCTGTGGAACTTATTTCCAAAAGTGATCCAGTCAAGTCCCTTAATGATTGTAACTTATTCTTTTCATCCGTCGGACAAAAGTTAGCTACTCACATTCTTTCCCAATCTGGAGAATCGGAAAATGATCTTGCGTCCAAGGCACGTCTGAATAGTAGCACGGATAAATCTTTCTTCATGCAACCCACAGACGCATTGGAAGTCGAGGCCATGATAATGCAGTTAAATGTTGATAGTGCACCAGGATTAGATGGGATTAATAACAAACTCATCAGGAATATCAAAAGTCACATTGTGGTTCCAATAGTTCATATTTATAATTTGAGCTTAAGCCTAGGTTGTTTTCCAGAGCTATGGAAAGTTGCATCAGTTACACCTATTTATAAAGACGGACCCAAAGAAGTACCCGGAAATTACAGACCCATATCGCTACTAAGCTCTTTTTCTAAAATACTAGAGAAGCTAGTAAACACGCGACTAGTCAAGTTCCTGGAGAAGTATGGTCTTCTTTCTGAAAGACAGTTTGGCTTTAGGCATCGTAAATCCACGGAAGACGCTACCTCACTGTTAATTAAGCTTGCTGCATCCTACTTAGACAGTAACACTAAGTGCATCGGAGTCTTTCTGGATTTGGCAAAAGCCTTCGATACAGTCTCAAAGCCAATCTTGCTCCGCAAACTTGAACATCTGGGAATTCGCGGTGTTCCACTGGCGTGGTTTGACAGCTATCTCTCAGATAGAATTCAGCTGGTTAGGGTAGGTTCTTTTCAGAGTGCTACAGAAGCGATTAATTTTGGAGTTCCACAAGGAAGCATCCTTGGCCCCACTCTCTTCATATTGTATATTAACGACGTTCACAACCTTATAATTAAAAACTCTGAAATTATCTGTTACGCCGACGATACGGCAATTCTCTTTAGAGGTACAAACTGGGAAGAAACCCTAGCAGCTGCTGAAACAGGCATGAAGATTGCGTCTGATTGGCTCCGTCTTAACCTTTTAACGCTAAATAGCAATAAAACCAAATTTATCTATTTTCATAAAACCGCCTCATCTAAACCAACCTGCAGTAACACTTTACAAATTCACGCCTGTAAAGATTTCCCATCAGGTAGCTGTAACTGCGACTTCATACAACGTACTGATGTTGTTAAATACCTAGGTCTATTCGTGGACGAAAACCTAAACTTTAAAACCCATATTCAGAAACTGTCCTCAAAAATTAGAAAGACAATCGCAATTTTTAAGAAAATACGCCATTCTGCCGACAAACCTTTACTCACGCTAGTTTACACCGCACTGTGCCAGTCGATAATTACCTACGGCATATCGGTTTGGGGTAGCGCAGCAAAGTCATCCATGATAGTCTTAGAGAGAGCTCAAAGATCAGTATTAAAAGTGATATATAAAAAACCATTCAGGTACCCTACAGCATCCTTATACGCCGAGGCAAATGTTTTAACCGTTCGACAACTCTTTCTGTACAAAATGTGCTTGCTTACACATAAACTTGCCCCATCCATCCCCAACTACAACACCCTAATAAAAAAACGCGTTTTTAAGCTACCAGTGCCCAGAGTTTATTCAACTTTTGGTAAACGTTTCGGAGATCACTTAAGCATTTCTATATACAACGCTGTTTTACTTCATTGTAGCTTGAAAGGCCAAACTTTACTCAAGACAAAACAACTTATTTTTAATTTTCTCCATCGTTTGAATTATGAGGAAACAGAAGAGATTTTAACTTAGGTGGTCTTGTTCGAAGGCCCCTATTACTCCTATTTTCTTTAGTTTGTAGTTCTCTAAGTTTTATGTAGTTTTTAATAATGTGATCTTAAGTGATATTATTGTAATTGGTACCCCGCGATACAGGCCAAGCCTAGTGCGGGGACCCCTGGTAATTACGTTACAACTTGTGTGTTAAATAAAGAAGTTATTATTATTATTATTATTATTATTATTATTATATCGTTCATGATTCAGAAAACGGGTTTCGGGGGAAAATGACTGAATTTTAAATATCAGAAGAATGCCCCGTTCACCACAGTAGACGTTGAAAGAACGTCTAGTAATTTACAGCAGAAAAAAAAAGTTACAAGTCTGAAAATAAAAAAAACATTGTTTATTATAAAAAAAACATATATCTGTGGTTTACACACACACACACACACATATTTAGGTAATATATTTTTACCCCAGATTCGGCGACGAATGCCGACCAGTGAAGCTGCGCCGCATCGTAGAAGGGTATCCCTGCTCGGAGGGGACCAGCATATTCAAGTTCGACATCATCCTCAACTACAAGCTGTGGGCGATCATACAGAAATACTACAACGGGAAACCTACGCTGGTACTTTTGAATACACCTTGGCAAAAAACAGGCCGCTGTTCGGAGAGAAATTGGCAATATGATCCAATTTCATTTTATTAAATGGTGTTTGCAACTTTAGACAATAATTTCACGAGGGCTTGAGACTTAGAGAGCTCGTTTAATCCTTTATTATAACCAGAAGCCGGAATTTTCGTAGCACTTTTCAATAACGCTAGTGACTTCCCATTTATCGACTTCCGTTAGACAGTTTAATGTATCGATACAATACAATACAGATTACAACAAAAAAAACAAGATTAAATTTGGAGGTGAATTATTGCTAAAAAGTAATCTCTACCAGACCCCCTCTTCCCTTCTCTTTGTGTAAGGTAAAAAAATAAAATTGACATATGCAATTAAATATAAAAGTTACTTGGATAACAATATATTTTGTAATTAATTAGTTCCCAAGTACGGCTACCAATATCGAAGCCACCACAGCGTTTTCAATTTCAAGTTTAAAATATGGCGTTAGTGCTAATAAGTTAGGCTAATTATATAAAAAAAGCGGCCAAGTGCGAGTCGGACTCGCCCATGAAGGGTTCCGTAGCAGCAAGTAACATAATATAAAAGTTCGTTGTAGCTTTGATCAATGTTTTTATGACGTATTAAAAAAAAACTACTTACTAGATCTCGTTCAAACCAATTTTCGGTGGAAGTTTGCATGGTAATGTACATCATATATTATTTTTACATTTATCATTCCCTTATTTTAGAAGTTACGGGGGGGGGGACACACATTTTTCCACTTTGGAAGCGTCTCTCGCGCAAACTATTCAGTTTAGAAAAAAATTATAATAGAAACCTCAATATCATTTTTGAATACCTATCCATAGATACCCCACACGTATGAGTTTGATGAAAAAAAAATTTTTGAGTTTCAGTTCTAAGTATGGGGAACCCCAAAAATTTATTGTTTTTTTTCTATTTTTGTATGAAAATCTTAATGCGGTTCACCGAATACATCTACTTACCAAGTTTCCACAGTATAGCTCTTATAGTTACGGAATAAAGTGGCTGTGACATACGGACGGACAGACGGACAGACATGACGAATCTATAAGGGTTCCGTTTTTTGCCATTTGGCTACGGAACCCTAAAAAAAAAGATCACGATATTTTTTCAATATTTGGTTTACGAAAAGTTGTCTACTAAAACTTACCTAATTCAATTAGGTGCAAATCGGTATATTTTACTTTAACTAGTCAATAAATGAGAAGTCACTATGACAGCTCAAAAATGCCACGAAAATTCCGGCCTCTGATTATAACAATGGGTATAAAGACTAGAGTAGAACCCCTGGCCACTTCGATCTTCTTCTTCTTCTTCTTTGGTCATCCATTTTTTAGACTACCTATACCGGTTTTGAATTGTCTTCCCTCCGGTCAACGTCAAGAATAGCTACACGATAGTACCTTGTCGCTTTAACGCATTGAACAAATTCATGTAGCGGTTCAAACAGCGACAAAGTAAAGTGTAGGTATTTATGGGTACTTATAAGTTTTTGTGATGCTAATTGTATTATAATGGAATTTGTACGGCAATCGGGTTACTAGCTTTGTGCAAATTTTCTTTTTTGTAGTTACCATCACGGTTACATTTAATATCTCTTTAATTAGTGCATCTATTTCAGATTTGAATGCTATTTTCATTTGTTATTTTAATACCAAAATATTACGGTGACGCACTTATAACCAAAAATAAAGATATTTAGGAATAAATCCTTTTTTCTAAAAAGTTAGTATGAAACAACGTTTCCCTAACCGTCGCCATAAGGTGGAAATAACTGTAAAATGTTTTTCGTTTTATAGTGGTTCATTAGAAATATGTTTCTAGATATTTTGCAACACGCGTAAAAGCGTCATTATGACAGCTGAGGCTTTGTCTCGAGAAATCACGGTCGGCTTCAGCCCGGAACAAAGAGCCAAACTGACCGCTTTGGCTTCTACGCTAAAGAATAAGAAGCTCCAGGTAAATATCAAAAACAGGCAGATTTTTGTGAGTTGGAATTTGAATTTACTACCAAGGAAATAAAGTTTAATTACCTTTGCTCTTAAATACCATTTTCAAATTTTAAACAAGTTAAAATGAACTTTATACTTGTTAAAATACAGTTAAAACTAAATTATTTTATTATATCGGGTTGGGGTGATTCATCGGATTTTTAACCGCCGCCATCATTATTCCGTTGGTTTTTGAGTATATTGGTTCTTTCCTATTTATAATATTAGTGTAGATGTAAGACAACAATGACGGCAGTTGTAAAGCCCACAACATTCACCCGGTAAGCACACCTTTATAACGTTATGAAAAATATCGTTACCATAACTCTATATTTCGTTGGAGTTAAAACTTTTTTATAAATATAATTAATTCAGAGCCCGGAATTTTCGTAGCACTTTTGAGCTGCCATAGGGACTTCTCGTTTATCGACTTCCGATATACATGAGTATGTCGATAAATACAGAATACATTTTTTAAAGTATGATTACGAGTAGAAGTAAAGAACACGCAGTCTTATCGCGAATGAGCGATCTCTTCGAAACAAGATCAAATTATGACTATCTAATTCTTTTATATATAAACTAATGATGAAACACTTGTTACCACTAAAACTGACTTTGAACATGAAATTGATAAATGTTAAAACACTGAACTGAACTGATTAAATGTAGAATTGTTAACTATTAACTTTTCATTGCAAATGTCTATTTAACATTTTCAGCCACTCAAAAATTATATAAAAGAGATCGCTCTTTGGCGATTAATCTTCATTGATATGTTGTGTTGTGTTCTATAATGTATCGATAAAATTATGTATATCGGAAGTCGATAAACGAGAAGTCCCAATGACACATAAACATTGCTACGAAAATTCCGGGCTCCGATAATTAAGTATTCATTGTTTTACATAAAGTTACATCACAACCAACTCAACATCGACGTTATAATAATGTAATATCAAATGCGGGCCGTGTATGCACATTTAATACCCTAAATCAAAATTAATTAAAACGGTCAAGTCAGCCACAATTCAAAAGCTAGATAGACATGACTATTGTCTTTAAATTTATAAATATTTGAATAAATCAATGTATAAACCCAGATAGTATAAACCGGAAGTAAGATCCGCTTCATATGTATTCTAATTTGAGGGTAAAATCGGATCAGAAATCCTTTTTTTTAATGGAACTCTAACGACAAAGATAATTTCAGATGCTCGTAATGAGTGGAGTGGGTTGTCACCACGCCGGCTTATTATACGAGGAGAGAGTCAACATCGAGCAGGCCTTCCGGCACAGGGACCTCCCGATACTCATCACTACTACCACTCTAGGTTTGAAATCATTATTAAGTGTAGTTATTCATTATTTTTCCCCTTCGGCTTACCCCACACTAGCGTCTTTTGAGCAACGGTGTCCTGCCAACGCCTGGGCAACGTCGACAAAGCCATACAAAGTGTCGCATATCTCTGTGTGATTGCACGAGAAGGCAAAATGCGATAAAAGTTTTTGCGGGATACGAGTAAATGCTCCGCGGAGAAACAGGGACAGGGACATTTGAACGTATTTATTAAATATGGATTAGGCAATAATCACTCTGGAAATGTTAAAGACGATGTTTTTTACTTTCCGTAAATTTGTAGAATAACAACCAAAGTACTGAGGTCCTAGCCAAGATACATTCGCTTCTAAACGTTTAAGCTATTCGATCTCATGGGTGCTAGACGAATTGACTTCGAATATAGGAAGAAGTCGATTCTACGATGTCCTCATAGCGTTATAATTTATAATAATGATTTACCCTTAAATTTAACAAATAAAGTGCTTTTTGCACTAAGAGATAAAGAGTGTTTTTAATAAGTGTGGCAACTACGAGTATCCCGGATTTACCATGTCAAGCGTCAGCGTCTCGCCAGCGCCTACTTCGGCGTCTTGCCGGTGCCGCGTCCGATCCGTGCCTTCTCAATTAGGCAGCGGCAGGTGAGTCGAGTTCAATGTCGTATAAAGCTGCCTATTGGGAAGGTACGCGCTAAAATGTGTTTTGTGCGCTCCGGCGGGACTTCTTAAACGTGCCGGATAAAAGTTCGCCTTTGAGATCGACGCAGCGCTGTGTTGAGAGAATCACCCCAGCCCAGACGCGGCAAGACGCCGACGTTCGAAACACGTTATTGTCTGGCGTTGGCAGGACGCCGACGCTCATAAGACGCTAATGTGAGGTCAGCCTTACCTCAATTATTGATTCATGAACGATATTGTGATTTATTCACCTTTTATAAGACTATAAATAAATGACACTAGACTTTAAGACATGGACTTTTCTATTTTAAGAGTAGCAGAGATTTTACATAAATAAACATGTATATCGACATCGTATGTATCGATATGAAATCCCTAGGACGTGCCTCGAGTTAGCACACGTATATTAATAAATGTTATATGCGAACATTCTTCAAAAGATGGCGCTGACGAATAAATTTTAAGAGGGTCCGGTGGAATTTAAATATGACACTGCATTCAATTCTAAAGTATGATTAATAAAAACGTGATACAAACCAATACGAAACAGTTCTCTAAATTTAGACGTGTCAAAACTAGGTACAACTTCAATCTTTATTTTTCTTTTCAGCAATGGGCGTGAATCTACCCGCTCACCTCGTGATCATTAAAAACACACAACAGTATGTGAACGGAGCTTATCAGGTTATTTTTTCTAATTACTATGACAATAATCTTCATTGTGCTGGTAGTTATTAAGTTATATTTATTACGGTTGGAATTAATAAGGATAATTGCAAAAACATTATCTACATACATACATAAATCACGCCTGTTTCCCAGTGCCGTGTGGTGTCGGGGTGCCGTGTGGTGTCGGTCGAGAATAGCACCACCCCATCTCTTCCCGTGGGTGTCGTAAGAGGCGACTAAGGGATAAACCGGGGGATGGGCAGCAGCGTCCTCCGCGAACTACCAGGTATTACTGCGGTCGCCAACCCGCCTGCCAAGCGTGGCGACTATGGCATTTTCCCCCCAAATTAAAAAAAATAAAAAATGAATCCACAATATCGGCCCAGACCCCTAGTCCCCGGCGGCCCTGCTATTCCTGGCTCCGGTAGCGGCCATGGTAACGGTGGGGCAGGGGGTGCTTCAGTGAATCACCGGCAGAGACCCGGCTACCAAAAACGACGACCTTTGGCCCTGGCAACATACAACTGCCGAACACTGCGGACCGACGAAAGATTACTGGAACTGGAGGAAGAATTGAGCAGGTTGCGATGGGGAATCATAGGGTTATCAGAAGTCCGTAGAGAGGGCGAGGATATGATAACCCTGAAGTCCGGGAACCTGCTCTATTTCCGGGAGGGCGACCAACAGTCCCAGGGAGGTGTCGGGTTTATCGTCCACAAGTCCCTCGTAAACAACGTGGTGAAGATCGAGAGTGTGTCGAGCAGGGTAGCGTGCCTTGTACTAAGAATGACTCAACGTTATTCGTTGAAGGTCATACAGGTATACGCTCCGACCTCGAGGCACTCCGACGATGAGGTGGAGGCTGTGTATGAGGATGTTTCCAGAGCCATGCACAGCTCCAGAACTCACTTCACGGTTGTTATGGGGGACTTCAACGCAAAGCTGGGCAAACGAGACGGTGAAGAGCTGAGAGTGGGGAAATTTGGAGTGGGGCGTAGGAATCACCGGGGTCACCTACTGGCCAGTTTTATGGAGAAGGAGGGACTCTATATGATGAACTCCTTCTTCAGAAAACGTGAGCATAGGAAGTGGACCTGGATGAGCCCTGATGGTGTAACGAGGAACGAGATAGACTTTATCATGTCGACGAAGAAGCACATATTCAATGATGTCTCCGTGATCAGTGCGGTTAAAACCGGGAGTGATCACCGTATGGTACGAGGCTCATTGAATATCCAGTTCAAGCTTGAAAGGTCTCGACTGATGAAGTCTTCGCTCCGCCCGGCACCCGCCCAGCTCCAAAACCCCGAGAGCTTCCAGCTCGAACTCCAAAACCGTTTCGAATGCCTAGGAAGTGACGTGGACGATTTCAACGACGGGTTCGTGGAAGCTGTCCATGCGGTTGGGTCTAAGTACTTTAAGATCCGCCGTGCCAGAACCAAGAAGCTCTCGGACTCCACCCTTAGGCTCATGGAGGTTAGGCGCGAGATGGTTTTGCAGTCCTCTGGTGATGCTTGTCGCTATCGGCAGCTCAACAGACAGATATCAAAGTCTCTGAAGCGCGATATACGCCGATTTAATACTAAAAGTATTGAAGAGGCTATTGAGCGTAACAGGGGCTCTAAGGTTTTTACCAGAGATTTGTCTGTTGGCCAAAGCCAATTGATGAAGCTGAAGACCGACGACGGCAGGATCGTTTCATCCAGGCCTGAGGTACTGGGGGAAATCGAGAGGTTTTATGGGCAACTCTACACGACAACCCGAACACCCGTTGAAAATCTAGCCAAAGACCCGAGGGCTAGACTAACCCGGCACTATACCGATGATATTCCGGACGTCAGCCTGTACGAGATTAGTATGGCTCTCAAACAGCTTAAGAATGGCAAGGCCCCAGGTGACGATGGAATTACAGCCGAACTCCTGAAGGCGGGTGGTAAACCAGTTCTTAAAGGCCTTCAGACGCTGTTTAGTTCCGTCCTCCACGAAGGGAGAACGCCAAAAGCATGGAACAGAAGTGTGGTGGTGCTCTTCTTCAAAAAAGGTGATAACACCTTGCTGAAGAATTACAGACCCATCTCACTTCTGAGCCATGTTTACAAGCTGTTTTCGAGAGTCATCACGAATCGTCTCGCGCGCAGGTTTGACGACTTCCAGCCTCCCGAACAAGCCGGCTTCCGAAAAGGCTATAGTACCGTAGACCACATACATGCGTTGCGGCAGGTTATACAGAAGACTGAAGAGTATAACCTCCCTCTTTGCCTTGCATTTGTGGACTACGAGAAAGCCTTCGATTCGATCGAGACCTGGGCTGTGCTGCAGTCTCTCCAGCGGTGCCAAGTTGACTACCGATATATCGAAGTGTTGAAGTGTCTGTACGAAAACGCCACTATGTCCGTCCGACTACAGGACCAGAGCACAAAGCCTATTCCTCTGCAGCGAGGAGTCAGACAAGGGGATGTGATATCTCCGAAGCTGTTCACCGCTGCATTGGAGGATGCTTTTAAGGTTCTGGACTGGAAAGGACGAGGCATCAACATTAATGGCGAGTACATCACTCACCTTCGATTTGCCGACGATATCGTAGTCATGGCTGAAACCATGGAGGACCTCAGTGCTATGCTCGCTGACCTCAGCAGAGTTTCCGACCAAGTTGGCCTGAAAATGAACATGGACAAGACGAAAGTCATGTCTAATGTCCATGTTGTGCCAACTCCCGTGATTGTCGGAGGCTCTGCACTCGAAGTTGTTGACGACTATGTATACCTGGGACAAACGGTCCAGTTAGGTAGGTCCAACTTCGAGAAAGAGGTCACTCGTCGAATCCGACTCGGCTGGGCAGCGTTCGGGAAGCTTCGCAGTGTCTTTTCGTCCAAATTACCGCAGTGTTTGAAGTCAAAAGTCTTTGACCAGTGTGTGTTGCCGGTGATGACTTACGGATCTGAGACGTGGGCGCTAACGATGGGCCTCATAAGAAAGCTCAGAGTCACTCAGAGGGCTATGGAGAGAGCTATGCTCGGGGTTTCTCTGCGGGATAGAATCAGAAATGATGATATCCGCAGTAGAACTAAGGTTACCGACATAGCCCGAAGAATAGCGAAACTTAAGTGGCAGTGGGCGGGGCACATTGCTCGCAGGACTGATGGCCGATGGGGCCAGAAAGTTCTCGAATGGCGTCCACGGACCGGGAGACGAGCTGTTGGTAGGCCTCCAACAAGATGGAGCGACGACATCGTAAGGATGGCGGGATCGCGATGGATGCGGAAGGCACAAGACCGGTCTAAGTGGAGAGCCTTGGGGGAGGCCTATGTCCAGCAGTGGACGTCTTTCGGCTGATATGATGATGATGATGATGATGTTTCCCAGAGGGGTAGGCAGAGACCACTTCTTTCCACCTGCTACGATCCTCTTTCACTTCTTCCACATTCATACATCGAGTCATGCAAGCACGTCGGTTTCGGGTACTTAAGATTCGGCCCTTTTCCAGTATTTCCCCGATTTGATTAAAAAAAGTACGCCTAGGGCGCCCCTTCCGACCCTTCCACTCACTTTAGCACTGTATATTTCTTTCGAAGCCGCTGGCGGGTCGCTAGTTTGATATAAAATTTAATCTTCACTTCTCATGCTCGTAAAGTCCTTCTTTATGCTGGGTATAGGCTGCATAAAATTGCATTTAATGCACTAGTGCAAAAAGTGTTGTCGTCATCTAGACTAATAAAATTAAGCCCTACCGCCAGACAAACGAGACGAGGTGCCTGCATTAAATGAACTTGTTATTTGAATACATTTACGTTAATTTATTTGGCTTCCATGTTGCATCTAACAAAAAGAAATATAAAATTATTGAAAATCAGTATTATGAATGTATGTATTATGAACATTACAAAATCAACGATGACTTGAAAGTATTGCGTTCGACCAACTGAAGTTAAAAATGAAATGCAGATTTAAATAAAAAAATGGAGTATTGTAGCGGGGAGGAGAATTTTGTCTCGTTTTGGACTACGTTGTGCTATGGAATTTAATTAAAATATCGTCAAGTGAAGAGGTAATAAATAATGCTCACCTAACAAGTAATGGAAAAAATGCAAAAGAACATAATATTGAGCAGACATTTGATTTTATCGAGTATAATAATTCCAGAACACGTTCTTTCGATTATGCTTAGCGTTAGTTACTAAAAAAAACAAAATATTCATTAAGGCACCATAAAGTTTGCTGTCATTTATACAGGAGTACAGCATCAGCACAGTTCTGCAAATGGTGGGTCGCGCAGGGAGACCACAGTTTGACACCGAAGCGACAGCCGTCATCATGACGCGAATCAATGACAAGGTAATTAATGAATTAATGAATCACTTGTACTTTAAAATAGATGACTTATTACACTATTTACTCTTTAGGAATCCAAATTAGCATTTAGGAAGATGAAATCACAGGTTGGTATCTGATTTAAGACGGTTACAGCAGTGGGGAACAAATTCAGTAATCTAAAAATTGGAGATTTAAATTACCCATTTGAATAGTCTAGCGACATTTTGGTTGTATAGTCAACGATTTTCTACATCACTAGGGTTCATTTATTTTAATTAAAAGCTTCGCAATTTAAACCGAATTATCGCTTTTCACTGTCACGTAATTATGAAATACAGGCTTGGGTTGCTCGACAGCATAATAGTTATAGTGATTCCGGTAAAGTTCAAGTAAAAAAAAACGTCAAAATATAATTTTAAATATTTAATGTAAGTATACAAAATCTACATGATGATGATTAAAAACAAGATCATATACAAAATTATACGCTACTAAAAATTCTTAACACTAATGGCAATAATGTTTTTACCTATTTCCTAATTGAATCACAGAAATGGTAACTTTTAACAAAACATAACACAATCCAATCACAAATTGAGCAAACAAAACGAGAAATGCTACAAAAAAAACATAAGAATCAACTAGTTTTGAAAGGTAAACAATACTGTTATAATAAAACCGTACCGACTACATTTTTATATAAATGCTTTAGAAAACTAAACATCTTTATCAATATGACAATCTAATAAACTGAGTTACATTGATAAACAAGAATAAAATAACTGTTCGTAACTCGAAACATACTGGCAGTTGTAGAAAATTATCTATAATTGTGCACTTATTTGCCTTTACCGAAGGGGTTAGCGTTCTCCTCGAAGCTGATCTTAGGAACAAAGCCACTGTCTCCATCTACGGTGTATTCAACAGTCATGAGGCGACCATCAGGAAGCAAGACCTTATAACCTCCGTTGACCTTGCCTTGAGCGTCTCCCGCTTCATTAGCTCCAAAGAAAAGCGTCTTTTCCTGGTCTTCCACGTCGTATTTGTATTCGTACTGTAAAAAATAGTTAAATTAAGCATTTTCTCTTATGTGTCATATATTTGGTAACTAAAAACTACTTAGTTATATCATAAAAATTCTCGTCGCCAATTTAATTCAAATAATCCGGCTCAAAGGACCATTAATTCCGATGTAAAAATCTATGTATCTTTATTAAGTGCGGTATTATTCTCTCCCGCTGCTAATACAATACTTATCAAATCAGCTTGATTAACTACTTTATCTGTCTTTAATAGTGTCAAAGATAAATTAGTTAAAATTTTCAGAATTGGACTGAATTGACAGTATTGAAGATTTCTAGACTCTTCTGCCTCAAGTCCTGTGTTAGTTTATAACACAAGACTTGCACGTCAATTCTCAAAGGATCAAGCAAATGCCTGCATCATCATTCACACAATGCCTATAGGCATTCCGCTAGTCAGCTGTCCGTTTGAATCATGTAGCGACTCATCTAACTTATGAAACCCTACGGCTCGCCAATTATTTGATATAGTACGTTACAAAGATAATGTCGACGTATAGTTAGGGCATAATGGAGATGGTTAGTTATTATGCATGCTGTTAGGAAAGGTACGGGTTGATAATAATTTAGTCCATGATAGCCGGGGCCTATCGTTGACTTATAATGATATTATTATTGTTCGGAGGGAGGAGAAGTGAACTCAGTAAATTTTGATTTTATTGTGGACTAGCTATTGCCCGCGTCTCCGTCCGCGTAGAAAAATAAAATATAGCCTCAATGAAAATACAGCTTACTACTGGTGAAAGGATATTCAAAATCAATCCAGTCGTTTTTGAGTATTTTGTCACTTTATAATATTAATTTAGATATAAAATTAAATGATGTCAGTAGGTATCTAGCTAGTGTCTAATTGGTAAAGTCAAAGCGAAAGAACACATTGAGTAATAAAACTTTAATAATATTATAATTACCCAACTGCGTTGTGATTTTCAAATATAGGTATATGCAAACAAAAATGACAAGCTCGACAATGACAACCACAATGATAAGGTTCTAAATATGCTCAACATTTTTATTAGGTGACTGTACGTACGTACGTACAGTCAATTTCTTAGGCACGCAATGCAGCCTAAACAGATTGATGGAAATTTAGTTAGATTCATATTGTTTTTGGGAGTGACATAATAGGATATAACATTTTAGTCCAAGTAATGAGACGGTTTATTTTTTACCATAATATATTATATTGGCGACAATATTAAAAAATGCTGTCCGGGTTTCAAAATTTGCTTTTAGTTATGTATTTAAAAGATCTCATTTCGAAAGCTATATTTTTGCGCAAATCAAAATCAATGCTGTTGAAAAAATATGTAAGAATATGTTTTTAATTTCATTTCGAAAAGTTACGTAGGTAAGTCAGAATCTTCACGAAATGTAATGCGATTATGCGAGGAAACACTTTATTGTACTAACATAAAAACAATACCAATACAGTGAAGATAAAACAGAAAGTACAAAGGCGAACTTATCACTTTGAGGATCTCTTCCAGCTATCCGTTGAGAGATTGAGAAAAGTAAAAGGTTGCGCTTCGAGTAGGCAAGTGTACATTTATTTAGGAAAGGGGCATATCAGTAAATTGGTTTCATATACTTAAAACAAAAGACACTAGTAAACTTCTTGGCTTGATTGTGCAAAATGTGGTTACAGAATTATAACCAAGTATTTTAAGGTTGTTGGTATTTCTGTAGCTCTGTCTACCCCACTCTGGGAATGAAGGCGTGATGTTATGTATGTATGTAAAAGACATTCAAAGATCATCATCAGTGTCATAGGCGTACGAGTACAGTACATCACCATCCTCATAGCAAAACAACAAAGTTATTAAGTCAGGGCTATCAGCATTTCAAACAAGTCTCAGCTAACATACAAAATTAATTTCGTTGCTCAATTGACACGAACAGGCGAATTAAAATAATTACTTTATTATTTTCCCAGTTCATTATTCTAGGTAAGTCTATCTAGGCTCTAAATATTTACAATAGAGACGTGAAGCTTGAGAAGCAAATGGCTAATTCAGCTGAAGGTTAGAACAGCATGATAGTATGATAAGGTTTGTAATTTTGTATTACTTTAGTACCTTTACTGTCATACAAGCAATGTCAAAAACGATTGTCTAATTTGTTAGTGCAAAAGTACAAAAGTCGCTTGAAGTGACCAGTTACTTTTGTCGCTGACTGTACCTACTTTCGAAGACAAAAGTGTGAAAAACGTTTTAGAATTAATCATTGTTCTGGGAAATCACGTAAGAGATATGAAGTAAAGCCAATATAATATTGACTTATTTTAAAAAGTTTAAATCAGCCTAATAATATAGGGTTAGGTGCTACAAAATGAAAGTATTCGTCATTGGTAAACTAGAATAAATTTATTCTAAAATTGTATTATCTTTACTAATACTCGTATATACCAAAATAGGTCACTTTATATTATTATACTGGGTGATTTTGGGGTCATGATCTGGAATGGCCAAAAGTGAATCAGATGATCATACTGAACAGCTTTTCCAGTGGGACCAACCACGAAATTGGTAAAAAAAACAGCTGTTCCATAAATTAACTCTCAATTAATTCACCGTTAATGTATGGAACAGCTGTTTTTTTTTTTCGGAAAAGTTGTTGAGTATGATCATCTTATTCACTTTAGGCCATTCCGGATCATGACCCCAAAATCATCCAGTATATAAAAATAAATCCCTATATTTCTTAGTCACGGCATCGCGCTTGAACGGCTTGACCAATTTCAGAAATTCTTTTTTTGTTGTATTGGTTATTGTCAGGAGAAGGTTCTTAAGAAATCAAAAAAAACACTGCTAAGTCAGAAATTTGCAATAGGGTGAAGCCGCTGGCGGATAGCTAGTAAACAAATAAAATATTTTCAATTACCTTCTACCGATGAAGATGAATACAGTAGGGTTATTTGTTTTAACGTTTAGTCGTAAGTTTTGGCAATTTAGTTGTCTGTAAGTAAACTTTTGTACAGTTACAACAAACGCAAGAGTAAAGCGAATGCAAATGCAATGAGGAACAAATTCTTGGAAAACTTACTGGTATATCTTTTGCACGTTTGAGTCACGAAGTCATTTAGGTACTCCAAATGCGAAACGCATTAATCTTTAAAATCTTGACTGAGCTTTTGCGCGTACGCATTGCTACTTTCTGCTTTTTAGGGTCCATTTTTTAATTCCCCGATAAAGTATGGAATATGAATAAAAAATATGCTCCTTTTTTTCATATGACTCAAGAGAAGAGAGATAAATCAGAACTTAGTGAAATAAAAACCGGGCAAGAGCATATCGGACCATGCTCAGTGTAGGATTCCGAAGCCGTTAAGTACTACAAACAACAAGTAATAACTAATTTTCTATTTAAAATCAATTGGTGCCGTCTTAAATGACTTTAGTAGGCATAAACACTTTAATCGCCTGTACTCAATATCCAATGATGTCTATCTACTAATCGTGATAGTTTTCCTTTAAATTTCGTTATATGCTCTTTCATTGACGATTTTTTTCTGATTTTTAGTATTTGTAGTTTTGGCTGTAGTGTAAAATTGTTCTTACAAACCCGTAATATTTTTGAAAGACCTATCCAAAGACACCCCAATCTAAGGGGAAGACGAGAAAAAAAAAACATCCCCACGTTACGTCTAGAGCGGCTCGAGATGAGGAACTTCTAAAAAACTAGCACGTCACTACAGCTTAAGTGTCGCCGGGCTACAACAATGCGTCGCAACGCAAGCCGCCAACATGTTGCGCGGGCGCATGTTGCCGTTGTTTGTGTGTAACGCTTTATATTGCTTGACTGCACATCCTGGGGTAAATACAATAAGTTTCTGTTAAAATAATAATAAAGACAAACTTTATTTTACCGACTGTACTTTTTGTGCACAAACATCATCAACGTATCGAGACCACAGTAACGAATCCAAACTCGGTGGGTCTATTAAGATCCTGTATTAATGATGATAGAGTCAAACAAATGTGACCTTTCGCCTCATCATCAGAGGCCCTAGGCAAGATGCGTACGCTAAGTAGCGTTTCTATTCGTTTTGTTTTTAAACCAATTGCGATCTCGTCATACGAAAAGTCACGTCAGGCACCACAATATTAAATTGACATCGGATTAAAGTCTTTTCATCTAATAGAGGAAACTTGTGTGAAGTGACTGAAATGTGAAGCTATCGCACTTACAAACCGTGGAATAAACAACAAAGACTTAAACTCCATTTAAGGTCTCGAATGTACTAGACAATGTGATTCACTAGCTTAATTACCTAGCTAGGTATAGTGTTTACAATTAAATAAATAAACTAGATAAGAAATAAAAGAGCGATTACAAAGGCTAATCGCCATTCTAACCAATTAGTGGGCTGATGTTCACATGATTAGCATAACGGCTGAGATGGGTCCGATAAACGATGCGGTGTCGAGTGCTCTATGAAACTAAGATTGTAGTTTAAGAGGTATGGGGAGTTGTAGTTCCTTACTTAGAGTAATAGATAGAAAGCTTTTGGTTAATATTATTATATTATACACAAAGAGTCTTCAAAGAAAATTCGGATAGGTTTTTCTGGAAGAGGTGGCATTTTGGTATTATGTCGCAGGGGACAGGGATTTTAGGATTTTCCATCTTATTTTGCAATAATTATTTACAATGTTCCATAACATAATTGATCATTATTTTTCAAGAAAAGCTCTTGCTATGCTTTTTACCATAACGCGTGCATGACCAATCTAAAAAAAATCTCCCGTGGCTAATATTGGAACAATTTTAGTAAACATGAATTATTTTAAAGCTTTTAAGAAGCTTGAATTTGTATGTAATTTTATAAATTCATTGTTTAAAATTACTCGCTGGAATTATCAGTGCCTTTGCAAAGTCAATGTTGTTAAAACAATGGTTAACATAATAAATATTCTCCATTAAAACAGACCACTATAGACATATTGTATTCCACAATTAACCTTTGCAATTTGTTTATTTTGTTTATGTCTTCATTTTGTTTTCATTTGCTGCGTGTGAATTTCTAATTGTAATTTTAACTTTTATGTCAATAAATAAACCAAAAAAAAATTATTATATTTAGCACTCTTGTTTACCATAATATGGTAACGACAGTTTAGAACAATTACTTCAAGTAAAAATAGTAGTTTCTATAGATTTATGTTTTACATCTCATTTTGGGCAAAGGTTTCCTCTTAATAAGACGCATATCTACTACCACTGATATTTAAACGAAATCAGAATGCATTATAATTGGGTTAGCATTAACCTAATGTCATTCGTTTAATGTGAGACTGTTGCATCCGCCTGTCGCAATGTAAAGTGCATTGCGGCGGTGTAGGTCAAAGGTATGCACGTTTTGTTTAAGTTATGGCCCGTGTGGCATCCTTGTGTGTTAAGGCAGACAACTTTTAGTTAGCCTTTGATGCATCTCCATTTGAAGAAGCTACACGGGATTTTATTACTTTGGTATTTGATTTTTGAAGATGGTACGCGGGATTTTATTACTTTGGTATTTGATTTTTTGAAGATGCTACACGGGATTTTATAACTTTGGTATTTGATTTTTTGAAGATGCTACACGGGATTTTATTACTTTGGTATTTGATTTTTTGAAGATGCTTCACGGGATTTTATAACTTTGGTATTTGATTTTTGCTTTGAAGTTTGAAGTCGAGGTTAATTGGTAGGTACTGTCGTATTGAATAACATTTTATACGTTATGAAATAATTATATTTGTTATAAAATATATTACACCTGTAACTATTAAATCGATCAATGGGAACTTGTACATTTTAGGGTCACGATTAAATGCTTGCTTCTAAAAAATACTAAGAGTGCAACGAAAAAAAATACTGGGGCTGAGGATATTGGTGGTCATTGCGACAAAGTTATGTATTGACACATTATTGCGTACAAGGTCCGGTTTTATAAAGACCCGTTAGTTAGTATGTCAGATAAAATAGTAATTTCATAAATATTTTTACATTCCTGATCGAAACTCGACCGATATTTATCAAACCTAGCCAAATAGTACTCTTCAACAAGTTTATTATTTTACATGACATGTAAGACTGTTTTCCCATTTCTTTTTCTTATAGCATATTTTCTGTTCTCTGTTCCTAACTTTTCCAGTCCCATATTTTCCGATCTGGATTTCTCCCAATCGTAATTTTTCCCATTTGTTATTACTTACTTTAAATAGGTAAATAGGTAAAGATTATGTTATTTTAACAGCATTGTAAAATTTCACTTCGTCGAATGTATCATTTCATCGAAAGCTATTTTCTGTTTTCAGGGTATCTTAAACATTAAATACGTAGGTTAGTTTAGGTTAGATGTTTAAGATACCCTGAAAACATTATGGTTTCAGCAGAAAATAGCCTTTCCAAATTCCATGAAAGGTGTTTCGATGAAATGATAGACACCTGGTAAAATGTGACAGGAAAAAACTCCGCAGAGGTAGCACACGCAGGAATTTCAGCTACGAACAAACAAAGATTGATGCTTTATACGCATTTGATGGACAATTTTAAAGTATGAGACTCACTGGCATGGGCGGGGAGTCTTCCTGCGGCGCCGGCGCCGCCGCGGCGTGCCGCACGGCCACGCACGCCACCAACAGCGCACACGCTAACCATTTCGTAGAAGACATCTGTGGGAAACGTTCAAAACATTGGTAGAGGCCAAGAATCTTATATGTCACTGGAGATTACACGGCGAACAACGAATTGAAGCCAAGAAAAGTGACCTTGAATGACGTCGCTTATGTTATTTCTCTGTTTCTTTTCAGCCTAAAGAAAGGAACAAAAAACCTCGCTTATGTCTTTGCCCCTTTCTTTTTATCCGAAAGAAGAGAACAAAAAACATAAGCAACGTCATTAAAGGGCACTTTTCTTGGCTTCAAAGCGTTAGTCGCCGAACAACCTCGTCATATGTATATAAGCTTCTTGGTAGAGGCCTTTAATATTTTATTATTATCAAGATCAGCGGGCTTAATAAAGTCTCGATTATCGCTGTGGATACTCATACTATTTTATTTATAATAATATTATAAAATATAGCATGTCTAAATGGAATGGAATTAAAATTATTACTTTAAAAATGCACAAAATATTTGTTTATTGTAGCAAGTTACATTAGGTATTTAGGTAAGTAATTGGTTAATCATGATATACATACATTTAATGATATTCTCTAATCGAAATGAAAGTGACACCTTATTATTTATCTAAAACGAAATTATAAAAATCTTTAAAATATGTTTACCCTTTAGTACGTTTACTTTATGACTTCGACTGTACAAGCACCAAGTAATGTTCCTTTTTCTTTATCTTTATATAGTGTAAGTAACGTCATTTTCCGCGTCCGTTTGTCTTTCTGTACATCTGCTAACTCCTAAACCACGCAACGCATTTTGATGCGGCTTTCAACATCAGTTAAATATTTTTTCATGACAGGTTTTAATGTATAAACTGAAGCGAAGCGTTGGCAGGTTGCTTCGTTTGCGGCATTTGTTTATCTACAGCTATAACCACGTCTCTTAAAGACCGTCTTTACAGCAAATTCACTACTAGATCATCTTCAGTCGGGATATGTAACTTTGGGGAATACGTATTTTCTTAGAAAACATCGAATCTAGTCCTAGCAATCTTAACCAGCTTAACCTATTTGTGCCCACACATCGCACATAGAACGTTTCACGGAATCAGTTTGCGAAACTCCACGCTCCATGCATTGTGCGACCTTTGTCTTTTGACCGCATAACAATTCGACGGGCTTGCGTATTGTCTTCGACATTTACGATTTACTGCGGACTGCTTTGATAGAATTTGGTAGATAAACTTATTTTTCATTCATTAAGGTAATGTTTTACAAGCACTAGTTTATTGTGTCCATGACGTTGATTTACACGTAAATTTTTTCGGGATAAAATGTTCCCTATGTCCTTCCACGGAACTCAAACTATCTCCATACCAAATTTTCATCTAAATCGGTTCTGTAGATCCAGAGACTACCTCCTACAACCTCACAAACTCAAAAACTTTACCTCTTTATAATTTTAGTATAGATTTACAAAAGTGTACATATTGGTTCACTTAAAATTTATTGCCTATTCTTCACTCTTCCGAATTATTAACTTTATATTTTTTTTGTCGTAAAGTACTACTACTGTTGGAGTTCATAACATAAGTACTTGAATAAATTCGATACATGTCGACTTGAGAATCTCGTTTTTTCGTCTGTTAAAAATAAATAAATACTTTGTTTAGGAAGGGATGTACCCGAAAAAAAAGGTTTATCAAAATTTTACAACCTTGGCGGCGTAATTTCAATGTATAATTTTAAACCTTTCCTGGACTATGACAAACATTTTAAAACCTAAATCAGCCAAATCGGCCCAGCTGTTCTCGAGTTTTAGCGAGACAAACGAACAGCAATTGATTTATATAAATATAGATCGATAGATTACAGCTTTGTAGTACCAGAGAGTCTCTGAGTAAAACCGTGGACAGACGGACATGGCGAAACTATAAGGGATCCTTGTTGACTACGGAACCCTAAAAATGTTATTATTTACCAATGGCAGCGGCAGCGAAAAATATATAGAGCGTTTTTAACTTTTTTAAATCATTTTTGGACTAGGATACCTAACTCCAAACAGGCAAATACTTGCACAATCAAAGTTCTTCCATGTTTAATGTACCTTTTAAAATGACATAGACTTAAAAGGTTAACCTTTACGAACGGCGTTTACAGCGTAGGAATTTAAAAGTGTAAAGTGGATACGAGTAGTTTTACTTTTTTTAAGATATTGATTTTTTTTACATACAAACATACATAATATCACTCCTTCATTCCCAGAGTGGGGTAGGCAGAAAACCAACCACTCTAAAAAGAGTTGTTGATCACATTTTTCACGAACAGGCTAAGAACTTTTTTTACTACAAGCCCTTATTCTCTTAGTTGCCTCTTACGACATCCACGGGAAGACATGGAGTGGCACTATTCTAAGTTCTAATCCGTCAACCACACGGTGGTGTAATAATATACAAAACAATTTAAATTAATAAATGCCGAAATAACTTAAATGCGTAACATAATGTTACAATTTAAAACCTCTTTATTTTCATTACATTTTAGTACATCTAAATTTGTGGTTTTATTCAATAGTATATTTGAGTTACTTAATATATTTACAGAAGAATAGAACGGTAAAACTCGCACGTGTTTCCTTTAATAACGTAGCCAACACTGAGAAATAATTGTGCAAACATTCTACTTCTTGTTATTAATTGCTTATAGTAGAAACAATTGATTTTATTTCTAATTTTGACTTCGATAAAGGCAAAATGCGGGCACTTATTCTCATCTTAAAAAAACCCTTCTGGCGAGGTAAGGTCATCTTCGTTTTGAGACAATTTCGAGGGACGTCATTTTCTGGATTAGTCATCTTCTTAGTAGGTCTTCTTCGAAGAACGGCTTTTTATGACTTAGTCATCTTCTTAGTGGGTCTATTTCAGGGGACGTCATTTTCTGACTTAGTCATTTCCTAAGTAGGTCTTGACCTGCTGAGAAGATGACTAACCTAGAACATGACTTCCTTCGAAATTGACTTAAAACGAAGATGACCTACCTCGCCAAAAGGAAAAATACCAAGTATAATAAATGCTAATGTAAGTCTATTGTTTTTTTGTTACCTTTCTAATGGTTAAACAGACTTTGATATAATTTACCAAGAGGATAGAATTTGTATCTCGGGGAAGAAATTAGGATAATTTATTCATGCACGTGCAGTAAACTTATCCAAGATAATCGTTGACGCTTCTTCGATCAAAACAAATGATGTATTATTATTATTATTATCCGATCATTAAGAATGCGATCATTATTCATCCGCAGACCAATTATGTGTAACTGAGTTTCGAATAATTGAATTAATTGATTATATTTTTCAACCAATTAAATGTGACAATGAACTGGGAATGTAGTAAAACAATTAAATACCTATATCGTTGGCAAACCCATAAATAAATAAATATTAAAAGTTTATTATGTATTTATGGGGGATAAGAAATAAGGGTATTTTTAAATGTATGAATGCAGTTTTTCTTGTTATTAAAATCGATGACATGGTTCCTAAGAACAGATCTTCGTATGTCTTATAGTTTCAGACTTTCCTATACTGACACATGGCGGCGCGCGAGTTATGTCGCCCGCGAGATAGACTACCTGTCTTTCTCTGACCGTTCTAATTAGACAATGACGGGTAGTCATCTCGCGTCATGTGCTACCCGTGCTGTATACTTGGCAATAAACCCAATTTTCGGATTCAATAGGAATACACCCGAAAAATACCCACGTTTGAGATTTTACCCAGGTGTGCATTCGACACCCAAATTGACCCAAACTAAGCTCTAGGCTTGTACTATGGGTACTAGACAACGATAAACTAATATACATAGAAAACATCCAAGACTCAGGAACAAATACTCGTGCTCATCACACAAATATCTGCCCTTGCCGGGATTTGAACCCAGGACCCCTAGCTTCGAAGGCAGGGTCACTACCAACTAGGCTAGCGTGTGTCCTGGGGCAAGTACGAGTATTAAGAGGCCGTAGTCGGCCGTACACGAAATTTTGCCGGTTTGGCTTCTTTTTGTGATTTTACAATTAAAATACTGCTTTTCTATAAGTTTTAATGCACATCATGAAATATCATTTCAGTTATGATCGAATAAATGAGTTACTAATGAATGAGCTACTTTATTATTATTATCGAGGATTATTATGCGAGATTTAAGTTATTTTAAAACGTTATATATCGCTATGTTTTTAACATTTTTTTTAAAGTTTTTTAAGGTATTGGATTGATTTTGAACTGAACTTTATTACTATTCTTTTAATTTTATGAACAAAAGTTTCAAGTAGCCGAAATCAAAAACAATGTTTTGCCCATTTTCTATAAAACTTAACCAAGTTAATATTTTTTTACACAAAAAAATTATATGAAGGTGAAAAGTTATTCATATATTTTTTAGACGACTTTTACAGCAATAAATTGTAAAAAAATATACTATTTAGACGCCAAAACGATTCGTGAATATGCGATATTCTAAACCTCTAACAGCAAAATTCACGAAGCAGTCGCTGGTTTCAGGTCGATTAATCAAAATACAATAATAAAAACAAAAAAGTAGCTCGTACATTCGTTTAAAATCGAAACTATCTTTCATGATGCGCATTAAAATTTGGTAGAAGTAAAGTATTTCAACAGTAAAATCACGTCTGTAAAATCAGGCAAATTTCGTATACGGCCTCTTAAGTAGGTAGTTTAGTTAGAATGAGGATTAAAATAGAGGAAACGAATGAGAACGGGTTTTTTTAAATGCCACCTTGACATGGTCTAGGAATCGAATTTGTTGATACCAAGCATTATTACGAAATTCTTGATTAGGTACTCATAGGTTTTTTTTTAATAATTGTCAAACCTTTCCTACAAACATGAACATAGATACTATAGCTTCAATTAGCTGGTTTGTAACACCTCTTATAAACGAAGATGTTAACCAACCATAGTAATTATCAGTGGCTTTATGTTTTCACATCACGGATCGACTCGCAATGAATTTCCCACCATTTGTATATCGTAAACAGATAATAAGCATTCCACGTTGTCATTAACGTTACATTGTAAATTAAAATCGGGTAATGACAAAGGTTGGTAGTTATTATATTATCATGCCGTAAGGGTTAAACATATTTGTAGCATCAAGCCATTTGTCCTTAATTCCTAAAGTATCAAGATTAAAGGAGTTTAAGCAAATCACAAATTTTAAATGAAAAAATTACACAATATTTTAATGTAGGTTCAGGCATCAGACAAAAGCGCGCTAGTGGCGCTAAAATAGACCATAGATACAGTTATGCCACTTCCCAATTCATTTAGATAGTCAAGTCAGATTTTCATCAGATAATTCTATGTTTATGTATTGTGTGATTTATGTCCATTATAGCCGTTTCACCCATTATGACCTAGTGGTGCCGTTTGGCATCCTATACGAGTGTTGCCTGTAATATGAGCAATAAATTGAAGGATTGTAGCCACACCACAAACGTAACAACATTTATTCTACAACTTTAGAAAGTAACTTATTGTTAACTAAATATTAATGATATTAGATCTTTCAAGCACGCAATGTATTGCGAAAACTACGAGGTTTCTAGGATAACGGTAGATATCAACTAGAATATTAGATGGAGTACTTTGAAAATGCTAATTAATTTGTTCGATAAAATCCAAATAATAAATTACATATTTTTTTAAAGCTATAGCACAAATGTTGCTACGTTTATAGAGTAGAATAAATGATCCCTCAATTTATTGCTCCTATCATAGGCGTTAAAAAAAAAAAACTATTCAGCCTAAAATGCATGGTAAAAATATTGAAAATGAGTGATTATAAAAACGTATTGAAACAAGGTTATTAATTTTTAACCAATGTTTGTTACATTGTTGGTTAACTTTTGCAAAAAATATTTTTTTCTCTTATGAGGTGTTAATTGTTGGATTAACTAAAATCTGTCGGCGCAGTGAATATTAAAAAAAGCCACGTTACATCAATGATAAAACAAAGATGCAACCCGATACTTTAACTTCAATTAACCGTATGAAAAAGGTAAAATAACGTGGCTAATTAAAATAATTAGCTATATAGTGACATTGGCAGCATTATCTGCATAAAACATCGTCTCAGGTATGCCAATAATTGAGATTTGCTTGGCCTCGCGTGATCGATTCCTAAGGGGAATTCGCTTTGTCTTGTCTCACAGTAATCTCGCTAGACATGTGATTGCGTATATTTCTAGTTTTTATCCAAGAAAAGAAATGGTCGGTGTGGAAATTAGCATTAGCAATGTTACTATTGCCTGAACATAAAGCGATTTGTAGGTTCCCTTGCGATTGTTTTAATTGGTACTTGTTTGAGTGAGATACGGTAAAATGGGAGGTGACAACAATTTGTACAGTGCGTGTGCAATACTGATAAATACTTGCTTTAAAATAATAGCTAAAGTCTGTTCGATGTCGACCATTGGGTCTGGAGATGCATTTGCGATCGTTGACGACTGCCAAAACCAAAGAAAATGTATAGGATTTGCAATGAGTTGGCAGTCTTAGGATTGCAGTCATGAATTTGCAGATGTCAATGGGTCTCATGCATCACTTACCATTAGGTGACCATTCTCGTTGGCCTTTACCATGTCATATAATAAATGATTGTTTAGAAAAACTAAAAACCGTCTTCAAAAAGTTTCATAATATGAAAGATATTATCTTTTAGTGATCATAATAGTACTGTTATATCGTCCACGACATTTATTCCTATAATATTTGAAGAGTTCCCTCGATTTCTCCAAGGGCCCATCATCAGATCTTGATGTACTTGAAATGGGACCAACTAGAAAGTATACGCTCGCTAAGCAGTATCTTGTCTAGGCCACTGTAAGGCTATCCAAGTTGCATTCTACGGAAGTCAAAGGCTGTTTATATGACAAAAGGGTCAAAACGTATGGAACTGACAAAGGCAAATACACGAACGTCAATCTTGTGCATTATCTTTGATTACTTTTTATTTGAGATGGGTTTGATCTTGACCCTAGTAGAGACCATGGCGTCATGACAAAGTCCACGATAGAGCGAAGATGATAAGTAATTGTTAGATGGTCGATTAACGTTTGTTAAGGCAAGCGGGTGTATCGCAAAGATGTTATCGTCCTCCCACAATTCTTCCAACAACTCTACAAGCGTGTCTACACTCTATCCATCCATCCAATCGGCCTGTAGCCACCCACTATTAAGATTCGGATTCGTCCTTGTCATGCCATGTCACCCCGCCGTTGTACAGATGTCTTCCTCCCATTGAGTAGGTGATCTAGCCTGCTTTGTCTGAGCAATGATATTTTTGGATTCTTTTTATGATGCTTTTTGTCTGTTCTTATTGATCTTCGGCGGCCGCACAATCGGTGTACTGCCTTTTCGCAGAACTTTTTTTGGCCGAATTTCATTTGCCAACCAACGTTTCGCCGACAATTCACTTTGACAACTAACGATTACCAAAATTTTATATTACAACTTTTTAATTCGCAGAATTATTATAAAGCGTATTATTATAACGCCTTTACACTTTTGGCAGACTCATCATTTGTCAAATCTTTCACTTGGCTTAACAACTCTTGGACGAATAACGTTTAGTTGATGCAACATTTCCCTTTTCATACATTTGGCAAGATAGAAATATGTAAGAAAAAAAATAACAAATTCTTTGGTTGGAAATTATTATATGTGTGCATGAGCGAGCGAGCAAGACCTTCCTGGGCAAAACCGACTCGGCAAGGTTAGGTTAGAAGGCTATGGCGGGAGCGAAGCGCAGCGAGCTCCCGCCTTAGCCTTCTTCTTCTTCTTTTTTATTAAATGGCGGTCCACATAGTGATTTCGCCTATGTCAAGTGAATAGAGTAAATCAGCAAACAGAATAAATCAAAAGTAAAAGCCGGGCATTTTTCAATCGGCCATCTTCCCTCCCCGAAGGTTACCGGAATCCAAATTAGCCTTAGCCTTCGAGGTTATTTTTTTTTGACATCCCTTGAAAAAACTATGCTAATATTCTCCGTTTTTGGGGCTTAAAATAAGGCAGGGAGTACCTACTCAATAAAAAATTTGGTAAACAATAAACAACCAAATGAATATTATGCCAACTAAAACATTACACAACATGAAAGTAGGCATTTTGAAAAATAACATTATAAAAAACAGACCACATGTTGAGTTGGTAACTGTTAAGTTGGCAAATAAAACAAATACATTTGATAAGCTGGGAAATGAACGTTCGGCGAAATAAATTTACGCGAAACGTGAGTTGGGAAGTGATAATCGGCCATACAATTTTCTGCGATAAATAAGAGAACCCGCACAATCATTAAACTTGCGAGAACTAGGTTATTAATATGTAATTGGCAATTGTTTTTAAACGATTCATTCATATTTTTAAATTAACGGCAGAACAACATGCAAAATTTAATTTATATAAGGAAATTGAGTGTTGGAACCTTTGAGAAGGCAACCAAGGAGAACGTAAACGAGCACACAGGCCACCTGATGGTAACTGTGATCTTAGACCCATAGACATTTGCAATCTCAAGACAAAACTAAAATCTGTTGCCAAGCTTGAGGACTAAGATAGAATGCCTCTATGCTAATCATTGCTAATCATCGGAACACAACAATGCGAACATACCTTGGCGGTAGGGTAAAGGATAAAGGCTCAGTTTCATTGGGCAATAGCCCGAATACTTAAAGCAATCCATTGACGAGTTGTTATAACATTATTAAACCTGGAGCTATTGCCAAAATGCAATGTAAATAAATAATGCATGCGGGTCATCGACCAATGAAACTGAGCATTAAAGATTGATGGTGATAGTGATTCGGAATTCACAAACACAAGTGCTTGTAAGGTGTCAGATATGGATGTCATTTATTGGGACATAATCTACAATCAGCAAAATGGAACTCTAACCTCATGTCACAGTAACATTTTCCTTTTTCAATTCTTACGATTTGGTTTATAGCATTACTGTGATACATTTTTACGATGGGTCAGGACTCGCTGCTTGTAAATGCACAAAAAAAATATCAAATAGAAATACTTTTTTTCATGGCTTACTTCAATTTAATAAAGTTATAACAACCAACCAACTTCAGCAGCAGCTGAGGCGTCCATTACAGCGTCCACACAACTTTTTACTTTGTATGAACGCTTTAGTACCTACTTTTTAAATCCTTATAAAATGGGAGTTTCGTTGTGAATAAAGATATTTTTTACGTAATTTTAAACTTTAGTTCATTTATCGTTAATAAATGAACTAAAGTTTAGTTAAAATTACGTACATACATATAAACCTTCCTCTTCAATCACTCTATCTATTAAAAAAACCGCATCAAAATCCGTTGCGTAGTTTTAAAGATTTAAGCATACATAGGGACAGACAGCGCAAGCGACTTTGTTTTATACTATGTAGTGATATAAGGGTAATATCAATAAAATAATAAAAAGAGGATTTTTTAGATTAGTCTCAAAATTTTAAATATAATGTTTAATTTTGTAAGCAAAACATATGTATGTCCTGAAAAATATAGAGTTAAGTACTCTAAACTAACTAAAAAAAATGCAAGGTTACCAATAGCTATACGACACGACCTCATTATATTAACTTCATATACGTAATAAATCCACGTTGCTTTAGTACATAAAAACAGACTAACGCCCAACAGATCTAGATTCACACGTTTTTTACACGGCCGAGATAACAATTGATTTTCACATCTATGTAACTGATAACATTGAGCAGTTAATTTTATAATAGGGTAATTTAGCTAATGCCAATAATGGGAAAAATACATAGTAATAAAAATGTTAAGACCTAGGCTTTGAAGGCAGTGAATTAAAAACGCTCAAATTAGCAGATTAGGTTAATATACTTAAGAGCAATAAAAAAAACCGGGCAAGAGCATGTAGGACCACGCTCAGTGTAGGGTTCCGAAGCCGTGGAGTCGTTGATTATAAACATAAAAAAACATCAAGTAATCACTAATTTTCTATTTAAAGTCAATTGGTGCCGTCGTAGATGATTTTAGTAGGTATAAACACTTTAATCGCCTGTATCTCAAGAACCAATGATGTTTACTTGGTCGTAATAGTTTTCCTTTAAAATTATATATATTCTTATTATTATTTTTTATTATATATTCTTTCATTTAAGATTTTTTTCAGATTTTTAGTATTTGTAGATTTGGCTGAAGGGGGGGCACTTGACTCTAACGAAAATTAACGCTTTAAAGCTGAATATTTCAAAAACGGATAACTTATTTAAAAAAACTGTTTTTACAATCTCATAATATTTTTGAAAGACCTATCCAACGACATCTCACACTATAGGGTAGACGAGAAAAAAAAATACACCCCACGTTACGTGTAGAGGTACACTAAAAAAAAATATTTTTTAAGTTTTTCTGTACCTCTTTGTTAGCGTGTCTAATATGCATATCCAAATACTATTAAAACAATAGGTATTTTATTGATGTATTACTTTTAAAGATTCGTCATATTTACCTTTTTGTTTATACCCCGTAGGTTATAGGTATTTATTTGTATGTACATGATGATTGCATACCTATGTGATAACGAAAAAAAAAACCCCTTAAATACCGTAATGACGTGATCCATATCCCAATTTCCATTATATTTCAGCGTAATTCAATAAAATTATATCGCTTATTTTAGGCGGGCTTAAAATAAATACTACCTTCTCAAAAGTTTAGTTACCGTTTGTATCCCCTTTTTTCAAAATTAATCTTATTTTGGATTTACTTTATTTTATTTGTTTAAATTCTTAACGGCATCAATAACCTTTCGAAATACACACTACACACCACTTACCGTAAACAAACACAACACAGCACAAGTGGACAAGCTTCCACGCGAGACTCGACTGGTGCCGCGCCCTGGCGTCACCCGCGTCTTATACCACGCACCGCGAATGCCGCAACGTCCTGTAGATCCACACATGATCGCAAATGACACGTGGGGTATGTAAATATCAGACCTAAAGTTCTCAAACATCCCGTAGAGGCATGATAGTAAGTTCTTAAATGTAAATATCACAGGTAAAGTTCTCAAACGCCTTTCAAATTAAATAAATATTAGGAGACAATCTTACACAAATTGACCTAGCCCCAAACTAAGCTCTAGGCTTGTATGGGTACTAGATTACGATAAATATAATTATTTTTTGTATATAATTACATAAATTTGCCCTTATCGGGAATCGAACCCGAGGTGCTCATTGAATAAGAATGTAGATAAGCATAGGTATACACACATAAGTCACATAACATATGTGTGATTACATATGCTTACTACATCAATAAATGTAAAAACAAATACGTATACAGGAGGCCTGTCCTCTGCACTCCTTAGTTAAATATAATCTTAAAAGTATAAAGATTTATTAACTAAGTACTTATGTAATGTGTACTTTACTTAAAAAAAAAACAGATTAAATTTAAAATTTTAATAATATTTTTTTTACATCGCTAGCTTCATAAGTAGGGTCATGTAGGGTCTCTACCAACATCGATCAGTATACTTAGTCGATGCTTAATTATAACTAGTTACTAGGCTAACATTTACTTTCAACGAGGTACTGACCGACTAGCTTAAGCCTCGTCTGTGTATGAATAACATGTTTGTGCGTGTATTTTGACTTTGGACGAAGATTTCGTTGAAGAAGTTATCAACAACAAATTTGAAATCTCATGATTGCAATCATACGATGACTCTCTGCTACTGTAAATGCGTGGCCAACCCTGAGGACTTGACTGACTGTCTCGGTGCTAGTTATTTCACGGGTTCCTTCTATAGTTTTTTTTATAGCGAGCGATGAGCGAGGCATCATTATAATAATTCGTCGAATTCAAATTGTTTATTCAGCAAATAGGCCACAAGAGGGCTCTTTTACACGTCGGCAATATGAAGTGAATCTACTAGCGTCTACGTCTATTATTGAGATTCGAGTTTTTTTTAAAAGAATAACACTCCATAATACAGGATGATACGAGGTAAATGAAATGTGATTTTTTCGAAATCATTATTTTAAAGTCAATCGTTTTGATATCCTATTTGGCCTTTAGGTTGATTTTCATATAAAAGATATCAACGGGTGAAACGGGTTCCTGGGTTCAAGTCCCGGTAAGGGCAGGTATTTGTGTCATGAGCGCGAATATTTGTTCCTGAGTCTTGGATGTTTTCTATGTATTTCTCTATATAAGTATGTTTATCGTTGTCTAGTACCCATAGTACAAGCCTAGAGCTTAGTTTGGGACTACGTCAATTTATGTGAGATTGTCCCCTGATATTTATTATTATGTACAATTTTCCGGTATAAAAACTATCCTTTGTCCTTCTAGGGGCTTAAACTATTTCCACAGAAAGAAAGATAGACAAGCATACAGATAGACGGACAGACAGACAGACAGTTAATTTCACATTTACAATACAAGTATAGACAAGTTCGTCCACAAACCGTTCTGTTAGAGAATCAGGACACCTTGTGCATAACTTTTCAATTGCCTATGATCAAGTAAATATCAGAAGCCTAGAAGGGACCTTTTGTGACCCGGCTATGAACTGAAACTGTGGACTAATTTGCATGAGTTAGGGCAAACTGACACAGTAATGTCATTTTCTTAAGATACCATCGATCGATCATAGATAGTCGTAGCATGAGTGACCATATTCGTATTTGAGTTCAATCGATTCCTAATAGACACCATTTCTGGGCCTCTATTCTCTGCGTTATAACGATATCGCGTTTGACGTGTTATAGAATTCGATTTTCGTTCGCCATTATTGTAAATGAAATAAGAGTTATCAAAACGTTGACAATACGGACTCACGTCAAAGACGATATTACCATGTAGAATCCCAGCCCAGCCCTGCTAACACAAATCGCAGTATCTCATATCATACTCCTGTAGCAAATGCAAACCTTAATACTAACGTAATAGGATTCAATCTGCTTTAGCTATTGAATTTCAAATACTGCTTATTGGCTTAGGAGGGCAGAAATTTCTCTCCATTACAATACCAATATTTTGTTATAACACTTATAACGGAAACAGCTCGTATATCTAGTGTGTTTTTTTCCTGGGACGGTATGAGGAAATGCAAAACTATAGGAGATTCAGGAAAACAGTCTTAGGGCTATTGGGATGTTAGTGATGTTCGTAAGATTTTATATATTAAAAAAAAACAAAAAATCAGTCATTACTCAGCTCTCTGTAAGGATTATTTCAATAGAGTATGGAAAAAAAATCAAGGCTACAGAAGTTGGTTAAACTTTTTCAAATGTTTATTCATATTATGAATAGTGCGTCTGTCATAGAATTGTTGTTTGTTTGAGCAATGAATAACAAAAAAATATTTTAGAAAAAAACCATCGTATGATGTCCCTTTTTTCATGCAATTTTATGTTGCAAAGACATTGTTATCTACCTAAATGAATCACAATTGCTAACGCACTAGCATAATATTGTTGGATTTATTACACTTTGCCAATGCTTTTTATTAAAACCTACTGAGATTAGAATCCATTTATATTATAAATGTTAAAATTAACCCAAAACTCGCTCATATAATCAAATCGTAAGACATCACGATCTAATTAAATAACACACAAAAACATCGCTAAACAAAATTACCTCGTGACTATTTGTATCATACATACACTTAACAATAGTCCCCAATGAAAGCCTAACAAGCTTGACCATCCAACAATACAAGCATCAAGCATGACAGTTTTCGTAATATTTCTGTCAGTATGTTTTCGTAACGTGTCATTTACGCGTCTTCGGCTATCAACCAATTAAAATAGTGACCGTGAACCTAGTTTTAATTGTGCGTTGGGTCAGGCAAGGCGTGGGTGACGAATCCTTGATTTGAAAATAATTATTATAGAGTCTGGCAAATGAAAGATGAGAATTAAAAATTCACTTACTTATTTTTTATTCTCATCTTTCATTTGCCAGACTATAAGTACTATTCGTTATGATATGAAGGATGGTAGTGATGATCCACGAAGTCGCGACTCAATTCTTAAGACTAAACCACGTGTCCACCGGCGCATTCATTACTATTATTGTGTTTTCTAATAAACTAAAGTGTGGTCTTGAAATCTAGGCATGGTTTTTACAAGCTTTTATTTAACCGTCGCCATTATTGTAAATAACATAAGAGTTATCACAACCTGTTTCCGTATTGTCAACGTTTTGGTAACTCTTGTGTCATTTACAATAATGGCGACTGTGACATAAACGATTCTAAAACACGTCAAACTCGATATCATTATAACGCAGTAGAATAAAGGCCCAGTTCGTAGTTCCTATGTAATACGAGTATGTTTTGTAAGTTGTCCGCTTCGAATCTTGCAAGTCAATTTTGAACCGCTTCCCGTTAATGAAATGGGCTGAAATATGAACCACAAATGTAAACCCGATTCCAATGCAATATATCATAATATTGCATTCTAAGAGCTGATCTGATGCTGGAGTCGGAAGGCGACAGGATCTCCGCTATACTTAACATAGACCCACCGTGTTGGGACTCATTAGTATGGTCTTGATAAGCAGATAATGATATAAAGCTTGTCCCAAAAATTAAATACATGAAACCTTATTTGTTTTACAGTCGCCATAAGATCGGAACGAATAAGGTGCTCACAAATATCTCAACACGAATCTATTGTCAAAGCATTAGAATGCATGTTCTGATATTTTTGAACACCTGAGGAGTACAGATAAAAAACCATGTTGCTTTTGACATTATTATCGTGTTGTTTGTTACTCGATCGCTCCTACTACCAAGTAAATAAGAGCTAAGTTGATAATACGACAACATGTTAAAAGCAATTAATTAGCAATTAGAGGTTTGGCCAGATAAGAATAGAGCGCCTTGGTTCTTGCATATTTTGTTAATATACTAGGTGATTTTGGGGTCATGATCCGGAATGACCAAAAGTGAATAAGATGGTCATACTGAACAACCTTTACGATGGGACCAGAGAAAAAAAAAACCAGTTGTTCCGTACATTAACTCTCAATTAATTCACCGTTAATGTATGGAACAGCTGTTTTTTTTGGCGATTTCGTGGTTGGTCCCTTGGGAAAAGTTGTTCAGTATGACCATCTTATTCACCATTCCGGATCATGACCCCAAAATCACCCAGTATATTTGTATATTTGACGCAATAAGTTTTAACACGCACAAATCCATTGGAAACACTTTAATTGGCGTAGCTTTTACGCAGGACCGGTCGTTTTTGCGACTCTTTAGGGATGGCTTTGTAAGAATGTTGTTGATGTTGCTTTGTCCTCACCGCACAGGTTTCATGTCCAACTCCTTCGCCCTTCAGGCAGCACGACTTTGGAACGACCTTCCCCTTAAAACGAAGAAAGCTCCGAACAAGTTTGCCTTTAAAAAGAAAGTTCGCGAATTTCTTTGCAGGTAGAATTGACATCATCTTGGTTTTCTGATTGCTTTATCTGTTTTGTTTTTTTGCTTATATGTATATACATATTATGTATGTATTTATTTATTAGTGTATTTCATGTATTTATATTTATGTAGCATATTGATATTATGTAAGTGTATATGTTTATGTAAGTATATAGTATATAGTTAAGTCAGAATCTATGTTGCACCGCCACTACAATCTCTGCTTTGCCTAAAGGTTAACTGGTAGAGAATGCCTTACGGCATTAAGTTCGCCTTTTGCATATTAAGTGTATTCTGTTTTTGTGCAATAAAGATTAAATAAAATAAATAAATAAATAATGAACAAGATTTTATTAAATAAATTGTAGAATTTCCTGTCTAACGTTTTAAGACTGATGAGTGATGGATGTGATATCTCGAATTGTTTATAAACATGAGCAGAGCGCCGAAATTGTGAAATGCTCTTGAAGTTGATGTAGTAAAATATTAGTTTTTTTAATTAAATTAATATTTCATCCTTAATATGTATACAGTCAGAAAAATATTATATCGACAAACTCGTTTTTTTTTTTTTTGTCTTTTGTCGTTAGTATTTGTATTTGTTTGAATTGTTTAAAAAATAGTTAAAATCCTGTTAAAAATTGTAGATATTTTATTAAATGTCGAACGTGTGTGTAATTAACAGCCTTAAATTGCTTCAAAAATTCACTTTTTTTAATATTCTATTTTTCTAGTAGACTTCAATATCCCTGACTTCCATTCTATATGTGTAAAATCATTTTAGAGTAATTGGTATTTCTGTAGTTCTGCCTACCCCACTTTGGGAATGAAGGCGTGATGTTATGTATGTATGTATGTATGTCCATTACTATTAACGTTGTAAATGTAAATGTAAATTTTGTCCGTCTGTTTTCACGGCTAAACCGCTGAACCGATATTAATTAATTTTGGTATGGAGATAGCTTGAGCGCCCCGGCAGGGCATAGAATACTTTTTATCACGGAAAAGTTAACAGTTCCCAAGATAATAGAAAAAACTACTTCTGCGCTACAGCTAGAATGGGATATATTCCATTCCCTTTAAAAAAAAAATGTTTATATATTTTTTATGTTACTTCTCCTTAACACACGAGCACTCAGGCCACCTGATGGTACCTAAGTGGAATCTGAGACCCATAGACATTTGAATTCTCAAGACTATAATCCTAAGATCTCAAATGCGTTGCCAACCCTAAGGACCACGATGGAATGCCTCTATGATAGTAATTCCACCGGTTGTCTTATCCCCACACCGGAACACAGCAATGCGAACACTGTTGCTTGGCAGATGGTTAATGGATAAGATGGTGGTAGGACCCTTCCTACCACCACTAAAATGGAGCGAGGCGAGGGCAGGGCCCTGATTTATGAAGCTACAAATAACAAATTACAAGCGGAAGTCTCGTTTCTATCCCCTGCTAGAAAGAGAGCTCCGCTTGTAATTTGTATCTTCATAAAACAGGGTCCAGGTCGCTAGTACAGCCATCACAATTCCCAAATGAGTCCAGTCGCAAATTAAGCTACGCACAATTACCTCGCAACATCACTCAAATTCGAGTTTGAATTGAGACGAGTTGCGAGAAACGTCGTGATGCAGTTAATAGCCTTGCGAATGCACAAAGCACCTGTTTTCGAGGAAAAATTACTGCTCTAGTTCTGTACATTATATGCTGAAAATGGTGCATGGTTATTTGTTATTTAATTCATAAAATAGGGACTGGTTTTGTGAATACATAGTTGGTTTACGCGGCGGTAACGACACGCATATAGTCGCGAACTGCCGGTTATGTTGTGGAACATTTATTTATTTCTAATGGCATTGTCTACCACTCAACCAAATTATCATACAGATACTAAAAACTAAGTGGTACACGAAAATAAAAGACAGAAAAGCAAAGAACTATTTACAAAATGATAATAAAACAATAAATGTAGATACATAATGTACAAACAATATATAAATGAAATAATTACAATAATATATATGTATAGCTCTAAAAATAACACCAGAGACTAAAACATATTCCACGATAGGTCAAGTTCTACGCAACATCCTGTTTCAGCAAATGTTTAAGAAGCATACGCATTCACATTAAGAAATATATTTTCACACATGCAATAGAATTACAAGCGAAAAATTATATCCTTGTCCTCAGGGTTGGCAACCCGTTTCAAAGCTTAAGATTTCAGTTTTGAGAATAGAGAACATACATGAAAATCTGAATTGAGTTTCATTGATACGATTTAGGAGAAAATGTAAAAAAAAAGCATATAAAATGCAATACACTAAGTTTTGACCCGTTTATTAGGATTTTATATAGAATCAAAAATTGTTAAATATTTTAATTCGATATTGGCATAAACATAGTAATTTACGAAATAAATGCAAATGTCTTTATAAGGTCCTTACCTATATTTTAAATATGGAACATCAGCTGTGACGTCATTCCTGTCGTTGATTTAGTATAGTGTTTTTGCAGGGGGTCAGAACTATGTCTTTTAAAGCTTCATATCTTTCTAAAATTACACGACAATTATTTCGCGAATAGTTCCTCTCTTTCATAGCACTTTCCAGAGAGCGTAAGAGAATCTATTATGCATCTTCCCTTTTGGTAGCCTGTGCGCTAGTTTTAACACAGTTGCTCAAAAAGTGGTACTTTTCGTAGCTGTATATCGTGCGGAAAGTCGAATATTACGCACTAGTGCGTTATAGTTTTCCATTTTTTTTTAATATAATTTTGTTTCAACTTCCAAGCCGAGCATCCAACCAAAGAGTTTGCATGTCCAACCACTTTTTGATTACGTCATTTAGCATTGAGACTATACATAGGTAATATAATTTAAAATATTAAAATTAAATACATACATACATAATACACACATAAAATGTATCTAGGTAATATTAAAAAAAAAACAGCTTTCATTAAGATGGCTGAATCTGAATTAGTATTACGAATGATTAGATAGTGCATCAGTGCAGCGGTAATGCATAAAGGTGAATTCACATTACACCATGCCGAAACCGGGCCTAGCCCAGTACGGCGTAATGTGAATCCACCTTTATGCATTACCGCTGATTAATAGAGATTATACTTTTTGATTTTTAAATATAGGTAATTAAATTACTGTGACTTTTTTTTATTTGGCTGAATGGTCACAACCGTTGCCATTTCATAAAGTCTGTGTCAATTAAAAGTAAAATTTGTCTCTTGTAATAGTTTTGTTTACTGATTTATTTTGTTCCATTGTATTTTTTTCGCAAATGTGTTAAAAAACGTCGTTTGATACACGTGCAGAACTGTCATTTTAACTCGTCCCTAGTCTTGTCCCTCGCTTGCAACTCGGGCCAAGATACTTCGGGACTCGTGTAAAATGACATACTTTCCGCACTTGTATCAAAATGTACTAAAATATACGAAATCTGACGAATGAATCGTAAATGTGTGCGATCTTCCTCGTATCCTTTCTTGTCATATCGGTTGGTGAAAGCGACATGGATCTGTCATCCTGCATCAGGAAATGACTGGTATCTATGCTCCGAGATCAATGACACGCACTTCGACTGTTCTCTGATCTTGTATTGTTACGTACCTCACTTAAGGTTTTGCGTATTTCCGTGATTTTACAGTTTAAATAGTGATTTTCTATAAGTTTTAATGCACATCATGAAATATCATTTCAGTTATGATCGAATAAATGAATTACGAATGAATGAGCCGCTTTTTTATTTTTGTCGAGAATTTAAATTCGGGATTTAGGTTATTTTAAAACATTATATATTGCTATATTATTTTTATTTTTTGGATGTTTAGGTAATGGATTTATTTTGAACTGAAGTTTATTACTGTTGTTTTAATTTAATGAACGAAAGTTTTAAAAAGCCGAAATTTTAAAATATTTTGTGGCCATTTTTTGTAAAATTTTACTAAGTTAATTATTTCGTTACACAAAAAAAAATATATCAAAGTGGTAAAAAGTACATCATACATTTTTTAGACGACTTTTACAGCAATCAATTGTAATTTTTTCATACCTTTAAGACGTCAAAACGATTCGTGAATATGCGATATTCTGAACCTCTTAGAGCAAAATTCACAAAACAGTCGCCGGTTTCAGGTCGATTAATCAAAATTAAATCATAAAAACAAAAAAATATTTCATACATTCGTTGAGAAACAAAATTATCTTTCGTTTCGCGCATTAAAATTTGTAGAAGTAAAGTATTTCAACAGTAAAATCACGTCTGTAAAATCACGAAAATCAGCGAAATCAGCAAAATTTCGTATACGGCCTCTTAATATAAAAATTTTTGCAACTAGAGAGCAAAGTTGGTTTTTGCTGCGAGTATTGATTTTGAATCCCGAGCAAGCGAAGGATTCTAGAAATGAATCACGAGAGTAGCGAGATTGTAGGTCAGGAGGAGGAGTTGCAAATATATTTGGTCTCGTGTTGCACATACAACTTTTCACCTTAGCAGCGAGAACATAATAACCTTAAGGTAAAGAAGATGGTAAACGACATGAATATTGGACCCCCAGCCGCCTGCTTGGTGCCACACCGCGACCTCCGTTATATATTTTTTTATTTTTTAAGTTCACTATACGCTCGCAGCAAAATCTAATTTTGCTCACCGTCTTTAAACAGCAAAACCAGCCTTTTTGAGTTGCTGAGGTAAAAAGGCTTTTTGTCGATCGGTCGATCAAGCGAGCGATGGCTAAGCTACCTTATTAGGAATCGCCTCTATTGTTTGTACGCTCTGACGGGATTAAACTCTCACTGGTGGTGGTAATTCATCCGTCGAGATGAAAAGTTAGTCCCTATATGTATAAGAAGAGCGGCGTTGATTGACTTCTATACCTGCCTATTGGTATCAATGGATTATTTATAGGCAACTTTAACTTTTGTCGCGTTCTAGTAGACTTATCATTATGTATACGGACATGGTACTAAGTTAAAATAAAATAAATTACCAATGTGCCATAAATGTGAAAGTTTGGATGAATGGATGGATGTTTGTTACCCAATTACGACAGAACGGCTGAATGGATCCGGATAAAATTTGGCGCACAGATAGATTATATTATTATTAGATAGATTGGTCTGGAGTAAGATAATTTTTTTTTATCTTGTAAACTTGCGACAGTTCCCGAGTGATTAGCGATAAACGAGTTCTACGTGGACGGAGTAAAACGTAATAATAATAATTAAATTAAAAGGGATAGGTATTTATTTAAATCCATATAATTTTAACGAGCGTTTCAAGTTATGATTGTCGTGCGAGATAAAGGAGACCATTATGTCAAGGGATTTTTTTATCTATTTCATATTAATTAATTATGTTTATAAGCCTAAACACTAAGTATTCTCGGCCAAACAGACTACGAATCAAAACCGATCCTTAGAATCCTTACGAAGGTAATAACAACTTTATCGTTAACGCAATTCCGTAATGAATTGTAATTTTATTGTTTCAAACCGTACTTAGACTTGCTATTCCTATAATGGCATCCTTTAAGTATGCGATATAATTTATTCGCGAGACAATCGTGATGGTGCCGCGTTGGAGAGAGGAATCTGTTAAATGTCAGATCACTATTCAATAATGGCTTAAATGAAGTTAACGCTTCTTGACGGATAATTTGATTCCATCTGAGCCCTTTATACTGTACAGTGTTTTCATCCTCGATAAGTATTTAGTTTTAACTACTGTAATAGTCAAATTATGTGCTAATCTTGCTAATTTATGCAAATCGTCTAAGCTCATAGATTTTAAATGCCTTTGAAGTTAATGAAACAGCTATAGGCGTATTTAAAAATAATCGCATAATAAGTGGTACAAGTTACAAAGTAATACTTGCAATCTTGAATGGCGTTAATTCAACGTTGTCTGAACAATACTCCGATTGTTTTCTATTTCATTATGCTTAAGAGAAATGTAAAGTAAAAAAATCCATACAAAATGCGATAACGTTTTTCTCCCCTTAAACGTTATCTGACTTTTAAGTTTTTTTTTAAAGTTGTAGCTATTATGAAAAACTATGTCTGTACGTTTTCCTTTTTAAGAAAATATCTTTTAATAAGAAATTAATTTAAAAAAAAGGGGAACGTACAAACCTAGTTTTTCATAATAACTACAACATAATATTCAAAAATCGTGGGAATCGGACTTGATCTAGGGGTTGAGAAACGTTATCGCTCGGGCCTAAATTTGTAGGTATGGGTTTTACGGAGTGTGGCCCCATAATTTCCGAGAACATTATTTTCTTGGTGGCAATTATTATTCCGTTCCCATATTTTACCAGTAGCATTTTTTCCCAGTTACCTATTTTTAAAATTCTCTGTAAGTTTCTCTTGCTTTTCATTCCAGTCTTTTAAATATCTAGCCTAAAGTTTTCTTGTCACCATGTGTTGATATGTGCAAATAGTGGAATTAGGTTATATAATCTTTGGTAGGTTTAGGTTATGTTAGTTTTACAGCAGGTCCGGAGGGCCAAACCACCCAGAAATAGGAGAGAGCTCCGCTGCAGCGGAGCTCCGACGACAATGGCTAATCGATGTATTGCTATATTTTTTTCTGAAAAAATATTCTGGCTATTTTCACCATTGGGATTTAAAAAATAGAGAAAATATGGGGAATGGCTAATTTATGCAAAAATGCCCATGGAAAATAAAATATTGCGAAAAAATGCTACTGGAAAAATGTGGAAACGGAATATTGTAAATGTTTTCGGAAATTATGGACCCCACTCTTTTTAATTTTTTTACTAAAATAAAAATACGTTGATTAAAAACGTTTCTTGTATGAAGGCCCTATAGGCTTTATTATTTCACTTTCTTTATTTTCTTGTATTTTTTAATAAATTAGCCGTAATAACACATTCTGAATAATCAACCCGCTATCTATTACGGTTCAAAAGATACCTACAGCTCTTTAAAGTTGGACGGACGGACGGACAGACAGCGTTGTCATTAATAGGGTCCCTTGGCTCCCTTCGGAAACGGAACCCTAAAAAAACGTAGATTTCCGACAGCGATAAAGAAACTGGTAGTACTGTAATATTAAGCAAGAATCACGATACAATCGTAGAATCGATTTGCCGCTCAGAGTTTGTGGCGAATACCACAATATCAAAAGTGGGTAAGGTCAAAGAAGCATCGTTTGCGCCTCGCGAGGTCCCATTGCGACACGGCAAGCGCACAGACCTATCACATACTTTTATCGTGTCCGTATATCTGTCACCTTCCAACAAAAACATATACGAAAGAGACAGACAACACCAATTGTTTTAAACCTGTCAGTAGTGTGCTGTGGCTACCGCGACGAGATGAAAACAAACATATAGGCATATAGTCTCCTGTGAGGTGTCATCGGTTACCGGAACATGATTTCAAATCCCATAATAATAATAACCAGTGCCGGTTGCGAATCGTGATCATTCAACACGAACACATCGTTAGCAGTAAACAATAATTTATTCGTTAAAAAATCTAATTCAATTAAATGAAACTGCGTTTGGAAACTTCGAGCGTGCCATCGACGGCTACTGGCTGCGTTACTTTCTTGGATTGAGCATAATTTTTTTCGTTACAAGGACACACTGAAGCGGTTGGTCCAGGTGTTCTATCTCTTATCGCCTGTATTTTATCGGTTATCAAGCTATTTTCACGAAGCAATAATTGTTTTTCCCGATACAAAGCACGCCTAGTTAGTTCAGCTTTAGCCACGCGCTGCCACATCCTCGTCAACCCGCACGTCGTGTGAATTGCGTTTATCACTAACGAATCATCTGATTGAGATTTACGGATGTTTGTCTTTGATGCCGTAGGCGAATGAGGTTGAGCCGATCCGTAAGGAAGAACCTTTTCACGTTGAGTCTCGAACTTTCTACAAAGTGACGCCATGCGAAGTATTTTTTCTCCTTTTTTATGAGCGCCTTCGAGCCATTCTACAGCATCATCTGATGCTTTAACAAGTGTTGCTATTTGCTTAGCATCGAGGTTGAGGCCGTCGATCATATTTTTTTTCAGCTTGAAGCACGCGACACGGTGCCGGTCTCGGCGGTCTCTGAACACCGCCTGCTTCGTGCCCGATTCATACGCGGCCAGTTCCGTTCGTAAGCGTCTCAGTAAGCCGTCGCTATTCGCTATTCTCTTACCTTGGGAAGCTATAATGTCCGCCATCTTATTTTCCTTACGGCGTAGTTTACGAACATTTTTCTGATTTTCAGCAGTTCCAGTAACGTACGCTTTCAGCACAGCTTTGTATTCATCCCACACATTGTTGTAAGTGTTCTCTAATTCGGAACGCAGGTTTTCTCTCTCGTTCGCGTATTTCATACGTTCTTCATCTTCTTTAACCAAGTATTCGCCGCGCGTGGCCCACGCCTGCGTGTCCGCCGTGTGGTGGGCGTGGTACAGCAGCAGCTGCAGATGTGTTTCCGCTGTATTGTGATCCTTCGTTATCAAATCTACTTCATTCTCGCCTTGCTTCAACATCGCCGTCGTTCTTATATTATTATCCTTCGATAATGAATCCAAGTCCACTAAAAACTTGTTGATCATTGAATCAATGTTCTCACAAAAGCTCGATACTGTGCGTTGGAACTGGTCATCAGCTACGTCCATAAGTTTCATCAAATATTGCATATTGTAGTCTTTTTTGTCAATTGCTCTTTCAAAGGTGTGCCACATGACTTCAATGTCCTGTCTGAACACTGGCTCTTTCACCTTCATCATGAGCTCCCTGAAGCTTTGGTCGATCTCCGCTCGTCTGCGGGATTGAGCCTTGATTTCCCGTTGTAGCTCTTCCCGTTTTAATATTTTACGTGCCAAGTCCTCTTGAGCGAGTTTTTCGAGCCGTTTAGCTTCTTTTTTGGCCTTCTTTTCTTCTTTTGTCATACCCATTTTGTTTAATTTCTAGAAATATTACTACAAAATAGCCTTGTAAAACTGTAAATTCGGTCGTAAATTGTCAGATTTTAATTAATTACAAAATCACCTTCAATGTCACTTTTATAAAGTAGGTTGTAACACTGCATGTAGGTATAGATCGAAATTACAAACTTTCCAATTGTAAATAATTAATTAAAAATAAGTGGTTATCGCTAGGTGCTCTACGTTTTGCAACGTTATTAGGGAGCTACCACACCGACGCGTAAAATACGGTGACGTTTGCGTAAACAAAATAATGGGTCATACCATACTAATTACATGGCGTCAATTTCGACGGACCGTAGGTAATTTACGCACCGATAAACTCCAGTGTGGTCGCTCCCCTACGTATCATAATTTTAGTTCCTATTATGCTTTAACTATCATATAGGTCAGATAAAGCAATTAATTATGAAATTATTTTGTACAATAAAACGAGGTAGAGTTTTATATATATGAGTAATTATATTCTTTGGGAAAAATGGACAACTATCGAACTAGGGCGTAACTCATCAATTTATCGAATTTCACTTCAACCATTGTATCATCGAACCTAACGAAACGAACGATATTTTCTGCTGAAACCATAATGTTTTTAAAATATCTTAAACATTAGTTACGTAGGTTAGGTTAGACTTGCGACTGCCAAAAAAAATTCATGCGGAGAGGTATAAGTACCTCTTGATTTAAATTAAAATTCTGCGTAATGATACGTTTGTTGAAGTGTTTCGTTAAAATAATAGGTAGGGGAGAACGGGGCTGAAAGTGCCGATTTTCATAAAACACAAAATTGAGCTATGAAAATAGTGTATATGTTGTGTGGCTTACGCATACATTTAAAGAATGGTTATTGGAGTTTCTGAATAGTGGTATTATTTTGTGCATCGTTAAACAGTTTTCAAATAAAATCATTTTTTATGAGATCGATCGGAACGGATCAACTAACCCCACTATGGGGCTGGTTGTTCCGTGCTTTTGAAATACAAACTTATCCTTAAAACAATAAATCTCAGATCACACACGCTAAAGGAGTATTTTGTAGTTCGTCAAAATATGTGTTTATTTTGTGTGCACTATCAATTCGGTAAAAAAAAAATCAAAGGCAAAAAGGTATTATTTGGTGGGGTTCGTTGTTCCGTTGATTTAGTTTTTTTTTCCATAACTACTATTATACCATAATGGAAGCAACTTAAACGGCTCCTGCAACGGCATTATTTCATAACGTTTCGCGTCAAACATCATACAAATTGCTCCGTTTTTTGCTTGCATTTCTATTATCATCGGAACAACTTACCCCCGGCACTTTCAGCCCCGCTCTCCCCTACCCTCCCCAGAATTTTTAAGACTCACAAGACCAAGCTTACATTTGGTTTAGTAACTTAAAACGTAACGGCTCAGCACGAAAATATTCTTGCGAAATTAAAGATTGTTCAACGTTAGCCAAACTTTTATAAGCGCTTGGTCGGCTTTATCGCTATCACCTATCACACTTGCACGCAATTGAAAGTACATTTGTCATTAAGAGTTCACTATTAGACCCAAAGATTAGAAGAGTATAATATTAGACCTTCATAGCGTCATAAGAAATATCGTTATTATATCGCTATATTTTTTTTTATGATAAGGAGAAGGCACACGAGCACTCAGCCACCTAATGGTAAGTGGAATCTGAGCCCATAGACATTTAAATTCTCAAGACTATAATCCTAAGACCTCAAATGCGTTGCCCTGAGGATTAAGATCCTCTAAGCTCTAAGTTTTTTTACGCTAGTAATCTTACCGGATAGACCGGATATACCGGTAAGATGGAATGCCTCTATGCTAGTAATTTCACCGGTTGTCTTATCCCCACACCAGAACACATCAATGCGAACACAGTAGCTTGGCAGGTGGTTAATGGATAAGATGGTGGTAGCGATCCAGACGGACCCGGCACAGGGTCCTACCACCACTATATTAAGTAAGAGTTAAAATTTTGTTTAAATATATCGATATTTTTTCATAACGCTATGATCCGAGTTTAATAACATTATAGCGCGAGAATAACAATGTAAATATAACGTTATCGTAAAATAGCGCTATATTTTGAAGGTCTGATCACTTCTAAGAAACTGGGAGTAAGTATATTGTATATTGTAGGTACTTGGTCAATTAGCAGCATCCTTCGTTTCTTCGACAGGCACGTTACCAATCCCTAGTCGGAGGCAGTGAACCCTTGCAAAGCTATCTCCACAAGCGTATAGCCGAGAATCTTAACAGCGAAGCAGCTCTCGGTACAGTTACCGATGTCGCCCAGTGTGTGGAGTGGCTGCGCTCGACGTTCCTCTACGTGAGGGCGGCCAAGGACCCGAGGAGATACCTCGGGTTACCGCCCGCAGCCCCAATGAATCTCATCTCGAAGAAAATTGAAGGTAAGTGAAGACTGTTAACGAGTACCGAGACATCTTTTGGGCATACAATTTACCGATTGAAGATACATCAATGTATGCGAGGCAATTACTTGATTTAATCTAGGCTTCTACAAATATTGTAGAAGACAAAAACAGGACTTTACGCCCTGTACCCTTATCATGAGTTACAGTGACCGTACTCGTATTTTTTTTTACGATTAGGTGAAGGTACACGAGCGTCCAGGCCACCTGATGAGAAGTGGAATCTGAGACCCATAAACATTTGAATTCTCAAGACTATAATCATAAGATTGCAATCCTAAGTCCCCCAAACGCCCTGTCCCTCTCAATACTATACTTTCGTATTTTAACACTGTAAGGGACAGAGGGTTTGACTCGCTGGCGAGTATTGTCACTGTAACTCAACGGCGGCAGCGGTAGCGATAAGCGCCGAATCGCCGAATCGCCGCGGTTGTGATTGGAGCACTTTTTTGCATTTGTTTCCGCTAACGAAAAAATTTGTGGCCAGACAGTAAGAGCGTTTCCACACATGTATGAGTGCGCTGAATTAGAATAAATAACGTTTGAAAATATTGCATGGCTAAAACTGTCCAAAATCACAATGCACAGCACTTCACTTGGCTGTTATTTGTCAAGTATATTCGTTGCATCTCTATCATTCAGTGTGGTAAATGTAAGAGATGGAAGATCAATATATGGCATCAGCCACCAACAGATCTAGCGCGCAGTGCAACTAGAAATATAATAGGTAAGGCTAAAGCCACACGAGTGTAATTTTTTGAGTTGTCGCGTAATTCCGGTCGCCTCATTTCTGCCACATTCGGATTCATACAAGACTACTGTTTTGTTTTACGCGGCGACGCAAAATTAGTTGGAATTTTGTTTACTTAGGGAAAAACGACGCGAGTCACAACTCAAAAAATTACGCTCATCTGGCTTCACCCTAAGAGCAATGAAAACGGATGACTGTTCATACAAATTTGAACGTCGTGATCGCATGTACCAATCAAATTATGAATTTAATATACAATAGCTCCAGTAAATAAATAAATAAATATCAGGGGGACAATCTCACACATATTGACCTAGTCGCAAAATAAGCTCTAGGCTTGTATGTACGATGGGTACTAGACAACGATAAACATACTTAAATACATAAAAATATTCGCGCTCATCACACAAATATGTGCCCTTACCGGGATTTGAACCCAGGATCGCTGGCTCCGGAGGCAGGGTCACTTCCAACTAGGCCAACATGTCGTCAGTATTAAATGGGTTTCCGAAAAAAGGTGTTTCTTGAAACGTCTCCAATGATTGATTTAGAAATTGTCGTAAGTAGGGGAAGTAGTAGGGTGCTCCATCAACGACACACCCAACTACTTTTAATTTTGCAACCGCCTTCATGGATTGAAAACACTATTTAATGATTGAAAACACTAGTATAAATGAGAATATTAAATTATATTATATTTATTACTAGCTAGCTAACGAGCAAGGCAAATGATTACCTCATCCAGACAACCGCGCATAACTTACGTATAAGGGAATGCGAATAAGACACTCATTACGAAATACCTATAGACGAAGCATCTCTACATAAACGTGGTAAGACCACAACTTTTGAACCTTTATGTCTAATGACAATAATGACTGGAGTCATTTTCAATATGACAGGATAATTACCACGATTAAAACGATAGATCCTCTAGATTATCCCCATTATATATTTTTTCTTACACGTAGTGATGAAATTCATTTAGTTACGTAACAATTATTTTACAATTCAAAGAATCCGCCGATTTAATTGAGAGGACTCAATATTGTGCGAAGTATTTTTATTGACTGTAGCAATTTTATCGACGCAATGAAAAATCGATTAAAATAAGTGCTTCCGGTATGATTCATTTTTTATATAATGTGTTTAATTGCTCTAAAGCCAGTAAACAACAGCAGATAATCCATATTAATAGGCGGTTACATCTTCATTTGTTATTCTATTGCTGCGTCACGTTTTTCCCATGTTTTCACGATTTTGTTCAGGAAATCTTGCATTTTTATGGCATTGAGAAGGCAAACGAGCACAGTGGCCACCTGATGGTAAGTGAAAACTGTGAACCATAGACATTCGCATTCATAAGACTGTAAATACGTTGCCAGCCCTGAGGACTAAGATGGAATCTGAGACCCATAGACATTTGAATTCTCAAAACTATAATCCTAAGACCTCAAATGCGTTGCCAGCCCTGGGGACTAAGATGGAATGCCTCTATGCTAGTTATTTCACCGGCTGCCTTATCCCTAAACCGGAACACAACAATGCGAACACTGCTGTTTGGCGGTAGATTAATGGATAATATGGTGGTAGCGATTCGGACGGACCCTGCCAAGGTCTTACCATCCGCATGTTTTAAATCCTGGATCTTGAAATTTGTAAATGTCTCCCTTTAATTCCCTAGATGTTTGAAGAAACAATAAAACAAATAAATATATATAAACCCAAATATAATAGCGACCTCTTCTATCAGAGTTACCTCTTAAACGGCCCAACCGATTTTCATGAAACCTAGCTAAGAACCACCCCGATTAAACAAACATTATTTAAAAAAAAAACGCGTCTAAATCAATTCATCCGTTTGGGAGCTACGATTACACAGACAGACACACAGATACACACGTTAAACGTATTAACACCCCACATTTTTATCAGGGGTTACAAATACGGTTTTTAATGTTTTTATGTATGTATTGTGTTTAGTATATAATTTTATCTAAACACATGTCATAAACCCTCCATGATGCGATCAAAAACCGCAAATTAGGACTAGCATAAAGATAAAATATTTTCTGAAATTTATTTTCTGTGAAAATGTTATTATTCCTTAATGATAACATCAAATTCAATATTATTATTGCATTCAAATTTCGAGCATCTTTGAAAAACAAAACATTTTATTCGAAATGAAATGTCACTTGCATACAATTTTATCAAATCTCGCATGCACGCATCGCCTTACTTGATATAAAACAATATGATAGTAGAGGCCGACTCTAGTTTGTCTCTGAATTAAAATCGTCGGACCATCGCGCCGCAGGTCTGCCAACATACTTGTCGTTCCTACCCAAGGCCTGCAACCAATTAAGCTTTGCTAAAATAGTTTTGGCAATAAGTAGTGGTGGTAATTCCTCCGTCCGAATCGCTACCATCATATTATCCTTTAACCTACCGCCGCGAAGCAGCAGTGTTGACATTGTTCCGTTCAGGTGAAGGGATAAGACAAAGTGAAATTACTTGCATAGAGACATTTCATTTTAGTATTCAGGGTTTGCAACGTATTTGCGGTCTGAGGATTAGTTTTGACAATCACACCATCAGGTGGGCTGTGTTCTCGTTAGCCTTGTCCAAGCCATGGCACCATGTGTCAGAAATCGCTTTATTTGAATGTTAATCGGTCGACCTTTGTATGGATGTCGACACATCCTCAGCAGTCAATGCGTCGTGATGTTCCCAAACCTCCCTGAAGGTCCAAAGCCCGTAAGTCAATTTGTGTTAGATTTTTCCCAATGTAATTTTTAGGGTTCCGTAGTCAAATTAGGAATCCTTATAGTTTCGCCACGTCTGTCCGTCCGTCCCTTCGTCCGCAGCCTAGCTCAGAGACTCTTAGTACTAGAAAGCTGTAATTAGGCATGAAATAAAATCATGACAAAAAAAAAGTGTTCCTCCCGGCTCTCGGTGTACAGGCGATTAAACTAAAATCACCTAACACGGCACCAAATGAGTTTAAATAAAAAATAAGTTAGTAAGTAGGTACTCGTTGCTTTTTATTTTTGTTGTATTTAACGGCTTCGGAACCCTACACTGAGCATGGTCCGACATGCTCTTGCCCGGTTCTTATGTTGTATGCGAGTCCCTTGGCACTGATTGTGTCAAGAATCGCTCCAGTTGAACGTCGATCGGGCGACCTCGGCTGGTTCCGGCTCATGATCGATGGCGACGCATCCTTAGCATTTGCACGCGAGCCCGGCGTAAGTGAGGGCTGACATGCGATTGCTCTCCTAAATCAATTGCGTTTGCGTAAAATAAGATAGAGGAATTCGAGGGTCTATAACTATAAACCTATTTTTTTACCAGATTGCCAATGGAGTGTTATTTTTGCTGGATGTATAGGTATACTCGTTTCGATGCTTTGTTGATGTGGTGTGGAGAAGGCTCGGAGTGAAAAGGATCGAATTCCGTTCCAACAGCACCTTCGGCAATAGTCCAAGCACGCATCATTACCTTTTTCGGCCACGTTTTCCGGAATGATGATTCCATTGAGCGAATTTTGAGGGAGCCAGATCACGCGGAAGATCGCCCAAAACAGAGCTGTAACAAATCGCCCCGTGCATGAGTGCACTAGGGCGGCAACCAGGCTGGTCACTCAGCGTGACAACAACCGGCAACCACGATCACTGTCTAGAGTGCACCGACTGTGAAGAAAAACTGAAGTACATGCGCGTACACATAGCGATCCGTTTTACACGTCTGTTATTTGATGGCGTATGTATTTGTATGAGCGAGTTCACAAACAATACAGTATTCCGGGTCCAGTCAAAAAATTGGACCGTTTTACAGGTCCATTTAAATGTATACTTTATTGGCGTAGGTAGTTGTATGAGCTAGTTCACACACAAGACAGTATTCCGGATTACCTCCAGTAACACGGATCCGTTTAAATCGGTCCTAAAAATGCTGTGTGAATATTACCTCCGGTAGCATCGGATCCGTTAAAAAGCATGCTGTGAAAACGGTCATTCTATGTGTGCGCACCCGATGCCCTTACGGTGAAGGAAAAGCATCGTGAGGAAACCCGCACATTCGAACAGCTGAGTGTGTAAGAGGGTAATTGCACAAAAGATCCTAAAGGGGTCGGAGTGTAGGTAGAACAAGATAAGACAAGATAAGAAGAAGAACTCGTATCTATGTTTGTAGAGTTTGCCACAGAAGTAGATGGACAGTAGTCGAAGAGCTCAAATGACCTGTACGCGGTTTCCGTTCCTGAGTCTTGGATGTTTTCTATGTATTTAAGTATATATTTCTCTACATAAGTATGTTTATAGTTGCCTACTACCCATAGTACAAGCCTAGAGCTTAGTTTGGGACTAGGTAAATGTGTGTGACATTGTCCTGTGATATTATACATTTTATTTTTATTTCTGTTGTCAATTGCTCGGGCGCCGGCCATAGAATAAGAACTTAAGGCGTAGAAGGAGCCTTAAAACGAAAGCGTCAGATCTAATACCTGTCTCGAATATTTCAATATTTATAAGTTAAAAAAAATAAAAAGTGTAGAGTCCAGTTCTTGCTAAAACTAGCCGTACACGGCAAGTTGTTATCAACTCGTGTAAACTCGTCACCAACTGGTCACCATGGTCGTAGATCATACATATACGAGTATGTAATAGTGTGCAACAGCAACGTGTACGACCATGATATTTCAGCTTATAGAACTGTCCCTTTTTGGCTCACTATATCCCAATAAGACTGTGCATATCAGCTATCTGAACGTTGCCTTTTACTTCAACGCTCCTTATATGCCATTAGTTCTTATTCTATGGCGGCGGTGCGAAAATTGCAATGTTCATTGTTGTCTAGTACCCTTAGTAAGAACTTGTGACTTGGACAACTTTTATAAGATTGTCTCCTGACGTGTTTATTTGTATCTATCGCGACACAAAGCAGATCCGGGTTATTTAATTAACTGATCATCACTTGAATAATCTGAGGAGTCGCTATGCGTTTGCCTTTTGCGGCGAACGCCTTATTATTCCATGCCCTTTACGTAAAGGCATTTGAAGATGCTGCGCGTAATGAGACCTAAGCCCTTTTAATAGTTTATAAATAATGCTAATCGTCGTTCAGTTCTAGGTCACAATATTTACTTATCTTTGGTATTTTTCCTTAAATAGATGTTTACGGCAGAATGTGCTGCTTATTTCAATTTGTTGATGTATGACATCATATTTGAAACGATTTTAAGTGACGGCTGCATATTTCATACCTACGCTTTTTTAAGCTTCTCCTTGGCTAAGAGGTATCCATATCAGACTTCAAAATACACGAGAGCCTTTATCAAATAGTGGGTGTTCAATTGAAAATAATTTACTGCTAATCAAAACCAACCTAATGAGTCCAAACACAGTGGATCTACTTTAAGTATAGCGGAGATCCACCACCTTCCGTATCTCATCATCGGACCAGGTCGATGGTGCGATATTATTTTACCTACTGTCGTCGAAAATTTCAGCTCAATTGGTCTTTGGGAAGTGGTTCAAATCTTCCTTGCAAGACGTAGTTGTGTACAAAAGTAATATAAAATTTACGTCAAATTTCAAATATATAATGTCGAACAGATGTAGATGTGTTGGTTCCCCAATGCCCTACCCTAACAAAATCATCATTTGTCAAACTATATAATTTTAAATCCTTACATTTGGCAAGGAGGTACTTCACGGCGCATTATTAAAAAAAATGTGCTCAGAAGTCTAACCTTACCTATCTAATATATTTATAAAATTCTCGTGTCACTACGTTCGTTCCCATACTCCTCCGAAACGGCTCGACCGATTCTTATGTTGTGTGCATATCGGGTAGGACTGAGAATCGGCCAACATCTATTTTTCATACCCCTAAGTGACATGAAAGAAAAAAAATGCAGCGGGCGAAGCCGCTGGCGGGTCGCTAATAGTTATTTAATAAGGCCATATAACATTATTATTATGTAATGGTTGAGTTCAAGCACAAATACGTTTATGGGAAATGAAAGTTTGTAAAATGATATAGTTTGCCAAATGATATAGTGATACAACAGGTCCTTTACTTAGGTTATTCACCTATACATTGCAAGTTAATAAAGAATGAAATGAAAAATCATCTGGATAATACAATTTCGTGCGAGATGCGTGATCCAACACTGCAGTATATGTTCGCATAACGTAGAAGCCTGTCACAATGGGTGATATATTTAATAAAACCGCACATCACTCAAGTTTGAGTCATCGCGACAGGATTCTACAGGTACACGATCAAGTTTCCTTGATTTTGACACAAATTTCTACCAATTGATAAATCTCGACCTTATTGTTTTACGACGTGCAAACGAAATTCAACTTTAGGGTGGTATACGTTTTTTTACATATATAACAGAACGCCTTCATTCCCAGAGTGGGGTAGACAGAGCTACAGAAAAATACTAACAACTCTAAACAGGCTAAGATTTTTACCAGTGTATTAGTGACAGGATGAAAGCCCATCGCCTAACAGTGTCGCCTCTTACGACATCCACGGGAAGACATGGAGTGGCACTATTCTAACCCGGCAACCACACGGGCAACAATTTTTCAACTTGTTATTTATAAAGGGTAATTTTTTAAATTATTGTACCTAATTAAGGACTAAAAATAAGAAACGGTAACTTTTACATGTGAGTCACGATAATTAACCCAATAAATGTATGATTAGTTTTCGTTACTCACATGTAAAAGTCACTGTTTCTTTTAGACCTTAACTAGGTACAATTATTTTGAAAACTACCCATAATCTGTAAAATCGCATTGCTTATATTTATAACTATAAAAGGTATACACATTTGTTTGTAGAATTATGCGTCAAAGCTATGAACGGCTTGGCCAGTTCAGGTTTGATCACAATGGACGAGGCGTGCTGTATTGGATCTACTGAAGCAGGCCGTTTGATGTCCGTGTTTTATTTGGACGTTGAAACTATGAAGAATATTATGAAGGTACGTATTTAATTTTAGGATATTTTAAATGATATAAATTACTCAACTTAAAACTATACTAATGTAACAGACCGCTACCAGTGGGCATTGTTCCAAAAATGCTGGCAGCATTGCCACGTTGAGTGGCATTGCTTAATCTTTGTGCCAAGTAAAGACCAGCATTTTAGTCACGAGTTGCTTCGACCAGGCGCTTAGAAAGGCCTTTAAAAATACGGTGTGCTCCTGGCCCCCACGGTCCAAAGGTTTCGACCCCAAAAGGCTCAAATACGTAACTTCGATCAAGTTGACAGTATTTGCAACTTTTGAATGACTCCGCTGACTCCGCCGCGAAACCAGCCCTAATACTTGTTCCGGGAAGGTGTGACGGCACAAGGGTGTCCACGCAAGTGGCATCCCAAACCAATGGCCGCCCATATTCCACGTATTTAATATTAACTCCCTATTAAAGAACGTTGAGCCTAGTGTTTCATTTTCTCTTATGTTATGAAATACGTAATCTAGAAAGTAGAGAAGGAGAGATGGTTCAGAGTTCATCTGATGGTGTACGAATTAGAACAGCCTCGGGTCGAGGCACGCACGGCTCACCTATTTTGCTCAAATTTGTACGCGCTCACGCGCTGTGCGCGAGTATCGGACGAGCGGCGCGCGGCGAGCCGTCGAGAGTCGGTCTTTTGACCGTGCTCAAAGGCGCCTCGGTGTGCGTGCCTCGCGTAACTTTGACGTGTATCTGAACGTGCCGCGGGCAGAACGACAAGTTCTAACTTGTCTGTGGGCGAGGCGCGTACAAATTTGATAAAGTTGCCGAGATAGAACAAATTGGTTCGCGAGCAGCTCGCCGCGCAGGGCGAGCATGCCTCAGGCTGAGCCGCTCAGATTCGTACCCAGCTTTATAATCAGGCTTCTATTTTATAGGTAAATTATGTTCTTGACGTGTGACGTTGATTTAAGACAGGCATCTCAATCGAATTCCGTTTATTAGTAAGGTTTTAAAACATCAAAAATGCTTCTGGGTCACTTCCCGATAAACCAACTGTAAACGGCCATCTCCATTTTTCATCGCTTGATTTAAGAGGCCACGGCCATAAAATACAAGAATCAAAAAAAACCGGGCAAGAGCTTGTCAGACCACGCTCAGTAGGTATAGGGTTCCGAAGCCGTTAAGTACTACAAACATAAAATTCAACAAGTAATAACTAATTTTCTATTTCAAGTCAATTGCTGCCGTCTTAGATGATTTTAGTAGGTATAAACACTTTAATCGCATGTATCTCAAGAACCAATGATGTCTACTTAGTCGTCATAATTTTTCCTTTAAAGTTCGTTATACTATGCTCTTTCATTCAAGATTATTTTCAGATTTTTAGTATTTGTAGTTTTGGCTGAAAAGGGGGGGGGGGGGGGGGGACACACACTTGAGTCTAACAAAAATTAGGGCTTTAAAGCTTAATATTTCATAAACGGATTACTTAATCGAAAAACTGTTTTCACAAACCCGTAATATTTTTGAAAGTCCTATCCAACGACACCCCAAGCTATAGGGAACACGAGAAAAAAAATACATCCCCACGTTACGTCTAGGGGAAGTACCCTAATTTTTTTTTTTTATGTTTTGTTGTACCACTTTGTTGGCGTGACTTATATGCATATTCATGCCAAATTACAGCTTTCTAGTACTAAGAGTTCTGCGCTAGGCTGCGGACGGACGGACGGATGGAAATGGCGAAACTATTAAGGGTTCCTAAAAAAGATGGCTTTATGTGCTTCCACGCGATGAATGCGAGATGGAGTTATTTTGCGGGCGCCTTGATTGCAGCGTCAAATTTAAATAACTGCTGTTTACTTAGGGAAATATTATAAGTTTCATATCTCCAAAGAACAGATACATCGCATCTTTAGAATTATAGTGACCTAATCCAAATATTTTGAATTTCGATTTAGGTCTCTACAGTACTAAATTTATGAGTCGAAATCGAAAGCTGAAAATGTTTGAATTAGGTCACTATAATTCTAAAAGTGCGACATATTCGTTATGGTTATTGAGATCCGGAACACGACCGACTGTACACATGTGGCCTCTCAAACACATCAAAACATTGTAAATATACTGAAATGTTTGTGCTAGAAACTGTGTACCCATATTTTATATTTTTATATCTTGTAATGTTATGCATTTCACAGTGCTTTAGTACCTGTTACTGTTATACTGTGTTATTGTTAGAAATAAACAAATAAATAAAAATAAATTGTAACATGAGATCCGAACGTTTCCACGAACCCGACAACATATTATCATGTATACAGAACGCCCGCCCGCCCGCGGTTACTAATTTATTGCCTACTTAGCAGATATAACGCGATATGCGAAAGGTCGGTTTGCAAACAAAGGCACATTTTAATTAATTGATGTGTTTAAATGCCACTTATGCCACGTAGAGGTACAGCTTAAAGTTTGGCCTAGGTATATAGTATGACATTTACACGCCGAACTACTATGCTGAAATCGGTGAGGGTGCCTTCAGAGGCTTTATTCCACTCTGTAACACAATATTACTTTTGACATGTTATCGTATTGTTATCATTATTATAACTCGGATAACTCTTATTTAATTGACAGTAATGAAGAGCAATATGGTTTCACCGAGTAGTATAGAGCCCCATGCGGGAGGATCATGATTGTCATGAACAACACCGATATAAAGACCGGGCAAGATCATGTCGGACCATGCTCAGTGTAGGGTTCCGAAGCCGTTAAGTACTACAAACATAAAAATCAACTGATAACTAACATTCTATTTAGTCACTTGGTGCCGTCTTAAATTATTTTAGTAGGTATAAACACTTTAATCGCCTGTATCTCAAGAATCAATGATATCTACTTAGTCGTCATAGTTTTCCTTTAAAGTTCGTTATAATGGTCATTTATTGAAGTTTTTTTGGCAGATTTTTAGTATTTGTAGTTTTGGTTGTAAGTTACACTTGAGTCTAACAAAAATTAACGCCTTAAAGCTTAATATTTCATAAACATATTACTTAATCAAAAAACTGTTTTCCACAAACCCGTAATATTTTTGAAAGACCTATCCAACGACACCTTACACTATAGGGTACACGAGAAAAAAAAATAACATCGCCACGTTACGTGTAGGGGTGGTACCTACTTTGTTGGCGTGATTAATGTGCATATTCATGCCAAATTTCAGTTTTCTAATACTAAGAGTCTCTGCGGTAGGCTGCGGACGGACGGACGGACATGGCGGAACTATAAGGGTTCCTAGTTTGACTACAAAACCCTAAAAAGGGAAATACCGGCAAAAGTTGGTAGGTACCATCATCGGGCATAGGTATGCAACCATAAACCAACTGTGCCACAGTGAGATTTTCTTTGATATTTTTAACGATTTGATTTACAATTACAACGTCACTGTGGGTGGGTCAGGTTGCACATAAGTACTGTTTGGTTTTATACTGTTTTATCTGACTTCCCATGGATGGTAGGTAATGTTTAAAGGGTGTACGAGTATAGGTACTATGACTGTTTCTTCTAAATCTATTTTGAAGTGGATTAGTCTCCTTCCCAGAAGTGATGTAGGCTACACACGAAAGTATCAAAACACCGACAGTGATTTTAATGCTTGCTTTTGTAACGGCCTTGTACTGCGGTGACGACCACCGAGCACAAACAAATGAACAGAGAAAGTATGAAGCATACCACAAGTCGCCGTGGCGGCAATACGCTATTCCTTTACATATGTTTCGGGGCCCACCTTTTGGATTTTATATCATTCATTACGCCTTTATCATATGAAATCCAAAAGGTGGGCCCGCTCGTTGATTAAATCGCTGCGCAAATAAATTTTAAAGTTAATCATTTATACAACGTGTTACAAAATAATCCGTAAAAAAGAAATTATGAAAGTAGTGTCAACCCTTGTATACTGTACACCTAAGATACTGAACTGACGTTATTTAATAAGGGTTGACACTATTTCATTTTACGGATTATTTTGTAACACGTTGTTTACGGTGAGCTTCAGAACTTGCCCTCCTGGACCTATTAGGGTTAATCCAGACGAGCGTATTACCTATTTGAGTTGTGAGTCGCGTAATTTCTGCCTATACAAAAGTCCAACTCATTTTGCGTCGCCGTGTGAACCAAACCAGTAGTTTTGTATGAACTGAATGTAGCGAAAATTACGCGACTCACAACTCAAAAAATTTCGCTCGCCTGGCTTCACCCTTAAAATTAATTATTTTATCAAAGAAGTAAAGGGATCTTTTCATCCTGACCAGATCGAGGGCATAGAAACCTTAGACCAAATACTCTGGGTGGTGTGCGAGAGCCACGAGCTCTCCGATATGCATTTAAGGATGGATGAGCGGCGCTGCCTCAATTTGCTCAACAGGAACAACGCGGCGGCCACCATTCGATTCCCGATGAAGGGCAAGATCAGTACAAGGCAGATGAAACTTAACTGGTAACTAAAATATAAATAAATGTCAGGGGACAATCTCACGCAAACGGACCTGGAAGTCGAAGAAATTCGAACGATAGAAAATATTAGCACACGGAAATATGTCACGATTATTTTCGCATGAACCTATTATCCCGTATTTTTGAAAGTCCTCACTCGAAAACTAGTGATTGACTTAGTAATGTATATTCACGTGTTTTGTTGTACACAGGAAGTTGATGACAGCCGGTTTTTTTTAAATCATGTTTTAAATATAAATGAACATAGGTACGACCTAATTAGAAATTGTTACTATGGCGATAATATTATTACTTTCAGTGTTTTTAATACTGTTTACCAAAAACTTTTGCTATTTAAAACTTTTTAAATGAAACGTTAATTTCGCCATTGTTTAAAATTTTCTATTGCTCGTATTTCAAAAATACGGTCTTACCGTTTACGCTCACTTTCAAGTGAAACTTTCTAGCGCTAGAAAGTCAATAATCGCCCCCCTAGTCCCAAACAGCTAAGCTCTAGGATTGCACTTGACAACGATATAAATACTTATACATAATAGAGAAATAAATACTTAAATATACACATCCATGACTCAGGAACACATAGGTACTCGTGCTCATCACACAAATATCTGCCCTTAACGAGTTTGAACCCGGGACCGCCGAAGGTAGGGTCACTATAAACTAGGCTAACACGTCGTCAAACCTACCTACCTACTCATCAAACGGTATCTCATCAAAATGCAGATAGGATATTTTTTTACAAATTGCTAAGCTGATTGGTCAACATAACCATTTAAATGATCAAAGCCTCCAGAATAAGCGATTCTTTCTTTGAGAGCTAATATCTCTTAATCAGCCCAACTGATTTTCATAAAAACCCAGCTAAGAACCATCCCGATTAACCTTTTCAACGCTATGCCATATACAAAAGACGTCACTCACACGCCAGTGACAGCTTACAACCAGAGCGAATTTTAACCATGCCTCATAGACACTTAGGTCTACTTTGCGCTGTCTACCATGACGGAAAGGTCAAACTAAAAGCTTTCTTTAAAAACATCGCGTCCATCCTCATACAGACACCCACATACCCAGATACACGGACATACAAGTCAAACTTACAAAGAATAAGGCTTTTTTTAGGGAGTTAAAAAGAGTGGCGGGACGTTTAAAACTTTTAAGTTTTCATTACCACGTCGTGACAAGTTTTTCTGTTGCACATTTGTTACAATTACACAAGTTCAAATATATTATGATAAAATCATGCATAGACGCTCTGTTGACTTAGGTACGTATTGCAATTTCTCTTTCCAGCATTATTCAAGCTGTTCTAGGCTGTCTGGTCATCCCCGAACCATCTTTGAACCAAGAAGCTATGAAAGTGATGAAGATCGCATCCAGGGTATGCACGTGTAAGTATTTAAAGTCACACACACACACACGCACACACACGCACACGCACACACAAACACACACACACACATGCATCTATACTAAAAACACTAAGTAAATAAAATAGATTAAGATCTATATTAAAATTAAGTCACCGGTGGCATGAGGACGGGTCTGGTTTTATGCGTAAGCGAGATTTAACGATGGGCGCTGAAGCCTGATTTGGCTTTTTCCTGCGGGCCCTATCGCTAAGTACTTAATCATAACTTTTCCTACCTACCTATATTAACACGGCATACTCACGACAGTTTTTAGAAGAGCGAGACCTAACACAGGTCTACTCAGACCTTAAAGGAGATCTCAACCTATAGTCTGTACTTTTAGGTATTTAAAAAAGTGTAAACAAACCAAACCACGTGGCTCTGCTCATCAACCAATCCAAGCTGTTTGGTCGAGCTTTGACGTATCAGTGTTCTGCTCCTATTGGCTGACAAACTGTCATCTGTCAATGTCACGTGGTTTTTTTGTTTTTTTTAAATACCTAAAAGTACAGACTATAATTGTACGTACCATATTTGTTAATGAAAATCATTAAAGTCGGTGTCAATTGAAATGAGCAAAGATGTAGTTTTAAACGTTGTCTTTTATTCGTATCGTAACATTTTCACTATGAACAGAAACACGCATCCAGCTCTTTCCCGCAACATTATTAATTGTATTACCAGGCTTAGTAAGATACGTGACGCGTCCGGACCCAACCCAACAGCCCCAATACTCCGCCGTGTTGAACTCGATAGTCCTCGCAAAGTGCATCGAGGCGCATCTCTGGGAGAACTCCCCGTACGTCAGCCGGCAGCTGAAGGGCATCGGCCCGACTTTTAGCACGCTGTTGGCAAGCGCTGGCCTCACCAGCTTTATGCTGTTGGAAGAAAGCCATCCTAGGGATTTGGAAAGGGTAAGTTTTTGTAATCCGTAACCAATATAAAATCGAGTTTGTGTCTTGTCTTTTCACCCATTAGGCTTTTATAGCTAGACCGCTGAAGTGATTCGGATGCGTAGAATTGGAAAAGTACCCTGACCTACCACAGAACTGCGTCATAATGCAATTTTATTTTACATGTGTTACGATTTAAATTAAAAAAAAAAAAACAGGGGACAATCTCACACAAATTGACCTAGTCCCAAACTAAGCTCTAGGCTTGTACTATGGGTACTAGACAACGATAAACATACTTATATAGAGAAATACATACTTAAATACATAGAAAACATCCAAGACTCAGGAACAAATATTCGCGCTCATCACACAAATATCTGCCCTTACCGGGATTTGAACCCAGGACCGCTGGTTTCAGAGGCAGGGTCACTCCCAACTAGGCCAACGTGTCGTCAAATAAATCGTCAATTATAATCGTTAATTGTGTCGTGAATTATAACGTGACACAGTTCCATGGTGGGTCAGGGTTCCATATTGCCAATTAAAATGTACAGGTCCACGCGAATTTGGTAAATAAAGCTCTAGAACAAAACGGTTAAAAAAAATGATAGAGTAAGTAATAAATAACTAGAGTGCTTCTAACCTAATTTACTATACTAATGTATAAGTATTCCAGCTTCTAATCTGACTTCGTGGTTAATGACTTATTTAAACATTAAAATACAACTTCTAAATGCAAATAACAATCTAATTACAGATAATGAATAAGGGACCACCGGCAGGCAATGTGCTTAAAAAGCAAGTAAGCTTATTACCGAAATACCAGCTAACTGTGACGCCAATAGACACCCAGATAATCAGCGTCCAGCTGATGCTCCTGAACCACGCATACTTGTCCGAAAATATGGACCATCTCACCGCAGGAGACAGCCATAAGAGCTACTTGATAATTGGAGATTCAGAAAATCATTTGTTGCTTTTAAAACCTTTTACGTAAGAATTAAAACTGTTACACTTAATTAACGTAAACATATTTAACTATTTTGGGCTATGAGTTACTATTAGAACTGCTAATATTACAGAGACAAGGATTTGATAAGCGTCTATGATGGGACAATGACATTTGAAATTAGAAGGAAACATATTAATGAACACACAGTCATCGTCAATTGTATTAGTTCCCAAATAGGTAAGCATTTTTCTTTAAATATTTTAGTGCATAGTAAATGGTTCAAAACTAAAACAGTTTTTTGTTTTACTTTAGCTGGAATTGACGCGCATGTTGAATATTTATTTCAAGACTTGGCTCCTCCAACACACTGTTTAAATGATTTTCGATGCCCAAATCATGAACCTCCTAAAAAAAATATCGCAAAAAAACAGTCCATTATAACCGATGTATATAAACAACGAAAGCGACCCAACACTAGTCCAAACAAAATCACACAGTGTAAAGAAAAGATTAAACGAGATAATGCTTTGACACAAAAACTCAAGGCGTTAAAAGAGTCTTTTGGTAGGACTTCCAAAGAACTTAAGAAGGATATGGGCAAATCAACGAAAATGTCTAGTGAGTTATTAAGTGACCTTTTAGACAGCCGTGGCACACCAAATAATCCTAGACAAACCCAAAACTTGCAAGAGTCAAAAGAGTCACCGGCGCCAACTGTAGATCTTTCCAACAATGTAGGTAACGCGTCATGGGAAGATACAAATATAATGGACGAAGAAGACGATTATATAGATGACGTACAGATTGACAATATCTTAAATAATATAGAAAATGAAATTACAGGAAACCATCATGGTGGTTTCCAAAATGTGGCACTACGAACAATGCCGTGTAATAATTCTAATGAAGACACAGTTCAACGAAAAGAAAAATGTGGAGGATCTAAAAATATAGACAATAAATCATATGATTTTATTGAACCCTCGTGCCGTCAATTTGGAAAAGACTTCAGAAAGCGCAAGAACATCCAAACGAAATCCAATTTCAGTGTAGTAGATTTTATTGAAAAGAAATCTAAAACTGATGTATCAGACCACGTAGACCTACAAAGTAGTGATAATAGATTTTCTGATACTATTAAATGTAACATAAATGAGTTTTTAGGACGTGCGAACGATTCAAAACTGCTTTCTCGGGAAATTGGTGACTTGTTGTACAAGAATAATGACACAGAATTACCAGAGGTACATGTCAAGGCACCTCGAACTACAGAAAACAAAGTAAAAACACAAGAAAATACCACTAAATATGTCAATGCAGGTGCATCGACCTTATCAGGTGATAATGACGATAACATAAATGTAACGAAATTTAATATGTCAACGAGTAGTAACTCTCATAATATACGACCTGAAGTTATAGCAACTGATATAGCCAAATATGGTAAATTTACGACAACAGCTGAAAATAACGCATTAATCCTAAATATGACCGCAAATACTGTTAGAAATATTGAAACTAATAAACAGTTTCATCAAACTAATAAGGATACATTGCCAGCGGTAAATGTTAGAAGTCACCAAACTATACAAAATAACACAAACGTACAATACAGCCTTAATACCACAACTGATGAACCGTCTGCTACTAATAATAAAAGACAGGAAATAATTTTGAATACAGGGAGTAAAGATATGAATTCAGAACTTAAAACGACTGATATAGATTACGACAAATCTGGCGAATTAATTATGGCAACTGAAAATAATGACCAACTTCAAAACGGGGACAAAAGAATTGCAGACACTTATAATGAAAATGCATTGGATACAAAATTGTATTCTGTGGAAACCAAGCAAGGGTTGAACTATGAAAGTACTGGATTAAACGATAACGATATTACATATAATAACATAAGAACACAAAGTATTACAACGTCTACCAAATCGTACAACGCATCAACTAACAACAACAGTCTCAAAAATAATACCCTAGGTTGTAACCAATCTGAAATTGATTTTTCCAAAAACGAAAGACTTGATGAATTAAGAGAGATTACTGAACTAAACCAATATCAAAATCCAACAAATAACAATCAAATTGATAATAATGATAATACTTCAGTACCGTTTGTTAAAACATATACTTGGCCAAAATTGACAAAAAACTGTTTTCAACAGAGGATGATACTCCATACGGATATACCTGCAATGCCTTTGATTCCCCAACTACGTACACCGGCATCAATTCCACAATACATCGCCATGCCAGATCGATTAATAGGTATAAGGTCTAAAGAAGTAACAAGATATAAACCCCCTACTGTAAATGAAAATTCAGCAGTTAATTTATACCAACATCCTGAATATCATGCCAAAAACTTGCCTGACCAGACGCTCTTTAACAACCAACGCATGACATATTCTCAAAATGAAATACCAAAACAACAACAAAATAGTTGCAATTCGCAAAATGTTCTTATAAATAATAGTAAATGCATAACATTTTCTCAAAATAAGACTGTAAACAGTCTGCACAATAGCGGTAATTCTAAAACAATAATTCCATGCTATGATGAAAATGAGACGGAGAAAACGCACATTATCGATGATATTTGTTCTCAAAATGAAGTGGTGAAACAACAGCAAAATAGCAGTAACTCTGCAAGGTTTATTCCATGCTTTGGCAAAAAAGGGAAAACGCACGTTAATAGATACTCCTATACAGCAACTAAAGTTGATGTTCATACAAAAAATGCCCTCGATCATCAACTTCGAATTACAAGGAAACTTAAAGTAGATGTTGACATAACAGAAATAGTGACTCAACAGAAAACAAAAATAAATAAAGAAAAACCCAAAAACATATTTTTTGACATAACCCCAAATAGTCGAAATGATTATAACTCTGATATTCCAAACGATGAAAGAAACATTCGAAACGTTGAAATGTCTAGAAATGAGCAACAATTAAGGATTAAAGAAAAAGCTGAAGATATTACAAATATCCAAAACGATTATATCTCTAATGTGCCAAACGATGAAATATACATTAGAAACGTTGAAATGTCTGGAAATGAGCGACAATTAAGAATTAAAGAAAATGCCGAAGATATTACACGATATGCAAATCATCATCCCCCAAATGGAAAATGCAGTGCGGAAGATAAAACAATTAATAGCATATCAATCAATGGTTTTAATCGGTCATCAAATAACATTACGAATATTTTGCAGAAGTACAGTAAAATTTTAAGGTTAGTGTTCTATAACGTAAAATATACCTATTGTAAATAAATAATCCACATCCAAGTTTAACTCTTATTATTTCTTTACAGCAAGCCGGAAATTCGTACCACACCTACCATGAATAATACTAATAAAAATGACAGTGGCTACTGTTCTTCTGCGTCAAAAACTATCGGCTCTCAATCGAGCACAGTTAAGACCAGGCGACCTTTTAGAATAAAAGACATTAATACTGCAGATCTACCTTTACCAGATGCTATAATTGAAGCTAAAACAACTGCTACCCCCATTCAACCAAGAATAAATCTAGAAACTTTAAAGGTAGAAATCAAAAACGAAAGTGAAGTTGCGTCGCAAAACATAGCATTAGAACAACCGCATGAATACGATTGTGACGTTCCAAATTACAATATCAATGAAAAATTCCCCTTGAACGAATTGCCCATTCCGGACCAAAGCTTAGACTTAGACCCTGATAAAAAACTTGAAGATGAGAATATGCTTAATCCTAAAATGCTGCTACAGTATTTTAGCACGGACAGCAGCGAATCTGTACTACCTACAGATATACTAGCCCCTCCGGCTGAATTTACTGATAATCCTGCAGTTTATTCTCCTTCTATTCCAACCCACATGGAATCGCCCAGTTTTTACGACTTGCAGAATCCTGTAAATCAATACAGTGAAGAAGAAATGTTGGACCGTTTTAATTATTCAGATAATTTGCATAGTTCGCGTGCGTCACCCAATGAGGTAGAAACATGGTGTTTGTCTCGAGAAGACGAATGCGATGACTTCGAAATGCAGCAATCTCCAGCACCTTGGATCGTTTCACCAAGAGCTGGCAGTTCGCGAATAAGCTCAGACGCAGGCTCCAGTCGTAATAGGTTGGGCCAGTTCAAATTTGTTCGTAAAAAGCAACTCAGACCCTGATGCACTTGCGCTTTGTAATTATTTCTCACCTTAGATAAAAATTTATGACTTTTGAGTATTTGGTTTCATTTGTAAACAATAAACTAAACGAAAAACAAGCTCTATAAATGGTGTTCCAGTACGGGTAGCACAAGTTGTATTTTCTCGCTTGTCGCTCAGTGCGTCTCTATTGTTACAGACTAGATAGAAAGGAAGATCCGAGCGACAAAGAAGTCGCGGACCACTTGTGCAAGCCCTCCTGGAGGGCTGGAGGGCACAGAGCGACAAGCGAGAAAATACAACTTGTGCTACCCGTGCAGGGCGGGACAGGGGAGTTTGTTTATCGCTTTTGAGTTGATATGTTTTATTGCAGTCGGGTTTTTTGTTTTGTTAAGAATTTCGTTTACTTTACGCCTTTCAGTTATAACTATTATTATAATGAATCTTAACATATTATTATGTACTTTAAGTACCACCATTTACTCAGTGTAGTTAAGTTTTCTATGATTTATTACTTCAAACTTTACTATCTTCAACCATAAAGATTGTATACTTAATATCGAACTCACCTTTTAAAGCCCTTTATTTATATAACCCACTCGAGGGTCGCAGAGTTTTTTTTTAGCCCACACATTAAAGCGCATAAAATCCGCATTTTATACCCACTGACACTCGAGCCATCAAGATGAATCTAATGACGTATCATTTATCAAAATCGGTTAGAGTAGTTATTAGGGTAAAAATTATGGATGATGTTACAAGGGAATCTACTACTGGGCCTCTATTCAAGTGCGTTATGTTATAACGATATCGTTTTTGACCTGTTTCCGTATTGTCAACGTTTTGATAACTCTTATGTGATTTACAATAATGGCGACTGTGACATAAACGATTCTTAAACGTGTCAAATACGATATCGTTTTAACGCACCTGAATAGAGGCCCTGGGTGAGATACTACACGGTAAAACCTTATTGTTTTTGACGTGTTCTGTATCGTCAACGTTTTGACAGCTCTTATTTACTTGACAGTTGTGTTATAGTGGCAAAGTAAAAAAAATACCATAACACGTCAAAGGCAATAAATATGGTTTTACTGAATTGAATAGAGGCCCTGATAGGTTCGGGATATGTCTGTTAATGGTCTTACCCACCGGTCTAGTAGGAACGATTCTGTTCACAACTAGACGAAGTTCTACAAACGGGAACCAGCTCACAAAGATTTGACAATAGGTAAAATGTCAACTGGAATGATGAATATCGAGGGTTGACATTTTATTGCTGAATTATTGTGGGTTGGGTTACCAACCCACAATAATTCAGCATAATGTTTTCAGAACTACGTCAAACTATTGAGTAATAATAATAAAAGTGTCAACCTTTAGATAAGTAGGGTGACATTATTGCCCTTCCAGACCCACCGTACCCCTCGGCCGTACCACTGGTGGTACTTTGACCAATTATTACTATTAAGATCGAATTTAACGAAGTCGACGGAGCTCTGCTCTCGCAGAGCTCCTACTTCTGGATAGTTTGGCCCTCCGGGCCTGCTGAAGAACTAACATAACCTAAACCTACCTCATATTTATGAAACAAATTTTGGTCAGTGGTACGGTTTAGTGGTACGGTGGGTCTGCACCCAAAAGCAATATGGTGGACCTTACCGTGGTTTCACAGAGTCAACGAAGTCTATTCAATGGAAACTGAAAGTCTTACTAAACCTTTGGTATGCTGGAGGGGAAAAAAGTAAGTTCCAGTCTTCAGATTCTATATGAGGGCTTCAGCATGCTAAAGGTTAATAAACTGACATTGGCTGGGATGGTCGTCTCAAAGACCTCAATATTGACGGTGTTCTTTGACTAAGTACCCAGAAGTAGGAGCTCTGCGAGAGCAGAGCTCCGTCGACTCCGTTAAATTCAATCTTAATAGTAATAATTGGTCAAAGTATACCACCAGTGGTACGGCCGAGGGGTACGGTGGGTCTGGAAGGGTTGCTTTTGATATGGTACCGTCTTGTGATCGTTGTATGATAGCTCTTTATTTACAGTAACTGTGGCAGAGTGGAAATCAATGACATGTCAAAAGCAAAACAATATGGTATGGAACAATGGAGTAGAAAGGGGCTGGGTGGTTTTTCGGCGCTTTAACCGGTCATAGTATTCGCGTATTGTTTCAGATAAAATAACTTTCTTCTTTTAACCTTTTCAACGCCAACGACACCTGTTGTCATGAACCGTCGTGCCTACAACGCCACCGACTAGTTGTCACAGGTACATTTTAAAAGAGACGTTAAGTATTTCGTAAGGATTAAGTCAAGTTTTACTTAACTTAATACATCTTTGGGGTGTATGTGACGCATTCGTATTTGTCGTAAGGCGATGAAAAGGTTAAATGGAATCAAAACTACCCCTGGGTTTGCTGTTTTTTTTTTACATCAAATGTAGCTTAACTTAGTACAATGACAACGGTCGAAACGCCTAAATGTTCTAGTATAAGAAAACTTCAAATTACATTTAAGCAACATCCAAATTTTATTCCAAGTAGAGCAAACAGTGCATTGACAAAATCATAACTGTACGGCAGCATTTTATTCCATAAAAAATACATACAACTATGCAAATGCGAATCGAAGTGTTCACAATAGTGACAATATTCTACTATTAAGATTATCCTCAAGATTAATAAAAGTAAAACCAAGACTCACTAAACACAAAACAAACAATCGGCGCCCAGCTGTTCTGGCAGTACCATTATTTAGTCGGTCTTGGTTGAACAGAACTCCAATCCTTTACTCTGGTAAGTCTTTTCTAAGTTGAACAGTGCGACTAATAGGGGCAGGTGGAACGCACACCATTCAATTTAAAAGAAACTCGGCGCGTGCAGAATCCTCGTCGTTGCCTCGCCGTCTCGGAAGCACTGACGACGATGCTGTACAGGTAGAAATCGTTACAACCTCTATACTTTGCATTAAAATAATGCCCATTTTCACAGGCAAGGGATCCTAACTCCGCAACCACTAATACCAGTGATATTATTCACCCTGACACATAGTTCTCAGCTTCCCTGCAAAGTTTTCCATCATGCATTCAAAAGAAACCTAGACAGTGACTGGATAAAACATAACAAAATCAATTTTCATTCCTGCCACTCACGAGTCATTTGCAATATCCAACCCTTGCACTTTGTAAGAAGATCTTTACTTCAAGGTAGGGACTACAATCTCGCAGCTTGTTACAAAGCAAAGGTCGGGCGGTTCGTCAACAAGACAAAATACATTACTAGCTGAGAATACTTTTCCGTTTAATGCTCAGCATGTTAGATACTCAAAACACACCAGACTAAATAAATACTCGTAAATTAAGGAGCACCTGTTAGGGAGAAAACCTGATCGGCTACGCCATGATTATAATATACATTAAAAGCTAAGATTTAGTTTATTTGTGGTAAATTGATAATTATAGTCTTTTTAAATATGAATGCAAAAGATTTCTAGAATAATGCTGAATATTAAACTGGAAATATTATAATCCACACTTTTTTTGTTTATTTATTAATATTTTATATTTTTTTTGTTTTTTTTGTGTTTTTTTTTTAAGTAATTTCCACGCTGGGAAAATTACACTAATTCTATGCAAAGTATAGCTTGTATTATATTATATGACCACTCCATACTTTGTTTCATTATGTTTACGGGCTATGCAATTTACCCTCGCACGTTGGCAGTAATAGTACAAGTGAGAAGTCACTTGCTGAAAAAAATTTCATTATAACGAAGACAAAATCAATTCAAACGTCCCAAACACAGATACATGTTAAAAATAATCACAAGTAAGATACTGCAAACATGCCAGTTATAAAGCATAGCCCGAAGTGCTATCGGCACTGGCGAAATGCCATATTCAAATGGGAAGTGGTGATAAAGGTAGTGTTCGCAAAACCTGGCGACATCAATGCGAGGGAATCGGTCGTAGGAGTAACAATTCATTAAATAAGTCGATTCATGCAGCCCGTGGTGTTGATGTCGCGAGATGTTGTCTTCACTTCTTTGTCATGATCTTGAGGTACTCGAGCGCGTTCTGCGCGGCCGAGGCCTGCGCGTCCTTGCTGCTCAGCCCGTTGCCGTAGCACACGGCCACGGGCAGCGTGGACAGCTGCACCAGGCACTGGCAGCGGCCCGTCATCGACTTCTCCTCGATGTCCACATAAGTCACCTCGAACGACTGCTCCGAAGCGATTTCCTGCAGGAACTGGACGAAATTAAAGTCCTTGTTGTTCAGGGGAGTCACCTGAAATTACATTGTTTTTCTTTGACATATAATATGAAAAATTACAAAGTATATTAAACTTCATCTAACAGAAAGCATGCATATTAAATTTGCAAGTTCACAGGTATATGTCTATGTTAATGTTAACCAAACCCATGCATAATAATGAAATTCTGTCATACCTGCAACTTGGCCAGGTTGGGGCCGACAGACTGTTTGAGATGTTTGTGAAACTGCGACACCTTGTGGCTGTGACTTGTAGTCAGTGTGGAGATTTTACTATCTTTCAGGTCGGCATAACGGGCCGCGACGCCGCCCTAAAACATAACACGAATTATAAAAACAGTTTTGTTGACCTCAGTGACCCTTTTGTTTCATTCGCGCTCGCAGGAGCCGACCGAAAGATAGTAAAATACCTGGCCAAGTGCTAACAAACCTTTAAAAGAATGACACAAAGGAACCACTTGCTAGTCATGGCTGTTAATAAATTTGGAAAAAACTAATTATTAGTCACAAATGAACCTCTATTAAAGTATTGTAGAATAACTTGTTGAAAACCTAAATCTATAAATAATAATTATCCTAGTTAAGATACTCCCTAATTAATGTCCCCTGTATTAGTAGCATTTTGCTACCCAATCATCAATGTAAGTTACATTTATTTGCCTGACAAGTGTGCCATCTTACCAATCTTGAAATGAAAATATGTATTATTTAATCACAAATGTTTGTTTACATCTTTAAAATTTTAGTGACTACTAGTCTCCAAAATATATCTTTGGTAACGTTTCGTAGCTGGCGACAAAATGGCAATCTAAAATTCCGTTTGTAGCTGGCTACGTAATGGGCCTGCGTAGTGCCGTTTAGTGCGTATTTCAAAGCTGGTTACCAACCGCAGTTACGAATCGATAATGGAAACGTCCCGTTTAGTTGCCAGTTACAAAACGGGATCTTTTTCCCCGTTTCGAAGCTGGTTACGAACGTTTAGCAACAAAACGGTACCAAACGGAAAATATGTCCACCCATATACATACATACATGTTTTTAAAAACTATGGCCACCTAATACCATAATTGATTTTACCACCAAGTTTATACAATTTTAATAGGTGTGTAATAATTTTGTTCCATGCTCAAAATCGATATTTACCTCCTCATCAGGCTGGAAGGACTCCGGAGGGTTGTCCTGGAGAGCCTGCCACATCTTGTAGGCGGCTTGACGCTTGGCAAGCTTCTTGGACTTGCCCGTGCCTATTTCACGACGCTTCAACAGAGTGCAGATTATGGTGAACTGACGCTCGTGAGGCAGCCCTGATTACAAATTACTTTTTTAAGAATTACACATCACACAAAAGCTATAGGAATCAGGTGAGACGGTATGTTTGCCATTTGATAAGAATAAGATCTATTTTCATTACAACACTATGAAGGTATGTTTTATAACTAACCTAATTAAGTTCCTAATTCAGATTCTGTTCCGTTTTGTTTATTCGAACTAACTGTGATTATGTCTTCCTTAATCTAAGATTTCTAAATGTAGACGAGCGACTTTTTCCCCCTCATATCATACAAGATTAAAAATATACAAACAAATTATTACCCAACTTTTATGCTTAAGTTAAAATTAAATTTTACCTGCAGAGAATCTTTAACCAACTAGAAACTTCCAATAACATCTACATTTTTAATGTGTGCCAATTTACTTCATGTCGTTCTAGACTTCAAGTGCAAATACTTACGCCTATTAACATTGTCATCATTCTCTGCATGGTAAGACGGCGGAGGCCAGAAGCGAGACATGCACAGCTCCTGCAGCCATCCTACAGGGTTACCCATCAGCTTATCTTCAAAGGATGAAACAACAGCACCACTGCAAAAAAAAATGTGGACGATAAAGCATTAAAGAAAAGGCTATGGTTTAATAAGCAGGACTGGTAGAAAAGTAGCAACTTATTGTTGATGTGCAGCATAGCCCCGCTAATAAGCATTGATATAAAAATATCTTTGTTCAAGGGTTTGTGTAAAACCGAAAAAAGAATATTACCCCCAATTTTAAGTCCCTAGTCACTAAAGCTGTGCATTACTTTTCAGTAAGTCAAAGTAGCGCAAGCTCGCTTTTGCATCCACTAAAAAGTTCTAATTTTCTTATTTTTTTCCCATCACTACATTTAACGTAAGTCACTACACATACAGTCAGTATACATCTGTCATAGTCCTAAATCAATATTTTGATCACAACTGCATTCACTCTGGCTCCCCCAAGACACAGGTTCAGCCTAGTTTGGGGTCCGCTGGATACTTACCATTAAGACATGTTTTATTTTTGAAAATAAATATGTATATTTGTATTGTTATACCAAAAAAAAACAGTACAAAATTTATTTATTTAATCTTAATAATTATGTAAACTATATTTAATGCAATAAGGACAGAACATTTTGATTCATATTATATTATACTTGTCAATCTTTACACTATAATAATACAAATAGAAACAGTAATAATTGTCAAAGACTACTTACGCTTCTGGCACAGTGCCATTGGCCGGAGGATCAGCCGGTGCAGCACCTGTAAGCTTGTCCAGCAATGCTTTAGCTGCTGAATGCTTAGCTTCTTTCTTAGATCGCCCAGTACCCATGGCTATAACAAAAATAATATTTTAATTTAATCTATAATCAAAATTTGCTACACAGAATACCAACTTCAATATTGCAAACATTTGTGGAAAAACTCCAGTTAAACATTGGTCAAAAGGTACAGAAATGACATTGGTATGAATCGACTTATTTAACGAATTGAAGTGAGAACAAAAGTCCCTATGTGAATCCAGTCTTAGTCGAGATCACAGAATTAATTACTCGCCCTAAAGACTCCAACTCAGCAATCAGTATCACAAGTACAATTAAAAAAAAAAGATTAGACTAAGTTTTTGTTTCTCCAGTTAATATATAAATAAAAGTTAATTATCCTCATCAGGGCTCTGCTAGTTAAGTCAAACATTTATTAAATAATTCAATAACTTCAGAAATTCAAAATTAAAATCTGCATAAGGTAAAGGTACAATACAATACAAATATTCTTTATTGAACACCAAAAAAAAACCAGGTACCTAATACCATCTATGATAATATTATAAAGAGGTCAATTTGGTGAGTTTGTAGGAGGTAATATATCTACTGACTTAGTACTTTTAATTCAGTTTTTTGGTCCTTTTTTTATGCTAAGGAGAAGGCACACAAGCACTGAGGCTACCTGATAGTAAGTGGAATCTAAGACCCATAAACATTTTAATTCTCAAGACTATAATCATAACATTGTAATCCATGGAGGATCCCAAATATGTTGCCAACCCTGAGGACTAAGATACAATGCGTCTATTCTCTAAGAAGCTGTCAGGTTTAGCTTGTAACTTGATACTTTTAGTAAGAGGAACTTATAAAATTCATACATTTGTAATCATAGTCCTTTAAATTTGTTTTATTATGTTTTGATGTTGCCAAGTTGCATTGATGGCAGAATAGCATCCTATAGCTTAACAGTTATTATAATCACACATGTGCCATGGCTGTTGAATATTGAGTTGACATTCTTATCAATAAAACAAAAACATCAATTAATTAACTTACCAACCAAATCAGCAACAGTTACTCGGTAACGGAAGGTAGGCTCATGAATCATGCCTTCAATCTGCACCAGTTCATACTTGGGCACAGTCCCGCGACGAGCCAGAAGCTCCTGCAGCACTGAAACCGGGGTCTTCATTGGAAGAGATTCCATTTCCTATAAAAAATTGCAAAATTAATATGGTTTGATTACATAGCAGTATCAGTTGCAGTCTCAAATGTACCAAACTTTTATGAGGCCAAATTGCTGGTATTTAATTTTCTCAATAAATAGTAAAGTACTTAGGTAGCTATAATGTAAGAAAGTCCTTGAATACCAGTTATTAAAAGTAATACAGTTAAATCAACACATTGACTACCAAGCACTATATTATTTCCATACAAAACAGAAAGGCCTAACAGGACACTATCAGTCAAAGTAACAAGTGTTTTAACAGAATTTGGAGAATATTGTACCTACACGGTTAAACATTTGGTTAAGATCTGATACAATCATATTATTATGAAACAACTAATTCACATTTTTTTTGTAATTTTGGCGAGTTTTTAAAGTAAAGGGATAGCTAATTGCATATGGCAGTCCATAACAAGCCGGATTTTGAAGTAGCTAGGTTTTAAAATTCTCAGAATCAAATTGGTAGTTCCAGAAATTTCCACGGAGAAACAATTGGCTAAAAGTTGCTAATATTGTTATAGACCGAGATAAAATCCTAACAAAGTCTTAGCTTTTGCCCAGCAGTAAGATGCTAAATATAGACTTCACATTCAACTTAATTGGCCACTGGCCTCAGTAAAAAGCACCTACATTATTAATATTAGACTGGACTGAGTAGAATGAGGGTAGCCTACCCTCTTAGCTGCTTCATCCAGCGGCAGCCTTTCCAAGTTGTTGGGCGGTTTGGGGCGGTTCTGGTAGCGGCGCCGCGGGCCGTGCTGTGCGTGCTCGCCGTCGGGCCCCGCGCCGTGCACCGGCAGCCCGTGCGCCACCGGCACGCCGCCGTGAACCACGCCGACCGCCCCCACTGCGTGCGGGTGCACCACGCCTCCCTCCATCTGCTTCGGGTTCGACACGGACATTATAACACTACTGCTAATAATATTAGCCTCTTTAAAAGAATCTAATATAAACAGCTACGATCTAGCCGTGGCGACCGCTCTCGTCACATGTGACACGAACGGCGGCCATTACGGTAGTTCAAGATGGCTCCAGTAAATGGCATGCCGGACGGCCGGTCAATTAACCCTAAAACCGTATATAAATGAGAAGAAAATACGAAAAAAGAAAGTAATTGAAAATGTGGACCACCTCGAATAAAACAAAAAACGTATAAGGACAAGAATTAGTTACGATGACGGCTTACCTTACTCATAAGGGGATATTGAAGTGCTGATAGTAACTCAAAGAAAAACGAACAGCGGCGCCCGATCTAATACTATGAAGAATCCTAGAGTATTTAACTACCGATTCTTCATTAACTGACCGTAAAATCCGAATAAGTTCAAGTTCAATGAACGCTCTAGCGCAGCACGCCGACACGGATACGGCACATACATAGATAAGATTTTTTTTTGCTACGACAGAGTCGATAGAGAAGGTAAATTTTGCTCACCTGTTATCATAGACAGTAAAAAAATATTATACCTTTTATAACATAAACTTCCAAAGTTACATAATTGTGAAGCAAAAAATTTATTTTTTGAATTTGAACGAAGTTTAAAAAATCTTCAGTCCAGCAACCACCACAGACAGTGATAGTCAATAATATCATGAGTCAAAATGTAGTAAACGGATATTGCAATATTCGCCCTGTGTTTAATCGTATTTTTGAAATGCAATCTGTTCTGGGGGGCGGTTTTTGAAGCTCACCGTCGAAAAATGACAAACTTTGAAATCAACTTGTGCAGCGAGCAATATGAGCGGGCCCACATTTAGGATTTCATATTATTATATCGCCTTTATCATATCAAATCCAAAAGAAGTGCGCAATCGTAGTACATCGCTGCCTTAATTGTTTTTAAAACTAGCCATTTTTAGTCGGTGAGTTTTTAGAATTGCCTCCCTTAGTAAAGTGATAATAGTTTGGCTTCGTGAGTGACAGGTGGAACTACAATATTCTCAAGTGGCAACCTACATTTTTGTTGCAAATTGTACTATAGCAATAGAAAAAAAAAAACCATTTTTTATCATTCTTTATGCCAGCTTATATCAACTCTTAAAACTTTCATTTAACAAGCACTCAGAAATCCCAACTTTAATAGTCGTTTTTGAAGAATTATTTATCCTCGGGCACAGCCAAAATTTTAAACCCTCACGGACATTTTCTACAAAACATTAACTTGGTGACGTGTGGTATTACAGTAATTCTGAGTTGGCAACACTGACAACCACTAATCTCTTTTTGCCTATTTGGCAAGCGATTATTTAGAAAAGTCGCTTTTTTATCGATTAAATAAAAGCCTTGGATTCCTTCTAGCCATAGAGTATCAGATTGTCCATTTGTTTTTGTAATTTTTTTTCATGACGTCAATCCTTTAGAGTAAGTTACCATAGACGTGACGACAAGTGCGTACTAGAATACCGCAAGGTACAGAGACATAGTACCACAGAATGAGGACTAAAGGCATAGAAGGAGCGATAAAATAATAGGCTACATATAGATAGCTGATATGCACAGTCTGATTGGGATTCAGTGTGCCAAAATGAGACAGTTCTATAGCTACAGCTACACTAAAATGTCATGGTCGTACACTGTTGCACACTAACACATTTTTTAAAGCCTCATATAATGGCACCTAAAATGCACCATGAGAAATCCGTCCACCCGTTTGGATGATACGAGGTAATAAAGAATATGTTATATATTTATAAAACTACAAAATATGTCGATATCGATATTATTGTTTCGTCCGTCCCTGTTGTAAAACTTAGTCTGTCATGTAAACCATATCTCCAAACATTACATATGTAACAGTGTGTGTGTGTGGTTAAGAATTATAAACAATTATTTTTAGAGTTGTTGGTATTTCTGTAGCTCTGCCTACCCCACTCTGGGAATAAAGGCGTGATGTTATGTATGTGTATGTGTAAATAAAGCTTCAAACTTCGTTGACATCGTCCTACTAACTATCGTAAAGAACATGGTCAAATATGGAATTAACAATTTCGTATGGTAAAACCACAGTTTGCGTAGACAGTGGCGCCTTTGAGAGCTTCTTTTGAAATTTGGTTGCACGTTTACTCCAAGCGCCGATTCTGGGTGGCAACCCGCTAGTGTTTGCTGCGATAAGTAGTCTTGAACTGTTGTCAGGCCATGCGGGAGCACGCGTGGTGGGGATGAAGTTACCCTTCTAATAGTAGGTACTTATTCTTATGGTATTACCTAAACGAGACACGAAACAATAAGACAATGAGTAAATTAAAGAGTTGCATTGACACGGAAAGACATGAATATCTTTATAGACTATCATACTCCGCGTTTACGTTTTTTAGGGTTTCGTACCCAAAATCCAAACCTCTGTTGTCCGTCTGTCTGTCTGTCATCAGGCTGTATCTCATGCACCGTGATAGCTAGGCAGTTGAAATTTTCACAGATGATTTATTTTTTTGCTCCTATAAAAACAAATACTAAAAACGCAATGAAATGAGTATTTAAGTGAGGCTCCCATATAACAAACGTGATTTTTGTGCCCTATTTTGCTCGATATTAATAACAGCAACAGGTAGACGCTTGAAAAAAATCTATGAACATTTAAATGTATGTAAAATAAAAAATAAAAAAAAATCTCATTTAAGGGTCAAAACATCAAACGTGAATTACGACGTCATTAATCTCATACATCAAATGTGATTTTATTTAAAGAAAGGTTATTTAGTGTATTTCTTATGTTGTACAGATTATGGAACGGAACCCTACGTGCGCGAGTCTGAGTTGCATTTAGCCGGTTTTTCAACGTTTGTTACGAAAACTTGTGCCAAACGATGGAGTGAAGTGTTGCTTTTAATAATTTTAATGAATGTTGTTTGCATTTACGTGTGCTTTTGATGACGTCGCAGACTTCTGTGATTTGAATTGTTATATTTTCGGCTGTAATAACCGCAGTGCTCGAAAATATGAAAACAACCTTTCACCGCTTATAATTTATCATGATAAACCGCCTGAATAAGGAAGGCACTCAATAATAGAAGTTTTTTTTTGCTAAAGGTGTATTGCTGTGCTATTGCTAAGTCAAAGGGTATACGCGAGTAGCTTGTCTAGGTAATACTAAGTCTAATTTTCACGCGAGTGTTTTACTTGTACTAATAGGGTATTTGCCTAGTTTGTGAAAAGTACTTATACTTAATTAGTGATCCATTTTATGATAGTAAAAAAAAACTCGCACGGATATTAACCCGATAACAATAATAAAACAATAAATAAATAATTGCCTTAACTCTTTACAGCCAAAACGACATCTTTCTGTATGATCTGTGTTATGACGTCATATTACACTTATGTCAAATGTCATTCAACCCAACGGACAATTTAAAACTTCAAAAAGTGGGGTTATGTTTGTGTTTACCTACTATGCTATCCATTCAATGCAGTATTGTAAATTATGATATTATGATACATCAATATGAGTTTAAAATCTTATTACCAGTATTGTATAGTGCCTAGCTGCGTAAATAATTCAAAACGAACACCTGCAAAACTATTTATTCCTGTACCTCGGGATATAATTACCTGGCAGTTTTCACGCTCCTGAATTCAGCGGAACAAAAATTAGGATTCGCCGCGAAAAAAGTTGCTACCATTATTGTGTCGATTTTCGGCAAATTGACACTGTCTGCTTTGGTAAATGTGTTCACCAAAGACGCCATAGCTGGATCTTTCTTTATTGCAATGTATTTGCTAACGGCTAACCCAGTAGGTATGAGATAATGTACGTTTTTTCGCCAGTAGACTCAAATTCAAATCTTTGTTTACAGTAAACGCAGACAGAATGAATCTTGTCATGTCACAGTTGTCACTACAGATTATAGGATATGTCTAAAGCACAGATTATAAGAGTTGTCACTGTCTCGAGTTGATGACACAGATAGTATGATAAAAAAAATCATTAAGTAAGATGACGTCACGCAATCTCATTGGTGTTTCAATATAGATTAAAAATCTTTATTTTATTATAAGATATATAATAAAATAACGACTTCATTATATTAAATAAAAACTATAATCATAATCCTCGTCATTAAAACTAGCAAAGCATCTTTGTTTATTATAACCACAGGCAAGTACCCTATTGTAGTATCTACTTTGTGGGTAAATTGTTGCCTGCTCTAAATTTACCCGGCTAGTAAGTAATGGGACAAATATGCTCATGGCTCGGCCGAAATGAAGTAAATCCTGACACCTAATCATCCCAGTACAATTTGCCTATTCTTAGGTTTGAGGTTATAAGTTGTACTGGAATGACAAGTGTCAGGATTTACTTCACAACGGCCGGGCACTATAAGAATAATGGTCCGTTTATGGGCCGTTAAGAGGAGGCCAATAATCGAGGCAATCCATTAAGTCAAGCCAACATTGGGATTTCCTAAATGGAGACACTCCAGTACTTAGGCCAGTCCATTTCATTAAAACGACATCTTTTTTTTTAAAGTCACTACCTTCCCCCGCGCGCGGTGGATTGTCATTCACAATGCAAGCAAAAATTTATGCGTTCGCACGATGCATGTCATTGATTACTTACTACGATACTCCAAAGAAAATATAACCACTCCTATAAGATGGCCGATTGAAAGATGTCCGGCTTCTTTTCTGTTTTTTGATTTACTCTAGGTACTCACTTGACAATGGCGAAATCGAAATCACTGCGAAATATTGCGGCGGTAATAAAAAAAGAACAAGATGTAATAAATAACGTATATTTTTATGCTGTTCAATTAAATTTATTTGATGAACAATTTAATAATGCTGATGGGCCATTTTTTTTAAAGTTGTACACGGGGTTTTTTGTTGGCCCATACTTTGATTAATATTTTTCATATATTTGGAGGACCTTATTTAATGAAGAAAAAAAATATTTATATTCACATTTAATTTGCAATAATATTAAGTGTAATCTGTTTTTTATGAGATATGGTAAATATTTGATAAAAAATATTGTTTGATAAAAAAACTACTATATTTTGCTGTCCCAACTCGATGGCTGATCGTAATAGGGCATTTTTATAAAGTGTTGGTACAAGAAATCAATGACGGCTGAATATTATCAAATTTATAGTACCTTAACGATGTAGTTATTAAATTTTCCATTAAAAATAATACAATATATATTTTAAATTCATAAAACATATAGGAGACGGAAATTGAATTTTACGGAATTGTCCATTCCGAAACCGCTATTTGGTTGTTAAACTTGAAATATTTTACTACTATTTGTTAGTGTATTATTCAACCTGGCAACACTGGACAAAATAGCTTGGGCTGCCATGTTGTGCTTGAGTTAGTTTGCCGAAAAGAGCCATCGTAACGACACGTGTACGCTGCAGTAACATTTTGTCATTCCACGATCCGAAACCAAATTTTCATGTAAATAAATAATAAATCATTATGATGATATTTTTCACTATATTAATGACGTATACAAAACCAGATTTTCAATATTTGTATTCAATTTAATGTTTGTTACCTATGCAATATATTTAATGAAAATTCGCTAGAGGTAGTGTTACGTTACTTACATTCCGAAACCCGAAGGTCGGTTTCGTAGAAGTGGAATGAAAAAGGTAACGGAATGGAAGTATAAAGCGGCATACAGAATAATAGTTTTCATAATTTTGTTCAATTTTAAAAGTATAGGTAAATAACTTGATAAAATATTGTACCTATTATGTTGTGCTAATTTATTTGGTAGTGACGAAGTAAATCGGTTCTTTCAGGGCCCCTAAAATGATTATTTACGCAGACGTGGATTACTTCTTGACAAGAAGCAAATTAATGTCGTTGGCTCCGTCAACGTGGTCATGGAATACTACATATTTCGTACTATCACAAAAATGTAATGGATGTGATTTTAATAATATTTCTGATATTAATAAGCCGCTTCATTTTATTATTAACAAACAACAGGTCAAAAATCTGTTGTCATACACATGTTTTAAATTCGTATACCAAATTTCACTGACATATCCGAGTTTGAAGTAGGCGATTCATATAATCATAATCTTACTTTAATTTCGGGTAACTTCAATGAAAACTGTCCAAGTAAATTACGCTTAATAAGTACCTACATTTTTTTTAAATATTATTTGTTTTGCTGTTGTTGTGAATGAGACTTTAGAATTCATTCCGTTACCAGTTTAATTCTTTCCGTGACTCGTCCCATGTGAGAAATAGTTTTGTAACCAAAATATAAAATAATTTATTGATATAGCTACTTTTGATTATTTTTATATTTTTTTTTAGGTTTTCTTATCTTAATAATAATTAATCTCATTAGATAAATCTTTAAGAGAATATGATAACGGGGAAAAGTTCAGTTTATTTTGGCACAAGAGTAACGTAATGGAGATATAAGTATCTCTCAAAAAAAAGGGTTTACATATAATGTTCGATTAAAAATGTAAATCCTTAGATTACACTAATACAAAATTTAATAAACAAATTGGAAAATTATAATTCTTTTGTTTTATTTTTTAATTTTGTAAAAAGTTGGTCACGGAATCGAACGACAGCTTCTCTCCTACTCGAAAAAAAACAGTATATCTTCTATCTTAATAAGAAATCAAATAAACAACTTATATTTTATATAAATTTACATATCAGAGTATCCGTTAACATTAGTTAAAATCATTTACAATAAAATTGATTTTTAATCTAATTTTTTTCAGTGTGTACAACTTTAAAAAAAATGGCCCTGATACATATTTTGTACCATGATTTATGTTTGTTGTAGTCAAGTAATATTTCAAGATCACCGAATATTTATTAATTCTCGGACAATATTAGGGTATTTTTTAAAATGAAGTTCTTACCTAGTTAAGGACAAAAATTAAGAAACGGTAAGTTTTACATGTGAGTAACGAAAATTAGTCATACATTTATAAGGTTAATTTTCGAGACTCACATGTAAAAGTTACTGTTTCTTAATTTTAATACTTAACTAGCCGACCGCCCCGGCTTCGCACGGGTGCAATGCTGATACTAAATATACCTACTTACTACAGAATGTCCTTATAAACAACGTTTACAGCATTTTTGTCATTAGACAATACACACATGTTTTGTTTAGCGGTTACTCTTGAAAGAGCGACATATATATATCGAGAAAGTTATAGAACTTTCTAGATCATTACAGCTATTTCCAGAACTTTCTAGATCATTCCAGATCCAATACAACAGTTTTACACAATATAGAACTTTCTAGATTATTCCAGAAAGTTATAGAACTTTCTAGATTATTCCAGAAAGTTGTAGAACTTTCTAGATTATTCCAAAAAGTTATAGAACTTTCTAGATCATTACAGCTATTTCCAGAACTTTCTAGAACATTCCAGATCGAATACAACAGTTTTACACAATATAGAACTTTCAAGATTCTTTTAGAAAGTTTTAGAACTATTTAGAACATTCCAGACTGACTATCACACAATTTGGAGTTTGTTAGATCATTTCCGGAAGTTCTCATAAGTTAGAAAAGGACAGATATATATTTTTCCACATTTTCGCCACCCACAACCACCCACTTCCACCCACCGCGACCAAACTCCCTTACTCCCACCGGGAGACCAAGGGGTATTTACCACCCCAACGGGAAGTTGATTGGAGTTCGTGGAGATAGAGAAAACCCTGTCTTTACGTACAAACATTAGCATTTTATATATATATTTAGATTTAGATTAGATTAGATTTAGATTAGGTACCTACAATTAATTAAAAAAATACACATTAAAGATAGTTGCAGACGAAGTCATGCTTTTTTACCGACCAATTATATTACTTTCAAGATAACTAATTACCTTCTGGCCAGGTGTACTACCCAATAGGTACCTAGCCGTGATGGGGGTCAGGAAAAACAAACACTCGTAAAATTTAAGCACTTAAGTATATTTACTGCTTGTTTGAATGTTGATATTCTTAGAGCTACAGTGATTGATTATGTAGGAAGACAATCACGTCGGGGTCACCAATGCAGGAAGAGAGGACAATAGAGAGATCTCTCTCCAGGCGGGTGTTATGTCTGGGGACCGAAGTCCATTTGGATGAAGTTGGAAGTTGTATAAGTCAACCGACTCAAGAAACTTCGTTAGCGCGATGTAGCGCACTGTCAGATTTAGTTGCGCTGTCTGACGCTGGTGGCGCTGGCGAGTTGTTTGTTACAAGTTGTCACTAGATGTCGCTAGGTCGCCACAATTAACCTACACTAAATAATAATAAAGTTTTATTTGTCAAATTGAACAAGAATTATTAAATACATGGCCGCAGATGCGATGATCTGAAAATAAAACCAACATTAAGATCATTGGCAAGTATTGAGAGATTTGTGGAAATTTACATCAGGCTTGACTAAGGCCCGTATTAATAAACTCGTCTCGGTTTAACTACCCATCTCCTAGATACGTCAAACCATAGAAAACTGTCATTATTGACGTATCTTGCGACGGGTATTTAAACCGAGATCTGTTTATTAATACGGGCCTGACTAATTAAGTTCAAGCTATCTACATTTCAATATTCATTATAACCCGCCCAGTTTATCGCTGTGGATAAAACGTGGCTCACTTTCTGACAAATATGTAAGTGCGATAGTGACAGATTATTTATCCACAGCGATATACGCGATCATAATAAGCCCGCAGCCTTTTCAACATAAAATAGTAAAATACGTACTAAAACACATTATTTTGTAATTTATAATATTAGTGTGATTAATGTGATAAAGTCCGTGTGGTTGCCGGGTTAGAATAGTGCCACTACATGTCTTACCGTGGATGTCGTAAGAGGCGACTAGGCGATAGGCTTTCAACCTGTCCCTTTTACTACATTGATTGCCAGATATGAAGTTAATGCTGACACCTGTCATCACGGTACAATTAATAACCTCAAACCCAATAATAGGTTATAAATTTAACTGCGATGACAGGTCTCAGGATTAACTTCTTGTCAGCCGGGCACTGTCGTATACTGATTGTGCAAAATAGGGTTACAGAATTATAAACAAGTATTTTTAAAGTTGTGGGTATTTCTGTATTTAAACGACATCACCCAGCCGCCCGCGTGGTGCCACACTACCACCACTTTTATATATTGTAGAAAATAATTAAAAAGTTACTTTGTCTCACGCTCGCAGCAAAATTAGATTTTGCTCACTGTCTTTAAACTGCAAAACCGGCCTTTTTGAGGTGCTGAGGTGAAAAATAAGTTTTGGAACGACCTACCCGTAAAATCAAGCAAGCTCTAAACTAGTACCTATTCCTTTAGAAAGGAAATTCGCGATTTTTTTTGCAGGCATCATCTTGATATAGGCGAAGGCTACACGTACAATAAATACTGTGATCTACTCATAAAGGGTGAGGACTATTAAATTGTCGCCATTTGAATTAACGTTTACAAAATGAAATAATGTTATAATAACTCTTTTTTTTTATTATAAGAAAGTTCAAGACGTAAAATAGATCAGCTAACACAATTAAGGTTTCTCCAGAGCACGACGAGAGAATTCGCGGACTTTACTCTTCACGCGACTCATAGAATTTTGTACGGATTCATTAGTGATCAGTTTTGTACATTTCATCCACTTTTTTTTAAAATCGGGCAATGATGTGGCCGGTTGGCATGTTTTCCGCAACTTTGTTTTAATATTAGCCCAGTATTTTTCAATCGGCCGTAGTTCTGGGCAATTTGGCGGATTCATATTCTTCGGCACTACATCGAGAGAATTCTGATTATACCAATCCAAAGCTCGCGACGAATAGTGACAACTTGCCAAATCTGGCCAAAACAATGTAGAAAAAGTATGTTTTTTTAAAGTGGTAATAACCTTTTTTTAAGCATTCGGAAATATAAATATCCGTGTTTATTGTGCCAGTGGTTACAAAAGGCGAACTTCTCATGCCGCACTGGCATATCGCTTGCCACACGAGGAATTTCTTGGCGAATTTCTCTACTGGAATCACTTTTTCTGATTCATGTAGACCCGAGACGTTGCGAGAAGAAAAGTTCTGGTTTCCAGGTATTGATTTGAAATCAGCTTTCACATACGTTTCGTCATCAATAATTAAGCAACCTGTTTTTTGAACTAACAAGGTGTACAGAAATCTAGACCGTCTAATTGCTCGATTATACTGTTCTACAGTTCTTTTGGGGGCTTTTTGCTTCTTGTAAGTAGAAATACCATACTTTTTTTTATTTTTTGTACATTTCTTTGACAAGTACCAACTTTTTTGGACACATCTCGAGAAGAGATTGCCGGATTCTGATCAAACAGCTTACACACTTTTAAATCCAATTTTTTGTTCCGTTTCCTTGTAGGATGGCCCTCTCGCTGCTTTCTTTCAATATTTCCACCTTGTTTTAGTTTTTTTAGGGTCCTTTGCACTGTTCTCCGACTTGTATTGCACGATTTCGCAAGATCCAAAGTGGATATATTGGGATTTATTGAAAATTCTCGCAAAATTAATTCACGAACGTTTTTTTCGTTTGACGACATCTTGACTGATAAAAACAACTGAATGTTCTTTTAAACAATAAGACATGCAAATACGTTCTAAATTTGAAATATTATAAGTTTAATGAAAAAGGTTGCGTGGCCGAAAAAAAAATACGGGAAATGTTGGCGACAATTTAATAGTACTCACCCTTTATTTATCATATATCGTGATATTTACTGATCGTGTGGTCTAGTGTATTGACGGATGTCAATATTTATCACGGAAATCTAGATGTCTGGATTCTGGATGGCAGTTTGTGATAAATATTGAAATCCGTCAATACACTAGACTACACGATCAGTAAATACTGTGACATTTCAGTATAGTTTTTATCTTCATATCCAGTACACGTCTGAACTCTACGAAATACGTTACAGTACTGACGTGATAAATATTGAGCGTGTAGCCTTGCCTGTGTATTGCGTTAATAAAACGTAATCTATCAGTTTTTATTGTATTGATGGACCAAAGTATTTATTGTACGTCTAGCCTTCGCCTTATGATTGCTTCATCTGTATTGTTTTGTGCTTATCTTCATATACATATACATATCGGTACATTTATAATATACAGGTATTTTTTTTAGTGCAATATATGTACCAATTTATATTATTATAGCTTATTGATAGTTAGACCTTATGTTGCACCGCCACTACAATCTCTGCTTTGCCCAAAGGTCAACTGGTAGAGAATGCCTTTCGGCATTAGGCCTTTCGTATATTAAGTGTATTCTTTTGTGCAAAAAAGATTAAATAAAAAAATGCTTACATTAAACATGAGAGGTGCTTCCAAAGGAAAGAAGCCATAGATGGATATTTCAGTGTCTTGGTAGTTCATCAGTGTAGAAAAATGTTGAATCTGTGGCATACAAAAATAAGCTTAAATGTGGGGTTCGGCGAAGATGCGATGCGCTACCTAGCGAGGAGTTAGGCGACTAATGTCAATATTGAAAAATGACTAGGTATAAAAATGTCGACATCTTATATAATGTCGAAAAATAACAAAGACTAAAATTATTTTTGTCGATGTATAAAAATGTCGACATATAACAATGACCATCTGATTTTTGTCGATGTATAAAAATGACGACAGTGGGTAGTAGGAGCTCCGCGGTAGCTGAGCTCCGTCGACGCTCTTATTTCAAATCGATTAGACAATGTCGACGGAGCCCCGCTCACGCGGAGCTCCTATTTCTGGGTGGTTTGGCCCTCCGGGCCTGCTGCAAAACTAACATAACCTAAACCTACCTAGCCCCTGTTCCACCAATCCCCCCTCGTCTTAATTCCATTTCGACATTATTATACTTCGTCATTGTTTTACTTCGTCGTTATTATTACTCGTAATTTTTATACTTCAACTTTTTATGTTTGGAAAATCGGCATTATTATACTTCGTCATTTTTTAATATATACATTAGTCGAATAAACCTTCATAAATACTTACTTCTATGTAAAGTTTCATGTCTTCGTCAACATCGACAGGAATATTATGAATTGTTTGTCCAATTTTCTGTGCCTGAGGAAACAAATTAAATACACATTTAGATGAGTGCTTGTAAACGTAATCGTTACGTAATAGGCAACACTGTTACTGACATAATCCTTGATTTTATTAATCACTCACTAGACGTAACAGAAAAATACTTGTAAATACATATTTAGATTAATAATCAAAAGCCAAATAAGTTTAGAAAAATACAATACAATACAATACAAAACACTTTATTGTCCACCAAACAAAAACATTACACAGAATTTTCACAATTTAGAAGACCCAGGTAAACAACAGGCGGTCTAGTTTCAACCCCAAAAAATAATCGGTCTAGTTTGAACATTTAGAAAACTTTTAATGCTCCAGTCATTTAAATTTACGTCCAAAATCTGGCCAATCAAGCTAACCTACCTCTAACTTCAGGTAGCTTCCAGAATGCGCCATGGCGTAGATCTTTAGCAATTGAAACATAATCCAGACCGAGCACACAGTTACTTCGTGCGTCTTGAAGTCTTTCTGGAAAGCCAACCCATGGTAGATGGTGTGGGCCTCGCTCACCAACGTGTGAAAGCACTGGCCCAGGGTCAGGAGCAGAGGCGCCCGGAACGCTAAATTTATCTGCCGCTTTATCCCCAGTACCCTCACGTATACCCTCCTCATCTGACACAACGTCACCGGTACCTCCCCTGATTCCACCTTAAAACACCCATTAAAACTTCTCCTAGCCTTCAGTAGCATCCGAGAATGGTGCTCAATATTCGTCATCAAAGCTACCACCATCAAGATCATTACGAAGTAAAACGTCACCACTGTGAACTGTATCATCTCCGGTAAATTGAATGACAGGGTGATCAGTACCATTTTCCATGGCAAGGAGACTCCCGTGTAAGTCACAGTGAGCAGCACCAACAGAATCATGAGTAAGGAACCGAGGACTACGCAGTTTACTTTCACTCGGAGCCGTCCAAGTATAATGCCTCTGTTCACATAGGGCAAGGCAGCCCAGGCGTGCGCCATTTCATTCAACATTAATACGTACTTATTTTTGTTTTGGAATGCGCAAATGTACGAGATAGTACAAAATAGTAGCTGCGTTACTAATTCGATGATGTAATTCAATCCCGTCATGGTGTCTTCGGTTAGGCTGTTCTTGCTCTCATTGTATAAGTCTTGGATGTGAAGCGCAAAAAATATATAAATTGTGAGAAGGGTAAATACACCCCGAAGCCAATTTGTACCAGTAGATTTATTTTCAACAGTGAATTCATGGTTTTCTCTGGGGAACTTTAAAGAACGTGGAAACAGTCCTAGCAATGATAATACGCCATACAGAGGTTTGAAAATTTGTAGCAATCCCAGCTCTTCATTTTTCCTTGCGAAGGGGGAGAAATATCTCCGTAGAGTTGAAAACATTTATTTGTCGATGTCTGACTGAAACAACGGCCGAAAATAATCTTTGACTTTCAAAGCCTTTAGTTTATTTAGCTGTCAGTAGGTGTATGAAGTGAAGCGTCACCCGTGGCTCATTGAATTATTTATGGAGTAATTACAAATGTTGTCCCAGCGGTAATTAAGTCCGTATCAGCGGTGGCATCCAGTTGAGATGTACTTCGCATGGTGCACGGCATTTAAAAGTATACGTTGTTCAGGTTGTTTTGTAAAATTAATATTCGTATTACTGAAATAGGTATATTATTATACTGACTGGCTTTTATTAATAAAACTAGGGAATTATTAATTTAGGGCACCGCGTTCATTTAGAATTATTTGGTGGACAATCGTCAATCGTCATGACCATGGAATAAGATCTTTGTTACCTTTAGTGTTATATTAATTAATAATACCAGCGATAATTAAAAGAAGTGAATTATTAATTAAGTCCAGTTGATTATCTGGATTTGTTTTCGACACTACCGTTATGCTTCGCAAGTAGAAATTATACTGCACCATTTTCATTACACTGGCAGCAATGTCGCGATATCATCGCTTGCTTAATGCTTAGTAGAGTGTCCATACTTATACTAGTTTTTACTGGTAGGTATAATTGCCGATAAATATCTGCATAAGAACATAATTTGAAATGATATTAATCTGTACAGGTACGTTTTGAATAAATGAATAGGGGGATGGTAACAGAGTTGCAAACACAGAGACGACGTTAAGAGAATCTTACTTGTTTTATTATTGTCTTTTGTTTGCGATTCCGTTCGTGTAGTAGACGATTACAGTCCTTTGTAATCTTGGGTTTTTCGGGATAAAAAGCACCTAACATCTCCGAGTTCTCTATTTAATAAAAAACTCTATACCAAATTTGACGTTGATCGGCAGGCAATTAAATATGAGTAAGGAATCCGATAGTGCTTAACAAATGCATGCTTGGACGTTGAAATAATTGGTTAGATGCACGAAGTCGATTAAAAATTGAAATCAAATTGTACCATGCCATTATTGAGTACGCTAGTTTAACCCATCGGTGGCTTAAGCACAGATCCGTCATCATTTTTTTATTATGTTAAGGAGATGCCACCGAGCGCTCAGGCCACGATGGTAAGTGGAATCTGAGACCCATAGACATTTGAATTCTCAAAACTATAATCCTAAGACCTCAAATGCGTTGCCAGCCCTGGGGACCAAGATGGAATGCCTCTATGCTAGTAATTTCACCTGTTGTCTTATTCCCACACCGGAACACAACAATGCGAACACTGTTGCTTGGCGGGTCGTTAATGGATAAGGTGGTGGTAGCGATCCGGATGGACCCCGCACAGGGTCCTACCTCCACTAGATATCTTTTTGTATTTTGTTAACCTTTTCGCCGCCATTGGCTTAATACAAAAGTGGTCCTCACACGCCAATGACAGCTGAAAACAACAGCTAATTTTAACCTTACGTCACAATAACTTGGGTCTATTTTGCACTGTATCTGTGACCACTATAACGGTCGATGGTAGGCACGACAGTTCACGACCACTGTATGGGTTCTTGGCGTTCAAAGGGTTAAGCTTAATTTTATGGACTATATCATAATCAGAAGAGACTATAACTTTGTACTTTTTGACCTCCCACTTACGAGGGGTTAATACCCGATCTTGTGCTGAAATATCCTGCCGCACATTGCTAAACAGGGCCTCTATTCAACTGCGTTATAACGATATCGCGTTTGACGTGTTTTGGTATCGTTTATGTCAAAGTCGCCTTTATTGTAAATGACAAGAGTTATCAAAACGTTGACAATACGGAAACACGTCAAATACGATATCGTTATTACCGTGTAGAATCCCAGCCCTAAGCCTCTATTCTACTGTGTTATAACGATATCGCGTTTGACGAGTTTTAGAATCGTTTATGTCACAGTCGCCATTATTGTAAATGACATAATTTCCGTATTATCAACCTTTTGATAACTCAAAAGGTTGATAATACGGAAACACGTCAAAGACGATATCGTTATTACCGTGTAGAATCCCAGCCCTTTATCCGTAGTGCTGGATCCGATATAAACTAATTGAAAATTTGATCACTTATACTTCGGGAATGCTTACAACGGTCTGTATACATTATATTCGAATGCGATGCGGGAGCTTTCTTTTGTTCCCTTTTTTATTCTTTGTTAAATTTCAACTGTGTTCAACGTTCTTCCCAAAACTTAATTTGGGAAATTCAACTATTCTTGTCAAGCTTGGGTCATATACCAAAGTCTCTTTCTTTCTTTACCTTTAAGTAAATAGTGTCAACACGAATCTTTGCCGAAAGCCGTAGATGTGACCGAAGAGTTGGAATTCCAAAATAACATAATCATGCAAGATTTACATGATTAGTACGGAGAAAATAAATTAAATCCATGATCTGACTCGCACAATTAAGGCTCATTACGACGACACGGTGGCCTAGTTGGGAGTGACCCTGCTTCCGAAGCCCTTACCGGGATTTGATCCCGGTAAGGGCAGATATTTGTGTGATGAGCACGAGTATTTGTTCCTGAGTCTTGGATTTTTTTTATGTTTTTTAAGTATTTATTTCTCTATCTAATTATGTTTATCGTACCCATAGTACAAGCCTAGAGCTTAATTTGGGACTAGGTCAATTTGTGTGAGATTGTCCCGTGATATTTATTTTATTTTATTTATTTCAGCACAGTTTCTAGATATTTATGGTTTATCACGGATTTATTATATTTAAGACATAACTCCAGTTATTACTCGGACTGTCTCTACTTAATGTTTTTTACTTGATAGTCTGTATTCTAATAATATTTTGTATGATATCGAATCTAAACGCAACGCATTAGCAAAAGTGTTTTCCACGTTTTATTTATTCATTGATTACCACAACTACTATTAATTATGCTAACGTCACATAATAATTACAGTTTACACATATGCTTATAGAATATGTAAAAGTAACGTTAACACTTACATTTTTATATAAGTAGGTAGGTGGTACAAATGATGTCCATCAACAGTAATCAAAGCTTTTGACTAACGATGCTTCTTTTCGTTGTATTTTAAACGGAAAAACATTATGATGTTATGTTTCTAGCAATGAGTATGTTTGTAATTATCACGGAACAGAATATTGTACGTAGTTGGGTTATCACATCGCGTTGGTTGTTTTAGAAAATTATGGGTTGTTTTAACGCTCCATCCGTCCAATAATATTTTATGCTTCACTCACGTTATTGTCGTGCCTTACTTATACATGATCAGTTCTTTAAAAAACACCCTCTAAAACAAACTATACTGTCTAAACGTTAAAATGATTTCACTAGTTAATTTCTTTCACGCTGGCCCGGAAATAACCAAAGATCTCAATTTGGTGGAGCTGTTTAAACCTCTGTACATACTACTGTCTTTGCTAGGGCTGTTTCTTTATAGAATTAGGTTCCCGACAAAGAGTGATCCTACGGTCACCCCGGTGTCCCTGGTCGCTCATTTAATCTGCGCTATAGTTATGACCTTGTCTTTATGTGCTATTTTTGGAACAAGCATTTACTTTACTGCTTTAAATTCCCTTAAGTGGTCAATCTTCATAATTAATTACTTGATTGAAATGCTCATGCTTCAAGCAAGTGGTGTTTTTGCATATTTATGCGCATTCAAAAGCAAAAAGACCTACGTTTCGATTCTAACAGATGTTTCTTTGGTCTGGTCTGAGCTGTCCAACGCTAACGTCCTGTCTATACTTAAACGATTCCGCGTTTACATAAAATTTTTGGTGTTCGCGTGGATGCCTATGCTTATAACTGCATCATTTCTGGCTATTGGCACCTCCGATAGAAACTTAAGAACGATAGTTAGTACTATTGTACCTGAAATAGTCTCGACAGCGGTCGTGGGGTTTTACTACATTCTCGTACTAATGGTGATCAGTCTTTTGAAGATCATTGAGCTGCATTGTAATCAGCTTATAGAAGACAGACAAGTCAATCAGATGCACGATGACGCCTTGTCAACTCTGGGTCAGATGGAACTGGCGTACATGAAGGCATTGCGGATCAAGGAAGACATAAACTCAGCGTTCTCAGCCCCTATTCTCCTGATCCTTGTACAAGTGTTCCACTCCACGCTGCGGCAGGCGCATGTCCTGTACCACGGAGGGATGATAGACCACGTGTTTGACATGCGAGATATCGCCGTTAGATTGCTGTATATGTTACATTCCTTGTGTAAACTTTACGCCATAACTTTCACAGGAACAATGTTGAAGAAAGAGGTAAGAATTACAACACCATGTCCTCTATTCTTCCTTTGTCTGAAACTTTATTGCTATCGTATTGTATCTTGTTCATTTGATAGTAAATTATTTTTACCTTACAGGCATTTCAGATCGGTAAAACATTGCATAAAGTTCCAATCCAGATCCAAGATACGCCACTGTACATGAAAGTAAGTTGACACTTCACGAGTTTTAACCATTGCCCAGGCAAAGAAGCTCGAGTGTTATTTTTGACAAAAGCTAAAAGCGGGTTGCTTAAGTTTGACTCCTGTGTTTGGCTGTGATTGTTCCCAAATAGATGAACCGATTTCGACCCAGTCATTTAAACTTCTTTTAGTTGGGGTTGGGGTTCTTAGGTAGGTTTGAAGAAAATCAGTTGGGCAGTTTAAGAGTTATATAATAGAATAGAATGAATAAACATTTATTTTAAAAAAAAAGGAAAAAGAAAGAAAAACATTTATTCGCAACAATAACATAAAAAAAAGGAAAAGAGAACAGAAAAGTGATCTTTGTCGCGAAAAACAGACCTTACAATCCATAGTTTGCAAAGGGTTTTAGGGTTCTGTACCTGTTTGGGTTAGAATAGTGCAATTCCATGTTGCCCGTGGATGTCGTAAGCGGCGACTAAGGGAATGAGGGCTTGTAGTACTGTTAGGCGATGGGCTTGCAACCTGTCACTAATACACTGGTAAATATCTTGGCCTGATTGTGAAAAATGTGGTTACAGAATTATCAACAAGGCTTTTTAGAGTTGTTGGTATTTATTTAGCTCTGCCTACCCCACTTTGGGAATGAAGGCGTGATAGTATGTATGTATGTAACTCAAAATGAAAAAACGGGATCTTATAGGATCAAGATCACTTTGTTGTCCGTCCGTCCGTCCGTCCTCCCGTCCTTCTGTCTCTCAAGACCCGTTATCTCGGGAACGCGTGGAGGTATCGAGTTGAAATTAAAACCATTATGCTTACGTCTACAGTCCCTAGAAGCTGTGAAAAACGTAAAAGATATGGATGTTTATTCCGCTAAAAACCTATATTTTGACACTCAAAGGAATAAAAATGTATAGGGTATACTTCCCATAGACCTACAATGCTGAAATTTAACAAGAAGGAAAGTCTTGCAGCACAATTAAAGAAAAAAAAAACCAAAATACGTTAAATTGATGCTCCGTCACAAAATTTTCATTTTGCGATTGCAAACTGTCGATGTATGAAGACAACAGTTTTTCAACGGCAAGGTGTAGTTTCTTATAAGTTTGTACGGAACCCTCGGTGCGCATTTGCGACCCGCCCTTGACCAGCTTTTTTTTTCAATAATTAGTTTAATGCAATACTCGTAAAGAAGGATTAGTCGGAAGTCGACTATAAAGAATAAAAGTGACTCGAGCCCTAGAAACTTGTGGCGCATTTAAGTACATTATTCGGTGTGGTCGTATTTCGCCGTAAACGGTTTTTTTTATAGTACAGTAGACTACCAAAGAGACGTATTCCCTTTTAGATTGTTTCATTATGCACTAAGGTGAAAAACTGGTTACATCACTTTGTAGTCGTGTGCACATAACAATTCCGATTTAACTGTAAATGCATCATTAACTGGCAATTATAGTAGATTGTTCAACAAGGGACACAAGTAAGCCATTATGACACGAGATATTTATCCACCCGAGCAATGCGAGGGTGGATGAACTCCGAGTGTCATTGTGGCTTTTAAGTCTCGAGTTAAACACTCTGCTTTTCACTTCGATTGCGAGAAAAAAAATCTTAAATTATGATGATGTTATTACAAAAACTTAAACAGCCGATGAAAATTTTATTTAGTTAATGTCAATTCATTAAAAACTGTCACTTTAAACATGTCTAAGGCGTGTCTAAGATTTTTGTAACAAATAACAGCGTAATAGTTTTAACATAGACGCCTTAAAAAAATACAATTTAATAGCGCTATAATTTTAAAACTCAACCCGTCACTGTAATGCGGAACGAGACAGCTACAAGGATGTTTTTGGCTTTGGAAGATTTCAAATAGTCAAGTTACAACATTCTCGAAACGAAGACTGAGGCGGTGGAGGTTGAATGCCCAGCCCCAGCCTGCTCTGCCCTCCACCAGCTCCACCGCGCACTCCGACGTCAAGGGCAGCATCATTAAATGGCAACATGTATCTGGCTGTTTGTGGTTTTCCAAGGCTTTTAAAAGGAATTTAAACAGAGACAGTACTTTAGTCCCTAGGGATTAAAATGTCACTTTAGTCCCTTGGAATTAAATGCATCACTTTAGTCCGCCTATACGTGGCTATTATGAGTAATTTTAGAGGGAGAGAAGTGAATATATTTTTGTACAGGTGCAGCACTTCTCCACGATGATGTTCCATAATGAAACTGACATTAACATCTACGGTTACTTCTCGTTAGATGCAGCTCTGTTTTTTAACGTACGTAAATATAATTCACTTAGTATTAAAATCCTTATTAATACATACTTCTATACTAGTATTAAAATGGTGAATGAAACTACGTCAGTCTGTTTGATACGCTTAATACGACTGTGCAGCTGAACCGATTTCGGTGAGATAGTTTGAATCCCGAGAAAGGAAAGGGTACTTATTACCACAAGACGTAATGTTAATAATTAATAAATGAAAATTGGGTTTGTTTGATATTTTTTTTATCGACTTCCGATATACATGTGTATATCGATAAATACAGAATACATTTTTTAAAATATGATTACCAGTAGAAGTAAACAACATGCAGTCTTATCGCGAATGAGCGATCTCTTCGAGACAAGATATAATTACGACTATTTTTTTTATAGATAAACTAATGATGAAACACTTGTTAGCACTAAAGCTGCCTTAAAACATGAAATTGATAAATGTTGAAACACCGAACTGAACTGATTAAATGTAGAATTGTTAACTATTAACTTTTCATTGCGCATCTCTATGTAACATTTTCAGCGAATCAAATGTTATATAAAAGAGATCGCTCTTTGGCGATAAGACCGCCTGTTGTTTACCTTTACTTTTAATCTTCATGGATATGTTGGGTTGTGTTCTATAACGTATCGATAAAATGATGTATATCGGATATCGATAAACGAGAAGTCCCTATGACACATAAAAATTGCTACGAAAATTCCGGGCTCTGCTAATGATGTTTATGATACGTTCGTTAAAAGTTATTTCGATAAAATAATAGGCACGCCATCCATACACTCACTGTCTTGATTACAGATTATTGGGTCGGTGGTGACGTACTTGGTGATTCTGGTGCAGTTTGATGGCTGAACAACGGAGCGCTCTTACGTTCTACTTCTGAAGTTTTGTGGCCACTGCTGCAGAGCTAAACGTTTTCATCGACCTCAAGACCAATGTAACCTGTCCACACTCTTTAGGTCTTCGTTAATTGCATCGCAGTTTTATTCCACCATCAGATAAACGTTTTGATAGCATTGTAACACATTTAAAAAATGTCTAAGTTTCAAAGTCTGCGACGGTAAATGAAAGGGTTGTGGTTTTTTCTATTCATTAAAAACAATTGTTTAGTATTTTATTTATTGAATATTAATCAGTCTATCTAAATATATACACCGTGTTTTTTTTGATTTACGATAACTTCGGCATATTGTTAGGTACACGTATAGAAACTACGTGGTACATTAGATTTTAAAATATTGCAAAAAAAAAAAAAAATATATTGTTTAGAACAAAGTAATTAAATGTTGTGTCTTCAATCATTCTAAAAGGGTCTTTAGAGTTAACTCATAGTTAGTGTCAAATACGTCAAGTCAGCGTGACATACACACACACAAGTAAAGATAACACTTGACAGGTGCACGACCTAACAATTGAAAACTCTTTACTCATAATAGGTAATTAAAAGAAAATTGTTAGGTATCAATTAAGAGCCTTTTACATTAGTTTAACGTGATTAACTGATTAATTTTAATAATTGAATATCTTTATAACCATAATTATAAGTGACTTTTTTTTTAATTTGGTTATTATATAGTTTCGGATTGACCTTTTACTTAATATTTTTCAAATATTATCTAAAAGGTCAATCCAACAGAATTCTGCTTTTAAATTGACGTTAAAATAAGTACTTTTATGCGTTTATTAATGGCGATTTTGTGTATTTTGAAAGTTTATTTGATTTCATACTGTAGTGATCATAATAATAACATGCTGCTATGTAGTCCCACAACTCTAAAAAAGAAACAAGCAACGCCGCGGGAAAGTCATAGTCATATTTAAACTATTTATTTTAGTTTATTTCCCGTGGCACAACTATTTGGCACAACTGACCAAAATCTGTATCATAAATATGAGGTAGGTTTAGGTTATGTTAGTTCTTCAGCAGGCCCGGAGGGCCAAACTACCCAGAAATAGGAGCTCTGCGATAGCAGAGCTCCGTCGACTCTATTAAATTTGATTTTGAAATAGAAATCATTGGTCAGTTGTGCCACGGAGTAGTACCACGGGCAAGAAAGGTTTATTTTGTAGCACTCAATCTCATTTTATTAGTATTGTATATTAAAATTCTTGAAAATATAAAAAGAGCTCGTTTTCTTTGCAAGGGGTGTATGACAGTAGGTACTTCCAGCTTCTTAACAGCGTTCGGCTAGCTATTGCCATCACACTCGCACTCGCAGCTAGCAGTATAGTAACTAGAACAAAAAGGTTTTATTTAAACTAAAAACCGTCTTCAAAAAGCAAGAAATAACAGGATGCTTGGTCATGCGTGTTTGCGATGCGTGGTTTGGTCATACGTGAGGTACCCAGAAACCAGAACATGACTAAAGCAGATTATAACAAAAGCCGAACATGACACCCTCCTAACAACCCCTTTTAGTGATCATAATACCGTAATGTCATCCACGTATATATATTCCTATAATATTTGAGGAGTTCCCTCGATTTCTCTAAGATCCTATCATCAGATTCTGATCTGGACGTGCTGGAAATGGGACCAACTAGAAACAAAACCCAAGAGAACAAAAAATATAATTTTCAAATCAGCTCAGCATTTTTTGTGTAATCAGGGAAAATATATAAAAAAAGAAATATATTTCCACCGTTTTTGAATATGTTGTAGATATTATGAAAACCGGGCAAGAGCATGTCGGACCATGCTCAGTGTAGGGTTCCGATGCCATTAAGTACTACAAACATAAAAACCAACAAGTAATAACTAATTTTCTATTTAAAGTCAAAATGGTACCTACAGTCTTACTCGTAGATGATTTTAGTAGGTATAAACACTTTAATCGCCTGTATCTCAAGAGCCAATTATGTCTACTTAGTTGTGATAGATTTCCTTTAAAATTCGTTATATGTTCTTTCATTGAGGATTTTTCAGATTTTTAGTATTTGTAGTTTTGGTTGTAGGAGGGGGGGACACTTGAGTCCAATAAAAATAGGCGCTTTAAAGCTTAATATTTCATAAACGGATTACTTGATCGAAAACTGTATTCACAAACCCGTAATATTTTTAAAGTACCTATCCAACGACACCCCACACTATAGGGTAGACGAGAAAAAAAATACAATTCAATTAAGCCATATATAAATTTGCGTTTTTCTAGTTTGTTTTGTTATTAAAAATGAGTGATTCGAGTGACAGAGACGTATAAATACCCTTGGAATTACGAGAATAATTGTTAGTACAAACCCTTTTACTTATATTCCTCGCTGTAGCGAGGTGAAAAGTGTTGTGTTATACACGGGGTGAAAAGTTATTTTACGTCTCGTGTGTTGAGGACTCGCTGCGCTCAGGATTCTATTTTTGAACCACTCGCAGGTAAAATACAACTTTCCCCCCTTGTATAACAAATAACTATTGTCGGATACTTACAGCCGACCATTGTTTTCAGCAAACGCAGCGGAATAGCTATCTAACAAAATAAAGGCGAAAAATTCAGAGCATAGCTACGTATAATCGCTATATAATACAACCCATGATGATAGTGTCTTTCTGTTTCTTTAATAATTACAGCCATAGTGTGTATAGCCATACTTTTTAGTCTTAGTCAAATCTTAACGAATCGAATATTGACTTGTATTTCCTGCTGTAGAAATAGCAACGATATTAAAAAATTCTTTAAATAAGATGAAATAATAAGTTTGTACTTTTTTTATGGCATCGAGAAAGCAAACGAGCACACAGGCTACCTGATGGTAAGCGGAATCTGTGACCCATAGACATTTACATTCACACGACTGCAATCTTAAGAATGCAAATGCGTTGCCAACCCTGAGGACTAAGATGGAATGCCTGTATTCTAGTTATGTCACCGGCTGTCTTATCCCCAAACCGTAACACAACAATGCGAACACTGCTGTTTGGCGGTAGGTTAATGGATAAGATGATAGCAGCGATCCGGACGGACCCCGCACAAGGTCCTACCGCCCGCACTTAACACACCTTATTCATTTGTTAAATTCTTTACTAAAGTCTGCCTCCTATTTCACCATCTTGACAATGACACGTGACTGGTGACTTTCAGTGTACATGGCGCAGCCAAAATGAAACCTTATTGATTGATTAGCTGATTTAACTTATTTTGCTTTTTGTTATTATCATTCTTTTGATTAATTATACTTCTATAACGAATGTAAAATTAAGTGTTAATGGACGTATGTCGCTCAAATATCTTACTCGAGATATCTTATCGCTACCCTCGAAAAAGGTACCATTGTGGAGTCTTCATCATCTGTTCCACTTTACCCAATGATATATTCTGATTGTTAATGCTAGATTTGTTACGAAAAATACCAAAATCGCTATACGTATACCTATAATATTTTATTAATTACCTCGAATCCTCACGGATCCCTTTATGAGAGACCAACTTGGTGACCACAGATTAGAAGGTATGTCTAAAGTTGGTGACGATGGGACCACCCCGGAAATATGTACCCTATCAAACAAAAAAATATTTTTGAAATCGTTCCATAATTGACGGATTAGTCGTGTAAAAAAAAGGTACGACTACGACCTTGTTATCCTCGAAACATAAAAAGGGCTGAACGCAACAGCCTTTTCCGTGTAATATTTTTAAAAGGAGTACCAAAGTATAGTAAATAGTTACCTAAATAAAATATAAAAACATTAGGTCCTGCATAATCAGTATTTATACTGCCTCCATATTGTCATCAATTCTTTAAAAGCCGAAAGAAAAAAACTGATGATTTCGCTTCTTAAAAAAAGTTTAACACGCATATTTGCGATCAATAAAGATGCTAATTTGGTGGAGATGTTTAAACCCATGTATATTTTGCTTTCATGCCTGGGACTCTTCCCATACACTATCAAGTTTCCCACAAAAGACAATCCTACAGTGACACCAAAATCAATGATCGCCAAGTCCATTTGCGGTGGTCTGATCTGCTCATCCCTCTGCGTGTTTCTTGGGAATATAATACACAATTTTTACTTAAATTTACTCTCGGGCCTCACTACGTACATTAAAAAATTACACTTCAGTATCGAATTTGGAATACTTTTAATTAGCGGCATCATTGTTTATTTACACGCCTTTAAAAATAGGAAGGAATTTGTTGCAATTTTATCTGAAATAGCTACGGTGTGGGCGGAGGTGCGTGGCCTCCAAGTGCGCCACATACTGGAATACTATCGTCAGCAAGTGAATTGCCTGGCAATAACATGGTCGATTATATTCCTGGCAGCACACGCTACCATTCTATTAGCTCCAAATAGACAGTACGAAATGATAACAATCAAACTTGTAGCAGAAGTGGTGTCGTCTGCGGCAGTAGGTTTCTACTACGTTCTGGTGCTGATGGTGATCTGTATTTTGAAGAACATTGAGCTCAACTGTCGTCGATTTTTGGAATCGAAAGGGTTTGTTGGGGAAGTGTTCAATGGAGAGTACGTATTGAAGACTATTGGCGAGATGGAGTTGTGTTATATGAAAACGATGGAAATAAAGGAGCGAATCAACGACCTGTGCGCGGCGCCGGCGCTGCTCATCCTAGTGCAGGTGTACCACTCGACGCTGCGGCAGGCGCATGCGATGTGTCTGGCTTTGGGACGAAATCCAGTCCTTTGGTTCGGCGTGGTTGTCAGAATATTGTGGACATTGTACTCTTTGTCCAAAGTTTACGCATTGACTTTCACGGGCACAATATTAAAACAAGAGGTGAAGTACCCATTAATTTGACATGATGTTGCCCGCATGTTAGAAAGTCAGTTAAAGTTTCATAGTCAATAGACAGTAATTGACCTTGTCTAAACCTGCCTTTAGAAGTTTTTATTTAATTTTTATGGCAAGGGGAAGGCACACGAGCAAAGGCCATCTGATGGTTAGTGAAATTTGAGACTGCGATCCTAAGACCTCAATGCGTTGCCAACCCTGAGGATCAAGATGAAATGCCTCTTTGCTAGTAATTTCACCGGTGGTTGACTTATCCCCGTACCGGAACACAACAATGCGATGGTGGTAGCGATCCGGACGGACCTTGGACAAGGTCCTATCACCGCTAAAAACAAAACTAACTTATTTAAAACTTTTCGCAGGTAACAAAAATCGGTCAGACTCTGCACGATATTCCTCTCCAGAACCGAGAAATATTCATGAAAGTAAGTGACTGCCATAACCGACTGTTTAAATGATGTTTTAATTTCGCATTTCGAACGCTACTCACGTACCTACACGCTACGCACGCACACGCTATGCACGCACACGCTAAGCACCCACACGCTATGCACGCACACGCTACGCACGCACTAGCTACGAATGCCACGTGGATCAATTGTTCTATAGCGTATGCACGCACACACTAAAGGCGTCGCCAACGTTTCGTTGGTCTAGCTGCGTGTGTCAAAATTCCCCACTGCGGCGCACGCGGCCCACGCTACGCACGAACCGGCCGGGTGGGCCGCTTACGCCGTAGCGGGGCTAAATTGCGCGTGCGCTGGATTGCAATCGGAGCGTATGGAGCATACAAGGCGTCAGTGCATACAAAAGACCGATAGGGTGCGTCCATTGCATTCGGATTTTGCATCGGCAATATCGTTTTTGCTATGAGGTTCCCAAACGAGCGCACATTACCGCTTTCCTCAATGACAGGAAATTATTGAATATGGAGAAACGTAGACGACTGCTTCTGGCTTTCACGGTTCGGAAAATCCTTGAGTTTGAGAAGCCTCGCTATTTGTTTAGAAAATTTAAATGGGTGAAAGACACACGCCTTAAGTCGCTGAGACGAAGCACTAAGCTGGCGATACCTCAACATAAGTCAGCATTACAATTTGCTGATGCAAAAATTTGGAATGACCTGCCACCGCCGTGTATTTTTGGAGAGACATAGGTTCTCGCACCTATGTTTCTCCAAAAGTACAAGCGGTTAGTTCAAACACACCCAGTATTCAGAGGAAATTCTACTCTCCCTCGTAAGGTAGTGTTTTATCGCTTACGTACTCTCTCTCTCTTTCTCTCTCACACACACGCACACACATTATGCCCATTCATGCATACATACATGCTCACACAAATAAACGAACCTACACACAACATCACATGGCATTTTTTTCCTCTTTGTGTCTGTCTTTATTTTAGAACTTAATTTATTTTTCGTCTTTCTTTTGTCTTAATTTCTTTTATTTATCTTAATTTGTTTCATTTGAAGTGTAATTTTTTTTTTTTGTTAAACGTTTATTTACCACGTTAATAGTATCCAATGAGCATAGGAAAAGCCTTTGGTCTCAGTTTGCGACCGTCCCGTCTCTAGGGACCAGTTTGAAAATCAGCGCCGGGCAAAACCTGGTTATATTTTTGAATTATATGTTTCTGTTTTTCTCTTTCAGTTTTTTTGTTGTTTTTTATTTATATTTGTTAGATTTAAGGTTTTCGGCATAAAGATTATGCTTATTCTTGTAATATATTAAAATGCATACTGTGTGCTTATCTGTGATGTCACTAGTGCTGCTACCTACTGGACATACTATGTATGATCAATGTCGTTAGTTTTCTAAATTAAACATTCATTCTGCACTGAGTATCCAACGTGTTTTATTACTTATTCTTCAAAAGGTGTCCAAATGAAGTCGGTGGTCACTATATTTTTAACCTAAAGCCGAATTCGGTTGGACTGCTCATTTTAAAAGAAGTTATTTCTTGCTTTTTGAAGACGGTTTTTAGTTTTTTTATGTAACATTGTCCTCTAATATATATTTATGTGCCAATATACTTTGTTCGTAATTTCTGTAGCTCTGCCTACCCCACTCTAGGAATGAAGGCGTGACGTTATGTATGTATGTATGTATGTATGTATGTATGTATATTTTGTTTATGAAAAATTGTCTTTTCACAGATACAACACTTTTCCTCGTTACTGTACTACTACAAGCCCGAGTTAAGCATCTACGGGTTTTTTTCGCTTGAAGCGAACTCACTGTTTAATGTACGTATTGTCTTTAGAGTTTCACAGGTATTCACGTAAATATTAATGTACTAGCGACCCGCCCTCGCTTCGCTCCGGAATAAAGTATTATACATAAAAACCTTCCTCTTGAATCACTCTATCTATTAAAAAAACACCGCATCAAAATCCGTTGCGTAGTTTTAAAGATTTAAGCATACAAATGGACATAGGGACAGAGAAAGTGACTTTGTTTTATACTATGTAGTGATAAGAAAGCCCCTTGTATACCGGTAAGAATTTAGTTTTATCTTGCCTATATTGTCATTAGTTTAGCAGTGATAAGAGTTATATTATAGTAATAAAGAAAGCCGCCTTACGGTATCCACACCGTTATCTCCCCTGGCTAAAAATATGTTTCTATGTTATTGAGGATTGGATATTAAGATTAGGTTTTTTTTTTATGTCAAGGAGAAGGCATACAATCTGAGGCCCTGGACCTCTATTCAACTGCGTTATAACGATATCGTGTTTGACGTGTTTTAGAATCGTTTATGTCACAGTCGCCATTATTGTAAACGACATAAGAGTTATCAAAACGTTGACAATACGGAAACAGGTCAAAAACGATATCGTTATAACGTAGTTGAATAGAGGCCCAGTATTGTATAGTATTGTAAAGAGGCGGTAGGTAGCTTTTGATAATTATTGAGCTAACTATTGTACTCTACTGAATTTATGTTGCTTTTGACGTGTTAAGGTGTGTTGGGGTTATATCGGATGCTTTTTGAGTGAGTTATGAATTATGATCATGTTGCGAGATAATGTATATATTCGAGCTCTTTCGCCAGAACAATTGAACGACCACAGGTTTGGGGGGAAATTGATTTATTCGATCTTACCCCGTCACCGATCTTACCCCAACGCACCTTATCAAGATGATGATAGCTTCTATTCACTTGAAAATAACACCGGCCGAGTTAAAAACAACATAACATGTCAAAAGCAATATGGTTTACCGAGTTTAATAGAGATGTATCATTACATGTTAGCTTAGTATTTAACCTATGTATAATACGCTAATTTATTTTGAAGCACATTTTTTACTAATTAATTTTATTAAGCGTTATATTTATTTTCAGATGGTCACGTCTGTCGCCTCATATCTGGTATTTATGATACAGCTTGGGGAATAGTCCAGGAATGTGAAATGTACAAAATAAAGTCGGACGCTATATAAAAAAATAATCGGGGACAACCTGACACAAATTGATCTGGTCCCAAACTAACCTCTATAGCCTCTATAGGGTACCTACTCGTAGTATCCATAAACAGCAATAAACACGGGATCCTGTCATTTCATAACAAACGTTTCACAAATGATTCAATTCACAAACATATCATTTGACAACCCGCATTTTTTCTGAAACTGGAGGAGCGTCGTAGAACCTTATAGGTTAGGTTACTTTTATAAAAATCCTGAAATATTTCTAGTTATAGAAAAAAACGGGTTGGCAATTAATAGGTTGCGAAATGATGCATTTGTCAAAGATTTGTCGGTAAAAAAGGCAGAGAACCAAACGTGAACGTACAATAAACAGTAATATGGCGTGTGTTGTGTTTGAATGCAGATCTCACTCATCCCGCAAGAATAATCAAATCGAAAAAAAAATGCTTTCACCGGTAAGGCGGCATATTGAATATCTTTCGGATTATAATCGTCAGATAGCGTCGTTAAAGCGTAGAAATGTCGAATATCGTCATCCGAATTAAACATTGTGTTCGTAATAATATCTTTAAAGCAATATTTAACTAGAATTTTATTGTATTGTTATATATTATAATAGTGACGTTATGATTTCGTATCGATAAATCAGTTATTAAGTTTGATGTTATTATTTATTAAGGTTTTAAATTATAATATTCCCCTGTATATTCGCCTGTTGTATACCTATGATTTAAATGTACTGTTCCATGTTCTGCTTTAACTTTTTTTAATTTTTGGTGTTCAATAAAGAGTATTTGTATTGTATTGTATTGTAATATTCGAAATATGATCAAAATATATTATGGTTTATTTTAGATTCCCTGACGACGATAATATGAAGCTAAGTTGATTAAAAGCTATTTCACAACCAAATTGGTCTTGGTCGAAACGTAGTCGCATTTGCTCCAAACATTTTTAAGACGACTGTTATGGTAGCACTCCTCTTGGAGCCGTGTGACCGCCTCTCTTTCATTAAGATAAGATAAGATAAGATAATGTTTTATTGACATAAAATAGGTACAAATTGAATTGAAGTCCCTGATTTCTGAGCTAGGTCGGATAAACCTGTGTTACAGAAATCAGTGTCCTCTCCCATATTCAAGTAGCATAATATTCTATTTAATGTTAATATTCATTTGCTGTAGGAGAGGAAAAGATGCAATACGAATATTTGGGCAAATACCGCCAAGTGAAGTGCCAGCATTACGTACCTAATCAATTTGCTCAGACTCAAACCTGGTACAGTGCCCTCCCTAAGCTAATGTCTCCACTCAAACGCTGTCGTGAGATTTAGCTATGGTTTATAATAAAACTGAAAAAACACTCACTAGCTAATTTAGCGTATCTACATTCTATAGTACCGGCAAAATAAAATATCACATTTGTACTTACATCTCATACGATACCTATAAATATGACTCACCAAAATTGACAATCATTCAAGAACTAGTTGACCAATCGTATTGCTATTATTAAAATCATTAGCTGATTAAATAAGGTTCAAAATGGTATGTAACAAATGTCTGTGGTGTTCTAAAACACTATTGCCGACGCCTTCGTACAAAATTTACGAGATTTGTGATGGTTTTTTAAATACTAAACTTTTTTAAACTACGATATGTACAAACATCCGTTATATACCATTTTGAATATTATTTAATCAGCTAACACATTTTTTTTAAAGCCTCATATAATGGCTAAGGGAATAAGGGCTTGTAGTATTGTTAGGCGATGGGCTTGCAACCTGTCACTAATACACTAGTAAACTTCTAGGCCTGATTGTGCAAAATGTGGTTACAGAATTATCAACAAGTCTGTTTAGAGTTGTTGGTATTTCTGTAGCTCTGCCTACCCCACTCTGGGAATGAAGGCGTGACGTTATGTATGTATGTATGTATGTATGTCATATAATGGCACCTAAAATTCGCCATTAGAAATCCGTCCACCCGTTTGAATGATACGAAGTAGGTAATAAAGAATATGTTGTTATAGTTTTACAGAACTTCAAAATATGTCGATATCGATATTATTGTTTTGTCCGTTCCTGGAGTAAATTTACTTAGACACGTGTAAGAGTGTACGACCATGACATTTTAGCGTAGCTGTACCTATATAACCGTCTCATTTTGGCACACTGAATCCCAATAAGATTGTACATATCAGCTATCTGTATTTTGCCTTTTATTTCATCGCTCCTTCTATGCCTTTAGTTCTTATTCTGGGCCTCTAACTGCGTTATATTATAACGATATCGTTGTTGACGTGTTTTAGAATCGTTTATGTCACAGTCACTTTTATTGTAAATTACATAAGAGTTATGAAAACGTTGACGATACGGAAACACGTCAAATACGATATCGTTATTACCGTGTAGAATCCCAGCCCTGTGCTTTCTATAAAGTGAAGAGCTGTCATAAAATCAACGATATGATAACAATATCAATTATCAATCATCTATCAGTGTGATTTGATAACGATATAGAATCAAGATGGGCTAAACCGAAATAAAATAAAGGCAATAGTTTATAATATGTTATTTTATTTATGACATAATTAGCTTACAAGGAAAGGTACCAAACCTTCCGGCTCCAATTTGATTTATTTTTATATATATTAGAACTAGCGACCCGCCCTCGCTTCGCTCCGGATTAAAGTATTATACATATAAACCTCCCTCTTCATTCACTCTATCTATTAAAAAAAACCGCATCAAAATCCGTTGCGTAGTTTTAAAGATTTAAGCATACATAGGGATATAGGGACAGAAAAAGCGACTTTGTTTTATACTACGTAGTGAAGTACATAACGTAACAGACACTTTTTTTTTTGTTTTTATTTGCCCAGTCAAAACATTCTGAGAAATTATTCTACAAAAGTACTGAAAAGTGACTAAATCCTCTAACTTCTGTAGAGAATTTGCTCACGCAAATGGCTGGTTAATTACTGGTCAGATTATATGTTTGAGAACGTGAACAAAAACTGGACGTAGCTTAGCGAAAAGGATTCAACCCACAATGCAAATATATTTAAATTTAAATCTTATTGCTGCCAATATAAAGTAAAATTTTACTCGTGTGAAATTGATGGGTTGGATCCTTTTCGCTAAGCTACGTCCAACTATGAATATCTCATGCTTGCCGAGAAAAGAACGCCCTTCAAACTTTTATATTACTCATCGTTGAAAATACACTGGTTATTTTTTTTAATCAGTTTTATCCCGATATAACAAAAGACGTGCTCATAATTTTTTCATGTTCTGAATATAATCGAACCAGGAATTAAATAGGAACTAGCAAAAGACCGGAAAGGTACTAACCTACTTTTTCATAACAACTACAATAGGTATATTAAAATAATGTGCAATTTGGACTAGGGAGTGGAAGGGGGGGGGGGTAGGGGGGGGTCTAGAGCTAATTATGCTTTTTTTTAATACTTTATTATTTCACGAAGTAAAGAATCGTTGATAGTTGATAAAAAATACAAACAAACGAAGGTGTTTGATGTACTTTAATATTAAGAGTCAACATTTCATGACAGATTCAAAGTGATACATGAAATCATGCATAATTTATTTTTACACAATTTACAACAGTGATACCATATCGAGATCATGACTACACTGGTTAGGTAAACAATTATATCATTTAGGGGTAGGGAATCTAAAATACAATAAAGTTAAACAGCAACAACTGACTACATCAGCGAAAGACACAATTATAGTCCCTGCCAGCACATGCTAAGTTGATCAGTTTTTCAACAATAATAATTGTAGTGAATGTAGAAAAATAAATAATGATCATGAAGAAGCATTATTATTCCTAATATACACAAAGAGGGTCTATACCTATCTCGAGCACATATGGCACGCGGTGTGTAGTCTGTGGCAGTAGAAGCTGCAAGGGTGCACGGGCTTGTACTATTATCTATTCTGTGGCACGAGTAAGACGCGGACGTGTGTGTGAGCGAGCCAGAGTCAAGGTACAGATTACGTACAGTCAAACACTTTTTTTGGCCCACCTTTGGTCTGAAGTCAATCTGACATTCTACAGCAATAAGGTTGAGTTTCCTCTAAGTTACAGTCTTTTTACGATCGTGACCGTTCTAAACTTGCCAATACAATAATAATTATTATTATTGTAATACATTTGTTTTTTTTCACTTTAGTTAAGTGAGTTGTTGTGAATTAATGTTATTTATATCTTTATTTTAGCGTTTTCTGTTGAGCCCATATTCCATTGTTGCTTTTGTAGCGCTTATCACTAAGACCTAATAAAACAGAAGCAAGATGAGCTTAAACATATTGGAATAGAGCCTCTGATCATCGAGCCATGGAGATGACGATTAAACGAGCTTTAAGTTTATTTTACTTGTTCCATTTGTTTTATGTAGCTTGCGTAGCTAGTAATCCACGTGTTTATCCGGGTATTTTTCAAACTGTACCAAAATAATTAAATACGTACACACAGAAGCGACAATCTGAAACACATAAAACATGTACATTTATATTTTCATTAAATTATTAATTTTATTTCGTTTAAACATCCAGAATATTCAAGTTTAGTATTTCTTACGAATTGTCAAGAGTAATATGTAAGAAAAATAATATTTTACGCACATTAAAAAGTAGAGTAGCGTCAAGTGAGAAGAAACCGTAGATGCTGATTTCAGTCCCATGAAACTGCATAAGTGTTGCGAAATGTTTGATCTGTAAAAATAGTTTTTTTTATGTTATGTATGAAAATTTACATAATTATTTAAAGGTTAAATTTATTTAAAGGTTATTACATACTTATATAAGAAGCAGACAAATTGAGGTTTTAATTACCAAATTAACTAAGGATGATAATAATAGTACTTAATGCTTTCTTTAACTTAGGGCCTGTTTCACAATCGACAAGTAAATTTATCTGTCACATAAAGATGTCTCTCTCCTTGTCTATTTTCAAGTGTCAGAAAGAGAAAGGGCTAAGTTTATCTGTCAAATAAGCTTTACTTGTCGATTGTGAAACAGGCGGTAAGTCTAATAATATTGTTAAATGTCTGTTAGGGCTGATTTTTTCACTGTCAGGTATTGTTAAGTCGGCCCTAAGTAATCAAAATAGTGTTCGAACCTTTTTTGAGTAAATACTCGTATGTCTTTGTAATGTAGCTTGTAATATGCGGAGACTTGTTGTCAGCAATTTATAGTTGTCATATTATTTCTTACTTTTTTGTATTAGTCTGTAAGTCTTCCTAAAATAAATAAATAAATAAATAAATAAATAATAATCTAATGGCACAATTAGTTTCTTTTTTTAACTTACTTTTAATAATATCGTCTGGTCTTCATATCGAGTTGGAATGTTATGCAAAGTTTGGCCTATCTTCATTTCCTGTAAGGTTAAAATTAATAATTTAATAAGTAAGATTTCATTTTGTGAATCACTACTTTAATGGAGTCTTTATTAAATTCCTCAAAATATGCTGTAGTATTTTTTAAGACCGGTTACTGTACCCTGGCATGTAAATATTATGACAGTTTAAAATATCTATTTGTAGAAATTGCTGTAGTGTATTATATTGTAAAATTCCTCATTTACTCGCAACGTGCATTTACTCATGATGCTCTTATTTCAATGTAGTCAGTGTCGTAACACAGTCAGAATCTACTCCTTTACAAACTTTTAGCAAAATAATTATTACCTCGCCTTTTAACATTGCACCCGTAAAGGACAAAGCGGCCATTTTGGCCACAGGGTACAACAAGCAGAACATTCTCATAATTACACTGTGGGGTCGCAATCCTCGGGTCACGACCAGGCCATGGTACAGAGCATGCGCCTGACGGAGGGTTGAGTGGAATCCTTGCAGGAGGATGAGCAGAATCGGCGCTGCAAACGCTCTGTTTATTACTCTTTTAACGGTCAAAGTCTTCACATAAGCCAACTCCAGCTCACTAAGCTTTCTGATAATCGTACTCGTATCCACCTGCAATCTTTGATCTACGCGCACCTGCAGTTTCTCACACTGTTGCTCAATATATTTCATCAAACAAACCACCATCTGCACCAAGATGTAGAAGCAGCCTACGGCCGCAGTCGACACTATTTCAGGCACAATAGTGAAAACGATTTGCCTAAATATGACTGAAGTTCTTTGATAGTAAAATTGGTAAACGAAAAACATGATAGTTTGTGCGGTCATCAACGTAGGCAGCCATATGTAAACTAAAATGTTGACTTGTAATCGGAAATATTTCAGAATCCGATGAACTTGTCCGTCGGTCAACTTAGCCCAAGTCGAGGCTACTTTATTCAATATGTGAATGTATGCCTTTCTGTTCTTGAACGCGAAAACATATGCCACAGCTCCGCTAGCTATAAGCGTTAGGTTTTCGATGAAAAAATTGATTTGCATCATAGTTTTGGTCATAGAATTTAATAGAACATAAAATCTGACATTTAAAACACAAAACCCGCACAATAATAAACTCATTACAGTAGCGCCAATTGAATTCAATATCAGTGATTTGGGTGTCACTATGGGATCGCGTTTGGTCGGAAATTTGATGGTATACGGAAACAGTCCCAGCAATGAGAGTAAAATATAAAGAGGCTTAAAAAAGTTTACTAAATTTTTATGCTTGCCAATTTTTTGGCCTATTAAAAGTCTCCTTATCCACGAAACCATTTCACAACGTAATAAGTATAAGTGCGATGACAAAGGCTGTATTTTTAACTGATGAAAAGCGTAGAAAAATAATTGCACATACCGACGACCCAAACCTGTTATTAGTTGAAAAAACCTTTACAAACGCTTTTAGTTTTTAAGAAGATATCAATTGCGATGACACCTATTATTTGTGCCATGTAGCATGTTTTAATTGCGTCTAGATAATAATCTCGCTACTGATAGGTTTTTAATTACCTTTTTGGAGAACTGACATTGTACCCAAATTATTACGATGCATTGGTTTCCACGACTGTAACTAGCACTTACGTTTAGCTTTTAGATCAGTCATCACTGTGTTTTTTTTTGTCAAAAATAAAGCTTTGGTATCCCAAGTTATTGCTCAGACAAAGTTATGTTATCACGAGCAAAAAACTTACCCCCTAATCAACGAACATATGACCCAAACTTGATCGATGCTTTCAAACCTCTCTACGTTCTTCTTTCATTGCTTGGACTGTTTCCCTGTTCTATTGTTTTCCCAAAGAAGAAAAACTTCAAAGTAGAACCAAAATCTTTCGTCTTCAATTCGTTTTGTGCTTTCCTAATATTATTATTCCTAGCAGTGTACTCCACTGTAACCATTTTAAATATCATGTCGTTGACATTATCGGTGTGGCAAGTTAACTTATTTATAGAAGTGTTTATGCTTGTAATCAGTGGAGTAGTGAGTTATCTTTGTGCTTACTTTAACCGGAATTCTTATATTAAGATACTTAATTCAGTGTCTTCTACTTGGGTAGATTTACCAAGTAATGAGGCACAATATTATTTCAAACGGCTTCGCTTTAAGGTCTATTTTCTAATCATTGGATTGATTTCACTGTTAGTTATTGCACAGTCAATACTTTCTTACTTTGGAAACCTGTGGGGAATATTTGAAACCTTCGAGATTATAGTACCAGAGTTGATCCCAAGTGGCGTCGTGGCTTTTTATTATGTAATGTGTTTAATGGTGGTGTACTTGCTTCAAAACATTGAGCAACATTGTCGAACGCTGGTTAAAGATAGAAAATCAGTTGATGTTGGCTTTATTAGAGTAAAACCTAATAAATCTCTAATTACCCTTGCTCAGATGAAATCATCCTTTGCGAAAACTTTAAAAATAAAACGAGAAATTAACAAAGCCTTTCAAGCCCCAATTCTGATAATCACTATCCAAACGTTCCACACAGTTCTGAGTGAAGCTCATTATCTGTACCTCGGTCTCATAAAGACTAAAGAGTTTGCTGCTTTTAAGGTTATGCAAGAGGTTTTATGGATCTTGTATCACAGTTTAAAGATCTACGCACTTGGATACCCAGGATCACTTATTAAGGACGAGGTATGCCTAGAAAAGTAACTAAACTGTTTTTTTAACATTAAAATAACATTAGCAGTTATATATGGTACTGGATTTGTATATTTAATTTCGATTTTCTCTATTGATTCCTGGGATTCAATCTGTAACTATTTCTTGTTTCAGGAGACGAAAATTGGCCAAACGTTACTATGCATACCTGCTGAAAACGTACCAACTCTTATCGATGTGAATATGGTTTTGAATATTCTTAATTTTTTTTTTAAATCCTCGTATTAGGGGCGTTATATTAGCACCAGCACTTTTTTGACACTATGTAACGCAGAAAACCATCACACCCTTTGGTTGCTGATGAACTCAGTAAATGTTGTACATCGCTAATGGATTCGCTTGTGACCGTCACGAGTCTTTGACACCATTTTATTGACTGTTACAGGTACAACATTTCGCGTCTCTTATGCCCTATCAAACTACCGAAATGACAGCCTATGGATACTTCCCCCTCGACGCAACGCTAGTGTTTAATGTAAGTATTACTTATACCCGAAACTTGCAGGCTGAGTTTCTGTGTCAGCAGTCTTGAAGTTGCATATGTTGATGGGTCACAGATCCCACTCACCATCAGGTGACCTGTGTGCTCGTTTTTCCTCACTATGCCATAAAAATAAACCATGGTAGACGGCTTTCAACTGAAATAATGACCCAAAACTAGGAAAGGACATTGGACGGGCACTTTACTAGGCGATAGTATGGTAAGAGGTGTAAGAAGATAGTATCAGAGTGGTGGCTAAAGCAAAGGCAAATTGGCAGACCATTTGCGCTATGGTATGATGGCCTTAGGTCTTCACGTAAAAAAAAAAAGCGCAAGCAAAGGAGACCTAATTCCCTGCAGTGGATTAATGCAGACCAATTGGATGGTTGTACATAATGTCACCGTAAGAATTGTGGGAAATCGTATTGGTATTACAATAAAAAAAGATATGCTCGTACTCGTACCATGTATGTGTAGCATTACCTGTTCTGCTCTTCCTAGTATTAGTAGTTTGATCATCTAACTGTTTACACAGAAATGTTCCAATTACTCATAGTGGCTAATCGAATCTAAAGTCTGTGTCCATTGAACTTGTAAAAGATGTATACAAAACCAAACGAACCAATTTACCACGATTACTGGATAATCACGTACTTTTAAAGATCAAGTGAGGTCTTTGCAATGATTTATACACTAGATCAATATTGTTATATTAAGTTTAAGATTAACCCGTGTGGTTGCCGGGTTAGAATAGTGCCACTCCATGTCTTCCCGTGGATGTCGTAAGAGGCGACTAAGGGAGTAAGGGCTTGTAGTACCTACTGTTAGGCGGTGGGCTTGCATCCTGTCACTAATACACTAGTAAACTTCTAAGCCTATTTGTGCAAAATGTGGTTACAGAATTATAAACAATTATTTTTACAGTTGTTGGTATTTCTGTAGCTCGGCCTACCCCACTCCGGGAATAAAGGCGTGATGTTATGTATCTATGTATGTATGTATGTAAGTTGAAGATTATTAATTACGTTATTTTTAATAAAGACACGCTTGGTAAATATTTGAGGTTATGTGTCAAACAGTACTAATTTGTATGTATGTATGTTCTAAATATTTTATTGCACATAAAACAAAATACAAAAAAATACGTACCTACTCAAACTTATGCTTAACGTGTACAATGGCCAACTTTTCCCTTTAAACGTTACCTCCAGTTAACCTGACCATGACTGAGGAAACCGTAATAGGATAGGCAAGATTACTAACTGGTTTACAAATCGTTTGCAAAGTTTATAACTTTTGCAAGTTCAATTGACACAGACTTAAATTCGAAGAGGTTGGCACATTGACTGTCAGCTACGAGCATACTCGTAGTTATTGTTTGAAAATAACTACTACGAGTATAATTGTTACTGGCAGTCAACGTGTTAAAGTTATGGTAGTGTTGTATTTAGCACGCCCAAAGGGCTAAAACACCTAGAAATAGATTTCGCGGAGCTTCGTCAATCCCTAGCTAGTATGAATAACTAATTGGAATATTTTTTCCCGCAATTGAATTTCTTTAGAATAATTTATTTCTCACTTTCAATTGACACAAAACAATAAAATTTACAAAAAACAGCAAGGACACCAAGTGCAATTGAAAGATAATTGTAAAACTTGCTTAGATTTTTTACAATGGCCCCTACACTAGGCCAGGCTAGGCTATTAGATGATTCCACTACCAGTAGGAATGGGTAGAATAAAGGTAACATACAGATATTCCTTAAACCAACGATAAAATGAGTACAGGTGAGTTCATGAGCTCCCGATAAAAAAATAGTCTTTAATTAAAATGGTGGGGTTAATATTCGTTTATTTTCAGACGCTCGCAGCGGTAGTCACATATCTAGTGATTCTGGTGCAATTTGACTCTTAATTAATACACGTCAGCGGGAACGAGCAACGTTAACCAGGCTTTATTCGAACTGCGAAAATCAGAAGACAGTGACTTTTGGTTATGAGATTCATCACTGTGTTTTTTTTGTATGTATTTTCTTGTTTCTATGTTTGTCAGTGTTGTTGTGAATAAAGGGATCTTTTCTTTTGGTTATGGTTTTGTGTACATACCTGGTGATCATTGTTCAGCATCTTCGCACCCCATCTGATGTGAGCCCAAACCGATTTTGTAATCGTATCAGAAATATCTATCAGCTGCCAATTAGTAAGGCGATATATTATTAGTATTATTCACTAGATTCAGAGTGCCATCACCAATAATAAGTTTTCTTTGGTAGGTTAAGGTCATGTGGGGCAAGTGGCTCAGCGGAGATATTGTGGGTTTGACGCACTTGCCCCGTAGACGCATTTGCCCCACCTGACCTTAGTAGTTTCTCTGAGGTATCGAACGTGGAGCGTAAGTCTTTAGAGGTTATTTTTTTAAGTTATCTCGTACTTGTATTCGAAATAAAAATAAGAGAGAGTCGGTAAGAATAAAAATAAAAGAGTAAGTACCTACATAATTATTTATTTATTCCACTACTGAATATATTAGTCTATTATAGTCGTATGTAGAGATAAACAATTCGTTTAACATTCCAAATTTATTTATAGTAAAGGCCACAACGATGCTTAAGCAAGAAAGACAAAAAAAAACAGGTACTCCAAATAATAAACTTATGCATGAGTCATTTAGGAATTCTTGTCAAGTTGTACGAAGATAGTCAAATACATGGCAGCTGAGGCGACAATCTGAAACGAGCAGTATGTTATATAATTTTAAGGTATAGGTATCAACGGAATATAAAATCACCATCAGAAAAAAACATGGGACAAAAGGACAGCGTTTTATTGGCAATCAACTAACAAATAGTCACTACTAAGAAAAATCTCATATCTCCTATTTGGTGAAATACGATTTTAAGCTTAAAACAGAAGAGAAATAGTTTTAAAATCGTACATCACGAAATGTGGGTTACGAGGTTTTTTCAAAGTAGTGACTAAATGACGCCACGGTTAGGGTGCCTTTCCACCAGTGTGTGTTACGTCGGTGTGGATGCGTTTGATAGAGTCTTGCTCGATTGGCGGACAGAGTCTGGCAAAACCTGCAGCTTTTAACACTGACTGTACACTGAATAAACCGAGTTAATAGTAGTTGATACTATTTGATTTCCTGATCTTTTCACGACAGTGTTGGAGTATCAACTCCGTTTATTCAGTGTACAGTCAGTGTTAAAAGCTGCAGGTTTCTTGAATTTGCCACTATTTCTCTGGGACAGCATTTGTTTGCCAGACTCCACCCACCAATCGTATTTATTGGTTTTACCGAGCAGAATTAGAGCCCTAGTAAGAAATTGGAGTAAACTCAAAACCGGGCAAGAGCATGTCGCACCATGCTCAGTGTAGGGTTCCAAAGCCTTTAAAAGTACTACAAACATAAAAATCAACAAGAAATTACTAATTTTCTATTTAAAGTCAATTGGTGCCGTCTTAGATGATTTTAGTAGGTATTAAAACTTTGAACCCTAAAAAGACAGAAATATACCTACGTAAAATGGGCTTAGTAGGGATTGCGATAGGAATACGAATCCAGAATTTCTTTTTTCAGTAGCTACTTTTATTTTCGGGTTCAGGTGGCTCTTAAAGTAATGTGATTATAAATATCAGGGGACAATCTCACACAAATTGACCTAGTCCCAAACTAAGCTCTAGGCTTGTACTATGGGTACTAGACAACGATAAACATACTTAAATAGAGAAATACATACTTAAATATAAATAGAAAACATCCAAAGCTCAGGAACAAATATTCGCGCTCATCACACAAATAACTGCCCTTACCGGGATTTGCACCCAGGGCCGCTGGTTTCGGAGGCAGGGTCACTCCCAACTAGGGCAACATGTCGTCAAATTTTTGGGCATATTTTTCTTCTTACGGCAACACTAAGTTGCCAAATCTTACATCTCTCTGTCGTCGACTGTACCAAGTAATTAACGTGGACTTACGTTAAACATTAGAGTAGCATCCAGGGGAAAGTAGCCATACACACTTAATTCAACTGTTTGGTACGACATCAGTGTTGAGAAATGTTGCACCTGAGATATAAATAAAGTAGATGTATTTTTAAAAATATACCTATGGAAATAGCATTTATTTTGCATTAAATTACCTGCAGAAAAATTCTCATATCCTGTTTTTCCGTCGTTAGGTTGTACAAGGTCCGCCCAATCTTTGCTGCCTGAAATGACAATTATTTAGCATTTTAAAAAGTTGACTTTCTGCTTTTTGGCCAAATTGTATTGTTTCCGAACCTGTTCATTTGCGAAGCCGCGTTTTTTTCAGAAATTAATCATTGCAAGATTTATATAAGACTAACCTAACCTGATTCTACACAAAGGTCCTGGGCTGGTATTCTACACGGTAATAACAATATAGTCTTTGACGTGCTTTCGTATTTTCAACGTTTTGATAACTCTTATGTCATTTACAATAATGGTGACTGTGACATAAACGATTCTAAAACAGGTCAAACGCGATATCGTTATAACTCAGTAGAATAAAGGCCCTGAAATACATCCTGAAATATGTATAGTAGCAGAACAAAAAAAAGGTTTGTCAAATGAAAAGGTTGGAAAACGATACATTTGGCCACAAAAAAATCGACCGAAAGGCGGGTTCCCAAGAGAGTTTTTGTATTTTTTTGTGACCAGCCTATACTTATCGGGTCAAACTAAAAGTCCTGACATATCGTAATCTTCGATTCCATCATCAGACACCATAATATTGTATTGCCATCGGGTTTAAATATGTATTCCATATTTCAGCCAATTCACTAGCTAGATTTGAAATCAATTTGATAAAACAGACAGACATGTTAAGTGAAATAAAAGCTTAGAAAAATTATGGCATACAGACAAATTACTTACGGTATCTATCAACAGACTACCTACCCAATTTGTGAGTAATGGCAGTCATGGATGCAAAAGCGCAGGAAAAAAGAGTGTAGCATGATAGTGAAGAAGCCATAATGACAGTAGCTACATGCAGATTATAATCGAGGATATTATTTTCATTCAACGTAGTTTAGTACTTACCTCTAGTTTCAATAAGTTCCCTGAACTAGCTAACACGCTTATTTTTATCAGCTGATACATGATCCAAATCGAGCAATTGCAGGTATCGTGTATCGAGAACGTGCCGCCTATCAGCAGCCCGTGGTAGATGATGTGTGACTCACTCACTAAGGCGTGGAAGCATTGCAGTGACGTCGCCAGCAAACACGCCTGGAAGACCCTGTTAATGTCCCGTTTCACCTCTAACACCTTCACATATACCTCCTCCAGCTGCCTCAAATTGACCTGCCTTAGCTCCATCTTCACAAAATCTTTAGGGACCCTCCATGCCGTAGCAATATTCTTAATCTCCTCATTAATGTTCCTCAAAACAGCAACCACAGTCACCACCATTGTATAATAGAAACCTATCACAGTAAATTGAATCGTTTGCGGCAGTATAAATGTCAGAGTAACCATTGTTATCTTCCAGAAGCTGTCACTCCTCGTACTGTTCACTAGCAACTGTAGCGCCAGAAAAAAACAAATGAGTCCAATTACCAACCTAACTTGACATTTTAAATAACGAAATGTCATGTCTCGGTCACGATGCACAACTCTGTTAAACGAACATATCATTCTGTTAAAAACGTTTATGTAGATGATTCTGTTTTTATAAGCAGTTATGTAAGACACTGTGCAAAACACTAGGAAACCAGAGAGTTCTAACAAATAGTTCATTTTAGTCAGAAGAACTTCAGTCATAGAGTTGCTTTCGGCGACTTCAAACACATCTTGGACGTGAAGGACAAAAGACAAATACAAAACTAAAATCACTGAAACACAGCAAATGGAGTTGACATATATCGATTTCCGAATAACGACCACGCACTCGCTATCTTTTCGAAACTTGACAGAGTAAGGAAATAAACCAAACACGGATAACAAAGAATAAACAGGTTTTATCACTTCAAGTAGGGTTAGATTTTCAACCGACTGTGACGGTCTCCAAAAACGTTTTTTCATATTGGGAAACATTTTTATTTATGTTCATTGTCCGGCTTGCTCCACTGCACTTTTGTATCAGCTTTGTTAGAGATTGAAACAACCGATAGGTAAAAGCATAACCTGCCTGCAAAGTGAATGGGTAGATCCATTAGAAAATTGCTAATAGCATTTCTGGTGCGGATAGACGTGGCTAATAGTAGACTTTACCCCGTTCTGATAGAGACTGCAGGTCATGTTAGACTGGCTTGTGGATAACGCACTGAAGAACAATAATGTAGTCCCTGTATTATTCACTGAGTGTCAGTAGGCGTAAAGATGTAATGTAAGTAATTAAAGTCTTATCAACATAAAATATCACTGAATCATAATGGACTACTATTAGGCATCCCACAGATGATCAATATATTTGTGCAATCACACTGATTGCCCAAACTTTTTGATCGTCTATGGCTATGATTGAAGTTTACGCAATCATTTTATATAAGTTTGACAGAGTTGAATTTTGTTTGTGCCATCACATGACATGTGATTGTGTTGTCTGTAATAGTGATTGCTCAATTTACCGTTTTATTCTTTCTTCTTTAATTAAATTTCTCGCGTTTTTTTTTTCTTTATTATCAGCACAAATGCAGCAGCCAAATCCTTGTTCATCAGATATATTTCATAATATCTCAATGTAGCTGTTTTTCACGTGACGTTGAGCCTGATAACTCAGTTTTAGTTTTTAATAAATCATGGATCATAGATCATAATGATTGATGAATTTGATGATTGACTCAATCAATTGACACGTGTAGGGGCAGAACCTGTTTCAATCATATTGCACAAAAGTACGATTGCGCAAACATTTTGTAGGTCTGTGGGGAGCCTTAGGTACCGATAACAATTGGTTGTAAAGTTTTGTCACACGTTGAGGACGTCAGGTCCACTTGTAGTAAAAAGATAAATCTAGTTTTGGTACATTTTAGTAGTGTCAAACGTATGGAACTTTCAGTCTTACGAGATATATTATAGTAGTGGATATTGGAGCCACAAGAAGGAGGTAATTCTAAATCCCACCAAAAACATAAATGTAAAAAAGGAGAGCCAAGTTCAATACAAAAATTATTCTCTGCTGTGGGCTTCGCCGCAAAAAGAATTGAGATCTGAGATTGAGTGCCAAGTTCTATGCAAAATCCAAATATGTAGTCTAAGGGCTGACTTGGCTAGTTTTCCCATACGAATTATTATTAAGTACCTACTTTTACACAGTCATGGAAGAGCCTTATGTTCGATGGGTAGTTTCTACCAGCAAGCCAAATTTTCGGAATAATAAAATAAGAACCGAAAGGCTATATAATTTGTATGGGAAAACCAGCCAAGTCAGCCCTTAGACTACATATTTGGATTTTGCATAGAACTTGGCACTCAATCTCAGATCTCAATTCTTTTTGCGACGAAGCCCACAGCAGAGAATAATTTTTGTATTGAACTTGGCTCTCCTTTTTTACATTTATGTTTTTGGTGGGATATCATTACTTTTTGTAGGTAAGTCTTACCTACTTACTAAAGAATACAATTATTATTTATTTAAACTATTGCCTATACTATACTAAACCTACGTACCTACTTATTATAGGAATTGTAATAATAATAAGTATATACACCTACCTACTTATAACTATAAAATTATTATTTATTTAAACTATTGCCTATACAATAATACTATACGTACGTACCTACTTATTAAAGAAATTGTAATAATAATATTACTACAAATTATAAGTTTTCCTTAAGAAAACTTAACAATTTCGCAGCATAAATCGCAACCTTATAGGTCAGATATCGCGAGACAACCGGGCAGCAAGACGGCGCTCGCGCTTGTGAGCGCGGCTGCCGCTCGCTCGGCCACGTTCGTGTCAACGGTTCGATTCGGTTGTCACAGCGCCTCGCCCACCCCGCCCGCGCCGCTCCGGCGTCACTCGGCGCGCGCGCGTCGTGTATATACCGAAAATCTAAATGCCTATTATTTTATCATTATTTATGAGTAGGTAATGATTTTACACTATTGATGTGCGCTAAATATAAAAATAATAATTAATCCCAGTTAATAACGTAGGTACCCTAAGTAATATTAGGTATTTATGTTAAGCGTTCATAGTAGAATCTAATTATTTAAAAATTGACAGTTTTTTATTTATTCCTTTGTATTCATCTAATTACCTATCTGCATACCAAATTTTAACTCTCTAGGTCATGTGGAACTGGGTTAGAGTTTTGGTCTATAGGTCAGTCAATGATAAAAATGAGGAATTTTGGACATTAATATCTAAATAACCATTTGAGATAAGCTTATGAAATTTAGAACACATATGTATCTCGCAAGTCTCAATATATTAGCCAAATTTGATACGTTTATGTAAAATAGTTTTTGGTTTATGAGGGGGTCAAAAGTGGCTCCAAATGGTTCGTGTAATATTACACACGGTGCGGCTCGCCAGTTCTGTTTCTTGAAGTTGGCTTGACACGCTCCCGCGTGTCTAGATTTAGTTTGAAGTATGGTTTAGTTGTGTCAAAGTGGTCAAAATGTATGGAAATTGAACTCCTAAATCTAAACTAAACATAACTAAATCATAACACTTTATATAGATTTACCTTAAATTTACAACAACTGAAGCTAACGCAAGGCACTTTTCTCTATGGTAGGGTAATTTTTACAGTATTATGGCATTAAAGATATTAAAAAATTAAGATTATTAATTATATTAGGGATTGACTAAACCAAAGCTTTAAATTCGCTGACGCAACTCACGCAACGTGACGTTTTTAAAGTCACCTCCAAAAGAACGTTATGTGTTTTTCCGATTTAGATGTCGCTCAGTCTACGCAATTTCAGTGTATTTAAACACTTCAGCGCCAACGACCCGATATCGGGTCCACTATTCGTAACAAATTTAGAAATTCGTAGAAAAATGCTGCTACAGCGTAGCACTCGTAGCATTGCCTAACGGTGAATGTCTGTGTTACGCCGGATCAAATGCTTGATGTTTGACGCAAAAACTGCAGGACGCAATTATACGTTAGAGTGAGATGGAAATACGTCGTGGTCCCTCTAACATGCAGTTGCCTCTTACAGTGTTTGCGGCGAACACCGAGCATATGGGTCCCGCTTTACGCTCCGGTATTATCATGGTATTATCGATCTTTTATCGTTACCGGCATTCAGTAATACTCTAGGTTAAGGTTGGTATTCGTAATTCTGCTCTTTGGCCGAACAAAGAAGAACGCATACTTCAAGCTAACGTCAATCAAACCCCGTCAAAGTTTTCGTTAGCTAAATTAAAAAATGCCAAAAAATTACAATTGAAATGAAAATCATGAAAAAATATAAAGTTTGATAACGTAAAATTATGGTTTTGAGTATTTTAGGAAAGGTGTGCCAAGCTGGAGTTTGGCACGGTATTAGTACGTGCGGGGCGGCCGGGAAATCTGTTTGGGGGAGCCCCAGGCACATTGGCGTCCGGTGCTCAAGCACCTGCCCGAAAGGGATGAAGGTCACAATATGCGGAGCAGCTGGAAACACAGGTAAGTTGTTAACGATTTGTGTTCCGGGATTCGATTCCCGTTATGGGCAAATATTGGTGTGATGAGAGTATTTGGATAAGGAAGACCTAAGACCGTAGATTGTGGAGTGCAATGGTGGCATAAGAAAAGATTATTTGTTCCTGGCTTAGGTCTTTCTCCATATCTATGTAGATTTAGTTTTCTTTGGCCACAGATTATAAGGTCAAGTCAACCCTTATACTTTGACTTGAGCTCCCATAAACAATAGTTTTTTAATTTACTAAAGCTGGGTTTTACGAATCAGAGCAGCTCAGCCTGAGGCATGCTGCTCGCGAGCGAAATTGTTGCACATAAACATGCGCGGGTAAGTCAGAGTGCTCGCCGCGAGCCGACATTACAAAGTGGCGTCTGTCACGATGACCGCCGCGGCTGCGTTTATCATAATTCACCGAATTATTAACAAAAAGAAGAATGTTGTTTTTCTTTTTACGTGTCACTTTCCGTCTCTTTACCAAGCGGTTCCAACGGAATTCCAGCGCTGGCTTTACGGATAGCGAATGCTGAGTTGGGACCGTTTCGCAACAATTTCTCTGTGTCATGTTCTTTTTGTATCTATGTAATGTAATTTTGTATTATTGCGAATAAATGTCTCTTTATCTTTGTTTATTGTTACAAATAGCTAAATCTCAAGAGTTCAGTTTGGCACTAGGTCAATTATCTCCTTATATTAATTAATTTATGTATTTCGAAACTGATGGAAACTTCCTGCGATCTATATTTTGCTCTAACTACTCCACAAAGAATATCCGATATAACGATACACAGATATGTGTATAACACTATTTCACTATGCTGAGGGCCCAAGAAGATTGGCGAAAGAGATATATAGTGCGAAAGTGAGTGGAATGGTAGGAAGGGGCCGCCTTAGGCGTACTTTTTCGAATCAAATCGGAGAAATTCTGCAAAAGGGCCGAATCCTAAGTACCCGAAACCGACGTGCATGCATGACTCGATGTATGAATGTAGAAGAAGCGAAAGAGATTTGTCAGGATCGTAGCAGGTGGAAACAAGTGGTCTCTGCCTACCCCTCTGGGAAACAGGCCTGATTTTATGTATTTTATGTTTGAGGGCCCAGCTGTAACAAGATTAAATAAGATAATGACCAACTCAACATTGCCATAGCTTTGACGTTTGATGTTAAGAAGAACCGTTGCGGTTGTTTCCAGGTCAGCCTCTAGCCCTCCTGCTGAAGCAATGCCCCCTCCTGGACGAGATCGCGCTGTACGACCAGTGCCCCACGTGCGGGTACGGCATGGAGCTGAGCCACGTTGACACCAAGTGCAAGGTCTCCTCGTACTCCGGGCGACACATGTTGTGCGACGCCTTAATGGTATGCTATCCCTTCAAACTCCGTGCCGTAGCCATGTTCAGAGATGGTCCTTACTCCAGAGCAATAAAAGTATACAATAAGCTGCCTAAGATTCTGGTCAAGGAAGAAAACGATACTAAATTTAATTGATACATATACACTATAGAAGATTTTTTAAATGATCAAAGTTTAAGCGAAATCGAATGAAACTGTAGCAAGTATTTATTAGATAAGGATTGGCATGCGTATAATAATATATAATAGATATAACATAACCAAATTAACCATAATATTAACTCTAGTGACAATTATAAGAATTAGTAGCAATAAGTTGAGTAAATTAAACCTATTGACATATCGACGGATCTGTGACTCAACCTCGTATATTGAATTAGGTCCAGTATAAACTGACACGCCCTAAGTACGCGAGTGCATACTTAGTGCGTGTCAGTTTATTCTGGACAAATTTCAACACACGAGGTTGAGTCACAGAACCGTCGATATGTACTTGTAAGTAACTAACTAATTATTGATGTAAGTAATTGTGACATTACAGGGTGCCATGTACCTGCCTACACTTTGGAACCCGAACATCCTACAAAATTGTATTGTACATGAAACAATGAATAAATAAATAAATAAATAAACTCTCCTCTACCTCGCTCTCTGAGAATCGTCACGACAGTCGGTAATTCGAGCACGATTATTTCAGTCATACGTTAAGTTTTCGAATCGCTTTCACCGTTCGAAAACATGTTCTGTGGCCGTAGCCAAGATGCGTTCGCTAACTAGCGTTTCTATTCGTTTTGTTTTTACACTAATCGCGTCACTGGTAAATCACGTGATACGAAGAGTCGAGAGAGAGAGAGAGGTCGAATAAGCAAGTGTACAAGTTTAATATAATTTAATGGAGTTATATAATAGTTTAATGGATTTGAAAGTATAGTACAAAAGGGCCTCTATTCTACTGAGTTATAACGGTATCGCGTTTGACGTGTTTTAGAATCGTTTATGACTTGGTCGCCATTATTGTAAATGAAATAAGAGTTATCAAAATAGTGACATAACGTAAACACGTCAAAGACGATATCGTTATTACCGTGTAGAATCTCAGTCAAGGTGTCATGTTCACGTCACAGGGAGCCAAGGTCGTGGTTATCGTCGTCCGTAACGGAGCGGACAACTTTGAGAGCAACGCTCCCGCTGTCACCGAAATTGCCCTACAAATATGCAACACCTGCCCCTCTGTGAGTTTTAACTCCCACCTCTACATCGTCCCTTTACTTTCTCAACCTCTTATCTGATCGAATAGTTAGATAGAAAAGTAATCTTTATTACGCTTAGAACATGGGTGTTTTTCCTAAAAATCAACTAGATACGATACGAGGTTGAAATAGTATAGCGACGATATAATATCCTAGAATCATGCGAATTTGTTAAAGGGAACTTAAATCTTTATTCGCTAAAAGGTTTAAAAAGAAACAACCGCAATAAGAATAAGCTCTATTTTCCAGCTTCAAAATTAAAACTAGTAAACTCAAATCCGCATAATATGACCATCAAGAACTATAACAACCTTCCCAACTCCTTAAATATATGGTAACAGCAAAATCTATCAACAATATGTAGAGAACATGTTTAATTAATAAATGTTTTTATACTCTAATATCACAGGATAATGTCACACAAATTGACCTAGTCCCAAACTAAGCTCTAGGCTTGTGCTATGGGCACTAGACAACGATAAACTTACTTATATAGAGAAATATATACCTAAATACATAGAAAACATCCAAGACTCAGGAACAAATACTCGTGCTCATCACACAAATATCTGCCCTTACCGGGATTTGAACCCAGGACCCCTAGCTTCGTAGGCAGGGTCACTCCCAACTAGGCTAGCGTGTCTATGTGAATACTTTAATGATGAGTTCAATGTTGATGTATAATTAGATAGGGAATAACGAGACGGTGGCTGTGTGTAAATTCGTACATAATCTAATATATAAAATTCCCGTGTCACAGTGTTAGTTACCATACTCCTCTGAAACGGCTTGACCTAATTTTTTTAATTTTATATGCATATTCAGTAGGTCTGAGAATCGGCTACTATCTATTTTCCATACCCGTAAGTGACATGAAAAAAAGAAATTGCAGCGAGCGGAGCCGCTGGCGTGTTGCTAGTATTTATACTATATAAACAGGAAGTAGATATTATGTTACTGCCGCGCCCAAGTTGAAGATTCATAAAAGGCCCAATTAACCTCTCGCTCGCTCACGTTCACGCCAAACGAGTCGATGATACCTATCTCTCTTACTCTTGTATTTGAAACAAGTGTATGACGTACATGTAGTTTGTAAATGTAACTGCGACTAATGCGACTATTCATCGTCATCTTATCCATTAACCACCCGCCAAGCAACAGTGTTGGCATTGTTGTGTTCCGGTGTGGGGATAAGACAACCGGTGAAATTACTAGCATAGAGGCATTCCATCTTAGCCCTCAGGGTTGGCAACGCAGTTGAGGTCTTAGGATTATAGTCTAGAGAATTCAAATGTCTATGGGTCTCAGATTCCATTTACCATCAGGTGGCCTAAGTGCTCGTGTGCCTTCTCATTAAAAAAAAAAAAAAAATCAAACGCAACTTGCTAAGAACGTAACATAGGTACCTATCTAAACTTCTGTATTATCATTGCTTCCAGCGCAAAACTTTAACATTGTTTGCCTTGCGTTTGTTTGCTTCAGACATTTACGATCATGGCGACGGAGCCAATCGAGAGTATGGTGCCGATCGTTAGCGAGATCCAGCGGCTGCGTGGCGTGTACAACCCGCGCAAACTGCTCGGCTCAGTCGAGCTCAACAGCGTGCGCGCTAACACGGTACCACTAGCGTTACTTTTTATAACCTAGCATACATGGTGCTGGCCGTGTCTTGATCCTGCAGCTGTCTAGAGTGTACCCCTGTAGGTCCTGTAAACTGCTTGCGTGCCACTGAAGTTACTCCCTAAAACTCAGCACGCATGATACCCACGCTTACATGGAGTACTATAACCTAGCATACACGGTGCTCGCGCTAAAACGGTGGTACTAGCGTTACTTTCTAAAACTTTAGTACATATGGTTTCCATGCTAACATAGTAAGCACTAGCCTATCCCTCAACCAGGCATACATGGTGTCCGCGAAAGCGTATAATACCACGCAAACTGCTTAGGTCTGTCAAGCTTAACAGCGATCGTGCATGCTAATACGGTACTAACGTGACTCTCTAAAACTTAGCACGCATGTGGGGCTAACACGCCGCCGTACTGGGAACTAGTTTCAAATACGCCAACTCTCTTCCTCATCTCTGGTTAACTCTAGGTGCTGGCGGACTTCCTCCGCGTGGCACCGGAGCGCGTGCGCGTGCCGGTGATCGGCGGCGCCTCCCCGTCCACCATGGTGCCCGTGCTGTCGTCCGCCGTGCACCCGTGCATCATGAGCCCGGCGCAGGTACCATTATGCACGGATTTTAAGCTCCGGGGCGATAAGGCTCTCGCTGTGCCACGGTTTTGATTCATTTTTAAGGTAAAGAACAAACGAGCACAGCCACCTGATGGTATGTGGCATCTGAAACCTAATCTCAAGACTACAATCACAAGACTGCACCTTTACGCTGCACTCGGTTTTTTATTGCTGTAAAGTACTCCGCCATACAAGTTCTATGCAACACACAAATGAGGACCGAGCAGTAATTAAATTTTTATGGGCAGTAGCACTTTACAGTTATAATAAACCAACCAGCTGTAGTAATTTCACAGATTGTCTTAACCCCACACTTAAACATAACACGAACACTGCTGCTTGGCGGTCAGTTACATCTAGATAGTAGCAATCCGGACGGATCCAGTCCAGAGCCTATAGCCAAGATGCGTTCGCTAACTAGCGCTGCTATTCGTTTGGTTTTTAAACCAATCGCGTCACTGGTAGATCACGTGACTTTTCGTATTACGTGATCTACCAGTGACGCGATTGGTTTAAAAACAAAACTTATCGAAACGCTAGTTAGCGAACGCATCTTGTCTATAGGCTCAAATCTCCTGCCACCACTAAACCTCTGCCTCATTAAAGGTCATTGCCCGTGGTCCACCTAATACTTCAACTTTGTGGATTACGGACACTAAACTGTTTAAAATTAATAGGTAGCTTTAGGTTATGTTACTTCTTCAGAGGGCCCGAAGGACCAAAATACCTTAGAAACAGGAGCGATGCTTAAATCGTGTAGCCTGTTAAAAATAATCCTTACAAATTTAGCGCCGGGCGATAACGTTTCTCAAGCTAATCCGATTTAACGACTTTTTTATATACATACATACATAAAATCACGCCTTCATTCCCAGAGTGGGGTAGACAGAGCTACAGAAATACCAACAACTCTAAAAAAGACTTGTTTATAATTCTGTAACCACATTTTGCACAAGTAGGCTAAGAGGTTTACCAGTGTATTAGTGACAGGTTGCAAGCCCATCGCCTAACAGTACTACAAGCCCTTATGCCCTTAGTCGCCTCTTACGACATCCATGGGAAAACATGGAGTGGCACTATTCTAAACCGGCAACCACACAGGATTTGATTGATTTGATTTTTTAATATACATACTTAACATCACGCCTTCACTCCCAGAGTAGGGTAGGCAGAGCTACACAATACCAACAACTTTAAAAGTACTTGTTTATAATTCTGTAACCACATTTTGCACAAACAGGCTAAGAAGTTTACTAGTGTATTAGTGACAGGTTGCAAGCCCATCGCCTAACAGTACTACAAGATAAAGATAAAGAGACATTTATTCGCAACAATAAGTACAAAATTACATTTCACACATACAAAAGAACAGAGAAACTACAACACAACAAGCCTTTATTCCCTCAGCCGCCTCTTACGACATCCACGGGAAGACATGGAGTGGCACTATTCTAACCCGGCAACCACACGACGTTGTGCAAAATTTGGTTACAGAATTACCAACACATCTGTTTGAGTTGTTGGTATTTCTGTAGCTCTGCCTACCCCACTCTGGGAATGAAGGCGTGATGTTGTATGTTTAATATGTTGTAAATATTATGAAAAACTAGGTCTGTATTTGTTGTTTTTTTTTCTTGCAATAAATATTTTCTTGGAAAGAAAAACGTACAGACGTAGTTTTTCATAATATCTGCAACATATTAAAAATGGTAAGAATCGGCCAAAGTTTAAGGGGAGAAAAACGCTATCGCATTTTGTATGGTATTTTTTTGCTTCACTGTCCTCTTAAGGTGTCCTAAAATGTATCATCAACCCACCCGCCGTCTATGGATCTCAGGATTCGACTTACCTTCAGGTGGCCTGAGTGCTCGTGTGCCTTCTCCTTATCATAAAAAAAAAACTAAAAATTACCACTTGCAACTGATACTTTTTATAATTTAATTATGAATTTTATGTGAATAGGTGAAATGCAATAAGGCTAGAAATCAGTTCTTTTTTTAAACTTTGCTTTTTCCTTTTTTAGTCGTTAAACTTCTTTGCACAATACAAATAACAAATCGCAGGTTTAATGCCTAGAGGCTTTCTTTACCAGTCAACCAAATGGTTAACAGAGTATAACCGGTGCACTTGGAGACCTATTAGATCTCCAAGACTAGTGTTGAATACTTGGTTGAATACCTCCTCGCTTGTGTTGCAGGCAGGGTTGGCAGCGCATTTGAGGTCTTAGAATTAGTCTTGAGAATTCAAATGTCTATGGGTCTCAGATTCCACTCACGTGGCCTGAGTGCTCGTGTGCCTTCTCCTTAACATAAAAGGGTGTTTTTATGACATAAACTATGCAGTTCTGTTTACGCTCAGAGAAAAGGACAGAGCTATATGTAACGCTCACCGTAAAATGAACTGCAAAGCTAGCTCATATTAACCCTCAGGTGAACTAATTAGGTGGACCAAGGGCTATGACCGCTTATTAACATTTCAGGTGGAATGTGTAACTTCGTGCATAATGAGCGGCAATGAAACCGTATGCGCAGCCAAGAGCTACTGCCAAACAGCGTGCCTCGCCGGCGCGTACGCCATCGCCAGGAACACCATCAACGTGGTCAAGGGGCTTCAGGGCCAGGGCAAGATCGTGCAGTGCGCATACGTGGACAGTCTAGGGACGTGTGCGCCGTGCTGCCAGTTCTTTGCTAGTGATGTAAGTAGAACGGGAGCCTGCCGTTTGGCCAAATAATTTTTCGTCAAATGTATAATTTCCCAAAAACATCATTAGGCCAAACGCAATTTTTTCTGTAACTGTAAATATTTCAGGACCATCGTGTAGAACCCTTTAGGTTAGGTTAGGTTAGTTTTTTGACGACACGTTGGCCTAGTTGGGAGTGACCCTGCGTCCGAAGCCAGCGGTGGGTTCAAATCCCGGTAAGGGGGATATTTGTGTGATAAGCGCGAATATTTGTTCCTGAGTCTTGAATGTTTTCTATGTATTTAAGTATGCATTTCTCTATGCAACCAAGACTATGCTCAATGAACATGTCACACCGGGACCGATTGCAGTGCAAGGCGATACACTCGAAGTTGTTAAAGAATATGTTTACCTTGGGCAAACTCTGCAGTTGGGTAAAAACAACTTCGAGAAAGAGGCCAACAGAAGAATACAGCTGGGTTGGGCAGCGTATGGGAAATTACGTCGAGTTTTCACGTCGTCTATTCCACAGAGTCTAAAGACAAAAGTCTTCAATCAGTGCGTCCTACCTGTTATGACCTACGGAGCCGAAACCTGGACACTCACGGTGGGGCTGGTCCACAAATTTAAAGTCGCTCAGCGAGCTATGGAGAGGGCTATGTTGGGAGTTTCTCTGAAGGATCGGATCCGGAATGAGGTGATCCGACAGAGAACTAAGGTTATCGACGTAGCCCATCGAATTAGCAGTTTGAAGTGGCAGTGGGCCGGCCACGTGTGCCGCAGAACGGATAACCGCTGGAGCTATCGTGTTCTTGAGTGGAGACCGCGGATCGGCAAACGCAGTGTAGGACGCCCTCAGACTAGGTGGAGCGACGACCTTCGTAAGGTGGCTGGCAGAAGCTGGATGAGAGTGGCCGCAGATCGTGCTAGGTGGCGTGCAATGGGAGAGGCCTACGTCCAGCAGTGGACTAACATAGGCTGATGATGATGATGATGCATTTCTCTATACATACATATAAGTATGTTAATCGCTGTCTAATAAGTACAAGCCTAGAGTTTAGTTTGGGACTAGGTCAATTTGTGCTCATTATTATTTTAATGATAATGGAATAGGTATTATCATATTCTTCTTAACAAGTATTATTTTTATTTTAGGTCGTATTAGGACCAGCAGGAGTGGAGAAGAATTTGGGTGTTCCTGAGCTTTCCAAGTTTGAAAACTGCCTGCTGTGCAACTGCCTTCCTTACGTCCGCAACGAGATCGCAAGAGCTGTGTGGCTGGTAAGATAATAGTGCATTGTTGCCGAGGGTAGAAAGTACGCGATTTGGGTAAGGACCAAAAACTTGGGCCAAATATTAACAACGAAGGCGAAAAAAGCCTTTTGTCGACTAAGATCTATAAGTAAAAATAAATAAACGCTCCTAACGTTTTTCTTTTCTATCGCTGAAAATGTATGGGGTGTCATTCTCCTGCGTTTCGATTCTCTTACCGGGATTTGAACCCAGGACCCTAGCTTCGAAGGCAGGGTCGTGTCGTCAATTGAATACGTATAAAAAAGACTAGAAAGAAAATTGGAGAGAAAATATTTATTGACTAAGTATAAAAATGGCGACATTCAAATACGTAATTATTTGAAATTAGATAGTGTCGACGGAGCTCCGCTACCGCGGAGCTCCTATTTCTAGGTAGTAAGGCCCTCCGGGTCTGCTGCAAAACTGACCTAAACCTTCCTACGTATTTAAATGTTGGCATTTTTATGCTTAGACAATAAATACTTCTCTCCAATTTTCTTTCCAGTCATTTTTATACCTAGTATTTTTTTCTTAGTCGTCAAAAGGGTAAAAAGTACTGTTGGGCGACGAAAAGTATCCTTACAATTTACGTCGCATTATGGACGTTTCATAGAAAATTTTATTGCATGAGTTACCCATGCCCAACTTGTTGGACCTTACCCATTTATGGAAGAGTTATAAAGAGGTTGAGGCCCGAGTACAAAAATTGCATTTACTGTCGAGTCAGACATAGTGATTTTCGCAACTATTGCGAGACAGCTTTACAGCTGTCAAGTCGGTATTATGTGTGTGGCATGTTTGTTTGTTTGTATTTATTTGTATAGAATTATGAAAAAAGATACCTTTCGTACAAAAAAAATAAGCCCATGGAAATATTTATACAATACAATACAATACAAAACACTTTATTGTCCACCAAACAAAAACATTACAGAGAAATAGCACAATTTAAAAGACCCAGATAAACAACAGGCGGTCTTATCGCTGATTAGCGATCTCTATTACGATTAGCGATTTATATTATTATTATTTATTATTTTAGTGGTGGTGCAGGGTCCGTCCGGATCGCTACCACCGTCTTATCCATTAACCACCCGCCAAGCAACAATATCCGCATTGTTGTGTTCCGGTGTTCTTTTTTGAAACTTTGCTTTTTCTCTTTTTTGTCGTTAAACTAACTTGCATAATACAAATATAGGTTTAATGCCTAGATTCTCTACCAGTCAACCACATGGCAGAGTATAACCGGTGCACTTGGAGACCTAATAGATCTCCAAGTCTAGTATTCTCCTCCCTTGTGTTGCAGGTGTACACGTTGTGCTCCACGTGCTGCTGCCCCACGTGCTGCGTGCACCCGTGCACGTGCTACAAGTCCCCCATCGTGCCGTGCGTGCCGCCCACCAACTGGATGTGCGACTTCTGTCCCGACGCGTGCCGGGACGAATATCTCGCTTCGGTACGGACCTTGATTTATTAATACTACTATACTCAGACTTTTTGGAAATAAACTTGTTCCTTTTTCAGACTTCAAAAAAAGGAGAAGGTTCGCAATTCGTTGGGTTGTTTTTTTTTTTTTTGTGCTAAGGAGAAGGCACACGAGCACTCAGGCCACCTGATGGTAAGTGGAATCTGAGACCCATAGACATTTGAATTCTCAAGACTATAATCCTAACACCTCAAATACGTTGCCAACCCTGAGGACTAAGATGGAATGCCTCTACGCTAGTAATTTCACCGGTTGTCTTATCCCCACACCGGAACACATCAATGCGATCACTGTCGCTTGGCGGGTGGTTAATGGATAAGATGGTGGTAGCGATCCGGACGGACCCTGCACAGGGTCCTACCACCACTAAAAATGTATGTATGGTCCCCGATTACACAAAGACCGCTGGACCGATTTGTTTTTTTTTTCGATTGGGTGTACGTTCTAGTTGGTTGGATATTTCCAGCATGTCAAGATCTGATGATAGGATCTTGGAGAAATCGAGGGAACTCCTCAAATATTATAGGAATAAGGTAGAATAAGATAAGTCAGTATTATTATGATCACTAAAAGGTATGAAATAAAATAAATACATACATAACGGCACGCCTTCATTCCCAGAGTGGGGTAGGCTGAGCTACAGAAATATCAAAAAATCTAAAAACACTTGTTAAAATATAAGGGTCTATCTATCTGAAACACTAGAAACGTTTGCCCGCTGTGTCTATTGTCCGAATTTTTACAAGTTATTTTTTTAGGGTACCTCCCCTAGTCGTATCGTACGGATGTATTTTTTTTTTTCGTCTACCCTATTGTGTGGGGTATTGTTGGAAAGGTCAAAAATATTACGGGTTTGTTAAAACAGTTTTTCCATTAAGTAATATGTTTATGAAATATTAAGCTTTAAAGCGCTAATTTTTGTTAGACTCAAGTGTCCCGTCCCGTCGAAACAAATAATAAATGAAAGAGCATATAACGAATTTTAAAGGAAAACTGTCATGACTAAGTAGACATAATTGGTTCTGGAGGTACAGGCGATTAAAGTGTTTATACCTACTAAAATCATCTAAGACGGCACCAATTGTCGTTAAATAGAAAATTAGTTATTACTTGTTGGTTTTTATGTTTGTAGTACTTAATGGCATCGGAACCCTACACTGAGCATGGTCCGACATGCTCTTGCCCGGTTTTCATAATATCTACAACATATTCAAAAATCGTGGAAATCGGATTAGAATTAGGGGGTGAGAAACGTTATCTCCCGGAGCTGAATTTGTATGGATTATTTTTGACAGCTACGCGATTTAAGTATCGTTTCACAATCCTATTAAGATGATATGTGACTCGACAGGTATGCCGCCATATGTACTGCAAGTGCTGCGGAGGCCTCCCTCGGTAGCGACCAACGGGACACTCGAGCTCACTAAATATAGTTATAGCTTGAGACTCACTGCACCTCAGTCCAAAGGTACACCTTTTTGTTTCTTAACCGGAGCAGTCGAGTGTTCCTATTGGCTTTGCACGTAGAATAAATGCTCAAAAACTGGCAACTTTAGAATTATCACAATGTTAATTCAGTGAAGTTATCTTTATAAATTATTGACGACACGTTGGCCTAGTTGGGAGTGACCCTGCCTCCGAAGCCGGCGGTCCCGGGTTCAAATCCCGGTAAGGGCAGATATTTGGGTGATGAGCACGAGTATTTGATGTTTTCTATGTATTTAAGCATTTATTTCTCTATCTAAGTATGTTTATCGTTTTCTAGTACCCATAATACAAGCCTAGAGCTTAGTTTGGGACTAGGTCAATTTGTGTGAGATTGTCCTGTGATATTTAAACAATAGTTAAATATTATCATTAATTCGATCATCATCATCAAAGAAAAAGCATCAAACACGACTGCATGTTTGATATTGTCATCTATAATACTCGTATATATAAATAAATAAATTTCGTTTATTAAAAGAAACGGGGTACCTACATTATACATACATCTTAACTAGTGGTCCAACACAAGCATTGCTGTCATACAGAATTTTGTACAAAATAACATGTTTTTTTTTTACTTTAAGTACAAAGTGACTCTCGGTAATCTAACCACGATTGTGGAAATCGGGCCATCTATTCTGCCTCTACGAGGAAAGAGCAAAGAACCATAGATACATAACAGTCACAAACGTTACCCTCCTGCTTCAGCAGTTGAGTAAAAATACTAAATTCCAGGATGATACGGTAGTTCTACTTCAACTTAATAAGGGTGACCAGTTATTGAGCATTTATCTTTAATAGATGCCATCAAATATGTAAGAACAGGGCTAGCAACGTATTTGAGGTCTTAAGATTGTGGTCTTAGGATTGTAGTCTTGAGAGTTCAAGTGTCTATGGGTCTCAGATTGTACTTACCATCAAGTCCTGAGTGCTCGTGTGCCTTCTCCTGATCATGAAAAAAATGCTCAAAAATATAAAACTCACTCTTTTTATAACAATATTTATATTTTAGTCAATTGCAAATATTTTCGAGCACCTCTGTCATATTCAATAGCGACTAGTGACACTATATTACTAATTGTGCAATTCGAAAAACTGCTGCAAGGGATTATTGCTCATAAGGTAAACGACTAACAAACGCTTTTTCTTGTTGCTGTGTTGTACAGATTTGCCGGCAGATGACGGTTCAGTGTGGCAGCACGGAGCTGTGTTGGCGGCCGCGGCCGGTGGACTACGACGCTGCGCGCGCCGCCAGCCTGGGGCACCAGATGATGGTCAAGTGCGCCGCCTGCGACTCCTGCCACCTGCCGCGGAGCGTGCGCATCACGCAGGAGACCATACAGAGGAACCAAGACCCGTGCGCCTAGTAGGACATTGTGATTATTTCACAAAGTCCTACTACTAGTTGGTACGATCTGGACTGTTTGGACAAAAATATTCCAATTCGTGAGGACCATGGTTAAGCGCAGTTAACCGTAGGTAGGTAGGTAGGTCGAACAACGGAAAAAACTCATAGAAAATTTAATTGCGTGAGTTAGAGTGGCCAACTTTTAGGTCCTCATCCTTATAGGTACTGGGTAGGAATCGACGGAGCTCACGGTGCTTTTGTTTCTCGGTGCTTTGGCCCTCCGGAGCCTGCTGGAATATTTATTTATTTATTTTATCTTTATTGCAAAGCGCGAACTTAATGCCGTAAGGCATTCTCTACAAGTTGACCTTTGGGCAAAGCAGAGATTGTAGTAGCGGTGCAACATAAGGTGTAACTAATACACATACACTTACAAGCTATAATAATATAAATACATATATTGCGCTGGAAAAAATAATACATACATATATAATATAAATGTATGATATATATGAGGATAAGCAAAAATAATACAGATAAAGCAATCATAATATCAAGATGACGACAATTCTACCTGCTCAGAAATTCGCGAACTTTCTTTTTAAAGGAATACTTGTTTGGAGCTTGCTTGATTTTAAGAGGAAGGTCGTTCCAAAGTCGTGCTGCTTGAAGGGCGAAGGAGGTGAATATTGGCCTTATCTTTAACTCTTAGAATTGGTTCAAAAGATGCTTGTCTAAAAGGTTTTTCTGACTAGTATAACTAATTGGAATATTTTTGTCCAAACCGACAGATAATCGACTACTAATAGGACTGAGTGTGTGTGTCTAGCCGTGGCGGCTCCAGAGAGAGGACCCAAGAGCCATGCCCCTTCCTGCAACTGACCTGTTTGAAATTGGATCAAAGTAAACGTTATTTTGGAGCCACCACTAGTTTGTAACCGAACGTGTTCTCTTTGTTGTTGTCATGCCATTTTAAAATTAAGTATGTGATTTTAATTCACGAAGACACGCATTACCACTTATTAATAAAGGGCGGACTATGGATGCAATATGGTGACGAAAGCATAGGATGGATAAGACTTTTATTAAATTTCAAATAATATTTATGTAAAAAAAATATGCAGTTTTTGATCAGCAAGTGCATAATACCTCTATCGTTCATAGTACATAATCAGTATATTAAGAAAGTACTGGCCTCTTGTAGATCATCACCTCTTGAGAGTCTAAATACTGTAAAGTTTTTAAATCTATTGCGTCTTGGACTTTGCAATTATATTCTCTTTTTTAAACCAATTGTAGTCATATCCATATTATGTATATCGTTTAACATGATTTTGACGTAATTTGCATCCGTCGTCCGCCTATTAATAATTAAGTGATCTGACGCATTTTTGTGCGTAAAAACACGCCATTGGTTCGAGTCATATAATGAGCGAAGATATTGGGGTAGTTGAAAAAAAAAATAGGAAAAATCAGCGGCGCGACTCATTCATTGAGGAGACCATACGCATAAGGACCCAATACGCAAACAGTTTATAAATAGGAGCGTCCTCAGTGAGAGCATTCGCGTGTAATGAGCATTCGGCGTCGAACATTCAAGTGGTGTGGACCACTGTAACGCTCGGCTCAACGTCCACACCACTCGAATATTACATGCGAATGCTCTCAGTAGAGATCCTTTACGGGATCGCAGATTTAGTTATCTTTCCTCCACCACCAAATGACGTAGCCTAGATGCAATCGTTGCTAACGTTTCTGTTTTCAATCGACTCGAAATGTCAGGAGTTGATATAAGCGGTCGAGCGATCTGTCATCAGCTTACGTCAATCCTATACATATTGTCGATTTTCGAAAATCGCTTAGCGGTGGTTAGCCACACAACGCAGAACTTTAAGTGTTGCATAGTTTTCTAACATATACGGGATACTTTTTGTTAGATACAGAATTCTTATTCCTATTTTCCAGCTATAATGTTCTTTCAATAACCTGCATTGCTCATTTTGACACGCTCACGCTTGCACGCATTATACGGCGTTAGCTACCTATCTTGGAATGGCTGTCAAACTGGTAACTCACGCACAAACAAGTAGTTTATATGCACTGACGGGTCAAATGAGCTTGGTAAGTTTACACGGCCTCTATTCTACTGCGTAATGACGATATCGCGTTCGACGTGTTTTAGAATCGTTTGTCACAGTTGCCATTATTGTAATTGACATAAGAGTTGTCAAAAATATAGTCGAAGACGATATCGTTATTACCGTGTCAAATTACGATATAGTCGAAGACGATATCGTTATTACCGTGTAGAATCCCACCCCAGGGCTTATTGCTTAACTTCTGTTTAGTAAACACTGCAATACCTGAAATCTTGTAACTTAAAACCTTTCATTTTTATTTAAGAAAATTGGACGATGTTGCGGTGTCATAACGCGATAGTAACTTTAAACGATAGGACAAATTTGTAAGATAGGTAATTTGACGGCAAAATTATCTATTTTAGTGATTATTTAAACAGAAATCCTGTAACTGTAAGTAACAGTACAATGGCATCTGTAAAAAGAAAATAAGTCGCTATCCTTGCTAGAACTTCTGGGTTCCAGACAGTGCTTTCAAAGCTTTCTAATAGAGGTTCCAAAATTACAACAGTACTGGGCCAAGATTATACTGCGTGTAAATTTCATACGGGCATATATTTTGACAATAGTTAATATACACCCTAATTAACATAAAAACGTGTGTAACAGCAACATTAGTTGTATTTCTTTTTTTCTTACTAATTAATTCAGCAAGCAATGTATGACATTGCGCAATTAAATTAAAGCATCTACATAGTAGTCATGTTATGCTCACGAATTGTTATGGTTCGCCATTTGTTTACTTCGCCCATGAAAGTCAAAAATTTCGGTGCAGGCGGTGCACTCGCCTGAGATTGGTGTTTAGTTTCCACACATTTCGTCCTTGCACTTGGATACAGGCGGTACATTGACGACCGATGGACGCTCGCACACTTCGTACATTGCTCCTAAGACAAACTTTAAAAAATTTACTGCTCCTCAATAATAAAAGTTACCAACAAAATATCTTTCTCACATGATTTGTATGATCGTTAACTACGTCAGGATAAAATATATGCCCGTATGAAATTTACACGCTGTATACGGTAAAAACGATATCGCCTTTGAAGTGTTTCCGTATTGTCAACGTTTTGATAACTCTTATGTCAATTACAATAATGGCGACTGTGACATAAACGATTCTTAAACACGTCAAACGCGATATAGATAAAACGCAGTAGAATAGAGGCCCATTATGACGTGTTACCAACAATTAAAAATGCAACACTTATATTACCTATGTGCATCATATCAAATTAGGGACTCCGTATAGAGAGTTATTTTTTATTTTCTGTGATGTTTGCACTTTGTTGACAATAGAATGTTATGCTTTTTGGGTTCAGAATTAATATTTGTAAAGCCTGACAAGATTCTATTTGGCCCTATCTCAAATACGGCCAAATAGAATCTTGTCAGGCCTTACCTAATTATAGTGTTATGATTCTTGGGTTTTAAATGAATGTCGGCAATATCGTGTCCTGCTTCTTGGTTTCAAAATTAAATAGTCGTTAGTAGTTAGGTATAATGTTGTTTCTTGAGTTTGGACTAAAGTTAGACGGAGTATCGTCCATTTAAAATAGTAAACGGTGAAGGTACATTGTATGCGTTTTATGAAGTGGTGCGCCGCGTTGCTCTTCAAAATATAGATAAAAAAATAGTTTGAGAGAACTTGAAAAAACAATGTAACAACTTAAAAGCAGTACTAAAAGATGACACTTATAAAATTTGTTACGGAGGGTAGACAAAAAGGTAGGACAACATGAGCTGTTAAGAAATAGATTTAAATTAACAAGTTCCTTGTATTCATGTATTAAGACTATAAAGTTACCTTGGAGTCCATACATCCAAAAGAACGGCCAAATTCTATTTAAAAAATGCAATATTGAAGTGGGCTTTAGGGTTAATTTGCCTTTTGTATGAAGGGTATTTATGAATGTAATAATTTTTCACTTACAGTGCTTCTATTTTTTTAATGTAGTTCAGCAAGCTTCGTTTTCCTATTAAAACACGAGTGACAAATATACTGTCAGATGCAAGTGCGAGTGAGACAGCTACAGAAAGCCGAAAGACATTAAGCAAATAGAAACTCTGTAAATGCATAGCAGAAGTTGTCCCTCTCTTATCTGATCGAATAGTTTGATAGAAAAGCAGTCTTTATGCTTCTTGGAACATGAGTGCTTTTCCTACTAATCAATTAGATACGATACGAGGTTGAGATAGTAAAGAGATGAAATATGGCCTGGTTCGAAGATACCTCTGGGCTGTATCATGTTTTCTGTCGTAGTGTCAAGGCGGTTCAATATTATTAGTTTTGTAACGTGAAGTGGTTTCATTTTTCTTAATAAATAAACTGCGTTGGTTTATAAACGTGTTTTATTAATGTAGTTATATGTAAAAAAACAGAAATTTCAATATTTCAAGGTCATTATCTGGTTTCCCTGAAAAAGGATACGTTTATTAGTTACATTTAATTAATAAATACATTGACTAATTCATAAGCGTGCTCCAGACCTTTTTTTTACCTGCGCCTTCTTCTTTATTATGTTAAAATATTTGAATAATATACCATGATCAAACCAAGATATGAAGCTAAACCAATATGGAATAAGGCCCTGGGCCTCTATTCAACTGCGTTATAACGATATCGTTTTTGACCTGTTTCCGTATTGTCAACGTTTTGATAACTCTTATGTCATTTACAATAATGGCGACTGTGACATAAACGATTCTTAAACGTGTCAAACACGATATCGTTTTAACGCACCTGAATAGAGGCCCAGGAAGTCAGTTAAATAATACAGAACATGTATCTAAGTTAAAAAATAAATAAATATAATTACATATATTAAAAAGGAAATTAATTTTGAGACTAATTAGTGGATTCCGGCTCCATCATCGCACTCGAAAGCTCTGACCTTCCTTCTTGTGCCCCTTATTCTCATGGAAACAGCTCTTATGACTGAAATTTGTACCTTTACTTTAAGCCAATAAATTATTTGTGAATATGGTTTTTGCCATTTTTCATTTAATTTCGAGGCTGTTTTTAAAAAAAAACTGATATATTCAATCCCAAGTGCTCCATCACAAGAGATGACCAAAGGAGTAAAGGAAGCTCTTAGGTCCTCAGCAGCTCGATCATATTTCAAATGTTTCTCTCGGCTATGTTTCATAAGTAATATTCATTTATATCGCATAACATTTAGATTTATTTTTTGTCGATAAAACATTTTGCTACATCACTTTCGTATAGATGCCCCGAGATATCCCAGGTATGATCATGACATACACAAATTGAAAACTAGTGATAGTTTTCATGTTTCTCCGATAGCGGCACTAGCTTCTACGCTGACTTCTACTGCGCGTGCGCACCAGTCATACAGGGTATTCCTATTGGTTGGAGTTCCTGTGAGAATACCATCTTTCGCGGCGTTTTGACATTGCATTATCTATTAGACCATAGAAAGCAAAATGTTAGAATCGAAACAGCGACTGTGACAAACGATTCTAAAACACGTCAAATGCGATATCGTTATAACGTAGTAGAATAGAGGCCCAGATGTGTTACAACTACATACAACAGGTTATTTACTTAAGTTTTCCACTTATACTATAAATAAATGTGTTTCATACCTCGTCAAACGGTTCACCTTTAGCCTTTTTGTCAGAATTCTTTGGGTCTTCCTCAGTCGGTGAACCATTAATTCGAAACCTTGAACCAGTTTTCTAAAAAAAAAAACAATTCTTACTAATATTTACCTACTCCACAGAGTCATAATGGCAAATTGATCGAAATCCCGTATTTTAATAATTCCAAACGTAGTTGTTCGAAAGAAAACTTTATTATTGGATTTTAATCATAGTAATTTGTCCTAACTCACTCTTTTTTCGTAATTATGGCAATTGAGTATAAAATAAATTTCGGTCAAAAGACTGTTCCGTAAAAAACTGATTTTTATGGTTTTCCCGGCTCTTATATGTCCCATTCCAATAAAAAATACAAAGAAGAAGACACTTATTTGACCAATAAATACCGTCGATACAATAAGACACCTTAATAATTAAAAAGGAAACTATAAAGGTTAACTAAAAGAGATATTCCGCCTATGTACACTTACTCTATCAAAATATGCAAATACGTCTTGTATTTGTTCATGTGCAATAAAGAGACATAAATTACATACGTAACCTCCCGGTGTTCCAAAATAAGGACATAATCAAGGCAATTTAGTTTTGACTTTATTCTAACGAGCATAAAGTTCATTTTAATTTGTTTAAAAATTGAAAATGGCATTTAAGAGCAAAGGTAAATTAACTTGATTTCGTTGACGGTAGATTCAAATTCCCTTTTATAAACATATCCCTGTTTGTGGTATGTGGTTACCCTGTATGGACGGATTAGCTGGCAAAAAATTGTAAACATATACATAAAAGACAGAGCTAAAGAATTCTCATATTTACCTTTGAAACTGTCAGAGAAATACCGGATGTAATGTTTTTAGGTTTCTCAGCCAATATACCGCCGGTTTTCTAAAAAAATAACAATTTATGTTTGAGGACCTCTAAAAGTCAAGGGTTGCATTTATTAGCTTGTAGCATTTTCAATCCACGAAGGCGCACCCTGACACAGTCTAATTGACGTAGCACGTTTGCGACAGTATATGAAAAATTAAGTAGTGGAGCGGGACGATTCATTCGCGACTCGTCATCTTTCGGATTGATCATGTTTTTTTTGTCACTTTCTAATCAATATCTTAATATGACATTTATATATAACCAAACATTTTCAACGCCGCCATGTCAAACAGAAAAGACGTCACTGATACGCTCACAGATTAGAAGGTATGATACGCTAATGACAGCTCTGCCCTCCTAACCAATAAAAAAAGCCGTATGACGTATTAAAAAAAAACTACTTACTAGATCTCGTGCATGGAAATGCAATCTTCCACAAATGCAAATTGGTTTGAACGAGATCTAGTAAGTAGTTTTTTTTTAATACGTCATACGGCTTTTTTATTGGCTTAGGAGGGCAGAGCTGTCATTAGCGTATCAGTGACGTCTTTTCTGTTTGTCACATAACATTTTTTTTTAGATTAACATTCTCTTATTTTAGAAGTTACAGGGGGGTGGACACACATTTTACGACTTTGGAAGTGTCTCTCGCACAAACTATTCTGTTTAGAGAAAAATGATAATAGAAACCTCAAAATCCTTTTTGAATACCTATCCATGACCGCACACGAAATTGATGAAAAAAAAAATCGCCTCTGTTCTAAGTATGGGGAACTCCCAAAATTTATTGTTTTTTTTCCTATTTTTTGTGAAGGTCTTAATGCGGTTCACAGAATACAGAATACAATAGTTACCAAGTTTCAACAGTATAGTTCTTATAGTTTCATAGACACGGAAGTGTCTGTGATATACAGACGGACAGACAGACAGACCTTAAAAAGTATCTCAGATTCAATTGCAATTCAATCCTCTTCTCTTAATAATGAGTTTATGATTGCTACGGGAGTTTTATTCGAGGTACTGCTATTAGGTTTAGGAGCTTAAAACCAGAGCGAAGCGAGCGACGCCAGCGAGCATTTGCGCTTGCAACCCTGATGGGAATATGTTGTCAAAGGTGTAGAAAAGGGGTCCAGATTGGCTGAAATAAAATTCTTATTCTTATTGTTGTGTTAAGGTGTGGCGATAATACAACCGGTGAAATTAGTAGCATAGAGGTATTCCATCTTAGTCCTCAGGGTTGGCAGCGCATTTGAGGTCTTAGGATTATAATATTGAGAATTCAAATGTCGATGGGTCTCAGATTTTACTTACCGTCTGGTGGCCTGAGTGCTCATGTGCCTTCTCCTTTACAAAAAAAAAAAAACTTTTTGACTCGTCTCGTCTCGTCTTGGCAACACATTACATGAAATAGTACATTTTGATTTAAGTGCGGAAAGTTTGTCATTTTACACGTGTCCCGAGGTGTCTTGGCCCGATCTGCAAGCGAAGGACAAGACTCGGGACGAGTTGAAATGACAGTTTCGAGCGACGATTACAAGAGACAATTTTACTATCCGATTATTTGTAATACTAATTCAGATTCAGCCATCTTGATGAGTATAGTTTCAATGCTAAATGACGTAATCAAAAAGTGATTGAACATTCAAACTCTTTGGTTGGATGCACGGCTTGAAAGTTGAAACAAAATTATATTTAAAAAAAATGGAAAAGTAAAAGACACTAACTTAGTGCGAAATATCCAACTTTCGGCACAATATACAGCTATGAAAAGTAATTTTTTTTGAGAAACTGTATTAAAAAAAAAATCGTGGGATATTTTTTACTAATACTGTCATTACTAAGAACGATATAATTTGAACGCAGTTCTAACTAACACTCCGTGTATTCTTTTTTTTCTCAGATCTATCAACTGGTCGTTTACCTACACTGTTTGGACGATTTTTTACAACCGATTTCTTGTAGCTTCCAACCTTGACGCTGGCAGAATTGTCCCTGTGGACAGTAGCCATTAAATACAAATTTAATAATAATAATAATAACTAACACTCCTCGCTTCGCTCGTCGTTATATCTAACGGAGACCTTTGTAATGAACAAGGTATATGATAAGAATAAACAATGTGTATGATTAGTCAAATTAAGAATTCTGATGATTATGAGTTTCGATCGTAAGTATTACCTATTAGAGATCAATGATCATTATGATGTAAAGAAGTTATGTAATAAAATGAGCACCCGTCGAAAAGTTTGATGGGTTCTTATAGAGGCAGAGGCGGATGCAACTAAAGCCGACGCCACCCATCGTCATAGTTAACTCCTACCGTATTTTGAGTCATTACCCCTGGTAAGAAGAGCATGATTCCAGAAGGGCCATCGTAGGGCGCTCCATGTCTAAAGCAGGGACCCACTGACACCTTTTGTTCAAGGTTTGTGGTAGGACGTGGTTCCTACAAGGTAAAAAAAATACACTAAGCGTATGCTGAGACGCAAGTATGCTGAGATGCAGAGCAGATTTTGTAACGCATGAGCATACGTCTCAGTAGGCCCAAGATGCAGAGTAACGTTTTTGTTTTCTATCGAGTCTTCAACGCGATCTGTCCACCAACTTGCGTCAATCCAAGAAGCTTATTGTAATGACACGGCAAACAAGGAAATGAAGCCAGGAAAAGTGACCTTGAATGACGTCGCTTATGTTTTTTGTCCCTTTCTTTTCATACTAAAGAAAGGGACAAAAAACATAAGCGACGTCATCCAAGGTCCCTTTTCTTGACTACTTGACAAGGCGTTGTTCGCCGTGCAATCTCCATTGTCATGTATAAGCTTCTTGCGTCAATCTTACATATTTTATAGATTTTCGAATATTGCTCAAGGGGATATTACACTACGCGTTCCCTCGGGCCCTACATCCAGGGACAGCGTAAGTAGTATAAGAAACATGGAGGAAGGTGCCTGATATGGTTCCGATTTCCCAGCCTTCCTGCGGCCCTGGTACTTAGCGTTATGTTTCGGTATAATGACGACACGCTGGCCTAGTTGGGAGTGACACTGCCTTCGAAGCTAGGGGTCCTGGGTTCAAATCCCGGTAAGGGCAGATATTTCTGTGATGAGCACGAGTATTTGTTCCTGAGTCTTGGATGTTTTCTATAAATATTTAATTATATATTTATCTACATAAGTATGTTTATCGTTGTCTAGTACCCATAGTACAAGCCTAGAGCTTAGTTTGGGACTAGGTCAATTTGTGTGACATTGTCCTGTGATATATATATAAAAAAAATTTAATTGACTGACATACGAGTAGATGCATTCCTCTATAGGGTTAGCGCACACGCAGTCTTGGGATAGTAATCTTGAGATTATAGTCTTAAGATTGCAAATCTTGAGTCTCTGATACCACTTAGAAATACTTTTATCTAATATGAAAGATAAATTAAAATAACTTACCTGTAGTATGACTTTCTCCAGATACTCAGGGTCATTCCAGGATACTTTTTTCACAATTTTTTGAGGGCGTGTTGCTAGCTGGAATAATAAAAAAATATATTTTTGCCTTTTCTACATATTATTAAGTAAATTTATTTGTCAAAAAAGAACAGACACTTATAGACGTAACGTAAACTGAAATAAAATTAAAAAATAATCAAGAATATTTATTTTGATATTTCATTAAACATTAATTTACACATTAAATTATCTGTGTCAAGAGAACCCGCTCCTCTTAGCGTAGTTTCGATTTTGTTAGCCTATCTGAAGGCTAAATCAAAATTAACACAAACAACAATGTCACAACAACCAAGAATGAATCAAAACCCTAATTACTCGCATTAATTTATTTATTTGTATTCAATACCTCTTTACGTAATTTTTAGCATCATTACTCAGTTTTCATTTTAACCTTTTCAACGCTGTCAAACTCAAAACCAGAGTGAATGTCAACTTTGCCTCATAGATACTAAGGTCTATTTTGCGCTGTCAACCATGACAGAAATTATATGAAAAGGTTAAAAGTAGCTTAGATGTCAGATTTTAGTTTGATATAATTATTTTCTAGACTGGTTGTTTTGTGCAAGTCAAACAGGGTAATTATTTAGTTTCAAGTTAAGAAGTGCCAATTTTTAGCAATTATTATTAATTAGTTAATAATATTTAAACCCGTATTTAAATAACACCGTCCTGGACGTTTCTAAAATGTATAATCTATATTAACTAAGGTAAAGACACCAGTACTCGACAAAGGACCAATGTTCGACACTGATTCTTACTCAAAGAAGATAAGAGGTATTTATTTGTTTTGCAACAATCAATTTATAACCCCATGATCTTAGAATTAAAAGCTTCTGTCGATTATTGGTGCATGTCAGCTAAAAGTGTCGAACATTGGTGTTGTTACCTTACTAAATTCTGATCTCATCTATTGCAAATAAAACGAGCACTTTGAATTTTTCAAGTTGTGTGAATATATTGTGATCTTTCTTCAGTTTGTAGCATGATATTATTTATTATGCTACCAACTGAAGAAAGTATTATTTATGAAGACAAATTATATACAAAATACATTAATTAAATTTTGTAGCATATAATCTCATTTCTTTACATTATAAATGATGGTGACTTTTTTTTGCAAAGGAGTTTATCAAACAAATAAAGCCACTGTGGAAACTTTCAACTTTAATTTGCATTCATAATACACATCAGCACTTTTTCGATATAGGTAATGTATTCTTATCGATATAAATAGTTGTAATAAAAACTGCGGGACTATTATGCTCGTGTTTAACGATGTGTATAAATGTGAATAAAGCATCTGTCACTTTTTGACCACTACGTAAGTGCAAGAGTAATGGATACATTATCCACCACGATAAAGGCGCCATTATACGTGGGCGGGTCTCTATCGTTTGACCGAATTACGCATGCAATAATTTCACTTGCCCGAATTTCATATGACATAATTTTATATGCCATAACTATAATGCGCCGTAACATTAATTTGTCATGAAGGCATTTTTTTCTGCAAACCGTGAACTATTCAGAATTGTTATAAAACAAACCTAACCTAACCTATAGGGCTCTATACGATGGCATGTAAAAAATACCTGAAAGGTTTACAAATTCAGAAAAAAATTGATATTAGGGAAAATGAAGATGAAAGCCAAAAAGCCAGTGACAATTATGGCAAATGAAATTATGAAGAATGAAGAGATACCACCGGGCTGACCGACATAATTATCGTTAGCTCCTCGAATATCCGCTGTCAGGTGATTATGGCCGCATTGTAGTTTCGCAATCATTGAGTCTTCAAAAAACATTTTAGTTATATTTATATTCATTTGATGATATAAAGATACAAAATTTTAATAACTACTAAACAGCTCTTCTGTACATGCCACGACATGCACTGAATAAAAACACTCGCTACTTGAATACCAGAATTATAATTACACGAACTACATACGGAGTCCCGAAAATATTGGAATGAATAGTAGTAACGTTACAGTGATTGTTCTGAGGTCTTAGCCAAGATGCGTTCGCTAACTAGCGATTCTATTCGTTTAGTTTTTAAACCAATCGCGTCACTGGTAGATCACGTCATATGAAAAGTCACGTGATCTAACCGTGACGCGATTGGTTTTAAAACCAAACGAATATAGAAACGCTAGTTAGCGAACGCATCTTGGCTACGGCCTCTGTTCCTCCTTGTCTGGTATTTTCTGTAATACTAATAATCCAAGAACTTTGTGCTATTACGGTACCTATCTAACTAATCGCGAATTGTTTTGTTTTCCAAATTACCGGCTGCCTAAGGGCCGGTACAGACGGACAGCATTTGAACTGCAAAATGGCAGTTCGAGTACAGTTCTGATGCAGTTGATGTTACTTTTACTTAGTAACTTTACTTCAACTGCATCAGAACTGCACTCTTACTGCCATTTTGCAGTTCAAATGCTGTCCGTCTGTACCAAGACACCAGTATTAATACGGAAATCCCAACTCACATGAGGAAGCCTAAGCAACCGAGGCGACAGATCACCCGCGTGTATACGTTAATTCTATTCATATTGTCAGTTTACGAAAATCGCTAACGACAACGTCTTTGTCTTGGGGCCGTACAAATGACTCGTGGACCCACTGCTTTTCTCTCACTGCTGTTCTGGGCGGTCCATAAGAGGTCTATTCCGACTAGTTACATTATTAGTACCTACCACTGATGAAACTAGATGGACTTTTTATTCCTAGTAGTTCAATTGAACGAAGGTTATTTCCGTAATGGAACTACCTGGACTTTTTTCCGAGTAGTTACATTAATAATGCAGGGATTAATTTAATGCAATAATAGCAAAATAAAATAAAATGAAAACGAATTCAATCACTAGAAGGAACTTATTTTCAAATCCTTTGCCTCTTAAAAAATGATTTATACTTAGGTACAGTTTATTTAATTGCATTAAATTAAACCCTGCATTGTTAATGTAACTACTTGGAATAAAATAGTCCATGTAGTTCCATTACGGAAACCATCTACGTTGAATGAAATTACTAGGAAAATAAAGTCCAACTTATAATGTAACTATTCGGAATAGACCCCCTAAGATCCCTAACGAATAACCTACCTTTGTGGGATAAAAAAATTATTTCGGACGAAAACGAATGTAATTGAATGGCAGTGGGACAAAAGCAGTGAGTCCACAAGTCAGTCGCCGGGCTTTACTACTCTGGTCCACTGTTGTGAAAGGGTTAGAGCCTACGTTTCTTTGAAATTTGATTTCGGAAACCTATCTCCTCATGGTCTTTATGGCGTTGTAATCTAATAACTAGAGAACCTTGAAGAGAACAATGCGGGGAACCGACTATTTATTGGAATAGGTATTTTAGAAATCTGGAAGTCAAATCGGTGTATTGCGATCGTAGTATCAAGGAACGAGCGAATAAAAACTCGCTACAGTGGCACAGTGGGCGAGTAAGTTTATTATTTAATATTTTTGTAATTTTATTTACAAGAAACGCACATCTGCAATGCATACAATGTTACATTGACACTCATATTTGATCTAAGCGTCCAGCTGGCCAGGATCGACCAACGCCGAAAACTAACTATGGGCACAACGGGCTCCTAGTACTTTTATCTGCGCTCCTAGTTGTTTCGTAATAATTTTTCTTTTTTTGTAAATAATAACCTAAATCCTGCCCAGAAGGCAGATAAGGCCTATAATTCCATAAATTTTAAACTGGGACGGGGTTTTATACTTGTACTTTAAATACCAGAGTTGCAAAATACAAGATTAAATCTTATAGGCAATAGTGCGTCCACAGCTTGCTTCGTTGGTTCTTACGCGACATCGAGACGCTGTGTTACTATCCTCGTCCCAGCTCACGAGTTGAGTATTCCCTTATCATCTGTAACTCGGGTATCGATTACAATGAAACTTATCTTATCATTAACTTTGAATAGGTTTAATCTTTTTTTGCGCATGTCAACCCACTTAAATAATCTCATTTATATTGTGAAAACGCCATCCCAATACTTCATAGTTAAAGGTCAGAACATTGCGTAGAATTTGTCGTAAAATGATCAGCACAAAACGATTAAAATTAGCTGGTGTATAAATCGATGTTTTTACGCACTAACCGTTATATTTTCAAATTGATGCCTGCCTTGACAGTTAAATACACAGCGAGGTCTTATGTATGGGTAGTAACCTTATGCATAGTAATAAATTAAATAGTCATCTTAAATTCTAGCGAGCTGGTCGAGAATGGCCAGCTAGGGAGAAAGTGCGGTATTTCGGGCTTGGGGCGACGCGATCAGATGCCGGAGATGCGATGGGAGGAGATGTCATCTTCGGAGGGGGGAGAGTAGGCGACACCGCAGCAGAACAGTTGGCGCACCGCGCGTGAAACGCGCGAGGCACGCGAGGCACGCGACTCGCTGCGCGGCAGCCCGCCCGCCTCCCCGTCGTCCGACTACAAGAAGATACTGCGGTCAGCATGCTATAACCTATAGACACCAACTCAAAATGTAAAAGCCTATGTAGCCTACATAAACCAAAACTGGATACCCAGATGCGCAACGCATAACTCTATTTGGCAGTACAAGTTGGGATGTATCTCCAACAGTACTTTTTAACAATAATACGAGAGATCAGTCGTTGAATTAGTTTTATTCTATTTCTATTAGTTGTAAGTTTACCATAGTGTTTTCTATCGGTTTTTTCTAACCCTTCTTACTTACTGTTTGCACTTAGATGCCGTAATTTAACAATGAATAAATGCTTTGTCTTTCCTTCTATTTAAACAATATAATGATTAATAACACTTCTACGCAATAATTATTCCCAGAGGGGAGTTGGTGTCTAATGAATGGGCATAATATGACCATTGATTACCTACCTAACACACACAGGCATCGACACCAAACTTGACAACGTGAGAGCTCTTTAAAGACCGGTTGTTGCTTTAAAAATTCACCCTTTTCCTCCGCGTGGTGTCTATGCCTGAATATTTCGAGAGAAAATCGGGGTAAACCGTTTGAACGGTGTCACATGCGGGCTGCCGCGCATTTGGGACTAGTATAAACAATTCACTACAAGATTAAAAACGACCAAATATATAAAATAATAATGCTAGATCACGGAAACACTAGCTCATCGGGCCTTTTTGCATTTGGATGTGGAATAATCTTAAATGCACAATGTGATAGAACAAGGTTTGAATAGAGCTAAAGAAACAAAAATAAGCAGCGATAGGTATATTATATTTGATCAAACCCGAGGTAAAAACTAAATGAGGCCACCAAAAGTAGGCTTTCATTCTACCCAATCCTACTAAAGTTTTCATCATCTAACTTTTAGGATAGGACTGAATGGAATAAACCAAAGTCGTCTACGACTGTGCCGATGTATAAAGCTGTTATTTAGCTGTGAGATCAATACCTACCCAGTCGATAATCTTCTCAGCTGGGCGTGGAGTCCGCAACTCCGCTACCTCATCTTTGTGATCGTCATCAGTGCGTTTTTCCTCAACTTTAGTAGGCGCGGCCAGCGTCGTGGAGGCGATAGACTTTACGTCGGGTGGGATAGGTTGAGCCGGTATCCCTGATTTTTCTGTCTGAAACAAACGACGTAATAAATTTCACTATCCGCGATTTGACAGTTGGAATTAACCCGATGAACGCCTGATGAACACCGTGTGTTCATAACGATTTTAGGCCTGTAGCGCTTATGGGCCTATGTTTACAAAAGTAGCTGGGCGCTCCGGACATTTTGACTTTCGAGAGCCGGGCGCTCCACGGGTTAAAAATGTTAAGCTGGGTACGAATCTAAGCGGCTCAGCCTGAGACATGCTGCTCGCGAGCCAAATGGTTGCACAGAAAGATGCGCGGGTGAGGCAGCGTGCTTGACGCGAGCCGTCATTTCAAAATGGCGTCGGACACGATGACAGCCGCGGCTGCGTTTATCATAATTCACCGAATTATTAACAAAAAGAAGAAGAAATCGCCTCGGTGGTGGAACGGCTCAGCAACTTTATCAAATTTGTACGCGCCTCACCCACAATCAAATTAGAACTTGTCGTTCTTCCCGCGGCACGCTCGGATACACGTCAAAATTATGCGAGGCACGCACACCGAGGCGCCTTTGAGCACGGTCAAAAGACCGACTCTCGGCGGCTCGCCGCACGCCGCTCGCCCGCTGCTCGCGCCCAGCGCGTGGGCGCGTACGAATTTGAGCAAAATGGGTAAGCCGTACGTGCCTCAACCCGAGGCTGCTCTAATTCGTACCCACCTTAACATGATTTGCCATGCAACAATATTGCCATGTTTCGGATTTCTTATAAACTACATCGAACTAATAGCAGTGTCTCACAGATTTCAAAACAACACAATTCAGCATTTTGAATAATTATTGCCAACCTCGCGGGTCCGGAGTACTCCGGAGTCTCCACGAGACTGAGCACGTGTTTGTGACGCACGGAGTCATAGATATAGTTGATTTTAACAACAAAGAGTTGGCCAGATTTATTTTCTTAGGCAACTCCATACAAAGTAAATATACCTAGAGTGGGGCTCGTTATTTCCGAAAATCTTTGCTTGAGCAGTCGTTTTATAGTTGCGATGAATTTACTAACGGCAACAATTTTGACATCACGCCTTACCCTGTGTCATTTTGGTTCACAGGAAGTGGTTCAAATCTTCCTTGAAAGATTCCACCCGGACAAACTTACATTGCAAGTTAATATAAAGCTTGAAAACTATCGTCGTCTTACTTACTCAAACTCGTACCTGCATTTTTTTTGCTGTGGTAAACTTATTGCCTCTAAGTATTACTGAATGAAAATGAAATTAACAACAGCAAAAAAATATGCAAATACGCGTTTGAGTAAGTAAGACGATATGTTTATATTGCGACTTGTGAAACTTATCGTTCTTTACCAATAGAGATAATGATTATGACTAATTTCCGGAATAGGAAACATTCGACAGAAACAAACTTCGGGACTAATGAGCCACTCAAACAAATGCCACTGGGAAAATATGGGAATAGAACAAATTAAACCCAAAAAACATGATTTTCAGAAATTAATGAGCCCCATATTTAATATAGCCTCGTAAGGCCCGTTGTGCATTAGGATGTACATATTCACGGCAATTGAATTTAAACTACATCACAATGATAATAATGTAAATTTTTCTTTGTTTAGAAATTAAATTTGATATTGTAGAGCAAACGTTTTTGAACTCTATTTCCTTGCTGATAGATACAAATTCCCTCTCACAAAAATCTTCCTGTTTCTAGTATGGTGGGCGTTACGAGGATAGAGGGACGGAATGGTCCTGAAGCTCTAGCCAAGATGCGTACGCTAACTAGCGTTTGTAATTGTTTTGTTTTTAAACCAATTGCGTCACTGGAAGATCACGTGACTTTTTGTATGACGTGACCTACCTGTGACGCGATTGGTTTAAACACAAAACGAATAGAAACGCTAGGTAGCGAACGCATCTTGGCTAGGGCCTTTGGAGTGGCAACGGCGTACCCGCAAGGCACGATGGTGGCAGGCCTCTCACAAGGATTCAAAGATCTGGTACAAATCAAGTCGCGGGAAGACGCTGGACCCGAGTTGCAATGGACCGATCATGCTGAAGATTATAAGGCCTTTGTCCAATTGAGGACATAATAATGTAATGATAATGTCTCGCTAGGTATAAAAAAATCTCTGAGATCCTACTAATATTATAAACGCGAAAGTTTGTAAGTATGGATGTTTGTTACTCTTTCACGCAAAAACTACTGGACGGATTTAAATGAAATTTGGAATGAAAACGGCTTAAACCTTGGATTAACACATAGGCTACCTTTCTTACCGCTATTCCCTCGGGAACTGATTTATACGTGTACGAAGTCGCGGGCGAAAGCTAGTAACTAATAAAGTTCGGTTTTGCCTTACTCTAGTAGGCTCGGAATCCATGTCTTTTAGTGCTATGTTCTCGGTTGGCGTAATAGATGCTCGCCTCTTCGAGCTCGATTTCTTGCTAACATGGTGCTTGTGCTTCCCGGAAGACCCTGAAACAGATGCTTAAGTAAAAAAAGTCGGACTTGCACACCGAGGGCTCCGTACAAACATATAAGAATGTAAAATTGTATTGAGGGACAAACTTGACTTTTCTGTTGAAAAACTGTGGTCGCCATACATCGAGATTATTTTACCAACTGAAATTAAGTTTACAATAACAAAAATAAATGTGATGGAGCATAAAATTAACGATTTTCGGATTTTTTCCTCAACCTGTGCTGTAACAACCTTCTTTTCCTGCCAATTTTCAGGATTCTAGGTCTATGGGAAGTACCCTTTAAAGGTTTTTGCGGCATAAACGGCCATATCTGGTTTAACGTTAACTTGGAAGTGTGTTTTTTTCACAGCTTCAATGGACTGTAGTTTTGAATGCACTCGCTTTAAAATGAACTGCATAGGGTTACAGAATTATAAACAAGACTTTTTAGAGTTGTTGGTATTTCTGTTGCTCTGCCTACCCCACTCTGGGAATAAAGACGTAATGTCATGTATGTTTGTATGTAATACGAAGGAGAATCTACTAGCTCTACGAACAAGACTATTGAAGAAACGTCGCTAGAAACTTTGACAGTTCATTCTACACTTTTTACCTGAAGAATGTTTTTCCATTATATTGCCTCTGTGATGAGAATCTTTAAAAGCAATTGCCTCAACCGGATTGTTTGTCGTAGAAAAATTTGCAGCCACATTTTTAACGTCGTCTGATAAATCTGTGAAAAAATACACTTAATTATGAATTCGCATTTCAAGTTCCAGTTTAATAACCTTAAATTGAATATTGCTTAAAATCGTCAACATTGTAATGAAATTTTAAGTACTAATAAAATGTAGCCCGTGTGGATGTCGTAAGAGGCGACTAAGGGATTAAAGGTTTGTAGTACTGTTTAGGCGATTGGCTTGCAACCTGTCACTAATACACTGGTAAACATCTTAGCCTACCTAGCCTGGCTACAAGACAGATGATGATCCATGTAGTTGCCGGGTTAGAATAGTACCACTCCATGTCTGCCCGTGGATGTCGTGAGAGGCGTTAAAGGGATTAAAGGCTTGTTGTAGTATAGTTAGGCGATGAGCTTGCAACCTGTCACTAATACACTGTTAAACATCTTAGCATCGTGTGCAAAATGTGGTTAGAGAATTAATTATCAACAAGCCTTTTTAGAGTTGTTGGTATTTCTGTAGCTCTGCGTACTACCCTACTACCCTACTACCACCCTACTCTGGGAATGATGGCGTGATGTTATGTACCATGTATGTAATAAATAGAAGTACCGCCATGTAGGTTAACTAAACAAACAATCGGACTGTTGGATAACGTATTTTTTATGATGCTCCGTGCGGTTGGGGGCTTCATACATACACACATGTACACACACATCACTGAACAGTAGAAGACACTGTTTTTACAGGACCAAGATGTTTAACAGCACTCTAACTGGAAGAGGCGCATCTAAACATGAAACTGTCAAGGTAAAAGGAAAATAATTTACTGGAGACAGCGGGAGCCTTGGAACGCAGGCGGGATGGGTCAAGCGGTTCCTCCTGGAACTCTGTCGGACGAAACAGCTTATTTCTGCTGTCCATCGACGGGTCTTTCTCCACGATAACTATGGTCGAATCATCGGGGACATTCTGCCCAGCCTTTTCTAGATCTGACATCATTTCAAAACTTAGGTACCCATACGTATAAAGCCTTTAAAACCTCATTAATTTCTCTCCAGAAAATAGGCTAACAATTTTAAAAAACTACATAGAGTTAAATTGTCACGCTTTATAAATTTTGACAGTTAACTTTTTCTTTCATTGTATTTTCTATTTTTGAATCGTTGTGCCAAGGTTTATAATGAAGTTATAAAAAAGTTTTGCACGTTTCCTGTTATGGTTTTAAGTAACGCAGCTGAGTTATTGTTCTTACTAGATTTATTTACAATTCTCCTGAGATAGGTACTTATTTTCTACATGTCGTCCTTGCACTTGGATACAGGCAAAACATTGACGACTGGTGGACGCTTTCACACTTTGTAAAGTTTTGTAATAGAAAGTTGCTCGCGTTACATTGCTTCTAAGACGAACTTTAAAATATTATCTACGCTTCAATAATAAAAGTTACAAACAAAAATTCTTTCTCAAATGATTTGTATGATCGTTAACTACGTCATATTAACTCTCAAGGGAAGATCAAGGCCAATAAATATATATCAGAGGACAAGCATAACAGATTGCTATCCGCGCTCCTGACATTTACAATAGCTCTAAATCCAAAAAACCGAATCGAATTTCATCGAATGTATCGTTTCATCGAATTTACTTTCATTGAACTCTATTTTCTGCTGAACCATAATGTTTTCAAGGTATCTTAAACATCTAACATAAACTATCCTACGTAATTAATGTTCAAGATACCCTAAAAACATTATGGTTTCAGCAGAAAATTGCGTTCGATGAAATGATACATTAGATGAAGTGAAATTAGATAAAACGATGAGTTACCGTTAAATAAACTCATTTAAAATCTAAATATATTTACCGGATTGGCGTAAGATATCATTCGCGCCTTCAGAATAATAGTGACCTAACTCCGAAATTGAAAATTTCGAGTTAGGTCTCTATAGTGATCAATTTATGACTTAAAGTTAGAAAGCTGAAGTTTTGAATTAGGTCACTATTGTTTAGAAGGTGCGAGTATGCTTATATCAATTCCACATGCTTTAACTGGGTTCTACATTCGTTAACGGCAGGTTGCATAGTGAACAAATTCATCTTCTCTAGTCATCTGTATAAAATATCGGTAGCACTGGTAGCGACCAGGGAGACCATTCAGTATCAGTACAGTCAGAGTCAGCCTTTTAAGTCGCTGAACACTTATGAACCTTGCCGCTTTAACGCCTTTTACAAACTAGTACAGTAGTTCAAACATGACGTCAAAGGGACAAAGCACTAAAGTTTGCAGCTACTTATAACGCTAACTGTACTATCTCAAGATTATGAGCTAATCCTTCAATTGTCTCACGCTCGCAACAAAATCGAATTTTGCTCACTGTCTTTAAACGGGTATTTTTCAAAGAATATGAATACCAAAACAGAAAAACCTCCCTTTTTGAGGTGCTGAGGTGAAAAATAATGTACCATCACTCATCACTAATCAGTCTGTAGTTAGCCTGAGTCCTGTATGCTCGTTTGCCTAAAAGTATCATAGAATAAGAAAAAAACTATTAGAAGGAGCCTTAAAATGAAAGCGTCAGATCAAATCATATTAATGCTGAATAAGTTAAAAAAGGAAAGAGTATAGAGTCCAGTTCTTGCTCAAACTAGCCCAATACACCAAGGTGTTGTCAACTTGTGTAAACTGGTCACCAAGTGGTCACCATGGTCGTAGTTTATGTATGCAACAGCAACAGAGTACGACCATTGATATTTTAGCTTATAGAACTCTCTTTTAGGCACACTGAATCTCAGTAAGACTGTGCATATCAGCTATCTGTATGCTGCCTTTTACTTTATCGCTCCTTCTATGCCTTTAGTTCTTATTTTATGAAAATCATACACGAAAGAGGTTTTACCAAAAAAACAGAAGAAGTATCTAATCTGCATTACCTGTAAACTGTTAACATTTCAGCAACATCCACTAAGGAGACGTATAGAGGTATATATGTATAAATGAGGTTCCTTTAAAAAGAAGAATATCTTGACAGTTGTCTTAATTCACGCCTGTCAGTACAATGGATTTTTTGTACCTTTAAGTTCACCAAATTTTTCGTTTTAGTTTCTCCTTTCTATTATCTTGGCGAGGAGCTTAAAAATATGCCGGGTAAAAGAAAAATAAAATGTGATGGAAAATAAACAATCTCCATCAAAGAAGAAACTATTGTCCATCCAGGAAGAGAAATTAATCCGTAAAGTTGACTACGAGTCTATCGCCGGCGCTCCCGTACGCACACACAAGAACCTACTTTTAGGTATGGAATCGATCTCTAGATATTCTAGGTGGTTCTTTATCGTTTGACCGAATTTCATATGCAATCATTTCATTTGCCCGAATTTCATGGAATGGAAAATGAAGGTTACAACCTTCATGCACCAGGGACCATTATGGCAAATGAAATTATGAAAAATGAAGGGATACGATTCTAGGCATCTTACTAGTTACATGTTGTACCTACCTTATTTTCATGCAATTTTGTATTTGTGACGTATAAAGTCATTGTTATAGAAAACTAGCCTTTCACGTGACTGCATCCGCGTAGAAATTCACGCAGTACCCAAAAGAATTGTACATTTTGCGTGATATAAAGCACCTATCTTGTGTTTTAATTATTTTATACAAATCGGCTCAGGCGTTTATGCGTCATTGAAAAAAACATACAAATATCATAAACATGCACATTTATATCAATAGTAGGACAGAAAAGTGTGGAAAAATTCAAAAAAATCAAAACATTTATGCTGTAGATAGACCACAAGAGGGCTCTTTTACACGTCGGTAATATGAAGTAAATCTACTAGCGCTTCGGACAAGTCCATCATCGTGGGGAAGAAGCGTTGCAAAAAACCACCCATCGCGTGCACCGTTAAAATATTGCATTTGACGTGTTTTAAATCGTATTTGTCTCGGCCTTCATTAATGTCAAGTAAATAAGAGTTATCAAAACTTTGACAATGCGGAAACACGTCAAAGTGTAGAATCTCAGCCCAGGATTGACGCAAGCTGACGAGTTTGATGACAGATCGCTTTATACGCGTCTGACTACATTTCCAGTCGACAGAAAACAGCATTCCCATCCCATCAGGATTCCATCAGGTGTCATGTAATGCTCCTTTGCCTTCTCTATGCCATAAAAATCGTTGATTTCAGATCTAGAGATACTCCAGAAAGGTCCAAGCCCTCGGAAGCCGTCGCAGCGAGTTTTCGTGTCTATCAAGCCACGGGCACCCATTCCCATCAAGACCATCTACATCGCCGAGAAGAATAGATTCCATTCGAAAAAGGTGACTTTATTCTATAACTTTACCATACCAAAGACAGTGTTTAGGATTTTGAAAATTCGACCTTGAGACAAATCCTCGCGCTCATCACACAAATATTTGCCCATTCTGGGAATAAAAGCCGGGAATGCTTTGTACGCAGGGACACTACCAACTAGGCTAACGCGTCGTCAGTAAAAGAACCTAACTCAAACCTCCGTACCAAATATTAAATCAATTGGTTGTAGCGTTGGACCGTGAAGGTGGATAAAACAATCGAACAAATACACTTTCACATTTATAATGTTAGTTTGTCTATAGTTACTAAAATCCCTTAAAATTAACGTTTTTTTTCCATTATCAGGGATCAAACAAATCTGGGACCAGACTTGCTATCGGAGATCATTCTTCTTCCACTACTCGTAAGAACTTTTATGTTTTAAGAGCCATTTAATGATGTTTATCTCGTTTTCACCCAAATCCATAAGAAGGGAGGTAAATCAATAGAAATAGTTAAATATTTCAACCAGAAAAAATTGCATTTTTTATTTCTCTGTACTTTTGACGATAATTCTAAATTACCTTTAAATTCATATTTATTTTTAATTTAATTAACCACTACTAAATAATAAAGAAGTACAAGCAAAGTTCTTTTAAATCTATTTTTAAAGTATTAAAAAAAAATGCACTGCATGTAACGAGCATTTTGATAAAATATAACTCTGTTCTAACAGATAATACTGAGCAGTCCAGCTCCGCCAGCCCCGCCCGCGCAGGATCCAAGAAGAGGCCGCTAAGGGTCGTAGAAGAAACCAAGGACTCCTCCGACACAGACCAGGTCGACGCTGAGTGCCTGCCACAGAATTCCAATCTATATAATGCGAGACATAGACCATCGGAAAAATGCTATATTTATGCCCAGCCTTGTTTACCTATACTGAACCATACTAAACTTAATCGAAAACCAGAAAAGCTTACGACCTACACCAAAGACGTCGCTACGTTCATAGCTGCTGCACCAGCAGATAACATAACTCGACCTACTATTGCTATCGTTAACAATCTAAACAAAAGAATAGACCAGTTAGAGCGAAAAATTATTAGGCAAGAAATGGTGTTCCGTGCTATCGATCCACTCATTCATTTGTCTTCATCAGATGACGAATCTGAGGAAAACAATATGAGAAGCGCGTCCGGGTCGAGACGACCAGGTTGCAGCTACATAGAGCAGTATAGCCATGTCCCGGAAACTTCTGCGTTCCAAAGATACGCTCAACAATCTACCCCGTTGTCACCAAGTAGAGCTACCACTATCGAGAAAGAACACAATTCGGAGCAATACGGCCGGGACTTTACCGCATACGACGGCATAACGGCACGTGGGCGGCGTCAGTGCGCATCTGTGCCGTGCAAGCGGGATGACGCACCCAAGATGGCGGCAGAGCGAGTGCACAAAATTCGACACAAGCTCAATCCGGTCCGCGACTACAGGCTGATGGACACGGTCCACTACCTGGCCCAGGGCGAGTTCGCTCCTCGCGATGACGGCATTAAGCTTACTCCTTCACGAGAAGCGGTTCTCAGTGACATCATCTGGGAAGACGTTTGCCGCACCCATTGGCCGAGTGCTCGTTTAGGACGCCGCGTCGCCCACCCGGAGCGGTGCAGCACGAGAGGGGAACTGCAACGCTTAATAGACAGCCTCCTTCGGGAGCGAGTGGCACACGTCGAGCGAAGGCGCCGTCGCCATTACAGAATAGTCAAGCTGAATCACCGCCACGAGAACTGTAGACCTGTCGGCAAAACTGGTGATATTATAGTTGCCAGTCACAAAAACAAACAACCGTCCCAAGAGAATGATTTAAATGAGCACAGTGCTGCAAGTGCGATGATATCTAACAGAAAATGGCAGGAGCATAGTTCACAGAGGAGTCACAGAAGTCACGATCGCTTGACTTCGCCAGAGCCAAGTTCAAAGCGTCGGATGAAGCCGGACGATTGCCTTCCAGGTCCGAGCTACGCGGCGCCGCGCGCGCCCGGCAACTGGGAGTCGACGTGTTGCTACCGCGCCTCGAGCCCCACCAAGCCGGAGAAACTGATACGCCCCGAATGCAAGAAGAAGCTAACAAGCAGCAGTAGCGGCTGCTCTAGCAAGCCTAGAAATCCTCGGCTGGTCGTGAAGAAAGATGCTTCCCACAAGAAATATCATCAGAAAGAGGAGCCTAACCTTGAACATTTTATTCTATTGCCAACTTTGGTTATTCGTACGCCTTCTAATGTTAAAAGGCAGAAGAAATTTAACGAATTGTACCATCGCATTTTAAACGTCCAAATAAATAATGGTAGGTTTAAAACACATTGTGAAATGACAAAAGAAGCCGTATTATGAACGCTTAAAACCGACCAAGTTCCAAGCAGTGTCAAAGCTTTACCAGTTACGTGTCCTTTGCACTGTCTGAAACTTAGGACGTTTCAAAAGTTCACAATAGGTTCTCAGTTCTGCAGTTGCTAGAATTAATTAAAGCATTTGTTCCAGGCCAGGAATGCGCTGTCGGGCGCGAGGCGGTGGAGCGGCGTCCCGATCAAAACCCCAGTAAAAAGGACATCGGGCTCAACATCAACATCACGCGGTCGGACAGCAAGGACCGTATCAAGAAGTGAACAGGAAGCCTGCCACTCTTGCGCAACGACCACCGTCGCGGTTTCGATGTTATTTGAATAAATGAGCATTTGTAACCTATAATTATGTATTTGATCTCCGTGTGGTTACCGGGTTAGAATAGCCACTCCATGTCTTCCCGTGGATGTCGTAAAAGGCGTTTAACGGAATAAGGGCTTTTAGTACTGTGAGGCGAAGGGCTTGCAACCCGTCACTAATACACTAGTAAACTTCTTAGCCTGATTGTGCAAAATGCCTTTCTTTCCCTAGGCACTACTGCGTGGCACAACTGACCAATGATTTCTATTTCAAAATCAAATTTAATAGAGTCGACGGAGCTCTGCTATCGCAGAGCTCCTATTTCTGGGTAGTTTGGCCCTCCGGGCCTGCTGAAGAACTAACATAACCTAAACCTACCTCATATTTATGATACAGATTTTGGTCAGTTGTGCCGTTTAGTTGTGCCATTGGGAAGTCGCTGCAAAATGTAGTTACAGAATTATGAACAATTATAGAGTTGTTGTTATTTCTGTGGCTCTGCCTTCTCCACTCTGGGAATGAAGGCGTGATGTTATATTACGCCAACATACATACATTGCATGTATGTGTGTATTGGTTAATTTGCTGCAAAACCGGTTTTACGAACCTTCCAGACCCACCGTACCCCTCGGCCGTACCACTGGTGGTACTTTGACCAATTATTACTATTAAAATCAAATTTAACGTTGTCGCTGAGCTCCTATTCCTGGGTAGTTTGGCCCTCCGGGCCTGCTAAAGAACTAACAGAACCTAAACCTACCTCATATTTATGATACAAATTTTGGGTCAGTGGTACGGTTTGGGGGTACGGTGGGTCTGCACTCTTTTATCCTTCGAAGAAAGAAGTCTGTAAAGACAGGGCCTCTACTGCATATAACCGCTTTTGAGATGTTGGCGTATTGTCAACGTCAATTAGTATGTTAAATAGTATATTCGCAAAACATCATATTCGCAAAAGACTATATTTGGAAAACATCATATTCGCAAAACATCATTATTAGCAAGACAGCAATTAGACAGTGTCGACGGAGCTCTGCTACCGCGGAGCTCCTATTTCTGGGTAGTTCCTTCGGGCCTGCTGTAAAACTAATATAACCTAAACCTACCTACGATTCTAACGCTCCTAACGTTTTAGTCGACCACGTGCTTAATTGAAACGCACGAGAATGTCATTCCAAACATTTTGAGCGATAGAAAAGAAAAACGTTAGGAGCGTTTGCATCTTGGCTAGGGCCCCAGGGCCTCAATACTACTGCGCTAAAACGATATAATCTTTGACTTGCTTCTGTATTGTCAACGTTTTGATAACTCGAATGTACTTGGCAGTAGTGGCGGCCGAGTTAAAAAGATACTAAAACACGTCAAACGCGATATCGTTTTTACCGTGTAGAATCTCAGAGCCCAGAGACGCTAGACAAGATGCATAACGCTAACGTAAAGGATTTTCGAAACTGTTAAATTGTATGAAGTTGACATAAGTATTCGACTCGACAGTCTGGCAGCGTACGTCAATCCCTTACATTTTCTATTAAGTTCTCGCAAAGCATCTTGTCCAGAGCCACAGGGCCTCTATTCTACAGCGTTATAACGATATCGCGTTTGACGTGTCGCCATTATTGTAAATGACAGAGTTATCAAAACGTTGACAATACGGAAACACGTCAAAGAAGATGTACAATCCCAGCCCTGTGGGGCTAGACATGTTTTTCGACAGTCGTTAGCGATTATATTTCGATGTAAAAATCTATGGAATCGACGTGAGGCACCAAGATTGTACCACACGTAACTATCTCGGTGGCTTACGTCAATTCCATTAATTTATCTATAGAAACAATCGCTAGCGATAGTGGAATGCAACTTGTTTTCAGTTACCAGAAGATCGTAATTGAGTAACCGTTACACTACTCCTGTGTCTAGACTAATAATTCAAAATTAAGTGCAATTCACCAGCTTATCAGAAACAAGTACAGGATAGACGTGCTTATTCCCGACATCTAACTAACACGGCATATTTGATATTGACTGACTCGCTCATCAAATTCTCGAATTTTCCGATACCCAAGATTCTTGAAATTTAGCATCAAGGTAGGTCTAGCTCTAGTAAAGGAAAAAAATCAAAAACTACAAATAATTTAATCCTTGATCGGGAAAAAGCTAAATTATAATCCCTTATTATTTATTAGAATGTATGAATAAGGAAAAACGTAACACGTTACTATTTACTATGTTCATGCCAATGCAATGCCGGGTTAGAATAGTGCCACTCCATGTCTTCCCGTGGATGTCGTAAGAGGCGACTAAGGGAATAAGGGCTTGTAGTACTGTTAGGTGATGGGCTTGCAACCTGTCACTAATACACTGGTAAACATCTTAGCCTGACTATGCAAAATGTGGTTACAGAATTATCAACAAGTTTAGAGTTGTTGGTATTCTGTTGCTCTGCCTACCCCACTCTGGGAATAAAGGCGTGACGTTATGTATGTATGTATGTATTTCCCTTGGTCACGGCATCACGCATGAACGGCTGGACCGATTTCGCTAATTCTTTTTTTATTGTGTTCGTTATCGTCAGGAGAAGATCAAAAATTTGCAGCGGGGCGAAGCCGCCGACGGGTAGCTAGTATTTAATAAAAGACCATGTCCCACCAAAAGTTGACAAATTCAAGTTTGGCACTAGTTTGTTTACAGTCAGATCAATTTATTGCGAATAAAAATGTATTTTGAGGCCTAAATTGTCAGTATTCTATAATAAGAAACAGACATGATATCGTCATGTAGTTACTAGAAAATGAATAAGCTAGGACTATAATTATAAATTCCAAAGTACCTCTGGTTTGTTTGTTTTAGGGTTTTACAACTACATCCCTTAACCAATACTAATGAATTTTGATGTAAAGATAACTGGAAACTCAGGGAAGGACATAAGTTACTTATTACCCCGGAATACAAAACAGTTCCCAAGGGAATAACAATAACCGATTTCTACGTGGACAAATTTGCAGGCAAGGTTTAGGGGTACCTAGTAACTTTGTAATAATGCATGATGGTAGCCTACTCGTAGTTACCCCGAGCCGTGAGGGAGTGAGTGCGAACTATTCTGCAGCGTGTGTCATTAATTCATGTGTCGGCATTCCTTTGTAGTGATAATTTTCTTTTTACTTAAATTATCGCTGAATCAGGAACAGTCACCCAGCTAAGTTTTGACTAGAAACTGGGGAAAAAAATAATTTATATTATGTTGGAATTTGTGCCTACGTAGTTTTTAGTCTAATCCTAGAGACTAATCCTTTCGTAAGTCACAACTTACAACTAAAGTCAAAGTATATACAGTTAACAGCTAAAGTAAAGTAAAGCACGATCGTGCAAACATTCGCAAACCATTTTTTACTTTATGAACATGAATAATTAAATTCATATCAATCCATTCGTCATCACAAACTCGTTCAGAAAGGGATACGGTTCGTGAGATAAATCCCGCTGATAGACAGACAGCGGAGGCTTAGTAATAGGAACCCTTTGACACCCTTTGGGTACGGAACCCTAAAAAGCAACTTGTGTCTCTGGGTGTACCCATTATGCGAAGACCGCGTCTCGTGTGAACTCCGCGCCGCGCCCGGAGGCTCCGCACCTGGCTTCAAGGCAGCATTTAAGTACTGCGGTTAACATCAGCCAGTACGAGCTGAGCTGTTGAAGAATTCAGTGCGTTTACTTGAAGATCAGTTAGAAGGCGAACTTATAGGTAAAAAACTTAAGTAAAGCCTCTCTTGCATGTAATTTTAACACATCTAGCAGAAGCTCTAGCACGGTAAAAATATTGATTTTGACGTGTTTCCGAATTGTCAACTTTTAATAGCTCTTGTTTTAGTGACAGATGGCGGCCGAGTTAGAAACAATAGGTACAGGGCTGAACCTACACGTTAATAACGATATCGATACCTGAGGGGCTATTGTCTAACGCACTCGCAATCGCAACCGGCTTCAAAATGGAGCAATTGTTTTCATATTGTATGCAGACGAGCGTTCGATTTTCAAAATGAAAACGATCGTGATTGCGAGTGCGTTAGACAATAAGCCCTCTGGTTCCGTATTGTCATTTACAATAATGGCGACTGTGACATAAACGATTCTAAAACAAGTCAAACGCGATATCGTTATAACGCAGTAGAATAGAGGCCCTGTATCATTACTGTAAAGTTTACCACTGACAGAGAGTTTGCCTTCATTTAATTTTAAACTTTAAATTCATATAAATTTTCAGAATACTGTTACCCACGTCTACCGATTTAGTAATAACTATTTTATTTGTATGAGATTAAAGCTGAAAATTAAATGAAGGCAATCCATCTGTCAGTGGTAAACTTAAAATAATTCTACTGTACCATACAAGTCAAACACAATATTATGGTCGGGTCATACACAAATTTAGGTTAGCGCCTTTCCTGTGGACACGCTGCAAGTTAACGTTTTTAAGGCTTGATCTTCTGGCTAAGCCCATTCCGGCATAAACGCCGTCAGGACTACTTTAGACCTATGATAAAAAAACAAAACTTATATGCACACAAGCTTTTAACTATTGACCACAGGAAAGACAACTTTTGTTTTTAAGAGTGCGTATGACCCGGTTAAATAGTGGCCCTGTATAGACCAGACCGTTCGACATTCTAGGGTTCCTAAACGGGTCATGTTTGGCTGCAATTTGTGACCTGACAAAATTTGTATGCGTGTCTTAAGATACGAAGTAAGAGTAAGATAGCAAAAGTTGCCGGATACAAGTTGCAGTAAAACGTGGTCCGTTTAGAAGTCCCTTTCCACAGGGTGTTTGGTCGCTTGGTGTTTAAGCTTTAAGAAGGTGATAGTCGAGGTATTTTTCAACATTTTTTGCTATACATATTTATGTGTTTCTTAGATGAAATTTGGTACTTTTTAAATGAAAATTTAGGTGTTAATAGTGCTCCAATAAGTTATATGTGTAATGTATACAGGACCAAATTAAATAATTTAGATTTTATGACAATGAATACGGTTGAAACTTAATTAATTTGCTCCAATAGACATTAAATTATCCATAAAAAATATTTTGTTTACTAGGTAACGCTTATTGGAGTATTATTAACATGTAAACTATCAAATCCCAAGCAATAACAGTGTTCGCATTGTTGTGTTCCGGTGTGGGGATAAGACAACTAACCGGTGAAATTACTAGCATAGAGGCATTCCATCTTAGTCCTCAGGGTTGGCAACGCATTTGAGGTCTTAGGATTATAGTCTTGAGAATTCAAATGTCTATGGGTCTCAGTTTCCACTTATCAGGTGGCCTGAGTGCTCGTGCGCCTTCTCCTTAACATAAAAAAAAAACTGGCATTTTTTTATGTTTTTTTAATTTTATTTAAAAAACTATCATATTTTGTCCAAGTAGCTCATATAATATTAATATGTATGACTAAAAATGGTTAATAATACCTCGACCATCACCCCGGTTAAGTTTTTCATTACACCCAGCGACCAAACACCCTGTATATTAAAAATTTGACGTAAAGTCCATGTTAGTTTTAAATACAACCGCATGTAGGCATTAATAGGAAACATAATCTGGAAAGTGCTAAAAATAAGAAGCCGTTTACGCGAAACAATAAAATCGATTTATTTTTCATAAGATACGAAGCTTTAAAAAGTCATAGTTCAGACCCCCTGCACTAACACTAAAACACTATTCAAAATCGACAACGAGAATGACGTCACAGCTGTTATTCGAGTTTAAAATATACGGACCTTCTTTCTTTACAGAAAGTATTTATTTCAGAAATTACTATGTATAAGCCAATATCATTGAAATCAAATATTACGTACATAAAATAAGGAAGCCGAAAAAAACAATCTAAACCTAAAAAGAAGTTTTAAATTTATAACAAGTTTTTATTCTATATCAAGTTTAATAAACGGGTCAAAACTTAGTGTATTGCGTTTAATATACTTTTCTTTACATTCTCTCCTAAATCGTATCAAAGAAACTCAATTCCCTATTGCTGTGTTCGCGTTCAAGGGTAAAAAAAAAAATTAATATGTGGCTTACTTATGGACTATCAGATGTATGAACATATGACATCGTTTTTTGGTCGGTAAAGTTATCATCTTGCCCTCTCAGTCAGCTTTAGTACCACTCGATAAGCTTATTGAGAAAGCAATACTAATATCCACTAATCAGATAATATTTAGTGGTGGTAGGACCTTGTACACGGTCCGTCTGGATCGCTGCCACATTTTTTTTTCGAAATAACCAGCACAGAGGCATCCTCGATCTTAGAATTACAGTCTTAAGATTGTAGTCTTGGGTACAGATCTCACTAACCATCAAGTGGCTGATACATAAAAGCCGGCTCGTTTGGCTTCTCCAGAGGGCCTAACATGCTGCAACGGAACATTATTTTGCCTAGGCTAGGGACTTTAATCCGTCTATTCCAACCTCCAACGTAAGAATAAAGCGTTAAGCTTTAAATTACAAGTGTGTTTTTTGTGACTTAAGTCCTTTTCGTATTAAGCAACTTAAGCCCCGGGTGGCTGTTATTTTAAAGCTGGTTACGAATTTGAGCGGCTCACCCTGAGGCATACTCAGCCCGCGCGGCGAGCTGCTCGGGAGCCAAATTATTCGACATAAACAAGCGCGGGTGAGGCAGCGTGCACGCCGCGGCCCACATTTCAAAATGGCATCGGACACGATGACAGCAGCGGCTGCGTTTATCATAATGCACTAAATTATTAACAAAAAGAAGAAGAAATTGCCTTGGTGGTGGAACGGCTCAGCAACTTTATCAAATTTGTACGCGCCTCGCCCACAGATAAGTTAGAACCTGTCGTTCTGCCCGCAGCACGCTCGGATACACGTCCAAATTACGCGAGGCACGCACACTGAGGCGCCTTTAAGCACGGTCAAAAGACCGACTCTCGACGGCTCACCGCGCAAACTTAATATGAAAATATAAATCATTGCAAAGATCTCACTTACAGAAACATACATAACATCACGCCTTCATTTCCAGAGTGGGGTAGGCAGAGCTACAGAAACACCAACAACTCTATCAATCAATCAATCAATCAATCAATTTATTGTGAAGAATTTAGGTACAGTACGTAGGTGTTAAATGATTGCACTATTATAATGAAGTTTCACTAAGCCCTTACCATTTAAGGGTTTCACAATTTTTGCTTACATAGTATAATCGACAGAAAAAGAGAAATTACAATTGTTAATAACGAGATTAAATTAAATGTCACAATAAAATTACATAATTAATAATGGTTATAATTCAAAAGGTCATTAATAGAATAAAAACATTTCTCGTTTAGCCATTCTTTGGTCTTTTTCTTGAATATACTTAATTTGTATTCTTTATAATCGTCAGGTAACTTATTATAAATTTTTATACACATAATGTAGGAGTTTTTGGATTTTAGGGCCAATCTAACTAAAGGTTTATACAATTTTTGTTTATACTGACTCCGGACTCTGTTTGTACTCCAATCTTGCTTTTTAGTAAAGAGAGCCTTATGTTTGTGTACAAAAACGCAAACTTCCAAAATATACAAACCCACCACAGTGAGAATGCCATGTTGAATGAAATATGGGCGACATGGTTCGATTGTTTTTAGGTTGAATATTGCTCTGATGCAACGTTTCTGAACCAAAAATACTCTCTCCATATCTACACAGTTACCCCAAAGAACTATACCATAACGCAATAAGGAATTGACGTAACCGTGAAACCGTTTAAAAAGACTGGTTGATAATTCTGTAACCACATCTTGCACAAGTAGGCTAAGATGTTTACCACGTATTAGTGACAGGATCCAAAACCATCGCCTAACAGTACTAGAAGCTTTTATTCCCTTAGTCGCCTCTTACGACATCCACGGGGTGACAGGAGTGACACTATTCTAACCCGAAAGCCACATGGCAACTCACTTGTTCTTCAAAAGTTCATGATTATCGAGTAATCATGGTGAATTGGTTCGTTTGGTTTTGTTTACACCTTTCCCAAGTTCAATTGATATAGAGTTTAGTTGGTAGTGACGCTGCCTACGAACCTAGAGGTCCCGGGTTCGATTCCCGGTATGGGCAAATGTTTTTGTTTCTGGGGTCATGAATATTTTCTAAGTACTTATTTTCCTACATAAGTATTTATATCGTGGTCTAGTACCAATAGTAGGGCGGTTTTCAAAAAAAGTGTACATCGATAAGGACAAAAATTAAAAAAACTTTAGTTCTTCCATTTCGTCACGCAAATTAACGTATGTAAATGTATGGCTAATTTTCGTGACGAAACGGAAAAAGTTACATTTTCTTAATTTTGTCCTTAACGATGAACATTTTTTTTGGAAAACGCCCAGTAGCCATAGTACAAGCCTAGAGCTTGGTTTGGGACTTGTTCAATCCCCTGATATTTATTATTTACTAACGGCCAGCCAGCGGCTTCGCCCCGCTGCAAATTTCTGACTTTCCCGGTGGATTTTTCAGTTTTTTTCTTTCATAACTTTCTCCTGACGGTAACAAACGTAATAAAAAAAGAATTAGCGAAATCGGTTCTGCTGCTCTCGAGATTTGCGCTTAGCAACACATTCAGCGATCCATTTTTATTTATTACATAGATTTATTTATTAGGTACCCTAGGGGCCCAATAAGAAAGCATTTTTCAAAAATCAACCCCCAGTGGGAAGTATAGGGAAAGTAACAGAAAAAGGATAGAAATAGACGACAGAGTAGCGCTAAAACCCGTGATAAGCACATACAAGTTTATTATTTGTAAACCTACTTGAATAAAGATTATTCTGATTCTGATTCTATAAAACAATCAAAAAACCTAACCTACTTCGCAGTAAACTAAAATTATCAAAATCTAGACTAAACAGAGTCAAAGAACTTTGGATAATTCGATAATCGATTGTCCTAATGTAATCATTTTCATTTAAAAAACATATCTGTATTTATTCAGTCAAATTAAATTCTACCCTGTGTCACAGTAATTAAAGTTCTAAATACGATATTAGTTTCAAGGTAGTTGCACCATTTTGTTTAAAAAGGACAGAATAGGTTGAACGGTGTCAGTGAAGCCGATACGCGTGTTAATATTTGATGAGAGAGAATTTCGATCGTGAATAAGTAGGCTTAGTCCGATCGATACTATGACATTATTATAATGCTAACTTGGGCACTATTTTTTCTTCTTAATGTGCATCTCCGACTTAGCGAAGGTTGACACTTGGCAGTCAGCTTCGAATATTGTATTTCGCGAGGCAAAATAAAATTCTGGTCGTTTTTAAAAAAAAAAATACATAGTTGAAGGCTTAATGAAAACAAAAATCACAATCGCGTCTCTTATGTAACGAAAGTTAGTCATACAAACATATGGGTAACTCTCGTTACAAAAAGGAATCAGTTAAGTTTTGTTTTAAATATAGCCCTTAACTATGTACAATTTCATGGTCTTAAGTCAGTGGTTTAGGTTCAGGCAATCACGAAAGAGATCGAAGTTTATGTAAAGATAGAAGTTTTATTTTTAAATAACCTTTTCTATAAATAATAGATGTGATGATGGCGGCAAGCTGGATCAAGCTGGGGTGAGGCTGTGAACCACAAGGAGTGATGGAAAGCGTTAAGAAGTGGCTCTCAGAACGCGCCGGCAAGAGAGAAGGCCTGTTCGTTCACTACAGCCCGCCTAAATGTAAGAAGTCGCTTTTAATTGCTTTGTTAATGGGTAAGGAACTAAGGACCAAAAAGTTGGCCACGCTAAATCACTCAATTTCATTTTCATACGTGACACGAAAATTAGCATTTTTTTTTATGTTAATGATAAGGCACACGAGCACTCAGGCCACCTGATGGTAAGTGGAATCTGAGACCCATAGACATTTGAATTCTCAAGACTATTAAAACCTCAAATGCGTTGCCAACCCTGAGGACTAAGATGGAATGCCTCTATGCTAGTAATTTCACCGGTTGTCTTATCCCTACACTGCAACACAACAATGCGAACACTGTTGCTTGGCGGGTGGTTAATGGATTAGATGGTGGTAGCGATCCGGACGGACCCTGCACAGAGTCCTACCTAAAGCCATACATTTGTAGGAATAATTTTCGTGTCACAACGGAACTTTTTTCACTTTTGTTGTTTGTCTGTTTAACTACGCTTAACTATGGTCCTACACACCGCTCCACATTCTCGACAAAACTACACGAGACTTGCCGAATACGAGAGTGTGGAGAGAGTATTCGTCTATGTTCGTATTTTCTCGCGTATGTTCGAGTTGTCTCCATTTCGTGGCGGTAGAAAGGCAAAACATCAAAGTGCTCTCGTGAAGTCTCGTGTTTGCGCGAAACTACCCCTCCACACTCCCGCGCTCCGGCCAGTCAGCCGACCAGTATCTTCGTCTATTCCACCGTCTTTTTATAACTTTTTCACGGATCTGTAAGTAATTGTAATATCGACGGTTAACCGCCAATCCCTCCTATCTCAATATGTTAAAACTTTACAGTAGACACAAAAAACTTTACTACTTTAACTTAACTTTAGGTTCGATCAGGTATTGCCAGGATAAAAACACACCACAAAAATAGTTTATTTTAAATAGGAGGTATTTCTATTGTGTGCGTTTGATGGTATTTGTCACGAATTGCGAAAAAAAGTTGTTTGACCAAAAATTTCAGTTAGGAGCTTAGGAGGTATTGGTGGTTAACCGTCGATATGCTACAGCGCATAGTACTGCAGCGACAGAAGTTTCGAGGACGTCCATCTTGGATGAAATTTACAACTGCGCAAGGCGAGAATGTAGTGGGCCGCTCTCGGTTTCGCCCGATCTCGGCAAATATCTCTACAAAACCAATCTCGTGTAGTTTTGTCGAGAATGTGGAGCGGGCTTAATACCTAATTTTATAAAGCGAAAGGTAATGTAATGACCAAAAAGTTGGCCACGCTAACTCAATCAATTAAATGTGCAAGGAAAATTAGCCATACGATTATAAGGTCACTTTTCGTCGCACGGAACATTTTTGGCCTTCGTTGTTTATATAGTTAACTAGGCTTAGCTATGGTCCTACTTATAGGCTCCACCCAAACACGTACAGTCGGCCTTATAAGCTGCAAACTTGGGTAGCTTGTCGCTTAACGCCTTTGACTGATGAGTGCAGCTGTTCAAACAAAACGTTAAAGTGACAAAGGACTTAAAGGTGCAGCTGCTTATAACTAGAAATTACACACCATATACATAGTTAACATATTCAGGGCCTCTATTCAGGTGCGTTAAAACGATATCGTGTTTGACACGTTTAAGAATCGTCTATGTCACAGTCGCCATTATTGTAAATGACGTAAGAGTTATCAAAACGTTGACAATACGGAAACAGGTCAAAAACCAAATCGTTATTATTATTACCGTGTAGAATCCCAGCCCTGTTTTAGTAATGGTAATGACATTAATTACTACATTAAAAGTGTTTTAAAAAACTAAAAACGGTCAGTCCAACTGTATTCAGCTTTTGGTTAAAATATAGTGGGACCCCGACTTCAATTGGACTGAAACATAACTATCATTTTTAACCGACAATAAAAAATGGAGGAGTTTCTCAATTCTTCGGGTTTTTCCCCGATTACTCACAGACCGCTAGACCGATTTGTTTTTTTTTAATTGTTCGTTTGGATATACTTTCTAGTTGGTCCCATGTCCAGCACGTCAAGATCTGAAATCTTAGAGAAATCGAGGAATCTCCTCAGATATTGTAGGAATAAATAAACGTGGACGACATAACAGTATTATTATGATAGATTATTATATCTGCCCAAAGGCAGGGTCACTATACCAACTAGGCCAACGTGTCGTCAAAGCTTACTTATACCGCCGTGACATTCGACTGTACTGCTTTAACCCTTTAAACGCCAACGACGCCTAAAGTAGTCATGAGCTGTCGTGCCTACAACGCCACTGACACTTATATGTCACAGGAACAGTTTAAAGGAGACATTATTTCGTATGGATTAAGTTACGTTCGTATGGATTAAGTTACGTTCGTATGGATTTGGTGCGTGAGTAACGCATTTGTATTTGACGTAAGGCATTGAAATCTATTTGATTCTCGGTCGCAAACAACGTTCAAATATCCCCTTCGCTGATATTCGTGTTGCTTCCGAAAACTCGCAATTACTGAAACAAAACAGGAACAAGTAACGGAGTAGCCTGCTGCTTGAATAAGTGTTATGTCAACAGTTTTACAGTGAAGGTAGCGCAATTTGCTTGCAAGGGTAATTCGGGAACACGTTAAAATTCCGAACTATATTTTTCCGAAAGCTATTTTACGTTATTTTAAATAAAACACACAATTTAGTTGCTACACGTAAGTTAGATTAGGTGATATCAAAAAATAAAGTCTTCTATAAAAGAAATGCATTCGGAATCGTATAGTGTACCCAGGTGATTCTCCTGCACGGCTAGCACATGACGGCGCGCGAGTTACCGTTACCCGTGTTTTTTTATTTTTTTTATTTTTTATGTTAAGGAGAAGGCACACGAGCACTCAGGCCACCTGATGGTAAGTGGAATCTGATACCCATAGACATTTGAATTCTCAAGACTATAATCCCAAGACCTCAAATGCGTTGCCAACCCTGAGGACTAAGATGGAATGCCTCTATGCTAGTAATTTCACCGGTTGTCTTATCCCCACACCGGAACACAACAATGCGAACACTGTTGTCTAATTAGAACGGTCAAAAAAAGACATGTAGTCTATCTCGCGGGCGACATAACTCACGCGCCGTCATGTGATAGCCGTGCTGTGCGGGACTAATTATTTTTAAATAATTTTATTTTTTATATTTTTTTTGTCAACAGTGTTACATTGCTAAATGGTAAATAATAACAAATATATTATTTTTTAATCTAAATGCTACACTAATTATAGATAACCACACCATACAATAGGTTGTTTTAGAGAAAACACAAAAAATAACAACAATATATAAATGAAAATATGCATAAGTAGAGTGGGGGTGGCGGGGTGCTTTTCAATTAAACATTAACACATGTTTACATATATTTATTTATATGGTTGCTTATTTATATAAAAACCATTCCTATTCGCGTCTCGAGGTTCTGTCTTTAATAGAAGTCGATTCAAATTCAATAATTAACTTAATAAATTGGCCACATGAGGGCTCTTTTACACGTCGGTAATATGCAGTGAATCTCCTAGCGCTTCGGACAAGACCATCATTGCGGGGAAGAAGCGCCGCAAGAAACTCCAGCAGAAGGTCATTTTTATCAATTATAAAATACAATAATAATTAAAAGTAAGTTACATTACAAAGTAATAAATAATAATTACTAATCCTAGCACAAATAAAATAATTACAAATGAAAGATCAATAACAATAAATTAAAAATAATGACTAGGAGATCGTGTTCCTATTTTAAACATCGAGCCATAGACGTGACGTGGAGGTCTTCAACCTTCACAGTACTTAGCATATTGAAATACTAAGCGCCAGTCAGAGTTTACAAAATTATGTGTCTGTTTATCTGTCTGTCTGTTTATTACGCTGTCACGGATAAACAGCTGAACCGACTTAGATAAAATTTGGTATGGAGATAGTTTGAATCCCGGGGAAGGACATAGAAATAAAGAAAATATCTCAGGACTTTTTTTTTCGCGATTTCCGCATGTTACTCGTATCTTGTACTTAAAGTCGCCTTACTACTCGTAGGTTTAATTATATCACTATATAGAAGACGCCCGCGACTTTGTACGTGTAGAATAAATTTTCCGCTACTATGTGTATGTAGACCAGGGCTCGGAACCGGTTTATAAAATACCGGTTAATACCGGTTCGTTTTGGTTTTACTCCGAACTTTTTCAGGGAACGCAAACGTTTTGAGAACTTTATTTTAGCCTTAATTAACAGGTATAGTAATCCACGAGCGGCGAGTCGAGATACCAAAAGTTTTGCACTAAATAAAACACTAAGCGGCGCTTGTTTGTGGTTTTTTTGGCTATATACCGGTTAATTCGTAAAGAATTTTATACAAAGGTTTCTCCAAAAACTGGTTACTTAAACCGGTTTATGCGAACGGAACCGAAATGAAAAGGTTTTGCGGCAAGTAAACGATAACGGTTTAAAAAATTTACCGGTATCCGAGCCCTGATGTAAACAACACTATTTAATCACAATTTGCTAGTGTCGTCTATATTATGTCAAATAGCTCGTTTATCGTTATTCCCTCGGCAACTGTTAAATTTTCCGGGATAAAAACTAACCTATGCCCTTTCCCGGGACCTTAGTTATCTCCATACCAAATTTCATCTAAATCAGTTCAGTGGTTCCTGAGATTATTGCGTTCAAGCAAACAAACAAACTAACTCATCAGCTTTATGCAAGAGTATAAATTTCATTTAAAGTTAATAAGTATTAAAAAATAGAATAGTGTCACTCCATGTCTTCCCATGGATGTCGTAAGAGGCGACTCAGGGAATAAGGGCTTGTAGTATTGTTAGGCTATGGGCTTGTTACCTGTCACTAATACACTAGTAAACTTCTTGGCCTGATTGTGCAAAATGTTGTTACAGAATTATCAACAAGTCTTTTTAGAATTGTTGATATTTCTGTAGCTCTGCCTACCCCACTCTGGGAGTGAAGGCGTGATGTTATGTATGTATGTAAGTATTAAACTAACTAACTATTCTACTATACTAGTGGTTACAGAATTACCAACAACTCTTTTTGTAGTTGTTGGTATTTCTGTAGCTCTGCCTACCCCACTCTGGGAATGAAGGTTTGATAGTATGTATGTATTTATGTATTAAACGCCAATAATTATCTTCATATTTAAAATATAATACCGAGTTTAATGCAGTTGGTATAATTTATGTATTCAGCAAATCGTCATACTCAGATTACTACATACATACATACATACATAAAGTCACGCCTTTATTCCCAGAGTGGGGTAGGCAGAGCTAAAGAATTACCAACAACTCTAAAAAACTTGTTAATAATTCTGTAACCACATTTTGCACAATCAGGCTACGATGTTTACCAGTGTATTAGTGACAGGTTGCAAGCCCATCGCCTAACAGTACTACAAGCCCTTATTCCCTTAGTCGCCTCTTACGACATCCACGTGAAGACATGGAGTGGCAATATTCTAACCCGGCAACCAAACGGAGGTCACTCACTCAGATTACTAATATCTAAAATATTAAAGGGAATAATGAAAAAAAATATCAGGAGTTCATTGACCATTCACAAAAATAATTATAACTTCCATAACTTTCTACATACGTCCCCGCACACGGAGCTTTAATATATATCTATTAACTGAAATAGGTATGGCCGCGATTCACCCAAAATAACACACTATGCATCGCGTGTTAAGGCAGGCTAACAGTAACACGAAAAACATAACATGCATCCATTGCATTGCATGCTAATACTGTAACAGTCTTATCATTAATCCTGAAGATAATCAAGATTAAACACGCACTACGTAAGCTTAAGACTTAATTTTGAATATTATAATAGGTGAATTGAAGCCTTTTGTAGTTGATAACATGACTCATTGGAGTATCAAGGTCGATTTGTCATTCCCAACTCGTCGGTGAAACTGCAATACTGCGTAACTAACAAATTGAATAAGTTGCAAAATACACCTTAACAAGCAAGTCAGTAAGGTACACTTTGCAACTTACTGAATTGGTTAGTTACGCGGTATTGCAGTTTCATTGACGAACTGTTTCATACGTTCGAAAATTTACAAGCAGAGAAGTTTTTGTGGCAAAAACGTGAATTAACTAGGGACTTCCTTGCGATATTAAATTTATCGATAACTGTTTAAAATACTTATTTCAAAGAGACATTTCATGGTAGATAGATATTGAGTACATTGGATAAAAAAGAAATTAAACAAAATGCTGATCGTCGATGTTATAACATCAATTTTAATAAAAAAATATTTATTAGTATAATTTTTCTTACACAAAAACCTTTTTTAATGCTATTCAATCGATTTTCTTACATAGTAAACTGAATCCAAGAGTGACTTGCAACAAAGGCCTATTTAGGAAAATTAAATGACATTGTGTAGCATAATAACAAGTTGCATGTTCATATTACACGTTATCAGGGCCTCTATTCAACTGCGTTATAACGATATCGTTTTTGACCTGTTTCCGTATTGTCAACGTTTTGATAACTCTTATGTCATTTACAATAATGGTGTGTGGCGACATAAACGATTCTTAAACGTGTCAAACACGATATCGTTTTAACGCACCTGAATAGAGGCCCTGATAGTAATAACTGTAATAAGAAAAAAATATAACGTTCGGAAATCCCTAGGCCAATTTTATTGGTGCTACAAAAACTCATGTCTGTTCATTAGCCTAATGCAATATTTTCGAATCTATTAACATTTCGAAACGTTTAATAAGATATACTTACCTATAGAACATGTAAATAGGTTAGGTAAGGTTTGATTTATAACAATAAAGGAAATATAGAGATAGGGCGTCGACTCGTGATCGTAAGGTACAGTCAAGTTCAAAAGTATGTATACACTTTAGTACCTTGTCACTTTAATCGCTTGGATAATTTCATATGGCAGTTTAAACATGACGTTAAATAGACAAGGTACTAAAGTGTATACATACTTTTGAACTCGACTGTACCTAGTTCGAACCCTGCGGTGACAATGTATGAGTACCGATAAGTTTTCCTAACTCAAGTACATTACCCGATGCCCTTACGGGGAAGGAAAAAATTCGTAAAGAAACCTGCACAATCAAACAGCTGAGTGTGTAAGAGGCTACAAACATACATAACATCACGCCTTCATTCCCAGAGTGGGGTAGACAGAGCTACTGAAATATCAACAGCTCCAAAAAGACTTGTTTATAATTCTGTAACAACATTTTGCACAATCAGACCAATAAGTTAACTAGTGTATTAGATAAAGAGGGTAATTGCACAAAAGATCCTGAAGGGGTTGAAGTGTATCTGAGAGGGCTCATCTATAAGATTAGATAAGACCCAGAAAAAATAAACGGTTGCAGAAAAAAAATGAATTTATAATATGAAAATTCGGATAAATGAAACAGTTGGAAACGGATTTTCGACCACGTTTTATAAATTCTAGGAAAAACGATTCCCACTATACAGTCACCATGAAATGTTTGGGAGCAGAAAAATGAACAAGGTGCTGAATAAGGGAGCGACCACACCGGAGCTTAACGGTGCGTTAATTACGGTCCGTCAAAATTGACGCCATGAAATTAGTCTGACCTATTCTTTTGTTTACGCAGCGTATTTTACGCGTCAGTGTGGTCGCACCGTAATATAGGTGCTTAATTGGTGGTAGGACCCTGTGCAGGCTCCGACCGAATCGCTACCACAATCATATCCTTTAACCGCGGTAGGTTCGCATTGTTGTGTTCCGGTGTGGGGATAAGACAACCGGTGAAATGACTAGCATAGAGTTATTTCATCTTAGTACACGAGGATGGCAATTGAGGTCTTAGGATTGCAGTCTTAAGATTATAGTCTTGATAATTCTAATGATAATGATGAATGGGCTAGTTCAAAATAATACGATAACTTGTTAAAAGCAAATATGATTTTACTGAGTGAAACAGACCCTTGTGTTGTTTTAAAATCCAAATATTCATATTCATGTTTCACAATAGTACGTCCAAAGAGGACGTTTTAATTTTTTTTATTCGTATTATATTTATGTGCTTGCACATATTTTTTATTTACAATTATCAAAAGTGGCCTATTTACTGTTAAAATAAAATAGTCTAGACCACCTCATATCCTTTAAATTGTAAAATACTGTGATATTCATTATGAATTTTCACAGTAAGTTTAACGACACGAAAACTTGTTGTGACAGCTACAAAATTGCTACGAAAATCAGCGCTACGAATATCGTAGCACGTCGCTACGTTACAACCAGGTATATGTATAAATTTCAGAAGAAACCACCGGGTCATTTTATGATGACATTTTAAAGTTTTTATAACGCAGCGTAACTTGTTATTTTAATGGGGGGAAAGGTCAACTAGAGCGCTAATCTTAACGGCGTGGATATAAAGTATAATGCCAGCCGATACTGATATGAGATATGCAGCAGAAATACAGTAATAGTACATTTTTCTAAATAACTAATAAATTGTTTCGTTTCCTTCGCGATAGTGTCAAATATGTAATAAATTGAATACGGCACTTGCATTACTTTAGTGTATTTTAACCTCGACGTTTCGACGACTATTTAAAAGGGGACAATCTCACACAACTTGACCTAGTCCTAAACTAAGCTCTAGGCTTTTACTATGGGTAGTCAACGATATGTCTTTAATGTATAGATAAATAAGTACTAGCAGATATTTGTGTGATGAGCACGAGTATTTATTCCTGAGTCTTGGATGTTGTATGTTTCTCTATGGTAACTCATCACTTCATCGAATGTATCATTTCATCGAACGCTATTTTCTGCTGAAACCATAACGTTTTCAGAGTTTCTTAAACATGAACTACGTACGCAAGGTTAGGTTAGATGTTTAAGATACCCTGAAAACATTATGGTCTCAGCAGAAAATAGCGTTCGATGAAATGAAATTCGATTAAAGGTGTTTCGATGAAATGATAGACACCCATTTCATATATATATATATATAAATAAGTATGTTTATCGTTGTCTAGTATCCATAGTACAAGCCTAGAGCTTAGTTTGGGACGAGCTCTATTTGTGTGACATTGTACTGTGATATACTTATTTATATGTCGAATCAGGAATACGACGATAAAGTAGTATTCTTTTTAACGATTAAAGCATACATTATTAGTTCTTTCCTAGAACACATAATCCAACCACGGACAGTAACACAAACACGTGTACGACCTTAGCGTGACGTGGAGAAACATTTTGCACGGACTGGCGTGCGCATTGTCGCGGGACGCTTTAAATTATAAAGAAATGACGCCATTTTGCGAAATGGCGCTCACTGACCTCATTATGACCACGCGCCTGTAGAGAAATAATGTAGTAATAATTAATTAACTTATTAAACACTTTGGCACAACGATACGTTACATCACCCTTTGTGAATAATTATTGTCTTTTTGCTTAGTGGGCTGTGTTGTTAATATTGTTACATTAATAATTACGACGGGATTGTGGTCCAAAAACTGAGAAAGTTTTAATAACATAATTCGGTCGTAAGAACAAAGTATTTTTCAGTTTTTTTTTTAATTCCGATAACTTTATTCTTAAATTGAGTACTTTTGTTTTTTATTTTGAAGGTTAGGTACAGGAACAACTATATTGTGGTATTTGTTTTAAGTCACACTATACAGGGTGGCTCATTTAGATCGGTTAGTATGGGAAAGTCTGAAACTATAAGACGACGAAGATCTGTTCTTAGGAACCATGTCATCAATTTTAGTGTCAAAAAACTACATTCATAGATTTATAAAAATAAATACTCAGTGCTTGTACTAAGGGTACTAGGCAACAATAAACATAAATAGAAAATACCCAAGTCTCAGAAACAAATACTCGCGCTTATCACACAAAATACGAATCAAACTTGGATCACCCCTTCGTAGGCAGGGTCATCACCAACTGTGTTTAGTGCATTGTTTACTAAATAGCTACATCAGCATTAGCTTTATGACCTGCATAGATATCCTAAAGAAAAACGACGAGTCCATTTTATCCCTGTCACAATAATATTTCGACGAAGACAAAGTCCACATTATCGTGAATTGATCACGCTGCGTGTCCACACTAATTTAACGGCTGTCCGCCACTGGGCATGTAATTACCCACCCATTTACTCAAACTCTTTAACAAAAAGAATAGCACAATATGGCTTCCAGACTTTGTATAGCCATAAGTAGGTGAACACTTTCGTACCTTGTCGCTTTTATTAGTTAGTAACTTCGTATAACTGGTACGTGCAGGGTGTTACAGCGAAAAGGTACAATAGTGGTCAGGAATAACGTTGACTGTAAATGCAATGTGGACACGTGTAATAATAATTCCGGTTCGATGACCATCGGCTGTTCACCCGCGGCCTACTAACGTCTCAATTGTTTTGAATAGCCTAGAATTTATTATGTCCTGGTAGCTTTCTATTGGAAACTTTTTTTTTATTATTTCTAGTGCTCCACAGAATGGTTTTTGTTTGAGCGCTTTCTTTATTATATTCGTGCTTAAGACCGTATTGTTTTCTAAAGGAAAAGCAATGCCTTTTTATTAGACTTAGGGCCTGTTTCACAATCGACAAGTACATTTATCTGTCACATAAAGATGTCTCTCTCCTTGTCTATTTTCAAGTGTCAGAAAGAGAAAGGGCTAAGTTTATCTGTCAAATAAGCTTTACTTGTCGATTGTGAAACAGGCGGTTACACTATTAATTATTAATTCTTAAATATTATATGTGTAGATAATGTAACTGAGATTTGTTTTAAGTTTTTATCTCACCAGGACCTATTTGTACAATAGTAGTTACCTAGTTTACTTTCCATGTAGCACTTTAAGAATTAAAAAGTACAATCACAAGAGTAATTACGTGTGAAAATGAAATTACCATAAGAATGTGCGCGCCTTCCGCGAATAATTAAAGAAGCTTAATTCAATCAGGCTTCGTACCAAGAACTATGCAAGTAGCGGCAAGGTCGTTAGATGGCGACTGCGATAACCAGGCCGTGAAAGCATAAATCCAGTAATCTCAGAAATGGTAATTAGAAAACAACAGGCTGTTGTGCTCGCCGTATTAATTGTTATTATTTAACATATAAAGCAATGCAATGAAATAGATGACTTTAATGCATAAAATACTGACAAAATGCAGGAAAAATGTGTTCTTTTTTTGTGTCGCGGTTGCTTCATACCGAGACAGTACAACAAAATAAAATACATATAATTACTATTATAAACTAGTTTGAATTGCAACACATCGATATGTAAACAGAAGTTTGTTATTCGACAGAGTAAAAATAGGTGCGACGACGAGCGAAGCGGGAGGAGCGTGATAGGTGAACTGCGACCTAACAGCGCGCGAAGCTGAGCGAGCGACAGAACCGACTTGTTTTATTTAAAAAATATGCCACACACACATAATGCTGAAATGATTTGCAAACATTTACAATAGTAAATAAAACATTGGATAATAAAGTATAAAATAAAGATCTGTGACATAAAGTGTCTAATAAATTACAATTAAACACATTAAAAATCGGTGTTTTACAAATACATCCTTTAATTGTTCGATGTTAAGAATATTCGATTAAATGAAAATAAGCACGTTGACTTTAAACTGAAATTCGATAAAAAGTTTGTCGATATTTCAAGGGTAAACCCTATTTTGTACTGTGTAGTGAATATTCTAAACAAATTAAATTCAAGAGGCTACGTTGATATGGAAAGCGGCAACACAATTTCAAAAAATATGTTCATACACAATATTTTCACACATTATGTTCGTATAAGTACATGAGTTTCTAAGAATGTATTTTGTTTACGTCGTACGCATACAAAGTAGCAGGCAATCTTGAAACTAATACTCATTAGATTTAGTTAATTTACTTCCTTTTTGTAAGTTAATGCATACAAAACAGAATAAATACTCTTAAAAAACATTATACTCAATAAAAAGAACAATTTGGTATTTTTAAACACGCTGTATGTATTTTAGGAACGAACAGCTCGATCTAAGATGACGATAGCATTCCACAACAGGTTCAATCCGTTCCAAACTGCTACAGCGCTGTCGCCCGCTCTGTATTCCGTTCGTTCAAAGTTCAGAGCAGTGAACATGTTTGTAATTTACAATTTATAATATTCTACATTTTAACGACATATTTAAAGAGCAATTACTTTTAATTACTTATACAGATAGATACTCACAAAAGTAGTTACGGTGTGTTAAAAATACAGGATGATAAATAATAATTGTGTGAAAACAGTTTTTAAATGTATCAGTGTTCAACACTCGATCTTTAAACCATTCTTATTCTAATGTATGTAAGTTTTTTTTTCAACGCTCCTTCCACCAGTGCTCAGCGTGTTCCCAGCTGCTCAGCTCCGGCAGCTAGCTCGCGGTGGCACGGACGGAAGCCTGGAGCGAGCGGTACTGGCGGGGCAGGGCCGCCGGCTGCTGGCCGAGGCCGACCCGCTGCCGCTGCCGGCGCACCTGGCGGCGCTCGTGAGGAAGTGCGAGGCGCTGCACAGCGCTGTGGAACAGGGCTCACTGCTGCAACTCCAGGTACTTATGGTAACTATGAGTCTTGCCAATTATGCCACTAGAAAAGTTACAAGATAAAAGATTTAAAAAAAGTTGTTTATTCAGTAAGTAGGCCGGGCACTTTTACACGTCAAAATTCTACTAGCGCTTCGAAGAGACCACTGCTAAGAAGAAGCGCCACAAGAAACTCAACAGTCAGTATTTTTTTTTAATATTGCTTATGACAATGATATAACATATTGTAGCATTATATAAAACAATTAATTATAGATGATGATCCGTGTGGTTGCCGGGTTAGAATAGTGCCACTCCATGTCTTCCCGTGGATGTCGTAAGGGAATAAGGGCTTGTAGTACTGTTAGGCGATGGGCTTGCAACCTGTCAATAATACACTGGTTAACGTCTTAGCCTCGTGTGCATAATGTGGTTACAGAATTATCAACAAGTCTTTCGAGTTGTTGTCACTCTAGCTTTGCCTACCCCACTCTGGGAATGAAGGCGTGATGGATGTATGTAGATGATGGTTTTTTTACGAGTATTTGACATTTTCAAGCTTTATTTAAAAATGTCAACTACTCATAAAAGAAAAACATTATAGGTAATTTTGTTACAAGAAAAAACAGCGTGGATGGTTTCATGCCAGATTCATGTCGTTCTTCCAACGTGTATTTTACTAGGCACTTTTTGCCTCGTACACTGAAACTGTGGAACGAACTTCCTTCGGCGATATTTCCAACCAAAGAGATGGTGCCTTTAAGAAATCAGCTTTCCCTAATTGGCTGGCAAAGGCCCGACAACTCTTCTTGAGTCGCATGCTCGATGTCTTGTCTTGTAAAAAATACCATAATGAAATGAGTCACTTAAATTAGTCCTGCAATCTAGTGCTGTAGTTTTTTACCTCCCTGTAGATAACCTTCAATTTATTTCTTATAATGTATCCGCTTAGAACTGCTCTAGCGCTCCTTTAAGTCAATCGTGTAGAACCATTTTCTTGCAGGAGTTGTTGGAGGGAGAGTACAACGCGCGCAAGCTGGTCTCCTGCCGTGACGAGGCCGGCGCTGGTCTGCTGCATAAGGCCGTGTTTTATGACTTCACAGACATCGTGGCCTGGCTCGTCGAGCGATACCCGGCGCTTGTGCACGAGAAGGACTCGGTAAACACTTTTAACTTTGTGAACACGCTGTATATTGGAGATGGAGAAATAGTGAAGAGCTATACTTGGAGTTTTTATTAGCAAAGCCAGTATAGCTATGAGTATTAGTATGTTTGTAGCACAACGTTCTTATATTTAGACTATTTGGGAAGTCATATTCTTAAACCGTTCGCTTTTTCCTATAGTTAAGGACAAAAGTTACCTATCATTGATATGTATAGTGTCTTTTTTATGTTAAGGAGAAGGTACACGAGCACTCAGGCCACCTGATGGTAAGTGGAATCTGAGACCCATGGACATTTGAATTCTCAAGACTATAATCCTAAAACCTCAAATGCGTTGCCAACCCTGAGTTGTCTTGTGTTGTAGTTGTGTGTTGTTGTGGGCGTGTTGTGTGGTGTGTAGTTGTTGTTGTGTGTTGTGTTGTGTTGTTGTGTGGTGTTGTGTGTGTTGTTTATGTGTGTTGTGTTGTCAGTTGTCTATTCTGTCATGTTGATTTTTGTTTTAATTTAAACACGTTGCGACTTTAAGACGAATCGAATGGCACTGCTTGTTGACATTGACCCATCACTTTACATACATACAGATCAAAAATATTACCCTCCTTCTTTGGTAGTTGGGTGCCGGTTAGCAATTATTTAACGAATTGAAATAGAGTGGTTTAAGATATTTACCTAGCTGGTGTACGGCCAAATAGAAGGCAGGTCTGCTGCATTGGTGAAATCCTTGTGAACACGCTGTATCTATATTTTGAATGTGAATTAGATGTACTCATATCACTTTCACTGAGCGTGCATCACATACCTATGCAGCATTCCATGGCATATACAGTACGTGAGTGCATGACATTATGAGGCACGATCACTTACAAACTTAAAGGCTTATTAAAAACTGCATGTACATATCAGCTAAAGTCTACTTAATAAATTTCAAAAAATTGCACGTGTGTGGTAATTTTGTTAATATGTAGTAACACAATGAACGTGTTATAACAGGACACTAATTAATTAAACCGTTTAATATTACCTAATTAGTGTCATAGATAATACCGCGCGATTGTATAAAAAAGTGCTATATAGCTAACCTAACCTAAACCTAACATGAAAAGATAATTACCAACGATATGCAATTGGAAGCAGCTTTTATTCTAAGTGCATGGCAGGTGCATATAAATCATAAATTCCATTTGATATTCGTCACCGGACTCGCTACCAGTCACCGAGTGATAATGACTACCATGACTACGAAAACAAAAATAACAATCAACTTACAGGGCACCCTGTATGCCTACAATTAGCTTGGGGTATCAGGCAGACCAAAAATGTTGTACTCGAAGAGATGTTGATTAGTACCAATTTCATTATACGATGTTAACCACTTAACTGACGATTTGACCGTTAACAGTTGTCAAAATTTATGAACTAACAGTCGATTAACATTGATTAAATTTAACATCGTATGGTGAAATTGGTACTGAAGCCCCGTGCTCGAGTACATTTTTGGCATTTTCAAAAGTATGCAAATGGTGGCTTTCCATTCATTGTTTACTGTCACTTTCTTATCTTATTGTATTCTTGGTTGCACAAACGTATGTTACCTCTAATGTAGCCTCTCAGCTGTTGTCACTTTTACCTTACCTTACTGAATTAGAAAGCGACAGAAGTTTTTTTAATTAAAAGAGAAGGCACACGAATACTGAGGTGTCCTAATGCCCCTAATAGGACATTAGTTCTAATGAATATTAGTATAAATGAGTGTTATGGTCAAAACAGGAGACAAACAATCAAACAAAAATCGATTGATTACCTACAATACGACAATTCCTAAGAACATAAACATAGGCCCAGGGATAAAATTCTACACGGTAAAAACGACATCGCCTTTGACTTGTTTCCGTATTGTCAAGCTAGATAACTCTTATGTACTGGACAGTAATGGCGACCGAGTCATAAACTATACATGAACACGTTAAACGCAATATCACTTTAACACTGTAGAATAGAGGCTCCTTTCAAAATAATATGAAAAGTAGTAAAAAAAACAATAGCAACATATTCTATAATTATACTCCAAAATACTCCAAATTGAATAAACGCTTTCTCACAATTCTGGTCACGACGGAAGCGTACTATATTTTTAGTGAATTTTATAATTATGCGAGTACATCATAAAGATCTGGATAGTGAAAGCCAGCTCGCTAGCCGGTCATTTGTTTGATGTTATCTAGGATAGGCATGGCTAGTTTTTTCTGTACGTTTTATGGGTATCGATTGATGATTCCATAAATACAAAACGAGGCAATGAGTTATTTCAGTTTTAAATTTATCATTTTTCACAAAAGCATTATATTTAACTTAAAGAACCAACACCATACGCTTGTATAATATTCAGAAAATAAATAAATTATATCATGTCAGCTAAAAGACGGGGTAGGATCACCACCAACTAACTAGGCTAAAGTGTCGTCAAACTCCTGCATTCATTCTTTAGAAGTAGTCTATCTTTTATTACTGACCCCTAACTTCCCCGTTAGACAGTAGCAATCTATTATCTATCTTTATAAATCAATTCAATGCCCGACGTCATCTATTTTTTTCACGACATGTGCGACGCTGCTTAAGCTTGGAAACTCCTCTTAATTCAACCTCTAACTTCCTACAATAGGGCAGTCTATCTTAATTTATATAGGTTAAAACCTAACTTCATCAGTTTCGTCACACATCACTGCCCTATACGGCAGCGTGCCGGCACGCGGGCACTGCGGCGCTGCTCAAGCACGATCGGGCATGCAGGACGTGATTCTACTACGAGCGATGCCTATAACTGACACCTTACCTTCTACCTACATTTGTCGGAATCTATCTTCATTTATTTAAATCATTTCAATGCCCAACGTCATCAATTTCGGCGCATGCCGCTGCACTACTCGGTAGCGTGCCGGCACGCGGGCACGGCGGCGCGGTGATTCTACTGCGAGCGACGCTTTTTACTGACCCCTAACCATTTACCTTGATTCTTCAGGAGCTTAGCAGTAGCTATTATTTATATGTATCTTCATTTGTTTTAATATATTCTATGCCCAACATCAGTTTGGTCGCACGCCGCTGCACTACACGGCAGTCTACCGGCACGCGGCCGCACTGGGGCGTGCAAGTCATGACTCCATTGCAAGCGACGCTTATAACTGATCCAAGACATGTTTTTAAGTATATACTTCTCTATCTAAGTATGTTTATCATTGTCTAGTACCCTTAGTACAAACCTAGAGCTTAGTTTGGGACTAGAGTAATTAGTGTAATGATTTGATTTGATTTGATTTGTGTAACATTGTCCCGTGATATTTGGTCGCACGCCGCTGCACTACACGGCAGTCTCGGCCGCACTGGGGCGTGCGGGACGTAATTCTACTGCGAGCGACGCTTATAACTGACCCCTTACCATTTTGAGGAGCTGTGTATTATATATCTTTATTTTTTTCTACATATTCGATGCCCAACATCAGTAGCATAGATGGCCTAGTTCTTAGTGACCCTGCCTTGGGTTCAAATCCCGGTAAGGACAGATATTTGTGTGATAAGCAAGATTTGTTCCCGAGTTTTGGATGTTTTCTATGTATTTAATTATATAGTTCTCTATAATTATGTTTATCGTTGTCGTTACCCATAGTACAAGCCTAGAGCTTAGTTTGGGACTAGGTCAATTTGTGTAACTTTTCCCGAAATATTTGGTCGCACGCCGCTGCACTACTCGTACTACACTGTCGTTTGTCACTACACTACACGGCAGGCTAGGCCGCATTTAAGTATATATTTTTCTGTATGAGTATGTTTATCGTTGTACCAGTACCCATAGTAAAAGCCTAGAGCTTAGTTTGAGAGTCAATTAGTGTAATATTGTTGTGATATTTGGGCATTTCTTAGAAAGTTTGTACCTACTCGTAATTAAGGACTAAAATTAAGAAACGTTAACTTTTCCACTGAGTTACGAAAATTAGTCGTACTTTTATATACTCTCAAGGCCAATTAGCATTACCTATCTGAAATTCAATAAATGAACCAGATTCAACCCTCACTCGTTATAGTAATATGCTTGCACTTGCTACAGGAGTTTTGTCTGAGATATCAGCATGTCTTTTAACGGTATAGCTAATTTTAGTAACTCAGCGGAAAAGTTAACGTTTCTTAATTTATTCCTTAACTAGGTACAAACTTTTTAAGAAAAGCCCATTTATTAGTTTGGCCGCACGCCGCTGCACTACACGGCAGCGTGCCGGCACGCGGGCACGGCGTCGCTGCTGGAGCGCGCGGGCGCGGCGCGGGGCGCGCGGGACGCGGCCGGCCGCACGCCCGGCTTCTACCGCGAGCGCCGCACTTCGCTCGCGCTGCCCGCGGCCACAGACATGCCGGACCAAAGACCGCCAGGTTAGTGCTAGCTTAATCGATTCACGTTCAATGCCCAGCTGCCGGATTTCTATATGAATTGGAGTCCGCATTTCATGTTAGTTAATTGATGCTTTGGGGGTGCAGTGTTTGTTCTTTAGGGCATTTTGTTTTTATTTTAAAATGGGCTAGCGTTTTCTTCTAACTTTATCCGCGTAGGGTTTGTTTTAAGTTATTTTTTTTTTTTTTTTTATTACATTATAGATGTCTTATTAAAAAAAGACGATATCAATTAATTAATCATTTGACTTCGTAGGCGGTAAGGTGAACTCCGTAGACCCGCTACGACTTTTCGTAGAAGCAATTACATCAATTGTAAGGATCTATTGAAAAACTTATTTCTATGGCTGCATATTGACATTGATAGTTCATGAATTATATTAAATTACATTCACTTTGCTATTCAATAGAATTATTTCAAAAACTTCCAATGTATATCAATAAATATGAATTTATAATATCAACACTGTGACAACGTGAATGACTATCGAATTCGAAGAAAATTCGTAGCACTACCGTCAAGTGCTAGACGGTCGGGTTTTATGTCAATTCCATACATTTTACAGATTTGTAAATCGTTAGCTGACGTAGAATACATGTAAAGTATGCCTCTGATGTCACTTTATGACTGATTTGTGTTATTCTTGCTTCGTGTAATAATAAAATATAGAATAACAGTGACACAACGTCAGTGTTAATGCAACGTAACGAACAAATAAAATAAGGTGCTAAATATATCTTAAGAAGTAGGACAGTCAGTCGATACCCTTGGTTCATGGGGTCCTTGTGCTGTAAGCCTCTTTAAATAAATTACGAAGAGGCTAATTGACGTCTCCAGAGGCTGAAGAGCTAGCAATTTCTTCGCGCAACGCAATAGTGTATCTATTTAGCGAAGAAATGCTGCCAGCGTCTTCGAGACAGTGTCGCGGGGGTCGTTTAGGTTTAGGATGAAGCCTGACGAGTGTATTTTTTGGGTTGTGAGTCGCGTAATTTCTGCTGCATTCGGTTTCATACAAAACTACGGTTTTGTTCTCACGGCGACGCAGATGGACTTTTGTATAAGGCTAAAATTACGCGAGTAACAACACAAAAAATACGCTCGTCTGGTTTCGTCTTGGCTTTTAGTTTTAGCTCAGTTTTAATTTTAAATTGTACGTTTTTCAGATACTATCCTATCTTAACTTTGTTATAAAACAATGTATTATAGATAGTCAGTAAGGTACATTCTGGGATTTATTGAATTTGTTAGTTACGCGGTATCACACCGATGATATGTAGATTGGGCTGAAATTCTACTGGGTAAAACGATATTGCGTTTGACGTGTTTTAGTATTGTTTATCACTCTGCCGCCATTACTGCCAATTAAATAAGAGTTATTAAAATGTGGACAATACAGAAGCACATTTGACGACACGTTGGCCTAGTTGGTAGTGACCCTGCCTGTGTAGCTAGCGATCCTGGGTTCAAATCCCGGTAAGGGCAGATATTCGTGTGATGAGATCGTGTGTTGTTTCTGAGTCTTGGATGTTTTCTATGTATTTAAGTATGTATTTCTCTATATAAGTATGTTTATCGTTGCCTAGTACCCATAGTGCAAGACTAGGTCAATTTGTGTGTCATTGTCCCGAGATATTTATTTATTCATTATTATTTACGTTAAAGGTAATGTCGTTTTAAACTAGTATAACAGTGGTACTGTTTATAGTTTTGTTAAAACCATTAAAAAATAGGTTAGGTTAGGTTAGGTTAACTCCAATAATTTACGGCTTACGCAAATATTTCAGCACTTAAAGTACCCATTCCAGTTAATTGGTAGTTGCGGAATGTGGACTATTATAGGAAGGCCATGGTCACTGAAGTACCCATAAAAAGAAACACGTTAAATTAAAACAGGCTATAAAAATAATTTTGCAAAATAATCACACGGCTATGTTATAAAACAACTCGTTAAGTCATTTTAACAGTTTATTTTCGTTGATTCTACTTTAACTATTGACGATGGAAATATTAAGTTTATTCGCCATTGAACATTCTTTTATTTATCTTTACTGGATTAATTTTGTTTTTCTTTAGTACAATAAAGTATATACTTCATACATACATTTTGAGCAAACAAAACGCTTTTTGAAGAAAAATAAAACTCTTAAAACATATTTTCTTTAACCATTACATATACTAGGTATACATACATACCTACCGTAATTTCATCATCATCTTTTAACTCATTAAAATTTAATTATAAATAAAAATATATCAAGGGACAATCTCATACAAATTGACCTAGTCCCAAACTAAGCTCTAGGCTTGTACTATGGATACTAGACAACGATTAACATACATAGAGAAATACATACTTAACTATATAGAAAACATCCAAGACTCAGAAACAAGTACTCGCACTCATCACAAAAATATTAGCCCTGATCGGGAATCAAACCCGGGACCGTTAGCTTCGTAAGATACCAACTAGTCTACTGCTGTTCATGGGCATAGGATACCTAATTATAAATAACCTAAACCAAACTAAACAGGGCCTTTGCATATACTTTTATTTGCGAGGTATAAACATTGTGAATATAATACTGAAGGTTACTATGACATAACTATGCAGTTTTGTTTACGGTCAGAGAAAAGGACAGATCTATATACCTGCCATAGCTCTGTCCTTTTCGCTCACCGTAAAATGAACTGCATAGCTAGGTCATACCCCCCTGTTATTAAAATGTTCTTGCAAGTTGACTATACACTTCTTAACATTTCTAAACCAAATATAACGCCATTGAACAAAGAATCCTCCTTTTAGTAAAGTAAACTTGCCACGACACACAAAGGCCTCCTTATCGCATTTATCCGAACGCCCACTAATTTACATAAAAAAGTATAATTTTATTCGAGCAACCGCCACTAGTCCCAGTGTTATATTTTACTTCTCTGGTGGTAATATTGGTCATTTTTTTACCTTTACCCTAATTCACTTTGGCCATAAACTATTCTATTTTTAGTATTAATTGGAACAAAAGCCACTTTAATGTGTTACATAAATTCTTACCATAAATCCAGACGCTTTGAGAATTTCATAATCGTTTCAACTTTCGTTAGAATAGAATTCGTTTTCGCTATTGTAACGTGATTTTTACCTATCACGTAAGTCCCGTTCTCGCTTGTTTAAATTAGGACCCTGTGTGATTCAAAATAAGGTTATGTTTATTTTGACGGTTGTATTGAATTAGGACGTTTGGGCTGGGGTTAGGCTAATCGGGCATGTTTGATCTCGACACGCGAACTTGTTGCGCCCACGCGGTTTTGCTATCTTATAAATTATCATAACTTTCAGAAATCGCTTGAGTTAAGTTTTATTTCAAGTAGCGGGTGTAGAAGTGTGAAAATGTGTCGGTAGTTGACTTGTAGTACACTTTTGTGGAGGGTAGACATTAGGGATTTATGAACTAGTCATACGAGTATAAAAAGCCAAAACATAGTTTAGGAACTCGAGCTTATGAGTCCATAAATTGCACTTTCTGTCAAGGCAGACACACTACAGCGATAATTTTTTTTTGTTAGTTATTTTCATAATTGGCATGAAATAGGCCAAGAAATGACCCCAAACCAGACCAAAAATGTTCATACTTTCGAGAAATATTGAGATAAGTAGTTTTACTCGAAAATTATGTTGGTAAGTTAAAATTGTTAAACAATATACTTGCAACCCGCTCCGCGCGCTTTGTTTTTGTTCTTTTTTTTTATTTCATCTGTTTTGTATATGCATAATCTAGGTCAATGATAAAAAAAATCCGTTTTTCGAAAATAAATATGCCATTAAATCGTGAAGTACTTTTCTAGGTAACTATTTGCTAATTACATTCAACTTTTTTTTATTGCAACCTAATGGAGTAAAGTATAAAACACTGGATATCTCTCCTAATATTAAAGCTTCCTTACGTACAGCATGCATGTACAGCTATCATGGTTCATGAGATACTGCCTGGTGACAGTCAGACAGACGGACAGTGGAGTCTTTGTAGTAGGGTCCCATTTTAACCCTTTGAGTACGGAACCCAAAAAACTAATCCAATCAATACAACATTTTTACTTTCACTTGTATTTAAAAGCTCACTTTACAGTAAAGTTTTTCAATGACCTCTGTAAGCCCTTCGCCACCTTTCCGACTAAAAGTCTTTTGCCATTAATAAGCTTTCGTGATCACTAAGCTCGGTTCCAACATACGGTGGAATGGTGGGTGGCTAACACCCTGTACATGAAAATATTGGTATGCTAACTGCTTATTTATAGTAGGTATTTTATTAAGTCTGTTAATAAGTATTATCAAACCGCGATTAGAATACACTTCTTAAGTACCATTAGCACAAAAGTACTAATAAATAAATATCATCATAGTTAAACTGCCTTACAAAGAATTCTTCGTCATAATCATTCAGTACGTATAACAACTCACCTATTCAGTAAATGCGGTGTCATTTGTTTTATAAAAAAATATTAAAGTGAAACGTGTTGAAAATGAATTGCCAGTGCAAAGAGAAAGCTTAGAAATTCCTCGTAATGAAGGTGTTGTCAACATAGGTAGATATTGCAGTAAACTATTTCTATGCTGTTAGATATTAACGTCCATATTTAACACTATTTAGCACACTAATTATCTATTTTATTTTCTCTCTACCAGGTGATGATACGGACAGCTCTAAAGTAATATAATTTATATTTTTTTCCCAAGATCTATAACTTCTTTGTTCAGAAATAACTATTTTCATCATTGACAATGTCATTTTATGTATTATTTCAGAAACGACAATTGTATTCTTATCGCTTTATTGCACTAGGAACGATTAAGTAATCCGTTTATGAAACATTAAGCTTTAAAGAGGTAATTTGTGTTACACTCAAGTGTCCCCCCCCCCCCCCCAAGCCAAAACTACAAATATTAAAAAGCTGAAAAAAAATCTTAAATGAAAGAGCATATAACGATTTTAAAGGAAAACTGTTACGACTAAGTAAATATTTTTGTTTCTTGAGATACAGGCGATTAAAGTGTTTATACCTACTAAAATAATCTAAGACGGCACCAATTGACTTTAAATACAAAATTAGTTATTACTTGTTGATTTTTATGTTTGCAGTACTTAACGGCTTTACACTGAGCATGGTCCGACATATTGTACGTATGTTAACAAATCTTGGTTCAGTTTGCCTGGCATTTTTTGTTCTGGCAAGGAATTTACGGGACGAAAAACCAACATGGCCCATTCTAGTACCTCTCTTGGAACTACATAATACATCAAAGTCGTCATAGTACGAAAATGCCCACCACTCATATCATAAAATTGCATATTCCATGGGCCTCATAGCCGACTTACTATCGGGTGACCTGTATGCTCATTTGCTGTCTCCACGCCATAAAAATAACATCCTGTAATTTAACTCAAACACCATACCTTAGGCTTCTTTGACACGTGCAGCCTAGTCCGTAGTGCCCCTTGCCTACGAAACTACCACCTCCCCCGCCCTTTACCCTAACGATGGTGTAAATATTACATTTTATGTGTGTATTTTATCTATAAAATTATACACACACAATTCCACACATCGGAAGCAAAGAAGTTAGTCAAATTCTTGTTTCGTCACTTTGTTGTTAGGTCATATTCTTGTTTCGTCATATTCTTGATTTGACAAATTCTTATTTCGTCATATTCTTGTTTAGTCATATTCTTGTTTAGTCATTTTCTTATTTAGTCATATTCTTGTTTAGTCATATTCTTGTTTAGTCATATTCTTGATTTGTCAAATTCTTGTTTCATCATATTCTTGTTTAGTCATATTCTTGTTTAGTCATATTCTTGTTTATTCATATTCTTATTTAGTCATATTCTTATTTAGTCATATTCTTGCTTTGTCAAATTCTTTTTTAGTCATATTCTTGTCTTGCTTTTCCCCTAAATCGGTTTATAAAAAACTAAGGTTAATTGACATAATTTTAAATAATAAATATACATACATAGATAGGTACATAACATCACTCCTTCATTCCCGGAGTGGGGTAGGCAGAAATACCAATAACTCTAAAAATACTTCTTTATAATAATTCTGTAACCACATTTTGCACAATGGCCAAGATGTTTACCAGAGTATTAGTGACAAGTTCCAAGCCCATCGCCTAACGAATATTACTAGCGGTTGCCCGCGACTCCGTCCGCGTAGTTGTCGTTTATTGCTACTTTATATCCTTCCTCTGGGCTCAAGCTCTCCATACCAAAATTCATCAAAATCGGTATAGCCGTAAAAGCATATCGTACATTTACTTCCATGCTCATAATAACGAATTATCTAAAACCTGTGGCACTCCAATCGCAATTTTATCCACTCAATCTAGCAATGTTACCAAAAATAAACAAATTACCATCGTTATCTAAACATCTAATGGAAATAACGTTATTAATAACCCTAATCTACAGATCGTTATACAGCGAGCGCGACCGCGCCCTGCTGGCGTGACCCGCCGATGCCATAAAGGCGTGCGATGACACTATCTAGTATCTACCCTACCCTTTACGCCCTAAAAAAATTCCCTGCGCAGATTTTGTTTACGATGTTGTTATATTTTGGTGTTATTAAGTAAAGATAATAAATAAATGGGTCACACAGGGTGACTTCAAATTGGTAATACAAAACACTTGATTGTGGCTTAGTTAATGCCACACAGTATAATACATTAACCCCTTTGTTAAAATTAACTGTATTTAATTAATGCTAATTTTCGAACAAAACAAATAATTAAAGTCCCAAAGTGTGGTTACACTACATTTGCAATACAATCTTATTTTCTTTGATTAGTGACAATTACTAATCAAAACACGTTTTCTTCATAAATTGCGACAGGTGACGGATAACCAAAGAGGAAAGTGTTCATTTGAAATTCTCTAAACTTCTTTGTTAATTATTATGGTAGGATAACTATGTTAAGCCAACAAAAATGGGATAATTTAAAAATAAAAAAAAATACTTCTGATTATTTTAAAAGTATGAGACTTAATTTAGGGGCTAAGTTTGGGGGAAATGTGTGTAAAACATTGATTTTGTATTACCAATTTGAAGTCACCCTGTATACAATCTTAAAAACAAAAGTTGTCTATCCTGTGGTTAATAGTTAAAAGCTTGTGTGCATATAGGTTATGTTTTTATATGATAGGTCTAAAAGCACTGACGGCGTTTTTGCGGGAATAGGCTTGGCCAGAAAATTAGGCCTTAAAAACGTAAAATTTCGGTGTGTCCACAGGAAAGACGGTAACCTAAATCTGTGTATGACCCAAATATCAGTTAAAAATCGCACACAAATTGACCACCCTTGTATAAAACGATAAACTTACCTACTGATCTCAAACATGCTCGGAAAGAACCGTTTTCCGATTGAAACATAAGGACAGAAAGTGCCTCATTTTACTCCTAGGAGTAAAAAACCATATGAGAACACTTTCCGTCCATGTCCATATTTTATTAGAAAATGATCTCTATTACCCGTAAAATCAAATTGACCATGAAAAAAATCCCATACACCCAATTTATCTCGAGTCTTTGTGAATTCTCAATGCTGTCTTGTAGTTTTCAAAAGGAGAGTCTCCCTCAATTCGTCGATATATTTTTACAAGTACTTCTAATTATGTATTTTTATCATTTCCTCGCATTTATTTAGGAAAGCTTTATATATGCCTCGGCGGAAATGGGATTGCCTGAATCGTATTTTAGTAGCCCTCGCTATTACTCGGCCTGCTAACCACCTCGCCAAGCAATTCAATCAAGGCAATGATGTACTATATATCCCTCATGTGGTTGCTGGGCTTCAATAGAGTATGTCTCCCCGCGGATGTCGTATGAGGCGACTAAGAGAATAAAGGCTTGTAGTACTGTTAGGCGATGGGCTTGCAACCTGTCACTAGTGCACTAGTAAACAACTAACAATAAGCCTGTTTGTTCAAAATGTGGTTACAGAATTATAAACAAGTCTTTTTACAATTGTTGGTATTTCTGTACCTCTGCCTACCCCACTCTGGGAATAAGTTTTTTATAAACTGATTTAGGCGGAAAAACCTTATTTTCCGTTTCAATAATATTTGTTCGCAAAGTTTTGATAATCAGTATTTTCTGCATAAAAAATAAATTATATTATTATTATTATTATTAGTATGTTTTAAAGTCAAAATACAAATAGGTAACACCATATTTAAAAATTCTGACGCTTAAATGTGGCTCAGTCCACTTAGTCCAGTTCCTCGCAATGGTATTTTAATGGCCGCATAACTATGTAATGCAAGAATGTGGTGAATCCCACGTGTCCCCATCACACGTACACGTGATCTACTTATGTTTGTAAACCGATATGAAGATAATTGTGTCATTCTAAATAAAACCTACTGCGACTAGAGCTTATGCTATTCTATGTTACTTGTTAGTGTCCTCAATCAATATTATAAATGGGCGTGTGTTCATTTATTCAGCCTTCACGGTTCAACATCGTAACTGGGCGTTTATTCTATTTGGTAAAGCCATATTGCTTTTGGCATGCTGTGGTATTGTTAACGATAGCTCCTATTTACTTGACTGTAATGGCGGCTGAATCGAAAGCAATACGATAACATGTCAAAGGCAATACTGCATTGCTGAGAATAGACCCTCTGGACTGGACTGAGATTCTACTCGGAAAAATGATATTGCTAGAACCAGAAGGCGAAGGGGCACACATGCCACCTGATGGTAAGTGGAATCTGTGACGCATAGAGAATTACTTTCTCGAGACTACAATCTTGAGACTGCAATCCTAAGACCGCAAATCCGTTGCCAAACCTGAGGGCTAAAGATGGAATGCCTCAATACTAGTAATTGTAAATTGACTCATAAATTAGTTGTGTCGGTTAAGAGTCCACCATAGGGGATTCGGGGTTTTGACCTATTTAATAGTAATTCATGTAGTTGGTAATTATTGGGAGGTCATGTTATAAAATCTCACCACAGTCAGTCTGCATATCGCCATGTACAAACGAAGACACTGTTAACTGAGCACCCATAGACTTTAATACGTTGCGATAAGGTTTATGTTCGATTGTAAATGTACAGTTAACAGTGGCTTCGATTGTACATACACACAATAAAAACGTTGAGCATACTTAGAACCTTGTCGTTGTAAATGTCTTTGTCACTGTCATGCTTGTCATTTGAAAAAGACTTTGAAGTTTACTATGACAATGTACTAAAGCAGTTAACATTTTCGTTAGGGTACTGAACAATATAGACTAGAATGTTGTTTGTGACAGCTCATAAACAACGTATTAAGTACACTTGTTTCTTTACCTTTACATAAATAATATATTGGTACAAACCTAGCGACGCCGTTCAGGAACGTGTGACCTACTCGTGCTTACCTCTTTAGCATTTAGGCTGTCACAGATCTGAACAGACAGTTCCAAATTCAAATAATATGGTAGGTATGTTATGGAATTTCAATACTTACTGGACATTTATTGATTCCAAATTCAAAATCACTTCACTTTACTATTTATACTAGACATTTTCGTGAATTTCAATATACTCGCTCCTACTTTCTGGTGTTATCGCTCGCAAGGCCCAATACCTATTTTAGTAACATTGTAATTTAAACCTTGTGGATTTCATTACAGGGTCCCTTTGATATTTGGCATTATGTCCTGAAGCGAGAACCTGGTGACCCTGGTGGCTATGGGAAGACATACATACATACATAACATCACGCCTTCATTCCTAGAGTGGGGTAGGCAGAGCTACAGAAATACCAACAACTCTAAAGACGTGTTAATAATTCTGTAACCACATTTTGCACAAGTAGGCTGAGATGTTTACTAGTGTAACTAAGTGTTAGTGACAGGTTGCAAGCCCATCGCCTAACAATACTACAAGCCTTATTCCCTTAGTCGCCTCTTACGACATCCACGGGAAGACATGGAGTGCACTATTGTAACCTGGGCACCACACGGGCAATGGGAAGATTACATAATTAATTTCTGATTAATTTATTGTTTTGCCGTGCTGTGTGGTTGCCGGGTTAGAATAGTGCCACTCCATGTCTTCCCGTGGATGTCGTAAGAGGCGACGAAGAAATAAGAGCTTGTAGTACTGTTAGGCGATGGGCTTGCACCCTGTCACTAATCTAGTATACTTCTTAGCCTGATTGTGCAAAATGTGGTTACAGAATTAAAAACAAGTTTTTTTAGAGTTGTTGGTATTTCTGTAGCTCTGGCGATCCCATTAGGGAATGTAGGAGTGAAGTTATGTATGTATTATTGTTTTTCAAAGTGATTGAAATTACGAATGGTGACTGTCACATGGATCACCTTAGATTGGACAGGGTATAGTAGGTTTGTAGGCCGTGGCAATGTCAGGTGTGTGCCATCGATCGAGCCACATTAAACATTAATACACTGTCTGTCTGAGCCAGCCGCTGAATAATACAGACCGCCCTTGACATTTGGTTGGAGACTGATTGAATACGGCTAGCAATAGGGGTGAGCTGGCAACCCACGGTTACTGTCAAAGTGGAAGCAATAGAGAACATGCATGAAAATCAGAATTTTCATTGATTCGATTTAGGAGAAAATGTTAAATGGCATATAAAAAGCTAAAGCTAAAAGCTAAGCTGAGGCTTATAAAGGTATATACTCTGACGGTATAATGTCATTGGTATTAAATAAATCGCTTTCTTTAAATATTATGTGTTTAATACTTTTGGTAATAAAAAGATTTACAGAACGATAATTAAATAAATAATTAAATGAAATAAAATGAGACACCAAGACACGGGACTCGTGTCTCATGCGTATCGAAAATTTCTAGAGAATGAATTTATCGATCGCATCAAATACATCATGAACAATTTTGAATTTGAATATAATTGGAACGAAATGTAAAAGTGGCCAAGAACGCAAAAAGGAGGTAGTACCAACCTCGTTACATAACTAAGTTATGATTATGACCCGTTTATAAAAAAAAAAATAGAATCAAAACTTATTACAATTTTAAAACTTATTTTAATGTTTACATTGTTTATTTACGTAATATTTTAATTCAACAGAACCTCTATTCAACTGCGTTATAACGATATCGTGTTTGACGTGTTTTAGAATCGTTTATGTCACAGTCGCCATTATTGTAAATGACATAAGAGTTATCAAAACGTTGACAATACGGAAACAGGACAAAAACGATATCGCTATTACCTTGTAGAATTCCAGCCCTGGGCTGGGATTCTACAAGGTACGATTCTTAAACGTGTCAAACACGATATCGTTTTAACGCACCTGAATAGAGGCCCAGTAGTAGTTTAATCATAAGTAGTAATTTACGAAATAAATGCACATTTCTTTATTTATCCTTATATTTTAATCATGGAACAACAGCTGTGACGTCATTCCTGTCGTCGGTTTTGTATAGAGAGTTTTCGCAGGGGGTCTGAACTATGACTTTTTAACTTCCTATGTTATGACAAAAATACACGACAATTATTTCGCGTATACAGTTATTTCCTCTCTCTCATAGCACTTTCCAGAGAGCGTAAGAACAACAAATGTATGTTCCCCAATCTTAATACATTTGAATATTGAAAAATCTGTCTGTGTCAATTGAACTTGAACAGGGCTGGGATTCTACACGGTAATAACGATATCGTATTTGACGTGTTTCCGTATTGTCAACGTTTTCATAACTCTTATGCTTTTTTTTCGAGCGACAGCTGTCAACCGCGACGGTTGAAAAAATTACTAAGCGCAATTTAAATTGGGTTTTTTGTATTTTTTCGTGTTTAAGCTCGTAATATTATGAGTGAAAAAAGTAGAGGGTCCCGCGAATCATGTGTCGGTGAAGACGAGATTTTGTCAGACGCAGATTTACAGTGCGGGCAGCGTGTCGGGACGGAGTTTGCTTGGGACAGCGTAAGCATGGTGGGCTTTGCGGGACTACGTCACGCGGGTGCTCGTATGGAAGATGACGCTTCGTCCGACGGTCGCTGTACCACGGAGAAACGTGCTCGTGGAGCTAGTGACGGGAGCTGCCAGTCGGATGATAGTTTCATCACAGTGGGAAAAAAAACGAAGCGCTTGCGCGTTGTTACAGGTTGTAACACAGGGTTAGTTTGTTCCGAGACCTCCGGAGATAATTTTGAGATATGTATTACATCGCGGAGACCGGTACCAAAGCAGATTGCTTTGGCTAAATTACTGAGAGCTGAGGAAATAGGAGATATTTTAAAGATTAAATTTAAGAATGCTTACAAGGTATTTATCCAATTTAGCCAGAAAACCCAGGCAGAAAAGCTATTACTATCTGAGAAATTTAATAATGACGAAATGAGGGCCCAATGGACCAATCAAGTTACTATTTGTTACGGTATAATTAAGGATGTGGACGTGGAGGTGGGAGACGAAGAGCTGCTGGAGAATTTTAAAATATCACAAGATGTTTTATCTGTTCACCGATTGAATCGCTTGAGTGCGGAAGGCCAATGGGTTAAAAGTGAGTCCATTCGATTGCGGTTTAAAGGGATCTCCTTGCCTGCTTTTATACATGCGTACGGGTGCCGATTTGAAGTACAGCCTTATGTTTTTCCGGTTACGCAATGTTCGGGCAGCTGGAAGTTTGGGCACAGAGTTCGAGAATGTCCTGTTAAAAAAACATTTGTCCAAAATGTGGTAAAGAGAATGCGAACTGTGAGGCAACAACTTACAGTTGCCCTAATTGTAAGGGTGCTCATATGGCGCTGGATAAAATTTGCCCAGTTGTTAAGAAAGAAAAGGAACTAAGGAAACTAATGAGTGAAAATTCTTGCACGTTCAAAAGAGCCGCAGAGCTGTTTCTAGCAAAAAACAGAGGAAATAAACAAGAGCCTCAACATGAAGAGAAAAAGAGAGTCATAGAGAACAATGACAGCGAGAGAATTACTTCATACAGAGATGCGCTTCTATCAAGGGTACACAAAATTACAGAAAAAGGTATAGAGGAAGGAAATTCAAGCACAGGTTTGTGCCCTCCCTTCCGTCCCCTGCCTTCTTCGATGGATACTCAGTCCGTTAAACCGCGGAAGAAGAAGGATAAGAAAGGAAAACAAGGAAATACAGGTGTAGCAGATTTACAGGAGACTTCACATGAGACGGGTGATGTGAATACTCGATGGACGGAGGCGGGAGAAGAGGAGAAACTGGAAAAGAGCACAAAGAGATTTGGTGCGATTTTTCAAAAGCTCAAAGATATTTGTTTTTCTTGCCAGTCTGGAATGTAAAGTTAAATCGGTGTTGAGTTGTCTAGTTGAGCAAGTTATATCTTTTGTTGTAGAGTTATTTAAGGGTTGTGACATGTTAAAACTGTTAACTTCACTTATAAATTGGCTGACGTTATTAGGAACCCATAATTAAGTGGTTGCACGAGTATGTTATGTGTGATCTGTTTTTTATTTTATTTGTTAAATGTAATATTCGACTAAACAGGGCTGATATATACAAGTCGTATAAAAGCCCTTTATAATATTAAATTAAAAAAAAAAAAAAAAACTTATGTCATTTACAATAATGGCGACTGTGACAAACGATTCTAACACGAGTCAAACACGATATCGTTATAACGCAGTTGAATAGAGGCCCTGGGCTGGGATTCTACACGGTAATAACGATATCGTATTTGACGTGTTTCCGTATTGTCAACGTTTTCATAACTCTTATGTCATTTACAATAATGGCGACTGTGACAAACGATTCTAACACGAGTCAAACACGATATCGTTATAACGCAGTTGCATAGAGGCCCAGGCCTAGAATTCTACACGGCAATAACGATATCGTATTTGACGTGTTTCCGTATTTTCAACGTTTTCATAACTCTTATGTCATTTACAATAATGGCGACTGTGACATAAACGATTCTAAGACGTCGACGACGATCGTCAAACGCGATATCGTTATAACGCAGTTGAATAGAGGCCCTCAAGATGTAAACAAAACCAAACGATACAGTGCACCATGATTTCTCGATAATCACGTACTTTTAAAGATCAAGTGAGGTCTCTTCAATGACATAATATCAGTATCCGGCTACAAGAATATGAATGGGTGGTCACGGTCAAGGACTTTAACTGTTATGCCACCATGAAACCCTGTCCTAATCACAGCGTTAATCATTAATTTTAGCTTTCTTTCATGTGGTTTGACGCTGTTATTATGACAGGGTTCCATAGTGGCATAACAATTAAAGTCCTTGTCTGTATAATTAATGGAAACAAAACTGTGCACTTTGAAGCTTACGAGTAATATATCACAAACGGATCGCTTTATCGAAAAATTGTTTGAAACTTAATATTTTATTGAAAGACCTATCCAACGATACCTTACATTATGGGGAAGACGAGATAAAAAACCATCCCCACTTTACGTACATGGGAAAAAAATAAGATTTTATTTTACCACTTTGTTGGCGCGACTATATTATATTTATGTCAAATAACAGTCTTCTAGTACTGTCCCTGAGCTAAGCTGCCGATGGACAGTGATGTTCAAAAATCGCACCCGGTCTTCCTATAACAATACCGTCTCAAACGCATAAAATCCCCTTCTATGTTTATTAAATACCACTCTATCAATTCTAACAGCCTGGTAGGCAATAACAAGGCACCCAATAACATTAAAGCGATAAAAAAAGCCTTATAACTTTCGATTGGAACTTCGCACGCAACTGACAATACTTTTTATCTTTTTAAACGGGAACGTTTCTTCTCCAATTTCAATGGTACACATTCAGCGCCAACGACCCGATGACGTTTTGTTAAGCTAGCTATTGATTGCGTTTCTGGTGAATCGTATTGTTCAGGGTATGGATGCCTTTAGAAAGTTAGACCTTGGCCTGTGCGGTATCGTGTGAAATTGGGTGAAAGGCGTAGTCATGTTCTGATGGATATCACGTACCTATGGCCCGCACTTTAATTATCTATACTATTCTCGGGCTCCGCGACTCCTCGGAAAGGGTTCTGCGGAAAGATCCTAAAGAACAATACAGTACTTATGAAACAAATAAACTTTATTGAGCATCACACAAAAAATAAACAAAGAAGGATAAAATTAAAGTCTCATTCTTAACAGGACATGATATCTCTTCCACAAAACCTTAAATTTATGCTATATAGTGATGCCGATGTTTTTTTCCTAACAACATTTCGGTTATGTCATACACAGGGCTTGAATACCCGTATTATTTTCATACAAAAACACCGACATTCAATTTCGACACCTCGCTCGCTCATTATTTAATGTTTTTGTCCTTCAATGATTTTTTAACAGTAGGTAGGGTAGATGATCTGGATCCTCCCTGTATAGGGTTCCGTAGTCAAACTAGGAACCCTTATAGTTTCGCCATGTCCGTCCGTCCGTCCGTCCGCAGCCTAGTCCTGAGACTCTTAGTACTAGAAAGCTGTATTTGGCATGGATATACATATTAGTCACGTCAACAATGTGGTACAATAAAATGTATGAAAAATATTTTTTTGGGGTACCTCCCCTAGACTACTATGTAACGTGGGGATGTATTTTTTTTTCTTGTCCACCCCAAAGTGTGGATAAGTCTTTCAAACATATTGCGGGTTTGTGGAAACAATTTACAGAATATTAAGCTTTTAAGCGCAAATTTTTGTTAGAGTCAAGTGTGTGATATTAGAGATAGTGTACTTGCCTAAATTACAATCGAAAATAGCAAGGAAATGTTGCGAATTAAGTAAGATATTTCAATTGTAATGAATACCGGTATCAAGCCCTGGTCATCAATACACGATAATGTTCTTCAGGGTTGGTGATAAAGCATCACAACATCCGAATATGGTTCCACGACTGCGACATGGCGCGACTGCAGCGCGTGGTATGGGAGGGCCATGGCTCCCGGCTCCTCAGCGAGGTTTCCAACCAGCCGGTCGTCAAGAAGTTCCTGGAGGCTGTGCCTTATATCATGGTGAGTCACGAGCTCATGTTTTTTTACATCAGGGAGAAGACAGTCCAACAGTCCCTGACTGTAAGTAGAATCTGAAACCCATAGTTAGACCCCGTACATTTATTTATTTAATCTTTACTGCACAGAAACGAGTACAAATGGCGGACCTAATGCCTAATGGCATTCTCTACCAGTCGACCAAATAACCAATCAGACATGTACATTATTTAGTAGGTGCACAGAAAAAGATATCGATATCGATATTATCCATATCGTGTTTGACGTGTTTTAGAATCGTTCATGTCACAGTCGCTATTATTGTAAATGGCATAAGAGTTATCAAAACGTTGACAATGTGGAAACACGTCAAAATCGATATCGTTATTACCGTGTAGAATCCCAGCCCTGCACCACCTCGCCTCATTTATACATGGCGATGTGATACCGTTACGGTGTTGATTAGTGTGCGTTGCAGAACTACATACAAATAATATTGAACGCTTCGAGTTGAGGCGATACCAATCCGGTGCCGAGCTGTTATGTTTGTAAGTAAAATCCATGGTGCGACACCAACCAGCCCTTCCACAAGCAGTTCTATCTCATGGTTACCAATGAACAGACAGAGGTTTATGTAGCCATAAAGAAGCTACATACTTGTACTGTATCTACATTACTTGTCCGAGAACATAGATATAGTATAGTAGTTATAGATTTGACATCGAGCGACAAGGGGTAAAAGAAAGATATAATGACGTCAAAATGTACATTTAATTAATTATGTGTATTTATTGACGAAGCATGTTCCTGATTAACTATTCTGCCCTCCTAAGCAAAAAAGCAGTATCTCAGATATAATGACCAAAGCAGATTCAATCCTATACTGTTAGTAATAAGGTTACATTTGCTACAGAAGTTTTGTCTGAGATACTGCCTTTTATGTTAGCAGGGCAGTATTTTAAACTCAAGACAAAGCATGTTGCTGATTAACTATTGTAAACTTTTGACGAAGCATGTTGCTGCTGATTAACTATTGTAAATTCTTGACGAAGAATGTTGCTTATGAATCTTGGTATATATTTGACGAAGCTTGTCGTGGATGAATTTTTTGTACTTGGCTAAAAAGTATTAGTTTTTTTATTAAAGCATACTTACAATTCGACCGGTTTACATTTGGCACACTTGTTGCTTACAGTTACCGACTATGAGTAAATGCCCGGTTGGTGATAGAGGCAAAACATGGTTTTTTTTTCTTTCGCCTCTTACAGGAATCGCAATAATGCTATGGCGTATCAGGCCCTTGTCTGAGAAAGATTATCCTTCCAGTTAGGGCAGTTAGGGTCGAATTATAATCTTATTGCGCAACTCTTAAGAGGACTGTGTCTTCTCTAAAATTGACATGTGCATGAACGATATAACTGTAACTTGTATTATGATATTATGAAATAAATAAATCTAAATCTAAATCTAAATAATTTCCATAAAAAATGCGATAACGTTTTTCTCCCCTTAAAGTACGTTGTCCGATTTTTACGATTTTTGAATATGTTGTAGATATTATGAAAATCTTGGTCTATACGTCTTTTTTTCAAGAAAATAATTATTGGAAAGGAAAAAAAAACAAAAGAAACAAATACGGAAACGGACAGACCTAGATTGTCATTATATCTAGAACATATTTAAAAATCATAGAAATCCGACTAGATTTAGAAGGTGAGAAACGTTATCACTCGGAGCTAAATTTGTGCGGATTATTTTTGACAGGCTACGCGATTTAAGCATCGCTTCACAATCTTCTTAAGGCAGAACCATCTTTAGAGAACTAATGTTACTGTGTATATTTACAGAATACAATCCGCGATATCCACGAGTCGGTGGTTCAGAACGACCTGGAAGGGTTGATCAAGCACGCTGACGACCCGGTCCCGCCCCAGGCGCTGTCCAGTCGAGACGTCAACAACATGACTGTCATGCACAAGGTACATTCATCAAGTGTAAAGGGCTATTCATAGATGGTTCAGAACGACCTGGATGGGTTGATCAACCACGCCGACGACCCGGACCCGCCCCAGGCGCTGTCCAGTCGAGACGTCATCAACATGACTGTCATGCACAAGGTACATTCATCAAGTGTGAAGGGCTATTCATAGATGGTTCATAACGACCTGGATGGGTTGATCAAGCACGCCGACGACCCGGTCCCGCCCCAGGCGCTGTCCAGTCGAGACGTCATCAACATGACTGTCATGCACAAGGTACATTCATCAAGTGTGAAGGGCTATTCATAGATGGTTCAGAACGACCTGGATGGGTTGATCAACCACGCCGACGACCCGGTCCCGCCCCAGGCGCTGTCCAGTCGAGACGTCATCAACATGACTGTCATGCACAAGGTACATTCATCAAGTGTGAAGGGCTATTCATAGATGGTTCAGAACAACCTGGATGGGTTGATCAACCACGCCGACGACCCGGTCCCGCCCCAGGCGCTGTCCAGACGAGACGTCAACAACATGACTGTCATGCACAAGGTAATTTCATAAATGATGAAGGGATCATAGGTGGTTCAGAATGACCTGAAAAGGTTGATCAAGCAAGCCGACGACCATGTCCCGCCCCAGGCGCTATCCAGTCGAGACGTCAACAACATGACTGTCATGCACAAGGTAATTTCATAAAGGATGAAGGGATCATAGGTGGTTCTGAATGACCTGGAAAGCCTGATTAAGGGTTCTCTGCTTTTTCGCTGACAAATCTTTGACAAATGCATCGTTTTGAAACCTATTTTGCCAACACGCTTTGATTTCTTTAGATACAAATATTTCAAGATTTTTATAAAATTAACCTAACCTAACCTAACCTAACCTTTCTACACGATGGTCCTGCAATAAATCCAGTTTTAATTACAGTTACGGAAAAAAACGTGGGTAGTCAAATGATATGTTTGTGAAATGAATCATTTGTGACACGTTTGTTATGAAATATTAGAATCCCCTGAGTCTCACCTCTGGCGGTGTCCCTTCAAGAAGCACGCCGGTGACTTGGTATCTTTCCAACATTCACTGGCGCAATAAGCCAAAATTCCTAAGCACCAAATTTCTGGGTTATGTCCAAAACTTGACCGAATATTAAAAATACTCATACCTGTTCATAAATTCCAGGCCGCTGGTCTGGGCCACGTCAGCATAATGAAGTTTATTGCTGACCGGTATCCTCAAGGCATCAACGACATCGACAACGATGGTCGCACGCCGCTGCACTACGCCGCTATCGTCCGCGACGAGCAGCATACCTACAACACTCTGGTGGGGTTAGGGGCTGACGAGGCAGCAGTTGACAACGTAAGCGACTCATGGACCTACAGTCCATAACACTTAGGGCCGTACTAATGAACTGATCAACTGTAGGTAATGCTCGTCTCAAGACGAGTCAAAAACCGGCCAAGTACGAGTCGGACTAGCGCACGTAGGGCTCCGTACCATTGTCTACACAATATAAGACACAATATTATAAACTTTAAAAAAAATGGGAGTGTGAGAGCCCCCCTTAAATATTTATTTATTTTAATTGAATTACTGAACTCAATATTCTGTGAATATTTCAAGCGTCAACCGGTTGCCGTTACTAATATCGAGAAATAAAAACCCCACTTAAATATTTATTTTATTCTGTTTTTAGTATTTGTTGTTATAGCGGCCACAGAAATAGTTTAGTTTAGTTTAGTTTAGTTTATTTATCCATCAATGTAATAATACAATATAAATTGCATTAAATGTCAAAAAATATGAAATTACATTAAGATTGTCGACATAAATACTAATAATCAAAGAATACAAAAATAACATGCAAATAATCAACTCAACAACTATTAAATATCGAGTAAATGGTCACTTATCCGATGTCAATCAATAGGTATACATAGATTAATAAATGTCAATACAATACATCATTAATGTGAAAATTTCAACTGTCTAGCTATCACGGTTCATGAAATATAGCCTGGTGATAGTGGTGACAGACAGAGAGACAGCGGAGTCTTAGTAATACAAGTAGGGTCCCGTTTTTACCCTTTGGGTACTGAACCGTAGTAGTGACAGTTTTCTGTGGCATGGCGTTAACTTTTATTTATCTTGTGACGAGCATCTCAGTCAAGGTGAGCTTATGAATAGGGCCCTGGGCCCTAAGGGCCCTATTCATAAATTGATCTTCAGTTAAACACACTTAGGGGCCGTAGCAATAAACCGCATGATCTCGAATTAAATGCTCGTCTCAAGCTAGCAGGCTTGACGGCTCGACGGCATAGCTGGGCATTAACTCGTTAATCGTTAGTTAACGAAGTTAGTATTCCGAGTAACCGATTAACTTTTAAGTTAACATTAAAACATGTTATATTGTTTGAACAATAAATCTTTTTTCATTTTTCATTTTTCATGTTAACGGACACTTTACCTTTCGTTAAATTTCCCCAACTTTGTTAATCTTTAATTCAGTACTTACTTTTTACTAAAAAGATACTGCATGTACCGCGCCGCGCCGCGAAAAACACGTTCAGTCTCGCTTTCAGACGAGACCTTCATCATATTAATGTTCATGAACGGGAATATCCACATTATACCAGATGACCAAATTACACACTTCAATTATCACGTCTTTTTTTGGTGCCTAACCTGTTTATTGCGTGTTAACAGATTAACGATGTACGTTAACTTGCGTTAAATTTTCCGAAACGTAACGCTTTAACGTTTGACGAAGTTAACTTTTTTAGTAACGGATTAACGATTAACGAAGTTAACTATTTGATTAACGGTGCCCAGCTATGCTTGATGGTTATTTTAACGTATCTTGTAACCCTTAGGGCCGTATATTAACAAGTCTTGACTAAGATACCCATCTTAAAATACGTCTCAGACATCTTAGATGACAGTTTTCTATGACAACGTTTACTTTGACATGTCTTGAGACGAGTATCTCAGCTTAGATCAGTTTTTACCCGACTGCGTCAGAAGGAGGGTAATGTTTTACGAGTGTACGTATGTAGGTATGTCTATTCATTTGGCGCGCTCTGCAGCCTAAACAGTTTAATGGATTATAAGAAATCAAGTGTCGTTAGATTTGTGTTGGTAGTGGGATTTACATAGGCTTAATATTGTAATCAAAGTAATGTAAGGGGTTTATTTTTTAAACATATGTCAACTAAAATATCAAATAATGCACTTCGCTTCTTAAGGCTTGCTTTTTATTACTATGAATACAGTGCTTAGGGCCGTAGTCATAAGTAGAATTGAGAGATACGAAGTAAACGATAAGCGATAATAAATTGTAATTTCTAACGTGTCTTACGTGGCATTTTTATGCAATGAAAAAAAGAAATGAGCCACAGGGTCACGGTAAGTGGTACCCGAGACCTATAGATATTTGCAATCTCAAGTCTACAATCTCAAGTCTGCGATCCTAAGGCCATATAATTAACATCAAATATGTGTGCCTTAGTAAATCTTCTGATTAACTAGAAGATGAAAAGCATGACACTAAACTTTTATTGTATTTATAGAAACACAAAACACCCGGGTATTATATAAATCGGCCCCAAGACATTGACAAAAGCATATTGAAAACATTGCCTGAAGCCCCCCGGACCGCGTCTAGCGCGTACCCGCCATCTTGGGACTGGAAACTTCTAGATACCGAAGTAATCACTGAACTTAACAAAAAATCAAAGAGGAAAACAAAAGCGTCCAGTGAAAACCTTTCTTCAAAAAATAATACAAACACTGTCTCGGAATCACTAGAAAACAAAGTTGGCGCAATGAAAACTAGTAGCACGCATGAATTTATAAAGGACTTGCCTGATTTAGATGATAATGTAAAGCCTGATCACGATAACGTCAAGACTGGTAACATATTAGAGGTGAGAGTTGCATGCCATGCTTATACTATTTATGTAATGGTTTATTTTGCATTGCTTTTGGATGAGCATCTGCATGAACTTTTATTTTATTATTTTAGGACTCACAGGAAGAAGTCGAGGACGCTAATGAAGATAACCCAGAAACAAAAGAAATCGAAGAAAATCCCGCTGATGAAGAAGAACCACCAACTGAAGATAACGCTGATGCAGAAGTCGAAGTAATTCACGAAAGCGAATATCATAACGATGATAAAGATGCCAAGAACGTTAATATCAATGATAAAGATAACGGTGTCAATAATGTGCTAAGCGATGATACCAAACTTCACCCTCCCAGTACAAACAACCAGGATGAAGACGAACAAGTTGACGAAAACGATCAGTTGCCTGATGATGTTGAGAACAATGAAAAAATTGGACAAATTGAGGATAAAGTAGAAGAAATAGCAAACGGTGACACTGATAATCATTCCGATGTTAACGAATCACAACACGAAGATGTTGCACAAAAGGAAAACTTTTCAGACCAAGAAAAAGATACAGAGCACGATCCTACTAATAAAGCGCATGACGATGATAATCAAAATAACAAAAACCCTGAAAATCTTCAGCAGGGAGGAAACGGTGATGAAGGTAATGAGACTGATGAAAATGCGCTGGATGCAGATGCCAAACTGGAAGAGGAATCTGTTGCCACTCCAAAAGAAGGTAATAACAACAATGCTCACAACGAAGATGACGATGATGTACAAGTACAAGGAGACTGTAATTCTGAATACAGCGACACAAATCTCAGAAGTACTGCGGAACTGTCTGACACAAAAAGTGCCAAGAGAGGTAAAACTGACATCTCTTCTGGTACCACACACGAAACAATTCAAACATAATCATCACACATTAATCAATTGTAAAAGGGTCCCAGCAAGCTCAATATTTTTTAATTATTTTGCTAATTAAGGAAACCTGACTGATGGCAGAAGTACACAAGAAAGTCTTATTGAAGGCATAATTAGTGGTGAAGCCGATTTGGACTCCCAAGATGCAAGTATGACGCAAAGAGAAGGATCAGTGCACGGAAACGAGCTCGTTCTTGTAAGTATGACTCATACCGTACCACCCAGTAAGACATTACAAACTGATAAGGTAATGAGTACATAAACGGATTAGTCGATTGTGGTGTTCCTTAGAATAGAAGCATCATTGTAGCACTGTGTATTTTCACAGGCACGACTCGTAACACCACTGTCATGAATTGATTTGCCAGCTTTTTAGTTAGAACCCTATGTTTTATAGAAGTTTTAGACCGCGAATGCCTATCACCCTTCAAACACCAAATCTTTATAAAATGCATGTGGTAATTAAATTATTTAAAATTTAACAGGAGAGTGAAATAGACCCGGAAGTTACTCAGCTTATAAATACAGCAAACATGGAAATGTTGGCAGCATTAGTTTTAAACGGTGAAGGATCGAGACTGATTGGCAGGCGTTCAGGGAATTCTGAGCTTCAAGCATTTCTAGATAATGTTTCTACGTACATGGTAAAATAGTAAATCACAGGTGGTTTATTTCTTTAAGCTATGATTCGATGTCACTATAATATTATTATATATTTTAAGCAAAAAATAAACAAAGTTCATATATCTGCTAAGGATGGTAATATAAGAGATTTACAAGCAGCATTGGATAGAAGAAAGTTCGCAATAGCAAGAGATGCCATTTCACCTAATGGAGCAACTCCTTTGCACGTAGCTACAGTTTACGGAAAGACAAATATCATGAAATATCTTGGAGGGCGGTAAGTGCAATATATTTTTACAATCAAGATCAATATAATCAGTCAAGTGCTTAAGTCATGATTTCCTTGAGAGGTTTGACAAGAAAATATTTTAAATAAAGAAATAAAAAAACAAAAACGTAAACCTAGTTTTTGATAATAACGACAAATCAAAACCAAATATTTAGGGGGTGAGAAACGTTATCGCCCTGAGCTAAATTTGTATGGTTTGTTTTGACCGCTACGCGATTGAAGCGTCGGTTTATAATCCTCTTAAGTCGTGACTCATTTTTAATGCTCTTGAGTGTACTTAATAAATGATGTGGCCAAGGAACATCTTGATATTTGTATTCGTCCTCGTGGTAATTAAATTTCTAATTTATTTTTTTGTTATGTTAGATTTCCTGAAACACTATCAGCGGTAGATTTCGAAGGAAGAACAGCATTACACTATGCAGCAGTTTTGCCTGACAATGGTCACTACTACAACTTACTACAACAACTTGGTGCTAATGCAAAAGATTTGGATGATGTAAGATTTTTTTCATACACAGGCAATTTTTTTTTCTTCTCAAATAAAACTACAATTCTCTTCAAACAGAATGGGCACTCAGCAGAAGATTATAAAAATAATCCTAATTTATTGCCATTTAATCAACTAATATCAGACTTTGGTATAAGCGAAGAAGCAGCCGAAGAAATGCTCTCGGATAAAGGTAAGGCAATTAATTAGTTTGTCTTAAATCAAGTTTCTGTTATAAATGTTGTAATGCTTTTGCAACTATAATACTATACTATACTATACTATATTTTTCCTACTATAAATAAATATACGCCCGCAAACTGTATCAATTTAAACCCAGTGCCAGAGGACCAGGTCTCGTCTAGGCGGAGATTGGATGCGCCGGAAGCATTGGACACGCTGGAACGCTGCTACCGTCTGCTGGCGTCAGCAAGGCCTGCTCGGACGCCATCATCGGCGTCATCCAACAGATCTACACCACCTGTGGTCTTAGGCAGATTTCTCAGGCGCCCTGTATTTGAAGCACTAAAGTACAGGGTAACAAAACTAGATCACGATCTTTTCGATGTTATTTGGCCAGCAGTCAAAAAAATACCAGATAACAGAAATGTTATCCAAACTGTTGAAGAAGATTTTCCTGGTGGCGTGACTGCCCCTGATTATTATGTCTATGAAGTCTTTCACGAATTCTTAACTCCCCTGATTAAAGATTTGCATAACCTTAATGTCCACTGTGACTTGTCGCATCCTCCGTCTGATTTTGTTACTCATAAAAAACCCCTGACGAAATCATCATCGGCTTCTGATCCGCTTGTGGAATTGAACATTGACCCAAACGACGAGTTTGTCCTGTCGGGTTCAATAGAGTGTTCGAGAAACTTACAAGGTTTCGAACTACCTATTAATTTGAAAATTGGCAAATTAGAAACAATAGAACGTATCGTAACAACAATTTTAATGCGAGAAGACTTTTCAAAATTTAGCCAACAGTCTAATCCTGAGTCTGATCACAAAGGAGGTTCGTACTATACTTTAAACGAGATATTGGAGAAACCGTCAGAGATCTCAGCTGCGTTAGCATCAGCTGGATTGCTTATTGCTCTTTGTGAACGGGAAGAAATTGATGATTATACACGCTTGCACGGAAAGCATTGGCCTTATGGCCGTGGAGTTTATGTCAGTGACGATAAATCTGTCGCGATATGGATTAATGTCCACGATCATATCCGCGTAGTAATGGCTACTCCAGCAGAATCACCGGGCGAAATGGGTGTCCCCTTCAGCAAATTATTCGCCATCATGACATATTTACATGAGAAAATAGATTTTGTCATACATCCCAAGCTTGGCTATTTATCCAGCAGACCAACCTTTTTAGGAGCTGGTATACGCTTCAGTCTGATTGTACATTTTGCGGGACTTTCAAAAGATCCTGATAATATGAAGCATCTGTGCGCAATGAGAGGTCTACAATACAGAGAAACTTTAAGTCCTGAAATAGCTAGAATTAGTAACTTTCAATGTCTGAGCGTTACCGAATCGAGCAGTTTCAACGATTTTACCACGGCGGCGTCGAACTTACTGCACTTGGAAAAAGACTTATCGATGCAAAATTCCGCTCACATCGCAACAATGCTCTCGAATATTTTCCGAAGGAAACGCAGCAGCTTTTCTGATTATGACAACACGGAAACCCATGATAACCTTTAATCAAACATGTAACATTTTTTCGTAGGATAGACACATTTCATTTTAATATTTTTGCAATAATCGAATGTTGGAAAGATGTAGGTGCAGATTATGACTACGAAGTGGGAGAGGCGCATCTTAATTTACCAATGACTACCGGTGTTAATGTTTTAGGTCAGTACTGTACGTTAATATTGGTCACCTTCACCCGTGATTGTTCGTGTGACTTCAACAGTGATGTGAGCTTAATTCATTAACGCTTGAACACGAACAATTCTCAAATGCTTTTTGTTACTATCGCACATACCACCAGCAATGCCAATCTTTCCAACATTAGATATAGTGTGTTGTGTGTGTGTCGTGTTTCATTCATAGCACTAATGATGTTCGTTATGTAGATGACTTTTTCCTACCGCAGGTTAGAGATAATTCTTGTCTTCCTAATAGGCAGACGTCAAATTTGATGAACATTTAAAAAACTTCATTACATTTAGATTTAGGTTATTTATCTATATTGAACCGACTTCATCGACCATCATTAAAGTTCATATATCTACAAAAATATAACAAAACTTAAACTAAGTAAAGCAATATTCATGACGATGAATCATGTTTTGTTCTAATTTTATCGAGTACAAAATTAAGTCATAGTTACTAAAATAGTGATTGTATTGATCTACTTACAATACAAGTTTAACTGCCACGTATCCATTAATCTACTTGTTTCTGCCTTTTAACGGTATATGTATCATGGGGCGATCGATAACTATGTCATATCAATTATGGCCTTTGTGTACTTATTGGCTTGCCACCACCGTCATAAATTGGCCTCGCCGTCCCCGCCACCCCCCCGCCGCCCTCTTTCGCCTGCAGGTGTACACTTTCCCGTACATTCACACATGTCCCCGTCTCAACCACAACGTTCGAAGGTCGATTACTGAATAATTAATCGTTTTTAGGTACGGACCAAGCCGCTAACGGCAATATGGACATTCCCATCTTTAGGACCGACGAGGGCAGATATCTTGCAAAGTGTAAGCTAATAAACCGTTCAATAGAAATGGAGCAAGTGGATTCGAACGGCGTTTATACGGATAGTGTTTTTGCAGCTCTTGGTGATCCTTTAATCAAAGGACTGACCGAAGTGGCTAACGTGAAGCCGAAGGATCCAGTCGCGTTCCTCGCGAGCTACTTGCACAATTTTCCTGAGAACGAGAAGCCTCGATTAGGTACGCAGGTGAGCTATAGTTTCCTTAAACTGTTCCATCATGTGTGCCATTTAAATGCTCTATATAGTACAATATTGCATATGGTAGTGTATGTTCTACATATATGTGTTGTTAGACTTGTTAGTTAGACTTAGCGTGAGAACTGTGTGGCAAGCATTGATGATCAGAGCCCGGAATTTTCGTAGCATTTTTTATGTGTCATAGGGAGTTCTCGTTTATCGACTTCTGATATACATAATTTTATCGATACATTATAGAACACAATACAACATATCAATGAAGATTAAAAGCAAAGGTAAACAACAGGCGGTCTTATCGCCAAAGAGCGATCTCTTTTATATAACTTTTGAGTGGCTGAAAATGTTAAATAGAGATTTGCAATGAAAAGTTAATAGTTGAGAATTCTCATCATCATCATCTAATCAGTTTAGTTCAGTGTTTTAACATTTATCAATTTCATGTTCAAAATCAGTTTTAGTGCTAACAAGTGTTTCATCATTAGTTTATCTATAAAAGAAATAGATAGTCATAATTTTGTCTTGTCTCGAAGAGATCGCTCATTCACGATAAGACTGCATGTTGTTTACTTCCACTCGTAATCATATTTAAAAAAATGTGTTCTGTATTTATCGATATACACAAGAATATCGGAAGTTGATAAACGAGAAGTCCCTATGACAGCTCAAAAGTGCTACGAAAATTCCGGGCTTTGTTAATGATGCAGCATTATCGAGTGTTTTAGTTGAAATTTCGTTTCTAAAATGGAGAATCTTATGCCGATCTTCTGGTTTTACGATGCGATGTTCACTGTTGGCCTTTTAAGATAGAGTTTCGAGGCGTTAATAGCGTTACTGGCACCGCGTAGTTGTGTTCGTATATTATGACATGTACTTAAGGGCCATTTGGGTAAGGACCAAATAGTTGGACCATAGTTAAGCGTAGTTAACTATACAAACAATAAAGTGAAAAAAAATCCGTTGTGACATGAAAATTATCCCTACTAAGTAGGCTAATTTTCGTGTCACAACGGAAAAGTTTCATAGAAAATTTAATTGAGTGAGTTAGCGTGGTTAACTTTTTGGTCTTTACCCATTTACATTATACAACAATCGGCATTAATTGTATGCAGTTATTTCCCGCCAATACTTAGGGTAAGGTTTAGTCTGAGCAATTTTATGATTTCCTCAATTTTATTCTATGGAACGTGCAAGAAAGTTGTATAATGTATATGGGCCTTTATAATAACTTCTATTATCGCTCTATCGCGGCGACAGTGTGGCTTGGTTTCGGATTGCACCTTTAATGACATATTTAAGCCATAATTGCAAAATGACTTAGCAATTGGGATACACCTCTTTTAACTATGTATGAAAATTTAAAAGCCATTTCGAGGAATAGGCATCTGGAATTACTTTTTGCAGAAAGATTTTTAATATATGTTACAATGAATTAATAATATTAAAATTAAGAATTGACATTCATTTGACTGCTAAATGTGGTCCAAATTGCGGTATATTAACCTTTTTTGGTTCAACTGATACTGGCCGTTTAGCCGCGTGGTTGCCGGGTTAGAATAGTGCCACTCCATGTCTTCCCGTGGATGTCGTAAGAGGCGACTTAGGGAATAAGGGCTTGTAGTATTGTTAGGCGATGGGCTTGCAACCTGTCACTAATACACTAGTAAACTTCTGGGCCTGATTGTGCAAAATGTGGTTACAGAATTATCAACAAGTTTTTAGAGTTGTTGGTATTTCTGTAGCTCTGCCTACCCCAATCTGGGAATGAAGGCGTGATGTTATGTATGTATGTATGATACTGGCAAAAGCCCTGTGGCTGCCATTAAAAGAGAAGAAGAAGAAGAAGAACCTTTTTTGGGGTTTTATACTAAACATAAAACCTATCCAATATTTTACCTTATTAGTATAATTTAGATAGCTAGCTAACACCTACATTCGAAGACAGCTGTTGTCATTGTTTTACTATGTCTATGGTTATGTTATAAAGAATATATTTATAAAGTGACTAGGTATAATAAATTGATATGATATGTAATTAATATATTAATGGGACCATTGGCTCTTTAAACTTATCTGTGATAAAGGTTGAGAATTCCTGTGGTAAGATATTTCTAAGTCCCTCAATTTCAACACGAATGCATTTACTGTAGAAACTCTTATTAATAAACTTAATATGATTGCGTTTAGAAAATCTACTCCAGAAGCAAGAGTCATGCCGGAAATGCTGTATTAATTGAAGTAATATTCTTCTACTACGTCTAATGATTCAAACATACATACATAACATCACGCCTTCATTCCCAAAGTGGGGTAGGCAGAGCTACAGAATACCAACAACTCTAAAAATACTTGTTGATAATTCTGTAACCACATTTTGCACAATCAGGCCAAGAAGTTTACTAGTGTTTTAGTGACAGGTTGCAAGCCCATCGCCTAACAATACTACAAAATATAAGATGGATTTTATTGCCATTGTTTTTTAGATTATTTGAATGACGTTCGTCTATTATAACTTTGAAAACAGGTCACAGATAAAATAAAAATCAATATAGCTCCGCCATTTTTCGTAGTAAGTAGGCGACGTTTATATTAAAAAAAAACTAGCTGTTTCCCGCGACTCCGTCCGCGTAGCAGTCGTTTATCACTCTTCCTGTCCTTAGTATAGATAACAGTAGCATGTAGATCATGAAATGCTTTAAATTAGATTCTTTTAGAAGCCTATTCTTTCCAATAGAAATGAAAAAGAGCAGTTTTAGGGTGTATTCCAACTTGTGCCTATCATCGACCTCGTCCCGAATTGAACTAAATGCGAAATGCGAATTTAAAATTATAACTCCATACTCATCTAATACTACATGGAAGACGTTTACAACTGGCCATAGATGGCATTTACAAATCAGATCCAAACATTTATTTTAAACATAATCTTTATACACTTCAAACTGCACTCTACCAGCATGCCTTTAGTGACTGATCTGTAAACAGGAATCCAATGTATTAGTGACGCACGGAGCTCCTGAAGTGGATAATGATCAGCCACCGCCAGCCGAGCCAAAGTTGCTGGTAGGGAACGTACCAGCCCTGTCTCGGAGCGCAACCAGGACTGCCACCAAGCCGCACCGACCCATTGACGTCATCACCATCGACCCTCGGTTCGAAACCAGCCCCGATGCCCCTGAAGCAGCCTTCAGCAGTTCTGATAGGGTGAGTTTGCTGATGGAAACACGTTACGCTCGATTTACGTTATGGAATAATCTGAGCGCGAGTGTTCCTAAGTTTTGGATATTTTTTATGTAGTCGTACTTATTTATTTATATTAGTAATATTATCGTTGTCTAGTAAGTCGGAGTCTGAGGCTAGGATATTTTGTGTGAGAGTGTCGCCAGATATTTTTATTTATAATATTGCAGTGCTAGTAAGGTCATGCATGTAACACTTCTAAAGGTGGGTACGAATTAGAGCAGCCTCGGGTTAAGGCACGCACGGCTCACCAATTTTGCTCAAATTCGTACGCGCTCACGCGCTGTGCGCGAGCAGTGGGCGAGCGGCGCGCGGCGAGCCGCCGAAAGTCGGTCTTTTGACAGTGCTCAAAGACGCCTCTGTGTGCGTGCCTCGCGTAATTTGGACGTGTATCCGACTGTGCCATGAGCAGAACGACAAGTTCCAACTTGTATGTGGGCGAGGCGCGTACAAATTTGATAAGGATGCTGAGCCGTTCCACCACCCGAGCGATATCTTCTTCTTTGTTAATAATTCGGTGAATTATGATAAACGCAGCCGTGGCTGTCATCGGGTCCGACGCCATTTTGAAATGTCGGGAGCATGTTGCCTCACCCGCGCATATTTAAGGCAACAATTTGCATGAGCATGCATCAGGCTGAGCCGCTTAAAATTAACTCATTACACCCGCCTATGGGGTTACTTATTAGTCTTATTACTCATTACTGTAAGTTTACCACTGACAGAGAGTTTGCCTTCATTGAACTTTCTACTTTAATTTCATGCAAATTCTGAAAATTGCGTTTTAGAATACAAAGAATTTGTATAAGATTAAAGCTGAAAATTAAATGAAGGCCATCCATCTGTCAGTGGTAAACTCAAAATTATTCTACTGTATTACCATTACTTTAGTTGCCGCTGTCATAATTTACTGACTTTGTTGATTTGAAAAGTGTGCGCTTTCAAAATTTTAAACGAAAGCTTTTTGCTTCATAAAATTTGCTATTATCATGTTATTGGTAAAAAACCTAAAATAGATAATACAGTTGATTACCATTCTCTATAACTCATTTAAAATCGCTGTAAGCCTAGCCTAGATGCAAAAGCTGTTAACGACCTTATGCCTTTTGTAATAAGGTCCACCGATGTACATTTAAGAGAGTTGCTGTTTGTACACTATAGGTACTAGACACCGATAAATTTACTTATATAAAGAAACAAATAGGTACTTAACAGGTTCCCTGTCCCGAAGCAATGTGCAGCGTTCGCCACGATTTATAAAAACCGCAGCGCTGATTTTCATTCTGCACCTTGACTCACGCGCAATTTGCATATCTAATAAAATAAAGGGGTAGGGGAAGTGGCAGGGCTAATATACAACGTGTTACAAAATAATCCGTAAAAAAGAAATTACAAAAGTAGTGTCAACCCTTATTAAATAACGTCAGTTCAGTATCTTAGGTATACAGTATACTAGGGTTGACACTACTTTCGTAATTACTTTTTTACGGATTATTTTGTAACACGTTGTATAAGTTAGGTACAAGTCATGAAAGTATAGTACAGTGTAGAATGGTGCACGTGACAGCTCATATAAACACGTATTACACTTGTTTCTTTAACTTTTCATAAATACGAAATTGGTACACTATCGACGCCGTTCAGATATTAAAATAATTAATCGTCTATTTTCTTGTGAGTACACTAAGTGATTGAAATTACGAAATATGGCTGTCACAGGCACCAAGCTACAGTGCAAGAACTATAGACTATTGACGAACAGCCATGGTGATGATTAAGATGATACTCCTAGGATGAGCACGGGCAGTCCATGCTCCACTTCGCCGCAGCACGCACGCACACGCGCAACGCGCTGTTCCAGCTGCTCCAGGAGTCAGACGTGAACCTAGCCTACCGCGACGAACTGTACCGCACCGCGAGAGACGTGTCCCTCCAGGCCAATGTGCCTGAGAACACGGCCGAGATAGACCGATGGGTCCTGCATTTAGCAGCCAGAGGTAAGCTGGATCATGTAATGGGGAACATCCAATAAGATCTACATTTTCTTATGTTTTAACCGACTTCAAAAAAAGAGGTCATCATTTCGACTCATATGTTTTTTTTGGGTGTTTGTTACGCGATTACTCTGTCAATTGTGGATCGATTTTGGAAAGTCTTTTTTTGTTTGATAGGGTGCACTCCCAAAGTGGTCCCATTGTCACCAAGTTGGTCTTATTGGTTGGTATATTATTTGGTCTTATTGGTTTGGAGTTATCTCAATTCCTCACAGATCCCCTTATCAGATAAGTACCAATTGGTGTCATTGGGACCACCTCGGGAGTACAACCTGTCAAACTAAAAAACATTTTCAAAATCTATCCACGATTGACGGAGTAATCGCGTAAAAACACACAAAAAAAATGCATTCGAATTGATAAACCTTTCTTTTTGAAGTCGGTTAAAAAATCTATAAATGGTAGGTACCTAACAAATATTTATGTAGACGAGATAATTAAAATATGCAGTCGGGTATTTTAAAGCAAGTTTGCTATTTGCTAGAGGTTTTGTTATGACATTAATATCACACATTCACTTCAAATTAACGCTCCTTTAAAGGTAACAAAGAAAAGATAATGGAGCTATTCCTAGAAGGCTACGATCACATCCTGGATGTGGTGGACGACGACGGCCAGTCGATCACCGACGTCGTCGCCAGCCGCGGCGACAGCGAGATGACCAACGTCCTTGCTTCCATTCCTGCCTTCGAGGTCAGTGCAATGAAACTGAAAAGCAGCTTCATATTTTAGAAGCTTGTCACAATAACATGCTTGACAAAGTATAATTTGCAGCTCCGATTTTCGCGAGTCTTATTTGTCGATAGTAATCATAAATATATTCACACACACACTTAACATCGCGCCTTCGTTCCTAGGGTAGGCCGAGCTACAGAATTACCAAGAAGTGTAAAAAATGCTAGAGCAGTAATATTTCAGTGGGTATATAAAAAAAAACCTAACATCGAAGACTTAAGTCGGGAGCTTCGCTAAGCTACGCGCCCGCCTTAGTCTTCTAAAACTAAACTGACAGAGTCGGTTTTGCATTCACCAGACTTGTTCGCTCGCTACGCTCGCCCACTTCACTGAACCTATAAGCAATTCAACGGTATGAATAAAAACAATTGTGACTCAAGAATGTATGCCCTAAAATATTTCAGAATAATTATCAAAATAGGTACCTTAAAACGTTATAGATATAAAATTTATAGCTTTAGAATATTTATGCCCGTGTGGTTGCCGGGTTAAAATAGTGCCACTCCATGTCTTCCTGTGGAGGTCGTAAGAGGCGACTAAAGGAATAAATGCTTGTAGTACCTACTGTTGGGCGATAGGTTTACAGCCTGTCACTAATAAATGAATAATACACTGGTAAACGTCTTGGTTGTGCAAAACGTGGTTACAGGATTATCAACGAGTCTTTTTAGAGTTATTGGTATTTCTGTAGCTCTGCCTACCCCACTCTGGGAATGAAGGCGTGATGTAGAATATTAAATGTTTAGTGGTGGTAGGACCCTGTGCAGGGTCCGTCCGCATCGCTACCACCATCTTATACATTAACCACCCGCCAAGCAACAGTGTTCGCATCGTTGTGTTCCGGTGTGGGGATAAGAGAACCGGTGAAATTACTAGCACAGAGGCATTCCATCTTAGTCCTCAGGGTTAGCAACGCATTTCAGATCTTAGGATTATAGTCTTGAGAATTCAAATGTCTATGGGTCTCAGATTCCACTTACCATCAGGTGGCCTGAGTGCTCGGGTGCCTTCTCCTTAACATAAAAAAAAGAAAAAAAACATGATGCATAATTAACATTACAATTGTTAAGGGTTATGCTTTCCAATTTTTATGACTAACGATACTTATGAGCATAAATAATATGGAAATCAATTTCTGACTTTCAAAATACGATATGATAAGTTTATGGGTGACAAAGTGATCCGAATAGATTCCCTGTACTAGCTACTATAGATCCTTATCACTGTGACATAACATAACATAAAATTAGAAAGAAGAATTACGTTACAATGAATTATTGGATTTCTGAAACAGTTTTCTGTTCTGAGGTGGCTCAACTTATGTTCTTAACCACACTATAATTTTATGAGCAATATTACTAAGTAACACGGAACACCGCTCTAACTAACCATTTAGAAACCGCACGTTGGCAACATGATTATAAAAGTGAACGAATGCCCGAATTTTTATCTACATACGCATAAGTCCTCTATAATGCTTTCGAAGCCGTTGGGAAAGACCAGCTTACACATTCAATTTTGATATCTGTGGTGGTGTGGTCTGTCGGTCGTGGTTATGGGTGTCCTGGTTACTGTAACGTATCTTCCAAAAACAACTCAAATTAAATAGGCCCCAATTCTAGTATCAATTTAGTTTTAGTCATTATGAAACTTTTTAGCACCTATAGAAATGGTTCTGATAGCACTGCAGGTCATTTAACTTCGGATTCTGAACCTATAATATATATGTAGTTAAAGTAATGCATGCAACTGCACATAATTAGGCCTTAAAACACTCGTGTTTTAAGACCCCTCATTACATATCCGTTACATAACACTATTATAATAATAGGTACCTTTTATTACTATTCCTCTTCTGTATTTGCTTCTATAAACAAGAACATTAAAGGCTTACTGTTCAGGAGTCCAGAGAAGCCCTTCACGGTGCGATACGCAGGGGCGACCTGGCGGCCGTGGAGTCGGCAGTGTCTGCAGAGGGCGGACGCACCTTGGCGCGGGGAAAGAGTTCTTTCGGGAGAACGGCTCTCCACGTCGCGGTGCTAGCACAACATGAGGAAATTGTGGCGTTTCTGGCGTCCAAGTTTCCAGAGCTACTGCGGCTTGGAGATAATGTAAGATTCAACCTTTACACGGTATGCCCAACACCACAGAAGATGGATATCGGTCGCGGATGCACCATTACCAATGAGTTGTTCTGCGCTTCATACTAGTTTTGGTGATGGTAGGTCATTTTGCAGGGACCGTCGCTGCAGTACGATTATTGTAAGTTTACCACTGACAGAGATTTTGCTTTCATTTAATTTTCAACTTTAAACTTATACAAATAAAGCAATTTTCAGAATACTGTTGTGAAAACTAAATGAAGGCAACCCATCTGTCAGTGGTAAACTCAAAATAATTCTACTGTACCACTATGTTACTCTTTGATCTGCTGCTAAAGAGCATTATATGGACCGATGTGAGAGAAAGACTACCAGTAAAATTACTAGCATACGGACGTTCAATTTTAGTCCTTGGCCAATGCAACGCATTTGCAGTGTTGAGATTGCAAATGTCTCCAGGCCTCAAAGCCTACTCTGCCCTCCTAAGCTAAAGCAGATTCAATCCTATGCCGGTAATAAGGTTGCATTTGCTACGGGAGTTTTGTCTGAGATACTGCTATTTGTGTTAGCAGGGCAGTTACTATGAGTTGGCTTGTCAACTAGTTAGCCTTCCAAATGCAATAAAAGCAATTTGCCAACCCAATTTTAACAGACTTTTAAATAGGAGGAGGTTATCAATTCGACTGTATGATTTTTTCATGTTTTTTTTTAACTTCTGTTCGTAAGTTGTCTACTTCAAATCTTACAAGTCAAATTTTAACCTCTTCCCGTTAATTAAATGGCCTGAAATTTAAACCGTTAATGTAAACCCGATGGCAATGCAATATAATCTATGAGCTGAGCTGATGATGGAGTCAGAAGGTGGCGACAGGATCGCCGTTATACTTAACGTAGACCCAAGCAATAAGCAGATAATGACTGCTAAAAAGAAGGTCAGTTGGTAACAGGAACTTATGTGAAATACTTATGCTACAAGAGTGCACAACATTATGGGGCATTACGCTCCGGACACATTACGTTAAACAAGTTCGCGTTTTTAATGTGTAAGGTTCCGTCACCAAACTGTGCAGAATATAATGCAATGTAGTAGAAGACGTGTACCATATTCTAATGGAGTGCGTCCGAAACGAGCCCATAGGAAGACAAATTTTTGACGAGTCATTTTTGTTAATACATAGGCGGTTGTAATTATTGTTTGTTTGTAGGGCTTATTCCACCTAATTTGCATAATGCCTAATATACCAATACTCCTAGATTTCAAAAGGATATATATCCCAGAATGCCTAACTTTTTGTCTCATGACACCTTAATTTGAATACGGCTGAATTTTAAAATGTCTTATCCTCATAATGGACAAACTTCACAACAGCTTTATCGCAGGATACCGTATGTTCAAAACAACCAGGTACCAAAATACCTAAATTTTAAATAGGCTAGTTAACCTTCATGTATAATTTGATTTACTATCTCCTTTAGTGCTGAGCACTTACATTGAAGTACCAATATTATAAAGATAATGCAAACTATTTAGGCATTTTGAAACTGTCATTTTGGCATTCTGGAGTTTTCAGTTAAAGCTATTTTGTAATTTTGTCGTATCTGTGATTCGGCATTTTGAGGACAAGTACATTTCAATATTTACGCATTTCGGACATGAGACAATTTAGGTCAAAGTCATTATGACTCGGGTATTATGAGCCCATGGCAATTTGAAATTTAGTTAAATTAGTAAATTAGGTATTATAAAAATTAGGCGGAATAAGCCCTACTCGTCTCTCATCCATTGTCAGTTTAATTGGCTGCAGTAGGCTTAAGTAGAAGATAAGTTCGTTTAAAAATAATAATAATAGAGCGACATGGTCACAATAGTGGCCCAGCTCTTTACATAAATATTATAAAAAATATGGGACACGCAGCAATCAAGACTGACACAATCTTTAGCAAATCACGCCTGTCTTTTACAGTTGGAGCGCTCCCCTCTTCACTACGCCATGGGCGTCGAGAAGATGGAGTCCCTAAGCCGCGTGCTCATTCGTGCAGGTGCCAAGCGAGTGCTCAAAGACCTCAAGGGCCGACAACCTTCGTACTACTTCATGAACAAGTCGGACGTACTGCGGCTTAAAGAGGAGGAAGAGATTTATTGAAATGCGCTTGGATTTAGCGTTCATTTGAAACTTTGTGGTGGGCAAGGGTCATTTAGCAGGAGACGCTGTAAGCTGTACCGTACAAATATACATAACATTGGTCCGCTGATTATCAGACTTAGCCAGTGAGTTGCATGCTTGTGTCACATGTCCCAATGCATTGTGAGCATTCGTGGCTTGCGGCTACTACAAGCATTTCCCAAAGTATGCTCAGCAAGAAAATGGACAAAAGGATGGTCCATTTTTAGTTTTTGGAACACTCTCGACCAAGTGGTGAAAATGGGTGATTCCCATTTGTTCCATAGAACTAAGCGTTCTGAAACCTATAATAAAGTTTGCCAAAGTTAAATGTAAAATTCGTGGTATATGGAAAAATGGGGTCACCCGATTTTAGCTCTGAAAGTTTAACCGGAATTGACTTTTTTCAGTAACGAGATCGTACGTACTACAGTAATATGCTCGCATGTGTAATTTGCCTAAAAATAGTTAGGAAGGATTAAGTTATTTCATAAAGATTTTGCTTAATCAAAAATACTATTTTCTATGTTTTTAGAAAACTAAAAAACGTAAGTGACATCGCACATATAAATAAAATAGCACTTTTTTATAAATAAGTATTTTTGTAACTCCCATTATCTGTAACTTGATGGGACCCTGTGTAGTAGAAACTGTTAGAAATAAATTTCTTGTAATAAGAAAGTATTGGATTTTATTTTTATAAGTCATTACCAGATCCTAGCTAGACACCACAAGACAATGTAATTCTAAAAAATTGAAAATTTAATCTAAAATAAAGTACAATATCTAATAGTAAAATCTAGTAGAGCATTTGTTTGTGTAGGAATTCGTGATTGACGCGGGTTCAGCCGGGGCGGGGGTTCCGAGTCACGTCGGGGCCTGCCAGGGAATGGGGTTCACGTACATCTTGGACACGGAGCCGCGCATGCCTGGACAAAACCGTGTACAAAGAAAGAAAGAAATAAAGAAATAAGAAAATGTATTATTTAAGTCCAGTAGTAGTGTAGTAGTATGTAACCACACTAGGCTTGGCCTGTATCGTGGTAGTTGTGTAAGCGTAGGCGTGTATGTGTGTGTGTGTGTGTGTGTGTGTGTGTGTGTGAGTGTGTGTGTGTACAGGGAGATACCATGCCATGGCTAAGCAATTCAGTTTAGGTCGAGTGTAAGGGACAAAGCTATACAAGTTACACGGTGCTGCCTCTTTCTCTCACCCTAAAGTGAACTGAATAACTATGTCATGGTAACCGCCCAGGGCCTCTATTCAGGTGCGTTAAAACGATATCGTGTTTGGCACGTTAAAGAATCGTTTATGTCACAGTCGCCATTATTGTAAATGACATAAGAGTTATCAAAACGTTGACAATACGGAAACAGGTCAAAAACGATATCGTTATAACGCTGTTGAATAGAGGCCCAGGGCCGAGATTCTACACGTTAAAAACGATATCGTATATGACGTGTTTTCGTATTGTCAACGTTTTGATAACTCTTATGTCATTAACAATAATGGCGACTGGGACATAAATGTTTCTAAAACACGTCAAAAGCGATATCGTTATAACGCAGTAGAATAGAGGCCCAGGGCTGGGATTCTACACGGTAATAACGATATCGTATTTGACGTGTTTCCGTATTGTCAACTTTTTCATAACTCTTATGTCATTTACAATAATGGCGACTGTGACATAAACGATTCTAAAACACGCCAAACACGATATCGTTATAACGCAGTTGAATAGAGGCCCTGGGCCTATATTCAGGTGCGTTAAAACTTTATCGTGTTTGACTCGTTTAAGAATCGTTTATGTCACAGTCGCCATTATTGTAAATGACATAAGAGTTATCAAAACGTTGACAATACGGAAACACGTTAAATACGATATCGTTATAACGCAGTTGAATAGAGGCCCTGGACCTGTTTTAGAATAGTTTATGACTCGTTTACCATTACTGTCAAGTACATAAGAGTTAACAAAACGTTGACAATACGAAAACGCGTCAAAGACGATATTATATCGGTATAACCGTGTGTCGCAGTAGAATAGATTGGCTGGGATTCTACACGGTAATAACGATATCGTCTTTGACGTATTTCGTATGCTAACTCTTATGTACTTGAGAGTAATGACGGCCGAGTCAAGAACGATTTTAAAACACGTCAAACGCAATATCGTTCTAACGCAGTAGAATAGAGGCCCTGGTCAATCGCTTAGAAGGTTAGTTTGCGCCTTTTTTGACGCAAGAATATGCCGCTAAATATAGTTATAACTCGTAACGCCAAGAATAGCTAGCCAATATGCATCCTGCGAAAGTGAACTCGGTCTAAGATGGGATTATTAGCTTGACTACAAAAGTTCACATGTAGCGCTCACTAATCGGCCATCATATAACCTTGTAAGACCCGGTGTGCTATAGGAGGTACATAATCCAGGCAATTAAGTTTAAACTATTATTTTAACGACCATAAAGTTCATTTTGATTTGTTTCTAAAAATATTTAAGAGCAGAATTCAAATTCCCACTTACAAAAATCTCTCTGTTTATTATAATAATATGGTGGGCCTCACGAGGATGAGCAATGGACATGCAAGGGACACTTGCAGTGTTTTCCCTCCACATGAGTCCCATGCAACATGCGCCGACCACAACATTGTGAAGAAGTCGGCCGTATTCGATCGTGATTCGATTAGGTTAGTTTTGGCTACACGCTAGCCTAGTTAGGAGTGACCCTGCCTTCGAAGCTAGGGGCCCTGGGTTCAAATCCCGGTAAGGGCAGATATGTGTGTGATGAGCACGAGTATTTGTTCCTGAGCCTTGGATGTTTTCTATGTATTTAAGTATATATTTCTCTATATAAGTAAGTTTATCGTTGTCTAGTACCCATAGTATAAGCCTAGAGCTTAGTTTGGGACTAGGTCAATTTGTGTGACATTGTCCTGTGATTATTTATAGGTGAACGACGTAGTGTAAACAAGTCTGTTGGCTGCTTACGGCTAGCGCAGCGACATAAGGCGGGCAGGGTGTACACGGCGTAGTGTGTGTGTGTGTGTGTGAAGCATTAGTTTACGAAAAGAGGGTTCATCTCATTCAATTTAGTAAGCTGCAGCGCTGATTTTCAGCCAGCACCGAGTGTGACCGACGGACGGAACGTTGTACTAAATAGTAAATAAATGAAATGTAATTACTTATTATTAAACAAATAATACTCATACAGAGATATATTAAGGGAATTAAATAAAACCTTTACATAAACATACTTTAAAGAGAAAAGGTACCTACTTAGCTTAGCTAAGTATACAGCTTTGGCAATTCAAGAAATAAAACTCAAATTTAGAGAAAAAGAAAAAGTGCTGGATTGGAATTAGGATTTTTGAAGCGTCAACAAGTAACCCTTAAGCTTACGCTTAAGGTGTACCTGCTAGGCGCTCCTTGGATGGGAGGGGGGAGATCATTCCAGCACTTTATCCTATCCTATTAAAATTATTACCGTCTATTTATTACCGAGCCCATCGCGCGTCGCAGCACACTATCGGCTACGATCGCGTGTTGCGGAAGACGCCCGCTGCTTGGTAATATACACTTTAAATACTGTGTATGTATGTAATTGAATATTGTTTTAAGACTGTAAAATCCGTTCCGATCTGATGCGATGCGAGCTGTTTGGTGGAAATTATTAAGGGTCCATTCAAACAGACCGGCACGGAGAGCATCGGCTCTCTTCTTTTCACACAGACCGGAGCCGGTCAGCTCGTCTTAAAGCGTCTCCAACAAGCCCCCGATGGCGCGACCTTGGTTGGTGGCTCGTCGGAGCCTTGGAGTACCTCTAAGTTGTCAGGCTAGACGGTCGGCCGACCACGCTGCAGCGTCAGTGTGTTCAGAACTCGCGGATGGACAACACGCACTGCAGACGCACAAAATGGCACCTAGCCTTTCGAAATTTCAAAAAGTTCCCGTGGCTTTGGTACGTTTGTGTGTACAATCGCCCACACAGCTGAGTGACCAATGAAGATAAACAGAGAGAAACTGTCTTGGTCAGGCACATGAGATTCTTATGTAAAATCTATATTCATCTCTTTCTACATTTTCTCACTTCCGTCTTTAATGGGCAGTTAATTGTGTGGCTGTTTGTACTTACGAAAGAAAAAAAAAGAAAAGGATATGGATAAAACGCCGACTTAAAAAACGTCATTCGGTGAGTAATTTAAATCTGATGAATTTCAAGGCATTGTATGCATTGCAATCTCCAGTGTCATATAATTCATGTATAAGCTTCTTGAGTACAATACGTGCGCACGCGGCTTTTCCTCCGAGCTCCAAACGAACTGATTACGCGTTTGAACCGCGTCGGGCGGCCACGCGGTTCAAAACCGACAGCTCCGACCGCGGTCGACGACCAAGGGCGTCCGAGGGGCAAACGAAATTTTGCTGGAAACAACTGTTTCCACGGTCCGTGCCGACCAAGGTCCCTCGGTCGGAGAGGCGTGTAGGCGACCGTCTAGCAGACGCTTTATTATTTGACAAAAGAAGTGCACATGCAAAAATAAACCTTATTACGATGGACCAAAACGTGTTTCCAACGTGATAAAAATCTGCTTTCCTCTCTGAGCTGGTCTGTGAATGGACCCTTAAGGCCAGTGTACTTACTGAGCTCGCCCTGGTTGAGCGGCACGGGCAGCGGCTTGTTCTTGCTGGTGCGCAGCCAGTCGCGGTACGCGCGCTCGCCGTCCGACCGCTTGCGTTTATCCTCGATCGCCGCGCGCGCCGCCTTGCGCTCCTCGCGTGTCTTCATTGCTGTACGACAACAATGCTATGCCTTTTCAATGCCTTACGTCAAATACACGTCACTCACACGCCAAACATTATATTAAAAATTATTCAAGATGTAAGTTAATCAATACGAAATAACGTCTCTTTTAAACTGTATCTGGGACAATTATAAGTGTCGGTGGCGTTGTAGGCACGACAGCGCCTGACTACTTTAGGCGTCGTTGGCGTTCAAAAGGTTAACAGTGGAGGATTAGGATCATTGAGTTCTTTTAGGTAAGGTAGGGCGGAGCTATTGCAAATGCGTCATGTGAAGTTTTTTAGGGAATAAAACGTGTTAAAACTATTTTGCTCCCTAAAATATAAAAGGGGGCTTAAATTGTTCTAAAATGTTAAGTATTCCCTTCAATAAAGAAATGACTCGTTTACCCCTTAGTTGCAATAGACCCGCCCCACCTTATAGTCAACAAGCAACCTTTATAGTTTCGCCACGTCCATCTGCCATGTCTTTCCGCGGTTTAACTCGGAGACTCTTGGTACTACAAAGCTGTATTTGGCATAGTTATAGGTATATGTAGGTAAATTACGCTGACAAAGTTGTACAATCTCGATATTTTTTTCTGGTACCTACCACACAATACAAGTAAAGCAAAGGTAACTATTGTGTACCATGGTATACCTCTTGAAAATACGAGTAATTACGTAAGTACACGTTATTATTTTTTTAATTTGGGCTAACGTTTAGGAAATATTGAACTCGAAATGTGTAATTTTTGCTACGGGAGCGAGTTACGGGATAAACGCGCTTTCGGAGCCTTTAACTCTACAAGTTTTTAAACCCACCTTTCAATATCGTAATAACAGTTGATTTTATAACTGAATTGATATTAAGAGTTAGAGATGGGCCGAATACGGTCTTGGACGAATACAAATACTCGGCCGAACATTTGGTTCAGCTCTTGCCGAACCGAATATAGCCGAATCGCTAGAAACAGGTTTGGACAGGTCCGCTTTAATAAAACTTAATTAAAACAACTCTGGTTTGCTTAGAACGCTGAAATAGGATGTCATCTGACGAATTACGAAACAACCAACGCTTGTTATTTACTTTGTTTATTCGGGAAATATCCGGCAATGTAACCGAACTATTTGGCCGAATACAAACATTTAAAAACTTGCCGAATACCGAATACATTCGGCCTATCTCTAATTAAGAGCTTATAACAACATCATAATTACGATATAGAAGCATGGGCCTGCGGAGGAATAAATAAATAAAATAAATAAATATCAGGGGACAATCTCACACAAATGGACCCAGGGGGCAATTTTTGAAGCTCACCTGTCAAAATATTACTAACTTTAATATCAATTTGTTCAACGATTTAATCTTCGAGCGGGTCCACCTTTTGGATTTCATTTCATAACGCCTTTATCATATCAAATCCAAAAGGTGGGCCCGCTCGTAGCAAAAATAGATTTTAAAGTTAAGTAATTTTTCGTCAGTGAGCTTCAAAAATTGCCCCCAAACTAAGCTCTAGGTTTGTACTGTGTGTACATGTATGTGTATGTGTATGTGTATGTGTAATAGACAACGATAAACATACTTATATAGGGTTTTTTTTTTATCAGTGCACAAATTTTAACATATGATTTTGTATCTTTAATATAATATATTACGACAATAAAACGAGTTCAAAAAAAATATTTTTTATTTGCAAATTATCTCTCTGTTACTTTCTCGTGTAGACACAAAGTCACACTAGAAATGATGGCATGGGTTGTCAAGCCGTAGGTGTGCGATACACTGTATTTATATTCGAAATTTGAGATTTCTTGTACAGCTTATCAGACGAAAAGCCCCTCTACTACTGATATTCTAAATTTGAAATTTCATTGGTTAACTTACTTAACAACACTTCCCTCTCCTCGCACCCCTGCATTAGAGGGTCCATGAATATCGTTAAGTTAGTGGAATCATTGAATCGGCAATATCTCTAATATTTTTTAAGCTAGAGTAAAAATAACACAACATGTGTTATTGATTAACAATAGCGAAGCAAATATTAAAAAATTACCCTGTATAGAGAAATACATACTTAAATACATAGAAAACATCCAAGACTCAGGAACAAATATTCGCGCTCATCACACAAATATTTGCCCATACCGGGATTTGAACCCAGGACCGCTGGCTTCGGAGGCAGGGTCGCTCCCAACTAGGCCAACGTGTCGTCAAAAAGAATGAGCTCGAGGCTTACATTTAATATCATCCTCTTTCTTTCGTATCCACTCGGCCAGCTTGTCCTCCTTGGCGCGCTCGCGGCGCGCGCGCTCCTGCTCGCTGCGCTCGGCGTCCCGGCAGCGGCGCATGATCTCCTCGGCGCGCCGGCGCTCGGCCTGCGTGCGCTTGCGCTCCAACCACCGCCGGTACGACTCCTCGCGCTGCGCCATACTCGTCGTCGGCGCCGTTTGCTGCCTCTGTTTCTCTAAGCGGGCTTTATCTCGCTTCTACCAGATACATTAATATATTTTTCACTTCTCATGCTCTTAAAATGCTACTTAAATCTCTGCGAATCGGGACTAAAGCTCCTTATTAACAGGGCTCGGACAAGTCATCGCAGAAACTGATATGGACATGGGACAAGACTATTATAGAGTCGCGACTTAAGATTATTATTATCTAAAGCTGATATAATTATTATCGGAATTTATAATTTAACATTTGACCTTTTTAGTCGCATACCTGTCATGGATTTGTCAAAGTGGCTTGAAACAGTTTTGTGGTGACAATTTAAACAAATACAATTATTTGCTTAATTATGGTTATTTCTAAATATTTTAAATATGGTGCAAATAAATACAATTAATAAGTGGATTAAGGACTACCCCGAGCTCCGTTATCAGTAAAATGTCAAGGAAATATTGTGTACAGCATGTGACATTCGTATTAAACAGTTAAAATAAGATAATATTGATAAACATATTAGGTCAAAAAATCACAAATTGAAGACAGCTCCGCCAGAAATTTCTTATGAAACTTTTTGCATCGATTTGTTGATGTTCCTAATTTCTGTTAATATTCCATGGAATCAACTCAACAATTCACGCTTCAGGGCATTTTTCAAAAAGTATCTGTGGTGCCCGTGGGAAATACCTGATGCATCCTATATTAGGAAAAAAATCTAATTGAAAAATAAATGTAATTGAAAAATATAATTAAATAATATTGTACATAATGCGATTCTATTGATCTTGTTCTATTGCCGCCTTGCGATTGTTTTGCGATGACTTGTCCGAGCCCTGCTTATTAATCTATAGGGTTTTTTTTTATTATTTACTTTGGAAACCCCTAAACAACCAATCACGGTGTTAGTGAATGGAGGATTATCGCCATTTTCAGTGATTGTGTATGGACCATATTTTTGGGTGTCGAAATAACGTCTAACTGTGCAAATATATAAAAAAAAAGAATTTAATTTCGTGAAACACGATTAATTATTACGAATATACATACATACATACATAGCATCACGCCTTCATTCCCAGAGTGGGGTAGGCAGAGCTACAGAAATACCAACAACTCTAAAGACTTACTGATATTTCTGTAACCACATTTTGCACTAACAGGCTAAGAGGTTTACTAGTGTATTAGTGACAGGTTGCCTAACAGTACTACAAGCCCTTATTCCCTTAGTCGCCTCTTACGACATCCACGGGAAGACATGGAGTGGCACTATTCTAACCCGGCAACCACACGGGTTATTACGAATATGAATCTATTTAATCATATTAAGGCCGAACTCTTTTATTATGCGTGGTCCAATTACTTTTAAAATGGTTTCCAAGTTTGAATCTGTTGGCTAAATATGCAAGCATTTAAAACATGACTTTACAAAAAAACCACGGAACTTTTTTTTCCTATTTGTAATTTGAATAGATGTTCATAACTTGTATTGAGCGTACGTTGTTAAAAAACAATATTGTTTAGAACGTCGTTTTTTTCCTCGCATTCAAAGTGAAAAGTAGAGTGTTTAACGCGAGACTAAACAACCATAATGACACTCGAACTACAGCCACCCTCGCTCGCAAGCTCGCTCGCGTGGCTAAACATCTCGTGTCATTATGGCTTGTTTTAGTCCCTAGTTGAACAATCTACTAATAATGTCGGCTTCGTCAGATTTTTTTACTTGGGAACTAAAATGCATGAAGCGTTAAGTCTACCCCAGACCACGCACGATTTTTTCAGATGATTTTGGATTATTTTTGAATCCACCAAATTATCATACCAGAAGTTGCTAGAAAAACGTTGTACCCTAAAAAGAAGTAGAATTTTTCAGTAAAAATGCTATAGCTATTTTTAAGGTTTAAATGTTAAATTGACACCAAATATAGGAACCACATCTAATATTCATAGTAGTAGTTCATTAATTCATTCAAAAACGTAAAAAGAAGAGTTCGAAGACCCTCTCTTCGAACTTTTCTCCGATCTCAACTATAATGCTCTTCTCAAGATGCGCCAATAGTGACAGTTTTCTATGGCTTGACGTTTATTTCGGCGCATCTTGTGACTGGCATCTCAGCCAACATGAGTTTATTAACTGCCGTACTCAGAGACGTCTGTTAATTATAAAGTATGTTGTTGCTGTCACTTTCTTTTCCATAGAAATAGAATAAGACAACACGTCATTTACAAGCATTAAATTTAATTGTCAAGTCTGCGTGTGGCCGTTAATCGGACATCCAAATATCGATATGCTGGCTTTTGTTCGGACATTATAAACTCGAGTTTTGGTATTAGTTGTTAAAAAAACTTTGTACCTCGTTACTTTTTAGGGATATCGAACGAAAATCATCTAAAATCAGGGATTGCAAAACCGGTTTTATTGAATACCTGTATTTAAATTGTCAAATTATTACCGCTAAAAAAATAATACCTATATTCGAATTAGAGGTATTGTTGTCATTCCGCTTTTGTTTTTATCGCTATGTATACACTATTTACAGTATTAAATACCTGTATTCAATACCGCTATTCAATGCACCTGATAAAAAAGACGTCAATTTGACATTATTACTAAAGCATACCAAGTGTAACAGGGTACGTCACGCGATGACATTATTGTGCATGGCTGGTTAACTAGTGTCTACTAGAACCTGGATAAGTAAATTGATTGAGTGTATTTTGATTTACATAATAGATTTAAAAACTTTTACGAAAACAAATAAACAAGTATATTGACACTGACAGGTATTACCGGTAATGCTTTTTATGGGTAAAGTATCAAATAGAGGTATTGTTGTCAGTTGCCTAAACCGATCATGTACTCGAATACCGGTATTGATTATACCGCTAATCAGAGCTTTAGCGGTAAAAATAGTGAAATGCCATTATAACCGGTTATACCTCATTTTAAACCGGTACTCAGAATACCGGTAACGATCCCTGTCTAAAATTGACAACTTCAAAGGCCATCTACATTGTTTTTAATAAAATCGTAGTAAAACAGAGCAAAAGTGTCACGAAAAATCCTGATTAGTACTTCCTTGTAGCATCACATCGACTGCAATTCAGTGTTATAATAATAAACTCATCTTGGGTGAGATGCCCTTCACAAGATACGTCAAAGTAAACGTCAAACCATAGAAAACTGTCTTTTTTGACGCATCTTGAGACGAGCATTGCAGTCGAGATCAGTTTATTAATACGGACCTAAGTGCCGCAGACGCCACGTCGGACGTAAAATGTATGAAGCGTAGAGTAACTCACTGACAGTTGGGCGTCCACGACACGAACACCCGCCGTCATGTAAGGGTGAAGCCAGACGAGCGTAATTTTTTGAGTTCTCAGTCGCGTAATTTCTCCTGAATTCGGTTTCATACAAAACTACTGTTTTGTTCACACGGCCGGCGACGCAAAATGAGTTGGGCTTTTGTATACGCAGAAATTACGCGAATGAAAACTCTAAAAAAAATACGCTTGTCTGGCTTCACCCTAACAGGTGAAAAACGATTTGCACTCACTTCCTGTTCTTTACGCGCGACCCACTTTTCAAAAGCTTCCTTCTTTTTCGCCTCGCTGCGCTCCCGCTCGGCCTTGGCAGTCGTGGTCGTAGACATCGACGCGACCGACAGCCTGAAAGTGTCGGGTCCATCCTCCCTGTACGTCTGCTGATCACAATAATGCGGCGTGTCCTCGTTATCATCTTCGTAGCCCGTACATTGATCGACCAATCGGCAGGACTTTCGCTTGACGCTGCTGGAAGAGCTACTTGACACGCGCCCCGTGAGGAAAGGGGTAGAGTTACTCCGGTAGGAACTATGGGGATGCGGTGTAACGTCTACGCATGAGGAGTCCGTGTGTAGCGACGTCACTGAGTGCGAGGCTTCTACTTGCTCGACGTATATTGCAGCGTTTATGTAGCGAGTCTTGCTGTTTCGGGAGCCGAGGGACTCTGAGTCGCTGTGGTAATGGATGTTCTCCCCGGCGCCATCGAACACGTGGTTCGACGACTTCTCCGTCGGCTCGCACATGGACGGATTCCTGGCGCTGTCACCCATATACCTCTTTTCGACGACGTGCGCCATCTCTAAATTTCCTTTAAAAATCAAATTTCATATCCTTAACGCTTAATCGGGGATGTCGGCCGCGTTGTAAACAACGAAGCGAAAAATATAAACCTACGAAGTGTGTTAGAAACTAAACAAAAATACAATGATGTCTAAATATCTTACCCTGAAAGAAAGTCAACGTCAAAATGGAATGGTTCTAAAATCAAATGACACAATGTCTTAAGCCAATTGTACCTAAATACTGCACAAAGTATGTATAGGTACCTTGGTTTATATAAAACTGAAAAACCGGGCAAGAGCATGACGGACCATGCTCAGTGTAGGGTTCCGAAGCCGTTAAGTACTACAAACATAAAAATCGACAAGTAATAGCTAATTTTCTATTTAAAGTCAATTGATGCCGTCTTAGATAATTTTAATAGGTATAAACACTTTAATCGCCTGTATCCCCCGCCCGCCGTGTTAGCCCGTGTGGTTGCCGGGTTAGAATAGTGCCACTCCATGTCTTCCCGTGGATGTCGTAAGAGGCGACTCAGGGAATAAGGGCTTGCAACCTGTCACTAATACACTAGTAAACTTCTTGGCCTGATTGTGCAAAATGTGGTTACAGAATTATCAAACAAGTCTTTTTAGAGTTGTTGGTATTTCTGTAGCTCTGCCTACCCCACTCTGGGAATGAAGGCGTGATGTTATGTATGTGTATGTATGTATCGCCTGTATCTCAAGAACCAATGATGTCTACTTAGACGTGATAGTTTTCCTTTAAAATTCGTTATAATTATGCTGTTTCATTTAAGTTTTTTTTCGCTTTCGAAGGACACTTGAATCTAACAAAAATTTGCGCTTAAAAGCTTAATATTTCATAAACGGATTATTTAATCGAAAGACTTTTTGACAAATTCGTAATATTTTTGAAAGACCTATCCAACGACACGTTACGTGTAGGAGAGGTACCCATGTTTTTTTACATTTTTGTACCATTTTGTTGGCGTGATTATATTCAAGCCAAATTACGACTTTCTAGTACCTACTAAGAGTCTCTGCGCTAGGCTGCGGACGGACGGACATGTTTAAACCGTGGATTAGACGATCGCGGGACCCAGTAGCGACGATTTTACTTGTTGACATGACCACCCATGTGAAAATGGGCCTCGTCAATGCAAAAAATGCAATTTAGGGTACGAAATCTGTGCAACAATACAATTTTTTTTTGTGATACAATCACAAAAAAAAATCCGTTTGGTGAAATAATTTTCATTAATTTCTGGCACCAGTTGAATCCTGTAGGGATGAAAATTCAAATATGTTTTCAGTATTTCATGAACTGAGGACACTTCCGCACTGAAAGTCGTGGATTTTCTTGCAAACTCTGTTGCACACTCAATATGTTTTCCAGCTTCCGTGTGTGCCGGCTGGGGCCTGATCTCGGGGTATTTTGTGCCGAAGAAGTTTCTCGGAATCTTTGCACCCATGACCGAATAAATTTAACACTCGGCCCGTCACTTACAGGACGAATATGACAAGAGAAACGGAAGAACAAGGGAAACGTTAGCTTTAAAAAGCCCTTCAACTGCATAAGAAGGGTGGCGTTCTGAGCATTGAGATATGATGAAAATAAAATCCGCAATATTGAACAGTGTATTCCCGCCAAATGTCAAAAATCATGTTTTTTTTTAATTATAAAATGACTTAGAGAATAGAAATCTGCCACCGGACACCCTGTAGGTATAATCCTTACCAATACATGTTCTATCTATCTATCTAATGTAGGCGTCGTTTAAGAAGGCTTTCGAGCCAACCCCTAAAGGGATGAAAGGCCGGTGGCGTTGTAAGCACGACAGCTAATGACTAATTTAGACGTCGTTGGCGTTCAAAGGGTTAAAAAGGTTGAATATTATATTCATCACCATCAGTGATCCGATTTCCGGATGCAATTCGCGGGATGTCGAGTCGTAATCTTAATATGGATGCGACCCTAATCCCGATACCGTGTTCGTATAAAAAATGCTGTTGGTTATTTACGTATTATTTATAATTTAAATATACAGCGAGAATTATAAACTGCAGCCTTTTTTACATTTTACAACCAATAGAATATGTTCATATTGTTATGAAGACCTATGTATGTTATTACCTATTTTTGTTCTTATAGTCGTGATTCTCTTTACGATTTTTTTAAAGTAAGTATGTACTTATTACTAAATTAATCTGCCAAGATTATTGTTTAAGACAAATACTAAAATGTTTTTCTAATTAATGTATTAACATTTATTTCAAAAGTTGATCTGTATTTCTAAATTGTATTTATTTTAAATAAAAAAAAAACATTTTCCTCCAACAATAATATTAGTACCGGAATCCGGGACATGTCCATATTAGCATAATGTTTGAGGCCATTCACCCCGTGTTGCACCGGGAAATCCGATCACTGATCATCACCATCGTATTGTTTGCCAGAATGGTAATTTTGAAGGTGCTTTTCCCCCGGAGACACGGGCAGATTATTTAATTGGAGTGCATTGAATTGCATATTTTTTTACGAATTTGTGGTGGTATTGTTTGCATTAAATCTTAATAATTTGCCTCCTATAATCACTCTGTTCTCCTCTTCATCCTATTTGGTCGAAACTCCATCCTGGCGTCGCAGGCTGAATTCAGTCGCATTCATTCCGTATGCCTCCATAATAAGCGAGTCTCATAAATAAATGTTTTTCTTTAAACAAGCAAACAAATAAACCCAGTAAACCTAGTGGACGCTCAGCTTACTTTTCTGAACTCTTACCTTTTGTCTCCAAGTCAATTATTTTTTATCAGAAAATACATTCATGTTCCTACCGAAAAATTCTAAACTAAAGGGATGGCACCTTGGCACTCAAGAGGCCTCAACATCCGCATGGCGCGATGCCAACGCATCGAAAAATTTCGCGCCCTGCAGTATACGCACTTCCGTCATACGCACTCAGGTGGTTTACTCTGAAAACTTTCAAAGCTTTACCTCTTTTACTGCAGTTATGACGTGATCGGAAAAAGGGACAGGACAGGGATAACATCGAATTCGATAACGGCCGAACCCTATATTCAAACCGCGGACAACCCGAAGTAAGAATTATCTATCAGCGGTTTGAATATAGGGTTCGGCCGTTAGAGATTAAACACAATTATTATGTTAAATAGCATATTCGCAAAACATCATATTCGCAAAACATAATATTCGCAAAAGACGATATTCGCAAAACACGTTATTAGCAAAACATGATTTTCGCAAAACATCATTATTAACAAGACATCAATTAGACAGCTCCTATTTCTGGGTGGTTTGGCCCTCCGGGCCTGATGCAAGAATAACATAACCTAAACCTACCTACGATTCTGTAACCTAATTCCACTATTTGCAAATATCATGTTTTGCGAATATCGTGTTTTGCGAATATCATGTTTTACTAATATCATGGTTTGCGAATATGATATTCTGCGAAGTATGGATTAAACACGCCGGCTTAGCGTTATTAAAACAAAAAGCCTTTTAAAAGCCCTGTTGATATTTAAAGATTTATTTTGTCTCTGTCATAACTGCAGGGCCTACTTATATTCAGGTGCGTTAAAACGATATCGTGTTTGACTCGTTTAAGAATCGTTTATGTCACAGTCGCCATTATTGTAAATGACATAAGAGTTATCAAAACGTTGACAATACGGAAACACGTCAAATACGATATCGTTATAACGCAGTTGAATAGAGGCCCAAGGTAAAAACCTCTCTTAATTAACTAATAAATCAAATTTATCACTACATTTTCAAGAAGAACTTTTTTTTTATCTCAAAAACTACACAGCGTATCGTGTTCAAAACAATTTTGGTTAGAAGTATTTCGTATGTTCTACTACTGTAATTTTTATTAGAATGTTCTATTTAACAGTTCAAAAGCTACCCACCCGGACAGAATTTTTACGACTTTAGAAGCGTATATCTCGCCAACTGTTCACTTACGTAAAAAAGTCACTTAAAAACCTCTGTATCATTTCGGAAGCCCTATCTAAAAATACCCAACACGCTGATGTAAGTCAAAAAAAAAATTTTCGTCCCCTAGTTACATGTATGGAGTGCCCCCCTAAATATTTTTTTTTTCAATTTTACTACATCATTGTATAGCGGTTCATAGAATACATCTATCCTTCAAATTTCATTTATATAGTGCCAATAGGCTCTGAGTAAAATGGCTGAGACATGAAATTATAAGGGTTCCGTTTTTGCAATTCGGCTCCGGAACCCTAAAAAATGGTTTCAACTCGAATTCACCTTTACAACTCGGTGACGATATCAGTCAAGTCAATGTCAACGTGTTAAGAAATTTTAGTACCAAATAGGAGTTTTCCAAAAAAGTACCTACCTATAGTTAAGGACCCTAATAAATCAATAGGCGGTATTTAAAATTAAATAAGCATAGCAGATTCAAACCTCTTCTGTTAGTAATATGGTTGAACTTGCTACAGTTTTGTCTGAGATGCCACTATTTCTCTTAAAGCAGTAATAGTTAATTTTCGTGACGTAATGGAAAAGTAACCGTTGTAAATATTACACTTAACTTTAGGTATTTTCATGGAAATCGCCCATATGCGGACACGAGGCGCTGTCTTCAATCGCAGTTTTTCTTGATGGCGTTTCTTTAACCCCGTGAGACCCGGTGTGCAATAGGAGGTACAGAATCAAGGCAATTTAGTTTAAACTATATTTTATTTCATTTAAATTTGAAAAGTCACAATATAAGAGCAAAGGTTTGTAGTATCGTGGGCCTCATGCATGAGGTTGATGCTACTTCTTCGATAGCAGGAAGAACTACGTGTTCAAGATGGAGGAATAGAGTTAAAGTAATAAAAGAACAAAAAAAAACACATGTACATAGAAATGTTTCATTTTTATTGGTATCGGGTACATATATTTCAATTATATTGACTTCAGCCAAATGATATCACTGTGTGCTGGGTCGTGTCCACATGAATCTTATTTATTAATAACACAGCACTTCAAATGAAATTCCAACAAACATTTCATTCAACTTACAGTATAGGTGATGATCTATTCAATCTCGAATGTATGGTATGGAGCAATGCACTTAAGTTTTCATAAAATAAACTATTGAAAGGGTGATCGAACACAAGGTAAAACTCGTAGGCTTAAGCAACACCGCACCCTGGTTTTATACCATCGTCGGTACGAAATCGCTTCACTTAAAAATACTAAATGGTTAATTAATACAGTGATCAGACAGAAATGCCTATCTGTAAAACTACAGTATCACTAAAGCTCTATTCTTCACTCACTAGACCAGCATCGAATAATACATAGAATTATATCAGAAACTTGCATTAGATTATTATAAATTATCACATTTTCAAAGTGGAGGAATTAATTTAATTCGAAATCATATAAATATACATCATAAATTACTGTCAATTTACAAAAATCATATTGTTATAATAATGGTGGAAGTGATGATCTAGTGAATTAAAAATAAAATGGCATTTATTCCAAGTACAGATAATCCGAACATTATAATTATGTTCATTCGCCTTAAAGCCGTTAAATTACAATATTCTACTGAGATAATTGTCTTTTTCTATTACATCTTGTCATGGCCAAAAATTGAGCGGTAAAGAATGAGATACAGGGATCCCGCTCCACTTTGTAATAGCCAACTTGCTGCTATATTGTTACATTTCTGACGTTACGATAACTTATTCACTTGTCAGCAGGGCTCGGAACCGGTTTAAAAAATACCGGATAATACCGGTTTATTTTGGTTTTGCTCCGAACTTTTCCAGGGAACGCGAACGTTTTGAGAACATTATTTTAAACTTAATTAACCGGTTTAATCCACGAGCAGCGAGTTGAGACACCAAAAGTTTTGCACTGAATACTACACTAATTGGTGCGTGACGTGCGTCTGGTTAAACCGGTTTAATTAGCTCTATACTGGTTAATTCGACAAGAAATTAATACAATGGTTTCTTTAAAAACCAATTTATGCGTACGGAACCTAAATGAAAAGGTTTTGCGGCAAGTACATGATAACTGTTTGAAAATTTTACCGGTATCCGAGCCCTGCTTGTCAGTAAGAGCTACCTACTATAACATCAACAAATTGATATAGGATCAAGACTGACTAAAACCAATTTGAATAAACCGACAGCTGCCTTAAGGTTTGAACGAACTGAACTAATGTCTTTAATTTGAATTTAAGTAGTGTTGTAAACATACCGATTATCTTCAGAATAAATGCCCAGCTTTATGTAAACCATTGGATTCACAAGTTTAATAATAAGTCTGGCGACCAAGACGACTAGTATAGCGACTCGGTGTTGGAGGATCTTGGCTTTTTGATCTTCTCGAGGTTCTTGATGACGATGTCGTGCAGCGAGCAGTAGCGGTTGCGGATCTCGCACATCACCAGCCACAGCGACAGGTATTCCTTCTCGTCCAGTTCCTGGAAGGTATCGGTTAAAGTCACAACCTACACTACTTTAAAAAAACCACGTACAAGATCGTAGATCACGAAATATGATATACGAGGTTTTTTTAAAACAGTCACCTTTCCCTATAAATATGCGTACGCTGCCCGTCCGTCCTGACTAAAGACCTCTTGCATCTTTGCCTTTACCTAGTAAGTACAGTCAGCAGCAAAAGTAGCTACCCAACCGTAGAGCTCAAATTGATCTGCACTCGACTCTATTGTCAAGAGAATACGTCGTGACTAGATCTTTTTGAGCATGTTATTCTGCTTAATACTTTTAATGCTGACTGTACTTACTTTGTATTTAAAGGGGAGCTCAAATACGTGTGAAATTATTGGCTCAGTACCGAATCGTCTATGTAGCCGAGAAGTTGCCACTTTTTTCCGTTCAGACTTCACGAAGGATATTTGACTATGACATATACATCCTGTATTCGTTTGTAAAACAAAAACCGGGCAAGAGCATGTCGGACCATGCTCAGTGTAGGGTTCCGATGCAGTTAAGTACTGCAAACATAAAAATTAACAAGTAATAACAAATTTTCTATTTAAAGACAATTGGTGCAGTCTTAGACGATTTTAGTAGGTATAAACACTTTAATCGCCTGTATCTCAAGAAACAATGATGTCTACTTAGTCATGATAGTTTTCCTTTAAAATTGGTTATATATTCTTTCATTTAAGACAGTAATAAGTGCGCCACTAGACTCTCGGCGGCCTCTAAATCCTTTTCCAGGCCGCACCAATCTAGATGGTTTAATATGGAATGTAATACATATCCAAGTTATTTACATGTTTTTTTTTCACGTTAAGGAGAATGCACACGAGCACTCAGTCCACCTGATGGTAAGTGGAATCTGAGACCCATAGACATTTGAATTCTCAAGACTATAATCCTAAGACCTCAAATGCGTTGCCAACCCTGAGGACTAACATTGAATGCCCACACCGGAACACAACAATGCATATATTCAATCAGATTAGAACCCTAAACTAACGTGCTAAGGTTGTAATTGTAACTAAACCTATATGGTTAATATAGAGAGCCTCTGCCTGCTAAAGGGTTCAACAGATTTTTTGCATAGAAGGAAACCAATGAAGTATACTCACTCTTACAGCTCTTCTGTAGTCATCAATGTGTGGATATTTAGCAACTTTGGACACGATCTTTGCCCTCGAGATAAAGTACCGTGAGATTTGGTCGAAGAACGCCGCCGCCTCCGATTCCACCGACTGGATCTCGGCGAGCGTATCTTCCTGTATTGAAACACCGAAATTGTTCCCGTCCTCAATTTTGGGAATCATGAATGAGATCCACATTTTCAACTGGAATAAATTAGAAACATGTGGTTAGATTTTTAAAGATACGATTTTTTAGACCCGCTCTCGCTTTGCTTATGTCAGTTTTTTGTAACACCCGTACATAAAACAGAATTTATTACGTAAAAACTTTATGTGAAAAAATATCTACCTGATAGTGGAAACTGCATTAAAATCCGTTGCGTTGTTTAGGAGTTAGCAGACAGACAGAGAGACAGAGAGACGCGGAAAGCAACTTTGTATTATACTATGTAAAGATTATATGTGACTTTTGATTTTATGTGATTGTATGTATAAAAAAACTTTTCGTGAAAAAAAATCTAACTGATAGTAAAAACCGCCACAAAATCCCAATCAAATAAAATAAAATCCCTACCGCACACTCGACACTCTGGAGGCCCTCAATACTACGGATGGCAATCCTTTTTGAAGATACTAAAACTAGGCATTTCTTTTTGTCCGGCAAGCGAAACGGTTAAGGCAACGCCAGTGAGTGAGTTTGCTTAAACGGAACGGCTTAAAAAAGTTGTAATAGGAGGTCAGTCTTTGCTAGTTAATTTCTTCAAATCAAAGTAGTACTGTTTTACATCATTTTCTATGTCAAGTTTAAACAGGGATTGCAAAACCGGTTTTATTGAATACCTGTATTTAAATTGTCAAATTATTACCGCTAAAAAAATAATACCTATATTCGAATTAGAGGTATTGTTGTCATTCCGCTTTTGTTTTTATCGCTATGTATACACTATTTACAATATTAAATACCGGTATTCAATACCGCTATTCAATGCACCTGATAAAAAAGACGTCAATTTGACATTATTACTAAAGCATACCAAGTGTAACAGGGTACGTCACGCGATGACATTATTGTGCATGGCTGGTTAACTAGTGTCTACTAGAACCTGGATAAGTAAATTGATTGTGTGTATTTTGATTTACATAATAGATTTAAAAACTTTTACGAAAACAAATAAACAAGTATATTGACACTGACAGGTATTACCGGTAATGCTTTTTATGAGTAAAGTATCAAATAGAGGTATTGTTGTCAGTTGCCTAAACCGATCATGTACTCGAATACCGGTATTGATTATACCGCTAATCAGAGCTTTAGCGGTAAAAAGAGTGAAATGCCATTATAACCGGTTATACCTCATTTTAAACCGGTATTCAGAATACCGGTAACGATCCCTGAGTTTAAATTTATACAATCCTTTTCGGTCATGGTGTTTACAACAGCTGAATTGAAATGAATATACATCAGTTAGGGTAACACTTCTATATTCCATTCTTTAGCATATACAAACATTCAGATAACTTGTTCAGACCAGTTAAGCATGTCCCTTATTTTTAGGTAATGACATCACAGCATTTCACATGTTTACACAATGTTTTGCACCATATTGTGATACTAAGTGAACTTATTAATCGGGTCTATATTGTCTGTCATATAATTTAAGATCTGTTTTCTAAAGTCGATCCGTAACGTATTTCATCATACTTATTGTTAGTCATATCATAATGTCATAATATAAGAAAGTATAATTTGCAGTTCCGATTTTCACGAGTCATATTTGTCGAAAGTCATAAAAATATATTCATAAATTTTACATACATACAACATACAACATTCCCAGAGTGGGGTAGGCAGCACTACAGAAGTACCAATAACTCTAAAAATACTTGTTGATAATTCTGTAACTACATGTGCAAGTAGGCTAAGATGTTTACCAGTGTAATATTAGTGACAGGTTGCAAGCCCATCGCCTAACTGTACTACAAGCCCTTATTCCCTTAGTCGTCTCTTACATCCACGGGAAGACATGAAGTGGCACTATTCTAAACCGGCAACCACACGGCATCATAACTTGTAATATCGCAAAATATCACATTTCATATGGTTAATGGTAATAATTACCGGTCATAGCCATTATATAACATTATAGATGTCAAATTTATAACTTTAGAATAATGTATAAAATTATGGATAATTAACGTTAAAGGCGTTATGCTTTCCAATTTTTATGACTATCAATGCTTATGTATGACCTTTAATAGCATGGAAATCAATTTCTGACTCTCAAAAACAATAATTTTATGGGTGACAAAGGGATTTCTTATTTTATTAACCACATATGCGAACGAATTCATAGTAAATCACTTGTTTTTATAAGAGATTCCGTTTCATACTTTATTTACATAGTGGATTTAAATATACTACCATAAATCAAGTTTTTGCAAAAAAAATACAACTGAAAACTCAGTTATATAACACTAGCTGTTGCAAGCGTTTCTCCGTGTCGAAGTCGATTATCTCTATTTCACTGGGAACTGTCCAATTTTCCAAGATAAAAAGTACCCTAATTCCTTCCCCGGGTTTCATGCTATCTCCATGCAAATCCTACTAATATTATAAACGCGAAAGTTTGTAAGTATGGATGTTTGTTACTCTTTTAGTTTTGCAAAAACTACTGGACGGATTTTGGTGAAATTTGGAATGCAAACAGCTTATACCTTGGATTAACACATAGGGTACCTTTCCTATCGCTATTCCCTCGGGAACTGATTTATACGCGTACCAAGTCGCGGGCGGACACTAGTTTACAATAAAAAAATCTCTCTAGCCGTGAAAGCTAGCTGTGAAAGCGTTAAAAACAGTTACTTTCAGTGTTTAAATTGAATTAATAGTTTAGCTTTAGTCAATCTCAAACTTACAACCTCGTGAGCCCCGGTGTCTTATAGAAGGACCATAATCAATATAGTTTATACTTTACTTTAGTAAGTATAAATATAATTTTTATTTGTATCAAAGTTAAGAACGGCATTTAAAACTAATGGTAATTGAACTTTATTTCCGTGATGTTAGCTTAAAATTCCCACTTACGAAAATCACCGTTTTTTTGATGTGGTGGGGGTCACGAGGATAAAGAAAAAGATGTAATAAGTGTTCATTTTAAGCTACTATTGAAAACCCAGTTGGTTGATGTAATTTAAAACTCTGAATTTATTACTAGGTTTTCAAGTTAATTAAGTAATTTGTTTATTTTTCCTGTATATAAGAGGATAGTTGAACTGGTTTCCTTAACACATAAACACATTGCTAGAAAAGAAATCAGTAGCAGTCCACATATTTGAAAATGTCACTTGGACATAAAAAAAAAGATGTTTATTCATTAAGAAGGCACAGGCACTTTTACACATCAAACTTGTACATACAGAAAAGTTAATAGTAGGACCAGGAGGGTTATCATGACATAGCAATGCAGTTCTGTTTACGCTCAGAGAAAAGGACAGAGCTATGACAGTTATGTAGCTCTGTCCTTTTCTCTGAGCGTGAACAGAACTGCATTGTTATGTCATGATAACCCTCCTGGTCCTACTATTAACTTTTCTGTATTGTTCTTATTTAATTGACAACATCGCTTGGCAGGATATGATATAGAACAAAGTGCTGAAGTAATTATCACGTTTGATTCACTTTAAAATCTATGAGCCATGATAGTAAACTAACAGCATTCCCACAGTCATAACAACAGTCTCTTTCTGAATCCTTTTTCTAGAAAGAGAGTTCCGCTTGTAATTTGCAACTTGTAGCTTTGTGAAACGGGCTACAGGCATCTAAAAACATGCATCTCACACGAGATCACTTTAATAAAATGGCAATGATTATGTTAATTTAGCCTAAGACTTACAAGATTGGAGTCCTCCACAAGCTCTCGAATGTGCGGCTTGACAAGATGAATGAGTTCACTGAGAGGCTTGTTACATGGAACGGATCCATTTGGCAGTGCGTAGACCCGCGTGCCATCAATAGTCGTGTTGCTTGAGACATCGGATGAGTCCACTCGTGGGCGCTTTGCATTTGGTTCATTTGGGGCTACAGTTGGTGTTATTGGTACTGGAATGTTTAAGTCCTGAAAAAAATTATATATTCTTCTACATTGAATGGTAACATTAATAGGTTAAATATTTAACAATTAATTAAATTTATTTATTGAAATATCTTAAGTAATGTTATATGGATCCACATGTCTTAAAGCAATCCAACTAATATTATAAATGTGAAAGTTTTGATGAATGGATGTTTGTTACTCAATCATGCCAGAATGGCTAAATTGATCTGAATGCACGGAAAGACCACAGAAGTCCTGGAAAAATGGACACCACTGCTGTTCAAGTCGCCGTTATCATTCGCCTTCTGCAAGAGGGCCGCAGTTAACAATCAGTAGCTAAAGAGCTGAATTTGGTACAGTGTACAGTTTGTAGAGTCTACCATAGGTTCAGACAAGGGCTTTACTTCAAGGCTAAGAACGGTGCACTTCGGAGAGGGACGATCGGTTCATCGTGACAACAACCTTACGAGATCGTCACCACACAGCTGTTGCTGTCCAACAGCGGCTCGAAGAAGCAAGAGGAGTGGCAGTCAGCAAGTGGACAGTGAGGAGAAGACTAAAGACAGCCAACGTGACACCAAAAAGGCCTGCTACAGGGCCCAAATTGCTGCCTCAGCAAAGTGAAGCACGACGTCTGTTTACCCAAAATCACCAAAACTGGACAATTGAGCAGTGGACCCCAGTTCTCTTCTCAAACGAGTGCAGGATGTGTCCTTATGCCCCTTGTCATACCGAAAGGGCCACCTCAGCGTACCTTCGCGAGGTGGGGATCGACACCATGGACTGGCCATGGACAGCAATGAGCCCCGACCTAAACCCTATTGAGCACATGTGGGACATCCTGAAAAGAAGGGTTAGGCAGCAGAATCCTGCCCCGTCCCATGTGGAGGAGCTGAAGGAAGTTTTGGTGGAGGAGTGGAAAGCCATCCCGCAAGATTACGTGAAAACCCTAATAAAATCAATGAAAAATCGATAAGATTGTGTGAGGAGGGCTAGGGGAAGGAATACCAAGTACTGATGTATAATTTTATTTTTGTAATAAATACCTTTAATGATTAAAATGCTTACGAGGGTCAAACTAAAAGTTTCGGGAATAGAAAAAATATGCAGTTAAATTGAATAAAAGTATTTTTATTGTTTTTCAAAGTATTCTTCTTTGTATTTTATGCACTTTTTCATGCGATCAAACCAGTCATTAAAGTTACTTATTGGCACTTATTGAAGTCTGAAGTAGGGGTCGACAAAATGGCCATTTTAAAAGCCTCCACTGCTGCTTCCGGCGTCTGAAACCGCTGACCACGCAACTTATCCTTAATTTTGGGGAATGTGAAAAGTCATTGGGGCTTAAGTCGGGGCTGTATGGAGGATGGTCCAGTAATTCGATTTTTTCACCGTCCAGGTACTGTTGTTTTCCGAGCGGTGTGAGGGCTGGCATTGGCGAGGTGAAGGATAATGCAGCGACTAGGGTTTTTTTGTCGGTGTTCAGCAAAGATACACGGCAAACAAATAGTGGTGTACCAATCGGCATTGACCATTGTACGATCTTCAAGGGGAATAGTAGCCACGTGACCCGATTTGGAGACAAACGTAGCCACCATCTTTTTGGCCGTGCTGCGAGAACGAATAACTTTTGTCAGCTTGAGCTCATCTTCATAGACCCATACTCGAGATTGGTTTTTATTTTCGGGCTCATATGCATATATCCAACACTCGTCACCGGATACAATGCTAAAAAGTGCATTTGAGCTTCCTCTGTTGAATTTATTCAAAGTTCTGAGGCACCAATTGACACGAGTCATTTTCTGCTCCTCAGACAATAAGTGAGGGATCCAACGGGAAAACAACTTTTGCACGCCTAATTGTTCCTGTAAAATGATTTGTATCTGACTCATTCCAATGCCCTAACACTCTTGATAACTGAAACTCTCCCGATATGACACATGTCGGTCTTCCTTTATCAGCTGACGCATAGCATGTGCAGCATCGACGTTTGCTTGCGTGACTGCCGATTTTGGTCGACCTTCACGCACGTCGTCCGTGAGGGATAGACGGCCACGCATACCACCTGTATATTGTCGTCTTTGAAGGTGCTTCATTACTAAAAGCAACAATCATCCGGTCTCCACATTGTTTTTGTGATAATCCACTTTTAAAGTCGTAATAAATCATAGCTCTTGAGTTTTCACGGGACAATTCCATTTTCAGCAGCGACTCGACTATTTCAAAAAACAATTGGAACAAAACCATCACTTTTTTTCTATGTGGCCAGTGTGTTAAAATAATGAAACTTTAGAGATTATAAAAAGATATGAAATGTGTCAAAAATATGTTTCTAAGTATTAGATTCCCGAAACTTTCAGTGCAGCCCTCGTATCATTCTTAGTTTTCATAATCCCTTTTTGAAGCGTTTTTTTACCATTTTCTGAATTCAGAGCATATTTCAGGCTTAGGACTTGAAATTACATTGAAATAACGCGTTTTCTATTGCGTTACATTATCAGCTTTCATTTGGTATTACCATTTTTAAATTCGAGTAAAGATGTACAAAGATATTGAGTGAACATGGAAAAATGCTAAGTGATGCAATTGTTTTGCTCGCGAGTGTAGTTTCATGGGTTACTTTTTATACCAAAAAAAATTGACCATTGATGGCGATTAACGACTTCTAAGCGTACAGAGTCACGGAAAACAACTAGTAATTAATATTAAATGAGTACAGCCTCAATTAAGATTTAGTTTAATAAGGTCATTACAAAAAACTACTAAAATCGAAATAATACACGTTACATGATTAATACCAAATGTATAATTATTTACCTGATGGACATCTGCAAAATCGCGATTTTGGAAATTTGGCGTTTCCAAAAGTTCGTTCAATTTCACAATTTTTTCGGGAAAGCCCTTTATTATTAGGTGCTCGGCTTTCTGCTTAAGAGAATCCTTATAGTCCTGCACCTGAAAGAATGTCAGTAAACGTTAAGCAATCAAACCAGCGGCCGAAACCGTCTTCGGAGAGACAGACTCAACCATACCGACGATCGCGGGTTGAGGTTATGTTGACTTCAACAAATTATACCCCAGTACACTCCTCATAAAAAAACTAGAACTCCAAAGGACTATTGCTAAGTTATACAGATGCAAGCAAGATCCAGAGACACTACGGTTATAATTAGACGTACTTTACACGTAAAGTGTAAGGTCACGCACACTTCATTGTTCGTAACTCGTGTCCACTAAATATCAAAGGTAAGTGGAGTATTTTACCTTTTTAGCGACGTCCGTCATTATTTTAACGGTACTTTTATTAGATAATGTACTAATTAGATTCACTTATTGTATCTAGAAGAGCAGAAATTCACTAAACTCGATAGCTATTCAACAACTCGTCAGTAGAAACACTAGAAACCGTGAATTAAAATGGGATTGATATTACGCTGCGTTCAAATAATATAATGAGTAATCCTACCGATTGTAGCAGCAGGTCTAATTCTGGACTAGCTTCCATTATGAAAATATTGAATAATTGTACTTGATACGTTCCAATAACATGTATTTTTTTAACTTTTTAATTTTGTTTGTGGAGTTTAATATCTTTTCCTTGATTACTATGTTCACGAAAAAGTTTTAAATTGTATTTTGAACGCGACTAATACTTGGTAAGATTTATCAACTTGCGGCGTTTTAAAATGCTACTTAAATTGATAGCGGTGTTGCCAGAAACGAATTACAATTTCTATATTGACAGCTGTCATGCCTGTCATGAGTGAAAACGTTATGTTCACGTGTGTAACGTGTGTTGCTGTTGTGTTAACATTGCACTAAATAATTACACCTGATTTTATTTTATTTGAATTATATTCCCGATGTCTAATTTTAAATTTAACTTTTCCAACAATGAAATCGAAACAAAAAAAGGTAACTGTAAAGTCAATTAGGAGAAAATTATTACTAAACAATGTCCTAAGTCAGGCAAAACAAGATCTCTACAGGGATCGTGTTTTGCCTGACTGTTGAGATTTGTCTCAACAGTGAATTAGTACTTATTACTTACTATTTCAACAATCTAAATGAGTTAGAATGAAACTATTGTTCTTAAAGTAGTAGTGAGTTTTACAAAAATATCTATAGTTATTAAATAAAGTTAGAATATTTATTTTGAGGAATATTTCATGTAAAAAATGTGTTTTAGAAGAAGAAAATTGTAGCGACGAAATTATATGGTTTGAATGTGAACAAATATTGCCAAATATACAAATAGAAGATATTCATAATCATTTGACCCATGCCAGAATGTTCAGCTGTGGAGATGTGGAAATTGGACATGTTGTACCTTCGGAAGCTCTAACTAACATGTATGCAGGAGACAGTAAATGTAGCAATGCTGTTACATTAGCAGAGAAGGAACATAGTGATTTGTTGGCTGGGAAATATGAAGGTAGCTTTTTCATTTTAGTCTTAATAATCTAACAATAGACAGTTATATATTACTGGCAACACACACATGTCTGCTAGTTTTTTTTCTTCATAGTTGTAATTATATTATTATTATTAATATGAAATTCAGAACCATTCAAAACTAGTCCTCAAATACAAGCTAAAATGTGTCTTGTTATAATTAATAATTTTGTTTTAGGGGGTCTAAAAATTTGGGAATGTACCTATGATTTGATTGAATATCTTGAAGATCATAGTGAAATTAGCTTCCAAAACAAACGGGTATTGGACCTTGGATGTGGTGCTGGGATTCTTGGTGTTTATGCTTTCTTAAAAGAATCATTGAATGTAACCTTCCAGGACTACGTAAGTTATATTATAAAATAGAAAATAATTGCATTTACAGTTTTAGGTGCATACTAGAATTTAAATGTTATGCTGGCAATTGACTTTGCAGTATTTGTGGACTGTTCTTACATCTCTTTATGTTTGACAAATGAATGGAAGAGAAGCTACTACAATACTTGACAAAAAACAACCAATTGTTTTGAGAGCATTACTTAAACCAATTTCATTGAAATTATACTTCTCTTTCTTTAATAAAACTGAAATTATTTCACAGAACAAGGAGATTCTTGAATGTGTGACAATACCAAATGTTTTACTCAATATTGAAGAAGATGAGAGAAAAAAGGACATAAGCCAGTGCCAATTTTATTCTGGTGACTGGGACTCATTTAATAACAAACTGACAGATGTAGAAGTTTTTGACATTATATTGACTTCAGAAACTCTTTATAATACCAGTAATTATGATAAGCTAATTGATCTCTTTTTAAAACGGCTGAGTAAAGATGGAGAAGTGTATGTAGCTGCGAAGACTTGTTACTTTGGAGTAGGTGGTGGAACTCGGCAGTTCGAGGCAGCTATTCAGAAGAACAGCCACTTGGAAAGCAAAGTGTGTTGGAAGAGTACAGGTGGAATACAGAGGGAGATACTAAAAGTGACGAAAAAAGTACGACAATATATTTAATTTATAAGTTATGAAAATAAAAATGGAAGACAGTGATTTCCTAACCCACAATAATTATTTATATTAAATGTTCTGAATGGTAGTTACGGTGAAAGTCTTTCATAAACCCAACCGTCTTCTCCTTCATGTAATAATTTTCCATCCGGCTTCTCTCCTTCTTTTGGCTTTCTGAACTTAATTCGGTCATGAAGACGATCCCTTTGCCCTTGCCAAAATTCTACAGCCCTTGGACGTATGATGTAACCACCCCTGAAAATTTCAATTTTCACTTTTTAATTACGCCTTGTTTGACCACTGTTGGTGTAGATAGGTAGTCAATATAAGTTCTTATTTAGTAAACACTTTCAGAACCTTGAAATTGCTCTGTTTTTAGGTTATCTAGGAACCCATGTAGTTTCGCATCGTCCGACTGTCTCTTTTTCACAGTAACTATCAAATAAGATACAACTAAATAAGTAAAAACATTTTTTTATGGTACCTCCCGTAGATGTAAAGCAAGGGTAGGTAATATTTATTTTTCACTTGCAACATCGTGCGTGTGATAGGTATATTGCACGTGTGTCCGTTTTTTGATTTGGATAAAGGGTTTATACCTACTTACCTACTAAATCCTACTTATATTATAAATGCGAAAGTTTGGATGGATGGATGTGTGGATGTATGTTATTCTTTCACGCTGCAACTCCTGGACGGATTTGGATGAAATTTGGAATGGGAGATCTATAGCTGATACCCTGGATTAACACATTTATTTGTAGTAACGGCGTCCGAACCCTACACTGAGCATGGATCAAGATGCTCTTTCCTGGTGTTTTTTTATAATTAATATTTCCTCATAAAAAACAGTCCTTAATGTAAAATTCATAAGAAATTATGTAAAATGTTGTCTTTAGTCATGAAAAAAACAGTTTTTAGCCGAAAAAGATGACATTAGAACAATACAGAGCCTACAACGTGAGTTTTTTTTTTCGGGCGTTCGTAGGGTTAAACACATTTCAGTTAAAATTCTGGTTCAATGGATAAATATAAAACAATTACCAATAGTCTGGTTTGGGCACTTCCTTTTCTGGTATCAAGTACTGAGATTCCAGAACACTCTCCCGTTCACAGAGTATATCTCTAGACTCAATTGGAGTGCTCTGGAAACTTGCGCAAGCAGCGATCTGGCTCGGTACTGGACGAGAATGGAAATATCTTGAGGATTCCTCTTCAGATAACTTTTCAACCTCTCCATCAATTCTTACAGATCTATTTAAAACCTCCCAGTAGAAAGTAGCTGCCACGTTTGGATTGGAGTCCTGAAACAGGTAAAAGTAAAATACATGAATAATAATTATAATTAAAACTAATAATGATAAAAATTGTATACTTTCCAACCCACCATTTCTCTAGCTTTTCTGCTGCCATAATTAGTAAAGAACTTGAATCCGTCCTTGCCATAACCTTTCAATAAGACAAATCTGCCTGATGGATAGCCATCTCTGGAAAAAAAAAACTATAAGTTATTTATCATTAAAATTTCATTCATCATTTTTATCAATTTAAAAAACACTTAGAACTGTGAGAATTGTGTTCTCAATGTAAAACTTTTGGATAACCTTCAAAAGACAAGTCAATTTCGCATCGTTAACTCATTATCGCACACAAAACCGCAAATTACTATTGTAGGGTTCTTACACAAAGAAACAAGTTTCGGTGTAGGCAAGTCTGTACAAGTTGGTACCGATCAGTGCTCCCATGTTACCTTTATGCATTACCAACAAGTTTAAACCTGTTTTTTTATAAGTGAGTGCATACATTTTTACTCAGACTATTACATGACTGCTTATAAAGTTGACAAAAAAGTAATTTAATCTGTACTCACTGTGATACTGTGGACAAGCACATAGCATTGGGCTCTAGGATCTCTTTCCTGGCACAGGCTTCCTCAAACCAAGCTTTAAACTGATTAAATGGTTCCTTGGCGACTAAATGCTTTTCCAAGAATGTATCATTCTTATCCTTGTATTTGATTCTCATTCCTGATAAATAAAAATCAAAAATTACTTACTGTCAAAATATAAACACAATAAAAAAACTAAAATCTTTTAGCACCTCTGGCAGAAAGTTCCAGCTTTGCAATTTTCAGGATATGGTGGATCAATGCTTTGATCATTACATTAATAACTCTTTTATTTGAAACCTTACATCAATAACAAGTGCAATACTATTTTTTTCTATGGAACTGGTCCTTCCTGTAATTTTAAACTTATTTTTCTGTATTGCACTAGTCACGTTAGTCTTTATTAATATAATGTCAAAAAGGTGAACAAATTTCTCTCATTGGCATGGAGCGCATTTGTTAACAGTTCAATGTACTAATATTTTTTACTTGCTTGTTTTATTTATTGTTATATTTGTTATAGTTACTGTGCTTTTAAAATAAGCATTTGAAGCAAGTCAACAGTAGATATATTCTTAATGCATTGTAAAAATAAGTTCAAAGTATTTGTTTAATTTGCTGATTCGCTACCTCTAATAAGACCTGCCAGAAGTGGCCTATAAAAAGGGCCCTTGCTTATTTGCTGTAGTATATCATTTAAATCATTGCTTTAGTATCTGAATTTACATTTGAAGCCTTTTCTAGGCCTCCGTAATATCAAAGAATATGGCTAACTACATACTGTCTATCCTTGACTGCCAAATCAAAGTCAAGTCTCACTCCACAACAGCCTCTTTAATTCAATAACAAACTAAATTTATTAAAAAAGTCATAAAAAAATATCTATTAGTCCCCTAACCTGCATCTAAGACTATTATTGCAAATTAGATTATATTTTTTTTAAAAGAGGTAGTAATAGAAGTTAGTGCAGGAAGCACCCAACCAGCCGAGGCTGCAAAATCTAGGTGCTGAACCATCCACTGTATGACATCTTATCTAGGCTTCCATATTATATGCTAATCATTTTTTTTTAAAGTAATCAAAGATAATTTGTCCCGATCTCCAATCAAATTCTGTGACTAGATTAACAGTAGTATAGCTAAAGCAAGAAAAAAATACTTATTGTAAAAGTATCTTATACCAGCATGTTATATGTTTGAAATTAACTAAACCATTCATAACATAACATCACATCACATCTTCATTCCCAAAGTGGGGTAGACAGAGCTAAAGAGATACACCAACTCTAAAAAGACTTGTTATAAAATAAAATTGTTAACTAATTGTTTACTTATTGTAAAAGTATCTTATACCAGCATGTTATATGTTTGAAATTAACTAAACCATTCATAACATAACATCACATCGCATCTTTATTCCCAAAGTGGGGTAGACAGAGCTAAAGAGATACACCAACTCTAAAAAGACTTGTTATAAAATAAAATTGTGTAACCACATTTTGCACAATCAGGCCAAGAAGTTTACTAAACCATATTAATATGTCAATTTTAATAACCATTGTATAATTTATAAAATATCTACCTACCTCATTCAACCTTGCAAGGGAATCCTGCCTGCTTGACAATTGAACTATGAAATAATACAATTAATTGAGACTTATTGTTATTGAGCACAGATTATATGGGTATTTATATAATATAATGAGGAATTGTTTACCTTTTTTGACATTTATATATACTAACCTATCTTGTATACTAGCGTAGAAAAACTACAGGAACATAGATATGTATGTAATCTTGACGCGACAAATGAGGTTTGCTCAGGTTTGCACTTAAATATTACAAGTTTCAAATAAACGTTTTATTTAGTACGTAAATCTTATCCCTATTAGCAACTCGAAAACAGAAGTTACAGGTATTTTGGTTGTTTTTTTATTAATTGGCATTATATTGATAATTTTGTTGCTGATTGTATTCATTTGAACTCACCTCCGATATCGATGCTCATCTTGCGCAAGTTGGGTTTATTGGTTACAAACGTGATAAATGATATCTGCTTAGTGAAATACCTTTCCATAAGTTCTAAATATTATTATGTAGTAATTATTAGTAGCAAATTGCACCTATCGCTTCCGTAAGAACTTAATTCAACAAAAAAACACGTAGGAAGAGTGAATAATTACTAAGGCAGCTGATAACGACTAAATTGATAAGATAAACAAACTCATTTGTAAGTAATCACCAATTCACCACAGACACGAACCAATCTATTCTAATTTTATCTAGTTCATATCTCGTTGCACACGGGTTGTTCGCGTATTCTCAATTTTTCATCATCATAAACAATCATGTTACTGTTTTTAAACGTTTTTTCTTGTACCTATGCCATCTTGGTATAATATTATCTTTGTTGGAATGGAACCTAACCTAGCAACATTGAGTTGTGTCAACGTCATTTAAAAATTTACGACCACTAATATTAGCGTGCCGAAAAAGAAGTTTTATATTTTAGTGTTTTATTTAGTTTGTGTTCTTCTCGTACCTTATTTTATATAAATTAGCGATGGAGTCCGAAGTAGTAAAGGAAAAAATCCACACGGAGCCTATGTTCAACGATCCCCGATACATAACCTTACTGAGCGTGATTGTCCTTATTTTTACACTTGGTACGTGGAAACAGTTACTTGACCTTTTTTCAGCTGAAGTTGCGATTTATAAGTAAAACATCTTAGTAAGTAAAGATCTTGCTGGCTGCTGCCACGGCTTGTGTATTGTCTAGAGCTAAGTTTGGGCCTAGGTCTGTTTGAGTGGTGTTGTCCGTTGTCTACCGATGTATTTTTTCTATTGGACGCGCACAAGTGCCTTTGATATTTGGCTCTGGTCTAGTCTGCTCGGCCGTCTGTCACAGGGCTGTATATTTTGAATAATAGCTTCCCTTCAAGTTATTACAGAGATATGATAACAAATAAAAAAACAAAGTAATTAACTAAGGGAGATTCTCAAACAAGCGCTTTGTATTGTATAGTGTTAAGAAACCGTTTATGTGAGAGTCTTACTCACACTTTATGGATTTTTAGTTTGAGTTTATTTTTTTTAATTTTAACCATTTGTAATATGCTGCTTTTATTTTGTAGCATTTTGGTGGGTATTCTCAAGACGGCGGCAACAGCGGCGCGCGGTGCTGCTGACAGGGCTCTCGGACTCTGGCAAGACGTTGTTGTTTGTGCGTCTGGCATATTCACAATACAGACAGACATTTACGTCCATGAAGGAGAATGTTGAAGATTATGTTGTGTCCAATGTAAGTGAAGATATGTGAGATGTATTTCATCATAATGTTTTGCAGATCTGTAATATTATTTGTTATAAACAGGGCTTAAGTGTTAATTTCTTTTTGGTTTTAGAAAACCCTGAAACTTATTGATTTGCCTGGCCAAGAAAGATTACGTAATAAATATTTTGACCAGTACAAAAGCAGTGCAAAGGGGATTGTTTATGTCATTGACTCTGAAACAGTCCAGAAAGAAATCAGAGATGTTGCTGAGTAAGTATTCCATACAAATGACTAATGTTTCCTGTATTATCATAAATTGATTCTATGTGATGGCAAATTAAATTTAATTGTCGTAAAGCAATATTTTACTGTCATTATCCAACCAGTTGTTGTTTATTCATAACATACCTAAATATTCTTCCAAAAGACTGATCTAGGGACATATGTAGATTATCATAGGTCTTCTAAACAAATAAATAATAATACACTGATGAAGTTTTAATTACTTAATAATAATGATAACAAAATAAAATAACCTTTATTACTAGCAAACCAACATGCATTTTGCTAATTATGTAATAACATTGGTGAAATTAGATTCTGCAATAAGTAACATTCAAATACAAGAAATAATATTCAAATGCAATTATAAACACTGAGATAGCACAGTTGAGTTTTTTACGTATGTTGTCATTATTTATTTGACATTATTAGAATAAAATTTTAATATATTAAGAGAAGTCAAAATTATACTACACAAATTAACCCTCTGCAATAAAAATATTGGATGTAATTATGTTAATGGGTATTTTTCAAAGAAAGTGTACCTATATAAGGACTGAAATTAAGTTATGGTAACTATATAAATGGACAACTAATTTTTGTTACTGACATGTAAAACTTACTGTAAATTAATTTCAGTCCTTAATTAGGTTTGAATAATACCCTATTAATATCATTTAATTTAATTTATTTAAACATTATCATAGTTTTTTTAATGCTAATGAGCCTAAGGCAAAGGTCTCCTGTTTCTTTTTCCAGTCCTCTCCCTCCTTAGCCTTCAGTGTCCACGTGTCAGATAGAATGTATTATGACTTGTTGGCCTAGTTCAGAGTGACCCTGCCTCTGAAGCCGGCGACCCCGGGTTCAAATCCCGGTAAGGGCAGATATTTGTGTGATGAGCACAAGTAATTAGTTCCTGAGTCTTGGATGTTTTCTATGTATTTAAGTATATATTTCTCTATCTAAGTAGTATCGTTGTTTAGTAGCACAAGCCCTGAGCTTGGTTTGGGACTAGGTCAATTTGTGTGACATTGTCCTGTGATATTTACTATTTATTATTATTATTATTTTCTAATCTTTTTTTTGTTCAGGTATCTGTACACCATCTTGACGGACCCCACCGTGCAGAGCAACTGCCCACAGGTGTTGATCCTCTGCAACAAGCAGGACCAGCCCCTGGCAAAGGGCTGCCAGGTCATCAAGAGTCTTCTAGAGAAAGAACTGTAAGTTGAATCAGTTTGTCAATATCACATTAATACACTTCATAAAACAAGATTTTAGGAGTCAGTTCTTTTTACACAACTGCCCGAAAAAAGGAGTAATGTTTTCAGGATTATTGTATGTATTTATGTGATTTGTGAGTTTATTTATTTAGATTAATTAGCAGCCAAGGAGATTGTTTTGCATAGCTGGAAGTGGTATTTGGCATATCAAAAATGATCCAACTATGTTTTCACTGACTTTAACAACTTACATGTTACTTTTATAAACCACATTAGTTTTCTTAACACATTCCACACGAAACACTCTGATTTCCATACAAAATGGACCCGACTAGTGGATAGTCGAGAGCTGAATGTGAACTTTACAAAAAAGAACTGCTCGACAATGACACGTGACAGGTGACATTTTAGTGTACATGGCACAGCTTATATGAAACCCAGTGATGTATCAGCGTGTTAACTTTGCAATGTATACCGAATTGTCACCTGTCACGTGTCACTGTCAAGATGAGGTGTCAGCAGGTTACACAATCTAATTCAAATCAGTTATTCAGTAAATAAGCCACAACAGGGCAATTACATTAATCAGCCTCCATACGTTAGTTGCAACACTAGTACATTGTCACAGTGGCGAGGAATTTCACAATAGATGGCGGGTTATGTTGCTCTATCTGGGTATACAAGTAATCAGGGAAATAGATCAATTATTAATGTTACGAAACAGCTCATGAGTGAAACGGGCCAAGAATATCTTTATCGGCCCGTTAACACATATGAAACAAAACATGCCAACAATATTGTTGGCTTAGTGCAAAAATTCCACCAAGATTTTTTTTGTTGCCCTGAATGCACTAAGCCAACAATATTGTTGGCATGTTCCTGGAAGTGATGTATTGTGATGTGACCCCGACCCAGACTAAATAAATAAAATAAAATAAATATCAGGGGCGAATCTTACACAAATTGTCCCAGACTACCTAAAAAAAAAAATATTAACAGGGGACGATCTCACACGAACTGACCTAGTTCCATACTAATCTCTAGGCTTGTACTTGGGTAGAAAACGATTCAAGTACATACATATACAGGGTGCCCAGTAAATAATGGATAACCTTCTACCCATCCATGGGGCACCTCAGGCTGGTCCCTAAAAAGGACTTACAGGTTTGGTAAAAGTTGCATGGTTTTCGAGATAATCGAACTTTTCTATTTTCTTAATAATTAGCACCTTGCTTCACTGTAATGACTGCCAAGGTCACAAATAAAGAGATTTTGTCGTTCTGTTTACTGTTAAATATTCTTTAATAGTGATGCTAACGGATGTGTCTTAGAGCATTATGGTAGCGACACTAATTTCTTGTTAAACATATCTTAATTTATAACTTCACATTTTGCTTTAAAGTTTGCAACAACTTTGACTGCTTGTGGTGAAAAAAAATTGTATGAAGACCAGAGTGGCCAATATGTTGAAAAATAGTGTATCTAATACTGATTCTAAACTGGTATAACACATGGTGTTTACGTCTTTACAGATAAAGTTATTGCTGTTAGTATTCACTAAGAGCGAATTTTACCAAAACACCAAGTTATCGATAAAATAAATAAATAAATAAATAATCACAGGACAATGTCACACAAATTGACCTAGTCCCAAACTAAGCTCTAGGCTTGTACTATGGGTACTAGACAACGATAAACTTACTTATATAGAGAAATATATACTTAAATACATAGAAAACATCCAAGACTCGGGAACAAATAGTCGTGCTCATCACACAAATATCTGCCCTTACCGGGATTTGAACCCAGGACCCCTAGCTTCGAAGGCAGGGTCACTCCCAACTAGGCTAGCGTGTCGTCATCGATAAGTAACTCTTTACTTGATTGGGTTAGTCATATCATAAAAAACGCTTCTCTTATGAAAACCAACGTCTAATTACTGCAAATAATGAATCACAGAATACTTGAAACCTACATCATCAATAATATTTGTAAATAAAAACCGAATCTGTTTATTAAAAACAATACTGTTTAGTTACTATAACAAGTGTCCAATCAAGAAAGAGTTGAGAAACTTGGTGTTTTGGTAAATAAAACGTGTCTACGACATGTTTGTTTAGTGACAGCAAGTGAAAACCAGATATAACGAATGTGAAATGCGACTACTTATTTGGTACTTACATTTATTCAACTTTTAATGCAATTCTTTTATTAGTTTTAAATAATATTTAGGATGTTAACTAAGTACATACTTTGCTTACAATCTCTCCTTTCTCTGCTGAGTAATACATACTTTTTTACAATTACCTAATGTGTATTTTTGGCTATGAATTTTTTATCCGTTTTGATGTTTTCTTTTGACATTTATCAAGTACAGTTTTGATTCCACGAAGAACCATATTTTGGGTAATTATTTGGATTTTGTTTGCGACGACCTAGTTAGCTTTGCCCTGGACTTCGAAAACGATATAACGACATGCCTAGGCATCAATACGAACCCCGTGAGTATGCTAATATGCATTATATTTATGGAGAATGCAAAGGCAATGCCAATGCAGCTGCTGCATTGTACGCAAGCAGATATCCGAATACTCGTCATCCCGATTACCGAGGTTTTGTAAGAGTCCACAATGCTTTTTGTGAAGGGAGAATGCCTGGTCAAAGTGTGGGTGGTAATGGCGAAGGCAGACCTCGAGATACGAGCATTGAGGAACTTGTGCTCGCTGAACTGGAAACAGATCGCTCAACTTCTACACGAGCTATATCAAGAAGTTCAGGCATTACAAAGTCGACCGTTCACAACATTTTAAAAAGACACCAACAATACCCATTCCATATCACAAGGGTGCAAACTCTGGAGCCTAGGGACTATGCTCCTAGAGTAGAATTTTGTCGTATCATGTTTAGAAAAATGGAAGAAGATCCAATGTTTTTCGATAAAATTCTGTGGAGTGACGAATCTACCTGCCAAAGAGATGGTTGCTTCAACAAGCATAACTACCATAGCTGGCAATTAAAAGGAGAGAATCCACATTTAATGCGAGAGGATCACTCCCAATATCATTTTAAAATTAATTTGTGGTCGGGGATCTTAAACGGGAAAATAATTGGTCCTTTTGAGCTATCCCAGACTTTGAATGGAGCCAGATATTTGGAGTTCCTTGAAAACGAACTTCCCATTTTATTGGAAGATGTGCCCTTAAACGTAAGATCGACGATGTGGCTGCAAAATGATGGTTGCCCTGCTCATTTCGCGGTTCAAGTTCGAAATTACCAAAATGAAACTTTTTCCTAATAGATGGATCGGCCGTGCGGGTCCTATAGCATGGGCTCCACGCTCTCCGGACCTGAACCCGCTGGTTTTTTTTTTTGGGGTTGCTTGAAAGAAAAAGTTTACTCCAAACCAATTAACTCTGTGCAAGAACTGCGTCAAAATATTCAAACGGCTGTTCAAGAAATTACCGAACGACAGTACACCCGAATGTTAAAAAGAAATTTTATTAAGAGCTTGTATCAGAGTTGAGGGAAGGCAGTTCGAACACTTGTTATAGTACCTAAACAGTATTGTTTTAAAAAAACAGATTCGGTTTATATTTACAAATATTATTGTTGATGTAGGTACTTGAAACTGTGATTCATTATTTTGCAGTAATTAGACGTTGGTTTTCATAAGAGAAGCGTTTTTTATGATATGACTAACCCAATCAAGTAAAGAGTTACTTATCGATAACTTGGTGTTTTGGTAAAATTCGCTCTTAGTGAATACTAACAGCAATAACTTTATCTGTAAAGACGTAAACACCATGTGTTATACCAGTTTAGAATCAGTATTAGATACACTATTTTTCAACATATTGGCCACTCTGGTCTTCATACAATTTTTTTTCACCACAAGCAGTCAAAGTTGTTGCAAACTTTAAAGCAAAATGTGAAGTTATAAATTAAGATATGTTTAACAAGAAATTAGTGTCGCTACCATAATGCTCTAAGACACATCCGTTAGCATCACTATTAAAGAATATTTAAGAGCAAACAGAACGACAAAATCTCTTTATTTGTGACCTTGGCAGTCATTACAGTGAAGCAAGGTGCTAATTATTAAGAAAATAGAAAAGTTCGATTATCTCGAAAACCATGCAACTTTTACCAAACCTGTAAGTCCTTTTTAGGGACCAGCCTGAGGTGCCCCATGGATGGGTAGAAGGTTATCCATTATTTACTGGGCACCCTGTATACTTAAATACATCAAACACATCAGGACACAGAAACAAACAATAGAGCTCATCACACAAATATTTGCCTAAACCAGGAGTCGAACCCAGGACCGCTAGCTTCATAGGCAGGGTCACTAAGATAAAGCGCCGTAAAAACGCTGACTTGTAAAAAAAAATTGCAGGAACCTCGTCCGAGTAACCAAGTCCAGCCAGCTCCAGTCCGTAGATCCCTCGCAGTCTAATAGCACAGCGTACCTCGGCAAGCTGGGCAAGGACTTCGAGTTCTCCCAGCTGGGGCTGAGGGTGCAGCTGGCGGAGGGCTCGGCCAACGCGGGCGACGACGATGCGCCAGCGCAGCTCGCCCCGCTGCAGGACTGGATCTCGAAACTCTAGTTTCAACTTATCATAAGTTTATTTGAAGGGTGCTTCAGTGTTTGGTATCTCATATACTCGGCGTCAAAGAAATCGCACGTTTAAGTTTCGACATGAAGCAGATATAACCATATTTCATCTAGGTAAGTTATGTGAGGGCTCTTTTGAAAATGTCAAAAGCAGCGAGTTTTTTAGTTTTTATGCATGGAGCGAAAATTGAGTTGAAATACTATAAAATGTGTGCTTTGCATTGTCCATGCCATAAAAACTGGAAGAAAAGAACATATTAATTTAGCACCCTTCTCGCTCACTCAGACATATATTTTAAGAATGCCAAGACAACAGTGTGTTAAATACTTAAATATATTTTTGTACATGTTTTTAATAAAGGGTGTTTCATGAAAATGGGCCCGTAGCATGGTCGCCTTTATCTTTGTGGATAACACATCGGTCACTTCCTGACCAGTGATGTCAGTGCGACTGTGACAGATGTGTTATCCACGTTTATCCATATCGATAAAGGCGACCATGCTTCAGGCCATGAGCTGCAATGAATGGACCGAACGAAAGTAATGTCACCTGTGATGTATAGGGTTCCGTAGCCGAAATGGTAAAAACGGAACCCTTATAGTTTCTTCATGTACATCCGTCCGATTGCCACAGAAATTTTACACAAAACTACAAGAAGTATTTTTATATGATTAATTTTGAGTATAAGAGTCTTGTATAAGCCGCTACTTAGTTTGGTAGCTAACCCTTTTCCAGACCGCACCAATCTATTAACATAGAATGCGATACATATCCAAGTTATTTACATATCGGGATTTAATTTCAGAGCAAGTAACATTTCGCGTAAATTTAATTAGATATGAACCCTAAGTTGTGGTGCTAAGGTTGAAATTGTAGCTAAACCTAAATAGGTTTAGGCTCTATATTGACCAAATGGTCAATATAGAGCCTATGCCTGGAAAAGGGTTAAATACCAAAAATATTTGTAGCGTGCCCCGCTAAATACATATAACTGGAGCAATTTGTAAGTAATTACTCCGTAAAGTTGCATTTATCATGGAAAAAATTACAAATGTAACGCGTTCTGTGTGTTTGTGTTTTTCTGTGTCTGTGTGTCTAAGGGATAGACCAATATGGACGTGTTTTTTTAAATTAATGATAATTAATGATACATCTTGGCTCTTACCTAGTTTTCACGAACATTAGTTGAACTGTTTAAGAGATATCGGCTTTGAAAAAAGAAGTCGTCACTATATGTTTAATAGTTATTAAATACTAGCTTTTGCCCGCGACTCTGTCCACGTAGAAGTCGTTTATCGCTGCTTCCTCAGGAACTGTATAATTTTCCGGGATAAAAACTATCCTATGGCCATCCCGGGACTCAAACTATCTCCATATCAAAATTCATCTAAATATCCCTGACAGCGTAACAAACAGAGAGACAGAGGTACTTTCACATGTGTAATATTAGTGTAGATACTGTTTTTCTGCATAGAATTTGTATAATGAAGTGTTTTTGTATTGTACCCTTAGTTTGAATTTCGCACCCAAAACCAGTATCTTATTTATACACATCGACGGATCTGTGACTCAACCTCGTATATTGAATAAGGTCCAGTATAAACTGACACGCACTAAGTAGGCAAGTCCTACTTCGTGCGTGTCAGTTTATACTGGACAATATTCAACATACGAGGTTGAGTCACAGACCGTCGACATGTCAGATCCATTCATGGCAACTCCCTCTTGTGAAGCGATCTCTATGAGCTGTTCCCGATATTCAATCTGTCCGTTGTTTTGCTTTACAAAAGCTGGAAACGGCTTCCTGCAAATCTGTATTGTTTTTAATAGAATATTTGCTAAAAAGTAACGGTTTATTTTGAACGTATTTTTTGCTTATAAAACTGTCAAACTATAAATAAATAAAAAACAAATAATTTAAACCGGTCAGGTGTAAGACGGGCGGTACGGATGCGCGAGTCCGACTCGTGCTTGAACGTTTTTTTTTAAATGAGCTTGTCACCAGTCAGAATATGTAATGAAACGATAGATAGCTGCTGACTCGTGTCCTAGTCTAGTAAAACTCTGTAAAACCATATCGTTTTTGACATGTTATCGTATTGCCAACGGATCGAGGATATCGTATTGGATTGTTTACCCTATGTAATTAAATAGGTTATAGGTTTGTGCTGTACCATTGTGTTTTCTGGGTATCTTAAAAATGTAACCTAACCTAACCTACGCAAATTAATGTTTAATATACCCTGAAAACATGGTTTCAGCAGAAAATATCATTTGATGAAATGTTACATTGGATATTCAAATTCAAATTCTTTATTGCGTCATACGTTGTACATGAGTTCTTTAAGTGGTAAGTCTAGTGTCAAACGTAAACCCCGTAGAGCCACAGCAATTTGGTAGAACTACTAAGGTAGGTAGGTAGCCATAACTATAATTATTATCCCTACTATACAATGCAATATCAACTTACAAATAATATCAAAAGATGTTTAACCCAACTATCACAATAGAAAAATATATTCTTATACACAAATCAGAGGAAAAATAAATTATAAACAAACAAGTAGACAAATAATAACAATTGCTAAAATAAAATATAATAAAATATCAACAAGACTTTTTTTATATTAATTTTCATTTAGGAACTCCTGAACACTACATGGTGACTTCAAATTGGTAATACAAAACACTTGATTGTGGCTTAGTTAATGCCACACAGTAACCCCTTTGTTAAAATTAACTGTATTTAATTAATGCTAATTTTCGAACAAAATAAATAATTAAAGTCGCAAAGTGTGGTTACACTACATTTACAATACAATCTTATTTTCTTTGATAAGTGACAATTACTAATCAAAACACGTTTTCTTCATAAATTGTGACAGGTGTCGGATAACCAAAGAGGAAAGTGTTCATTTGAAATTGTTTAAACTTCTTTGTTAATTATTATGGTAGGATAACCATGTTAAGCCAACAAAAATGGGATAATTTAAAAAAAAAATTCAAAATATACTTCTGATTATTTTAAAAGTATGAGACTTAATTGAGGGGCTAAGTTTAGGGGAAATGTGTGTAAAACATTGATTTTGTATTACCAATTTGAAGTCACAGTATAATAAGTGAAATTCGCTGATGTGATGAGTTTACCTTTTACAAAACAATGTTAAAAGCGGTATGGTTTTACCGATTAGAATGGAGTCCGCTGTGTTGAATATTGCGAACATCCATTATAGAACTTGAGTGCTTGTGGTGAATGATAGTTGTCGGCCACTAGGTATTAATGCATTTATTTTTTAATTCGGAACATTTGTTGAGCAAAATTTTTTAATAAAGCTTACTTAAATGACAATTTTGTTTAAATTCATCTTACAGTTTGTAAAGATGTGGTTCCTAATCACCCATAAACGGCCAAACGGATTTTGATGATTTTTTCCACAGAGATAGAAAGGGACTATAAGCAGGGACCAAAACCAGACATGGCATCTATTAGTTGAATCATTGTCACCCAGAAAGGAAGACAAGCCATTGCATTTATTGCTGTCTTACTTTAACTTCTGTTGTAGAGCAAGAAGCACAACATTGTTCTCTTTTTCTAACTTAAAAGTTAAGAGTAAGACGCGATAAACTTCTGCAATTTTTATTCGAAAAATGCAAAAATTCAAAATGTTTATTCAGTAAATAGGCCAGAATAGGACTCTTTTACACGTCGGTAATATGATGTGAATCTCCTAGCGCTTCGGACAAGACCATCAATGCGGAGAAGAAGCGCCGCAAGAAACTCCGGCAGAGGGTCATTTTTTCAATCAAAATAATACTTAAAAGTAAGTGACATTACAAGTACTTAAAGTAATGAATAATAATAATGAAAACTAGACCAACTAAAATCAATCTATACCTGAAAATTTAAATATGAATGTTCAATAAGTAGAGAAAGAGTATAGAGTACAGTTCTTGCTAAAACTAGCCGTACACTCCAAGGTATTGTCAACTGGTGTAAGTAAACTGGTCTCCAAATACACCAACTGAACACCATGGTTGTAGATTATAATAATGTATGTAACAGTGTGCGACAGCAACGTGTACGACCATGATATTTTAGCTTAAAGAACTCTCTTTTTGGCACACTTAATCGCTATAAGACTGCATATCAGCTACCTGTATGACGTTGCCTTTTATATCGCTCCTTTTATGCCTTTAGTTCTTATTCTATGCTTTTACCGTTAAAACCGAGAGAAATTATAGAGCCCCATGGGCAATTAGAAATCTCGGTAAAGTGATGTTGAAGTTTCTCACTAGATGGCGCCAACGACTCTGTCGTAGAGCTAGGCTATCATTAAAAGCAAGGGGATTCCATTTCCATGGGAGGTTCAAAATGGTTGCGATTATAATGATAAGCTTAGAACCTTGTAATTATAAACGATACTGACTAAATCGTACTTATTTGTTTAGTTTGATGTTTATTATGACAAGGCAAGTGCTTGACATTATTTTGAATACCGTGCGAAGGTGCGGAGCGAGTTTCTTTCTGACTTTTTAAACGACTTCAAAAAAAGGAGGTTATACGTTCCATTGTATGTTTTTTTTTTAAGTTTATACGTTTTAGTTGCATAGTGAAAGACTGCAAATGCATTACTAACCCTGAGGGCTGATAGAATACCAATTCCACAGGCTTTATGAGATAGGTACTTCGTAACGTATGCTAATTTCACCGGTTATTTCCTTGCTTAAGGTCCTACAGCCGGGTACCTAATATTTTTAACCGACTTCAATAAAGGAGAAGGTTATTACTGTATGTTTTTTTGTGTGTTTGTTACGCGATTACTCCGTCGATTGGGAATAGATTTTTAAAATATTTTTCTGTTTGTTAGGGTGGTTCCCGAGGTGGTCCCATTTCCGCATTGGTATCTGATAAGGGGATCCGCGAGGAATTGAGATCAGGACTCATAGGAATAACTAATAACTCATACGTGGACGACATTATATTATTATGATGATCACTGAAAGGTATGAAACAAAATAAAAAATTATAAACCTAAAATCCATCTTCAAAAAGCAAGAAATAACTTCTTTTATAATGATATGTAATAGGTCAATAGGTCAGTCGCTAAAGTCTAAAGCCGATTTCAGTTAGCCTGACCTTAAAAGAAGTGGTCTTGCTTTTTGAAGACGGTTTTTAGTTTATAACATTTATTTTATATCGAAACACCTTTAAAGTAACTTATCACAACTTAAGACATCGAAGACAATATAGTTTTACCAAGTACCTAAGTATAATCTCAACAATGAGCCTTGGGTTATTCTGCTGATCAAAACCATATTGTCTTTGACGTTTATAGAACTGTTTTTTAAATTACTGTGAAGCAAATCGTCGATGAAACTACAATACCGCGTAACTAACAAATCAATAAGTTGCAAAATGTGCCTTACTGACTCACTTGTTAACGAGTATTTTGCAACTTAATTAATTTGTTAGTTACGCGGTATTGTAGTTTCACCGAGGAAATAAGAAATTTAGTATCGTAAGTATCGTAACGTTGACTACGATAACATGTCAAAGGTAAATTATACTTTGGTAAGTAAGTCAGTAAGGTACATTTTGCAACTGGTTGAATTTGTTAGTTACGCCGTATTGCATTATCACATTTATCACCGACAAATAGTTTTACAAAGTTGGCTTTTTACCACGCTATTTTAAACCGATTTCAGAAAAAGGACGAGCTTATTTATGTATGTTCCCGATTACACAAAGACCGCTGGACCGATTAGAAAATTATTTTTTGGTTCGTTTGGGTATATTTTCCAGTTGGACGCATTTCCAGCACGCCAAGATCTGATGATGGGATCTTGGAAAAATCGAGAGAACTCCTCAAATAATTTAGGAATAAAGATACATACACACATACATAACATCACCCCTTCATTCCCAGAGTGGGGTAGGCAGAGCTACAGAAATACCAACAACTCTAAAAATACTGGTTTATTGTAATAAAATAAATATATACGTGTGTTTAGTAAGTAATATACGTGGACGACATTTTTATGACCACTAAAAGGTAAGAAATATTTCTTGCTTTTTGAAGAGTTGTAGATTTTATTATCTTGTCGCAATAACGAATTAAATAGCGAGTGGTTTGAATTTAATGGATAATAGCTGCGACAAGGTACCAAAATGCAACTTATGAGTTCGACCGTACAATCAAAAAAAGTCACACAAAATCATTAAGCTAATGACAGAAAGATGACACGGCAAAATGTGAAGACCAAAACCAATATTGATTGGCCACTTTAATTGTTATTTTTGCATATTCATGAACTATAAATAGATCTATTGATTATTTATCGAAGGGTTCGTACATCGATTAGGAAAGGGTTGGAAGGAGTCAATTCAATGTTAGGGCGTTGAAGTTCTGCAAAAAGATTGAATAGGTTATGCATATTCATGAAGTTTTCATTAATTTGATGAATAAAAAAGTGTAATAATGGGGACGGAAAAATAACGATTAATTTCATTAGAAGCGCGTCCATGCATTCTCTAGTAGGTATATAGGTAATGTAGTATACTAATGTAAATGTTTCTAAAATTCCCCTTTTACACCCAGTGCGAATATTGTTGTACTGCTAGCACAAGCTGTATTTTCTCGCTTGTCGCTCAGTGCGTCTTTATCGCTACAGGGGTTACCATGAAATGCTTAAGAGGCCGCATACAAAATTTTGCAGGTTTTGCTTCTTTTCGTGATTTTACAGATAAAATACTGCTTTTTTATAAGTTCTAATGCACATCATGAAATATAATTTCAGTTTTGATCGAATAAATGAGTTACGAATGAACTAGCTACCTTTTTATTTATGTAGAGTATTATAATGCGGGATTTAGGTTGTTTTTAAATTTTATACATTGTAATTTTTAATTTTTTTAATGTTTTGTTAAGGTAATGGATTGATTTTGAACTGAACTTTATTACTGGGCCTCTATTCTACTGCGTTATAACCAGAGATCGGACAAATGGATGTCATTACTCGCAATAATGTGGATATGACTCCAATTTTAATTAAACAAATTAAATTATATATGTATAGACGAGTGAGAGTGCTCAGATATTTCAGTATGTTCAGGCTGTTACCAAATTGCATTAAATAATACATTCAACTTGACATTGTCATCATTGACTATTCAATCAAAAACCAAGATCCTTGTCCTATCCTAACAGTATACTTATATAAAAAATCCCTATTTACAAATCCAAATAAAAATGGATGAAGATGTGTCGCCTGCAATCATTTACGTCAAAAGAAAAGGCGGAAAAGTGCTGTTACGAGAAGGCTACGAATATTATAAAGTTAGAGTATATACAAATGGAAATGCTTACTGGAGATGTTCGAACAGAAAGGAAAAACGTTGTAGTGGATCGGTAACCATTAGCGTAGGTACGTATTAACCATTCCATTATTTATACGATTTCTAATTTCAAATGACCGTTATATTATTATTCGTTATCTAATTAAAGCTTTTTTTGTATTATTTTTTAGCAAAAAGAGATAATATTTAAACATTCGTTTCATTCCGAAAATTGCTGTGCAAATATAATAGGGAATGTGATTTCTATATCAATAGACAACTTAAAAAAGCAAGTACAAGTTTCGGATGAGCCTATCACAAAATTATACAATGACACTTTAGCTAAACAAAAAAAACTCTACTTATGACATCATTTCTGCATTTCCATCGTATTCAAATGTGAAGCATGACAACGAATAATAATATAACGGTCATGGGAAATTAGAAATCGTATAAATAATGGAATGGTTAATACGTACGCTAATGGTTACCGATCCACTACAAAGTTTTTCCTTTCTGTTCGAACATCTACAGTAAGCATTTCCATTTGTATATACTCTAACTTTATAATATTCGTAGCCTTCTCGTAACAGCACTTTTCCACCTTTTCTTTTGACGTAAATATTTGCAGGCGACACATCTTCATCCATTTTTATTTGGATTTGTAAATAGGGTTTTTTTATATAAGTATAAAATACAATACACAATACAAAACACTTTATTGTCCACCAAACAAAAACATTCCAAAGAATTTGCACAATTTAGAAGACCCAGGTAAACAACAGGCGGTCTTATCGCTGATTAGCAATCTCTTCCAGACAACCTTAGAAGGGATAAGGTGTCAAGTTAAAACAATTACAGTATACTGTAAGGATAGGACAAGGATATGGTTTTTGATTGAATAGTCGATGATGACAATGTCAAGTTGAATGTATTATTTAATGCAATTTGGTAACAGCCTGAACATACTGAAGTACTTAATATCAAACCTCTTTAGATCATATCTGAGCACTCTCACTCGTCTATACATATATACGTATATAAAATTACACCTACATTACTCTGGGTTTTTCCCAAGTTGGATTGTGATTGCAATTGTATTATTTGAAATTATTTTAATTGAACCTGGGAACTCTGTAATGGTGCCGTGGTCCAACTGCAAGTAAGTAATCAATCAATGTAATTTAATTTGTTTAATTAAAATCTATGGAGTCATGTCCACATTATTGCGAGTAATGACATCCATTTGTCCGATCTCTGGTTATAACGATATCGCGTTTGACGTGTTTTAGAATCGTTTATGTCACAGTCGCCATTATTGTAAACGATATAAGAGTTATCAAAACGTTGACAATACGGAAACACGTCAAATACGACATCGTTATTACGAATCCCAGCCCTGTTGTTTTAATTTTATGAGCGAGATTTTTAAGTAGCCGAAATCTATTTTTTACACAAAAAAATTGTATGAAGGTGGTAAAAAAATATTCAGTCAGTTTTATAAGACAGCAATAAATTGTACCTAATTTATTCATACTAAACCCTTACAGCAAAATTCACATAACAGTCGTCGATTTCAGGTCAATAAATCAAATAAAATAATAAAAACAAAAGAGTAGCTCATGCATTCGTTGAAAATCGAAAATATCTTTCGTGTTGCGCATTAAAATTTGTAGAAGTAAAGTATTTTTACTGTAAAATCACGTCAATCAGCGAAGTCGGCAAACTTTCGTATACGGCTTCTAAAGCAATTCAGTGTAGGATGAACGTGGACAGAGCTATAGTAGTTATTGTGTAAATTTCCTACGGGCATATATTTTAACAACAGTTAATATACACACTAATTAACATAAAAACTTGTGTAACAGCAACATTAGTTGGGTTTTTTTTTCTTACTAATTAATTCAGCAAGCAATGTCATGACCCATAAATGATGGTCCGCCATTTGTTTAATTCGTCAATAAAAGTCAAAAATAAATATCATTAATGCAGGCGGTTCGAAGACAGACTACCTGTCTTTTTCTGACTGATCTAATTAGATAGGTAATGACGGGAAGTCTGTCTCGCGACTTAACTCGCGCGCCGTCATGTGCTATCCGTGCTGGATGGAACTTGTCTGCGACTTGTTTGTCACTCGGATCACCCTTTCTATCTAGTCCATAATGATAGAGACGCAAGAAACAAGCGAGAAAATACAACTTATGCTACTCGTACTGTCCGTTTTATTAATTAATATAATTTTACAATTATCGCCTCTTCAAAGTATAAAATGATTCAAATAAAATACACCAAAAAAATTAAATCTTACTCTAGCGACGCGTATTCAGGTTACCCGCCCCCCGCGTTAAAACGACTTGCGAGGCGCTTCGGTGATTTTTTTCCATCCACATATTTACAACCAAGCAAATAAGGCATGCAGGCTTGAAAATCTAACCTCACGCCAAGCGAAAGTTAAACTCTCCGGTTGGCTGTCCTATGAACTATGACGATACCGAACAATTATTGAAGGTGATAGTTTTTTGTTTCGCATGCACGCACGCACGCACTCACGCTCGCACGCACGCACGCACGCACACGCGCACACGCGCACACGTACACACGTACACACGCACACACGCACACACACAGACAGGCTTAGCCTAGTGTAGACTCGCCAAATAATGTATCTTAAGTAATGTTGTTATGTCTGTTAAAAAAAACACTTAATTTAATTTAAAATTATACTAAACTATACATTGAAACTAGCTTTCGGTACAAAGAATCAGTTCCTCCGTTTGGGACCTACGATACCGCTCAGATAACACGTCAAACCTATATCACCCCTTGGGATTGAAATCCCCGCACAGGACAGGAACTCGTCAAAGAAAGTTCTCACGCTAAAGGCTTACTCCCTCCCACGATCAGTCCGGACCCATTAAACGTCTCCCAGAATCGGACAATAGAAACCTGTGACGTCCGACACCCGCAATAGCTCCCACAATGTGCAAATTCTTTTTTTTGTTGTTCATATCAGAGGCCCTAGCCAAGATGCGTTCGCTAACTGGCGTTTCTATTCATTTTGTGTTTAAACCAATCGAAATAACCACTGGTAATAAATAATAGATCACGTCATACGAAAAGTCGCGTGATCTACCATTGACGCGATTGAATTAAAAACAAAATGAATAGAAAGGCTAGCGAACGCATCTTGGCTACAGCCCCTGGGCTGTGATTCTACACGGTTAAAACAATATTGTCTTTGACATGATTCCGAAACGTCAACGTTTTTAGGGTTCCGTAGTCAAACTAGGAACCCTTATAGTTTCGTCATGTCCGTCCGACCGTCCGTCCGTCCGTCCGCAGCCTAGCGCGGATACTCTTAGTACTAGAAGCTGTAATGCATGAATATGCATATTAGTCACGCCAACAAAGTGGTACAATAAATAGTAAAGATTTTTTTTTAGGGTACTTCCCCTACACGTAACTTGGGGATGTTTTTTTTTTGTCGTCTACCCCATCGTGTGGGGTATCGTCAGATAGTTCTTTTAAAAACATTACGGGGTTGTAAAAACAGTTTTTCGATTAAGCAAACCGTTTATAAAATATTAAGCTTTAAAGCGCTAATTTTTGTTAGACTCAAGTGTCAGCCCCCTACAGAGAAAACTACAAATACTAAAAACCCGAAAAAAATCTTAATTGAAAGGAGATATAACGAATTTTAAAGGAAAACTATCATGATTGAGATACAGGCAATTAAAGTGTTTATACATACTAAAATCATCTTTTGGCACCAATTAACTTCAAATAGAAAATTAGTTATTACTTGTTGAGTTTTATGTTTGTAGTACTTAACGGCTTCGGAACCGTAGGTATACTGAGCATGGTGCGACATGATCTTGCCCGGTTTTCATAACTCTTATTGTCAATTAATGGCAGCCGAGTTAAAAACAATACTAAAGCACGTCAAACGCGATATCGTTCTAACCGAGTAGAATAGAGGTCTTGAGGCTCTACTATTATAATATTTATTTCTTTATTCATTAAACACACCAACAAAGTACACATAATATATATTTAAAAAGTGACAAATACAAGGAGCAAGGCCTGCCAGTACCTACTTCAGTAACAGGAATGCTACAGCATTCACAGAAACAATGAACAGTTAGAAAGCAACTTAACTAAAACTAAGAATTAAACTAAACTACATATCGCACCTTCGGTAGAACAAGGGCACAATGTACAATGTGACTAAAGGGGAAATTGTGCCCTTATCCGGTAGAACAAAGGCATAATGTACAATGTGACTAAAGGGGAAATTGTGCCCTTATCCGGTAGAACAAAGGCATAATGTACAATGTGACTAAAAGGGAAATTGTGCCCTTATCCGGTAGAACAAAGGCATAATGTACAATGTGATTAAAAGGGAAATTGTGCCCTTGTCCTACCGAAGATGCGATATATATAATTTCAAGAATACTGGGTAAAACTACATTGCCATTGACATTTTATCGTATTAGCAGCGTAACGATACTGCCGTGATACCAAAGAAGGCAGCTAACTACATAGTAATAGTATAAGCATTTTAAATCTAATGTGGTTGCCGTAGAGTATATAATGCTTCGACTACTAAATTTCTGTTAGCCGCCTTCTTTGGTATGACGGCAGGATAGCTTTTATTTACTTGAAAGTAATGGCCGAGTTAAAAACGAGATAGCATGTCAAAGTAATTATGGTTTAAACGAGTTATTGAAAAGTATTGTCTTTCTAAATAAGGTGACAAATTATTATAATTTATAAACCGGCCAAGTGCATGTCGGACCACGCATGAGTTCCGTAGCTGGGATGAATGTTCATGGTTGAAATTCATTTTATTTTTTTATTAAAATCTTAATCTTTATTACACAGCGTATCGTGTTCTACTGTATTTTTTATTAGAATGTTCTATTTAACTGTTCAAAAGCTACCCACCCGGACAGAATTTTTACGACTTTAGAAGCGTATATCTCGCCAACTGTTCACTTATGTAAAAAAGTCACTTAAAAACCTTTGGAAGAAAAATTTTGGAAGCCCTATCTAAAAATACCCCACACGCTGATGTAACTCAAAAAAAAATTTTTCGTCTCCTAGTTACATGTATGGAGTGCCACCCCTAAATATTTTTTTTTTTAATTTTTCTACATCTTTGTATAGCGGTTCATAGAATACATCTATTCTCCAAATTTCATTTATATAGTGCCAATAGGCTCTGAGTAAAATGGCTGTGACATACAGACGGACAGACGGTCGAACGGACGAACGGACGGACAGACGGACATGACGAAATTATAAGGGTTCCGTTTTTGCCATTCGGCTACGGAACCCTAAAAACCCCTTTCATTGGATTTAATCATGAAGATAATTAACATTCCTACATTATGTAGTCACCAGCTCACCAGCAATAACTAAAAACTATATGCTATTCAACATTGCGCTCTATAACTATATATCATGCACCAACTATTTAGTAATAACTTGCAGTTTCATACAGTATGTAGATATTACTTATTCACTTGTAAGTAAGGACCTTAATAAACCAAGCAAAATTTTAGTTCCCGATGACTAAACAATGATGATTAAATTGTAATTGTTGTTTTTTCTTTGTGCAATAAAGAGTTTACATACATACATACTAAAAACCGGGCAAGAGCATGCTCAGTGTAGGGTTCCGAAGCCGTTAAGTACTACAAACATAAAAATCAACAAGTAATAACTAATGTTCTATTTAAAGTCAATTGGTGCCGTCTTAGATGATTTTAGCAGGTACAAACATTTTAATCGCCTGTATCTCAAGAACCAATGATATCTACTTAGTCGTGACAGTTTTCCTTTAAAAATTCGTTATATGTTTTTCATTTAAGATTTTTTCAGATTTTTAGTCTAACAAAAATTAGCGCTTTAAAGCACACAATGTTTTTGAAAGACCTATCCAACGACACCCCACACTATAGGGACGACAAAAAAAATACATCCCCACGTTACGTTGTACGTTTACCCTAAAAAAAATCTTCACATTTTATTGTACCACTTTGTAGGCGTGACTAATATGCATATTCATGCCAAATTACAGCTTTCTAGTACTAAGAGTCTCTGCGCTAGGCAGCGGACGGACGGACGGACATGGCGAAACTGTAAGGGTTCCTAGTTTGACCACGGAACTTAAAAAACGTGCCTACTCGTACGCGTTGGAGGCAGAGGGTGTTGACTGATGACTCTGATGAGTGTCAGGAGAAAGCTTAATGGCATGCGATGCCAGTTGCCAGAGTTAATCACTTAAAATAAACGGCTTCTTGAACTAGAGAGCTCATACGAGCGACGGTTCTAACTGTGAATGCACGCCCTAAAATTTAGTTTGTACGCTCTGACGGGACTAAAAATCTCACCGGTTAATAACTCCATCCGTCGAGTTCAAAACGTAACATGGCAGTAGTAAAAAAGGCATTTTTTTCTTGTTAAACTACAGATTTGTAAACAAGAAGTATCAACAAGTGTACGAATACGTAAGACTTCATAGATATTTTATCTTTATTATTTTTTACCTTAACGCCGACCGTGGCTAACCGAGGGTAGGAATCAATCCATGGTGCTATTGTTAACTTTTTTGCGGTTCTCATAATGGCTACAGGTGTAGTTTTGGACAAATTAATTTATATTACGATTTTTTTATACTCCTGGTCACATAGACTTTTAAAAACAGAACTGGGGATCAGTTTTTCGTTTTAGAATGGCTAGCACAACTGACACATGCATTGTTTGTATGGCTTAGTAATAAATAAGATTCTGTGTTTTTTTTGGGGACTTTTATACCTATTTTATTGTAAAACAATTCCAAAATCGGTAGATCAAACTCCGAAATTGACTTGCAAGATGTGAACTGAGTGTGACCAACATTACGAAGTTAAAAAAAAACCTTGTAAAAAGGTTTATTCCCATACATTGCTAGCACAATAAGTTGTGTCAAAAGCATCAAGTGTCATGAACGAGTAAAATTTCATAGACACCGCATATTTTTTCCGCCGTTACACCGGCCGAGGCTAACGGGGCGAGAGAATCAATCAATGGCAGCCTATTGTTGACTTTTTGCCGTTCTCAATGAACTTGAGGGTAAGGGATATAATATTATTATTTCTTGAGTGTGGGAATCGATGCTTTCTTCACAACAACTAACTAACAGCGGGCGGAGAAATTGTTAAATATGGAACGATCGAGTGTTACTATTTGAGACATGTTTTCATTGCCGACCGTATTTTATTTTGCTCATTCCGTCTTTGGCGAATGTTTGCTGTCTCGCACTAAAACTCTAATACAACGCCTGCAAAATGCGTGCGTAAGATTTTGTTTTCCTGTCCCGCATCGATCTCATGTGACACCATTTCTAAACAAGGGTGGTTTGCTAAAGATGGAAGCTCGTCGAAAAGTGCATTTTGCCTCGCTCCTGTTCGAGATCATTAAAAGTAAAAAACCGCCGTATCTCTACCGGAGACTGCAATTTTCGCGGAGACCTGAGAGACAGGCTCTCAAACTAATTTGTCCTCGACACGGAACCGCGGCATTTCGTGGCAGCTTCCAGTATGCAGCCACGAAATGCTGGAACAATCTACCAGCTCCTATTAGAAATTCAAAATCATTATTTTCCTTCAAGCGAGTTTTAAAAGCGCATTTACTAAGTATTCAAAGTTTAATGTAAACGGCTCCGTGTCGACGCATAACTATAACTATCACTATAGGTATGGAATGTCGGCGGGTTTGGTTGTTCTATTATACCTACTTCTGCAGGTATAATTGGTTGTAAATAAGTTTTCTAGTTTTACTGTAGAAAGAGAGAGCAGAGCACTTATTACAAATTACTTTATTAATATAAATCTTGTTGATTAATTAGAAGGAAAAAAGCGAATGCAATGTATGCTGTCTAGCTAAACCAGTCCATAGGTCCACAGAAAATCAGCGTCGTACTCCCAATAGGTGGTACGACACATAGCTGAGTGGATACCTTTTTCGCAGCACTGTCATTGAACTGTTATTTCTTCTTGTTAGATTTAAGAATTTCATTATATTGTACGCAATGTAAAGATACCTGTTTATGTAAAAAGCGAAATAAATATTTTCTATTCTATTCTATTCTATTCTATTCATCATTCGGGTTCGATTTCTGAATCTCATAAATGAGTAACTTAAAATCAATGAATGCGGCAATTTTGTACACGAGCCTATCATAATGCCTTCATGACATGCCTCTGACAATGCCTCCAAAAAGGGAGCTCGTAAATACAACTCATCGCATAAATTAATTTTAAAATTACTCATTTTTCATCAGTGAGATTCAAAAATGGAACTCCTGAGGCCCTTTTCACGAAGCTACAAGTTCCAAATTACAATCGAAAGTTTTGACGACACGCAAGCCTAGTTCGCAGTGAGTCCTGGGTTCAAAACCCGTTAAAGGCAGATATTTGTGTGATGAGCACGAGTATTTGTATCTGAGTCTTGGATGTTTTCTATATATTGAGGTATACATATATTTCTCTATATAAGTAAGTTTATCGTCGTCAAGTACCCATAGTACAAGTCTAGAGCTTAATTTGAGACTAGGTCAATTTGTGTGACGTTGTCCTGTGATATTTTAGTCCATTTCTTACTCCTTTTGCTAGAAAGAGGATTCCGCTTGTAATTTGTAACAGCTTCGTGAAACGGGCCACTGGTAATCCTGAGCAAACGAACAAGTCCACATTCGGTGGATCCACAGACAGTACAGATTCTGTCGCCTCCTTCAGTCTCCATCATCAGATCGGTTTTGGAACATCATTATATTGCATTGTCATCGGGTTTACATTATGCATCCCAAATTTCAGTCAATTTCAATAACTGAAACAGTTTCAACGTTGAGAGGATTGTGAATCGATTAAATCGCGTAACTGTCAAAAATACTCCATACTTAGCTCGGGTACTTGTATTACTTATTCTGTGCTCTGAGCGATAATGTTTCTCACCCCTAAATCTAATCCGCATTTGTTTTTTATTTTATTTTTCTTTCAAAAAAAAAACTTGGAAAGGAAAACGTACAGACCTAGTTTTTCACAACATCAACATACTTATTCATAAACCGTAAAAATCGGACAACGTTTAAGGGGAGAAAACGTTATCGCATTTTGTATGGTCTTTTTTTGCTTCACAGTCCTCTTAACTCTCTTAACATTCAGGTTTAAGGCTTAAATACAACCTTTTATTTGGAAAATGAGGACGTGTATGGATGTTTGAATATCGTGCAAAAATGGTTATAGGTGAAAAACTTGAGTAAAGGACGTGTTGTATATAGTTGTAACACATATCTGTATAGACCGTTTGACATTCTATATTTGAAAGTTGACATAAGTTCCATATAAATTTCGTACACAACCACATACAACAGGTCCTTAACTTAAGTTTTTCACCTATAGTCCCTGTGCTGGTTCACAATTATCACTCAAGTTCTACACAGGCGAAGTCATGGCTAATATACGCCAATCGGCGCAAAAGGAAGTAGCCTTAAGACGCCGAGATGATCGAATAAATGAGTTACGAATTAATGAGCTACTTTTTTATTTTAGTCGCGAATTCAAATTCGGGATTTAGGTTTTTTTAAACATTATATATTGCTATTTTATTTTTAATTTTTGGACGTTTTTTTAAGGTAAAGGAAGTTTGTTTTTTACAGTTGATTTAATTTTATGAACGAGTGTTTTAAGAAGCCGAAATTTAAAACTATTTTTTGTCCATTTTCCATAAAATTTTATCAAGTTAATTATTTTTTTATACAAAAAATAAATATCAAGGTGGTAAAAAGTAATTCATACATTTTTTAGACGACTTTTACAGCAATCTATTGTAAATTTTTCAGACCTTTAAGACGTCAAAACGATTCGTCAATATGCGATATTCTAAACCTCTTAAGCAAAATTCACAAAACAGTCGCCGGGTTCAGATAGATTTATCAAAATTAAATAATAAAAACGAAAAGTTATTTCATACATTCGTTGAAAATCGAAATTAACTTTCGTGTTGCGCATTCAAATAAAGTATTTCAACAGTAAAATCACGAAAATCAGCAAAATCGCCACAATTTCGTGTACGGCCTCTTAAACCGAAGAAATCCAAACGCAGTAAAACAAAGTGGTCAATTCATTAATTAACTTTAATCAAGAACTAATCGTTTTCCTGTTAAAAGTCAGCACCAGCAACCGCTGGTGTTATGGGGCATAAACAACTAAATGCGGCATTATGAGGCAGGAGCCATGACACTTACTGCTTGGTAACTACCTTGTAAGTATAATCTGTGGCAAAGGCATCTCTGTGTGTGGTCCGAATCAATGTAACTATTCACCACAGATTCAAAACAGTTTCAAAATTAACCTTAGCAGGAAGATTTTAAAATTGTATATTGAATGAAAACAAATTCAGTAGATACGTTTTTAATATAGAGAAGCGAGTCTATAAAATTGAAAAATTATGCGAAATCCTAATTAGCTAATGTAAAGTGAGCTTGGTATTTTGAGTACAGATTCTAGGCTGTTATTGGCCAGTTTCACTAAGAGCAAAACTAGTTTTATCAGGACGTGTTTAATTTAATGCCAATGCCGCAATTGTGCCGTTGTATTTGTTAAAAAAAGCCAAGTGCGAGTTGGACTCGCGCACGAAGGGTTCCGTAGCTTATTATCTATACAACATTAGGACATTAGACGCTATTTTATAAACTTTTTTAGTTTCACCAGTCTGTATTTGTCTGTAACCACGGGGTCTGTCTGTAACCAAATCTTGCAAAAATGGCAATAAAATCTTATTTGTTGTATAAGAGCCCCACTTAAATATTAATTTATTTTAATATGTTTATTTACTTTTAAAGTGGTTAAACAACTAAATATTCTGTGAATATTTCAAGACCATACCCCACCCTACCCTACCTACATACATAGGTACACGCCTTCATTCCCAGAGTGGGGTAGGCAGAGCTTCAGAAATACCAACAACTCTAAAACACTTGTTGATAATTCTGTAACCACATTTTGCACAAGTAGGCTAAGGTGTTTACCAGAGTATTAGTGACAGGTTGCAAGCCCATCGCCTAACAGCACTACAAGCCCTTATTCCCTTAGTCGCCTCTTACGACATCCACGGGAAGACATGGAGTGGCGGCACTATTGTAACCCGGCAACCACACCCACCTAAAAACGTGATTATTTGAGAGCCCCATTTAAATATTTTTTTGATTCTGTTTTTATTATTTGTTGTTATAGCGGCAACAGAAATACATCATCTGTGAAAATTTCAACTGTCTAGCTGTCACGGTTCATGAGATACTGCCTGGTGACAGTCAGACAGTCGGACAGTGGAGTCTTAGTAATAGGGTCCAGTTTTTACCCTTTAGGTACGGAATCCTAAAAAAGGGATCACCGTTGTACCTATATTTTCAATGCAATAAGCCAAATAGTAGCATCTCAAATAGAGCTCCTTTTTCAAATACAACCTCATTGCTAAGAAAAGAGGATTGAATCTGCTTTGGCAATAGGGAACATGCATTTTTTTTCTCACGCTCTCTGGATATTGCTATGAAAGAGAGGAATAATTGTATACGCGAAATAATAGTCTTGTAATTTTTTCATAAGATTAAAAGTTTTTAAAAGGCATAGTTCAGACTCCCTACCAAAACACTATATAAAATCGACGACAGAAATGACGTCACAGCTGTTGTTCCATGTTTAAAATATGAGGACCTTATAAAGAAACTGCATTAATTTCGTAAATTACTATGTTTAAGCCAAAGAAAAAACAATCTAAACATTGAAAGAAGTTATAAAAATGTAACAAATTAATTTAAATTATTCTAGCGACCCGCCAGCGGCTTCGCCCGCTGCAATTTTTTTTCTTTCATGTCACTTAGGGGTATGAAAAATAGATGTTGGCCGATTCTCAGACCTACCCGATATGCACACAAAACTTCATAAGAATCGGTCGAGCCGTTACGGAGGAGTATGGGAACGAACATTGTGACACGAGAATTTAATATATCACTACATAGTATAAAACAAAGTCGCTTTTTCTGTCCCTATATCCCTGTGTATGCTTAAATCTTTATAACTACGCAACGGATTTTGATGCGGTTTTTTTTAATAGATAGAGTGATTGAAGAGGAAGGTTTATATGTATAATACTTTAATCCGGAGCGAAGCGAGGGCGGGTCGCTAGTTACATATAAGATTTTATATATTTTAATAAACGGATCAAACCTTAGTATATTGCGTTTTATGTTTTTTTTTACATTTTCTCCTAAATCGTATCAGTGAAACTCAATTCCGATTTTCATGCATGTTCTCTGTTGAAGCTCAGATACTGTTTATTGGCTAGTTGTTTCAGGGTTTTTATGTATTCAATAGTTAAAGAGAAACTTATTGACATCATTGCACGTGATATCGGATGCCGTGTAAACTAGCACAAACCGGTGATAAGTGGACACAGCGTTTGTTTGAGAAGAAACAGGGAAATCGCCATATTGCGAAACGAAGATCATTAATATTGGATCGAATGTCTTTCTCACGCGCCGTGAGAGTCGATTGACATACTTCCGTATTTGTGTTTAATAAATTGGCAAATGGAGTTAGGAGTCTATGTGATTTGGTTGTTAAAAGCCCACTTGCTGCCACGCAGTGTTAGTAAAGTGCGAATCAGACTCGCGCACCGAGGGTTCCATAACATCACGCATTCATTCCCAGAGTAAGGTAGGCAGAGCTACAGAATTATGAAAAATAAAATAAAAGTTGATTGTTCTTGAACCACATTTTGCACAATCGGACCAAGATGTTAGCTAGTATTAGTGACAGGTTGCAAGCATTATAGTCGCCGCTTACGACATCCACGGGAAGACATGGAGTGGCACTATTTTAACCCGGCATCCACACGGGGAATAACTGTTGTCTCCATACATTGACATAGGTCGCTATTAGTTAACCAACTGCAAATAAGTTTGCAATAGTAAAAAAAATCTTTTTGGGATGTAGCAACAAATTAACGATTTTCGGATTGTTTCCTTTATTTGTGCTATAAAAGCTCCCTTATTGCCAAATTTCAAGATTCTAGGTGGGTCATACACACTCTTTTTTGACGTGTAAAAGTGCCTATGCAGCCTACTTACTAAATAATCAACTTTTATCTTTTATCTTAAAAATAAAAGTTGTCTTTCCTGTGGTCAATAGTTAAAAGCTTGTGTGAATATACGTTTTGTTTTTATAAGATATCTCAAAAGCAGTCCTGCCGCCGTTTATGCTGGAATGGGCTTAGCCAGAATATTAGGCCTTAAAACGTTAACTTCCAGCGTGTCCACAGGAAAGACGCTAACCTAAATCTGTGTATGACCCAGGTCTATGGGAAGTAGCCTTAGAGTATTTAGATTTCTCTAAAGAAGTACCCTATAAATTTTGATTCCCTTAAGTCTTGAAATATAAGTTTTTTGCGGCATAAACGACAGTATCTTTTTTTTACTTAGAAATTTGAATTTTCTTAGCTTCAAGAGACTGTAGACTAGAGCACATAGTTTAATTTCGACTCGATATCTCCACGCGTTCCTGAGACAAAGGGTCTTGACGGACAGACGGACGGATGGACAGCAAATTGATCCTATTAGGGTTCAGTTTTTTCCTATTGAGGTATAGCCACTTTTAAGTGATTGAACATCGCTAACGTTATATTTATTCCTTTTTTTCCAGGCGCGAGAAACGTATCCAGCGGCAACGCGGCATTTGAATATCCATTAGAAACCACAGACTAACGACACGGATTAAGAGGACTGTGAAGCAAAAAAAAACCATACAAAATGCGATATTGTTTTTCTCCTTAAACTTTGTCCGATTTTTACGATTTTTGAATATGTTGTAGATATTATAAAAAACTAAGACAATAGTTATCGGAAAGAAAAAAAATAAACAAATGCGGAAACGTACAGACCTAGTTCTCATAATATCTACAACATATTCAAAAATCGCCAAATTTGGATTAGATTTAGGGGGTGAGAAACGTTATCGCCCGGAGCTAAATTTGTATGGATTATTTTTGGCAGCTACGCGATTTAAGCATTTTAAGCATCGCTTCACAATCCTCTTAAATAACAGTTACTTCGTCTAACTGTCATATATCTTGAGTGATGTACAAATTCCGATTCCAATTACACACATATACAAGCGCAAATCTTTCGCGAAGCAATGAAATCAGGTGTGCATGTAAGGGAAAGCGGTGGCCGGTCGGCGCGGGCGCACGTCTCGTTAAGGGCACACAATTAACTGATTACCTTAAAATAAGCGTGGCGGGCCGCGCATGCCCGACCCTTGCCTTATTCGAGCCTTTGTCGGTCCATACGTTCTTCTCTCTTTGAGAAAAAAAACCCACATGTTGTAGAGTTTTTTTTACAAATGCAATCTTGTGAAGGCTCAGGGAATGCTTAAAATGTTTTGCTCTTTAAATTGTAGATACGGCGTTTTCATTTAAACATTTTACATTGTTGACATTTTGTGGAGCAAATCTTCGTGCCGCGGCCTCTTTGATGGTTCAGCTTTTAATTTTTATGGAAGTTTGAGCTCTATAAATGATTTATAATTAACCTAGGGATGTTTTGAGTTAAGTTTTTTGCTGGAACAATCTATAATGAGTTGAATTAGCGAGGCAGTTGAGCTATCAAGTATTCAAGGCATAAAGACTGGGTCGTCACACGTTGCGAGCCACTACCCGGATAGTGGAGTATGCCAACATTGGATGGTGGTTTTCTAAGCAAATAAAAATAGAGTTCTTACACGTGACCATGATATATCATCGGGGCCATAAACAGATGACAATTGCAAGTGATGTTTCATACATAACGGATAACGTGTATGATTGTGTATAAATTATTGTGCTACGCTGCATATTTAATAGCTTAGAGAGCCGAGGACAGAGAAGAAAGAAGAGAGAGATTTAGAAAATACCTTTTGGTAAGTGGAACCTGAGCCTAACCTTTTTTTTTAACCCAGGAGAAATCCATTATGGATCCCTCTCAGCCCGGGAGAAGCTGAGAGGGTATGTCTGACTCACACGGACTAAAACTCCTAAGATGTTCCTCCGCTCATTTTTAGGCGAGGATTCTGGAACGCTTTCGCAGGCATCCGCTTCCCCGTCAACGCTGCCCTCACGGGCTCGCCGATAGGTAGTCGGGCATACACCCCACACCCACTTCACTGCAGGTAACCCAGAACACGTGGGAAGCCTTCCAGCACAGGACCTCTAAATTCGGAGGATGGAGCTCCCGATCCATCGCCCGCAGTTCCACTCGTTTCGGCCGCAGAGGATAGGGAGAACGGCGCACCGTAATACCGGCCATTCCTCTTCCTCTGCGGCCCCACCACGCCGCGAACAACGGCGCGGCCCCGCCAGATTGCGTAGGGAGATTGGCGGATCTCAATACCAACACTCCTCTCCCCCCGCAACCCTGGCCACAGAGGATAGGGACAACGGCGCACCGTAATACCGCCAATCCTCTTTCTCCGCGGCCCTGCTTCAACTGCAGGAGAAGTTTGCCTCCCCCGCAGTCTACCCATCACATCACAAGCAGGTTCAAACGAGCCTACTCGGAGTAACCTCCAAGGGCCGGTCGACAGTCCCATTTAGGCCGGCCCCGGGTACCTCTTAGCTTCACCGTGGGTGACCAGTCCACGGTTACTAAGCCCCCCCGCCCCGACAAGGCGGGTACACACAAGGATGTACTAGGGTCATACACACTCTTAAAAACAAAAGTTGTCTCTCCTTGGCTGGGATTCTACACGGTAATAACGATATCGTATTTGAGCTGTTTCCGTATTGTCAACGTTTTCATAACTCTTATGTCATTTACAATAATGGCGAATGTGATATAAACGATTCTAAAACACGTCAAACGCGATATCGTTATAACGCAGTAGAATGGAGGCCATGTGGTCAATAGGTAAAAGCTTGTGTGCATATAAGTTATGTTTTTATATGATAGGTCTAAAGCAGTCCTGACGGCATTTTACAGGAATGGGCTTAGCTAGAAAATTAGGCCTTAAAAACGTTAACTCTCGGTGTGTCCACAGGAAAGACGGTAACCTAAATCTGTGTATGACCCACTAATAATGGCTCCCTTCAGTTAGGAACCCTAAAAACGTAGCAATTTTCTTAAAAGTCCTTCAATATTGCACATTCGAGCAAAAGAACTACATACCAATATGGCTTTTATACCAGTTATTTATACTCGTATGTAACGCCATTGTGAGAGACTCGAGTGCCTTGATGAGTCTAGTTTTCGAGCACCGCCTACTGAATACCTTTAAATGTTACTTTTATTTATTGGTTATGAATTTATACTCGTTTTGCGTCGACCAATGGCTGATATAGTATGACGGTACAAACCTCTTTTTTAGGGTTCCGTACTTAGGTACGGAACCCTAAAAAAGAGGTTGCCACGGGACCCTATAACACTAGCTGCGCTGTAGTATGGTGCCTATGACAGCTCATTTAACACTTGTTTCTTTAACTTTACAAAAATACGACGTTTGTAAAAAACCTAGCGACATCCATACATATATAACGTCACGCCTTCATTCCCAGAGTGGGGTAGGCAGAGCCACAGAATACCAACAACTCCATCAACAACTTGTTGATTATTCCGTAACCACATTTTGCACAGTCAGGCTAAGATGTTCTTCTTCTTTCTTTGCCCCCGCGGCGACTTGAACAGCTACTACCGCGGGGATATGGCGTTTCCACGTGAAGTGATTTCGCCAGTGTCAAGTAAGTATATATAATTATAAATCAATATAGCAATAAAACACAATCCAATCTTCTCTAGGAAGATTGGGGGCAACGTTGTACGGTGATTAGTAGGTCAGAGGTCAAGATAGTTTTAACCTCTGCACCACTGCGAGTCCACTTGAAACGAGAAGAAAGATGCCAGATACACGAAATAAGTCCAAGTCTTCAATCACTGTGCGACACAAAGGCATAAAAAGTACAAATCACTATCAGAAAAGAACTTTGAACACCTAATTACCCAAAAATTAAAGTCTAAAACAAATCACACGTCCGCCATCTTTTAACGTTGCAAATGGCCCTAAGATGTTTACCAGTGTATTAGTGACAGGTGCATGCCCATCGCCTAACAGACTTGTACTATTATCTATTCCCTTAGTCGCCTCTTACGACATCCACGGGAAGACATGGAGTGGCACTATTCTAACCCGGCAACCACACGGGTAAATAAATAATTCATAATAAATAATAGAGAACATGCAAATTTAAAGGAAAGTGCTTTGAAAGCGAGGAATTACTGTATACGCGAAATAATTTTCGTGTAATCTTTTCATAAGATATGAAGCTTTAAAAAGTCATAGTTAAAATCACTATACAAAATCGACGACAGGAATGACGTCACAGCTGTTGTTCCATGTTTAAAATATAAGGACCTTATAAATAAATATGCATTTATTTTGTAAATTACTATGTTTAAGCCAATATAGTTGAATTACGTTAATAAAACGAGGATGCCGAAAATAACAATCTAAACATTAAAAGATTTTTTTACAAGTTTTGATTCTATATAAAATCTTAATAACCGGGTCAAAACTTCGTTTTATATGCTTCTTTTTGTATTTGCTATTAAATCGTATCAATGAAACTCAATTCTGATTTTCATGCATGTTCTCTATTGCCTATTTTGAAATACTTCGTTTGTGAGGACCTACACGTAAGTGATTGATGTAACGAAATACGGCTATCACAGGCGTCATCCAACAGCGCAGCGAGTGTAGTGTCCGCCCTATCTTTTAGGAGCTGTATGTTTTGAACCGTAATAGGATCACACACACTCTTAAAAACAAAAGTTGTCTCTTCTGTGGTCAATAGTTAAAAGCTTGTGTGCATATAAGTTATGTTTTTATATGATAGGTGTAAAGCAGTCCTGACGGCGTTTTTGCGGGAATGGGCTTAGCCAGAAAATTAGGCCTTAAAAACTTTCGGTGTGTCCACAGGAAAGACGGTAACCTAAATCTGTGTATGACCCAATAGGTAGATAACTAGTTGAGTTTTTATAAATAATAATTAGGTTATAACGACTAATTTCTTAAAAATAATAAATATAGTAAGTAGTAATAAATAAGAGTGTTTCAACAGGAAAGCTTTTTACGATTTTTTTTGTTTTATCTTCAAAGCGGTAATTAAAGGCGTCTTATGGGTAAAAATACAAATAATAAACAGGCCAAGTGTGAGTCGGCCGTTACGGAACCCTGTCGGTAAACGAGTCCGTCGAACTTGACCGGTTTTTATACGAATATGCGTAATTAGCAAGCGGTATTCAGTAAGCGTACAGCTAATTATGGGCATGTTTAAAAGGCCATAATGTCTGTCTGTCTATTACACTGGTAAATGCTTGCTAATGGTAATTATTTAATGATGGTTTAGCGTTGAATAATACATGTTTGGATCTATTAAACGATCTTTACGAATACGCAAATAGGCATCAGTTACGATAACATACACAAAATAACCCAATATAATTGGGTGCCTACTTTCAGAGCTGTTCATATATACGTAACCATTTCCAGAGTAGGGTAGGCAAAGCTACAGAAATATCAACAACTCTAAAAAGATTGTTTATAATTCTGGGACCACATTTTGCACAATCAGGCCAAGACGTTTACTAGAGTGTTTCAGGGCTTTTAAGTTGAAAAACCGCCCCACCAATTATTACAATCTTTTTATTAGCTTATCATGTTTGTATGTACGCGAGTTGGGGTCAAATCTTGCAAGTCAATTTTGAACCAGTTTATCTTAATGGAATGGGCTGAAATTTAAATAAATAATATCAGAGGAATTTCACACAAATTGACCTATTTCCAAACTAAGCTCTAGGCTCCTACTATAAACATAGTTATATAGAGAAATGAATACTTAAATACATAGAAAACATCCAAGATTCAGGAAAAAATATTAGCGCTCATCACACAAATACCGGAATTTGAACCCAGGACCGCTGGCTTCGGAGGCGGGGTCACTCCCAACTAGGCCACCGTGTCGTCTAAATTTAGACCACATATTTATGTAAATCCAATGACAATGTAATATTATGGTATCTAAGCTGATCTGATGACGGAACCAGAAGATGGCGACAGGATCTCCGTTATACTTAAAATAGACCCACCGTGTAGGAGCTCATTAATTCGGTCTTGATTTGATAAACCAATAATGACTTTGCAAAAAAAGTACAGTAAAGCAACAATAGCCCAAAAATATATTTAATGTGTACTTTGCTTTGTTTTCTGTTTTCCTTTTTCTGTGCACTACTTTATTAGTTTCTGTATGATTATTGGTTGACTGGTAGAGAATGCCACTAAATTTGTGTTTTTTTTGTGAATTAAATATTTAATAAACAAATGTTTTTGCCAGAAACTTTTTATCAAACTCAGCTAAAGACTGTCCTGATTGATTATACTAGTTTCTTTTCTCTCAACCTCCGTTTGCATTCGAGGGTTATACAACAATAGTAAATACCTCTATATAACTTATATATTTTAATGTATAGTTACATCCATACATACATTAAATCACGCCTGTTTCCCAGAGGGGTAGGCAGAGACCACTTCTTTCTACCTGCTACGATCTTGACAAGTCTGATTCATCTCTTCCACATTCATACATCGAGTCATGCATGCACTTCGGGTACTTTTGATTCGGCCTTTTTCTCCGATATGATGTATAGTTGTGTAAATAAAAGGTGATATTCCATACGTACTTTGGTCTTATCGCGTTTAAAACACGATACTTTGAAGTAATTCATTGCACATTGTTTCTGAAAGGAAGAAATCTTTGCGACCTGATTGTTTTTTGTACAAATTAATAGCCTTTCATTTTTATTAATTGTCCGGCATCGGCACAAACGACACAAGAACAAGGCCCTACATCTGCCCCATTTATTAATATTTTAATATCAATGGTAATAAAACATTTGAGACACGTTCTTGCGAATCAATACGAGGTCCTCAATATGAATTATTTATGTGTTTTATTGTCGCCTTATCGCCTGTATCGTTCTGAGCGGATGCTGTCTTGAAATAATAATCTGAACATAATTTTTATTTTTGACAAATAGCTGGGTAGCATTGGGAGCGGTTTTTTAGAGACCGGCTGCGAGCGGTGAAACCTCTGAGCGCGCATTAATGCAGACAAAGCGGTCTCGACATCCACACTGATGCCTCAGATGAAAGACTAGGAGCGCTTTTTATTCGATGTGAGAATTCAGGAAGTATAGTTTTAGCATAAAAGTCATCGTTTTATTGATTCGTCTTATCAAGAATGTCGACCCCGCAAATGATATTTAATACTATTTTAGATTGCGGTTACTTTTATTAAGATATACATATATTTTTTTAAAAATTTTATGTTTAGGAGTAGGAACACGAGCACTCAGGCCAACTGATGGTAAGTGGAATCCGAGACCCATAGACATTTGATTCTCAAGACTATAATCCTAAGACCTCAAATGCGTTGCCAACCCTGAGGACTAAGATGGAACACAACACTGTTACTTGGCGAGTGGTTAATGGATAAGATGGTGGTAGCGATCCGGACGGACCCTGCACAGGGTCCTACCACCACTAAAACATTTTTATTTTATGACTTTCATATGTTTTATAAGAAAATTTTAGAAAAACCGAATTTTCTCAACGATTTTCTTTTTGACCTACAAATGTACAGACTAGTTTTAATGTTTATCTTTTGAATAAATAGATTTTTATAAGGATGTTTTGAAATTAACGGATTATTTAAGCTGCAGTTTTTTAAGACGTAGGTATCATGATTTGCAAATTTCTTTCTCTTCTTGCTCTAAGTATATTGCCAGAACTAACGACCCGCTTTCGTTCCACTTTATGTTTTTTCTGAATCCCACGTACTTACAATAATAAATAATAAATAAATAAAATGATTCTTTATTTAGGTATAAACCCATCAATTAATTAAATAGTTAACAATATTCACATCAAACATTCATAATTAATAATTAATAATTTAATTTAATCTAATTTAATTTATAATTTACAATTTAATTTATAATTTATAATAACGTACTTCGCTCCGAAAATAATAATAGAAATTCGTGCACGCCTCAACAATACTGTTGCCCGACCCGCTCAGCCTCGCATTAAATGACCAAAGTCTTTTCCGCAACACGGCGAAGAAGTCATCCACTCCGTTCACGGCAAACATGCCAGACGCGCTACACCGCCAAGGTAGCCGCAGCATCGCTCGGAATGCGTTATTGTACTGTACTCGAAGTCTGTCAAAAGATCGCTTCGTGTACTGATACCACAGCTGGCTAGTGTAGAACGCCTGGCAGTACGCCCCGAACAGCGTTATCTTAACCTGATCCGAGCACTGAGCAAATCGGCGCGCCAACATATTGCTTTTAATAGCAATGGCCCGTCGCTGTCTCTCGAGGTCCTTGTCATCTTTTAGTTTTTCAGTAAGTACATGCCCCAGGTATTTAAAGCTAGATACAATTTTTAATTCAGTACCATTGAGTTTTACTGGGGGGATGACATCCGGTCCCCTACCATACCTAAACACCATCAATTCTGACTTATTGACATTGTACTTTACAATAGACTAAAAGACTAATACATCCACTTTTGGACCTTGTTCCATGAAAATAAAGTGCAAAAGCGGGTACAGATCTTTGCAGTCGAATGTGCATAAACCAAAATGTAATCTACGAGTATACCTAATAAACCTTTCCGAAGTAATTCTCTATGTGATAGTGAAATCGGCATTGAAACTTATTCCGACAAGACAAGGCGTGGCTAACGACTTTGTTTTATACTATTTAGAGATGACAACAGGCTCCGCGGCCTCTCGTAATTGGCCTCAAATTGTCGCAGATACTCCTTTATAACTTTCTTTTACTTTCCCGATGACATCTGCCGATGACCTTATCTGCAACAGTAGCTTATCTGCACAATTTTGCTTGTTTAAACGTGGCTTCGATGGAATGCGCATACGATTTATCTGATCGTATGGCGAGGTATATGGCGTTCGTGGCTGTGGATACATAGTTGCGATAACGTAGGTGATAATGATAATTACAGGATAAACATGTTGAATGTTTCAGTGTTCACATCGTTGTGGTGTGGGCAGGGCTCCAATACCGGTTAAATTTTTAAACCGTTATTTTATTATGTACTTTACGCAATACCTAAACATTTTGATTCCGTTCGCATAAACCGGTTTTGTTACCGGTTTTTGGAGGAAACTTTATATAAAGTTACTTTAGAATTAACCGGTTTTGAGCTAATAAAACCAGTTAGGCCAGACGCACGTCACGCACAATAAACTGGCGCCGCTTTGTGTTTTTATTCAGTGCAAAACTTGGTTTCTCGATTCGCTGCTCGTGGATTAAACAGGTTAATTAAAGTAAAAATAAAGTTCTAAAACATTGGCGCTCCTTAGAAAAGTTCGGAGCGAAACCGAAATAAACCGGTATTAACCGGTATTTTTTAAACCAGGTCCGTGCCCTCTCTGCTGGTAGATTTAAAGTCCCACTTACAAAAATCTCCCTATTTGAAGTATTGTAAAGGAGGATTTGGATGATTGTAAATCACTGTCATGCCGGTCAATGGACGCTGCATGTAACTCTAAATGTCAAACAATATGTATCAATTGTTCAGCCGTAGTACCATGTTAGGTTCACGAAACCATGTGGATGAAAGCTTGATGAAGCAGTTCTTGTGTAAATCGATGTTAAAGGGGTTGATAAGAATTTGTGTTTCGGTTTAGTTGTTATACTTAGTTAATAATACACACTGTCACTAATACACTAGAAAACATCTTAGCCTGTTTGTGCAAAATGTGGTTACAGAAATACCAACAAGTCTTTTTAGAGTTGCTGGTAATTCTGTAGCTCTGTCTGGGAATGAAGGCGTGATCGTATGTATGTATGTATGTACTTAGTTAATATCATTTTTAAGCTTTGATTTATAATCATGTACTTATATCTATCTACTGGCACTTCTTTCCTCATTTGTTCTCATTCAAAATGTCATCATTTTTAATTTATTGTTTCGTATTTATTCTTGACCCCGTGTGGTTGCCGGTTGGAATAGTGCCACACCATGTCTTCCCGTGGACGTCTAAGAGGCGACTAAGGGAATAAGGGCTTGATGGGCTTGCAACCTGTTACTAATACACTAGTAAACTTCTTGGCCTGATTGTGCAAAATGTGGTTACAGAATTATGAACAAGTATATTTAGAGTTGTTGGTGTTTCTTTAGCTCTGCCTACTCTGGGAATGAAGGCGTGATGTATGTATGTATTTATGTTTTTTTTTTTTCAAAGTTAAACAAATTTATTTATACAAAACACAAAAAAAAAAACTTATTAAATAGAACTAACTTATAAAATAAAACCCTCCATTGAACCCACTTGCGGCATCGTGCCGAGGACGCTCGCAGCAATTACCCCGTTGCACTGCAATGCTCAGTCGTTGAGCAAAAAAGGATCCTTGCCGGTGGTCGCCAGAGACGCCGATTAACTTGTCTGACACTTCTTTTATAATTTTTTTCGTGTCAGACGACCACGGCCCAAAAGTTTCCAGTGCAAGTGCAGCAAATATGTAATTTGGCTTTAAAAAAGCGTATTTGCGGCACTTGATGGTTTGGGCGTGGTCTGCGGCGGTCCCTGGCTTGCGAGCAGAACCTTGGACGTGAGACGGTGCAAGCGTATCAACGCAAGTGACGTCCCAATCCAAGGGGCGACCAAGATGCCACGGAACTAAAGTGCATCCATCGGGTCTCTTTCCGTCTGAGGCAGACAGGCCAGTGGGCTCCAGCGAAGCCGGGAAAGCAACTGTGCTAAGAGCCCGACGGATCAGATCGTTGACCGATGCGTGTCTGTACACTCGACCAGCACTGGACTGGCAACACAGACCGTGACGTCCTAGGTCGTCAACTGTTTTCCCACAACGAGGACAAGGATGCGGCTCGCAGACTTTAAGACCGAGGCGGAGGCACACTGCAACCCTTAAAGTACTACTATCTAAAAGCGACCCAAAGGTTCGCGAAGGGAGAGAGTGCAGCCAGTGGCCCGACTCTGGCTCGGAAATTGCCAATAAACGGGCCTTCTCGGATGGATTTTCACTATTTTCCAAAAGATTGCGATGGCAAATTTTGACAGAAATAAGGTCCCATGCCGCTTGGCTTGCTTTTTCGACACGCAAATTTTCACCCGGATTACGGACACGCCAAGCATCCTCAGAAACAGACAAACACGACACCTGAACATCAATGGGGTTGGAAACATTGAGAATCCCACTGATGAGGGTGATTGTGCTGTGAATGGAAGAGAGGAAAGCTGGGAGTGCCAGGTCACTAGTAGCCCGAATGCCAAGCCCACCGTACTTAACGGGGAGGGTTGCTTGAGACCAACTGTTAGGAGAAAGTGATATGTTCAAAATTTTGCTAGTAGTTAATTTTAAAATATTATCAACTGAGAGGCTGATAGATGAGGAAATTTCTAAACTGGGCTACAGCGAAGAATGTACAGAAATTTAGGGGAAAAGAGGCACAAACGTAATATAAATATGGCGATATGAGGTGAGATTTTGTACAGTAGATCGGATGAATCATGAAAATTATTTAATTTAGAATTAATAGTAAAGGGAATTGCTTCTTCAAAAATAGGAGCCTCAAGCAATGTAAACGTTTCCTTAGTCAGAACGGTAATATTAGGCGAAAGTGTATTAAAACTTTGAATTATATCAACGCGAGCGTCAGCGGAGAGCCTATGCTTTTGTACACCTTAATTTCTATCATTTGAAGCGTGACCTTTTTGTTTTACTTTATATTTACCAAGTTAAACTGTATCCACTGAGCATTGAAAAATACAATTTGTAACAATTTGCGACCGACCCGTCTCTAGGGCCTGTCTGAAAATCAGCACGGGCCATCTCTGCCCTGCTCATGCTGGGATTGGGACCCATTGCCTAAACTAGTTTTTTTATTATAAATATATTTTTTCACTTTAACTAGCTTTTTACCCGACTACGGCAAAGCCCAAAATGAGGGTTATGTGTTTGACCTGTAAGTATGTCCGATCCTGTTGCTGGATGGTAGACTTCAACAAACGAGGTATCGTTAGATTCGTCTTAACGTTGCAAGTGTCACTGGTTACTTAACACTAAGACAAAAACAATATAGCGGCACAAAAACAAGGGTAACCAACATATATACACGACATAATCAAAATAAGCAGTCAGTTTTAAAAAAAAAGCTTTTTTAGACTTGTTTTAATGCTTTTATTTATATTTGTTAAATTTATGATTGCGGCAATTTTTATTAAACAGAACTAATTACTAAGTACTACTTCATAATCGTTCAACCCGTTCTAGCTCCAGGTGATTACAGACAGACAGGCACACTTCACAAATCACATAGGTTACATAATGGCCATATACAAAATCCACCAACCATTACCAGTTACTTAATTGCCTCACGAATTTGTCACTCAAAGGCATTCTTCATCTCCACATCAGTCGAAAATTCCGACGGCCGACTGAAGATCAGAGCTGAGACTTAATGAGACCTGCTTGTCAATCCGCTGTCAATACGTATGCAAACCTGCAACAGACGTCGTCCATCTTGGTCTTATTCGAGCCTTTGTTGGGCTATAATGCAGGTAATTATGGGCTGAGTTATTTTTTACATTGCATTGAGTCCGTCACTTTAGGTTAACGTTAAAAATAAACAAAAAGGTTTCGCAGACGGACATGTCACATAATTTTAAAAGTTGATATTGAAACAAGAAAATTGCGAGGGTTTTTGCTAAGGAGCGGTAAAGCGTAAAGATATACACAATTACGTGAAATAACTATGTTGAGTTTGGGTTTTCAAATATGTCAAACGCGTAATATAAAAGGTCAGCAGATATTAGAGAAAATTAAAAATTCTTTCATTTTTTTTACTTTCTTCAGCCTCAGAGTCCACTTACCATAAAGTTTAATCAAACAAAGAAATATCGTGAAATAGAAATACATTCGAATTTCAAACCTGACTTCTGTTAGTAGAGTTTTATTTAAAACTGAATTTGGTTTTGAGTTATTTCTTTGTTTGATAAAACATGCGATGTATGCAATGTCTTAAGGTAACTATAGTTTGTGTCACAAATTGGGTGCTCTTTTGTATTCTACGTGGTTTAAAACAAAACTATTTTACTAAAAAGTTTTTTGGGATTTTTAACAAGTTCAGGTTTGAGCATAAACAATCACACGCGAGAGCAATTTGTCCAGTTAATACGTATTTACTGGAATAAACAGAAGCATTATGGGGTTAGCTCTACGCGCTTCTGTCCGTCTCAGGACTTGTCAGAACTCAGAAGTTCCAGTTTGCTACCACTCACGTATCTTGAGACGAGCATCTCAACCAAGATCAGTGTATTATTACGGCCTAACGTCTCAAATTCAGAAGGTTCCTCCCAGCTATCAGGGCGATTGACCGCTTTAAACTTATTTCGTTTACTGTCCGAGATGCGGTGTTGAAATATGACTCGATTGTTTGCGGCACCGCACCCGTGCAAAAACTGCCAATTTGGTCTTAAAAGTTCTGAAGAAATAAACGTATATCTGAGAATTTATGAGTTTTGCACGAAACGTGCTGGGACGCTGACTGGTGGTAATTAGGGGCGGGGGGATTATTCGAAAGTTGAAATGATTATGACGTGTTTGCGATAGCCCTAAGTGTATTTAGGACTTGTACGTGGACGGATCTTAATTAAAAGAATGCCTGTAGCTAAGGTTACCAGACGTCAAGGTTAGGTGAATAAATAAACTAATTATAATATCTAGGGCACATTGTGACTGAAGATTTTAAAGACGATTGTGGCATAGAAAGAGAGCGCAGGGCGCTGTCTGTAAGAGGAAAGATGCTGGGTCGTAGATTTGCTAGTTGTACACTTGCAGTCAAGGCACTTATGCTCAAAAAAGTCGCTTCGTCAATACGCAGAGTCGGAGGAAGCGCCAACAGTAATAATAATAATAGGACTATTGTTGCCAATAAGCCTGATATCGTGTTAACAGATCGAACTCAACGCCGGGCAGTGCTCGTTGACGTCACCACCCCACATGACGAGAACCTCGTGAAGGCTGAGAAGGACAACCTCAGCAAGTGCCTTGACTTGGCTCACGATGTGATCGCTATGTGGGATGTTGACTCGACGATCATTGTCCCGATAGTTGTTTCGGCGAACGGTCTTATAGCGAAGAGTCTCGATCAACACCTTAAGAGACTCTCGCTAGGTGGCTGGATCAAGGGCCAGATACAGAAAGCAGTACTCCTCGACACGGCACGTATTGTGAGGAGGTTCCTCTCTTTGCAGCCCTAACCACCGGTAGCTTGAGCCCTGCCCCGCTGCCAGCGGCACCCGTATGTTAGGTTTTTTATAGTGTTTGTTTTTATATGAGTATTGTTGTTTTACTTTTATATATTAACATTTATTGTAAAAAACTTAACTTACAGATTTTAAATAAATATCCACAATGATAATAATCAGAGGACAATCTCACACAAATTTAAATAGTCCCAAACTAAGCTTTAGGTTTTTACTATAGGTACTAGACAACGATAAACATACTTAAGAAAAATCACTATTAAGAAATATTACGAATAATTGAGAATGAGTATGAGTACATAAATACACTTAATATATAGAAAACATCCAAGACTCAGGAACAAATATTCGCGCTCATCACACAAATATCTGCCCTTAACGGGATTTGAGCCCAGGACCGCTGGCTTCGGAGGCAGGGTCACTCCGAACTAGGCCAACGTGCCGTCGACAGTCTTGAAGGTTGTAGCGGGCAGATTGGACAGCGCGTTGCTGGAAAGGTTCACGGCACTGCACGCCATGCGACCAGCCAAGTGACCCAAAGATGCGTGTGCCAAGGTGCCTAGCTAATAATTTTTAATTTTACTTTTTTATTAAAGTTCACACTAACATAGCTACTTAAGTTCTGTTTACTAACCAACCGTGGATCAAAGTTGTCTTAAAATAAAGATATTTTATTTTAATTTATTATTTATTTTTAATAATGGTTTATGTTAAGTTCGAGCGAAATTAACTTCTCAATGTTTCTTCATTTACTAAATAGTATAAAACAAAGCGGCTTCCCACCGTCTGTCCCTCTGTATGAACGCTTAGCTCTTTCAAACTACGCATTGGATTTTAATGCGGTTATCAACACTAATATTATCAAGACGAAAGATTTATTTTGTATGTTTGTAACGAGTACACTGAAAAACTACTGGACCCATTGCAAACATTCTTTCACCTGTTACATTATCACAGGTAACATAGGTTGTTTTATTTTTCTACGCAGACGGAGTCGCGGGCAACAGCTAGCCATCAATAGATAGAGTGATTCAAGAGAAAGGTTTTTATGTATAATAAATTCTGGATTATTTACGAGTATTACAGAAATCTCATCCACACTAATATTAGTAGTAGTTAATATTTAAATTTCTGTTTCTTTGAAACTTTTCTTCTTTGTAAGGTTGTCTGGAAGAGATCGCTACTTAGCGATAAGAAATATTGAGTCACTTAGTAACTTTTCATTTGTATTTTACTTTTCATGCTGTATTTGTATGTGGTGTTCAATAAAGAATATTTGTATAGTGTATTGTATTAGATTCCATCCCCGTATATCGCTATTCCCTCAGTATCCGTAATTTTTAGGATAAAAAATGACCCACGTCTTTCCAAGGGACTCAAACTATCTTCATTCCAAATTTAATTTAAATCGGTTCAGCGGTTTATCCTTGAAAGCGTAACAAACAGACAGACATTACCTGTACAAACCCTGCTGCTCTATGTAATCCAACTTATCTAGTGAGTAGTCAGTCCCGTCGGAGCGTACAAAACACATTTTAGCGCGTGCCTTCTCAATTAGGCAGCAGGCAGGTGAGTCAAGTTCAGTGTCGTATAAAGCTGCCTAATTAAGAAGGCACGCGCCAAAATGTGTTTTGCACGCTCCGACGGGACTTCTTAAACTTGCCGAATAAAACTTCACCTTTGAGATCGACGCAGCGCTGTGTTGAATCACCCCCTTATTAGATTAATTTGTGTAAGACTAGCTATTTCCCGCGACTCTGTCCGCGTAGAAGACGTTTAAAGGAACCTCAGGTACCGTCCAATTATTCCGCATAAAAAGTAAACTACTCAAACGATCTCCATACCAAATTTTATCCAGATTTGTTCAGCGGTTTAACCGTGAAAGCGTAACAAAACTAACCAACGGACAGACAAGGTAATAATTAATTTCACATTTAGAATATTAGTATAGATTATTATGATTTCATGCCTACTTTATAGAATAAAACCTCCTTAATGAAATACCCGTGACAGTTTGCGTTGTGCCTGGAATTTATGTCGAGTATTTTAATTAATGCAACACGGCAAAATTAAATACACTTTTAGTGCTTACTGATAATTTTTTACTTATCAGTGAATTTTGCTCCGGTCGCCATCTCGGTTGAAATACCTCCCGGTGTTCATTGATTTTAAGTGTTATATATAACTAGCGACCCACCCTCGCTTCGCTCCGGGTAAAATATTACACATATAAACCTTCCTCTAGAATCACTCTACCTTTTAAAAAATACCGCTACGAAATTCGAGGCGTAGTTTTAAAGATCTAAGTATACATAGGGACAGACAGCGGGAATTGACTTTGTTTTATACTATGTAGTGATTAATATAGGTATAAACGGATTCAAGTAAGTGTAGTTTATGTTTAGTAAACATAGGTTTATCTTTAAATCATTTCTAATTTGACATTTGTCATTTAAGTTTTATTTCTTAACATTTATTTTTGATATTTTATAATTCCCATTTACCATTTAATTGAAGATCGGGATATCCAGTCACAGCAATTTTTTGCCTACTAGGAGATTCTAACCCTCAAGTCATCACATCAGTGACCAATAGAGAGGTCAACTTGCCACACTGTAAAATCGATAATCATTATTCTCTGGCACGTTAAACGAACAATCAGAAATCAATATTTAAAAGTCAATGCGGAAACAGCAATTAACAAAAAGCAAAACTTGGAGTCAATGAAAGTGGGCATTGTAAATACGACCGAATATTGGGTGGGGCAGGAAATGCGCGCGTGCTGCAGCCAGGAGCATGCATAATGCATCTGATGCAGTTTTAAAACTGATTAACCTCCCACAACTTTGAAAGGCAATTTGAACTGTCACGCAACGCGTTAAGGTGTACATTTGGTGAAACGTCTGAAGGTGGTTATTGTGTGTTGGGTGTGTATAGAAGCATTATTCACTACAATATTATCAATAAATTAATGCTCGCATTGGGACAACACCGAGGATCGCATACTCGCGTGCAGAGTATCCGAGATACAGATCCACCGTATGCTTTAACCTGCCGCTGAGCAGTGCTCGCATTATTGTGTTGCGATGTGGTGATAAGACAACTGGTGAAATTACTAGCATAGAGGCATTCCATTTTAGTCCTCAGGGTTGGCCAGGGTTGGCAACACATTTCCGGTCTTAGGATTGCAGTCTTAAGATAATTACGGTAATAGAGCTACTGGGAATATTTAGCTCGTCAGAATATGATACGATGGTGTATTACAGTAAAGTATCTTACCCTTACCTAAAAGTTAAAAATGAGGTACGAGTATATGTGAAAACTTTGATTCCATGGTTATTTTTTATTGCCATTATATATCACTGAGGTATAGAGAGTTATTACAGCTGGGATGTATTATTGGGAATCGAATCATCTATTTATACTATTATAAATGTGAATGTAAAAGTAACTCTCTGTCTGTCTGTTTGTTACGATTTCATATGTAAACCACTGAACCGATTTAGATGAAATTTGGTATGGAGATAGTTTAAGTACCGAGGAACATAGGCTACTTTTTATCCCGAGCAATTGGACGGTTCCTGAGGGAATAGAGATAAACGACTTCGACGCGGACATTCGCTGGAAATAATATAAATAAAGTTCAAAATACATCCATACTGTCATCATGAAAAATATCCCAAAATTCTTCGTCAGATAGCTTTGAAACAAGTTACTACGAACAAAACGTACCATACATAACGTCACGCCTTCATTTCCAAGTGGGGTAGGCAGAGCTACTGAATACCAACCACTCTAAACTTGTTGATAATTCTGTAACCACTTTTTGCAGTCAGGTTGCAAGCCCATCGCCTAACAGTACTACAAGCCCTTATTCCCTTAGTTGCCTCTTACGACATCCACGGGAAGACATGGAGTGGCACTATTCTAACCCGGCAACCGCACGGGGGGAAAATACGTAATGGGTATAGTATATCAATGTTTTATTTTATAAACCGTAAGCATTTAAAAAACATTTTTTAAAAGGCGATTGTATGGAGTCCATTAGCTTAGGTTACGTTAAACTTTGATCATTATTTGACTCTTTCATCATCGTCATGTTAAAGGACATCCACTGCCGGACGTAGGCCTTCCCAAAATACTGCCATACCTCTTTCTTCTTTCATCTTTCATCCATCTTTCTGTGAACATCCAGATTTTCCAGATCGTCTAGATCATCGATTGACCTTTCGATTAAGCCTATTAATAACTAACCGAAACATTCTACCTAAGACATTCTACACATTGAAAATTCCAAGCTAAACGCATCGCGGAATCCTTTGCATAGCCAGCGCGCTATCTGACACCCAATCGACACCTAATTAACGATCCGGCTCGAAGGACCGAGTCTACGCACGGTATCGATCGATCTTTCTCGGGTATCGGTGCGCGGGAGCAGAGCTGCAGTATTTTCACAAGGGTTGAATTTGTTCCAACTTAGACAAAATACTTATAAAATAAATATAAATTAAAAAAAACGAAAAAATATCTTCAAAAAGCAAGAAATAACAGCCTTAAAAATTATAGGTAAGAAGTCAATCCAACTGAATTCGGCTTTTGGCAAAAAATATAGTAGGAAGCCGAATTCAGTTGGACTGACCTATTAACTATCATTTTAAAAGAAGTTATTTCTTGCTTTTTGAAGACGGATTTGAGTTGTTTCAAAGATTTATTTTATTAAGAAAGAAAGAAAGAATGAAAACAATTTATTCAAGCACACAGAGCGAAAGTAACAATATTTTACAGCACAGTTATATAACAAATACAATACAATACAATCTTGGCAGTTACCAAGCAGAGCACACGCAAGTGTGCACTAGAGCGCGGCAATGTGTGCGGATGAATAGGTTCTGGCTCAGCATGTGTTGTGCCACGAGATCACAACGCTGTTATTCTGCCAGCACCTCCAAAAAAACGGGGGAAGTATTTCATACCTTTTAGTGATCATATTAATACTGTTATGTCGTCCACGTATATTCCTGTAATATTTGAGGAGTTCCCTCGATTTCTCCAAGATCCCATCTTGACGTGCTGGAAATGGGACCAACCTGCTGGTTTTTTTTTTTTTCTAGTTTTGCTCGTTTATGACTTGTTACGACGTGTTTTCGCGTGTTCTTTTGTCATGAGGATCGAAAAAGAGCGCAATGGAATTGCAATGATATGATTAGGAAGAAATAAAATTGACAACCCCGGAGACTAGGAGAAATGCCTACTAATTCTACCGGCTGCTTTTGCCCCTACACCGGGAAAAACTTCAATAAATGGAGCTCCGTATCGATTTAGTGATAGCGACCGACCCAGAAATAGTAGAAGAGTAAATGTACGTCTAACTGTTCCGGTCACGGATCTTTGGGACTTCTCGAAATGATTCATACATACATATAACGACACGCCTTCATTCCCAGAGTGGGATGTGCAGAGCTACAGAATACCAACAACTCTAAACTTGTTGATAATTATGTAACCACATTTAGCACAATCAGGCTAAGATGTTTACCAGTGTATTAGTGACAGGTTGCAATCCCATCGTCTAACAATACTACAAGCACTTATTCCCTTAGTCGCCTCTTATGACATCCACTCAACACTTTGCATGTCAACTACGGAAGTTCATTTGAACACACTTCAATAGTACCGGTTAGTCATTCAGTAAATTGGTCACATGACGGCTCTTTTTCACGTCGGTAATATGGAGCAATCTACTAGCGCTTCGGAAAAGACAATCATTGCGGAGACGTAGCGCCAAACTCCAAACTCCAACAACTGCAATCCCCGCAAAAATCCCTAAATATTCTCCAATCCTCTGAATTAATTAAGTACCCTGTGCCATTATCAATAAATGAATGCTTACATTCGGGCGCTACTGCACATACTAATAGCGTCACGCGGTGTCGTTTTTGCGCCCCATTCAGTCTTCCATTGATGCGAGCAGCAAAAACTGCTCGGACCGCTTGTAAGTGCAACTCGATAACATTGCCACTTTTTGTGTGCAAGGACGTGATCATTTTTTGTTTCAGGGAGGTGAAACGAATTTTAATTGTATCCCGTTCGCCTGTGGCCTAGTGGCTTGAGGTGACGACTCGTCGCAGGTTCCCGAGTTCCATCCTCAGCGGCGTTCGTGTACTAATTGTTGTATGTACTTTTTTGCGTTTTCTATGGTAACTTAATGTCTACGGTGATCTATAGAAGTATAACTTAATTCAGAGCTGAGGTAGGCATGAGGTGCGGGGGTGAATTACGATAGAGCTCATGTAGTCACTCCCTGAGCCTGACCTCTCCCTGCTTACCTCGGCTCTCAATTAAGTACACATACATACATAACGCCTTCATTCCCAGAGTGGGGTAGGCTACAGAATTACTATTACCAACAACTGTAGAAAACTTGTTGATAATTATTTTCTGTTACCAGATTTTGCACAATCAGGCTAAGATGTCTACCAGTATATCAGTGACAGGTTGCAAGCTCATCGCCTAATAGTGGGTACTACAAAACTTTACTCCCTTATTCGCCTCTTACGACATCCACGGGAAGACATGGAGTGGCACTATTCTAACCACACGGACTCAATAGGGAATATGCATCATTTTTTTTCTTTTGCTCTCTGGAAAGTGCTATGAAAGAGAGGAATAACTGGAGACGCGAAATAATTGACGTGTATTTTTTTCAGAATTTATGAAGTTTTAAAAAGTCTTTGTTCATACCCTCTGCAAAACACTCTTTACAAAGTTGACGAGAGGAATGACGACACAGCGACATATTTAAATAAGGAAATTATAAAGAATTTTGCATTCATTTCGTAAATTACTATGTTTAAGCCAATATGCCGAAAAAACCATATAAACGTTACTTAACAGAAGTTTTAAAATATTAACAAGTATTGATTCCATATAAAATCTTAATAAACGGGTCAAAACTTAGTGTATGGCGTTTTATATGTTTTTTTTACATTTTCTCCTAAATCGTTTGTCGTTTGTTCTCTAATTAAGTAGTACTGACTCAACTAATAACGTTGTGAAAATACCTGTAAATATATGCCTATGAAAGGTTATTGTATAAAAGATCCTACTGGGTCTCTATTCTTGTCGGTAAAACCATATCGCGTTTGACACGTTATCAAATTGTTAACGTCATGTATACATACATACATACATAAAATCACGCCTTCATTCCCAGAGTGGGGTAGGCAGAGCTACAGAAATACCAACAACTCTAAAAAGACTTGTTGGTAATCCTGTAACCACATTTTGCACAACCAGGCTGTTGTTTACCAGTGTATTATTTAACGTCATATATAAAACCTCTTATTTACGATTACTTCGATAACAAGTTAAAAGCAATAACCAAAGTGTCAATAAATCCAAATGGGGTCTACCTGCATAAGATTTAAGGTGATCCTGTATTCACGCTGTGTCCACCTTGGTCAACATCTTTTTTTATTAATGGTGATCCACCACGATATTCTATTTATTTATTTGTAGGAAATCCAACAGTTACAATTAAACACATGAGAAACATGAATAGGAAACACAAAACCAATTAAAGGATTTCACATATAGTGCCTAAGTAGCTAATTCTAAGTTTAGTAAAAACTTCGAAATTACACGCACTTACACAAAAACACGTGCACAAATAAAAGACATTTAAAATTAAAATTACTGCTTAATACAAGCCAGAGGAAAAACGCCAAAGGTTGACATTTCTATGGCAAATTATATAAATAATACATGCACCCAACGCACTTAGCTGTCAAACTTCGCCTCACAGAAGGGATTTTACAATTAAATACATCAATATCCAGCTTATTCACCCAATTATTCAAGCCCTTACCTATATGCATCTATATGCCCTTACCTACATATACCTATTCTGCAGTGATTTCGCCAATTTCAAGTAAGTAAAGTAAATCAGTAAACAGAATAAATTAAAAATAAAAGCCGCACATCTTTCAATCGGCCATTTTCCCGACTTGTTCCATCTAGTCATACACTTAGTTCTACATGTATGACTAATAAGAAAAAAAATCCGCTTAGTTCTACATCCATGTATGACTTCTTTGAACACGTAAAATGGTACTTTTTTGTTCTGTCTAGTCATACACCTACATGATGTGTACAAAACGAGTTGTACACAATAGTTATACTCCGTTAAAGGTGGGTTCTTCAGAGCTCCTATTTCTGGGTTGTTTTGGCCCTTCAGGCCCGATATAAGAACGAACCTAACCTAACCTATCTATTTAACATAACTAAGAAGTCATAGGTACATGGATGTAGAACTAAGCGGTTTTTTTTTTCTTTTTAGTCATACATGTAGAACTAAGTGTATGACTAGATGGAACAAGCTATCTTCCCTCCCCAAAGGTTAAGAGTGCCTTTCCACCAAGTGTGCAATGCTACGTTGCTATAGATGCGTTTGGTATCCATCAATCATATTCATTGATTCACAAAGCATAGCACTGGTGGAAACTGGTAGCTTTCAGATCCGCGCATAGCTGCATATCACATCTCTGTTGAAAAGGCACCTTCTGCTTGGTAGCCATCTCGCTTACGTCTGGCACATTTGAAAGCAATCATATTTTTATAATTGCTCATCGACAGCTTGTAAATATTAGGGATGGTCCAGAAACTGTAGGCAGATAAATTTAACTCTGATTTCAAGATACCTTTTTGAAAAGCCTTCAGGATTCATAGTTCTATGCTCTATACTAGTCTGTTCGTCCGTCCATCCAATCGTAAGAACAATTAGCCAAGTGTCCGTCGGGTGGGTCGAAACTTTCAGTGCGCGAGTACATCTCGCACTTGGCCGGTTTTATAGTAGGTATCTTACCGCTTCTTGTTCCTGGCAAGGTTAAACCGCAGCACAATCTTATAAAACCGGACCATGCTCAGTGTAGGGTTCCGAACATAATAAACTATCTCAAATAACTCAACAACTCCTGGACCAATTTCACCAATTTTTCGAATAATTTCCGGGACTGTCAGAAGTTTGCAGTGAAGCGAAGCCGCTGGCGGGCCGCTAGTTGAAGATATTTTCAGTTTTTTATGACAGAGTTTTTAGTTTAGAAAAAGCTAAAAATTCTTAATTACACGTACATAATGATTTTTAGATGTATTCAGTGAAACATCACTTAAGCCATGATGTAAAAAACTTGCCTTTTTAGGTACTTACAAGTATGTAAAAACATTTTCAAGGATTTATTTTACAACCTTGTCGGCGTAACTACTTTGCCAAATTGCAGCTTTGTAGTACCAAGAGTCTGTGACCCAAACCGCGGATAGACGGACAGACATGGCGAAACTATAAGGGTTCCCAGATTGCCTTCGGAACCCTAAAAAGGAGTTCATTCGCATCACATTCCAACAACAATTTGATCTTAAAACTTAACAATTAACTTTATTTCTTTAACGTTATACTTCGATGGCATTTAACGCAGACTAATTTAAATTTATCTCATTACATTTTCATGCACTTAGCGGGAGTTACGGCTTGTAGGTAATTAGTGTTTTATGGGCATTATAACAATTCAAGGAGTATTCCTGAAATCGCCGTAAAAGTGCAATCAAGTGGCAGAGGGATAGGGCGTAGGTACTTGCATCTCATCAGCGTAGAGCTTTATTTATCGACGTCATGTTCAAATTAATAACATCTCAACTTTTTATATAGATGGGCCTTTTCGGATATATTTTGTTACTATACACCCTTCTTACACAGCAGTTCGAATATGCAGGGTTCCTCGCGATGTTTTCCTTAATTGTAGGAGTATCGGGTAATGTATAGTTAAGTTATAAAACCGGGCAAGAGCATGTCGGACCATGCTTAGTATAGGTTTCCAAAAATCACTAATTTTCTATTTAAAGTCAATTGGTGCCGTCTTAGAAGATTTTAGTAGGATAAACAATTTAATCGCCTGTATCTTAAGAACCAATGATGTCTACTTAGTTGTGATAGTTTTCCTTTCTAATTCGTTATATGCGCTTTCATTTGAGATTATTTTCTGATCTTTAGTATTCGTTTGGCTGTACGGGGTGGGGGCGACACTTGACTCTAGCAAAAATTAGCGCTTTGAAGCTTCATATTTCGTAAACTGATTCCTTAATTGAAAAATAGATTTTACAAACCCGTAATATTTCAACGACACTCCATTCTATGGGGTAGACGAAAAAAAAAAACATTCCCTCGTTGCAATAGTTAGTAAACAAAACATTTTTTTTATGATGTATTTTTACCACTTTGTTGGCGTGACTAATATGTAATATTCATGACAAATTGCAGCTTTCTGGTACTAAGGGTTCCTAGTTTGACTACGGACCCCTAAGAACATGGTTTACCAGGTTTAAAAAGTTTCAAGTACTCAAGTATTGCATTAAAAATCATCGTTTAGGACCGTAGTTTCGAAGATTCAACCAAAAACATGCTAAAAAGTTGTAACGTTTGAAAAATAAAATTATTGAAGATTTAACAGTCTCAACGAAATATGACCAACTTGAATATAACCAATTAACAGACACGTTACATAAGTCGTTATAGTTACAGAGATCCAGATCGCGAAACAACCGACTTTATCATATTATATAAAAACCGGCCATGTCGGACCACGCACAGTGAAGGGTTCCGTAGCTGGGATGAACGTTCATGGTTGTTTTTTTTTTTTTTTATTAAAATCTCAAAAACTACACAGCAAAACAATTTTGGTTGGAAGTATTTCGTATGTTCTACTACTGTAATTTTTATTAGAATGTTCTATTTAACAGTTCAAAAGCTACACACCCGGACAGAATTTTTACAACTTTAGAAGCGTATATCTCGCCAACTTTTCACTTACGTAAAAAAGTCACTAAAAACCTCTGTATCATTTTGGAAGCACTATCTAAAAATACCCTACACGCTGATGTAACTCAAAAAAAAATTTTTTCGTCCCCTAGTTGCATGTATGGAGTTGCCACCCCTAAATTTTTTTTTTTTCAATTTTACTATATCATTGTATAGCGGTTCATAGAATACATTTATCCTCCAAATTTCATTTATATAGTGCCAATAGGCTCTGAGTAAAATGGCTGTGACATACAGACGGACAGACGGACATGACGTAATTATAAGGGTTCCGTTTTTGCCATTCGGCTCCGGAGCCCTGAAAAGTGGCTCTTTGAGCTCCATATGGTAACGTTTCTCACCCTCAAAAGTAAGCGGTAGACACCACCGGACCATTACCATGAGTTGCAATTCCCGTGCTTGCTAGCGAGTCGAATGCTCTGTCCCTCACAGTATTATAGGAGATTGAAAGGGACAGAGCATTAGAATCTCTAGCGAGTGTCGTAACTGTAGCTCATGGTAAGGGAGATGTAGATCGTCAGCTTTTGTCAATACCCAATTTATTAATTTATCAGTTTTCGATATTAGCTGACATAAACGTTAAGCATCTTACCTAGGCCGCTAGAGGGCCTAGCCAAGACACAATCGCTGCTTACGTTTCTATTTCTATCTACTTAGTTGACATAGCGGTCGAGCGATCTGTCATCAGCTTACGTTAGTACGAATATTTTTTTTCATACATACATACATACATAACATCACGCCTTCATTCCCAGAGTGGGGTAGGCAGAGCTATAGAAATACTAACAAATCTAAAAAGACTTGTTTATAATTCTATAACCACATTTTGCACAATCAGGCAAAGAAGTTTACTAGTGTATTAGTGACAGGTTGCAAGCCCATTGCTTAACAGTACTATACGCCCTTATTCCCTTAGTCGCCTCTTACGAACTCCACGGGAAGACATGGAGTGGCACTACTCTAACCCGGCAACCACACGGGGTACACGGGGTATTTTTTTTCAATTTTCGAAAATTAATAACTTAGCGTTACGTATGTTGACTAGCTGAACATTTTAGTACCTTGTCACAAATAAATATAATAAAAATAAATATCACAAGACAATCTCACACAAATTGACCTAGTCCCAAACTAAGCTCTAGGCTCGTACTATGGATACTAGACAACGATAAACATACTTATATAGAGAAATAAATACTTAAATACACAGAAAACATCCAAGACTCAGGAACAAATATTCGCGCTCATCACACAAATATTTGCCCTTACAGGGATTTGAACCCAGGACCGCTGGCTTCGGAGGCAGAGTCACTCCCAAGTAGGCCACCGTGTCGTCGATCTACTCACACAGCACAGCTATTGATCTATTAAATTCAATCGGTACCGGTCTCAGTTTCATACTTTATTGCGACGGGGTACATGTTCAGATACTTTAGCTACTTATAAGTTCGACATCGAGTGGGGTAGGCAGAGCTCCAGAAATATCGACAACTCTTAAAAATACTTCTTGATAATTCTGTAACCATATTTTGCAAAAACAGGCCAAGAAGTTAACCAATGTATACCTATTAGTGACAGGTTGCAAGCCCATCGCTTCAGTATTACAAGCCCTTATTCCCTAAAGTTCGACAGTACCTATAAACTTTACAGTTCAAAACCGAATACAGCTGATAGGCTATTAAATTATGGCCGAATTATAAAATGAATCGCTGATGGAGGCTCATTACGAGCGATTTAATAAAATTGTATGCAATAAAATGTCAATTGGTACAGGTTTGCTTGCCGACGCACGAATCCCTTGGATTTTTGTACTCGCACCTCAATCATGCATAAATAAACGACTGACAGAATTTCAATTAAATTTAGTACTCAGATAGCCCATATTCTAAACTTAGTCCTGTGTGGTTGCCAAGTAAGAATAGTGCCACGCCATGTCTTCCCGTGGATGTCGTAAGAGGCGACTAAGGGCATAAGGGCTTGTAGTACTGTTAGGCGATGGGCTTGCATTGCAACCTCTCACTAATTAAATACACTAGTAAACTTCTTGGCATGATTGCGCAAAATGTGGTTACAGAATTATAAACAAGCCTTAATTTTTAGAGTTATTGGTATTTCTGTAGCTCTGCCTACCCCACTCTGGGAATGACGGCGTGATGTTTTGTATGTATGTACCTGAATTTAATATCCTGGTCAATTTTAAAGTTTCCGAAGTAAAAGTGGCAAGCGAAATGCGGATAAAGAAGCGGGGCGGACATAAGCAGTAAATAACGCACTCACACAGACGCACGCCTAAACAAGAACTCTAAGCGGACATGGCAGTGCTAACAGTCGGGGGTGCCGCGTCGAGACGAACGGTTACGTTTTGCGTTTCTATTTTTTTTTTATAAAGAGTTCGTGGCAAAGAAATCAATCCTGATTTTTTTCAGTTAATTGACCGATTGTTTTCAAAATCGATATATGGGGATCTGTGTGGTCTCCGAGAATAAATCCGTTTATATCATGAGAAAAAATTGCCACTGTTTTGAATTTCCGATAGTTTTGAATTAGCTAGCTGAGACTGAGATAGGTACAGTCAGAAGCAGAAGTAGCTACGCAATTGAGAGCCCAAAATGACTTGCACTCGACTTTATTATCAAAAGTATATCGTGTCTCGATCATCATTTTGAGCACCTTATTGTGCTTATCTACTTTTGATGCTGACTGTATACTAAACAAACGACTTTTTAATTTTACAAAAATATTAGAGTTTAACCCTAACGCTTGATTAGAGAGTAGGTATTTATCTTAACAAGCAGACCTAGTTTCTTCACTGCTTTAACTATATATGTATTGTGTTATCGTCCTTTATTAAAAAAAGTGTAAGCCTTTAACGTAAAGCGTAGGTAGCGATTCTGCCGTGATACCAAACAAGGTGAAAACTGCCAAGTAATAGTATGAGCATTTTAAATCTAATGTGGTTAAACCAATAGAGTATAAAATGCTTCGACTACTACGTTGCAGTTATAGCCGCCTTCTTTGGTATGATCGCAGCATAGCTCAAGATAAACAGCAGATAAAGCCCAGGTATAAACCCTCAGACGCTCTCATTATAGCTGCGAGCCTGTTATGCATTGTCCGACACACGCACTGTAATTGGACCCACCTATATGGATATTCTCGAAAACCCGCAAAAACTGGCCTAGTATAGTACAACCCGCTCCACGTATAAATAAACCAGATCGCACAGCCGATTGAAGACTCTATTCGTATCGGGTTACGAAATAAACACGTATAAGGTCAGAGTTCTTTTTTTTACTAACATACCGTGTATAGCCTTAACAGTTGACAGTGCGCGCGCGCACAAATGATACGAATAATTACGCCCATTGATCGGAGCTCATTAAAATCGACCAATGGGCGGCGTGGACAAAAGACGATCGGCGCAATTTGCCCCGGCGCCGCCTGCGCGTTCTTATTGAAATGATTCGAATTCACTACCGCTGGATTCAATTAGCGAACCGTTATTCTAAGGGAATTTTTAAATTGCGAATGTGCTTGTTAAGACGTGATTTAAAGGTCATGTGGCGTTTTGATTTGTTTCATGAGTTGTTGGGTAAAGGTTGATTGTGAGGTTCAGGGGCTCTATTTCATTTGGTAAAACCATATTGCTTTTGACATGAGACGTTATAGTGTGCGTTTCATACATATCATACGAATAACCACAATAGTGGCGCACCCGTTGATGTCTTTCCAATATGGGAGTTCCTCTTACAGATTAAGTAACCTTTTTTTTAACCTACTGCCAGTGACGGAGGGTGATGTTTTAAACCACATTGCTTTTGACATGTTATCGTATTAAAAATACCGGCCAAGTGCGAGTCGGACTCGCGCACGAGGGTTCGCACAATTTTATACAAAACAATCACGTTTTTTATATGGGAGCCCTCAGAATTTATTTCATTTCATTTTAATTTAATATTTATTTTTGAAGCGACTGAACCTTCGACTAAATATTCTGTGAATATTTCAAGCGTCTAACTGTTGCCGTTATAATATCGAGCATAAAACGGTAAAAAAAACACGATTGCTGCATGAGACGCCCCACTTGAAAATTTATTTTATTTTGTGACAATTTCCACTGTTTTTTTTTTATGTTAAGGAGAAAGCACACGAGCACTCAGGCCACCTGATGGTAAGTGGAATCTGAGACCCATAGACATTTGAATTCTCAAGACTATAATCCTAAGACCTCAAATGCGTTGCCAACCCTGAGGACCAAGATGGAATGCCTCTATGCTAGTAATTTCACCGGTTGTCTTATCCCCACACCGGAACACAACAATGCGAACACTATTGCTTGGCGGGTGGTTAATGGATAAGATGGTGGTAGCGATCCGGACGGACCCTGCACAGGGTCCTACCACCACTAAACTACCACCACCACTGTCTAGCTTTCACGGTCCATGAGAGACAGACACACCGTCCTAAGCTCTAGGTTTGTACTATGGGCACTACACAACGATAAATTAGGTCAATTTGTGAGAGATTGTCCCTGCCCCCCTCCCCCTACAGTTCTGTATTTCATTTAACAACTTTCACTTTTCGTTCTGAATAAAATTTATAATTAAAACCATGCTCAGTGTAGAGTTCCGAAGCCGTTAAGTACTACAAACATAAAAAATCATCAAGTAATCACTAATTTTCTATTTAAAGTCAATTGGTGCCGTCGTAGATGATTTTAGTAGGTATAAACACTTTAATCGCCTGTATCTCAAGAACCAAATGATGTCTACTTAGTCGTGATAATTTTCCTTTACAATTGGTTATATGCTCTTCAATTTAAGATTTTTTCAGATTTCTAGAATTTGTAGTTTTGGCTGTAGGGGGACACACACACTTGAGTCTAACAAAAATTAGCGCTTTAAAGCTTAATATTTTATAAATTACTTAATTAAGAAATTGTTTCCACAAACCCATAATATTTTTGAAAGACCTATCCAACGACACCCCACACTATAAGGTAGACGAGAAAAAAAAATACATCCCCACGTTACGCGTAGGGGAGGTATAGTAAAAAAAGTTTTTTTTTTACTTTTTATTGTACTACTTTGTTGGCGTAACTAATATGCATATTCATGCCAAATTGCAGCTTTCTAGTACTACTAGTCTTTGCACTAGGCTGCGGACGGACGGACGGACGGACATGGCGAAACTATAAGGTTTCCTAGTTTGACTACGGAACCCTAAAAAGGTGGCATTCTGTCTTAAAAGTTGGCGCATTTAAACAAGATTCCGAAATCGTGCTAAATATGACCAAGAAATAAAGTTACAGCTGCTTTTTTTCCAAGCGACCCGAGGTCCTAGTTAAGATGCAAAGAAGGAGCGTCCTGACTGAGAGCATTCGCGTGAAATGAGCATTCGGCGTCGAATATTCAAGTGGTGTGGACCATAACGCTCGGCTCAACACGTCCACAGCACTCGAATATCACTAGACCCAACTAACTGATAACTCTTATGCCATTTACAATTAAGGCGACTATGACATAAATAAACGATTCAAAAACACGTGAAAGGGGATATCGTTGTAATGCAGTAGAATAGAGGCACTGTAAGCCTACTAGATGTAAACGCTGGCTAAAGTCTCTATTTTCTATTAACTCGAAATGTATGGAGTTGACTTATAAGCGGTTGGTGCGATCGGTTCATTAGCTTAGGTCTATGCTAACTTAGCGTAAAGGAGCGTCCTCTGAAAGCATTCGCGTGTGATATTTAGACCCCGGATCTTTGTGGCAATGACGTCACAATATGGTAATTTGGGGAGTAAATGAAATGGTATTAATTAATACGGCAACCTAGTCTATTGGAGTTCTACGGAATTAAAATTTTACTATCAGGCATGCATGATATAAATTACCTGTATGTATATAAGTCAATTGTCTATTGATTAAATAATCAATCGACGATGTTCTTTCGTTAACTGACTCTCCGTAGCGGATGAAAAGTTGTTCTAAATGACTTGCGGTAATAATCATATTTTCTGTAGTGAATGCCTAGTTAATAAAAAAAATCAGTTAAAAAAGGTATTAATTAACAAATTGTATTAATTAACACCGTTCGATTTACTCCCCAAACTACCCTATTGTGACGTCATTGCCACAAAAATCCGGGGTCTAAGTCAACTCCATACATTTCGAGTTAATAGAAAATAGAAACGTTAGCCAGCGTTTACATTTAGTAGGCTTCCAGGGTCTCTATTCTACTGCGTTACAACGATATCCCCTTTGACGTGTTTTGGAATCGTTTATGTCATAGTCGCCATTATTGTAAATGGCTAAATGGCATAAGAGTTATCAAACGTTGACAATACGGAAACACGTCAAAGACGATATAGTTATTACCATGTAGAATTCCAGCCCTGATTTTGGTTATATTTCGCACCCATCTTAAAATGATCAGATTTGATGCAATTTGACCAATATACGTGAAACATTGGATCAAACGGCCTAACAATCACTACATACCTAGTATAAAACAAAGTCGCTTTCTCTGTCCCTATGTCCCTTTGTATGCTTAAATCTTTAAAACTACGCAACGGATTTTGTGCGGTTCTTTTTAATAGATAGAGTGATTCAAGAGGAAGGTTTATATGTATAATACTTTAATCCGGAGCGAAGCGAGGGCGGGTCGCTAGTACATAATATAATCCGTCGATTGTCACAGAAGTGAAGAAAAATTTAATTAAGTATTTACATCACGTTCCGCCTGCGCGGTGCAAGTTACTCGTTAGTTGTAAACGTTTGTAATAAACGCACGTGCTTCGAATGTAAGGGCCAAAGACGCAAACCTACGGGTACAGTCAGCATCAAAAGTAGCGAAGCAGAATGACATGCTCAAAACAATCTAGACACGACGTATTCCCTTGACAATAGAGTCGAGTGCGGATCTTTTTAAGCTCTTTGGTTAGCGTTACTTCTGCTGTTGACTGAACGTCCGCAAACCTAATACGATATATTTGGGATTGATCAGTTAACTAGACAAACTTGAGGGTCTGGATACATTAATTTTTTATTAAAACTTTGTGAGTCTTGTCGTAACTAGCAGCGTAGGTAGGGTCTCGGACTGTCTATTACCCAATTTGACTATTTGATACTTGGGTAAGGTCCAAAAAGTGGGCATGCTAACTCAAGCAATTAAATTTTCTATGAAACTTTAACGATATTTTTGTCGCACAACGGAACTTTTCTTCGTTGTTTGTATGGTTAACTGCTGCACTAAGTATGGTCTAACTTTTTGGTACTCATCCATTTGCCTAGAGTTTAAAGTTACTATAACATGTTGAGACGAGCACTGGAATCTTCTAACACAAATCGACTAGTGCATATTTTTCCTACATAGCATAGTGACATGAACCCAAACTGTGTGGACATTCTGGTATAAATATAATTTCTAATTTATTAATAGAATAGAAAAACTTTATTCCAGACAACAAGGCCCATATTAACAAATGCCTTACAGAGTAACATACATAACAACATATATCTTAAAATTAACACAGCTATTAAAATACTTTTGCGGTGTCAGCTAGCCGGCGGCCACGAAATCGCCGAAACATGACACCCCTCGGCCAGAATTCCTCTGTTAAAAAGCGTTACCCTTCATCTGGCATAACTTTTTTTGGCATAATCATTACTTGGCATAACCATCATTTGGCATACAGTCTTTTTTTTTCAGAAACCGTATACTTTTCAGGATTATTTCAAGTAGCATTGCATAGAGCCCATTAGGTTAGGTTAGGTTTATTTTATAACAATCCTGAAAAGTATACGGTTTCCGAAAAAAAAAGACTATGCCAAATGATGATTATGCCAAGTGATGATTATGCCAAAAAAAAATATGCCAGATAAATGTAAACCGTTAAAAAGGTCGATAGATCATTGGTCGGTGCCCTCACCACAAAGGACTTAAAATTAACCTTGTGGCGGGGCTCCAACCACTCGACCCTCAGGGTAACTCCGGTCTTAACCCGTTCATACTCAACCAGGTCCTTCCCCTCCGTAGAGTAATGTACCTAATCGGGACACGTACAATGAAACTAAACTAGGTTAATGTTTACCTGTCAGCTTATTTTGGTTCTCTACCTCCCTGCATTTTTTTTTTCACTCAAAAAAAGAGAAATGCTCAAATAACTTTGTTCGAGATTTAATAGGGTCCTGATACCCTCTGGGTACGGAACCCTAGAAACTCGCCAGCTTTAGTACATTTGCATACATTTAGTATACCCGCCTACGCATCGGTTATAAGCCCGAAGTATAACCGAACTCTTTTCAATTCAATCGATTACAATTGGACCAATAATTATACATAAATTATTCAAAACGTATCTTTTATTTCGCATCGCCATAATGGGCCAGTAATTATTTTCCGATTGGCGGCCATTTTGGTCGACAAGTAATTGACTGCTCATTGTACGTGTCCATAAAATGTTTATCGCAAGATAATAACGCCGCTAGCTTTGTGAGCAGTATAAAGTTAATTTTAAAATGCAATACCTATATCGTAATGGGTTATTGATTTTTAACAGAGTTCAAAAATGGAGGAGATTCTCAATTTGACTGTATGTTGTTTTTTTTTTTGTAAATTACACAATCACGCCGTCAATTATGGATCGATATACTCCAAAGGTCTTCCCATTTTCACCAAGTCGGTATTTGATTAGTAGATCCGTGAGGAATTGTGTAACTCAAATATGTTAGGCATACATATAGCGATTCTACCAGTAACAAATCCTGCATTTGCAGTCAGAAAATATCGTTAATTGGTGAAGTGAAACTGATGATAAAGACCACTGATGGCCACCGGAACTCCTCAATGGTACTTAGGGTGGCGATAGTTTAACTGGAGTCGGCGTCCCAAAATTTAAACCAAAAGCCGACTTTAGTTGGACTGACCTATTAAAAAGAAGTAATTTTTTGTGTTTTTCATGCACATTTTTATTTTTAAGGTTTTAATTTGTTAGATTATTTGACGACACGTCAGTCTATTTGATTTAGTGACCCTGCCTACGAAGCTATAGTAGCCCTCAACCAAAGTGACGACCGGGGCCATAAAAGTCCGGGCGTGGGCCATAAACCTCGACGGACGTAGTGAGGGTAACGTATCGATAACGAAAAGGTTTAAACGTCGATGAAATGAATATATAAATGTATTATAGTGGGCAGATATTTAAGTGATGAGCACGAGTATTTGTTGTCAGCTTTTTAGTGCTGTTACCCCATTTACATAGGTACCTACTCATTTGTGCGAATGCACAGTTTTGTCATGAGCATCGAATAACGTAGGTACTTTAAGGGTTTGAACTAGATCACGATCACGATCATGAGTCGACGCTCTTACCCTGGGTTCCTATATTCAAAACATCTTGTTATATTGTGATGTCTCGTTAAAATTTTACATTTGTTACATACAGAATGTAACAAATGGGTACGCTCCTGCCGCTAGGCGTCTATGTTCTGTTGTTTTAGTTAAGGGGTAAGTAAAGCTACCAATATTCCGTTTTGATTCTTAATTTTAGAAAATATCATATCATGACACTTTATTATTGTTACACCCAAAGATTAAGGTGCCTAATTTTCAGTCGTAATTTTTGGTGCTTTGAAAGCGTTTTCGCAGGCTCAGATATCGTTTCAGTACGTTTCAGAGGTAGCTCTATCACGTACCAAATTATCAAAATTTCGACTAACTTGCCGTTGTTTTCAGGCGCCTGAAACATGTTTTCAGTCCGTTTCAAGCCACCCTCTATCAGATTACGCCATAACCTGAAAACTAATTTCAGACATTTTCAGGACCTTTGAAATACAATTTAGATTGTCGATTTTTCCAATAAGAGAGCAAGACAAGAAATAGCAATACTGAGAACCTTCTAGAGGCGTGTGAAAGAGATAACATGATTAGAAGTGAGACAGCAATATGTGGAATGTTCTAGACCCGTGACCCAAGTACATTGCGATTGTAAACGTGGTCAATCGGGTTTACGGTGTAGAATTTTATGATCATTAAAAGGTATGAAATATAATAAATGTTTAAAATAAACAAAATTCGTCGTCAAAAAGCAATTAATAACTTATTTTAAAATAGTAGGTAAGGTTGAATTGGGCTTTTGGTTAAAAATATTGTGGGACGCCGACTTCAGTTGGACTGACCTTACCTTATCAACGGAATCGGAACCCTCTCCACGGAAGTTTAACTCGCACTTATCCGATTTTTTTAATTTACACGTGCCCGCCGTTATCAGCCCAGGATAAATTGCCATGCTTTAAGCACTCATTAAGCTTAATATCTTAATCAATTCCTTAATTGAAATATCAAGCCAGAATCACTTAGAAGCACCGAAATCAGAACTTCATATTGCCATTTCTCTTACTCCTTAGCTAATTCGAAATCGATTGAGAGAGAAAGCGTGGCTTCGAAACTCAAATGTCATTTAGTTTTTCCTTTTAGACAACATTGGGAGCAAAACGCAATTATACTTATGCATTCATCGCCAATGACGTACATGGGTGTCTTTTGTCTATATAAATGTCGATTATGGGCGTTGAATGTGGTAGGATATTGGGAATTAAATGAGATAATTAAACCGACGTGCAGACCTGTATCAACGTTCGGAAAGGTGACAAGATTACTTTAAGTTGTTATCATTTAATTAAATACGTTTAAGAATTAAAAGTGTATTAACTTATATTGTGAAGATTTTCACATTCACAAGTTTTGTAGTCACGGACTATATTTTGATTAGGTATATAGAACGTTGTCGCCAAAGTCAGTCAGTGGTTAAATTACATACATGACATCACGCATTCAGTCCCAGAGTGGGGTACGCAGAGCTACAGAAATACCAACAACTCTAAAAAGACTTGTTGATAATTCTGAAACCACATTTTGCACCATCAGGCTAAGATGTTTACCAGTGTATTAGTGTCAGGTTGCAAGCCCATCGCCTTGCAGTACTAAAAGCAAGCCCTTATTCCCTTAGTCGCATCGTACGACACCCACGAGAAGACACGGAATCGCACTATTCTAATCCGGCAATCAGACGAGAGGTGGTTAAATTTTTAGAAATTGTAAATTGTACCTTAGATTAGATAGTGCACAGTTACTTTTGGGAATTCATTGAATATAATGCTTATATTCTATGAATTTCGCGAATACAATGCTTATACTGCGACTTACCTTTAGTTTAGTTTTAGTTTTTTACTTTTAGGCTTTAGTTTAATGGGCTACGCTGAAAACCAGCGCCGAGCTGTGGACGCGAACCCGGGCGGGACATCGTGCGCAGCCTGGCATTCGCTGACGCGCTGTCCTTTTGCTACGAAGCGTGTTATTTCATCCGTTTATTAATAATTTTTTTGTTAATACTCTTGCATGTATTTTTGTGGCAATAAATATATTTTCTTTCTTTCTTTCTGTCTTATATAAACGCGAGAACCCATTAGGCCTTTACTTCATAACATGGAGAAGGCAAAAGAGCGCATGCGACGAATATAAACTTCATGACTGATAAGATGATCAATTTAAATTATAAAAAAGTATACTCGAATAAAAGTCGAAAATAGCCCTCCATACCTCCTTCTTTTTTTGAAGTCGGTTAGTCTATGAATACAGAAGGTATAACCTACATACAGATCTTTTAAGCAATCTGTTCAGTAGGTTAATTGAAGGTAGGAAAACAAAACAAACAGACTCGCTTTCGTATCAAGCCATTAATTTTGATGAATTGAAATCCAAATAAAAATAATCATTTCGTAACATTAAACAGAACACGACCTAAAGATTACGTTACTATAACAACTTAAATTACAATCGGCGGATAATTACTTCGGTAATATTAACAGCGTTAATTACAATTTATGATTAGCGTCCAGTAATTAATCAAGCTGTCAGTGGTAATCAAAGCCTTCGACGAGTTTATTAACACAATCTTAATTTCTACTCACGTTATAAAGATTGCAGTAGGAATAAGCTAAGAAAAATAACCAGATAAATTATACTAATAACCAGTGATCGATTTATGGATGCATTTCGCGGGATATCGAGTCGTAATTTTAATATCGACGCGACCGCGTTCATACGAAAAATGCTGTTAGTGTTATATGTTTTTTTAAAAGCTTTATCTTTATAAGCCTTTAACTATGTAATATTTTTTTGAAAACGACCCTTGTTTTCAAAAAAATATTACATAGTTAAAGGCTTAATGAAAACAAAAAGGATAAACTTTAGATTAAGGGTGGGTAAAGGGCTTCCTTCCTGTACCATTCCCAACCTGCGGAACCCTTTGGTTAGGGAGATATCAATGGTTTTAGTTTTCATATAAATTGGAAAATAACACGCAATTGATAAGTCAAACGTCACTTGACGTTTCGTTATATGTCAATGTGTTTTATTCCATTTGATGTCATGTTTTTTATTGAAGTAAATATTTCATTAGTTTTACATATTAATTTTGTTGTATAATAAGTATGCAATAATGCACAATAATTGTTGTTTTACTATCAATTTATATTAACTATTTTTTACAAAATAATAAATTTGTGTTTATACTGCTTGGAACAAACGACGACGCCATTTTGTATAATAGCGTCCTCATCTGTCAGCGTTAGTCATCGTTTGTTGCCCTTGCAGTCAAGATAAAGAGAGAAACTTACAACGTTTGACTACCATGGCGTCTCCGAAGTCCTGTGCTTCTGTGTCTGAAGAGATGAGTAATGTGCAAGTGTTGGACTCCGTTGAGCCGCTTGTCACGGTCTCCTCTTCTGTGCCATCGTCAAGTAGTGGCGCGAGTGATGGAGTCAATAGAGCCGCTTGTGCCTACTGCACGAGTGCAAGTGTTGGACCCAATAGATCCACTTGTGCTCCCGTGTGTGAGATCGTCGGTCCTTGACGAACCGGTTGCTGGTCCCAGCGGGATGGCTGGTCCCAGTGCAGCTGGCTCTTCTCATAGCCTACCACCGATTGCTACTTCTTCGGAAGACGAGGACGAGGACGAGGAGGAGTATGCTGCTGCGATCCCTAGACCTACTGGGTCATCGGCCAGTAGGGTTAATCCTTACAAGGACGAGTTAATAATGTAAAATTTGGATGTTGTATTGAAAATCTAATAAGTTTAAGGAAAAAAATCATAATAATAGCTAAAACAAATTTCCATTTGGTCTTTATAATGCAATTTATATACATTTCGATTTGTGGAGGAACCCCCCCCCCCCCCCCAAAAAAAACAGCATATACTAATTTTAGACACTTTTTGTTTCAGATCCATGTGGAACTGGAGGAAAGTCTTCTCCAAATTGGGAACGCACGAGCTATGTATTCAGTTTGCGGAGGAGAGAGGCTTAATAGCAACTGAAAAAATGTGCATATACCACCGCAAGTTGATGAATTTTACGAAACAATCAAGCCAACTTGGCAAATTTAGATGCCGAAAAAGCAACTGCCGAACCAAACAAGTCTCCCGTGCTATTAGGACATGGTTTGAAAACGCATGATTGTCCCTCACATTAATTTTTCAATTAATGTACGCATTCATTCATTCATTCGGACCTACGAACGTACGAACTAGGCACGGTGTTTTTTATGACACAGCATGGTCCGACATGCTCTTGCCCAATTTTTTCTTATATGTATAAAAACTTTTCAAGGAGAAATTTAGACGGGACATAACTAGAAATATAAAAGAAACAAAACTGTTAGCTAACTTCCCATGGTAAGTACTGCGTTTTGCTTGTGTGGAAGTGTGCGAGGTTCGGGTTTGTGATGTATGTTTATCTATATCGGGTTCATGAGAAAGTGATATTGTTCTAAGAATGAAAGATATCCGCGCGGACGGAGGCAAAGAAAATTAATAGATACATCATTCGGAGATCGGCAACACAAAGACGTTTAGATAAGTATAACTGGGTTGGATACATTTTTAGTTTATGGCACTTCGTAACCCAACCGCGGGGTATTCTTCGTCGATTCCGGCGGCAGCGCCATTGTTCCACGCTAATTGAATCGATGCCACTGATAGATTGCGTTGGCAAGCCCAGTGGTACGGGTACGCCATGTCCACTTTTTAACTGGACGGACGGATTATTATGTTTAAGTGGACCCGTCAGAGCGTACAAATAACATTTTAGGGCGTGCATTCTAAACTATAGTCAATTGAAATCGACAAATTAGTACATGCTGTTTGACACATAACTACCAATTTTCATGAAGCCTGTTAATTAGTTATCTATTAATTCTTAAGAAGAAAATGATGATCAAGTGTATAAATCAATAAAAAAACACACACGACCTTCAAAAGACGTGGTAATGGTAAAATGTTTCGTTAGGTTTTGTTTACATCTTTGCCCATTTCAATTGACGCCGACTGTGGGTAGCTTTACTCTTGCTCGACCACTTCGACAAGAAGTCGTTTTCAAGAGAATAACATCTCTGATTAAATTGTCTGCGAGTTCAAATAAAATGGAACATGGATAACCTGTAGGGATTGGGTAGGTACAGTGACCATCAAATATATCAAAACAAGTAAGGTGCCCAAAATTATCTGAACTGGACTATTGTTACAGGCATAAGAGCATGTGCAGATATTTTTGAGTACCTTGTATGCTCTGATATTTTTGATGGCGACTTTAGGTACCTGCTACACATTCATAACTTATTTATTGTAAGTTTAGGTAGTAACCTTTCGTGTATTATATTTTTTCTTTGGTTATCTCAATACATATTGTTAAATTAAAATGATTCAGCGATTTTAAAACCGAGGAGCTACAAACAGCTGACAAAGCCACTTTCCCATTAATAATACTAGTAGAAATTCAACCCCGACCCTATATAATGACAACATTCATACTAAATCTAACAAAACTCTGCACGGCGACTAGCAAGTCTTACCACAAAAACTCCTGCGCAAATCTATTACCCTTCCGGGCAGCGCGTCAAAGCCGACGCTTGGCAGGTCAAGGTTTAGCCTTCAGTTAACGACAGTGCCACCGAGCGCGCCGAATAGTTAACGAATCGTTAACGCTACCGGACAATGGACAAATCGAATCTGTCACGGCGCGCGCGCACCCGATTACACGGCTAACTGTCATGGCGGACAATGTTGTTTGAAGTCGAGGTAAGTTCAAGATAATTGCGGTAGCCTGGTACACACGTTGTATGAGGATATTTCCTGCCCAAGTAATTGACATGGTTTTAATTTTAACAGGCTACCTATATAGGTATGTCATATTATGTTCAACAAAAAAACGAGGGCTGATAGGACTGCAGTTAACAAATTACAAAAAAAGGCAAACGAGCACACAGGTCACCTGATATTAAATCTCAAGACTGCAATCATAACATTGCAAAAGCGTTGCCAACCCTGATAACACAGATAGAATACCTTTAAGCTAGTAATTTTACCGGTTGTATTATCCCCACACAGGAACACTTCATGTGAACTTTGCTACCTAGCACTCCTAGCGGCAATAAGTTAAATGGATATCTAATTAAGAAACAACGAGTCCAATTTTACCCAAATTTTAAGAATATTGTAATTTCCACAAGTTCACCACGCACATCTCATTTTAAACCGACTTCAAAAAAGGAGAAGGTTAAAGGTTCCACTGTATCTTTTTGTAATGTAGTTCACCGTTTATTGTGGACCGATTATGAAAAATATTTTTTGATTTGATAGAGTATACATCCGAGGTGGTTCCATTGTCACCATTGTCTGATGAGGTGATCAGTGAGGAATTGAGGGAACTCAAATATTGTAGGCAAACATATAACGATTTTAGTATTATAGTAACAAATCTAGCATTTGCATTTAGAAAGTATCACTTGGTGAATTGGAACTGATGATGAAGACCGCAGATGGCCACCGGAACTCCTCAACGGTACCTATTTCAAGGGTGGCGATACGATATCTCGATTAAGATAGTTGAGCAACTACAACGAAGAATATTTACTTGTTGAAATATGACTATGACTTTCCCGCGGCGTTGCTTGCGGCGCGCTTGAAATAACTTAAAGTTTCGTAACTAAAAAGTATAAAATAAAATAAACGTTTTAAAAAACAATAAACCTCCTTCAAAAACCTAAAAATTAACTCCTTTTAGGTAAGTACCTAGCTAATAGGTTATTCCAAGTTTCCAACTGAAGTCGGTGACCACAATATTTTCAACAAAAAAAGCCGACTTTAGTTGGACTAACCCAACTATTAGGTAGGTACCTACAATTTTAAAAGAAGATATTTTTTTGCGGTCTTTACGGGCGGCTAACCTATAAACTGCTTATCGTGTTTTGACAAATTGAATATCGTTTCCGCGTAACATGCATTGTCATGTCATGTTAAATCCAAAATGGCGTCCAAAGCGCACTTGGCGATAAACGACTAAAACTTGGCGTGGAACGAAGATGACACAGAACAAGGTTTACTGATTAGGGTCCGAGGGCCTTCGGTCTAGTCCTCCGGTAGCTCTGACACTGTATCTAGGTCTAGTGGCGAAGTCAAAAGAAAAGCTTTTAAATTCTCTATTATCGTCATTACTTCCATAATACTTACAAGTTACTTTATCCGGACAGCCACTCGTAATTATACTATAGTACCATTACTCCATTATTAAATTGTGAATTGCAATATCCGATCAACCATGCGCAACTCATAAAAATTCCAGCCAAAAGCCTTATTCAATCCAAAATCAAGTAACTTAACAAAAGATATTACAGCCACAATTTTCTTTTAAAGTGCCCATAATCCGCCAAAAAACAATCTAAGTACCTCCATTACGCACGGGTTGACATTACAGTATCATTACAACTTATTAACTATTGATTTGCGATTCCCGTTAATTCTCGGTCGGACATAATCATCGGTAAGAATGGCCGGTTTATTTACGGACCACGATAAATCTTCGGCACGTAACCCTCCAACGCCAAAACGCAGTATATGTGTATCAAGTTGATGAAGTCACATTGCCTTTTTGGTCTGCACGCATACGCATCGGCTCAGAAAAACGGCCGTCGAGGCCAGTGGGCGAAAACAATGGACTTGCAAGTACCTACGGCACTACGGTGCAGCGCGCACGCAAAAACTGGATAAATGAAGCTTCTTTACATGCTTTGTTGATTGCATGCTGCAAGATTGATCGTTTTGGTGGGTTGGGATTATGGAAGCGTGATGGAGTTGAAATGAATGAATTAAATTATCTTAGGGAACAAATTTTGCTTTGGAAGACTGTGAAGCTGTGGTTTTTGTCGAAGTTAGATTAGATAAAGGTTACAATGTTTTTCGTCGTGAAGATAGCGTTCCTATTCCAATCCGTGAACTAGGAATATACGACATTGGCTTGATTATCCATTGTTATCAATCGGTAAGCTTTAGTTTTTAGTGAAGTCCGCAACGTGGTCCAAGGTTATTTAGTTGGAAACAGTGGAGGTGTTGCGATTCTAAATATACGATTTTAGCTTGAGTAAAAAATAAGCCACCATTTCCGTCTTCAACATCTAACACCGTCTTAAGACGAAGGAGGCTTGTCGCCAAAATTAAAAAGATAAACGATACTACATACTTCTGTAGTTACATACATACGTTACATTATCATCGGCCAATCCACAGTGACTTGACTTTCGTTTTGACATGTCTTTATAACTCCGTCTTTCAGTAGGTTTTGGAATTAATGGAATGCATGAGCGTTAATTATATACCTAATTTGGTCTAAGTAATGATCACTGTGACAGTCGTCGTATTTCATAAGTCGTAGTTTGTATATAGCATAAGTAAGTAGGAACTAAGTAGGTATATACATTTGATACAAACATTGAGTAGACGTTTAGAAATTTAAATTATGAATTAACTGACGACACGTTGACCTAGTTGGGAGTGACCCTGCCTCCGAAGCCAGCGATCCTGGGTTCAAATCCCGGTAAGTATATTTGTGTGATGAGCGCGAATATTTGTTCCTGAGTCTTGGATGTTTTCTATATATTTAAGTATGTATTTCTCTATTTAAGTATGTTTATCGTTGTCTAGTACACATAGTACAAGCCTAGAGCTTAGTTTAGGAGTAGGCCAATTTGAGTGAGATTGTCCACTGATATTATTATTATTATTATTTATTTATTATTAACTCTTTTTATATGGGGCTCTATCGCTACTCTGAAGTTTAGTTTCCCAACTGTTTATTTTATTCGAAAATTTATAACTGTTTATAAATATTGAAAGATGTAGGTACAAACAGAACCTGTAGGTTAGGTTCGTTTTCTAACAATACAGGAAAGTTAAACTGTTTTAATAAAATAAAATCGGCAGATGGTAACTGAAGTTTGACCTCGTGAACCCTTGATATTACCTAGCGAGTATAGTCAGTCAGAGTTTGAACTTACGAAATACGACGTATGCCATAGGTATCATTAACAGTCGGAAAGAACTTTAATACTGACCCAACTATAAAACCTTGTAAAATATTCAGTGCGTCTTCATTACGAACACCATTATTACTCTATTGCGCATTTCCATAAAGCATGAATGCCAACCGAATTAGACGGATAATGGCCAACTGTAATTTGTTCTGTGGGTTTCGCAATACACCCATCTTGGGTTTACGCGTTGTGCGGAGCCTAAAATTACTGTAGTGAGTGGGTAATCATTAGAACTAAAAAAGAATCAAAATAAAAAACGCAAATCACGCCATGTGACAGTATCACGTAGGTATTCTATTCTCATGTGGATCATTTATGGGCCCATAAATCTTCCTTGGGCAACACCTAATTTTGTACCTAAAAGAGATACAATATTTCGCAACCCGAAGCTTAAAAATAGCTTAAAATGAAATTGAACGGGCTTTTGTGGTAAAGTGCTTTAATAAATCAGTGGTTGGGCAACGGTATAATAGTAAAAAACCCCAGCTACATGAGCAGAAGCTTTCATAAGGTTTTAGACCACATATCCAGTTTTTCGAGGTCTTACACGACCTATATGCGCTAGGTCTTGGCCAAAAAAGCAGAAATAACGGTTGGAAATAGCAAGAACCGCAATCAAGAACAGTTAAAAAACTTTTGTAAAACATTATACAGTATTGATTATTATCAAAACTGTATAATGTAAATTTCTCATTGGCTATTTGGTCGACTGGTAGAGAATGCCATTAGGCATTAGGTCCGCCATTTGTACTTGTTTTTGTGCAATAAAGATTACATAAATAAATAAATAATCTACGAAGCCCTCTCACTTCCAATGAAAATCGGTCCCATGTAGAGTTCATTCATTAAATGTTTTAAACCCGAGAATATGCATTAAGTTTACTGCAGTGTAAAATTACCGTCTACTTATAAGTTAATAACATAATTTCGAAAAGCTATTTATTTAGCAATTACTTCAGTAATTACGTTCGCTTGGCACCTTGTGGTGTTATTCTTTTCTATACGTCAATCTTCAGCCATAATACGTTGACTTCCGCACTCATAATATTAATTTTCAATTGAAACTTAGAATAGGTTGGTTATGTCAACTTTGACTTTGGATTAAAGGATGAAAAATACCTATAATATTCATTATGTTCTTAACCTTATGTAGGCGAATTGTAGACTTATTAACAAATACACGATTTTAAAGGTACGATTCTAGGGTCACTAATTGCTCTACTCAAATTCTTGGTCAAATATTTCAATGATGTGTCACATTTTTAAATCCCCTTTACTATGTAAAAACTTTTACGGAATCTGTCCTTAGCTGAAACCCCTAAAACATACTAACATTTCAATCATACTTCAACTTTACGACCTACTTGATGACGATACTTTTTTTGGAAGGAAGTTTTAGTTCATAACAGGCGGTCTTACCGCTAAATTGCCATCTCGTCCAGACAACCTTGGATGGAGAAATAACTAGGACACAAATGCATAGCAGGCGGTGTAAACGAACACCTTTGGAACTCAAACTAAACAAACTTAAATACAAGAAACACTTAAAGTATTTATATTTTTAAATAAAAGGAAACTAAGTAAATATAACTATTATACAAATATATAAAGTAAATAATGACGTCAACACGTGCTGTGTTGGTTTTTGAGAAATCTTCGGATTTAACTGTAAGGAATAACACCAACACTTCACTGGCTCCCGTGGAGTTCGCCAGTTGATTGAGTAGTAAACGTCAACGTTTGATGGAACGACTGACAGATAGTTTCTACAGAATTATGGATAGGAAACTACCTAATCGACCGCCTAGCGCTTAACCGCTTGATGAGGGCTGGGATTCTACACGGTAAAAACGATATTGCCTTTGACATGTTTCCGTTTTATCAACGTTTTGATAACTCGTTTTACTTAACAGAAAAGGCTCGAGTTACACTCAAGGCAATATTGTTTTAAGAGGACTGGGCCTGGGCCTGGGAGGATATCGTTTTTGACCTGTTTCCGTATTGTCAACGTTTTGATAACTCTTATGTCATTTACAATAATGGCGACTGTGACATAAACGATTCTTAAACGTGTCAAACACGATATCGTTTTAACGCACCTGAATAGAGGCCCAGTGTAGCAAAAAAAACCATACGAAATGCGATAACGTTTTTCTCCCTTTAAACGTTGTCCGATTTTTACAATTTTTGTATATGTTGTAGGTATTATGAAAATCTAGGTCTGTACGTTTTCCTCTTCAAGAAAATATTGATTGGAGAGAAAATTAGTAAAAAAAAACAAAAGCGGAAACATACAGACCTATGTTTTTATAATATCTACTTACGACATATTCATAAATCGTAGAAATCCGATTACATTTAGGACGTTATTGCCCGGAGCTAATTTTGTATGGATTATTTTTGACAGCTACGCGATTTTAGCATCACTTCACAATCCTCTTAACCAATCAAAAACAAAAAGAGAAAGGGTACTTTTATCCCGGAAGTTTTTGGGGGGATAGCGATAAAGGTTTTCTAAGTACAGCAAGTAATATATGTAAAAGTTTATGTGTTTGCAACTCCGTCACACTAAAACTTCGGACGGATTAAAATAAAATTAGGAATGGAGATAACCTGTTGAATTTACACAAAGGGCACCTATGATTCTGATAAAAAAAAACTATTCCCGTGGGATGGTATGAGCGAACGACGCTACGGATAGAACATACATATTTCTATATTTCTATTACTTTCATCGCTAAGCCCAACAACCGGCTAAGTGCTAGTCGGACTCGCACACGAAGGGTTCCGTACCATTATTTATACAACATTAGACACTATATTCTAACGTTTGTTAAATGCGACACGGATAGCGCTTTAGGAGTCATATATATCTGTCCCTTTCAGTGCCTGGAAGTTGTCAAGTTTTGACGGCCTCTTGCCTCATGACGAGCATCGCAATTTGTGAAGTGAAGCACGGAGATCGCTCCTTCCGCAATGCTAATGATATGTCATCGTTGATGTTGAAACACGTCGATGTGGACACGACTTGGTTACTGGCGATTTGTAAATTAGGACATTATAATGCTTTTTACTATGCTGCAATACGAGTAATGACTAACGTGTTGAAGCTTTATTTAGGTTTGGGCCGCACTGTTGGCCACCAAAAAGCCCGGATCTCACGTGTCTAGATTTCTTCCTGTGGGGCTCTGTAAAAGATAGTGTGTACAAAACGGAAAAACTGTGGACGAGATGTGACGACGAATAACTAATGCCTTTAACGGGTTCCCTTCATTTGGCATAACTTTTTTTGGCATAATCATCACTTGGCATAATCATCATTTGGCATACAGTCTTTTTTTTTCAGAAACCTTATACTTTTCAGGATTGTTTAAAATTGCATTGCATAGAGCCCTTTAGGTTAGGTTAGGTTTATTTTATAAAAATCCTGAAAAGTATACTGTTTCTGAAAAAAAAAGACTGTATGCCAAATGATGATTATGCCAAGTGATGATTATGCCAAAAAAAGTTATGCCAGATGCCGCGGAGGGACATTTGAATACCGAATGTGAGGATAATGTAAGAATTTTATAGACGTAGTGTAAGATTTTTATAACAACATGATAATGTGTAAACTAATGGCTAATAAATTGTGTAAATAATAAAACTCATTTTCATTTCGTTAGGTTCATGGATTATTTGACGTCTATGCATCATTAAGTTATCACCTTATCACTATGGCAACGTCGATGTTCGGCAATAAGCGTAGTTTCCTAGTTTTCATAGTCAACTCGTAATGGGTGTAACAGGGTTATCACCACAATGAAAATTTAGTCAATTTGGTTGTTTTTTATTAGTTGATACATGATTATAACCATCACAAATCGACTGTGTACCTCCTAATTAACGCTATAGTTAAGGGGAAGGTCCCCCATTCCCTTCCACCCTGTATACCTAGTTGGTTACTAAGTTATGTTACTGTAATAATCCTTATCTATATAAAATATACTAACGAAAGTTAAATAAATTATATATTAAAATGAAGTACACACAATCAGGATTTACATTTGTCAATTTCATTCAAAATGGCCTCCTTGGGCCTGAACACAGGCCTTCAGACGACGAGGCCAGTCATCAATAGCGGCACGCACGGTTGTCATATCTAATTCCGTCACTGTCTTAACTATGGCCCGCTTGAGGGAGTCCAGATTTGTGTGGGGTTTAGCACAGGCTTTCTCCTCAATAACCTGCCATATAGCATAATCCAGGGGGTTGAGATCCGGGCTGGAGGAGGGCCAGTCTTCGTGGGCAATGAAGTCAATTTTGTTGCATCGAAACCAGGCTTGAGTTGTTTTTGCCTTATGTGCAGGGGCTGAGTCTTGTTGAAAGACCCAGGGCTGGTTTTGAAATATAGAGTGGCTTAAAGGCTTCACTGTTGGTTCCAGAACGGTTTCCTGGTAAACTTTAGCCCCAGTTTTGACACCTTTTTCACAGAAATGGACCTGTGTTAACCCTGAGTATGACACACCTAACCAAATCATGACATAAGAGGGATGATGGCCTCGTTGCACTCTCGGAACAGCTACACTCGCTTCTTGACTGTTTTTTGCACATACTCTGTCATTCTGGCGGTTACAACATTCTTCAATGGTAAACATTTTTTCGTCTGCAAATAATATATTTCGGTGGCCATTTTGTGCGTACCGCATCAGTAGCACGCGACTTCTATTCAGCCTCATAGTTTTCAATCGTCCATTAAGCAAATGACCTTTCCGTCTACGATAAGCGTGCAGTCCAAGGTCTTGATTGATAACTTTTTTAAGGGAGCTTCTCTTCACAGACATCTGAATTGCCAACAACTTTTGCTTCTGGACGGGGTTTCTTGCGATTCTCGCCTTCACTGCCTTTATTAGAGCTGGGGTCCGAACGGTGCGTGGTCTTCCAGACCTCTTGCGGTCATCAAAGCTCAGGGTACTATTGTACCTATTAATGGTACGATAAACGAATTGTTTGTTGATTTTCAGATTTTAAAGCAACTTCAAAATCACGTTTGGCGGATGCCCGCATTTGTGCAACGCAATTACAGCGACACGATTTTCTTTTAGACCCCAATCCATTATAAATACGACGAGATAAGTGTTGTGTGTGCTATAAAATTATAACTGACAACCCGCCATATTATGTCATTTTTTATTTTTTCGGTAGCATTTGTTCGGTAGCACGCAAGAAAAGAGTTTGCAAATCGAGTAACAGAACTTAGTAACCAACTAAAGTGTCATTCTATGGAACTTGCTAACTATGTAAACAAGCCGCCATACTAAAATTGACATTAGATGTCAATTTCAATATAGGTATTGTTTGTTTACATAGTTAGTAAGTTCCATAGAATTACAGTATAGGTATGTATCAACTAGCTGTTGCCGGCGACTCTGTCCGCATAGAAAAATAAAACATAGCCTATGTCAATCTGGAATAATGTAACGCCTTCATTCCCAGAGTGGAGTAGCCAGAGCTACAGAATTACCAACAACTCTGAAGAAAATGTTGATAATTTTGCGCAGTCAGGCTAGGATGTTTAACAGTGTAAAGTATTAGTGACAGGTTGCAAGCCCATCGCCTAACAGTACTACAAGCCCTTATTCCCGTAGTCGCCTCTTACGACATCCACGGGACGATGGAGTGGCACTATTGTAACCTAGCAACCACACGAAAACGACGGAGATAATATAGGTAATTAACTAATATAATATAAATATAAAGTCCAGCTTATTTGCAGTTAAAGACCACTTGATTTATTTCATTTTATTTATTTATTTATTTAATATTTGGGCACAAACGGTACAATAAACTTACATATAAAACACTTTGACTGAACATTAACCAACAAAGTTGTCACTAGTTACAAAATTATTCAACTAGACCAGAAACATTCATTCATTCAGAGATATATAAGGCATGGTAAAAATTGTTAAGAAAAAAAATACAATGAAATAGGATTTAAAAAAAAAGGGGGAGAAACTTGAATCTAAAAAAAAATAGTGCTTTAAAGCTTAATATTTCATAACCGGATTACTTAATCGAAAAACTGTTTTCACAATCCCGTAATATTTGTAATTTTGAAAGACCTATCTAACGACACCCCACACTTTTATGTAGCAAGAAAAAAAAATACATCCCCACGTTACGTGTAGGGGAGGTACCCAAAAAAAACGAACGACCACGAACGACTTTGTTGGCGTGACTAATATGCATATTTATGCCAAATTACAGCTTTCTAGTGCTAAGAGTCTCTGCGCTAGGCTGCGGACGGACGGACAAACATGGCGAAATTATAAGGGTTCCTAGTTTGACTACGGAACCCTAAAAAAGTACGCAAATAAAACTCCTGTTGCAATCACAACCTAGGGCTGAGATTCTACACGGTAATAATGAAAACGATATCGCCTTTGACGTGTGTCCGTATTGTAAATATTCTTATGTACTCGACAGTAAGGGTTAAAAACGATACTAAATCAAAAGTCAAACGCAATATCTCTTTAACGCAGTAGAACAGAGGCCCTATGCTCACCCGTGTGATGGTTTACGCAGACGAAGTACAAGCAGAAGCCATCAAGGTTATTATAATATTTATATATTTTCTAGCATTGTTCCAAACTTTTCTCTGCAACCTCCATAATATACAGGGTGTCCCAAAACTGACACGTCACAGTGACACTGGAGGTAGGTCAGCTCAAGAGTAGTCCAACCAACCTAACATGACCCCAGTAAAAGTGGCACGGTTTTTGACTTATTGTCGAATCAAAGTTTTTCATGAATTTTGACCGTTTCTAACATTATTAGTGCCAGTGTGCACTCCGAAAGGTGTCAAGGTTAGTTTTTTTTATGTGAACGGTAACATGAATTGTTAATTAAGGTTACAGAAATAGTATTTTATCTAAAAACTAAGTAAAATTAAAAAAAAATACTACACTGGCACTAATAATGTTAGAAACGGTCAAAATTCATGAAAAACTTTGATTCGACAATAAGTCAAAAACCGTGCCACTTTTACTGGGGTCATGTTAGGTTGGTTGGACTCCTCTTGAGCTGACCTACCTCCAGTGTCACTGTGACGTGTCAGTTTTGGGACACCCTGTATAACCTCCTTGGTTTTCACTCATTACAAAAGCTAGACGTCCCAAAGTATAAGCATCTGCGCAGTAATTAACAGCGTCATTACATGCGCAAGCGCCTGGCTTAATACGCGCATTCGTCTTCGGACAATAAACGGCGTGCGCATCATCATCCGTCACGGCGGCGCCGCCGTCTCGCCGGCCAGCAAGCACAGTGAATAGTCAGATTTATCACCATGCATAATCAATCCAAATCAGCCTGTATTCATTTGAATTTGTAAGGCATTGCACTTTGATCTTGAACCCTGCTTAGAAATGGAACTGAATGTCCTATGTCCACAGACAAACAGTGAAGATATCGAGGTGGATACAGTTTTTACGAGGAAACAGGTTTCTTGTATAAGGCTCCCTTAAATTAAAAGCTTTTTATTGACTTGCAATCTTTGTGTGTTCGGGTATAATTTTGTAAGGAAGGTTTGAACACGTCCCGGTGACCAATTTAGCTGAAATTTGGTATACCTACGTAACTTCGATGGCGATACAATAATACGGCATCATCGAGCTGGTCTGATGATGGAGTCGGAAGGTGGTGACAGGATCTCCGCTATACTTAAAGTAGACTTACCGTGTTTGGACTCATTAGTTTGGGTCTTGATAGACAGTAAACGACTTTGATAAAGTACACAGAACCTCTATTCAGGTGCGTTAAAACGATATCGTGTTTGACAAGTTTAAGAATCGTTTATGTCACAGTCGCCATTATTGTAAATGACATAAGAGTTATCAAAACGTTGACAATACGGAAACAGGGCCTCTATTCAACTGCGTTATAACGATATCGTATTTGGCGTGTTTCCGTATTGTCAACGTTTTGATAACTCTTATGTCATTTACAATAATGGTGACTGTGACATAAACGATTCTTAAACGTGTCAAACACGATACCGTTTTAACGCACCTGAATAGAGGCCCAGGTCAAAAACGATATCGTTATAACGCAGTTGAATAGAGGCCCAGTAGGCTACATAAACTTGCCTAAAAATGTTTTTTTTTGACTGAATTTTTTTATTTTTAGTTACAGACTTAATATTTGTTGTTATAGCAGCAATATAATTGTGATAATTTCAACTGTCTACCTATTACGGTTAATGAGATACAGCCCGCTGGCTGACAGACAGACAGACGGACAGCGGAGGCTTAGTAATAGAGGTTCGGAGCTCTAAAAAAATACTGCCAGTTTGCCATTTAAAAAAATAACTTTAATAACAGCATGCAACTAACGGAGAATTTTTGAAATTAGTCTTGAACATTGGAAGTACAGAACAAACAGAATATTATTTTGAGAGTATATATTTGGTACACCTGCACATTGATGCTGCCTGATTACACTGCAATATCATTTGTTCCTGTGACCTCAAAAGCTAAAAGCAGTGAGTCTATAAAACCGTTTTCATAGTGTCGTCACTCGTCACTTCACACGCTCAGAGTTGACATTCTCCTCAAACTTGTTCTTCCCTGTCGTACGGTTGATCTAGTGAGCGTAGTCATAAAAGCGGGCTCACTCATCGGGGAAAGCTACCTAAATTGAGAATGCACCCCCTAAATGTTACTTGTACGCCTTGATGGAATAACTTCAACTCCTACATACATAACATCACGCCTTTATTCCCAGAGTAGGGTAGGCAGAGTAACAGAAAAACCAACAACACTAATAAGACTTCTTGATAATTCTGTAACCATATTTTGCACAAACTGGCTAAGAATGTACTCGTTGCTTAATAATTGGTCCATTGGGTTTAATAGAGAATCAGCTACCGAAACTTATTGCCACCATAATTCATGATGATAACCGCGATCGCAACTGATTCTTATTCCCACATCGTGACCTGTCCAAGATATTCATGTATCTTGGTTACAAGTTGATGGCTGTCTTTATTGTATTCAGAATATTGAAATTTGTATGTTTGTTTTTGACGTGAACCTGTGTCTTGTTTTTGTACGTAAATCTATATGGGTTCTCATGGGTATACGTGTGTAAGCATTTACATCTCACATATGAAAGGTAAATTGTTCTGTTTGCTGGGAAATTTCAACATATTAATACTTAGATTCAATGATTTTTCCATACTTTAATATTGTCATAGCATAGCATAGACGCATTTGCGGACAAGTGGCCTGTCCTTATAGTGGCCTTAAATCGCTTCTTAAATTTAAATAAACTCTAGGGTTATGTCTAGCTTTAATTTTCCTCATTGTTTTGTTATGTTATGTAGAGTTCTTGTGTTAAATTTGTACCTAGCTTTTAAGTTTCTATCTTGTTGGGCGCTTTGGCTGACGCTGTAAGTCCTCAAGACATTGTTTATATAAATAAATAAGTAAATAAATAAATAGGAAAAGGTAGGTAGCTATAGTACGTCAAATGACAAAGCATAGTGCTCCAACCGCTCCTGCATATTTTTTCTATAAACACTTCGACTTTGATTTTGACAAACGATGTGTTGTTAGATTTGAAGTGCCACTACAACACTTCCGAGGCTAAGACAAATTTTAATGGAACAACTTTTCATATGATATCTCATTGTTGTCTAATAACGTATCAAATTTAAAAGGCTTTACACGATAATGCAAAAACGCGAAAATTTAAAAAACACATGCGGCCTATTCACCGAATGATTCAAAATTCTGACTAGATTTAAGTAGATTAATTTTGAATCAATTAGTAACATAATTAAAAAATGTTAATCATCGATCTTCCGATCGATCAACTAGAGCGATCCAACCAATTAGCCTTAAGTATTATCTACTTAATCATGCTAATGTATTCCATAGTCTTAACCACCGCTAATTAGTGGCCGATAACACGATATAATGCCCATGTAATCCAGTAATTGATGCTCATAACATTTTTGTTAACTCGATACTAATCTTGTACAAGATTTATCGCTTGTAATTTTTACATCGGGTAATTAAATCTTTTCGCTGCTATTCCTCAACAACACCGTCGGAATCGATTTTGATAAAACCTTTCGTAAATTGCTCTATGTTTTGTGTTTTCTTGTTTTCCAACTGTTGCCAGATTTTCATAAGTAAGGAATATCAATTGAGGATGGTTACAAAACAAACCTATCGAGGATTGTGAAGCGACGTATAACGTAGCAGTCAAAAAAAACGTTACAATAACGTTTCTCACTCTACGATTGTTTAATGTTATAGTTATTATGAAAAACTAGGCTTTTTTGTTTCTTTTTTTGAAAATAAAAACGTACAGATCTATTATGTTGACGATACGATAGCCTAGTTGGAAGTGAAGCTAGCGGTCCCGGGTTGAAATCCCGGTAAGGGCAGACATTTGTGTGATGCGCGCTAATATTTGTTCCTGAGTCTTGGAGGTTTACTATGTATTTAAGTATATATTTCTCTATATGTATGTGTAAGTTCAACGTTGTCTAGAACCCATAGTACAAGCTTTTGGGACTAGGTCAATTTGTGTGTAAGATTGTCTTCTGATATTTCATTATTTATTTATTTATCAGAGGTTTAAGTGGAGAGAAACGCTACCGCATTTGGTATGGAGTTTTTCAGCTTTACAATCCTCTAAGGACGGTTTTAGACAAAAATGCTTTGTTAATAGAAAGAATTTGGCAAAGGTAACAGTTTAGAAACGAAATTTCGATAGTATTTTTACAGTACGGAGAAGGCCAACGAGCTCAGGCCACGTGATGGTAAGTGATCTGTGACCCATAGACATTTGCATTGTCAAAACTACAATCTAAACACTGCGATTCTTCTAATCCTGAGGACTAAGATCGATCGATCGCGATCTCATCGCTAGTAATTTCACCGGTTATTAGCCTTACGTTTGTAATGATTTTACTTGTAATGTAAGTCACTTTTAAAGTATTACCTACTGTACTTTGTGATTGAAAAAATGACCTTCTGCTGGAGTTTCTTGGCGCTTCTTCTCCGCAATGATGGTCTTATCCGAAGCGCTAGTAAATTCACTTCATATTACCGACGTGTAAAAAAGCTCTATGGTGGCCTATTTACTGAATAAACATTTTGATTTTGATTTTGGTTGTCTTATCCCACACCGGAACACAACAATGTGAATGATGCTGCTTTGCGATAGGTTAAGGTGGTAGGACCTTGCACAAACCACCACCACTAAAACTTGCGCTTTCTCCTTTATTCATTGGAATAAAAGACTGTAAAAAGGCTTTGCAAGACTGCTCATAGAACCAGGGGCCCTAGCCAAGATGCAAACGCTCCTAACGTTTTTCTTTTCTATCGCTCAAAATGTATGGGATGACATTCTCGTGCGTTTCGATAAACCACATGGTCGATTGTCATCCTATACATTTTGAGCGATAGAAAAGAAAAACGTTAGGAGCGTTTGCATCTTGGCTAGGGCCCCAGTACGCTCGAACTTACATTTCTCTTAGTTTTCTCAAGTGTCAAGATCCCAGGGCCTCTATTCAGGTGCGTTAAAACGATATCGTGTTTGACACGTTTAAGAATCGTTTATGTCACAGTCGCCATTATTGTAAATGACATAAGAGTTATCAAAACGTTGACAATACGGAAACAGGGCCTCTATTCAGGTGCGTTAAAACGATATCGTGTTTGACACGTTTAAGAATCGTTTATGTCACAGTCGCCATTATTGTAAATGACATAAGAGTTATCAAAACGTTGACAATACGGAAACAGGTCAAAAACGATATCGTTATAACGCAGTTGAATAGAGGCCCAGTATAATGGTCTGTCAGTTAATTCGAAGTAAAATCTGCGAGGTAAAGAATATGTCTAGAATTTTCCGATTGGTTCAGGTAAAAAGGTTAGTCTGGACCAACTCTGACATTAATGAGGTATAAATTAGACTTGGTTTTTATGCGATCGTAAGAATCTTCTTAGAAGGAGTCGAGGAAGTTAAGTATTAATGTCAGCGCGGCATGTTTATAGGACGTATTACAACGCACTGTAAACACTTTTTTGGGTTCGGTAGTCAACAAAGAACCCTATATAGTTTCGCCATGTCTGTCTGTCTGTCTGAACGTGGTTTTACTTAAAGACTCTTGGTACTACAAAGCTGTAATTTGGCATAGTTATGCATTTAACCTTTTCAACGCCATTGACGGATATTTCCGTCATGATTGACAGCGCAAAATAGACCTGAGTATCTATGAGACAAAGTTGACATTCGCTCTGGTTTTGTATTTGACATAGCGTTGAAAAGGTTAAATATCGTCGATTAAGTTGTGAAATAAAATATGTAAAGCAAAGGTTGCAAAAACCGCACCGAATAATTAAAATAAAAAAATTAGTGTTATTGGATTTGGTCCGAGATGCTCATGCCCGGTCTTGCGTTTGTAATTAATTAATTATACGTAAAATTACAAAATGGAATCCTTACCCAGCATGGAACCGTGACACAATAACAAGTATGTTATAAAGTTACCATTTCTTAATTTTATTCATTTACTAAGTATGTATACTTTTTGGGTCTATATTGTTTGACATAATTATTTTTAGTCATAATGTTTTTTGAGTCATAATTATCGCAAGTTATAACGTATTTTTTAAGAAGCTGTTACTTATTCACGATTTATGTAAATCAAACCTAACCTAACCTTGACTACACGTTAGGTATTAGAAATTTAAAAAATTTAACGGTTTCAGTGATTCAAAAAAAAATTACTGAATAATTATGTCAACAGATACATTATGACCAAAAAATTATACTTTTTTTGCCAACCGCCCATTAGTCAAATCGTAAAAATTGACAAACAAAATGTCACCGTGACTATTGTATGGTGGAGGGACTCTATTCTATTTGGTTATTTCATATTGCTTTTGACATGTTAAGTATCGTATTGATTTGAACTCGGACGTCATTACTGTCAAGTAAATAAATAAGACCATCCAACCAACCAACCACCAACCACCACGTCGGACGTCGGATGATTAGGACGAGTTGGACGTCGGACCAACTCGTCCTAATCATCGCAAAACATGGGATTATACTCTTGAGAATTCAAATGTGTGGCCTGAGTGCTCGTGTGCCTTCTCCTTAACATAAAAAAAAAATAAAAAAATGGAAATAGAACAAGATGCAGTAGAGTCGTCATAATTATGTGTTTCATTATTTTTAAAGAGGATTTTTTATGCAATCAGCATTAGAGCATTAGACTTAGTTTAATTGCATTTCCGCTAAAGCTTTGTCACGTGACGTTCCTGCAGCAATTTATGGGAACTAAAATTAGTAAAACTGTTTAGCGTAAGTATGGTGTTAATAAAAATGGTCAAGAAGTGGATTAAGAACTATTTTGAGCTTAATATAATTACTTGACAATTTGAAAAAAGCATTCTGCTCCAGTATCAGACGTTGATGGTAGCTTATGTCCAACTCAATCAGAATTAAGAAAAATGTTGGTGGATGTGCAAAAACATCTCTAATGCCTCACATGATGACGTACAGGTACGTACTTCAGGGAAATAGATTTAAGAACAAATTGTCGAACTGGCTTCTTGATATATTTTTTTATAGTGTTGAGGATTTCCTCGAGCGATGTACTCGTAACAATGTTATAATGTAAGTATTTATGATTGTTGACATTTAATGTTCTTATTTGTAATTTAGTAATATTTATGACATACGTAACTTTATGACGACTTTAAATTCACATTGTATTGTACCTATTAATATTTGCACGCTCTTTTCCAAGCTGGATACATTGGACATTTTTTTTGAGTGTAAAACCTTATTTGTGTTTTGCAAATAAATTATATTGATTGATAGATTGATCGGAAATACCCTAAAATATAAGGTTTTTTTTATGTTAACGAGAAGGCACACGAACACTCAGGCCACCTGATGGTAAGTGGAATCTGAGACCCATAGGCATTTGAATTCTCAAGACTATAATCCTAACACCACAAATGCGTTGAAAACCCTGAGGACTAAGATGGAATGCCTCTATCCTAGTAATTTCACCGGTTGTCTTATCCCCACACCTGAACACAACAATGCGAACACTGTTGCTTGGCGAGTGGTTAATGGATAAGGTGGTAGCGATCTGGAAGCCAATATCGTTGTGTTAAAATATAACGTGAATAAAATGAGGATGCCGAAAAACTATCTAAACGTTAAAAGAAGTTTAAATTTTTTGAACTAGTTTTGAGTCTATATAAAATCCTAATAAACGGGTCAAAACTTCGTGTATAAGCAACACATTATATTAAGCAATACGTTATATGTTATTTTTTACATTTTCTCCTAAATCGTATCAATGAAACTCAATTATGATTTTCATGCATGTTCTCTGTTGTAAAACCTGAACTAAATGTGTCACACTTTTGATTCAATTTTCAAATTTGAACTACACTCGCGGTCAAATAATACGGGTCAGAGTGCGTTTTTCATACAAACGAGGCTATTTCGAAGCCTTGGCTCCTGGCCAGGGGTTGTTTTAAGTGAGGTGTAATGGTGGATACTCCGAGGTTCAATAGAGGAGGTCACGAGATCTTAAGATACCTAACTGATCGCACAATCAGTTAACACCACAGCGAGAGAGTTTGGGTCAGCATTTGGATTTCCTTACATTTTATTGCCATTTTAGATGTTTTTCTGAACATGCACAATTCCGGCGTTAACCGAAGATTCAATCAGCTGGGTTTCCTAGGCACTCTGGAAGTCATGTATCGATGCTCGGGGTATCCATCATCAGATGTCACTAAAAGCATCCCCTGGCGAGGAACCAAGGCTTCGAAATAGCCTCTTTAGTATGAAAAACGCACTCTGACCCGTATTATTTGACCACGAGTATGTTCACTATGTTCAGTTATAAAACTACTCAGAAAATTGCCCCTTTCGCTGTAACAAAATGTGCATTGCATTGCCGCTCAAAACAACAAGAAGCTTTGAAGTAAAGTTATTTATAAACAAGACACACCAACACATAAACATGGCCAAGGCCCTGTCCCATTAGACACGGTCCAGCGGCTATAGGTGTGAATCGACATTTAATAAAATAATTTATTGGACACTGATGTGATTTTAATGACCATAGAGATAACTGCCCGCCTTTTTTGCTGGGGTCTGCGTGATCAAAATATACGCAATTACTCTGGCCTGAACTGGATTTTTAAGGTTAGGTTCTGCCTTACGATACAGTCATTCAGTATAAGCGTTATTCAACAATAACTTAAGCTCATTAAAAATGACTACGATATGTACATAGTATTGTTTAACTGTCTTCCAGCCCAAATCAAATGGCGTAGAGTTTAAAAAGAAACTTGATAAACTAATGTTTAAACATTGCTTTTATATTGTGAAAGACTTAAGAATCGGAAAATGTGCACCATAGATAACTTAATATTATTGTTATTAAAGTGTTTATGCTCTCCTAAAGTTTGCATGACATTTTTTCATAAGTATTTTGGAAAATATATATTTTCATTTCATTCCATTTCAAGAAAAGTATAAATGGGACATATTCGTTTGGACGTAACGCGATAGTGATGCTAATAATTATTAGTATACGACAATGTTTTTATGACATGCATGATATTTGTATTGCAAGTACCTACTAAATAATAACAGAGTCTCTCCACATGCTACATTAATATATTTCATTCAGCTTATTGCTAAAGAGTCGTGCTCAGCTCAATAAGTGAAGCGTCAGTGTACATACTTGAGCTTCGTTGAAGGCAATTCTGTAGTTGACACACCGTTACACATATAACATATTATTATAGGTACACAATAAACTTATAAAACCTGTCTTTGAGCGTCAGGCGTTAAACTGTACATATTTTTTTTTACAGTTAGTAACATGACCCCGGTCCTATAGCACTTATTTACAACCTCGCATTTCACTGTTTTTTTCTGCAGAAGTGTATCAGAAATAGCTGATATAGAACCTGAAGCGTGTGCCGTAACTGATGGTAAGCGCACACGCACCTCGAATGATCTAGGCTCGTTCGATACCCATTTAAATCCAATATATTTTAGAGGAGACGAGGGCTATTTTGCGTAGAAAATCGAAATTGTTGCAACATCCTCTTTTCTTCTTGGATGGTACAAGGACGATAAAGTTTGAACATTAGATTATTTCTGTTTTTATAATAGCTTCACATTTTCTAACAAGAATTAATGAGGCCCTTCAATTGAAATAATGTTTAAAATCGAAAGTTTTATAAAATTCTGTTATAACTTTTAGCAGTTGTGAAAAACGCAAATTAATATAAAAATTAAATATGAGGACGTGTAAATTATTTCGGCCATAGAATGTTTACGAAGACAATAAATTTAGGTCAGTTTTTTTTTTTTTTTTTTATGTTAAGGAGAAGGCACACTAGCACTCAGGCCACCTGATGGTAAGTGGAACCTGAGACCCATAGACATTTGAATTCTCAAGACTATAAACCCAAGACCTCAAATGCGTTGCCAACCCTGAGGACTAAGATGGAATGCCTCTATGCCAGTAATTTCACCGGTTGTCTTATCCCCACACCGGAACACAACAATGCGTTTCGGAACGAGGAAGGGGGTAATACATTTAAATTGATTTGAACTTTATTGCTTTGTCCCTTTGGATTGCCGTTCTTGACAACGCCAACTGCTTAGCCCGCGTGTCCTCTTAAATCGAATATATTTAAACTGACTTTATACTGAATTATATTTATCCCGAGATCCATGCGCGCCGATAGCGGCGTCATATCAAGACAATCAATTACCGACTCACAATTCGATTATTGATTTTGTAATTAAATCGCGCCGGTGGGCGTGTCTCGTATGAATTATCTTTATAGCAGATTTTTAGTAATGTCTGTTGATATTTTCAATTAAACGGTTGCATATGTAAACATGCAGCAGCTGCAACTTGAAATCCGTCATTTTTTATTCATCTTAATAATAAATACATATGTATATTTTGATTAATCGAAGTGCGACCGAATTGCAATTAAAAACCAAACTATAGCTATAGGCAATTCAAATTGAAAACGTCGCGGAATTTTATTTCCGAACAAAATACGTCTCAATTGCCGTCGGCCATCTTTAAAGCGACTGTCATTTGTTACGGCCCTTAATCTCTGGCTGAGGAAATATGTCGCGCTATTATATGAGTCGACAGTGCACCTGAACGAGGATAGATGGCGCAAAAAGCGCAAAAAGTTGCAGCGCTAACGTAATTATTTACCGGCCGATTGCTTTATTGCAGCGTATGCAAACATTTCAGCGTAAAGCGCTTGTCGCGGTACGGGCCGAACAAGTACAAAACAGCGGTGCTCCATCATGTCTCCCTTAATCGATTTCTGAAAGCGCTCTTGCTGCTTATTTTTCACATGTGCATTAAATAATCCGGCCAATGAGACCAAATTGCGTATAATCGGTGCCGTACCCGCGGATCTTTAGTCTATTATTAAACTGAAATATAAATTATAATCGTATTATTTAAAATAATTTATGGCTTGGGGGACGGTAAGTTTTGCTAAATATAGGTATTCGTATTTAGTCTGTAATTATCAGCGACGTGGGTAATCAACCTTACTTTGACAATCATCGGATGGATTGAAAAAACGCATCAGTAGCACTGCCAAGAGTTGCGGATATGTGTGCAGTTGTATTTAAATTTCCTTCTTGTTTAAACTGCCATATTTGTTAATTAACAGAGCTCTTCATTATTAACAGATTCTAGATATTTGTCTCTTTCAGGAAATAGGCAGGAAGTTCAAGATTTGTTACGCACAGGTGCGTGCGACAAGTGAAACTGCAGCCCTAGCCTAACCGTCATTAATAAACCCAGAATGCATACATCTATTTAACGTCTAACGTTACTACTTTATCAGAAGATTAATTAACTAAAAGGCTAAAGGAATAGGAAAGGCAGAAATAATTGGCTCCTAAAGACTCAGTTCTCTCATCAGTATGCGACGCGCGAAGGTCCATTCATCGGCGCCGCGCAATCCAAAACAAATTGCTTTAACTTTAACCGGCTGGCTTTGTGGAAATGGAATGATCCTTTTTCGGTAGAAACAAAAAAACGACGTGTTGCTTTTTTAAGTCGACTATGAGTAATTGAGAACCAGGAGACAGGATCCCCGCGCGCCAAATGCGTCGCGAAAACGCTTCGAATTTACGACCATTTTAAAGTCAATCATTGCCACGACTCGTTTGATAAGTCTCATTTGCGTAGCCTTTTACAGGATAAGCACGATTCTAGACACTTATCGCGTCGCGTATTTGGAGAATCCTGACGCACGTCAAGTCGCGTTAAATTAGTTAGTATCTGGGGTGTCAGCCGACAGGATAATGTATTGGTTCTGCAGCTGTGTTTAAAAGCGCAAATTGAATTACCATCTATTTTGCATAAACGCGAGCCTCCGCGGCGAGTTATGGACGCGACGACCATCAATTAATTTTTAATTTCCATCCGAACGAATGAGTCGGCCGCGGCGTAATTGGACGCCCGGCCGATGATTACTTTATTGGTTACATAAAAACCACGTACGTAATGTTCTTGCGGTGTTTATTTTTGCCCTCATTATGCGAGGACATTAACAAAATAACGAAAAAAAGGGAATAACTCTTCGCCCGCCCGAGGCTAGCGGTCGTCGAGACAATCATCGAATTTAAATAACTTGTTCGGGTGCTACTGCCTTTGACATACCCTTAGTTTAGAAAGGATTTAGATGGCTTCCTTTCCCTCTAGTCATCGGTTGGATGTTGCGTCCCTTTTTGCCGCGGCTGCGGCTGGGCGTCTGGCGGGTCGGCGGTGTCCTTTGCGGGTTGACGCGGCGCGGGCGCAGGTAGCGTGTTTTTGCGCGCTTGTCTTACTTAATTTGAGCCGCGCGTTTATTTACGGCCTTGCACGAGCCCGCCACGTGACATGACTAAGATGGAAGTGGAATACTATTGAAAATACCTACAACTTTCGGGAGAATAACCACCCAAGAGCATGTTAAGTTTATATTAACCTTTGGATGTATAATAAATCAAAATAAATAAATATCAGGACACAAATTGATCTTGTCCCAAACTAAGCTCTTGGTACTAGACAACGATAAACTTACTTAAAATATGTATGTAGTATATGTAGAGAAATACATACTTAGAAAACCCCCAAGAAACAAATACTTACGATCATCACACACGTATGCCTTTAACAATAACACAGGAAACTTGTTACACATAGCCCGAAAATACGAAATATATGATATAGTTTTTCAGGTTTACATTCATCTGGCATAACTTTTTTTGGCATAATCATCAGTTGGCATAATTATCATTTGGCAATGTACACATAACCCTAGGCTATTTAAGGACATTCAATTTGTGCGAGATGGTCCCTTGATATCGATTTATTGTAACGCACTCAATGTCCTTCAATCAGTTACCATTTCGTGAAATAAAAACCCAAAGATACGCGTAAATACACGCAAACATGCACGTTGCGACATGTTTTACTGCCGGTGCCGCCAAATAAAATGAGATGCAGTTTTATGTGATGCAGATGAAGATGCTCCGTGCGGTGCAGCTCCTTTATGCCTGAGATCCTAACCTCTTAACACAAAACAACGCACACGTAACCTAACAGCTGTAGGAAAGTCAACCATTTGTAGAAAATAATAAGGTGGCATAAACTTAAAGAATTATATCACAGATGTGTCCTTTTTCTCTGGTGAGTTGAATTATTGTTCCTCGCCCACACGTGCCGCTACGTTTAAATGTAAATCTCTGTGTGACTTGAATAAATTATGTATTTCATTTCATTACGTGCTCGGACCCAGTTTTCACTCAACTTTTTCCTGTATCTAACCACGAGTAAGGAAATTGTACCCAAAAAATGCTGTCATCTCCACCTGATTAAAATGACTCTTTTGTAAAACAGGCCTCAATTAAGGGTTGTCAAAACGCCTGGTCCTGTTCTGCATCTGTATCCACAGTAATCCCTGGACCTGGTGGTGGTAGGACCCTGTGCACTACCTTATCCATTAACCACCCGCCAAGCAACAGTGTTCACATTGTTGTGTTCTGGTGTGGAGATAAGACAACCGTTGAAATTACTAGCATAGAGGCATTCCATCTTAGTCCTCAGGGTTGGCAACGCATTTGAGGTCTTAGGATTACTGGATTATAGTCTTGAGAATTCAAATGTCTATGGGTCTCAGATTCCACTTACCATCAGGCGGCCTGAATGCTCGTGTGCCTTCTCCTTATCATAAAAAAAACTTTCATCTGAGGTGCACAGTCTCGAATGGTTTTTTTTGTTTCAAGGTGGTCATGTTTGTAGGGGATTTTCATCCGTTATATTCTAACAATAATATCATAGTCACAGAGATAATTAGGTGTAATAAGGCGTATTAGTCTTACTCTAGTTAGGCTACAACACTACCCCAAATCAATATTATTTTTTAATTAAATGTGAAAGGTATTTTTTTTATAAATAGCTAAAAAAGCTTCCACGAGGACGGAGACGCGGGCATCAGCTAGTCTGTATAAAAATGAATGTTTGTATGTTTTCCCTCAATGTTTCTCTAAACCAATGACCCGATTGTGATGAAAATTTGGTGGGTTCTTTTGTGAATACCCGCGCGCGAGGTTTCCTCGACGGCCTGTCGGACGGATGACCTTCTGCTGAAGTTTCTTGGCGCTTCTTCTCCGCAATGATGGTCTTATCTGAAGCGCTAGTAAATTCACTTCATATTACAGATGTGTAAAAGAGCCCCATGGGGGCCTATTTACTGAATAAACATTTTGATTTTGATTTTTTGATTTTTGCCCAAAATTTTTATTTTTATTTATTTTTTATTAAAGTCGCTAGGCATGCCCGGTGCAGCTAGTATAATATACACAGAGATTTCAAAATCGATGTCTCATCGACAACCAATGTTTGTAAGCGTATTATTTTTATAGTATAATCCTGGCTAAATGTAAAGCGTGCCGACTCGTCCATAAAGCAGGCAGATTGCATCGGTTGTCGTACGTGGCGGCCTTTAGCGGGCCGCTTGGTGGCAACACTGGCAACCCTATTCCAGACACAGACTTATTATTGTAACATAAAAGTTTAAAAACAAATCCAACCGACTCCCAATTATTAAGCAGTTCCGTTAACTTTACATAGACCCTTTAGATATACCCTACTCATGAAGAAAATGATCATTAACAATTGGCGGACAAATAAAGTAACATACAATAAAACAGACGAATCGAGAACCTTATTTTTTAAGTCAGTTTCAAATGAGCGTCGCGAGACCAATTTGTTGAAGCTTCAAATTGCAATTTTACCAAAAGTGCTAATGCTGCAATATTCCAAACCTGTACCTTGTTTTATCCCAGATTAAATTCACGGGATAACTGAATTCAACGGGTACATTGCATAATTCCGAAGAGTCATTATTTCCGAGTTCATCAAAATCCCGACTTTTCATAATTCCGAATGCAATGTTTTGATAGAGGGCTTTATTTTTTGATATCACTTATTAAACAAATCTAACCGAACCTACGTACCTATTGCAATAAAATTATGCATCTAATAAAAAATATCTTCAGCATAACATAGCGTTGGGAAAAATTAAAATTCCGACAAAGTACCCCGCAGCAAACATAGGGAAAAAGTGGTTTCAGTCAAATCTCACGAAATTTTAGTATGATGTTGATTCAAATCTCCTGATTATTTTTTTATAAGGGCACAACTCTCACAGATGTATACTTTCAGATATAATCAAGTATATTTTTTCTATTTAAGCGACGTGTTTTCTAAACTCGATATATTGGAATGATACACACTGACATTTACTGACGTTCTGACTTCATGTTGTCACCAACTGTCAGTTATGTCCGCCTGTTTAAACCCGTGTATTATTATTATTTATTATTCAATAATTTACTATCGCAAAAAGATACAAAACATTTGCTGTGAACATAGGGTGAAGTTAAGTGACACCAATGTGACCTTCTTCTTCTTCTTCTTCTTTCTTTGCCCCCGCGGCGACTTGAACAGCTACTACCGCGGGGATATGGCGTTTCCACGTGAAGTGATTTCGCCAGTGTCAAGTAAGTATATATAATTATAAATCAATATAGCAATAAAACACAATCCAATCTTCTCTAGGAAGATTGGGGGCAACGTTGTACGGTGATTTGTAGGTCAGAGGTCAAGATAGTTTTAACCTCTGCACCACTGCGAGTCCACTTGAAACGAGAAGAAAGATGCCAGATACACGAAATAAGTCCAAGACTTCAATCACTGTGCGACACAAAGGCATAAAAAGTACAAATCACTATCAGAAAAGAACTTTGAACACCTAATTACCCAAAAATTAAAGTCTAAAACAAATCACACGTCCGCCATCTTTTAACGTTGCAAATGGCCAATGTGACCTTTATAATGTTTGTCACGTCGACATGTTATTTCATCAGTTATCTATGTTGCGAACGACATGGCGCATAACTGTGCAAAGAGGAGGAATTACGTAAAATAGCTAACATATTTAAAATAAATAAATTGATTATTTCTGAAAGTATACATCTGAGAGAGTTGTGCCCCTATAAAAAAATAATCAGGAGATTTGAATCAACATCATACTAAAATTTCGTGAGATTTGACTAAAACCACTTTTTCCCTATGTTTGCTGCGGGGTACTTTCTTTTCGGAATTCTACATAGCGAATGTGCGCGATTAGGCTACAGAAATTGTACAGTTTTATTTCTATGATATTTTGTAGACCCTATTTTAAAGCCAGCTTTAAGGTCTCAATGTCAGTCGTAAGTCTTTCCAGATTCTCATTTACTACAGATCTCAGTCTAAACTAGGCGCTTACTTTGTCACTGTAACGTACCATTCGCATAGCAATCTATGTTATTATTGTTGAAGAAATCATTGATATGCAGGATTAACAGTTTTGGTGACAGCATAAAGCCTTGAGGCACACCAACATTAATGAGCAATTTCGCTAAAACAGCATCTGTTGCCAGTATCCTCATTGCTGCTTCTAACCAAAAAGGTAGTTGGCCATGTGCAAATTCACAATCGTACCCCGCTTCATGACGACTATTCAATAGTACCTTATGTAAAACTTGGTCAAACGCTTTTCATAAATCAACTTTAGCAAATAGGTATAAAAATAAACAGTAAAGTAAATAGGTTTATTGAATAAGTCCCTGAGAAGCGCAAAGATCTTCGTGGCCGACCCCGATAACTCCGGTAACAGTAACGAAGCGACTGCATTATTACAGCCACAATAAGACCTTGTCGTACGTTACGATATTGTTGTAATATTGCTTAAGTTATAAACACAATTATTGTCGGTTCGAACGCAAGTAAGTGCTTTTATGGTCGACATTTCAGTTGTGTCGCGTTCGTGTAGTTTATGTGCTACATCCAGAAGTTTATTGTTCATTGCATGAAGTTGACAACACAATCGTTCGTATCTTTCCTTTTTTAAGAGTTATAGTGCAGTAGATATTGTAGGTAATACACTAACTTTACTTGCGATTATAATTGGGATAATAACAAATATAGTTTAGTTACTTACGTAAATTAACGCGTTGTTATTTCTTTATAACGTATAACTTAACGGTGCAAAAAGATTTAATGAAATATTTATCTTATCACAACTAAAAGTCAAGGTAAAACTTCAATACAAAATGGTTTCTTTGGAAGGTGTTATAATAAATTGTAAAGTGCTAACTACGTACAAAAATGACAACATTTAACTTGATCGATATTTTTACGATAATCATTTTAAAACCATTTTACGTGGAATAAGGGTTATTTACCGTCATAATTATCATCAATTCACGAATTTCGCGACAGTTTATTTGCGTTTTAATTTCTGTCTGTTACCAACAAAACACCAACTACACTAAAATTCAACTTATTACGCCGATGCTTCCGCAAAAAGCTATGTTAAGATTTTTCCGCCACTAACACAAAAACAAGTTATTCTTCAAGTTATATATGGAAACGCAAAAAATCCACCTATTATAACAATCTCCATCCACCTTAATTACACGTTTGTTGGCAATGCGTAGACCAGCTTCCTTAGTATGCACTCCTAATGACGTACAAGAGTCTGCTCGTGCTACCCAACACAAAAAGCCTTTACTTAAAAACCAAGAACGACGTAAGAGCATAAGACATACTATCACATACAACGTTTTAGTTATAGAAAGCTCTGACTTACTGGTACCTATTACAAGGATAATACGTCCCGTGGGAACCTTCATAACATTTTTGAGTACAGGGATGTCCAATTTTAATGCTTTGGTATAATGGGAGCTGAGTGCCGTGCGATTATTATAAGAAAGGTATTCCAAGTTATTTTTACCCGGAGAGAATTATTGTTAAATAGTGGGCGTAGATTGATGTACGTGTAACGCTTAACGGGTGAAAATACAGCCATGTTTTCTTGCAAATTGGCATGGGCTCTATTTTTTGAGAATAAAATTTATCTAAGTTTGAACGATTATTAATAATAGTTTTTTTTAATTCTGTGTGAACTAAGGTTATCGAAATGGTTATTATGTTTTTTTGTATTTAATAAATAGCATCGTTGTCCTCGTTGATATCTGTGGCTTTAAAAACATCAATTTTCAAGTAATCTAACAATTCGGCCTGGCCCTCTACGGGGTAAACCATTGCCTTTGGCGCGTTATCGTATTGTTTTTAACTTGGGCCCCATTACTGTCGTCAAGTAAATAAGAGCTATCGTAACGATGACAATGCGATAACATGTCTAAGTAATATGTCCTAATCACCTAACATAAATACATACATTAAATAAATCACGCTTTTTTCCCAGAGGGGTAGGCATGTATACACCACTTCTTTCCACCTGATACGATCCTGTCGGATCTATAAATCTATTTTGAATAACGACTAAATAAATAAAAATCCAACACGCACAATAGCGACCACCAGCTTTCATACCTGATATCTCTTTAACGGGGGAACACCTTAAAATTCCAAAATATGTTTTTCCGAATATTAATTTGTCCGAATTTAAATTTTTCCAAAAGCTATGTAACGTTGGAGCTACTTTAAATAAAGTGCATACTTTAGTTGCTATACGTAGGTTAGGTAAGGTTTGATTAATAAGCAATATCAAAAAATAGTCTTCTATAAAAAAAATGCATTCGGAATTATGAAAATTCCGAATCTTGATCAATTCGGAATTATGACTCTTCGGAATTGTGTAGTGTACCCCTTTAACGGGCTATAAGCGATCGTCATAGAACCTTACTAAGAACTACTCTAGTTTATGTACCTTTCTATGATAAGAAAATCAATTAAAATTACTTATAATACGTTTGGGAGCTGCGATACAACAGGCAGATAAACAGACACACGGCACGATTTCACGCATAATGTACATACCAACCTACCTACGCATTGTGCATGTTATTCTGTGCGTGTCATACAGATCTGACGTGAAATTTAAACTTGCATAACTTCCTAATGGCTGTCTGTCAACACTCAAGAAAGGGTAACGAAACTTCATGCACGAACATGACCGATAGGCGTCAAACATTAAGACAGTTCTGCAAACATATCAATCACCAGCAGCTGACTTGAAGCATTCAATAGAGCAGCTATTCTCAAAGTGTACCTGCAAAGTTAAGCGTAAGACTCCGCCGAAGATTAACGTTAAGCACGACCTCACAATAGCCGAAAATGAGACGACATATCTACAGATATAAAACTTGATGGACTGACAGATAGCCAAAACCTAGGGAGTTGATATTTAGAGAGAATTGTCCTTGGGTGCTCTAGGAGTGCACCTAAAAAGTGTATACCGAAAAACGACCCTTAACTGAAAGAAAATAGAGGTAGTTGGTAAGATTTTTTCGCGTATGAAATCGCGGGTGTCCTCTAGAATACAATAATCCTACCATCGAAAAATAAATGCAAAATATCTCCTTTGTTAATATATTTATTCGATTTTCGTACGTTGGGTCAACCTATGACGATTCCTATTACAGTCAGTAAACATGTATTACACTATTTGTTAATACCTACAAACGTTGCCACAAATAAAAATAAAAATAAATAAATATAAGGGGACAATCTCACACAAATTGACGTAGTCCCAAACTAAGCTCTAGGCTTGTACAACGATAAACATACTTAGGTGTATACATAAATACATAGAAAACATCCAAGACTCTGAAACAAATATTCGCGCTCATCACACAAATATTTGCCGTTACCGGGATTTGAATCCAGGACCGCCGTTATTTTAAGGGTTAGCTGGAAGAAATCCGTAAGCGGATAAAAGTTCACCTTTTTACTTGTTTTTGTATTATTGTCGCCTTTGTCGCGCTGGATAAAGCATCCGTCACTCTCGCACTTACATACAGGTCAGAAAGTGACGGATGTATTTACCCACGTTTATTCACATCGATATACACTACCATAATAGGCCGGTATTAACTCGTTCCTTTTTTCGTTCCGTGATTAAACGTTCCGACCATTATTACCATTAACGTTAGATACTATATTAGTCTACCTATTGCCTTTATTAATATCGAGCAAAAATAATCACGTTTGTTGTGCGGTATTTAAGGGGGCCTTAAATATTTATTTTATTCAGTTTTTAGTATTTGTTGTTATAGCGGCAACAGAAATACGTCATCGTTCACGGTTTATGAGATACATCCTGGTGACACACAGACAGACAAACAGTGGAGTTTTTACCCTTTGGGTAGGGAACCCTAAAAATCAACGCAAAGGAAAGACTTAATCGTCATCAGCTGACTGCCGCGCCGCCGTTAGTTTGAAAAGGTTTCGACGGTAAATCATTTTGGGAACCGCTGCTATAGAGATGCGTGCACTATTTGTACGGCGTGACTGCCTCCTCCCTACACTTGCAAGGAACCTGGCCAGTTTAGAAAGATCTTCCTACGTTAAATCATCTGTTTCCCTGATAGGTCATGGTTTTTTGGAACTGCATTGAGAGCAACTAATTCTCATTCGGCGGCGAACGGCACGTCACGACCCATCACATCCTTGAAAGCATTAATGCTATCTCTGTCACAGTTCAGTCCTTCTCAGTGTATGAAAAAGAGACAGCGAGAAGGTTTTTTTTGTTTTTTTAAAGCGCAGGCACGACCGCGCATAACTTACCAATGAAGCGAGATAGATCACTTCAAAAGGATGAATGTTTTGAAGAAATATAAAGGAAAGGAACCTCTGTCTTTTGAGGCAGTTGGCGTTAACGATTGCGGTAGTTATGCTTTGCGACAGTGAAGAGGAATGTGAGGCGACGCTAAATCGCGTAGTAGTTGCCCAATTTCTATATAAATTTAGCTTCGGAAAGGATTCGGGCTCACCCCCTAAATCCAGTCAAATTCCCACGATTTTTGGCCATATTTTGTATACGAGAAGTTTCGACACGTTTTCCTGCTTAACTACGCATGATATATTTCTATTTATATTTTTTATTCAATTCTAGGTTAAGTTCTATCATTGTCTAAAGCAATATTTATTTAAAAAAAAACTGACTGTTGAGTTTCTTGCGGCGCTTCTTCTCAGCAGTGGTCTCCTCTTGGGAAGCGCTGGTAGATTGTGGACGTGTAAAAGTGCCCGTGCGGCCTATTTACTGAATAATCAACTTTTATCTTGTAGCTTTGTACGTTTCCATATTTTTTCATTTGTTTGTTTTAAGAAGAAGAACGTATAGACCTATGTACATACATAACATCACGCTTTCATTCCCAGAGTGGGGTAAGCAGAGCTAAAGAAATAACAACAACTCTAAAAAGACTTGTTGATAATTCTGTAACCACATTTTGCACAATCAGGCCAAGAAGTTTAGTGTATTAGTGACAGGTTGCAAGCCCATCGCCTAACAGTACTACAAGCCCTTATTCCCTTAGTCGCCTCTTACGACATCCACGGGAAGACATGTAGTGGCACTATTCTAACCCGGCAACCACACGGGCAAATCCTCTAAGAAAGTTGTCCCGAGCGCTCGTAGGCACTTAAGGCAGAGTTTAGGTACTTACCGCTTTGGCCAAGCTGTTTTGACGGAGTCTACGACCAAATAAAACATATTATGCGCCCTGAAATGCTAATGCTATTGATGCTGCAATGGAATTCCAGTAAAAAAGGGCTATAAGTCTTCTTAAGATCAAATACCCTTTTTTACTACGACGCGAGCCGTCTGAGCTCAATCAACATAGCTCAACTTTCGCCAACCTAACCACTATAATGCCGTGGTTAAATAAGAAATAGTGATGTCTGTAGCGTTTTCAATTACCGGCTCGATCAGGATTTATTGTCTGTGGTCTCGAGGCTGTATAGAGGTTGTGTAGAGGTGTGTAAGTGCGCCTCTAACAGCCCACGAGCGGAGGCGGCGCGACCGCGGCGACCTCGCGTGGATGAATGCCGCTCGTCCTGCACACCCAAAGGCGGTGCTGGCACTGAGTACGTAATTACTTGTATTAAAGTAAGTGAACATCTAACCTAACCTAACATACGTAATTAATGTTTAAGTTACCCTAAAAACATTACGTTTTCAGCAGAAAATACCGTTCCATGAAATAAAATTCGATGAAATGATACATTCGATGAAATGATACATTCGATGGAGTGAAATTCGATGAATTAATGAGGTACCATTAAAGTCAGCTGTGAAGCAGGAAACATTTTCGGGAGGGTGTGTTAGAAATTGTAGATATTACTTGCTAGTCTTAGCTTTAAGGTACATGTAAAACTCTTCCGTGACCAACTGCCAACCAACACATAATCTAAACCGCTGGACACTGTGTAGGTGAAAACTAACAAAAGATTTTTCAAAAATCAACCACTGACGGGAATAAATAGAGAGTTGCGGGAAACTGGAGGGAGTAGTGGTATCGCAATATCCTTTTAACAGAGTAGAATAGAGGCCTAGGCCGTCTGCTTATTTGCCTATAAAAAAATCAAGTAAGAGTCTTCTAGTTAGTCCTTGACTTTACACTAGCGCAGCGTTTCCAAATTTGCTCTTATCATGCTATTCGGTAGGGTGATCGCACCAGTATTGGACACTTTATGCTGACAGGCACTAATAATGGACACTTTACTCTTAATTCAAAGATCATAAGGTTATAAATTGATTGTTGCAAAACAAATGAATAACCTTTATTGTCTGTTAAATAAGAGTCAAGTGTACATCATTCGACCTTGTCCATTACTGGTTCGATCACCCTACTGTATGTTATGTTGTATTGCAGTATTTGTCAAATTAAATGTCATGAGTTTCAGTTCGACTCAAGAAGCTTATATATATGACACTGGAGATTGCACGGCGAACAACAACGTTTTGAAGAAAAAGTGACCTTGAATGACGTCGCTTATGTTTTTTGTCCCTTTTTTAGGATCAAAAGACAAAAAAAAACATAAGCGACGTCATTCAAGGTCACTTTTCCTGGCTTCAAGGCGTTGTTCTCCGTGCAATCTTCAGCTTCTTGGTTCGACTGCTTCTGTGCGAGCCACGGCCTCCTGCGCGTGTGCGCCGGCGCGCGCGCTGGCGGCGCGTGCCTGGGAACCGGCGGCGCGCGCGCGTTCTCACGGCCCCGCTGACCCGCCCCGCGCCCCGCGCCGGCCCCCCGGTCGTGCGAGTGGGCTGTGAGCGCACACGACGCCTGATAGGAAGCTGGGCTTGGTTTATCAACGTCGGTGTACCTTGTACTTGATTTAGTTCTTAGTTTTGTAATCTTCATTTTGTAGAATACTAAAGGATGATTTCCATCAAAAGGCTCGCATCGCATCTGGGGCCCTAGTAAGATGCAAACGCTCCTAACGTTTTTCTTTTCTATCGCTCAAAATGTATGGGATGACAGTCGACCACGTGGGTTATCGAAAGGCACGAGAATGTCATCCCATACATTTTGAGCGATAGAAAAGAAAAACGGGAGCGTTTGCATCTTGGCTAAGGCCCCAGATCGGTAGTGATATGATAACAACGGATGCGGCGACAGTCGTTCGCGTCTATTAAAGTTATTATTGTCTATTTATTAAGGAGCTGATCGCGCGTATCAGCGTACTATCAGCTACGACCGCATGTCGCGGAAGACGCGGCCAAGTTGCTGTGCGCGGCTTGAAAATAAAAACTTTAAAAACTGAGTGCATTATTTAATATCGTTTAGAGATTGTAAAATCCGTTTCGATCCCATGAGATGCGAGACGTTTGGTGGAAATCATCCTTAACTAGACAAACACACACGACACTTGTATACTGCCTATCGTATAACCTTTGGTGCCCAAACAGATCGTTAACCGGGATTCAAAGTCCAGGGCCCTAGCCAAGATGCAAACGCTCCTAACGTTTTTCTTTTCTATCGCTCAAAATGTATGGGATGACAGTCGACCACGTGGTTTATCGAAACGCACGAGAATGTCATCCCATACGGATGAACAAAAGAAAAACGTTAGGAGCGTTTGCATCTTGGCTAGGGCCCCAGGTTGAAAGTTTGCCAAAGAACGAAGGGTCGCGAGTGAAAGACCACACTGCGCTCCAATACTGGCATAGCCGATGTTGGCGAAAAAACCTCCAGCCCCCTATTTCACCATCAGCCATTCAGGCGACAGGTGACATTTCATTGTGCATTCCGCAGCTTACATGAAACTCAGCAGTAATTAGCGAGTTAACTTTGCAATGTATACCGAATTGTCACCTGTCACGTGTCATTGTCAAGATGGTGAAATGGGGGGCAGGTTCAAGTGGGATTGGGCCGATTGCGTTACCGAATGCACCCAGGCAGGTGGTCACGGATAGTATTGGTAGACCAAGGCGAAGGTGGTGGGACGACATAGATGCATTACAAAACGAGTGGTCAGGCATTGCTATGGACAGATCGGGTTGGCCTTTGCCCAGCAGTGGAACACTACATGCTATTAAAAAAATAAAAATAAGTCCAGCGGTTTATTAGTCGCGGGCAGAAGCATATAATATAAGCAAGGAGCGGAATTCTTTATAGCAAAAATCAAACTGTCAGAGGGATTGACCAATTTTTTTTATCGACTATCGATAGATAAATGTCACTTAATGAGTCATTAACATAACATCGGTAGATGTAGATCGATCATTTTCCACTCATAAATGGATCTTCAATAAATTAAGAAACCGATTTACTCCGAAAAACCAGGAATAAGTGGCCATAGTCCATTCATTTTATAACATGGATACGCACGCACTTAACTCAAGACAGTGACGAGAACCTCAAACACCTAATTCCAGTCGCCAATAATGTCAAAGTAATGAAATCAGGCTTTTGGATATATGAAGCGACGTAAATGAGATACGTGACGTGGGCACGATTTATTTTAATATGTAGATGCAAATTGCTTATCATATAGGTCAAATGTTACAAAATAATCGTATAAGTCGATATGCGATAATATTCCGTAACATCGATAAGTGGAATTGTCGATAAAAAAATTGGTCAATCCCTCTGACAGTTTGATTTTTGCTATGAAGAATTCCGCTCCTTGAATATAAGCAATATAAATAATTTAAGTGTTTCTTGTAGTTTAGTTTGAGTTCTAAAGGAATTAGTTTACACCTTCTGACATGTATTTGTGCCCTCAGTTATTTCTCTGTCTGTAAGAGATCGCTATTTAGCGGTAAGATCGCCTGTTGTATACCTACAATTTTAATGTACTGTGTTCCGTGTTTTTATGTTTTCAATAAAGAGTAATTTGTAACATACTAATCCCCAGTTTGGTTCTTGATTTTTACCTTTAAATGATTATTTGCACAAAATAAGAAAGAACAACTTCTGTAATTCTGGTAGCAACACCAAGTCCCGTCTGTATAGAGGTTTCTTGAACTGCGTCTACACTGCACCCGCTCATTATTGCGTGAAATTATCATGCAGTTCGCAATGCATTCCCATCTGAAGAATAATCCTCTTTAATCTCCATAATGGTACACCATTAGGGACTGTAATTGAAGACTTACTAGAATAAAACTCTGCCCCTGTATAAGCCATTTGCGCACGAGCATTGAAGCTATTAGTATTTACTAGCAAAGAACTCATTAAAATACCAAATTCGGCTAGCCTAGTTGGTAGTGACACAAGTGCCTGCCTACCAAGCTAGCGGTCCCAGGTTCGATTCCTGGTATGAGCAAATATTAGTGTGATAAGCGTGATTATTTTGTTCCCGAGTCTGGGATGTTTTATATTTGTTTAAGTATTTACCTCTATTTCTCTATAGCCGTGACTTTATCGTTATCCAGTAGCCATAGTACAAGCCTAGAGCTTAGTTTTCGGAACTAGGTAGATCAATTTGTGTGAGGATGTACCAATATTTACTTGTTTATTTATTTACATACATACATACTATCACGCTTTCATTCCCAGAGTGGGGTAGGCAGAGCTAAAGAAATACCAACAACTACAGAAAGAGTTGTTGGTAATTCCGTAACCACATTTTGCACAAACAGGCTAAGATGTTTACCAGTGTATTAGTGACAGGTTGCAAGCCCATCGCCTAACAGTACTAGTTAGAAGCCCTCATTCCCTCAGTCGCCTCTTACGACATCCACGGGAAGACATGAAGTGGCACTATTCTAACCCGGCAACCACACGGGCAATGTTTATTTATCTTTATTTATTTAATCTATTAAATTACTTTTCTGAAATAGTATTTTTTGGTTTATTTACACTAATATTATAAAGAGGATTTGTATTTTTGTAACGAACAAACTCAAACACTACAGGACTGATTTCGAAAATTCTTTCACCATACCACCACCATACCATTCTTTCTTATACCTATACAGGGTGACTTCAAATTGGTAATACAAAACACTTGATTGTGGCTTAGTTAATGCCACACAGTAACCCCTTTGTTAAAATTAACTGTATTTAATTAATGCTAATTTTCGAACAAAACAAATAATTAAAGTCCCAAAGTGTGGTTACACTACATTTACAATACAATCTTATTTTCTTTGATAAGTGACAATTACTAATCTAAACACGTTTTCTTCATAAATTGTGACAGGTGACGGATAACCAAAGAGGAAAGTGTTCATTTGAAATTCTTTAAACTTCTTTGTTAATTATTATGGTAGGATAACCATATTAAGCCAACAAAAATGGGACAATTTAAAAATTAAAAAAAAATACTTCTGATTATTTTAAAAGTATGAGACTTAATTGAGAGGCTAAGTTTAGGGAAAATGTGTGTAAAACATTGATTTTGTATTACCAATTTGAAGTCACCCTGTATATACATTATCACTGAGTAACATAAGCTATGTTTTATTTCTCTACGCGAACGGAGTTGCGTGTAGCAGCTAGATAAATCTGACTTATTTTTACAAGTGTGTCGCAATTAGGTGATGATGAGGCGCGTCTTTATACATATAAATATCTTACACTAATTCATCTTCGTGCACTAAATACATGTAATGTTTTCAATCGAAGTAATTCTGTTTCAAGATAAAAAGTGCAAATAAAACGCCTAACTCTGCTTTTAACTTTAGCATAGCGAAGCAACTTGTATCAGAAATACTACTCGTGATCAGTCTTGTATTATTCGAATGATTTCATACGATTAGTTGTTTTTCACCTGGATTCCAATTATCTCTCCTTAAGAGATGGAGCTTCATTCAAGATGACGTTTTTAATTAAGTAAAGTAGATGTCCGAGTGTTCGACAAGTCAAGAGTAAAATATTATATTTGCGTCGTGATATTACGTTCATTTGTACATCTACCCAAACTACATTTTCATGTGTTTTGGGAGACGTGACCTTTACTAATGTTAGTCAATCGGATTGTATGAGGGAATGTCAGGTGCTTTAAATTGAAAATAAGTTCTACATTTTAAAATTGGCGTGTGAAATATCAAATATCATTTCTCTGTGACTTACTTTGGAAAATAAATATCATTCATTCATTCATTCATTCATTCATCGCTAAAATGAGGTGGTGATAAAAGTAATGTTGATCTTATTTTATCTATCGCAATTCAAAGTATGACAAGTACTAGTACAGCGACGAGCACTCAGACATCTACCTTATATTTTCTCAACACATTCAGTATATAACTTCATCTAGACCACCACGAGAAAGGAGAGCCTGCTAACGTCCAGAATTACTATACGGCTTCGCTAATTCCGGTAGCTACCACAAGTCCCATCTGAATAGATGTTCTCGGGAATTGCATCTGCATTGCGCACCCGTTCATTATTGCACAAAATTATCATCCAGTTCGCAATGCATACCCATCCGAAGAATCCATTCCTTACCAAGAACCCCATAATGTGTCGATTTAATGTAGGAATCAGTGAGGCTGGCGCCGAAAACGATAATCCCTATCGAGCCGTAATGACAGCACCAGCCTTGTTATTTGCAGTGACTTTGCTTTATACGAGTTTTTATTATTTAAGTGGGTATGGTTTTGTGACTAAAAATAACTGAGTTGATGGCTCGCGGGTGGGAGGGTGCCTTGATCCTCCGGCGAGTGTTGTGGGTTTAAACCCCGTCCCAAGGGGAGAGATTGCCGTTTGGCAAAAATACTTTTGGTCAAATGTATCATTTCCCAAATTTTTCTATGGCAGACCAACGTTATTAAAATTTTACTGAATTTATTTTAGTACTATTGTGTAAAACCCTATAGGTTAAGTTAGGTAAGCTTTTATACAATCTTGAAATATTTACGGTGACAAAAAACAAAGCGGGTGGGCAAATGAAACAATTGACCAAAAATATTTTGACCTAACGAAATAGACCCCCAATAGAAATTTAATGCTGTAGATACTAGGAGACATAAAGCTACATTGTCAGATCAAAAATTACAAGTACCATACTTATTTGTGACAAGAGAACAAATTTGGTTTTTGCTGCGAGTGTTGATTTCGAGTCTAGAGGAAGCGAAGGATTTTAGGTTAGAATCTCGAGTGCTGTGGGAAATCAAAGATACGAGATGCAAATCTTTGGTCTCGTGTTGCACATACAACTTTTTACCACAGCATCGAGAACATACACATACATAACATCACGCCTTCATTCCCAGAGTGGGGTAGGCAGAGCTACAGAATACCAACAACTCTAAAAAGACTTGTTGAGAATTATGTAACCTCATTTTGCACAAGTAGGCTAAGATGTTTACCAGTGTATTAGTGACAGGTTGCAAGCCCATCGCCTAACAATACTGCAAGCTCTTATTTCCTTAGTCGCCTCTTACGACATCCACGGGAAGACATGGAGTGGCACTATTCTAACCCGGCAACCACACGGGGAAAACACAGCAAAGAAGATGAAGCATCGAGAACATATTACCGTAAAAAGGCAACATAAGTAGTATATTTTTAATAACTTTTATATTGACCCTCAGCTGCCCGCGTGGTGCCACCACGACCGCCTTATTGTAAACAATAACTTAAAAAATATTTGTCTCACGCTCGCAACAAGGTCGAATTTTGCTCACTGTGTTTAAACAGCAAAACTGAGTGCTGAGGTGAAAAAGTATTTCATAAAACCGGTCACCCTGAAACATTGCCGTATACGCTAGTGAAACATAAACATACAAAGAGATAAATATAATGTAGTTTATGTGACCGTTACATAATAAATAGCACTAAAATACGAGAGTGTGTTGTTAAAACACTCCAAAGTATCTTTTGCGGCAACCGTAGGTTTTTTGTCGGCTTCTACTATCATGTCGTTCAGTATTCAGTATCAATCAAGTACCTAACATGCGAGATTTGTCAAAATTGTATGCAATTGACAATTTAATTTCGAATAAAATGTCATCTCGAGTGATATTAGAATTGAGGACAAATAAAATTGCTTTGTTTTTCAAAGATGTTCCGAATGTAATAATGATAACGAATTTGATGTTATTATTAAACAATAATAAAGTTTTCACAGGAAATAAATTTGTTGTAACAAAATAGTTTATCTTTATGTTACTCGTAATTTGCGGTTTTTGAACGCATATTAGAGGGTTTATGATATGTGTATAAAGAGATAAAATGCTTTTGAAGTATGGAATAGAAGAGGATGGAGAGGATAAGTTGTACGGACAAAATATCGAATCTATAAGCTGAACAGAATAAAACAATGGAAAAAAAACATGCAACAACAGAAAATAGAAGAGGAATGATGACAGGACACCTTAGCGTATTGACGGCGTGTTAAATGCGGGCTTTGCCCTTGCATTGACAAAATGTAACTAAAAATTGCCAATGCAAGGTATACTCCATTTCATATACCATGGCCCGATGCACTTGAAGCTTAACAATAGGGCTCATAATGTTTGCCTTTTGTTATCTAATTAGGAGCACTTCAAAATGGCACGCGTCGGTCCAACCTGCATGCAACTAAAGCGTGACTAAAACATTTTGGTACTTAAAAATAAAAATACGAAATATAAGTTGTTTACGGTATTTCATAATAATAGCTAACATGAGTTAAATCAAAAAAAAATTGTGTCAATAAAATAATAACAATCAGCTTTAAGACTAACTTAATTTAATTACTTTAAATACATGTACATTAATTATATAAAATATTTAACAATTTTAAATATTTAAAGGCAAAAATTAATTATATACATTTATTCGCTTTCTGATGTATGTTCTTCCGAACTTGAGGTTTCGCAGGTGTTTATGATGACCGGATACACAGGGTGGGATAAAAACTCGTTCTCCACTTTGATAACATGCTCACAAGCATTTTTCCAAAGCGTAGGATTCGTCATGTCTACTATAGTTCTTAAATTTTGAATAACTGAATCACCTACTGTTGGTGTAATGTTCGTCTTCCGAATTTGTTTCTTGATATAACTCCACATAAGCTCGATTGGGTTCCGCACACAATAATAGGGAGGAAGCCTCAATATTTCATGTCCAGCCTCAGCCGCTATTTTGTCGACGAAGTATTTCTTTTCAAATTTTTGACTTTGTACAATTTCCAACAATTTCTTAACAGTTGTTTTCTCAGGTATAGTAATATGATGCTTTCTCAAAAATGCTATTATGTCAGGTTTTCTTGTATTAGTGTTGGGAATCTTTTCCTCTTGGCGGCTTATCCATGACGATAACGCTATTGGCAGGGATGTTGGGTAAAAGCTGTTCCACGAACCATTTTTCGAACAACTCCGAACACATATCTTCGTGATAGTCTGCACTTGAATTTTTCAGATGTTTGCTCGAAACAAGAAGAGCCCGTTGAATCCAACCATTTTCAGTGCCTGCGTGCAGTATAATTACACGTTTGCCTCTTGAACATGGAGTATTTGTCGCACAATTTTGAGAGTCGTCCCTGTATCCTTTTTTCAGTGTGTCGTGGGTATCAAACCAAGTTTCATCCAAATATACAATACTTTTTCCAGTAGACCTCTTCAATCGTATTTCGGTAATAAATTCTTCTCTTAATTTTTTAAGCCGTGATGTTTCCATAATGATTCTCCTTTCGTTTAACTTTCCATATTTAAAACCAAGTTTTCGTAAAAGTCTCCGTAGTGTAGTTTCTGAATAAGGAAATCCCACTTCGCTTGCTAGTAATGATCGATGAATCTCGGTGAGCGTTGGAACTTCATTTTTTCTATAAAAGTCGTACACAGTTCTTTTCACAACCTCTTCTGTAAAATTGTCAATTTTTTTAAAAGAAGCTTTTACTCGTTTTCGCGGTAGGTATCTTGGTCCTGATGAGAGTGAAGAGACAATCCTTTTAACTGTCCTTTCCGGAACACTGGTGAATATAGACGTTTCTTTAATTAATTTTTTTTTACCCATTCGATTTAACAAAGTTTTATAAACACTTATCACCACATCTTGGGCGTCCTTGCTTAAAAATCTTCTCTTACGTTGCTGCAAACTAACGTCACCACTGGACGGGTTACTTGTGGGTGTTTCCCAAGGTCGAAACATAATTGTTTGCTGCAGGTATACGTGTAATCACAAATGTGGTCAGATGACAACTAACATGAAATATTGTTTATGTTGATTACTAGGTTAAACGATCAAGATCATTAGGTTGCATGTAAAATACCACCCCGCAAAAGGGTCTGGCCAGGTATCTTTTGTTATCACTAATCCTATTGTTAACGCCTAATGACCGTCTCAAGTGCATCGGGCCATGGTACATGAAATGGAGTATAAAAGCCATTTGGTTTCAAAGGTCTCGGTTGGTTCTCGAATTAACTTTGAGTAGTTTATCGCCCATGGGCTCGGAAAGGCGTGCATAATGTCTCGGACAGACGGACTGACATATCGCGTTCGCTACTTGCTCGCTTGGTTTCACGCTACATTAAGAGGCCACATTCGCATCTTTAGAATTGTAATGACCTAATCCACGTATTTTGATTTTCGACTTAAGTCTCTATAATACTAAATTTATGACTCGAAATCGAAAGCTGAAAATGTTTGAATTAGTTCACTTTCATTCTAAAAGTGCGTATGATACAGTCGGTAGTGTTCTGGATCTCCATAACCTCTTTAGACGTATTTAACTTGAAAATTTTCCTTAAGACTTTTTAAACGTGAAAACATGATTAGAAACAAAATCCTCCATAGTTTTATTATTACCCGACTGCGGCAAAGCCCAAAAGGAGGGCTATGTGTTTGACCTGTATGTTTGTCCGACTCTATGTTCCCTCGTAGAGGCTGGATGAATGGGCCGATTTCAACAAGCAAGGTGTCGTTTGATTCGTCTTAACGTCGCAAGTGTCACTGGGTATTTACTTATATTAAAATGAAAACTATAGCGGCACAAAAAAGACTTTAAATGGTAACTAACATATATTTTTAAAAACTAAACTATAACATCTTAATCCTGGTAAACCAGTTTTTTTTATAAATATTGTAGTTTTAAAGATAACAGCAACTATTTGAATTTGACGCTCCAATCAAGGCGCGCTCAAACTATGTCCATCTCACTTTCCTAGCGCGGAAGCACACAAAGCCATACCTTTTGATTTTGTGTGGACGAGTCAGGCATATTAGGTTATAGTGGTGGTAGGACCCCGTGCAGGGTCCGTCCGGATCGCTACCACCATCTTATCCATTAACCACTCGCCAAGCAACAGTGTTCGCATTGTTGTGTTCCGGTGTGGGGATAAGACAACCGGTGAAATTACTAGCATAGAGGCATTCCATCTTAGTCCTCAGGGTTGGCAACGCATTTGAGGTCTTGGGATTATAGTCTTGAGAATTCAAATGTCTATGGGTCTCAGATTCCACTTACCATCAGGTGGCCTGAGTGCTAGTGTGCCTTCTCCTTAACATAAAAAAAAATTGTGGCCTCTTAAACATATCTGGCCTCGTCCTAGCGTCCGAACCACCTGGGGTGTTATTCTCACAAGTCACATTATAATTCCTCGATGAAATATTAACCAGCAAACTAAAGTGGTCCTGCGTGCCGCGTAAGCCGTAAGGCAAAGTTAGGTATGTACAGTCGAAGTCTTCTTTTAACGTCTATTAAACTACCATAATATGAAATTGACACAGCGGCTCAAGTGACAAGGTACTAAAGTGTAAACATATTTCTGACTTCGACTGTACGGTTCGCTTTATGAGTATCGCTTTGTCACCTTAACGTTTTATTAATGTTCTAAAGGCGTTGAAGCGACAAGGTACAGAAGTGTGGCAGCTATTTATAAGCTCGATGGAACGGTTGGTGAGTTCTTCAAAGATGTGTATAAAAATACAACAAAAATTTCACAAACAACTGAAAATAATAACCTAACTTTTATTCATTTATTAAAGTAGTTAGCGTGAGATAAGTTCTTTTACATAACACAAGGGAAAAATGCTTGCCGATAAATTGATGCAGAATACGTTAAATTGGGAGTCGGTGTTAAAATCGTGCACTTATGAGCTATTATTATAATTTATACTGAAATTTATTTAAGTATCAATTTTGTTTCAACGACATGTCGGCAGAGTGGTTAAGTGCCGGTTGCGGTTAGTAAGTGAAGTAAATAGGAAGTGGATGGAGTTCATAATTAACTTTATTAAACCTTATAAAACTTGACATTAACTGTTCTAAGAGATATTTTAGAGACGGAACTCGGTTCTTTTTAGGGTTCCGTAGTCAAACTACGAACCCTTATAGTTTCACCATGTCCGTCCGTCCGTCCATCCGCAGCCTAGCGCAGAGACTCTTAGTACTAGAAAGCTGTAATTTGGCATTAATATGCCTACTCGTATAAGTCACGCCAACAAAGTGGTACAACAAAACGTAAAAAAAAAACTCGTCTACCCTGTAAAGTGTTGTGTAGTTGGATAGGGGATAGGTACATAACATACATACATAACGTCACGCCTTTATTCCCAGAGTGGGGTAGGCAGAGCAACAGAATACCAACAACTCTAAACTTGTTGATAATTTTGTAACCACATTTTGCATTCAGGCTAAGATGTTTACCAGTGAATTAGTGACAGGTTGCAAGCCCATCACCTAACAGTACTGCAAGCCCTTATTCCCTTAGGGGATAGGTCTTTCAAAAATATTACGGTGAAAACAGTTTCTTCTTGTTAGATAGACTCAAGTGTCCCCCCCTCAAATCTTAAATGAAAGAGCATATAACGAATTTTAAAGGAAAACTATCACGACTAAGTAGACATTGGTTCTTGAGATACGGGCAATTAAAGTGTTTATACCTACTAAAATCATCTACGACGGCACCAATTGACTTTAAATAAAAAAAAAATAGTTATTAGGTATTTGTTGTTTTTTACGTTCGGAACCCTACACTGGGCATGGTCCGACATGCTCTTGCCCGGTTTTTTCATACTTTTTGCATGAAAAGTCGTCACTGAGGAGAGACTTAAGACAGTACTGAGCGTCCAGTGGCGACCTCATTACTATACGGTTTTGCTTATTTTCGTGATTTTACAGTTTAAATACTGCTTTCCTATAGGTTTTATTAATGCACATCATGATATATCATTTCAGTTATGATCGAATAAATGAGTTACGAATGAGTGAGCTACTTTTTTATTTTTGTCGAGAATGTAAATTTGGATTTAGGTTATTTTAAAACATTATAATATTGCTATTTTGTTTTGAATTTTTGATGTTTTTTTTAAGGTAATGGATTAAATTTGAACTGAAGTTTATTACTGTTGTTTTAATTTTATGCACGAGCGTTTTAAAAAGCCGAAATTTAAAACTGTTTTTTGTTTATTTTCTATAAAATTTTACCAAGTTAATTATTTTTTTACACATAACAATTATATAAAGGTGGTAAAAAGTAATTCATACACACGACTTTTACAGCAATCAATTGTAATTTTTTCATACCTTTAAGACGTCAAAACGATTCGTGAATATGCGATATTCTAAACCTCTTACAGCAAAATTCACAAAACAGTCCCCGGTTTCAGGTCGATAAATCAAAATTAAATAATAATAACAAAAAAGTATTTCATACCTTCGTTGAAAATCGAAACTATCTTTCGTGTTGTGTATTCAAATTTGTAGAAGTAAAGTATTTCAACAGTAAAATCACGTCTGTAAAATCACGAAAATCAGCGAAATCGGTAAAATTTCGTGTAGGCTCTTAATCAAGAGCATACTAAATGTCAGTAAACTGTATCAAACGTGATCAAACCCAAGATTCTTGTCAAATGGCAGAGTGGTTAAGTACCAGTTGCGGTGAGTACCTAAGTGAAATAAATAATAAGAAATAAATGATGTACATAATAAACGTAACTAAACCTTATAAAACTAGACATTAAACTTAATATGAAAGTTGACTCGGTCCTTTTTCGAACTCGCGCATGAAAAATGATCAATGAGAAACGACTTAGTGATAAGATTATATAATATGTATTGTATCATTAAGGAATAGGCGTTACACATAATTAGGATTATAATTTAATTTTAAGTTGGTGATGGTGCTGTGTGTGTGATTGATTAAATAATTTTCATTTTTTCATTTTTTTTCACCTAAAACTATCAACCACTTTTTAAATTAACTATAACGATAAGACAACCAATGAAATCACTAACATAGAGGCATCCCATTTTAGTTCTAGAATTGCAGACGCATTTGCAGTATTCGGATTGCAGTCTTGAGAATTTTAATGTCCAATGGTGATCCCACTTAGGCTAAAAAAAACTTCTCAACCACTACGGTACCTTTATAGCTTAATCGCACTTGCATAAGTAAGTTGTTCGGTGCCACGTTTAATATTTCAATGCCAACTAAAATACTCGTCATTAAGCACTTAGCAATTACAACGGGGTAGTTACAGTTTACCTACCATTCAAAATCCGACGGCGTATTTAATAAAGTCGTATTTATTTTAAATGGAGAAGGCCTTTACAGCCTAAGTTAAACATACTTTTTTAGACTATACTTTTTTAGACTATCCTACTTTATAATCAGGCTTTTGTACTTTATTTACCGCGACTCTCTCCGCGTATATAGTTTATCGTTATTCCCTCAGGAACCGTTCAGTTTTTTGGGATTAAAAGTATACTATATCCTTCCCCGGTACTCACAGTATCTTCATACCAAATTTCATCACCATTGGTTCAGCGGTTTATCCGTGAAAGCGTAAAAAACAGACAGACAGACAAAGTTACTTTCACATTTATAATATTAGTATAGATTACAAGTATATAATGTTAATAACAACGTATTTTTTTAAATTCTGCCGATATACTCGTAAGACACTAAGGGTCTCCCCAAACCTATCGACGCGGAATCGGCGTTAGCTGATCATAAAACTCTTTATGTCTACGCAATAAGAGCGAAAAGACATCGAATCGGCTCGGCTGACGTCGGCCGGCGACCGCGGAGCCGAACGACGTCTTTTCGCTCTTATTGCGTAGACATAAAGTTTTTTGATCAGCTAACGCCGATTCCACGTCGATAGGTTTAGGGAGACCCTAAAACGTATTTAACGATTTCTCGTTTGTCGAAATCGGACCATATGTTTAGCCTCTAACGGAAAATAAAAGAACCATACAGACATACACCACAGGTCAAATACATTACCCTACTTCTTCGGCAGTAGGGTAAATATGTAATCATAATTTAAGTAACAGTACCACGAAATCAACCACAATTAAAAGAAAGCATTTCGCAACACCCCGAGGGTGAAGCGAAGATAATATAAAATGAATGTTCCCTGTCGCTTTATAACCCATGGGCCTGAAGCACATAATAACTGTAATAAAACGCATAGGGCCCATAACCTGTGCAATAACTCCCATAACTCACGCTCGCGGGTCCCATCGAGAACAACAAGCTAATATGGGGTTAATGCATCATTTGAGAAAGGATTGCATGGGCTTGGAGAAGCTGCATTGCCTGCATTCTACTAACTTTAACAAATCTGCCCTGCTCACACAAATAGCAGTATCTCAAACAAAACTCCGCTATCAAATGCAACTTTATTACCAATAGAATAGGATTGAATCTGCTTTGGCTGTTGAATTTAAGATACTGCTTATTAGCTTAGGAGGCCAGAACTGCGAAAAACAGTAATACTCGTATAGGTTGATCATTTCGACGATCACTGTCCCACATTATAATTCTCAGACGTTTTTAAATGGTATTTTACAAGTTATTAAAAGGAAGGTGAAAAAATTTACACAAAATTATAACCATTTATGTGACATTGTCCTGTGATATTTATTTTGTTTTATTTTTTATTATGTTTTTTATTTAATTTTTTCTTGCATATTTATTTAATATTTAGAACATAACTTAGAAATGTCATAATTAAGCAATTTATTTTTATTGTAATTTTACCAATTTATCAACCCGTCTACCTCTCCTCTAACTAAATTACGATGCCTGTCAAGATACATATGTATTTAATTAGTGTTGTGCACTTGACATAAGTACCTATGTCATGCAATTATTTGAATAAATAGATAGTAAATAATATTTAATTATCACCTTCTTTTTCTAATGTACTGTCAGCGTTAAAAGTCACTGATCACTTTTGTTCTTTAACGGTAACACAATAATTTGACAATCTTGTTTGACATGCTTACGTGACTTTAAACAGACAAGGTACAAACATTCATATCTGCTTTTATGCTGACTGTTTTTTCGCCAAAATGTAGTACATATATATAAACCAATTATCATCAACAAAAAAATATCTTCTTTCACGAATGCAGTGGACAAACGACTTCCATCACCACGTCGTTACATCGATGAGCTTTAAAAACCCTCTTATGACACAAATAACACCCGACCGAGGAGAAACCGTCACGTTCCTCGACCCCGACTCCCACAGTACTAGTCACGAACTTATACTTCACTTAATTAGCGTAAGTAAGACAGTTTCGCGAAAAAAACGACCGAAGCCGAGGAAAGGCCGTTGTTTCGACGAACCGGATCGGGATTTAAGCCAGGCCTTACCCTCACTTTATGTCACTGCTTATTTTTAATGAGGTTTATCTTTGACTTTTATACACGCAAAAAATATCGCTGCTCATATTTCAGTATTTTATGTAGATAGTTAATGTTACGGACTTTAATGGCCGTGAAGAGAGCGTCGGTGGCTTAGGGGGTAGACTCGTGATCGTAAGGTAGCGAGTTCGAAGTGTTCGAACCCCCGCGGTCACCATGTACAGTCAACCAAATTGATTCCTAGATCACTATGGACTATGTCAAAGTGACTTTGTCAATAAAAACACAAGAGACTTCATTTAATTTGGTTTGCAATGTCACATTAACATAGTCCATAGTGCCCTACGAATCAAATTAGTTGACTGTACCATAATGAGTTTTTCTAACTTAAGTACATAACCCGGTGCTCTTATGGTGAAAGAAAAACATCGTTAGGAATTCTGCACAATCGAACAGCTGAGTGTGTACAAGAATAATTGCACAAAAGATTCTTAAAGGAGTCGAAGTGTATTCGAAAGAAGTTACCTCTCTGTAACTCTGTAAGATAAGGTAAGATAATGACCGTGAAGACGTGCTTATGTTTTGAAAGATTCGAGAAATTTAATCACGCCTGTTCCCCAGAGGGGTAGGCAGAAACCACTTCTTTCCACCTGCTACGATCCTGATAAATCTCTTTCGCTTCTTCCTTCATTCTTCGAGTCATACATGCACGTCGGTTTCGGGTACTCGAGAAATGAGAAGCAATATTATCGATAAATCGTGGTGAACCCCGAGGGGTCGATTTTGCGATCAATCATCGATCTCTTTCATTCCACAGAATCGGAGCCGTCATCAGTGCACCAGTTTGTGAGTAACCCTTCTCTGCAATTTTAAAAGGCTTCTCGAAAACGCAAGTCACTTTTCATTATTCCGCCACTCATTGGGAATGCACGTGACAGCGACGAAAGAATTGCATATATTTCGTTCGCGGTGTTAATAATTGCATTCAATTATTAAAATGGGTAATTAAGGTAGATATTTCATATGTACACTTAAATAAAATTAAATTTTCTTGGTGATAAACTTCTTCAGTTGTTTTTAAGGTTACTTTTTAGATAATGGGTTAATTAGGAACCTAAATTGTGCGATTAAATGGTACAGCTTGGAGTGTTCATGGTATGGTAAAACACAGTCTTATTTTGGGTCCGTTAGTTTAATTTGCAGTGAAACCTTTGTAATGTACTTGTATTTATGTTAAAAGGTTGCAAACAATGAAACATTTTATGACGTTCGGAAATACACGCCACATTTTTTTAAGTGAGGCTAATAAAAAAATAAATGAGGCTAAATTAGCCATTAGTGCCATTACGGGAGCTGAGGTCAGTCTCGTCTGCCAGTCGTATTGCGTGCTCGGCCTTGAGCAAAAAGGACACATCCGTAAACAGATGAAAGACAAAGCCAGTAAAAGTGTATCAGTCACTTGTTTAAATTTAAATTTGGAACAGAGAAACTGTTGGGTAAGCTGGCGTGTTAACTTGGAGAGTTGACAGTTTAGGCAGGCACCCGTCCATAGATTATTGTTGACGAAAGGGTATTACACAGATTTAGGTTATCGTCTTTTCTGTGGACACGCCAGGAGTTAACGTTTTTAAGGCCTAATTTTCCGGCTAAGCCCATTCCCGCATAAACGGCGTCAGGACTGCTTTAAACTTTTATTATAAAAACAAAACTTATATGCACACAAGCTCTTAACTATTGACCACAGGAAAGACCACTTTTTTTTTAAGAGTGTGTATGTACTTATACAGTCAGCAGCTGAAGTAGCTACGAAACCGAAGAGCTGAAAATGCTCTGCACTCAACTCTATTGAAAAAAGAATACGTCGTGTTTTGACCATTTTGAGCATGTTATTCTGCTTAGCTACTTTTGATGCTGACTGTATCTATCTTTGAACTCGACTGTACATCATTTTGGGGTAGAACTGATGGCCGTTGGAGCGGAAAGGTTCTAGAGTGGCGACCGCGAACCGGGAGACGAAGTGTTGGCAGACCTTCCAGAAGGTGGACTGAAGATCTGATAAAGGTCGCGGGAAACCGCTGGATGACAGCAGCAGAGGACCGATCGTTGTGGAAAACCCTGGGGAAGGCCTTAGTCCAGCAGTGGACGTCTTGCGGCTGATAATGATGTACATCATTTTTGTCTCCAAAAAACCATAAGGCATGTAGGTAAATACTATCACACATTAAAAAGTGCAATGTAGAAATGGATTTTATATCAAACCTTAAAACTTTACATTGGAAAAGTGTGTGTTCGTTCTCAGTATTTAGTGTAAATATGATAAAATTATTGCGTAGTCAAAGTAAATTATACTTGCCAGCAATTAATCTCAAATAAAAAGCACTGTAAAGCCAAAAGTACCAAGTCACTGAGATTGATGGTTGAAAACATGCAATTATGAGAGGTTGCTCCAGGGCAAATATCCCAAAATTTCGCTTACGTTAAGCCTTTTAGAGAGATAACTTTTTAAAAGCTTGTTTTCAACAAAGCGATGAAGGTATTGATATAAAATAAATGACAGTAATGCTCGCCTAACCTAAAAAACAGTTTGTCAGATTCAATACCCTAAGTAGATTCAATCCTCTCTAAGATAATGACTATGAGAAAAAAACCGGGCAAGAGCTTGTCGGACCATGCTCAGTGTAGGGTTCCGAAGCCGTTAAGTACCACAAACATAAAAATTAACAAGTAATAACTAATTTACTATTTAAAGCCAATTGGTGCCGTTTTAGATGATTTTACTCGTAGTAGGTATACACTTTTTATTCGCCTGTATCTCAAGAACCAATGATGTATCGTTTTCCTTTAAAATTCGTTATATTATGATGTTTAATTTAAGATTTTTTTCAAACTTTTAGTATTTGTAGTTTTGGCTGTTTGACACTTGAGTCTAAAGCTAAATCACTACATAGTATAAAACAAAGTCGCTTTCTCTGTCCCTATGTCCCTTTGTATGCTTAAATCTTTAAAACTACGCAACGGATTTTGATGCGGTTTTTTAATAGATAGAGTGATTCAAGAGGAAGGTTTATATGTATAATACTTTAATCCGGAGCGAAGCGATGCGGGTCGCTAGTATTTCATAAACGTATTAGGTACTTAATCGAAAAACTGTTGCCACAAACCCGTAATATTTTTGAAAGACTTATCCAACGACACCCCACACTATAGGGATTGATGAGAAAAAATACATCCCCACGTTACGTGTAATATTTTTCAAGATTTTATTTTACTACTTTATTGGCTGACTAATATGTACATTTAAGTCAAATTACAGCTTTGTAGTAGGTACTAAGAGTCTCTGAGCTAGGTTGCGGACGGACGGCCGGACATGGCGAAACTATAAGGGTTCCTAGTTTTACTACGGAACCCTAAAAAAACCCGACGAGGTCTCTACCAACGTCTTATTGGTTGCGTAGTTTAAAGAACTTGTATGTTTTTCCTTCACCGTAAGAGCATCGGGTAATGTACTTAAGTTAGAAAAAGTCATTGGTACATGGCGACCGCGGGGGTTTGAACTCGGTACCTTACGATCACGAGTCGACCGCCTAAGCCACCAGGCCACCGCCGCTCTCCCTTATTACCTCATTCCCTTGGTCGCCTCTTACGACATCCACGGGAAGACATGGAGTGGCACCATTCTAACCTGGCAACCACACGGGGTAGTTACATTACAACATACATACATAACATCACGCCTTCATTCCCAGAGTGGGGTAGGCAGAGCTACAGAAATACCAACAACTCTAAAGACTTACTGATATTTCTGTAACCACATTTTGCACTAACACGCTAAGAGGTTTACTAGTGTATTAGTGACAGGTTGCAAGCCCATCGCCTAACAGTACTATACAAGCCCTTATTCCCTTAGTCGCCTCTTACGACATCCACGGGAAGACAAGGAGTGGCACTATTCTAACCCGGCAAACACATTACAAATACTTATTAAAGTAATAAATAATTATCAATCAAACAAAACAAATAAAATCATTACAAATGTAAGGCTAAAAATATTAAACTAAAGACGACGACACGGTGGCCTAGTTGGGAGTTACCTTCAAATAAACATTTTTAAACATAAAAAACTAGTAGGTAATTCTAACCCGGCAATCGTACAGGGTAAATCTGTAATAATAATTATATATTTAGTCATAGTAACAAGGTTGTAATTTCGTCAGGCGTTTTCATTGAGATACTGCTATTTGGCTTAGCGGGCAGAATAATATGACAAAAGGCCTGTTTCACAATCGACAAGTAAATTCATCTGTCAAAAAAGATAGCCCTCTCTCTGTCTATTTTCAAGTGTCAGAAAAGGGAAACGGCTAAATTTATTTGACAGATAAGCTTTCCTTTACGGTTGTGAAACAGGCAGTAAATCTATTTAACTACATATTAGTTAGTGTTGGGTTAATTGTAACAATTTAAAATTATAGAAATTCCGGATATCAGCTTTGGCGTGAAATGCCAATCTTAGGAATGCAAATGGGATGCCAACCCTAAGGACGTAGATGGAATTCCTGTCAGCTAGTCATTTCTGCGGTTGTTACCCCCTCACCAAAACACAACAATGCGAAGACTACGGCTTGGTGGAAGCGAACCGGTGGTCTTACCATCACCATATGAAAAACTTAAGTAAATGACTTCTATTCTACTGCGTTACAACGGTATCGCGATAGACATGTTTTAGTATCATTTATGACTCGGTCGTCATTACTAACCATGATATAAGAAGAGTTATCAAAACGTTGACAATACGGAAACACTTCAAACGCGATATCGTTATTACCGTGTAGAATTTCAGCCCGTCTATAGGGCTAAAATAGCTAATAAAAAGTAATATGAAGCTTATGACAAACGGCCTATACGTTTGTCATAAGCTCCATATTACTTTTTACACGACTGCCCAAAAAAGGGAGTGTAATATTCACAACTAAATACAACAGGTTGTTAAATTAATTTGTTCACCTATACCCTCCTAAAGCCTCTCGTACACGAAATAGAACATAATACGTTCATTAGAATAACCTATTGCAAAGTATTCCCTGTGCAATAGGTCTATATTTTACCTTAAACATCTAACCTAACCTAACCTACGTAATTAATGTTCAAGATACCCTGAAAACGTTATGGTTTCAGCAGAAAATAGCGTTCGATGAAATGATACATCCGATGAAGTGAAATTCGATAAAATGATGAGTTACCGTTACAGTGAAATCATATAAGAATTATCAAACAAAATATCACTGTGACCCAGTCTTATGATGTATCAACGCTACATTTTACTAACTGTACCTACACGTAAAGCAAATTGGCATAGAACCCCTGTTGTCTATGATCGCGGATGGCGGCAGTGTTGGCTGCGCCCGCGCCGCGCGGACCGGTCGCGCACCTGCCGCGGGCACACGCCACGCGTGCGCACCGCACACTGACCACTCCTGCGCACCCTGGATAAATACACCACTAAAAACAAAACATACCCGCTCAGTAAAATCACACTAGTAATTAGTACCCGGCTGTCTATTGCTGTCAAGGGTATGTATCATTCATACTTTCATACTGATATTATAAATGTAAAAGTAGCTCTCTTTGTCTGTCGGTCTGTTTGTTACGCTTTCACGGATAAACCGCTGAACCAATTTAGATGATATTAAGTATGGAAGTCGTTTATAGCTTCACCCTCAGGAACCGTCAAAATTTTCGGGATAAAATGTACCCTATGTCCTTCCCCGGGACTCAAACTATCTCCATACCATGTTTCATCTAAATCAGTTCAGCGGTTTATCCATGAACTCGTAACCAACAGACGGACGGACAGATTTACTTTCACATTTATAATATTAGTAAAATATACGATCCCTGCTACCATACCCTATCTGGCATCTGTTAGTTTTTTTTTGTGTTTTTTTATGTTCTGCGATCCCTCCGGAGCTCGCCCTCTCTCCGGTGAAGTAGTCAAAGCCTTCGGAGGCTATAAGTAGGTGCCTAAGAGAGTGTGTGAAAGCAATAATATGATTAGTGTAGTTTTACTGTACTTATATAATTTGGCCAGTACAGTTATAAAAGTGTTTACACTTTAGTACCTTGTCATTTTAGTCGCTGTGACTATTTCATATTTGCCAGTTTAATACGTTAATCAGACAAGGTACTAAAGTGTTAACTTAGTTATGACTTCGACTACACAATGACCCATGTGATAACGAATCGCCGGGTACTCCTCAAAAATTAAAGGCGAACATCGATTTTGGAATTGTTTGTAAGGACTCAAGCATTTGCATCCTTTTGGTGAAATGGAACTGATGATGAAGACCAGAGATGACTTTGGGAACTCCTTAACAATAATACATACCTACTCAAGTACTTTATAGATAGCGTTGAGATTTCGTAATTAAACGAAGCAAGTGGTCCTGGGTATAAATCCCGATAACAGCATTAATTTGAGTGATAAGCACGTGCGTGTTTTTTCCTGAGTCTTGGATGTTTTCTATATATTTAAGTATATATCACTACAAGTATAAAACAAAGTCGCTTTTTCTGTCCCTATATCCCTATGTATGCTTAAATCTTTAAAACTACGCAACGGATTTTGATGCGGTTTTTTTTAATAGATAGAGTGATTGAAGAGGAAGGTTTACATGTATAATACTTTAATCCGAAACGAAGCGAGGGCGGGTCGCTAGTTTCTCTATATAAGTAAGTTTATCGTTGTCTAGTACACATAGTACAAGCCTAGAGCTTAGTTTGGGACTAGGTCCATTTGTGTGACATTTATTACGTACATACATAACATCAAGCTTATTCCCAGAGTAAGTAACTCTGCCTAAGTTACAGAAATACCAACAACTCGGTAAAGATCTGTTTATAATTCTGTAACCACATTTTGCACAATCAGGCCAAGAGGTTTACTAGTGTATTAGTGACGTTGCAAGCCATCGCCTAACTACTACAAGCCCTTATTCCCTTAGTCGCCTCTTACGACATCCACGGGAAGACGTGGAGTGGCACTATTTTAACCCGGCAACCGAAGGTGACATTTATATTAATTAATAAAAGAACATAAATGCCGTGCATTGAAAAGCGCAGTATACGTTGCCCTTCCCCGTCCTCGCAGCGGCATGAGATAAGCCTCGACGTGTGCATTTTATTTATTTTAACATTTTTGAGGCGGCTGCGCTTGCGTCTTTTGTTTTTTCGTGGCGGCGCGCGCGGCGGTAAGTCACGAAGCTGCCCCACCTTGAGGGCTAAATAGGCCCCTTCCCCACGCTTACCCATTTTTCATACCTACTGGATACTCCGAACAGAAATAATGACTACTAGTTATTTTAAGGTTGGTTTACATCAAGCATTCTTTGGAAGCCTGCAATTGCTTGCTCTAATCACAGATAAGGATGTGGCTCTAATGAAATAAGCGAAGAAAAAGCCTAGAGTGGTTTAGTGGGACGGCTCGTGATCGTAAGGTTGAGTGAGTTTTTCTAACCTAACTGAATTCGGTTTAATTAAGCTAATCTCGGATAAACAGTTTTTTTTTCTAGAACTGAAACATGTAAAACAAATAATATTCTCTGAAAAAAGAGAGGCATGAGGACAAGCCGTAATTCAGACCAACTATATGCGTAATAACATCAATAATTAGAGGGCCTGTAGGCATAGCAAAGATTTGAAATACTATACTTACTATTTAATCGAAACACGCAATCTTCATTTTTTCATCTGAGACCCATAGACATTTGAATTCTCAAGACTATAATCCCAAGACCTCAAATGCGTTGCCAACCCTGAGGACTAAGATGGAATGCCTCTATGCTAGTAATTTCACCGGTTGTCTTATCCCCACACCAGAACACAACAATGCGAACACTGTTGCTTGGCGGGTGGTTAATGGATAAGATAGTGGTAGCGATCCGGACGGACCCTGCACAGGGTCCTACCACCACTAAAACAAACAACATGAGGACAAACCGTAATTCAGACCAACTATATGCGTAATAACATCAATAATTAGAGGGCCTGTAGGCATAGCAAAGATTTGAAATGGGTAGCTGCTTACTATTTAATCGAAACACGCAGTCTTCATATCATCGAAAGGAATACATATATGGCTCCATTGGTTTTTTTTTGGTCGTCACAAGTTTAACCTAACCTAGGTAATTAATGTTTAATATATCCTGGAAACATGACGGCTTCAGCAGAAAATAGCGTGAAATAAAATCAGATGAAATGATTATCGATGTAGTGAAAGTCGATAAAATGATGGATTACCACTCGAAATGTATGGAGTGAATGATAGATGAATTATAAATAAGTCTTTTTAGAGTTATTGGTACTTTCGTAGCTCTGCCTACCCCACTCTGGGAATAAAATGTTAATTTTGTAAGTACATTTTGCACAATCAGGCTAAGATGTTAACCAGTGTAGAGACCGGTTGCAAGCCCATCGCCTTACAATACTACAAGCCCTACACGTATTCCCGAAAAATAGAATAGAACGGTATATCAATAATTTATTCAACGCAACACATTTATAAACATATGACAACTCAGCACAACAAATTTAAAAGTTGAGGTTACTTTTACCATAGCAAGTGCTATGGTGCTAGCTGAATTAAGAGGTCTGTTGGCAGACGAGATGTGCAATAGTCAGCTGATCTCATCACATCAGGACGTAGGGAGCTGGATAGGGCAAGGGCAGAATCGGACAGCTTGGCTCGAAAGACCTTAAGCCCGCGGTCGGTTAAAATGAGCACTAGCAAAAAAAATAGGACTCACCTCAGCATGTGCTTGAGCCGGAGACACAGTGCTGGTTGTCGGCTGAACCCTGGTGTTCACCTATTCGTAGCTAAACGCGTGAATTAGAATTTTCAATCCAATAGATCCCAAATAAAATTCTGGGGTCCTAGTGTAAAAGGGAACAAGTCGACTTAACTCGTAATAAAAAAGGGTATATACATGAACAGAGTATACTAGACTTAAACCCTTTTTCACTTGATCTTCAGAAGACTTATACCCTTTTTCACTAGGACCCCAGAATTATCAAATAAGTGTCCACAACATTATAATTATGTGTAATCAACCTATCTCTTAATCATCAGTGAATGTACTGTTCCATGTTCTGTTTTTATTTTTTATTTTTGGTGTTCAATAAAGAGTATTTGTATTGTATTGTATTGTATTGAATAATATTTTCTGACGGCATTTTGATTAGAGTTTAGACACTTACGAACGAGGCTCTAGATGCCTGTGTTTTCCAATCCGACCATAAACTTTTACATTATCATAAAAGAGCGCTTAAGCTGATTGCCAAAGTTGATGCGAAATTGATTAGTCGATTAGTGGAAGGGTTTCTTAAGAAACGGTCGCGAAGGTGACCCGACAAAAGATGTTAAAGTGTTATAAACGGTGTTATTAAGCAAGATTTTTAACCAGTATTATTTGAAGGGCTTTTAGGGCCATGCCATTTGAATCAGAAAGCTAAGTATAGTTTTTTAGACTACAAATCTTGCGTCTAAATGAATTTTTATGGAAGTATAATTATCACGGGACTTTATTTTATTACACAAATCCTGTTTTATAAAGCTACAAATAATAATTTATAAGCGGAAGTCTCTTTCTAACTTCTTTTCCTAGATGCAATTAATTTGTAGGTAAGTGGCATCTGAGACCCATAGACATTACCATTCTCAAGAACTGCAAAACTGCAATTGCTTAAGATGAAATGCCTGTATGCTAGTAATTTCACCGGTTGTCTTATCCCCACACCAGAACACAACAAAACGAACTCTGCTTGGCGTTAGGTTAAAGGATAAGATGATGGTAGCGATCCGAAGGGACCCTGCACAAGGTCCTACCGCCACTTAAACCTAGTCTCAAACTAAGCTCGGTGCTTGTTCTATGGGTACTAGGATGACACAGTCTTCCTTAGAACTATATAAGTAGCTACATACTATTAGCATTTCGTCACTTTAACGCTAAGTTTGAACTGCTCCATTAATCTGCCAAAGGCGTTAAAGCGACAATGTACAAAAGTGTGCAGCTACTTATAAGGCCAACTGTACTAGGCAATTTTTTTGTAAGGTTTACATGTATAAAACATGGTAACTCGTCACTTCATTGAATTTCACTTCATCGAAGAAGGCGGGGACGTTGTCATCACGGGTGTCTATCATTTCATCGAATGCACCAAGAGGGGACTATTCGAATTTCGGCCCCTATCGGTAAGAAATAGGAGTGAAAGCGGGAAACTAATTCTGCGAAGGAATTCACGGGCGTTCTCTAGTAAAAATATAAACGTATTTATTTTATAGTTGTCTAGTACTAAACGTACAAACCTAGAGGTTAATTTGGGAGTAGCACTGGTGCACATACATTTTAAGGTCTCAGAGCTGCCCTAATACGCCGTGGTAGACCACTGAGGGAGTTTTAGTGGGTATCCACATATGCTTGCTAATCCCACATAACCCATCTTCTTCCCCTTACGAAGTCGGGGCTCTAGACAATATTTCCACCTCGACAAAAGAAAAAAAATATATGAGATTGTCTGTCTGATATGGTTTTCTTATTACATTTTGACTCCATACCAATAGTATTTCTACGGAATCGATCGAAACATTCTGGATGGTACAGAAAATCAATGGCATACTGTTTAAGAATCACCCCACAGTATTCAATGTAAGTACACATTTGGTGAAGTACCACCGGTCACGACGCCGGCAAGGCCAGCCTGCGGTGCTAGCTCGTGCAAACCCACCTCACCACTTCAAAAAGGCCTATATCTACCACAAAATCCAGCAGACATAAGCCCTTTTTTAATAAATCGTGCAATCTTATCTTGCCGATCCAAAAAGTCGTATGTGTTTTAAGTTAAAGTTTACTTAAGCTCTTTTGGAGTAGTATGCACAATTACAGCAGTCGTGACGTGCCCGTCCTCTCGCGTCTGTAACGCACGCGTACCGTCGATGCTCTATAGGTGTTTTGATGACAATTTACTTAAAGAAATTATGGCTTTAAGGTTATTTCTTATTCTTAACCTTTGGTCATTTGTTTGTTGCTAGTGATCCGCCCTGGCGTCGCTTAGGTAGGATCTATGTGCATTATGCATTTTACAGGTCGGTAATTATTACATTACAACACACATATATAACATCACGCCATCATTCCCAGAGCGGGGTAGGAAGAGCTACAGAAATACCAACAACTCTAAAAAGACTTGTTGATTCCATAACCACATTTTGCACAGGAGGTTAAGATGTTTACCAGTGTATTAGTGACAGGTTGCAAGCCCATCGCCTAACAGTACTACCAGCCCTTATTCCCTTAGTCGCCTCTTACGACATCCACGGGAAGACAGAGGCACCATTCTAACCCAGCAACCACACGGAGTAGTTACATTACAAATACTTATTAAAGTAATAAATAATTATTAATAAAACAAAACAAATAAAATCATTACAAATGTAAGGCTAAAAACATTAAACTAAAGATAATGACTATGAGAGAAAAACACGACGAGGTCTCTACGTCTAATCAGTTGCGTAGTTTAAAGAACTTGTATATTATGTTGAATTTGTTACAATCTCACGATTGCGGATGCCTTGCCAACCATAGAGACTGATGGAATTTCTCTATATCACAGTAATGAATGATAAGACTCCTGTCATCGCAGTAAAAATCCTAACTGAACTGTCATTCCAGTACAACTAAAAATTATAGCCTCAAACCCCGTCAACTCCTGTCATCGCAGTAAACATTCTAACTGACCTCTCATTCCAGTACAAATAAAAATGATAGCCTCAAACCCGGTCATCTCCAGTCATCGCAGTAAAAATTCTAACTGACCTGTCATTCCAGTACAAATAAAAATGATAGCCTCAAAACCCTGTCAACTCCTGTCATCGCAGTCAAAATTCTAACTTATTCTTGATTAAGTATGTATGTATGTAAACTCTTTATTGCATAAAGAAAAAATAACAATTACTAGAAATTTCGCACATAAACTTAAGATTAACATGTACAAAGGCGAACTTATCCCTTTAAGGGATCTCTTCCAGTTAACCCGACCATGAACGAGAAAACTATACTAGCATAGGCAAGATAACAAAGATGTGCACAATTAACTAATATTTACAACATTACAGCTACATATAAATATATACATACATATCACAAATTATATGTAAATATACTTAAATTTAAATAAATACATGGATATCCAATAATGACTACAACTTAAAATGTGAAACATTGCTGACTAGTTTGACTATTAACCTTTTTAAGTATAAAATTGTACTGCGATGATGAACTGTACTGGATTTAGGATGGACTTCTTATCTTCCTTTTACTTCAGTAATTTCACCAGGGCTCTATTCAACTTGCTTTTAACTGCCGCCATTAACTGTTAAGTAAATAAGAGCTATCAAAACGTCAATACAAGTCACAAAGGTTTAAGGTTCAATCAGCCCAGCTGTCCCCCCAATGCGAAAGCTGGGGGACTAAAAGGAAGATGGTAATAGTGAACCGGACTGTTCCTACTGCCTTACGTCCACTAAAACACGATTGAAACGCTTAATTCAACCTTCACGTTCTTTACCTTCAAATAAACATTTTTAAACATAAAAAAACTAGTTTGACTGAACAGCCAGGAACATATTTCACGAAGCTTTTAATTGCCCTTCATAATACTTAATTACTGTAAAATTAACGGGAATGCTGCTTCGGGCCAATAATGATCGGCCTAGGGCCGACCGCGAGTTCTGAGAACATTAATTTGTAATGGTAAAGGGCGTTGTCCACTGCGTAGGGAGCTAAGTATAAGCTCTAGCACGCTATCGCTCATCTACTTGCAATCCCGAAAAAGTATAGCCCGAGTTATGGAGGATCGCTACCACCATCTTATCAGCGCCTCTATTCAACTGCGTTATAACGATATCGTTTTTGACACGTTTAAGAATCGTTTATGTCACAGTCGCCATTATTGTAAATGACATAAGAGTTGTCAAAACGTTGACAATACGGAAACATGTCAAAAACGATATCGTTATAACGCAGTTGAATAGAGGCCCTGTTAACCTACCGGTATACAACCGGTTATTACTAGCATAAAGGCATTCCATCTTAGTCCCCAGGGTTGGCATCGCATTTGCAGTTTTAAAAATGCAAGGATCTAAATCCTACTTACCACCAGCCCCTATTTCACCATCGAGAGAATAACACGAGACAGGTGAACATTCGGTATACATTCAAAGTTATTACGCTTTTACATTACTGGGTTTCATATAAGCAGCGCCATGTACATAGAAATGTCAAATATTACCCGTCATTGTCAGCATGGTGAAATAGGGGCCAAGTGTCATGTGTGCACGTTTTCTTTCACCGTGCTATATACATATATGGTAACACTCTGACATCACATACAAATAACCGCTCGTACAAAACAACATATATACACCGTGTTTTTTTTGATTTACGATAACTTTAAGGGCACGTTCTTCAAGTCAAATTAAGCTAATTTCCCGAAGACAGACATATGATAACTCGTACGGTTATAAAGATATTCAATTATTAAAATTAATAAGTTAATCACGTTAAACCTAAACGTTACGTCACGTCACGTTAAACTTGCCTACTCGATGCACAACCTTTCACTTTTCTCAATCCCTCAAGGGTTAGCTGGAAGAGATCCCTTAAAGGGATAAGTTCGCCTTTGTACATTATTTTCTGGTATCTTCATTGTATTATTATTTTTTTTTTTCTGTTTTACATAAAAAACATACATACATAAACTAATGTAAAAGGCTCTTAATTGATACCTAACAATTTTCTTTTAATTACCTATTATGAGTAAAGAGTTTTCAATTGTTAGGTCGTGCACCTGTCAAGTGTTATCTTTACTTGTGTGTGTGTATGTCACGCTGACTTGACGTATTTGACACTAACTATGAGTTAACTCTAAAGACCCTTTTAGAATGATTGAAGACACAACAATTCACAACATTTAATTACTTTGTTCTAAACATTTTTTTTTATTTTTTTTTGCAATATTTTAAAATCTAGTGTACCACGTAGTTTCTATACGTGTACCTAACAATATGCCGAAGTTATCGTAAATCAAAAAAAACACGGTGTATATATACCGCTTTGTTTTTGTTTTTACATAGATATATCACATCGCGCCTTCAGTCCCGAAATGGGGTAGGTAACAACTCTTAAATGATTTGTTTATAATTATGTAACCACATTTTGCACAAACAGATCAGGAAGTTTTGATTTTGCAGGTGAAAAAGCGATTAAGTATATTTCTTTGCACGTTGCGTATGTGCATGCGTTTCGTGTGTTTCGTGTGTGTGTATGTATGTATACTGTAATTCTATGGAACTTGCTAACTATGTAAACAAACAATATATTGAAATTGACATCTAATGTCAATTTTAGTATGGCGGCTTGTTTACGAGGGGCAAACCGAAATGATCGGGAATTTAAAAAACTATGTACACTGTATATATAAATTATGTTTTATTGTTTTTCGAAGTATTCTCCGTTGCAATTGATGCACTTTTGCATTCTTTTAAACCAGTCATTGAAACAGTTATTCCAGTTTGAACTAGACATTGCCAGAATGGCCGAATTATAGGCTTCTACGGCGGCTTCTGGGTTTTCAAACCGCTGACCACGCAATAAATCTTTAATTCTAGGGAACGTAAAAAAATCATTTGGACTTAGGTCAGGGCTGTGTGGAGGATGAGACATCAACTCAACGTTTTCCTCGTTCAAAAACTGTTTAGTTGTATGGGCGGTGTGGGAGCTCGCATTATCGTGGTGTAAGATGACGCGGCGTGTCGGGTTCCCTCGGCGAAGATCGGCCAGCATCTGTGGCAAACAAACTGTGATATACTAATCAGCGGTAACCGTTCTTTGTTCTTGTAAAGGAATTGTGGCAATTATGTCCTTTTTTTGAGACGAACGAAGCAACCATCTTCTTCGACACGCTGCGGGAACGCACAACGTTCGTTGGTTTGACCTCGCCATCGAAGACCCAAACTGCCGACTGGTGCTTTCTTTCAGGCTCATAGGAATAAATCCAGGTTTCGTCACCTGAGACAATATTATAAACAGCTTTTGACTTTCCTCCATTGTAGCGTTTCAGAGTAGATCGGCACCAATCAACACGAACCGCCTTTTGCTCTTCTGACAAGTTATGGGGTACCCATCGGGAAAACAATTTTCTGACACCCAACTCACTATGTAAAATAGTATGGATTGCAGTCATTCCAATGCTTATGGTTGCCCGAATCTGCTCGTATGTCACATGTCTGTCTTCTTTGAGTATTTTTTCCACAGCCGCGATGTTTTCAGGCGACACCGCTGTTTTCGGCCGACCTGTTGAAGGTACGGTGCTGAGAGAGGCACGACCCCGCCGAAACTCTGCATACCAACGATATATTGTCGTTTGACTAGGTGCTTCAATTTTATATATAGAAATAAGCTCATTGAAACACTCATCTGGAGATAAGCCTCGACGAAAGTTGTGATAAATAATTGCACGAAAATTTCACGCGTGAGCTCCATTTTGTTCACCGACTTGCCAATTTGAAAGTGAAATAAAAAAAATATTACGTTATTTTTTTAAATTGTTAAAACGGCATCGTGATTGTCAGTGGCCAGTACGCGTATGATAAAAAAGGTTTTAATGTAACTTAGTTTAAAGTACTCTATTCCCGATCATTTCGGTGTGCCCCTCGTACATAGTTAGTAAGTTCCATAGAATGACACTTTATGTATGTGTGTGTGTGTGTGTGTTTTCGTGTAATATTTAAAAGTAAGTTAATTATACGCATGCTTGTTGTACGTAATAGTCGCAACCAGATGGAGGCTTCCTATTTTTGTAATAAATAAATATATATACATGTTGAAATAACGAGCGGTTAACGATACGTACAGTGCCGCAGTGAAGAATGAATGAATGAATGATATTTATTTTCCAAAGTAAGTCACAGTATACATTGCGTGTTATGTCAAAGTATAAGAAAATACATTGAAATCGTCAAAAAATAAAAAATAAAATAAAATATAATCAATAGGAACACTAAAAAAAAAAAAAAAAGGAATTAGAAGTCAGGATAAAATAATATGGAATTAAAGGATTAATCACCATTATGGATCGTCTTAAACAGAATACAAGCAATAAAAACAAAGCAGTGATGGACAAAAGGATTTGTTAATAGGAACCACTATCCGTTCCGCTTGTTTGTTTTTGTTTTAACACGAGTTTATTATAGAGCCATTTACTATGATAATAAAAAACCGTAATAGAATAGTAATGATGATTGTTTTTGAGCCGTTTTTAAAGAATAAAACTCGATGTATTCGTGCTTGTATTATCAATACTACAAACGTTTTTACCATTTTTAGTTAACTAATTATTTAACGCCATTTGTTTGTATTTTATATCTGAGAAATGGCGCGGTACGGAAGCCGTGGCGTAAATGCACTTATAGCTTTCGCTTTCGGTGGAGAACGCGACTTACAGGGCGAATTGAATTGGCAAGGGCTACAAAGATCGTTATAGTTGACTTAATAAAACTTGAAATAACGGTAAAGTGATCGTTGTTCATATTTCCTGAATTATTCGTTTTAATCAAGGAATCACTACATAGTCACTACATAGTATAAAACAAAGTCCCTTTTTCTGTCCCTATATCCCTATGTATGCTTAAATCTTTAAAACTACGCAACGGATTTTGATGCGGTTTTTTTAATAGATAGAGGAGGAAGGTTTATATGTATAACACTTTAATCCGGAGCGAAGCGAGGGCGGGTCGCTAGTACATGATAAAAGTCTGACTAAGCTGTTTTGGCTTTTTTTTCGAACCATCCCGTTCTCCTTCTTTGGAAGTCAATCACGCAATATTTTACTGTAGGGTAAATGGTCTTTCTTATCACGCCATTCTCCTCAGTGCGCTAGTTGCATCCTTGTCTCCCTGCCGTTTTACAGATGTCGTCCACCCATCGGCTAGACATTCTGCTTACTATTCGTTTTGAAGTCTTAACCCATCATTCAGAATCAACTCTACTGCAAACTAACCTGCATCTAGGGAATACTAGATGCCTAAGCAATTCAGTTTAGGATGAGTGTAAGGGACAGCTATAGCAGTTACACGACTCTGTCTCTTTCTCTCACCAAAAACTAAATTGCTTAGTCATGTCATGGTAACCTGTTATCATTTCGCCGCTCGGCTGCGAATTCAATGTATATCCCGAGAAATTCCACGATTTTTAAGACCGATTTTTCCCGGGAGTATGCCCTAATGATACTTGGCCAATGTCAAATTGAAAGCTAATTAGTTCGCAAAATGTGAACACTTTTCTTTAGATTATCACCAAGGTTAATATCTCAAGGCAGCTGCAGCCGTGATTGCGACCAAGAGATTTAAATACTTAAAATCTACCATAAATCGGGAGTTTAAAATATTTCGCGGGTCGAAAAAGGTATTTTATGTTCATTAAAACAAATTTAAGATGCTTCCCTTTAGGGTTCTGTAATGATAGTAATTCTTTTGTTTGTTTGGTTTACTTTATTACTTAGCATACGCAGGAAAAAATAACCTTAGTTTCATTTCATTCGATTATCCATTTTAAGTGTAAAAACCTTTTTCCTTCAGTACTTCTTTTTTAAGTTTTAATGATTGAAAAGAAACTTGACATGAAATATTTTAAAAATCTAACTGTTGATTGTGGTATTTATCATTTTCGAATGACCATACAATAGATTGAATTGGGACGAAACGCGTTACGGTTGTAGGGATGATTTATTTATCACCAGACAACAGTATTTGTCAGATAAGAACGAGAACGTATACATGTTAGCTCTATCCTTTTCTTTAACATGGCAGATAAAAGAAGAGTGTAACTTTAACTGACATATATTTTTACCTAAGAATTAAAGTCATAAATATAAACACGTTCCCCAGACGCCATAAATATCGACACGGTGGCCTAGTTGGGAGTGACCCAAAGCCAGCTGTCCTGGGTTGAAATCCCGGTAAGAGCAGATATTGGTCGAGTGCGAATATTTTTTCTGAGTCTTAGATGTTTTCTATGTATTTAAGTATGTATTTCTAATATAAGTATGTTTATCGTTGTCTAGTACCCATAGTACAAGCCTAGAGCTCAGTTTGGGACTAGGTCAATTTGTGCGAGATTGTCCCCCTTTATATTTTTTATCTACACGCTCCTATGACACTAATAATAAGGTCTTAGTTGCTTTTGACTGTACATTCATTTATTCATACTTACTACTTATAGATCATATTTATTTATTTGTACTTGGTATGCTTTTGTCGCTGGAGAAATCGCCACTTACGTCTGTTCTCTGCCAGCTTGTCCACCCCGTTATACACGAGACGTTAGAATTCTGTCTTATTTATAGAAATAGAAAATATTTATTTCGCTTAAATTTTACAAGTTTACACATTGTGTTGCAGTATTTTATTTAAATCTAATAGGTTAGAAGTAAATAAAACAATAAAAGAGTGCTGCGAAAATGGTATCCACTCAGCTATGTGTCGTACACCCTATTGGAAGTAAGACGCTGATTTTCTGTGGACCCACGGACTGCTTTTGCTAGACAGCATACATTGCAATCGCTTCTCCTCTAGTTAAACAACAAAAGAAAAAGAGACAAATAAATACCCTTCACAGTAAGCGATTATATCTAATTATTTCTGTTTTTAGAAGTACAATACAACCATTAACCTAACCTGCCGACATTTTCATACCCAGGTACATTTGCGCCTCGACACGAAGCCGTTTACATCAAATTTTATAAAGATAATAAGTGCGCTTTTAAAAGTGCACTATTTGGCAAGTTCCGATATTTTTTTATTTTTTTTAGCCTGTTATTGTGTCCAATTGCAGGGCAAAGGCCAATCTTCCCTACTGATTACGTGCTTCCGCCAGTCACTTTGAAATTGGTCCAAATAATCACGCCACCTCCGTTTTGGTAACTAATTAATTTTCCTAATTACTAAAAATTAATCCCAAGGCTATTTTAAACGATTCTTATTAACATTTTTTAGCCCTTTTTTATAATCGATAATGAAATTAAAATACCGTGTAAAGTACAGGATGTAAAATTTTAATTAGTCCATTTAATGCTTCTCGGATACTTAAAAATGTATTATAAATTTTATGAAGTTACAAAAACCGCATAAAAAATTGGGTTATAATTATATAAATTCGGACTGGCCTCGAAATTAATGTGTTTGACATTTCACACGTCGTCATAGTGCATCAAACTATATTTAGCGGCCGATTGGTACTAAAATACAATGTAGTTTACATTTACTGCGCGGTGATAAAAATACATTTTACAATGCCCTAAATTATTGGAATAGCGATCGGGTCCTGAAACAAAACGCAAGCGCCGGCGTAAGGGTGCGTTTCCACCAGAGATGTGCGAGGTAGCTAAGCGGTGCGAGGATGCGTAACGATGTGGATGTGTCCATTCCACCAAAGATGTGCGAGGTAGATGAGCGGTGCGAGGATGCGCAACGATGTGGATGTGTCCATTCCACCAAAGATGTGCGAGGTAGATGAGCGGTGCGAGGATGCGTAAAGATGTGGATGTTTCCATTCCACCAAAGATGTGCGAGGTAGATGAGCGGTGCGAGGATGCGTAACGAGGTGGATGTTTCCATTCCACCAAAGATGTGCGAGGTAGATGAGCGGTGCGAGGATGCGTAACGATGTGGATGCGTCCATTTCACCAAAGATGTGCGAGGTAGATGAGCGGTGCGAGGATGCGTAACGATGTGGATGTTTCCATTCCACCAAAGATGTGCGAGGTAGATGACCAGTGCGAGGATGCGTAACGATGTGGATGTTTCCATTCCACCAAAGATGTGCGAGGTAGATGAGCAGTGCGAGGATGCGTAACGATGTGGATGTTTCCATTCCACCAAAGATGTGCGAGGTAGATGAGCGGTGCGAGGATGCGTAGCGGGCTCTTTTCAAATAAGCGGGCGGGGTGCGGTGAGGCGGGAGCGGAGCGCACGTGCCACTGCAGCACTAGCCGCTGCTTACATCTCAGAGGGTTCCCGGTTTTTGTCATCGATCGTCGTGCGTAATCTTAGATCCTGACTACTATAACAAATGCTAAAATGTGTTTTTTGTTCGTTCCTCCTTCTTCATGGCTCAAGTCTCAACATCACAATAGACGCGAAATTTTGGTCCATAGTTAGTTCATAACCTACCCCCTATTTCAGCATCCTGATAATGACACGTGGCAGGTGATGATTCGCTTTACATTGCAAAGTTAACACGCTAACACATCACTGCGATACATATAAGCTGCGCCATGTATACTGAAATGTCACCTATCACCGTCCTGACAAATGCAAAGTTATTAAATGTTTATATCACTAGGAATAATAATGAGTTGCGCCGTGTACACTAAAATGTCACCTGTTAGGATGGTGAAATAAGGGCCTGGACATAGGGTACTTTGAACCCAGAAAATACAAGCGTTGCCAAGAGAAATACAATGGCAATAAATGACTTCAAAGCGGACGGAGTCGCAGGCAAAAGCTAGTTCTTTAATATACTTTAAATTCTTTCTTTAAAGCCCACTCGAAAATGTGATTCAGCGCTCTCGATAAGGCGTGCGTAGGCCACAGTTTGAGTGCCTCGGACCTTCATTCTCAGGTAATGCGAGAATATTTCACGTGCGAGATAGGTACGATTGACTATAGTGTTCTTGTTATATTCTCATGAAAAAGTCGACGGCTGCTGAAAATCTTAACTGCTATGCTAATCAAGAGAAAAATCGTGAGTGTGTAGTGCTTTATAATTGCAAGGTGTTACCAACTACATAGACCTAAAGTAATGCTGCGCTTATTTCCCCGGTATTGTTTTAACATTTGAATCAATCGTTTTTTTTATTATTATTTCCTCTATGGAATAAGTCTATATTTCAGTGTCAATTCTTAGTTTAGGTCGGCGACATGAAGCTAAAAATTAGCAAAAATTACCAAGATAACACAAGCAAAGACACGGCAGCTAATATATAGGTATTTAACGTACCTATGTAAAACAAACTGTATTATTAGAACCAATTTAACGTTCGCCAAATGCCCCATAAGTCTTTCGGTTTACGGCCATCTTTTGTTTTTCTTGAATATGAAAACGTTAAACACGTATTTGGGCTTTCAAAAAAAAGTGAACATCATTAAGCACAAAAATTAAGAAAAATTATCTTTTCCATTTCGTCACGAAAATTAACGTACCTAAATGTGTAACTAATTTTCGTGACGAAATGGAGAAGTGAATTTTTCTTAATTTTTGTCGTTAATGATGTATTTTTTTGAATCGCCCATTCTGCTTGATCGAGTGGATCGATATAAATGAATGTGCTTGATCGAGGCCCAGCCGATCGATCATGCGCGAACAAGGACGCACTTGTGACGTAGTCGCGTCCCGCTTGGTCAAGCGCATAATGTCAATCAACGCCTAAGTCCTGTTCGAGATTTTAATCAACCTGACTACTAAAAAGCTTAGACGACCATGATCAACGATAGTTTATATTAAATACGTTACATTACAATATAACGAAAATGTAAGGGTCGTATCAATAACTTATCTTTGGCCCTAGCCAAGATGCAAACGTTCCTAACGTTTTTCTTTTCTATACATTTTGAGCGATAGAAAAGAAAAACGTTAGGAGCGTTTGCATCTTGGCTAGGGCCCCCTGGCGGAGATGCTCGACTTGACGTGTTAGAAAGGCCGTCGTACTCAAGATCAACACGGTAAAACAAAATGTTTTTTCCGTGTTATCCTTTTGTTTAAAACTGGGCTGCCATTACTGTCAAGTAAATAAGAGCTATCGTAAAGTTGATAATACGAGAACACATCATAAGCATATCGTTTTACCGTGTTAAAGAGGCATAGTTTATTAACACAAAAATATTTACAAAGATAAAATTAAGATGTCAGTTTCTTGTCACTTGCACTTTAGATTGACGTACAAGTATCTTGAGACGGGTATCACAACATTCACAACCAAGATCAGTATATTTAGTACGAAGCTAGAGTTTAAAATTTGCGGCACTCCTACACTAATACGTTTCACCGGGATTCCCGTTCTTCTTGTGAAGGTGTTGAACGTGACATTGGTTACTCTTTTTACTGAATTTTATTTAACTTGCACTGTTCGTATCCATGTATGTCCGTATGTTTGTATGTTGTTCACTTCAAATATTGCAAGCCAATTTTAACCTCAATGAAAACCCGATGACAATGCAATAATTATTATGGTATCTAAGAGCCTGATCTGATGACGGAGTAGGAAGGGGGCGACAGGATCTCCGCTATACTTAACGTAGACCCACCGTGTTGGGACTCATTAGTATGGTCTTGATAAGCAAATAATGACTTTGTAAAAAAAAATACAGTTGGCAACAAAAGCTTATTCCAAAAATATAATCTTTGACTAAAACGGCTTTAATCTAAAACATTGTCCCTCCCTCCCTCTCCTTATTAATAAAGCTTCATTCGAGACCAAGATATTTCTTAATTTCCACACGTGACTTCATCTCGATGTGGCTGAGAATTGGGACCGTAGACCGTTCGATAAAATTCCGTCTGGCCATTTTATCCACGCATTAACAGCGGGGGTAATTAAGCACCGAGCTGTCGCGAGGCGTCGGGCTAAGTAATAGCCGCCGTCAACTGGGTTTTTGTACGCGAGCGGCATGCGGGGTTTCTGCAGTGTTCTAATTAGTCTGTGGATACCTTTATCTATAGCATCCGGAGGTTAAAGTACGCTGATGCTGCGAATATTGAGCCGTGTCCTTAGATAGTGCCGTGTAACCTCCTTTGATTTCGTTCTTGGCCGCACTTACGTTTCTTTTTTGATCTAAATCATTCAGAATTCAAATTGTTAATGATCAATTCGGCTATCGATTGTAATACTGATTCTTTATAAAGCTCTCGTGTCTTGGTTGGCATAGCTGGGTATTTTTAATTTTGCTCTGTTGTCCTGTATTTTATTTGAAACGTATTAAAGCATATTAATTTAAAGATGTGATTGATTTATTCACAACTTCAGTACTAATCATCTATGTAGGTCTTTGTGATACCTACCCTCTTAGAGCCGTAAGAGGCGATATAGTGCCCAGGCGCAGGGCGCAGAAATGTCAAATGCATTGTAGTTAGTATATAGCAAAAATATTTCGAATTGCTCAATGTGAGAACCTGTAATTGGCTGTGTTGTTAGTGTTTTTTCTTTTTTGGTAAAGTTGTTGTTTTTCACGGATTATTAATAAAATAAACATATATTTTTCATCAATTAAAGAAGTTCGAAACACCGCGCACGTAAAAGGCTAGTTACAGCACGGTATATAAGTTATGAACTTTATCTATACACGTACCTATCATAACATAAGTCTTCAATGCGTTCTGAACCCGTTGGCAATGATCGGCATTACAACATTAAATTTGGTTATCTGCGGTGGTGTGGTTGTGCTGGTGGGTGTGGTGGCAGCGGCAACGTAATGTTCTTGAAATTGGAAACATCTTTCAAAACTTCCCAGTCTTTCATATGAAATAGGTCCCATTGTATCAATTGAAATTAAAATTTAGTCAACTCGAGTATGAAATTTAGCTTAGCTATAGATATATTACAGGCACTGGTAGCAATGCAGATCATTTGCTTTCGGATTCTGAACCCATTTCAGAGTAATGATAAAATGTCTGTAGATGAAATAATCTATGAAACTGTTCATAGTTAGGCCTTAAAACACTCGTGTGATCTTATTACGAAACGAGCCAAAAAATAATGTATTGCGTCCATCCTGCGCCAAGTCACGGCTTGCGTCATTTCTGTCTGGCTTTCATCGTAGCTGGTAAGGTCGTGACAGCTTAATTAAAACACTAGGTAAAAAAAACCATCCTTAAAATCAAAGCTCTGAAAACCCGATTTCCCCTAGGAGCAGCAGCTAAAGAGCAGGAGGTTCTATTACAGCCTATGTCACTCTTTGGGTGAACAAACCAATAAGACTTCGCACTTTTAAATCCTTCAGGCGTTTACCCTGGAGGTCACAAAGAATCACAGAGAATAGAGTGCGGGTTAATAATACTATATTTTTTGTAGACATCAGCTGTGTTATTCAATGCAAAATCGAGGTTATTAACTTGGAATCCCCTTGAATCACGGACACTCATTTCATCGAATGCGTCGTTTTACCGTATTTCGTTTCATTGACCGCTTACTTCGACTAAAATCGTTTTTAGGTTAGGTTAGACTTGTAACCACCAAAAAACTATAACTCCTGAAAACGCAGCGAAGTAAAACGTTCTATATATGAAACGAGTGTCGGCGATTCCAGCGTAAACCAATTCACTTATTAGGGTTATTATGCATCGAACTAAAGCCTACGCACTAAGTAATAACCTCTCGTTGGTTTTTTGTTCGCTCGCGGCATGCGGCGCCGACGCTCTGGCTCGCTTAAAATAATAGTGCTGGCGGATTAATTGGAACAGTCGCTTATCCTGCTCTGCTTTTGAGTGGAAAAAGAACGTATTTTATTTCGACCGTAATCTCTTTATCGAACCTATTAGATTTATGTACGAAGAATTCTGTGTTATTTTGATGAATTAAATTACCGTGCCAAAGGGTATTTTTTCTATCAATAAACAAGCAAACTAACAAATGTACACAAACTATTAATAGCGTTATTATTATTATTATTTTTATAGGGCCAAATCATCATTAAAGGTTGGTAGTTATTAATAAATAATTATGTAATTAAATATGAACCGCATAAAAAAGTAACCGTTTTAAGATTACTTAGAATAGAATAAAAACAAAGAATTAAACATCTTTCCTTCTCTGCAAAACAGAAAAACGATGCAAAAGTAAAGGAACGTGCAAGCAGAGCTGAAACAAATTTGTGACTTGTAATTACCCCCTTTAATTAAACTATTATATGTATTAGGTGTCTCCATGGTTCCACAATCCAGAAGAAAAAGGCTATAAAAATGTATGAATACCATGCCTCTTTTAAGATAAAAATCGTATCCGTCCTTTAACAGTCAAAATAGATTCAACCATAATTGGTTGTAATTAAGCTCGCATATACAATACGTTTTTTTAACAGCTGAGCCCTTTTCTTAAAAAGGTCACATAATCTCATACGGCCATTTCTTTTTATCAGGGTATGCGCAGTAATTGTCGACGATGCGCACAAAAACTAAAATCGCGCTAAATTCAATTGGTTAATTCGATTTTTTCTTTGGATTCAATTAATTTGAGGATAGCTCGGGTATCGGCGCGCGCGCGTAATTGGAAAGATTAATGCGCGTTGTAAATAATCGATTCTTTCTTAGCGAGATTGGACATATTGAAGGCATGCCCGAGTTAATTGAAGTGGGAATGCTCTGTGTGGAAGATAGCATCAATGGCGCTTGGAAACACGGTTCGTAGTAACTAGATTCATAAATCATAACTAATATAGAATAATTCGATTATTTAAGTGCTGAATAATAATAATACGAGTACACTGGTAAACATCTTAGCCTGTCTATGCAAAATGTGGTTACAGAATTATCAACAAGTTTAGAGTTGTTGGTATTCTGTTGCTCTGCCTACCCCACTCTGGGAATAAAGGCGTGACGTTATGTATGTATGTATGTATGAATAATTCGATTATTTGTATTGATGTAGGTATACACAAAAAATGTTTCTCTTGGGTGGTTTGACACGTTATCGTATTGTTTTTAGTCGGCCCCCATTACTATCAAGTAAATAAGAGCTGTCGTAACATTGACAATACGATAAAATATCAAAAGCCATATAGTTTTACCGAGCACAATAGGGCCCAGGGCCTTATTCTGCTTTGTCACTAAACGTTTTGTTATCGTATTATTTTTAACTCGGCCACCATTGCTGTCTAGTAACAAAGACAATACGATAACATGTCAAAAGCAATTAGGTTTAGCTGGAGTAGAATGTCACCGGTTATGGTCTTGTTAGCCTCTGCGGAAGCTTCCATTATTTATTTATTTTATTTCTAGAATACTTATCCAACACAAAACCAATTACAAATTACAAGCTTCTTCTGCCTGCGACTTCGTCCGCCTAGATTTAGATTATCGTTAAACCCTCGGGAATTTTTAATTTTCCAGGATAAATAGTAGCTTATTTGTTAATGGAGGGTATAAGCTATCTCCATTCCAAATTCCAAATCTGTCCAGCCGTAGCAGCGTGAAAAGGTAACAAACTAACACGCATTTATAGTATTAGTGCGAGTCGATAAGAAGTAGGATTAATTTGTCAGGGGTCCTAGCCAAGATGCAAACGCTCCTAACGTTTTTCTTTTCTATCGCTCAAAATGTATGGGGTGACATTCTCGTGCGTTTCGATAAACCACGTGGTCGACTTTCATCCCATACATTTTGAGCGATAGAAAAGAAAAACGTTAGGCGCGTTTGCATCTTGGCTAGGGCCCCAGTTGGTGGCCTTTCGCTCTCATACGCTCTTTTACGAATCTAACCGACTCTACCCGAATCCAAAAGACTTCTAAGTTCTTTTTTACTATAATTGTGGTCGACATCGAGTCGATAGCATCTGGACTACACTAAAACAAATGCCTATTAAAAGAGATTTTCTCCAAATATCGATAAAAACTGAAAAGTGGTAACAACGGCCATTTAATATCTTGTTCGATTCACATAGCATCGAGGCACTTGTTCACAACAACCAAAATCTTGTTAAAGAGCGTCCTCACTGAGAGCATTCGCGTGTAATGAGCATTCGGCGTCGAATATTCAAGTGGGTCGTTCTACTTTTTTACCGACAATACATCGTCATTTTTCTATATTTTGCGTTTCTCAACTATTGATAATTATGGTTTTAATTTTTCATTATAAAATACGTTGCGTGAATTTTTATTTGGACTAATTAATGAATATTTCGATGGCGATAATGTTTTTTTCTTTATGGTGGTTTTTCAGAATATACTGTGACCGAGTGGCCGTTTTCAGAGGAGACTAAATTTTGTATTACCACTCTGTCACGCGATTTTATGAAAAACAAACTTATAAAAAAAACACTGGATAGAGAAAGTAAAAGATTATTTAGTACTAATAGATGAATAAATTTTTGGACGTATATTCAAACACTAAAATATTAATAATCAATACTCTAATTGATAACGTATGGTAAAATGAGGACAGGCAATTGTCAGTAAAAAAGAAGAATGACCCTATTGAGCCGACCATTAAGTACTGTGGTCCACACCACTTGAATATGTGACGCCGAATGCTCATTACACGCAAATGCACGCAATGAGGACGCTCCTTAAGAAGCTACCAATTTTTTCAATGTACCCTAATTAGACCTACCTGCATGGTGTTTTAAAAAAAATGTTTACACACATTTACACTTTTGCAAACACAGATTGTGTATCGGTAAGCCGACAAAGACAAAAAAAAGAACGAGTTTGGGTTGTTTGTGTCACAGTATAAACAGGGGCCCTAGGTCAATATGTCAACGTTAAGTTAGCGATATTTGAAAATCGAGATAATGTATGGGCTGGATTGACGTAAGCAGATGCAAACGTTTTTCTTTTCTATCGTTCAAAATATATGGGATGAAAGTCTACCACGTGGTTTATCGAAACGCACGAGAATGTCATCCCATACATTTTGAGCGATAGAAAAGATAAATGTTAGGAGCGTTTGCATCTTGGCTAGGGCCTCTGATGACACATCGCGTAGTATATCTTGGCTACGCCTACATTTCTTCGTCTTCAAACAAAGGTAGGTATAGCGCGCAGCTTGCATGTGTGCGTACCTGCACCGTACGCGCCACGAGCCAACACAAGCAAACTCAACAGGACGCACCAAGCCGGTTTAGTTCGGGCCACGCCGTCGCTGTCGCGTTCGTATTAAGTATCGAGTGAAGCGCATCGACGCAAGCCTAGCGCTCGGGCGGCAATAGGTAATAGAAACTCCTAAATAGCCAAAGACGGACTACTTTTTTATTTTTACTATGTCAGTGGTGACCGCACGTGCGGCGGACCGCTGTGGGTGGTGAGACTAGGTTTTTTTAACGTTAAAATGCCAACGTCAACGTCATAAAAGCGGATACGCACGGCGACTTTTTACAGCGCTTCTGCAGCAATTCAATCGCGATGCAGTAACTTTACACATCTTGCTGCGAAATGTCCCCGACAAACGATTTCTTTTGTGCCTTGTGACTTTTTACTCGGTAGCCATTTTGGTATGGAAGTTGAGGGCTGACGTTAAAGCGACAAGGATTAAAAGAAATCACTGACGACGTTATTTCGTACCTAGGCTAGCTACCTATACATAAACTGACCTTTTATACAGACCTTCGAAGTTTAGGAAAGGTTAAATAAAAATATGGCTTAGCCTAGTGTGGTCACAAAATAATTTACACACGGGAGCAAAGGAAATGGGTCACTTTCTATGGAAATTCTGTACTAAGTGACCCGTTTTCAATGCTCTTGACTATATTTTAAGTAATGATTTAATGGTTTATTTTCATTTTATATCACATAAGACAATGATAAACATACTTATATGTATAGACAAAAAGATACTTATACATAGATATTACCCAAAAGTCGGGACAAATACATGCGTTCGTCGAACAAATATTTGTTATTACTGGGAATCGAACCCGGGACCGCTAGCTTCATAGTCAGGGTCACTACCGACCAGCCATGTTATTCTCATAAGCGCATCACTTATTAACTCGACCCAGCTTTTGTTAACCGGCGCGTTTAAGTTGTCCCGTCAGAGCGTATAAAACACATCTTAGAGTGTGCATTCTCAAATAGGTAGCACGCTTCGACACTCAGATCACGCAAGCATCACTTCACCTATCACATCACGGAATTCTAGTTTAATGTCGAACGAACGGTGAGTTGATAAACTGACATTAGTTTGACATTACTGCGTCGAGTTGAATGCCGTTTCCTGAATTTTATAAAGCAGGCAGCACAAGTACCGTGGTGCTTTTGTCGGAATGGTTAATAATAAATATTTCTAGTATTTAATGCAATCAATTCGTGTATGAACGGATACAAATAATAAAAATAATTAAGTAGACTTATGTATTCGTACTTAATTTTGTTTGTTAGAGGTAGTTAAGTATATTTCAAAAATTGCCACATGACTAGTCTGTCTGTGGCATGTCACTTAGCCTACCTACCTCATTGAACTGACAGAAGCGACTTTTTTGATCAAAATCCGATCAAATTACTCTACCTAGATTTGTTTACGAAGTTTTTGTTATTATGATTGATGAAGCCATCTTTTAAATTATAGAACCTATGCTCTCCATCGAGTACCCCTTTCAGTGAAGTTTCTAATAATTATAATTTGACTGAGACAGACTGAGATTATGAGTAACATTGGCAAAATTGTGTCAACCAACGAACAGTTGCAGTTTCATTATAACAGAAGAAGGGTTCTAAACTCTCCCAAATACTAGAACCCCGAACGAAGTCTTGAGTGCAACGTTAACGTGCAAAATAGCCGGATATTAGCTACCAAATTTTTTACAAAATAATATCCTAGAAATGAACGTACTTACCTACCCTGTAGGTAAGTGTCGACGAAATACGCTTGGTCATGCGTGTAATGGTGGGACACTTGGCGAAGAAAATGTGGGTTTTCTTGAAAGATCCGCTGAACAATAATTCTCGTATAATTATTGCCCATATGCAGTAAACTTAGGATAAGTCGCTACTATGACATTTCCAAAGTTTATTATTATGTAAACCAACTTGAATAAAGAATATTCTGATTCTGATTCATATCTAAATTCTCTTTCTAATGATGTCCCTAGACCTACCGACTTGAAATCATTGTTACCTCTTATATTGTACCTATATCCCTGGTAAATAATTATTTTATTTCTTTATATATTACAGTCAAACCTGTTAACTTTGAACATTAAGTGGGGTTTTAGTAAAAATACCTGTTGTTCTCAAGTAGGTTTATTAAGTTCTGAACACCATCTTTTTCTGTCCGGCTGTCACACATGCATGACCCGAACCCATCACAGCTAATACAACAACTGGGTAACTTTGAGCGGCCTGAAAATGGTTTTTGCCAAGTTGATTAATCTCATTCCCCTTTCACCTTTTCACCACTCAAAAATACCTACTTATAAGGTCAATTTTATTTCAAGCATTAAATGGATGCTACCAAAGTAGTCAAAGTTACTGGGTGTGACTGTAATGACAATACCTAATAATTTTCTTATCTCAATATTGTCTTATCATTTATAAAATAGACGGTTTTTTTTTCATATTGCAGTCCGTTTAAAAGATATTAAGGAAACTGTCAGAAAATCCCAGGCTCAGAGTAGCGCCTTAAGAAATACCGAAATACCTGTATTTAATTTTATTGTATGATTGTAGGTAACAATAATACATTATACAGGTGTCAAGTACATTTTGTGAGTGCATCACTACTATCTGGTTCACTAATGTTTCACCTAAAAACGTTTCACCAAATTATTCATTTGACAAACTATTCATTTGGCAAACCCCTGTTTTTTCTGAAACTGTAAATATTTCAGGATTTTTATAAAACTAACCTAACCTAACCTATAGGGTTTTACACGATAGTCCTGAAATAAATTCTGAAGTATTTACAGTTTCAGAAAAAACAGGGGTTTGCCAAATGAATAGTTTTGAAACATTTTTTGGTGAAATGACAGGATATGCTACTATATATGGCATACAATAATTTAAAGAAGTAAATAAAAAATACTTATAAAACTTAGATACTTATAACAATCATTATTTTTTATTAGAAAATAATTAACATTAAAACTGTTGTTTTCTTTACAACATAAAAAATCTTTTAGCCTTTGTATTTAGGTACAAATTAATGTCTAATAATCATTAAAAAATATAACTATTTATAGGTCAGCTCTTCTCAAAAGTCAAACTCAAAACTGTTTTTTAAAAGCCATATATGTACACAATTCTTAAATTTGTACAAATCATTCTAGGTGCTTTTGCCACAATCAAAGCAAATATAAAATATCTTTTATGTTTTGTGTCCAAATAACAAGTTACATTAACACATTTACTAGGTCCCCTTTCACAAAAGCTAACTTGTATGTATAACAAGCAGAAGTCTCTTTAGTTTTATTTTTGTAATGAGTTTTGAATTGTGGTTAATGTTTGTGGTAAAAATTAAATGTTTGGGACTCTATAGCACATGAATGGCTGAAATTTTATACAGACCTGTCAGAAACACATCATTAGCCCTAAAAGATCTTGTGAAATTATTTTATACACATTTTTCCTTCACTGTAAAGTCCTGTACCACCATACTACAAGAATGATAAATTTATTGAATTTCTTATATTTCTAATAGCAAATGTTACAGTTTTCAATAACAATACTGGTGGTTCCGGAGGGAATAATAAAGTAATTATGAGTATGCCAATTTACCTTATCAAATAAAATGAAACAGCCATATTTTAATTACATGTTTTATTCAATACATCCAACTTTCATCTCCTTAGGTTAGTGGCTAGTTAGTTTCTTGATTATTTTGTACGACAACAATGTTATCCATAGTAGCACAGGCAAGTATAACTGACAGTTTGTACTATGCACAATGTGAACCTGAAATCATAAGATGCAAAAAATTATGACAAGATTTTGTAATGTGTTTGCAACTTACAACCTTAAAGATAAATGTTTTTGTTCATTGTTGTAACTTTATTATATTAACTACCCATTTATCTTAAAAGTTATCTGGAATCTCCTCTAAGCTGTTGCAAAAAATGAATCTCAGCAGCCAGAAAATGAACCCTTAAGACTCTAAATTCAAATTTTAATGCTTCAATTAAAGTTTCTCATGGGATATGAAGAGTTAAAGACTTGAATAATGATCGAAAACCATCTCATAGGTCTGACTTTTTAGATTTCCATGTATTAATACTATTTATTGTCTGACAGTAGAAACTACTGTTAACTCTGTTTAAACAGTATTTTTTATTAATATTATTTCTACCATCTGATCCTATTCACAGAATCACCACCAAATTCAGAATGTCTTTCCAGACATACTATCCTATTTCCCCTATATGAAGCACAGACTAATAAGAGACTATGTACCCTTAGAATAATAAGATATAGAAACCTAGTCAACGCACCAGTGTGATGCCACTCAACAAACTAGACCAAATTTGGTCTACCAGTACGACGTTATTTATGCACTTATGTGATGGTTTTGATGCGACTGTCGTCGTTCGAACTTACGAAATATAGGTACGTATCATCTATAGATTGTTGGGCAAAAACAAGGAATTTGGCATCTATTGCTTTGATAGCCTGTAGCAGTTAAACGGCTAAGGGATTTGCCCACCTGCCAAGTCGTACGTTACAATAAATTCATTAAGATTAATAAGGTATTGCTGTATTTTTTCTCTAGGTAAGATAGATAGGTAGTAGGTTTCTTACAAGATTACTTGTAGATGGTAATGGTAAGTTCTATTCTACCTTAGGCGCTGACGTGACGTCTGACTCACGTGACCCACAGATTAGAAGGTATGACGTGACCGACCCGCGACCGGCACTGAGCTTGGTCCATAGACAAGATATGCTTTTTTTAAAGGATTTTATGGCCTGGTTGCAGAGGACCTTTAAGCCATCTTTATTGAGACAAGATAGGTAACGTTCCTTATACTTGTGGAAGTTGCCGCGATTGAACAACGAAGGGCACCTATGCCCTAAATATCATTGGCATTAAATATTTAATAGGTTCAACAAATTAAAGATTTACTTAACAATTACCTTACCATTACTACGAAATAAATTCAAAAGCGGCCAAGTGCGAGTCGGACTCGCCCATGAAGGGTTCCGTACACACTTTTTATATTTGAGTTGATTGAATGAAAGGTAAATTGCGGTTTACGATTTATGACGTATTAAAAAAAACTACTTACTAGATCTTACGGAGAAAATCACTAATGAAGAAGTTTTGAGTAGGGTAAAGGAAACGAGAGATATCATTCACGCAATAGATAAAAGAAAAGGAACAATGATGGGACACATATTTAGACACGATAGCTTTATAATAAACATAATAGAAGGATAGATAGAAGGAAGACGAGGCCCAGGAAGACCGAGAACCAATTATGTCAGGGAGATTCTAGAAAGAGTAGGAGCAAGCGGATACCAAGAACTGAAAAACCTTGCACAAAAAAGAAATTAGTGAAGAGAACTACACCGACAAATCAATACGACTTGGGGGCCTTCAAAAAACGTGCTTACTCTTTTCTCAAGGGCCGGCAGCGCACTTGCAATTCCTCTGGTGTTGCAGGTGTCTATGGGTCGCGGTGATCGCTTACCATCAGGTGACCCACCTGCTCGTCTGCCCTTTTTCCATTTAAAAAAAAAAAAAGATCCGCTCTTACATTTAATGATGATGAGATCTCGTTCAAACCAATTTTCGGTGGAAGATTGCATGGATTGCATTAATGTACATCATATATTTTTTTTAGTTTTATCATTCTATCCATAGATTTTCCATACGTATGGGTTAGATGAAAAAAAAATTCGAGTTTCAGTTCTAAGTACGGGGAACCCCCAAAATTTATTGTTTTTTCTATTTTTGTGTGAAAATCTTAATGCGGTTCACAGAATACATCTAGGTAAGGTAGGTACTTACCAAGTTTCAACAGTATATACTTCTTATAGTTTCGGGAAAAAGTTGCGACATACGGACGGACGTACAGACAGACATGACGAATCCATAAGGGTTCCGTTTTTTGCCATTTGGCTACGGAACCCTAAAAATAGGCGTGGCACTGTTGTATGCATCTCACGTAACGTCATTCTTTTTTACTACGGATGTCTGATTGTGTTAAATAAATATATTTTATATAATTTTTACCGTAACGTCAGGGAAACCTCTTAGTTAACCGTTTCTCAGTTTACCAAGTATATTAGGGTATATCATTCATTAGCACCAAGCATTACCCCGTTGATCGCCTATCTCTTTCTACCTTCGGCAGACTTTGACTTTTCGCCACGCAGTTTGCGACTAGCAAATTAATTTTTAGGTAGTGCAACAAGTCTAATGTCTTGCACGTAGAGACTAAAATAGTTTAAAGCCGTTCTATTAAACCTTGCCGAGGGAAACATGTAATGTTTGTGGTCTTGGAAGTCGAATTAATGTGGCGATTCACGAGGCAATTCTGTCGGTCAACTTTTAATTGATCAAGAAAAAACGATAACGAATTGCGTTCTCACGAATCGGACCGAACGGGCAGTTGCTTTAAAATGGCGTCAGAAATATACCTAAAAGAAATACTTATTTTAATTGACGGACTGAGACTTATTATGCGGAAGGAAATACTAAGAAAAAACGCAAATCTCTTTAATTTGACAACAACAATACTGTCACAACAGCTTAGATTAAAAATCGTTTTCGACTTGAACCTAAACGGATCGTTCTTTTTCACAGGGGCATTACTCTGAACTTTGAAATTAGAACTTCGGATCGCCCCGATCGAACCGAAGTTAGCCGATTGTGTAATAACTAATAAGTATCAAGTGGCTTGAATTTCGGGTCTTTTGACTCCGACCAAAAAACCGAAAAAACATAGAAGTCGCCCCAAGCGAGGCTAATAGCTAAGAAAAAAAGTAGGTATAGATAAAATGGGAGGCCCTATTCGGAGTGAAATTGGCAGATTAGTGCGGCAGTTCAAAAATGACGTTAAAGAGACAGCACTAAGTGTGCAGCGTCTTATAAGGTTGACCGTACTTTTTTTCATGATACCGTACGCGTACCTACCTACCTTATACTTTACCTCTTCCCTTCTACTTCTTGGCTCTCTCCCGGCGCCAGTCCATTTCCCCTTTCCCTACAAGAGTCTGACCGATGAGAGGTGTAACCAAAAAACCGGTCAAGTGCGAGTCGGACTCGCGCACCGAGGGTTCCGTACCACTGCACAGTAGGTATTATTATTATTTGTTAAAGACATAACATTCAAATCGAAATATAATAACACCAACTGTGCGGCGGTAAGGAACCCTCGGTGCGCGAGTCCGACTCGCACTTGACCGGTTTTTAGTATTTCATTTTGCTGTTTTTCTTTAGGGTTTATAAGATAAGATAAGATAAGAAAAAGATAAGAAATGGTTTATTAAATAAAACAAAGTAAATAAACAACAATAACAAAAACATTTTAAAGAAGAATACTACAAACTCATAAACTTAAATCTAAAATTAACACCGAAATGGTTGCCACTCAGCATGGTGTCAGGCTTACTAGCAGAACAGAAAAGAGAGGAGAGCACTGCCAGTCCATCTCACTAGGTACTATTTAGTAAAACTAAAGGTTAAACTTAATAGTAATTATCACCGGGTTAAGCTAACACATTCAATCAATAACAGTAGGTAATAATTTGTTTACGTTTCTAGACGATTTTTCCAGAAGTATTTAAACATCAATAAGTCATTTTAAGTTTAAAAAACTAATGACAATTAGTTTAATGCAACTTTTGCTTTTTTTACCTTTGTCTTATCTCAATCCACTGTGCATATGATCCAGTAATGTACCTTTACACCTTTTCTATTTCATTACGTCGTTATGAAAAATTTTTATATTGAACTCTTTTTGGGGTATCAACTTTACGTTATAAAAATGCCTAATAAATAATTTTAATTTTAAATAAAATACACCAGGTAACATATTTGTTTTATATACCTACATAAATCAATACTTAGATACAAAGAAAACATCCATGACTCAGGAACAAATATTCATGCTCACCACACAAATACATATTGGTCCTGGCCGGTACCATTATCATTGTAGGCAGGGTTACTACCAACCAACTACATAGATGTCCATCAATTTTATAGTGGATAATTTACTGAATTGGTTGTATGTCTTTGTATGGTGTACAATAAATTGTTTTGTATTGTATTGTATACTATTGCAAAAGTAGAGTAACTAATCTTTAAGGTATTATTGATATTGATGATAATATACCTAAATAACCCGTTGTCCTGACAGACATGACTGGGTGGCGACTGTACCTGGGTCAATCAACTTTTTTTGTCCCTCATTGCTATGGTAACGTCACTTTGACAACTCTTTAAAACTATGATTTTAAAGCAAATAAATCCACCAAACATCAGTTTTTGTGAACATTACAAGGCCTATATTTGTATTATAATAGTATAATAATAATGAGTACCTATTGAGTGACCGTTTTGTCTTTTTATATTAGGAAAAGTTAAAGTTACCTATGCGTTTTAGGTAAGACTATAATATTATTATACCTTAAAAGCCTGACCAAGAGAAAAGAATTACCAAACAACACTTTGTAGGTATTATATTATATTATAAAACTTGTCCATTCTTTTTCTATTGATCAGGGTGGATACTATTAACCTGTTGAGTGTAAAATATTTGCAATGCAAAATTAAATCTAAAAATGTATTATGAATATTATGATATTTATGATGTACCTAACTGCCTTTTCAAATGATGAAATACTGACATGAAAGAGTTTTAAAATTACTTAAATCCTAAACATCTTAAAGGCAATAATACATCACAAGACATACAACGGGTACAAGTGTGCGTGCCTCTCCGGCATACAACAGGTATACAGACAGATACAGCAATAGATATACGACGGGTACAAATGCCTCTCAGGCACACAAAAGGTTGAATTCAAGGAACCGGCCAGTAGGTACTAAAGAAGAAAGTAAACCAGTCATGACTTGTGAGTCATAACAAAGTATGCTGTTAAAAGTTTCATGTTTTTTTCTAATGCATTGCCAATCCCGAGGACTAAGAAGGAAAGCCTCTTTGCCAATGTGGAATTACAAGCATCGCGGCATTCCATGTAGTCCCCTTTAGGTTGTCTTATTTCCACACTGAAACTATGTGAAGACTGTTGCTGCCCAGTAGTGAGTGAAAGGATAAGATGGTGGTAGCAATCCAGACGGACCCTGCACTGCACAATTGACAGGTATTAAGGTACCAAGTCGTAACGAAACATAATAATCTTATTCCACTAAATGATAGTGAGATAATTTTCCTCACATTACCTCACATTTTCCGGCTGAGAATGCATCTAAATATAAAATATAACTTAGGTATACAACACAACTCTATAAACATTACTTTATGTAAGTGCTATGATCTTCATTATTTGGGACACTAGGTTTATCCACTGCAACACTTACACAAAACAAAATCTGAAATCAACATATACTTAATCTTTCTTATTTTTATAACGCCTTAGCAAAATATCAGCGATCACATATCACACACACCCTGAGATATTCGATGGGAAGTGAATCACACCACAAAATGTATTTAATACATGAATCTTTAAGTGACCTAACTTAAAGAAAAATGAAAAAACGAGAACCTAACCGAGTCCAAGTCCTACATCTTTGCCCTACATACATTTTAAACTCTGATTTTTATTCCCACGGAATAAAACGTCAAATTAGATTCAGACCACCAACACGAGTTGAAAAATCTATAGAAAAAAATCGAAATTCCATCGAACAAACCTCAAACTGTTTGAACCCTTCTGCTTTATCTGTGACATGACAGCTGTCACAATCAAAGAAATCAAAACAAAAGTGCGGTTCTGCATGTTGTGAAATATTAATTTAGAGATGCCGGATTCCAGTAACCTTTGGGGAGGGAAGATGTCCGATTGGATAATGTCCGGTTTTTTTATATTGATTTCTCTTTACTGATTATATTTCACTCGCTGGACATTGGCGAAATTACTGCGGAACCGCTGTAGACCGCTATTAATATAAAAGAAGAAGAATTTAGAGATGCTAGTAAATGCGTCACTACGACGGTTTGCAGACTGCGACTTGGCCATGCGTGTACTTACACTAATACACCTGGTAAAGATACAGGTTAATGATAGCTCTCTCTGCGAATGTGGTCTAGATGAGGGATTAGTGGATCATATATTTTTTACCTATTCAAGAAGAAGTTGTTTCCTAAATATATTCCTCGACCCACGAACTTTAAATCCCTGTTAGGCCTTGTGCATACGCCGTTTATAAATATTTCATGGGAATTCATTAACCAGAATAACATTTGATTACAAGTTTTTCATCCTACTAACTTACTAATCATGTGTTATATATTGTCTGTCTTTTATTTTAGGTTAAGTGATCAACAGTTGTGCAGCATAAAATTCTATCTTTCTATGTATATGCAGCTAGCACGAGATCTTCCTACAAAATAGAGTCAATCTTACTAGTGTCTGTAAACTGTACCAACTTGACACAGAACAACCATGAGCCCACTGGACATAGGTGAAATACAAATAAAAACTACCATAAACAAAGAAAATTGAATTGTGATATATTAAATGCTTTCAGCTAAAGAAACGAAGATGCATACAACCATGATAAATATGTTACAGTATAAGCTTTTAGACACTATAATATAATATATTTATATATACAGTGTCCCAAAGTGTGACTTTGTTCCAGATATAGCAATTAAATAATAAATGAAATACTTAAAAATTATTAGAGACCTATCTCACAGAAATTGACCTAGTCCCAGACTAAGCTCTAGGCTTTGTACTATAGGTACTAGATAATGATATAAATGCTTATATAGAGGAAATAAATATCTAAATACATAGAAAACACCCAAGACTCAGAAACAGATACTCATACTTATCACACAAATATTTGCCCATACCGGGAATAAAACCCGGGGCTGCTAGCTTTGTAGGCAGGGTCACTACCAACTAGGCTAATGTGTCGTGCAATTAGTTCAAAATTATCTAACAAAAGACTGTAGCAAGATAAGGTTGGGAAAAATGCCCTCTTAAAATTATAAGCTGGTTTTTTTTCTTTAATAATATAAGGCTAATATTTCTGTAAGTGTAAAAATTTGTTTTTATAATTTTGTTATAAATTAATAATTCTGTAAGGCCAAGATGTTTACCAGTCTATTTGGTCACTAATTACAATTGGTTGCAGGGTTACAACCTGTCATGGTTCAACCCATCCAAACTTTACCATTTATAATATTAGTAGGAGGTTTTACCCGTCAGTTGATGAGTTCCAACTATCAAAGTGAGCTGAAATTTAGTTCTCATTCATAATGCAAACTCAATGACAAACTAATAATATCATGTGCGAGAATTAATCTAATAAAGTCTGTACAGAAAGACCGAAAGATGGTCGTACTCGTAGGATAGCTTAAGGTACTAACGCTATAATAGACGTTTATTAGTAATGCCTCGAGTAACCTTACCTTAAGCTTTAAAAATAAATTAAAGAAGTGGCTTGTGGAGCAGTCGTTCTATAGCTATAATGAGTTTCTTATTAAGAAATAATGTCTTATCTATTTGTAAGTAGTAAGAATGAGGTGTAGTGTACGTAATTACCTAATAATTATTTTAGCAGTAAGATGACATGCAATGAACATTACCAGCAAATTATGATTATGATTATGATTAAAGTAGACCCATCTTATTATGTACCTACATGTATTTTTTTGACCTCGAAAAGCGCGGTTTCTTTTTTACATGTGATTGCCTGTTAAAAGTTGTGCATCTTATATTTAAGACTCTCATGTACATTTCTTCTCATTGATGTTATAAAAGTATTGGTGGACCTTAATAAATAAATAATATATAATGTTCCCTGAAAAATATGTTTACCTGATCTAATATTTCTTAATTTCTTAACCACGAAGTCTTTTCTTTCAGTAACAGTAACTTCCAGTAAAGTCAATACACAAGATTTCGCCACTATCACACACACACACACAACACAACACTTTTATTACTGTATACGGAGTCGAAAATCCAGTGGATTTCATTTCACATTTTTTTCTTTTACACTTACCACAGCCACACAGTTATAAGGATATGTCGAACACAGCTGATTTTTTAGATGGCGGCCATTTTACGTCTCAGAACTCAGGGTACGTTTCCACTTAATCAAAGCTGAGTGAAGGAGCGAAAACGACCAATACAATTGTACAACACACACACACGCAGATAATTCGAACAATCTGATTGGTTATTTCCACTCTTCACCTTAGCTTCGTTTGAAGGAAATCGCTCCCTAAGCAACTCACCTGTGAACTCACCCGTCTACTAGAAGCTTTTAATCTGACAGCTAGAAGTGATGTCTTTGTCGATGTCTCGAACGTGTTGAAAAAGTTAAGAATTCCGTGATAGAAGTTACAAATAGTTCCGTCTTCGACAGTGAGCGCTAGTGTCGCTATTACCGTGCTACGCAATTATTACTTGGAAATTATGACATAAATAAGTACTATAACAGGTAAAATCGTTATGTATTAGGTAATTTTATTCGTATAGTACCGTAAAATGCTACAAACGTAATTTTAAAACTGTTTAGTAAATATATAAATAAGCTCTCATTTAGGGCAATGTGTGACGTCCTCGGTGTCAAACGTCATCTTTTGACACTTATGCTATTCTGTTACATAAGTGATGTAAAAGGTGAGGCGAGAAGTGATATAACAAGTGAGTAGGTATGTTACATCGACGTTGAGATCGACAGTGCGCTGTGTTTTAAGAGAATCACCCCCCAGGCTAAATGCGACACCAAAAGTTAAATGTATTAAAATCTTTTAATCAATAGCGTCTTAAAGTTAGTGACCTTTTGTATAAAAAATAACTTCCCAAGATCAATCAATGGTTGCGAGGCAATTAAGCGCTTGGGGGTCTTCAAAACAAAAGTGAATAAGCTGCTATAGGTGCACAGAAGCTTCAAAGACATACCACTCCTCCTCCTTGGCACTTACCATCATGAAGGTATAATCCTCATATTTCACCATCTAGACAATGATAGGTGACAGGTGTCAATACGCTTCACATTAGTAAGTTAACAGCAGCGGGATGAAAATATCGGTTCTCTATTGAATGGCATGTTTTTTTACGCATAAAATCGTTTGAACGTTCGCACAAAAAAAGTTTGCACTAAAATCGTTTCGCATAAAAAGGATATTATGCGAAAAGATTTTATGCGAAAAGATACATTATGCGAACAGATTTTATGCGTTTCACGGGGATCTCGGAAATATCACCCATCATCGACAGGTTGGTGACATAGGGGGTTGTTCTAGTATAGTCAAAAGCTATGAAAAACTGAGTTCAACATTACTATAGAAAGTGACCCGTTTTCATTGCTCCTGAGTGTATTAGTAACTATTTAATAGTTAAAAACCTCCGTTATAATAGCGACTCCTTCTTTCAGAGCTAATATCTCTAATACCGCCAAACCAATTTCCATGAAACCTAGATAATAACCATTTCGATTAACCTAGCTTTCTTTAAAAAAAACGCGTTCAAATCGGTTCATAGGTTTGTACGATGCCACAGACAGACAAACAAACACACGCATACAGATGCACACGTACACAGATACACGTTAAACGTATAGGTAACACCCCTCTTTGGTTGTTGAGGGTTAAAAAAATATCTACTTAATAGGGAACTAAACAACAGATCAACAAAGAAAATGAAAAATCCAAGTCTCTCTCGAAAAATCCTTGAAGCAGCAATGGAACTAAAATATTTTATACATGCCTACATATTATTATCCAGCCAGTTCAAGGTGGTTATTACGACCTAGCTATGCAATTCATTTTACGGTGCGCGTAAAGGACAGAGCTAATGGCAGTTATATAGAATAGAATAGAATATAATTTATTTGAGACCAAAAATAAATGACATTGAGAAAAGAATATACAGTATGCTCGTATTCTGGCGCCAAAAATGAAACCGGTGAAATTACTAGCATAGAGGCATTCCATGTTAGTCCTCAGGGTTGGCAACGCATTTGGGGTCTCAGGATTATAGTCTTGAGAATTCAAATGTCTATGGGTCTCAGTTTCCATTTAACATCAGGTGGCCTGAGCGCCTGCCTTCGCCTTAACATACAAAAAAAAAAGGTTCCAACCCAGCATAATGCTGTGGTCAGTGTACCCCAGCGCTGGTTTTCGGTTGGCACCTTTGGTTGAACCATCATGACAATAATTTTGTTACATTTAAATTAAACCAGTGCCCGTGTGGTTTCCGTATTAGAATAGTGCCACTCCATGTCTTCCCTAGGATGTCGTAAGCGGCGACTAAGGGAATAAAGGCAGTATTGTTAGGTGATGGGCTTGCAACCTGTCACTAATACACTAGTAAATATCTCAGCTTACTTGTGCAAAATGTGGTGACAGAATTATTAAAATGTCTTTTTAGAGTTGTTGGTATTTCTGTAGCTCTGCCTACCCCACTCTGGGGATGAAGGCGTGATGTTATGTATGTATGTATGTAAATTAAACAAGACACTATAAACATTAATTTAAAATCTATTGTAGGTATACACTACGGACATTAGCATTTAAAAAGACATTACAAAAATAAATTTCAACCCATTCAAATATATATAGCTCTGTCCTTTACGCTCTCCGTAAATGAACCGCTTAGCTATGTCATAATAACCCCCCAGATGGCCTTTAGAATATGTCCAAATTTTTGACTTAAACTTTGAACAATTTGGCCTGTCTAAATTGCTATTATTAAACTCGTCCATCCTTCGACCACCACGATGTTACAATTATTTTAACCCAATGCTTTAGGGGCTTCATAAAATAACTTAAGGTTAATTAAATGTCAATAAATTTTTTGTTCCTTAATAATACATCCCTCTTTTTCCCTGATGGTGCAAACTAAGGAAGGTAGTGTCGTTTAGGTGTATACATATAGCATGCTTATGTGTATGTTGTTTTGTTTATTCATGACTGATTATTTGTGGCATATGAAGGGGTGAACCAGTGGGCTAAACAGCTTGAGTATGCGGTTTAAAATATTTATTCCAGGAGTCATTGGCTGAGTGCTATCTGTAACAATTATGAATTACAAGTAAATCTCAAAAATAGTCAGTCGGATTTTTTAAAGCTTCCTTTTTTTTAGATTATGAAACTCTAATCACTTTTATTTCGGACAACGAGATCCATAACGGGTAAGTAGAAAGTATATTACAAAAAAAATGTTAGGATCCATTAAACACAAAATAATCACTTAAAAGTTAATTACAAATTCAAATCTAAAGGGCATTAGGTAAGTTTGTATGAAGAATACTGTCGTTTTTTTTTCAGCGGCCACCGATGATTTTAACATAGTTATTTAGAAGACCTCTTATTACATATAGATACATAAAATGTATGGCGTTTAATAATATCAATATTTAAATATCTCGGCTCTGATGCACTTCAAATTATGACGTTGCAAAATAAAATATGTTTATTTTGGATAAATCTATCATAATAGGCCAATTTTACAAATGGCCGCTCACATAAAAAAATTACGACTTTTACAAATGATGACACTAAACTAAACCCCTTTGATTTGTCAAGTTTGATTAGACCCACCACTAACCCTGGGTTCCTATATTCAAAATGTCTCCTTAAAATGTGAGGTCTCGTTAAAAATTGACATTTGCTACATACAAAATGGTATCAAATTTTAACGAGACGTCACATTTTAGACGCTTTGAATATAGGAACCCAGGGTAAGAGACCAAACCTGCCCGCATCCATCTTCAGGATGCTGTTACTTATACACCTCATTCTGTCCAGAATGTGTTCTACTTTTTTCCGCAGGATAGCTAATGCCTGCCTCAAAATATTTAAACAGATGGAAGAAAAATTAACATCATGCTACCGCTGAAACAATTTCAGAGCCTTGAGTGTAAAATGCCCGTGTGGTTGCCGGTTTAGAATAGCACCACTCCATGTCATCCCGTGGATGTCGTAAGAGGCGACTAAGGGAATAAGGGCTTGTAGTACTTAGGTGATGGGCTTGCAACCTGTCACTAATAATATACCGTTAAACATCTTAGCCCGATTGTGCAAAATGTGGTTACAGAATTACCAACAAATATTTTTTGAGTTGTTGATAGTTCTGTAGCTCTGCCTACCCCATATCTGGGAATGAAGGCGTGATGTTATTTATGTACGTATGTATACTCCATTTCATGTACCATGGCCCGATGCACTTGAGACGGTCATTAGGCGTTAACAATAGGATTAGTGATAACAAAAGATACCTGGCCAGACCCTTTTGCGGCGTGGTATTTTACATGCAACCTAATGATCTTGATCGTTTAACCTAGTAATCAACATAAACAATATTTCATGTTAGTTGTCATCTGACCACATTTGTGATTACACGTATACCTGCAGCAAATAATTATGTTTCGACCTTGGGAAACACCCACAAGTAACCCGTCCAGTGGTGACGTTAGTTTGCAGCAACGTAAGAGAAGATTTTTAAGCAAGGACGCCCAAGATGTGGTGATAAGTGTTTATAAAACTTTGTTAAATCGAATGGGTAAAAAAAAATTAATTAAAGAAACGTCTATATTCACCAGTGTTCCGGAAAGGACAGTTAAAAGGATTGTCTCTTCACTCTCATCAGGACCAAGATACCTACCGCGAAAACGAGTAAAAGCTTCTTTTAAAAAAATTGACAATTTTACAGAAGAGGTTGTGAAAAGAACTGTGTACGACTTTTACAGAAAAAATGAAGTTCCAACGCTCACCGAGAGTCATCGATCATTACTAGCAAGCGACGTGGGATTTCCTTATTCAGAAACTACACTATGGAGACTTTTACGAAAACTTGGTTTTAAATATGGAAAGTTAAACGAAAGGAGAATCATTATGGAAACATCACGGCTTAAAAAATTAAGAGAAGAATTTATTACCGAAATACGATTGAAGAGGTCTACTGGAAAAAGTATTGTATATTTGGATGAAACTTGGTTTGATACCCACGACACACTGAAAAAAGGATACAGGGACGACTCTCAAAATTGTGCGACAAATACTCCATGTTCAAGAGGCAAACGTTTAATTATACTGCACGCAGGCACTGAAAATGGTTGGATTCAACGGGCTCTTCTTGTTTCGAGCAAACATCTGAAAAATTCAAGTGCAGACTATCACGAAGATATGTGTTCGGAGTCGTTCGAAAAATGGTTCGTGGAACAGCTTTTACCCAACATCCCTGCCAATAGCGTTATCGTCATGGATAATGCGTCTTATCATAGCCGCCAAGAGGAAAAGATTCCCAATACTAATACAAGAAAACCTGACATAATAGCATTTTTGAGAAAGCATCATATTACTATACCTGAGAAAACAACTGTTAAGAAATTGTTGGAAATTGTACAAAGTCAAAAATTTGAAAAGAAATACTTCGTCGACAAAATAGCGGCTGAGGCTGGACATGAAATATTCAGGCTTCCTCCCTATTATTGTGTGCTGAACCCAATCGAGCTTATGTGGAGTTATATCAAGAAACAAATTCGGAAGACGAACATTACACCAACAGTAGGTGATTCAGTTATTCAAAATTTAAGAACTATAGTAGACATGACGAATCCTACGCTTTGGAAAAATGCTTGTGAGCATGTTATCAAAGTGGAGAACGAGTTTTTATCCCACCCTGTGTATCCGGTCATCATAAACACCTGCGAAACCTCAAGTTCGGAAGAACATACATCAGAAAGCGAATAAATGTATATAATTAATTTTTGCCTTTAAATATTTAAAATTGTTAAATATTTTATATAATTAATGTACATGTTTTTAAAGTAATTAAATTAAGTTAGTCTTAAAGCTGATTGTTATTATTTTATTGACACAATTTTTTTTTATTTAACTCATGTTAGCTATTATTATGAAATACCGTAAACAACTTATATTTCGTATTTTTATTTTCAAGTACCAAAATGTTTTAGTCACGCTTTAGTTGCATGCAGGTTGGACCGACGCGTGCCATTTTGAAATGCTCCTAATTAGATAACAAAAGGCAAACATTATGAGCCCTATTGTTAAGCTTCAAGTGCATCGGGCCATGGTATATGAAATGGAGTATATGTATGAGTGTAAATTGCTGTCCATGCGGCAAACCGTCTCGAACGTCTAGAAGTTATTTAGAGAGAGAAACGCAAACGCGTTCGAGACGGGTTTTGCATTAGCAGCTTACGCGAAGGGCTCAGGGTGCTTTCTCATTAGCTTGTAATGTACATAGAGTCACCAAACATACTAAGTACCATGTATATCATATACTTATTGGGTGGGTTTATTTACTCTGTATAATTGTTGATTATCAATTTATTACACTACCTCACCCTCCCTCCTCGCGCATCTAACTAAAATTTAGTCAAGAAGATCCATTTTCCCTTTTATTACAGCTTTTATTTAACTTTCACTATTATGAATGTACCTATGTAAATAAGTTGTCTAAGATAACTGTTCTAAGTGCTACAAATCTTGCAGGTCATGGAATGGGCTGGAATTTGGAGCACATATGTAAACCTGATGACAATGAAATATTATGGTATCTAAGAGCTGATCTGACGATGGAGTCGGAAGGTGGCGACAGGATCTCGTTACTTAAGCGGATAACTTTTTAAAAATGAGTTTTTATTTTAACATTAACTTATTAAAATACTCGCTATACTCGATTTAATTAGTAATTTTGCCCAAACCAGCCTATAGATGTATCCGGTAGTAATAGAGCCTAAGTCAGGGGGGTCTTAACCCAAGTTTTTCGCCGAATAACAACCATTCATGGGCTTCTCTCACCTCTTATCTCCAGGGTGGCAAGACCATCAGAATTCGAAGCGCGACCGCAACGACCACCTGAATAGAACGTGGTTGGACATCAGAAATGTCGGGCGGTCCGAAACAAAAACCGGCTCGAAATATAGACCACCGTGGGGCAACGGACCATTGGATTTTACACAAACCTTTAAATAAGTTACAGCTTGCTGTTGCAAGTGCGATTGTGGAATCAGCTCCCAGTTGATATAAGGCAGTCTGTCTGTTGCGTCGCTTATGTACAAACGAAGACACTGTTAACCTATAGACTTTAATACGTTGCGATAAGGGTTATGTTCGTTTGTAACTGTGCAGTTAACAGTGTCTTCGATTGAAAGTCTCAAATAAAGAAAATGTTTGACTTTTGTTGTTTATCGAAAACTATAAGTCCTTTGAACTATGTTTAGTTATAAATGGTTCACTAACGTTTCACCAAAAAACGTTTCACAAACTGATTCATTTCACAAACATATCATTTGCCAAACTGCATTTTTTCAAAGACTGTTAATATTTCAAGATTTTTATAAAAACCAACCTAACCTAACCTATTGGGTTCTACACGATACGATGGTCCTGAAATAAAATATTTAGAGTTTCGGAAAAAATGCAGTTTGCCAAATGATATGTTTGTGAAATGAATGAGTTTGTGAATATTTTTTTCCTTTATTACTGTAGTACCATCGGATAGTACCATCAATGGAACTAGTGACACATTTATGCATCGTTAGTACCATTACAAACTATACTAATTAAATGTTCAGGGTTTGCTTGCTAAACAAATGGCCGCGTAAGACTCGTGGTCACACCAGTGTAATGACGAGTAATTTATTTTCCTCGTAGCCACACTGTTTGGTGTGACCAATAGTAAGTTACCAAAACTTGAGACTTGTGGTCACACTACTAGTGCGGGAAAACATCTATAATAGAACACAAAGGTAGGTTTAAATATTACGTTAGCTTTGCAACAGGCCCGGAGGGCCAAACCACCCAGAAATAGGAGCTCCGTCGAAACCGTCTAACTTCAAATAAATAAGTGTCGACGGAGCTCCGCAACCGCGGAGCTTCTGTTTCTGGCCGGTTTGGCCCTCCGGGCCTGCCGCAAAACTAACATAACCTAACCTACCTCCATATTACGGCCTAAAGTTAAGTGGAAAATTGTAATTAAAATTATCATTATCGTTGAGTGCTTCACAACACTCAATAAATATATTATTCAGTAAAGTGCGATCTTGTTTAAAGTGATGTGGCTACGAGGAAAATAAATTACTCGTCATCACAAACGGTGTGACAAAACGGTGTGACCACGAGTCTGAAGGGCAAATGGCAATGGTACTAGGGCATGTCACTAGTACCATCAATGGTACTAACGATGCATCAATGTTTCACTAGTACCATTGATGGTACTATCCAATGGTACTACAGTAATAAAGGGTATTTTTTTGGTGAAATGACAGGTTACGTTTGTAAATATTTATTATTTGTTGTATGATATGTATTCGATGGCACTAGTGTTGGGTTAAATAAATAAAACAGGGGGATAGTGTCACACAAATAGACCTAGTCCCAAACTAAGCTCTAAGCTTGTACTATGGATACTAGACAACCATATACATAAACACATTCTATTTTCTTCATGTAGTTCGGTAAGTTCCGTTTTTGTATGAAACACGAGTGACTAATATACTATCAGATGCGAGTGCGAGTGAGACAGCTACAGCTGGCCGAAATACATTAAGGAAATAGAAGCACTGAATTTATATGTATAGAAAAATAAATACATAGATAACATCCAAGGCTCACAACAAAAAATTGCCCATACCAGAATCGAACCTGTGACCGTTAGTTTCGTAGGCAGGGTCACTACCAACTAAGCCAAAGCGTCGTCGACTTTAAGCTAACAGGCACTAATTAACTGTTATCTTAATTCAAGGATTATACGATCATAAATTGACTGTTGCAAATCAAATGAATAACCCTTATCTTCTGTATGACAAGCATCAAGTGTATACCATTGATCCTTCTCTATTATTGGTGCCATCACTTTACAATTATTTAAAATCTATACTAATATTATACATGTGAAAGCAACTCTGTCTGTGTGTCTGTCTGTTACGCTTTCACGGATAAACAGCTGAACTAATTTAGATGGAATTTGGTATGGAGATAGGGTACTTTTTATCCCACAAAATCGGACGGGTGTGAGGGAATAGCGATAAACGACGCGGACGGAGTCACGGGAAACAACTGTCCATCAAGTGTCCATCATATTTCCTTGTCCATTACTGGTTCCATCACAATTATTTGAAATCCTATCTCAATATATTATACTGCTACTTAAGCGGATCGTGAAGCGATTCTTAAGCTGTCAAAAATAATCCGTACAAATTGAGTTCCGGGCGATAACGTTTTTCATCCCTAAATGTAATCCAATTTCCACGATTTTTAAATATGTAACGTTTTGGTTTTTGTTTTTTTTTATTTTTTTTCTTGGAAAGGAAAACGTACTGGGCCGAGATTCTACACGGTAAAAACGATATCGTATTTGACGTGTTTCCGTATTGTCAACGATTTGATAAGTCTTATGTCATTTACAATAATGGCGACTGTGACATAAAGGATTCTAAAACACGTCAAACGCGATATCGTTATAACGCTGTAGAATAGAGGCCCAGTTTCCGTATTGTCAACGTTTTGATAACTCTTATGTCATTTACAATAATGGCGACTGTGACATAAATGATTCTAAAACACGTCAAACACGATATCGTTATAACGCAGTTGAATAGAGGCCCAGACCTAATTTTTCATAATATCACAATTACAACTACAATACAATTAAAAAATCTAAAAAATCGGACAACATTTAAGGGGAGAAAATTGTTATCGCATTTTGTATGTTTTTTTTGCTTCACAGTCCTCTTAAAGAAAGGACGGACAGGAACAACAACAAAGACGTATTATTTAATAGGGTTCTTTTGGATACGAAACCCTAGTAACCGCCTTTACCGTATAAGGATGTGTACAACCACTCTATACAACCTCCGAGGCTCTCATTAGGTCTTGTCACGCGTCATAGCACTGATTAATTGTATGCACTGATACGATAAAAATAAATGAGCCAGCAACGTCCTTTGAGTAACGAGCAGCAGTCACTCTGCGACCGGTCGGGCGGCGACTACTTGACAATCTGCCTCTATTTCACCATCGTGGAACACAAAACAGTTTTTGCCAAAATGATTCATTTCCCAAACATATCATTTGACCAAACAGTTTTTTTCCAAAACTGTAAATATCCCAGGATTTAATATTATATGACTATCGTGTAGAACCTTATAGGTTAGGTTAGGTTAGTTTAGTTTTATGAAAGTCCTGACGAAGGGTTTCATATAAGCTGCGCAATGTACTAAAATCTCACCTGTCACCTGTCATGGTCAGAATAGTGAAATAGGGGGCTGAAGTTTGTAACAAAGTCAGCGTCTGTCGTTTATCGATAATGTCCTCGGAAAATGTTTATTTTTTTCGGGATAGCTAGTATCGAACTATAAACTAGGTGTATCAGTGAAAATGTTCACGTCGATTGGTTGATGCGTTGTAATGTTAAAATGGAACAAGCAAACACTTTCGCCATTTACCCTTTGACCGCTATTCCATACGTGTAAAACTCGTATATCGTTTTTATTGATTTTCTCGAAAACTACATTTTTTGGAATAAAACGTATTCTATTTTATTAATCCAGTATGCGGACTACTTATGTGTCAAATCTCATATACATTCAGCAGTTTATGCATAATTAAAAGACAAACATCTTCACAAAATATTATAATTACAATATTACCTAGTAGGATGGTTCACGATATATCAAAGTCAGCGCTTTCTCTCAGTAAAAGACACCAGGCGATTAATGTTTCGAGGAACCACCCTCATTTCAGCCTCGAATGATAGGTAATAATGTCATCGTCCAATCTGTACCTATTACACATTTCGAACGTACATAAATGGTCAAACAAAATGAGTAGCTTCCAGCTTTTTAATTTCTCAATCTTCATTGTCAAAACAATAAGGTCGCCGCATGATTCATTGCTTCAAAATGAACCACAAATCAGCCAAAATTACAAGGGTAACGTCACCAGGAGGAACAAAAAGGTAGTTTAGAAAAATATGGGTTACAGCCTCCACGTGGCGCCCTGGGTGGCCGCTCGACAGATGCTAAAATTCATAAAAAAATCACATTTCAATTACTCTCGGCCCTTAGAGCTCGATGTAGCGGCATTACACGCGTCATCTCATGAATTTTAATGAAATCCGGAATAAACAAGCAATCAGATGCCATTTTTATTCATATCAATAAACGTAACAAGCGCCGAGCGGCTTAAAAGTTTATTTTTACCGAGTTTCACATCGTTTTAATTAATAAAATGTTATCAAACTTTTGTTTTTAAACGTTAAGTTGTTGCCACCCAGCGTGCGGGTCGCATGTTCGTGTGTGGGTGCGGAATTAAATAATTAAGATAGAGGGGTTGGTTAGTGGCAAATTGCCGTTGTCGGTGCAATAATTTCCCAATAACCCGTCATTTGTGTCCGGACAGTGCAAACAAACAGCAATCAAATATCGCTGATGAATGAGGAGTCCCAGGACCACCGAGCTTGGCTACACCGTGTAATTAGTGGCCAAAATTTAATGTCTTTATAAAAAAAGCGTTTTGAAGTGGAGTAATTTTGGGAGGCAGCGGGAATTAGCTCTCTTACATTGTAGCTGCTTAAACTATGTGTATTTAAATAATTATATGCTAACACAGGATACATTTTGGCAGAGAGGGACGTGTAGGGACCAGGTTTGTTCCCTTTTCTACTCTAAATATTGTAATACTGCTTTCTTGGCAGGATCAGCGAACAGTTTTAATTAAACCGTTCGGAGACGACCATTTTTATTACAAACTAGTGGCCCGCCAGCGGCTTCGCCCCGCTGCAAATTTCTGACTTCCCCGGAAATCATTCGAACTTGTAAAAACCATGGACTTCAACGAACGTTTAAAAAAAAGAATTGGTAAAATTGCTCCAGGCGTTGTTGAGTTATGCGCTTACCAACACATTTTGCGTTTCATTTTTCTATAATACATACATACATACTATCACGCCTTCATACCTAGAGTGGGGTAGGCAGAACTACAGAAATACCAAGAACTACAAAAAGAGCTGTTGGTAAATATGTAACCACATTTTGCACAAACAGGCTAAGATGTTTACCAGTGCATTAGTGAAAGGTTGCAAGCCCATCGCCTAAAAGTACTAGAAGCCCTCATTCCCTTAGTCGCCTCTTACGACATCCACGGGAAGACATGGAATGGCACTATTCTAACCCGGCAACCGCACGGGCAATACACGGGGTTATATTATAGAAGATAGATAATAGATATTTGCATTTTCGGGACTAAAATCACAGCATTGTTATCTTCGCACAGCAAATTCCGTTGCCAACCCTGAGGACTAAGATGGAATGCCTCTATGCTAGTAATTTCACCGGTTGCCTTATCCCCACACCGGAACACAAAAATGCGAACCTGCTACTGGCTGTAGGATAAGGGAGATATGGTGTTAGCGATCGAACGGACCCTGCATAAGGGTCACCACCACCACTAAATGTCTTGCAAACAGATGTCAGATTTTTACTCGACCGTGCTGTGTGGTCATCTTGTCTTCCAAACAAGTCTATTGAATAAGTCAAGCTACTTTATCATCGACAATAAGATAACATGTTTGAAGACCAAGTGGAATAGATAAGCGCTCTGATTATGATCGCTCGTTCAATATCAATATCGTTATCGTATCTTGCCACTAGGTGGCTCGAATAGGCTTAGCTTGAAGAGATTGTCTCGAATACCAATGGCGCCAACATATGAATACCTATAGATACAGTACAGTCACTAGCAAAAACTTTTTTTTATGTTAAGGAGACACGAGCACTCAGGCCACCTGATGGTAAGTGGAATCTGAGACCCATAGATATTTGAATTCTCAAGACTATAATCCTAAGACCCCAAATGCGTTGCCTACCCAAAGGACTAAGATGGAATGCCTCTATGCTAGTAATTTCACCGGTTGTCTTATCCCCACACCGGAACACAACAATGCGAACACTGTTGCTTGGCGGGTGGTTAATGGATAAGATGGTGGTAGCGATCCGAACGGACCCTGCACAGGGTCCTACCACCACTACAACATATCTGGTAGATAAGTATGCAACATTAGGCTCAAGAATATGTGCCACGTCTTCTCTACTAGACGCGTAAAGACTGACTGTACTTTTATTTACATGGTAAAAGCTCTTAAGGTCTGTTCTACTCGCTTAAACCATATTGCTTTTAACATGTGATCGTATTGTTTTTAACTCGGCCGCTATTACAGTCGTAGGAAGGCAGGACAGTAATTCTATGCGAACGTAGTCGTGGGCGTTCTCTAGTTTTCGGTACGGTTTCATTTGCTGACCATTGTATTATAAACCCCGGGACTCAATGCACCTCATTTACATCTAGGTCAAGATATGGTGGTTATTTGTAACCAGCCAGAGCGAACAGACCTACTATTATGTAATTTTACTGTTTTAGGGTCCCGTAGTCTAACTAGGAACCATTATAGTTTCGCCATGTCCGTCCGTCCGTCCGCAGCTTAGCTCAGTGACTCTTAGTAGTAAAAGCTTTAATTTGGCATGAATATACATATTAGTCACGCCAACAAAGTGGTTAAATAAAACCTTGATAAAAATAATTTAATTATCTACTTCTATACGTAACGTGGTTGGGGATGTATTTTTTCTCGTCTACCCCATAGTATAGGGTGTCGTTGGATAGGTCTTTTAAAAATAATGCGGGTTTGTGAAAACAACTTTTCGATCAAGGGATCAGTTTATGAAATATTAAGCTTTAAGGCCGCCCGCCCCCCCTACAGCCAAAACAACAAATACTACATAATCTGAAAAAATCTTAAATGAAAACGCATATAACGAATTTAAAAGAAAAACTATCACGACTAAGAAGACATCATTGGTTCTAGAGATACAGGCGGTTACAGTGTTAATACCTACTAAAATCATCTAAGACAGCACCAAATGACTTTGAAAAGAAAAATGCTCTTGCCCGGTTTTTTTGATGATTACTATTGCTCGTGACTAAACACAGCGGTTACTTGGATAGAACACGGAACCATGCAATCACGAGTTGACACCAAACCATTACGCCGCCGATTCTCCAGATTCAACGTTTTTCTTGCTGGCCTAGCTGATCGTAACTGCGTTAAAAACAGCGGGAACGATAAGAAAGTACCCACTTACGTACTCAATCTTGATAAAGTCAAACACGGAACACTCTCGTCAGTCGTAATACACTTGAATTGAGAATCGTGTAGTGTTTTGTTTATTTCAAACAATTATATTAAGTGTTGACATAAACTTTAAAACAAGTTTTTCCCAACTGTTACCATGGGTAACTCTACCTGCGAATAAAAACTCCATGCACCTAGGTACCACTACAATAAATTGTTGGAAAGGAAATTTGGATTCCCATAAATAGTTAATGGGTGAATCAACTTTTAAGGTACTCCCCAATTTTCGACATGTCTCACTATGTCACCTTAATTTGGTAGAATGCTTTTTTTTTTGATGTGGTCAATATATTGAATAAATCAGACAATTAAACTTACTTTCTAGCTGACAATTTTAAAAATTCTTCTATGATTTACACAAATAAATCAGGTAACGCAGGGGACGACGTTGTCCCCGGGTTTTGTATGAAAAACGTGCATTTTCCACTGCGTTACCATGTTTTTACAAAATTATAGAATTGGTTTATGATTATGAATAGTGAAATCCGAAAATCTGATTATCTAATATTAACACGTGTAAACCATTATCAATCTCACATATTCTAGTAAGTTTTTATTAGCGTTTAGAAAAGGAGGACTTTAAAAGTTGATTCACCCTAATATTAGTAACAGGTGAAAAAAATGTTGTTGTTACCGGTGGTAACGTTCATTATATTACATTATCCGAAAGTTATTCATATTTTACTACGCCTGTTCAACATATGAAATTAATGAAATATATTCTTAAAACAATGTATTTTTTATTATTATTTTCAGTAAGAATGTAAGGTGTGTCCTCCTTTTAAAAACAATACAGTCGAACTTAGAAGTAACTATAACAATACTAAACTAAACAACTCTCACTTTAATACGCTATCGTCCAACCCCCAAACTTCCAACTTGCGGTCAAACTAGGTCAATCTTTCTACCCTGGGCCCGTTTTATAGTCGCCTTTATGGCGGTAGATACAGCATTAATCACTCTCGTAGGTACTACTTTTTGGCGAAGGTGAGATGAAATTAATAAATATATAGTCAGGATTGTAATCATATTTTATTCAAATTTACATAAATGGCATATCTTTTAGGTACAATTATCTCTTAGTTTTAGAAACTGCATTTGTAGGTACCTAATACAACAGTTGGTGCTTAGTATTTAATATCACGACGTTTATTATATTTATTTAAGTCAAATAAGGTAATCAGTTGTCAATTAAAACAAATGTACTTAATATTTCGAATTAACAACTAAAATAATAAGACGTACATACGTTAGTCAAAATAATAATCAAAAACATTTTACATCCTCTAGACACGTTTACTTAAATAACACAAATAATTATGAAAAATAATGTTTCTTAAATAATATTTTTATATGTATGTATACTTAAGGATTGATAAATACTTATAATTTTCTTGACATATTTTTTAAACTCTCAAAGCCATGACAAAAACATTAAACACAGACAACGCAATTTAAACCTTTGACTTTCATAATTAAGGTCCATTTTCATTTTTAGATCTATCTATCGTGACGGATGAACCGTCGTTAGCTGATTGCGGTGCGGATATCCGACAGTGGCTATTGCAGTGTTGATGAATCCGATGCTGGCTTGCGTGAGGTTAAGCAAGTATATGTTTATATTTATATATATTTATGTAAACTATTTCATTATTAACAAGGAATCTGCGTTAGGATAAGTAGAACTTAATTTCGGTAACTAACAGGAAGACGTTAATACTACTGGTTAATTTAATTATTAACTGGTTACGGTAACGAGCTGAATAATTGAGCATTTAGTTAATTAAATTATAGTTAAAACTTAACTCAGAACTAAGTGATAAATTAAATTATAACTTTAACTTCACTTAGATCTATTTAATGGAAGACCATTCGATTTTGCTGTAGGTAAGGCACGCAGAATTCATTGTTTAAATAAATAGCTGCCATTCATCGATATCTTTGATTAAACTTAATTTGTATTTCTCGTATATCTAAGCAAAATAAGCTTTATTACGAAATGCCTATAAATAAATGGCACGGCGATTTAAAATAGAAAGCCTAAAATTAGGATTATGTCAAGCAAATATCGAACAAAGTTCATCTACGTTACATGAAATACTGCCTCAGATGTCTTTCTTAAATTTACAAATTATAACTAATTTGTATAGTTCTATTTTACAACTAAGGAAGACTACAGCTTAAATTAAATACAGGCCATTATGTCCAGTTAACTAAGTACTAGGTTTGAAAATAATACGTACGGTCACCCATAATTTTATCGAATTTCGCTTCATAGATTGTATCGTTTTATCGTAAGCTATTTTCTGCTGAAACCATGATAATTTCAGGATATCTTACACATTAATTGCGTAGATTAGGTTAGACTTGTGACTCATCATCATCAGCATCATTATCAGCTGGAAGACGTCCACTGCTGGACAAAGGTCTTCCCCAAGGTTTTCCGCAACGACCGGGTCCTCTGTTGCTGTCATCCAGCGGTTTCCCGCGACCTTTATCAGATCGTCGGTCCACCTTGTGGAAGGCCTGCCAACACTTTGGCTTCCTCTAGAACCTTTTTGCTCCAACGGCCATCGGTTCTACGAGCAATGTGCCCGCCTACTACCACTTAAGGTTTGCAATTCGATGAGCTATGTCAGTTACATTCAGTCAGTTCTCCTGCGGATCTCCTCATTCCTGATTCGATCTCGCAAGGAGACACCCAGCATAGCTCTTACCATCGCCCTTTGAGTGAACTTGAGCCTGCTTATGAGGCCCATTGTAAGCGACTTGTGACTACAAAAAGAAACTCATGCGGCGCGAAATAATTTCCGATGAAAAGAAAGTTCTGCGTTACGTTCGCTGAAAGGTCGATAAAATAATGGATGCCCAATGGGTTCATTATTATTATATACTGGCCACGCAAGTAAATTGTCAAATCTACAAATTTATAATTTAACAGTTAAGACGATTCGGCTAAAAGGTACATATGTACAAGTAGTTAGCGCGTCACCACAGTCTATCCACTCGACCGAAACACTAGATAATTAAAACACTGTGAAAACCTCCCAAATTCCAAGCAGAGTAACAGATACCTTTAAATACTTAATTGCACAAAATTGGAATAGTGTACAAAAACGGGCTTAATGCTACAAGGACCTCTCTACCAGTCACCTTAAGATGAAGCAGAAATGAAATAGTAGGTACCCTATATGACTGCTGCTAACCCTGTCCCTTTCACTGTTCGGAACCTGCCAGGTTTCAGTATTTTACGACGGCCTCTGTATATTACCTTTTGTACATGTGTACTCATGATTCGGTTAAACTTTTCAATTAATACAAAATCACCGTTTACTATATAACTAATTTTAACCATACACACAGGTGAATATAATCTAGGAACTTCATTCTCCCTCACAGACGCTACTAAAAATATATCACAGTATCCAATATTATCTAATAAAGATGAAGTATGTCACCACGGTCTCCAGGGTTTGTCTTCTGGTGATTGCTTCCTCGTTACTAAGGCTAAAGGGGCAGAGTCGTCAGGGGGAGGGGAGCCCCACCCTGAGCTCGCCGGGGAGAAGCAACGGGGTTCAGAGGAAGCTGAGGAGACAGCGTCCCTGGGGGAAAGAGGGACCAGGGTTGGAACTGCTCCTAGCGCGTTGGCGCTGACTCCAGCAGGAAGCACCAGGGCGATGTCACCGTTGGACAGCCGCGTGGGCACCAGACGGACTCCTGAACCGGGACCAGCTGTGAACAAGACCGTTCTATCAGAATGCTAGTAGTTTCTCAATCTTGATCAATGCCTAATGGTCATTAATGGTACATAAATACATACTTACACACCTTCACGCCTGTCTCCCAATGGGATAGATAGAGACTATGGTACGCCAGGTGCACCGGTCTTAACATACAACTTTCGCTTCCTCTACATTCATCAATCTCCTCATGCATTTACGTCGAATTCGGGTGTTGGAGGGCTTTCGCTCGCCATACCCCTTTCGTAACTCTTCTATAATCCATACTTTCTAAATGTCCAAACGATCTTATCCCTTCTCGATCTTCGTCACTATCTTTTATCAATACACATTGTTCTCGGATCTTTGTATTACTTTGTAATTATACTAGTCTATCATAACATGACAGAACTAACATCAACCTACCTACCTGCTTAACGCGCCTTATACAGCCTTTTACGTAAACGTTATCGCCGGCGGAGCAGGAGTATAAAAGAAAACGTGTAGGGTGATAAGCAAGAAATCGCAAATACAAGGCTTGTACTTAGAAAACTATAGATGGCAAACCGAAACGCCGTTGCAGCAATTGAATCGAAAGCACTTGCATGATAAGATCACCATTTTAACCCACTCTACCCACTACAGAAAATAATGCCAATTGCTCACCAGAAATAAGGATAGTTGAATGTGGTATAGCAGCCGTAGCATCTTCAGGGTCTGATGGGGGCGTGGGTGCTCCCGCCGGCCTCGTACCGGGGGTCACACATCCTTCCAGGTGTTTCACCAGCCTCTTCCTGAGACCAGTCTCAAGGCCAGGGAACCGCGCGACTTCGGAGAGGCAGTGCCGGTAGCCCGCGCGGAAGCGGTCGGGGGAGGCTGCTCCCTCAGACCGCAGGCCTTCTAGATGCTTTACAGTCATCTCCAGAATGTCAGCCTTCTCCAATTTTGAATGTCTCGCCGGCTAGAACAAAATTATTTGATTAGTAGAGTAGTGGCGCAGTGAACAGACGACTTTGATTGGACTTAATTGTACTATATCTTTTTTTAGATATAGCATACTTATTGATATTTCTTATTTATTTTGTATATCTGTTTTTTTTATTTCATCTATTATTTAAATTTGCACCTATCAATTTATTTTTATTTCTCTTTTCACTTCTCTTCTTTGTAAGGTCGTCTGGATGAGATCGCTATTTCGCGATAAGACTGCCGCGTGTTGCCTCGCTTCATAACATTTTCTTTATATTGAATTTCCATGCTGTTATTGTATGTGGTGGTCAATAAAGAATATTTGTATTGTATTGTATTGTATTGATTTCATAAAACCATTGAATCATTATTTAATGAAGCAATAACTCTTTAAAGTGACACTTGTATAGTTAGTTAATCGCGTTTCTCAGTGCCATCTAATCTTCGATACTAACTACCGAATCACACCAATATGTAATAAGTTCTTGTAAATCTCGTAAGGCCACCCTATTAATAACCATCCTAAACTTACGTCTTTCTTCATAGCGTCCAGAATCAACGCCTTCAGCTCGTTCAAGCAGTTGTTGATACGAGCTCGTCTCCTCTTCTCCATGATGGGCTTGTTACTCTGCAACAAAGAAAATTGTTTGTTAGAAAGGTTTTGGAAACTATCCTAGAACAGGCAGAGATTTATTGTAATCGATGTTTTTCAATATATAACCACTAGAGGCACACCAAAGTCCTCAGAGGTTTAGTTAAGCTGTGCTTTGTCAGTCAGACACAGAAGAGCCTAAAGCAGCAGTTTTCGCGTAGATAGTGTGTGTCAGTACCAGTGAGCGGGTAAAATAGACAGTGAAATGATGTCTCCTTTACAGGTTCCCCTTGTTTGACAGATTTTCTTCGGATTCTAAATACATAAAAGAAGAAACTGACTGAGTGTGTGGCTGACTGACATATCAACGCACAGCCTAAACCGCTGGAAACTAATTCTACGCGTACGAAATCGCGGGCGTCCTCTACTAATTGTAGGTATACCTAACGCATAGCTTTTAGTATAAGTGACAATAAGCAGAAACGCATAGGCATTACGTATAAATTTCATTGGTCGAATAATCTTTATGCATAACATTTAGGGGTTGCATGTTCGTGAGGAGTAAACAATGAAATGCATTAACTTATTAAGCAGAACAATGTTTCATGAAAATTTTCAGCATTATAAATATTTTTTCGTGTTTATTCAAGTATGCAAGCAACCATGAAAGTAAGGCAAAAAGATGTTCGCGGCTTATAAAAATGTAGACCGAGCCCATCCGAGACGCTTCTACCCGACCCATGTTGCTCGCTCGCTTTGCTCGCTTCCACATTATGCGATAAGACTATTATGCTAAACGGAATTATTTGTTATGAATCTCGGGCTCATCAATATTTAAAAATCAACCAAGCGATTGGACATTTACCAATTATACTAAATATGTGTTTGTACGACGTTCGTCGAAACAATATTATACTAAATATGCTATGCCAAATTAAATACGTTTCGGACAATACAAAATATGCATAATTCGCGATAATTTTAGCCCAGATGGCCTGAGTCCAAGCCATAAAAAATTCGTCGTTAGTCTTCACATAATAGATGTTAAGCTACCAATCCAAATCACTTCCAATAGGTGCGAAAACTAGATACCTTGGTATTAAATGAACAATACAATTCAATGCACTTTGTTCGTATTTAATTTGCATTTTAATTTGCAAGCGTCGACACCCGAAGGTCGCCGGTGACCTCAGGGCTTACAATAAACCTAGTTATTATCTTGCCATTTCGTAAGAGTTTAAATATCCTGTTAAGTTCACAAATGACGGAAAAGGTTTTGATTGATTGAAAGGGTAATTAATATTGCAAAGATGGGACAATGATTGACACTGCTAGTTATATTGTGATAAGAAGAAACTACCGGTAGTAAAAACCATCGTACATGGATGTATTTTTAAGTTCATCATTTTGTTTACCAAATAAACCAGCTATCATAAACAAAACATGTTATAAAATACAGCTAAGAAATGTATTAATCTCATAACAAAAACCCTGAGGGAGATTGACATTTCAATCGAACAAATCATCCACGTAATCAGGTTTCGAACTGCGGTTATTTAGTTGACACCAAGTAAGGCGTGTGACAAAAAGCGCCGGCCGACATTACTCTGGTCAGGCCGGTGACACTCCGCGCTATTGCCTACTCAATGTGCGGCCTTTTATACAAGGCTAATCAGTTGAGTGTCACGCGCTCGTCTTGAAGCGCGCCGCCCGTACGCCGCTGCGAAAATAATTCGAGTTTTTGTTTAAATAAATGTACCTATGGCTCCTCGAAAAGCCGAAAGGTACTGTGTAGCATACGGGTGCTTCAATAATGACAGGAATGGCGATCTATCATTATTTACACTGCCAAAAGATATCGAAAGGTAAGATTATTATTAATATTATTTTATAAATTATAACTTCGATCGAGGTAGGTAGTTACGAGTAGCTGTACTTAATTACTGACACAATGATTACAGTTTTAAATCCTCGACACAAAAAGAGCGGAATAATATTATTTATTTTATTAACTACCTACCTCAGTTTCGCAGTTTTCGACTTATTCACATCAAAAATCTATTACCTACCTTACTTAAAGAGCGTTCCGCGTAAGTAGATCTCCCAGTAATAGTGACTACCTACTAAAGCAAGGTCAGCATATACTGGTTACCTACCTTCTTACTTGAGTAACGGAATAGGTAATAATAGTGCTCGAGTTTATAATTTTGTCGTGTTATACGAGTTGCATAGTCCAAGAGCCTGATGTAAGACTAGTTTTTAATTTGGTATATAAGTACTAACGTTTAAATTAGGTTTTTCTTTCTTTCTTTCTTTTCTTTTAGTTTCTGATTTTGAACATTTTTTTGATTTGTTAGCTCTGTTAGGGTATACCTACTCCCGAGGTTGACGGAAATTGAAGTCGGTTTATTTTTTGTTTAAGACTTGTAATTATTATAACAATATGTAGATGGATATTTTCGCTAAAACATGACCCTAGTAATGAGCTACCTATATAATATATAAGAAAAAGTTAAGAAGGTCCGCTTTGTGACTATTTTCAATAAATTTAAAATTATAATTAACTTTTGATAAAAAACTGTAATTTTTATTTTACCTTTTACTTAACTATAAATAAATAATAAATATCAAATATATGAAAAAGGAGTTAAAAAAATATGTAAAAATTAAACATTTGTAATTGTATCAATCAGTCACAGATACAAATAATTATAATGTAAAATTTATTATTAAGTATTGCAAGGACAAATGTATCTGCCATTAAAAATTGGCTCTCTCCTTGTATATTTTTAAGTGTAAGAAAGAGTAAATTTATGTCTCACATAAGCTTTACTTGTCGATTGTGAAACAGGCAATAAGACTAATAGGCTTTCCATCGCGGGTTGCAAATGTTGATTAAATGTTATTGATGAAACATAAATATTGTTATAAGATATTAATAATTATTGTTTTTAAATCAAAAATATATTAAACATTTTTTTGAAATTTCACCAATCCGGTTTTTTTTAACGTTTTTTCATGTACTAACGGTGTAATGTTAACATCTGTGGTGCATCAACACAATACAGGGGGCCTAATATGGCTGCGTTTGTCGCGTGACAACATGTGGATAAAACATCCTTCACTTTTTGACACGTGTATAAGTACGAGAGTGACGGAAGCTTTATCCATATTTTGTCTTGCAATAAACGCCACCATACTAAGCATGCAGGTATTTTGCGATTTTTGTGCTATCCCCTTTCTTATCTATCTGTATTCTATATACCTATTTCATCTTGTTATAGATTAACAAAATGTTTTAAGGTCTATATCGAAGCTATTATAGTATGTTAACAACAAATATTTAGTAATACAACTATTACAAATTGAACCTTCAAAGTCCTTAAAATAAATGATTGTTTATCGAAAACGTGCGTCAGCTCCTAGACTAACATTAACCTACCTATTTCAGTACGGGTAGCACAAGTTGTATTTTCTCGCTTGTCTCGCTTAGTGCGTCTCTAGTTACAAACTAGATTTATATATTTCATTTATTTATTCAATCAAACACACTAGCAGTTGCACAAACAAATACAAATATAAAAGATAGGTACAAAGAAAATAGTCCTGTTTGTGTACCAAATGCAACAGTATTAGCACAGTTAGGGATGAATAAAACTAAAACTACATAAGATAACTACAATTACCTAATAATAAGTTTAATGCAATTTGTTTTCTTACAACTGCCACGGAATAAGTATTAACGTATTAATTAGTACAAGTAACTGCCAGCCCTGCGGAGTGGGCGGAGTCAGTAAAGCTCATGGCGGGCGAAATAATACATACTCTCGCAGCGCAGATTTAAGCTGCATTTTGCCTCGTTAGGGGCGCCCCCACTATCGATCGCAGAAATGTAACCAAGGTTACTTCCGGCCGTGCACTTGTTTTATTATCGTTAACGCGTTCTGTTTAGGTTTAAATTCGCATGTTTGCTGTCACGGAGTGTCGCTTCTGTACTTGTACTATTACTTATTCTGTGCTCTGGTGTTACGTCAAGGTCAAGGTTGCGCCGTGATTGGCGCGCAGCGGCAATGGCGGCGGCACGAGCCGCCGTCACGCGTGCGCGACACCACGTGACCGCGATTAGGAACGCCACGCGCCTATAAGCCGTCTAAAACAAAAAGCCATAATGGAGTATGAGTTTTATACGCATACTGACTTTTTGATTTGGATGGCGGTGTGAAGTACGCTTTTTGTTTGACAGCTAAAGCAGATTTGTTTGTTATGTTTTTACGAGATCGAACATGACAAGGAGTATGGTTCTTATCTTACGCTTTTAACAATGCTTATGTATACTTTTACAGTAATTATAAGGGCATTTTCATTATAAAGTGTACCCTAGTTAAGGAAAGTTAAAAAACGTGAACTTTTGTCAGTTTTGTGACGAAATTAGCCATACATTTATATGGCTAATTTAGTCACAAAACTGACAAAAGTTAACGTTTCTTAATTTTCCTTAACTAGGGTACACTTTTTTTTAGAAATGCCCATAAAGAGGCGAAGTTTGTGAGGTTGTAGGAGGTAATCTCTGGAACTACTGAACCATATATATGAAATTTGGTATGGAGCTAGTTTGACTCCCGGGGAAGAACATTAGGTTACTTTTAATCCCGAAAAAAAATATGTTTCCCGATAGCGAGAAACGACTTACGCGGACGGAGTCGCGGGAAACCGCTAGTAAGGTATAAACGCAATTCTGCCATATGTCATCCCGATACAAATGTTTATCTCAAATAATAGAATAGGTTATGAATTCTATTACAGTAACAGATATTTTTGGAAATAAACTATTTTTGTATTCGTATTTTGTAGTTACCAGGATAGACTTCTTGGTAAAACTTCAAGTAGAATTAAAGTTTCATCGTAATGACTGACCGTTGGTTACATTATAAAATACCTACTAGAGCTTTTCACACCATTTCGCGGTAATTGTGCTTAAATTGGCCTCACAAAATTCGCTTCGACATCGACCGCACATTTTTTGTTTAATTTCTTATCTTAACGTTTTTGTTTATTTGCTTGGCTTTTTTATTGGGTTGAGTCATACGAGTAATTTAAGTGTTCATGTTTTTTTATCGCGATCATCTAACTATATACACGACAACTACTTCTGGGCCTCTATTCTATTGAGTTAAAACGATATTGCGTTCGACGTGTTTTAGCATCGTTTTAAACTCGGTCGTCACTACTGTCAAGTAGATACATAAGAGGTATCAAAACGTTAACAATAACGTTAAATACGTTATCTTTTTTCTTAGGCTTCCGTTTGAACTAGGAACCCTTATAGTTTCGCCATGTCCGTCCGTCCGTCCGTCCGTCCGCAGTCTAGCGCAGAAACTATTAGTACTAGAAAGCTGGAACATTTCGATTACGTGATCCGTTTTGAAATATTAAGCTTTAAAGCGCTAATTTTTGTTACAGTCAAGTGCCCCCCCCCCCCCCAACAGCTACAGCCAAAACTATACTAATTATCTGTTTTTTTTAAATAAAAGTGCATAATAATATAACTAATTTAAAAGGAAAACTATCACGACTAACACATCATTGGTTCTTGAGATACAGGCGATTAAAGTTTTTATACTACTAAAATCATCTAAGACGGCACCAATTGACTTTAAATACAAAATTAGTTATTACTTGTTGATTTTTACATAGAAAACATCCAAGACTCAGGAACAAATATTCGCGCTCATCACACAAATATCTGCCCTTACCGGGATTTGAACCCAGGACCGCTGGCTTCGGAGGCAGGGTCACTCCCAACTAGGCCACCGTGTCGTTTGTATGTCCGTATCAAAATACGGGAGTTCGTGATTTCAATATGTCGAAAAATCAAAGGTACTGAAATAATTTATTTTACTACTGTAAACGTCTTTATCCACAGTTACTATTCACGCTCAAAGTTGTATAATAGTGTCAACGCTTCGATTAACGTTAATTTTCTTTCTTCCGCGTTGGCAGCGCCCATTCTAACGCCAGTGCCAAATCGTAAAACCTGCCCGTTCCTTTCATCTTGACCCTTCCAGAGAAACGCTAAAAGTACTTACCGAAATAACGCGGCTGTTGCGTGAATCGCTAATTTAACACATTTTGCTGCCGCCAACTGGGTATTGTACGGAACGTTGTCACGCTAGGAGTGTTGCCGACGCAGAATATTTAAGCTCCCTGATGTAAAATAACTAATGTAAAGTATTATTTTACGGTATCGCATCTTCGGTAGAACAAGGGCACAATGTACAATGTTACTAAAGGGGACATTGTGCCCTTGTCCTACCAAAGGTGCGATATGTAGAGGACCAATTAGCACACAGGCAGGATGGTTAAGCTCCCCCCCCGATTGTGCTGCCACCTTGCCGTGGTGGGGAGGCTTGCGTGTCTCTATGATCCCCGTGGCTATACCGGACAGGGCTACCCATACCGGATAGGCTCGGGGTGAGGGGCCAGACTAAGAGCGGCACGTCCCTATCCCATTCCCACCTTCCCGATTTCCCATTCCTTCCCAGCTCCCATCCTTCCCCCCTTTTCCACCGAACCAGTGGCGGGATATCCACTTTCCAGGGCCAGCGCGGGCCCGGGGAACCAAATACTCCCCAAAAGAGCGCACATGAGGGGGGCGACGAGGGGGAGTTTGAAGGGACGGAGCTCGGGTTGGTGTCCCCGTATCCCGTTCCCGGAAAGCGACCCTGGTTCGCCCAGACGTGAGTCTCGGGTCTAGTGACCTCTGTTTTCAGAGGACATTTTAGACCTGAGACAGGTGTAGTGTGGGTGTTTGAAGGAACGTGGACTTACCCCGGTCACTGCGACTGGGGGGAATAGCCTGCCGGAAAACACCCTACACTCCATGCAGGCTGTGAAGGGAAGGCGAACCCAGCTTTTGCTGATCGCCTGAACTTCATGGGGAGCCACGTGGGTGAAGGGCCCACATTGCACGGCTCCCCCAGCTTGGGGAGATCGCTGTGTGCGTACGCAGTCGTCTCCTCCTTTGGCGGTGTGCTCTTCGGAGCGGGCTGGGAGGCGCCCAGCGGGCAATGCTTTGGCGGTACCGCGGCGTCTCCGTTAACCAGCCAGGAGGGTTACGCCGGAGTGGTTTTAAACGGTAGTTCGCTTAGGTGAGAGTCCGTTATACCCCCCATTGCACGGTCATCCTTAGGCCATCGGGGGGATGCGTAAATGCATTTCCACTTCGTCATCAAAAAAAAAAAAAAAAAAAAAAGGATGGTTAAGCTCTCGGGCCGCTGAACATTAGCATTCTCGAGATTCCCTACCCACACCCAAATAATGCGGTCACGGCTGATAAAATGGTAGGTAGTCGCCATCCAAATGGACCCCTGCACTAGGTCTTAAATCCGGTGAACAGAAGACTATCTGGTCATAACATCATGCGAGCGGTAGAAATAGAAAATGAATCGCAAGCGAAAACGTCACAACGTTGCTAAAATATAGTGTCTTCTTGAACCTTGACATAGGTGGGATTACCGATAGTCTCGTGACGCTATAAAATAACAATTTACCGTTATATTTAAATTTTCGAACGTTTTCGAGTATTCTATTTTCAAAAAATCGACATCCTGCAGCGCGCTGTTGTATAAATTCTATACTCCGGCTACCATGACGGATTATTCGTCATTGAACCTGTGGCGCGGATATCTGTCAACGGAGTTTAAATGTCATTCAGTGCCAACGACTCGCCTAGCAAGTTCAAAATACATACAAATTCTTGCTGGTGACAGCGAATGAGCTGGTGCTATTCCGACAAAGCTAATGTAAATTAGCTAACGACATGGCGCCGGGCGGGCGTACGTAGTTAAACGCGGAGATGCTCTCATTGTTTTCGACGCAGTTGCAATTCGCAACGGTCTTTATACTCTACAGGAGGAACACACGCACCGACGAATCTATGTTTCTTATCGCTATTCTCTCCCTGACTACCGTTCGTATTCAACGAGAGAGATGTCGTTGTTGATTAAAATTGGCCGCCATGTGTAATGTAAATGCTTCGTCACATTTCTAGCATTAGATAACTTGTTTTGATAGACAGAGTTTAGGTACAGACAGGCGTTTTACATAAAGTTATTCACGTCAACTTAACAGCACTTGAAAGAGAACTCAAGCTCGAATACTATTTCTAATACGTTTCTAAAATGATTGAGTAGGGCCAACTCTCTATCTAAGATCTAACTCGTAATATAACAAACGTTTCCCACCCACTAGCAACCACGCTTGGTCACACCAAGCGGACGTTAATTTTCATACAATGCGCCAGTAAATGGGGGGGTGTCGAGGAGGTAAAGGGGGGACTGGTCCTTCCGGCACGCGAACTTCCGGTAGTTCGTTTTAATTTAGATACAATACACGGGAAAAATTGTACCTCTATTAGTTTTTATTTACAATCCAGGCAGTTTGTACTTAGTAAAGATTACAAAATCCACGTGATTCGTCGATCAAAACTAACCACAGATTCAAAAGATCACTAAGATAGCTACAGATTTTGAATTTCCCGCAAGTATGGTCAGGTTCTTAAGGAAAAACAAACGAACTTCAGAAACTAGAAAGAGAAATTGGGTTAAAATTATCCTCACTATCATATTTGATACTTATCATACGTTGATAAACACCTAGAATCTATATTTAGCTTAAGCGATTACGTTGTTGCCTGCGCGGCGATATGAAATACTTAATTAAAGCGATTGCCGTCACAGGCGTCACCGCGCATAATCCCAGCGCCTCCACCATAATTATAAAATAATGTTAACGTGACATTGTACACTAAAAACTTGCTAAAATTACTATTCAGAACTAGTGTTCAGTTGATATTTAATATAGTCTATTCGCTTAGATAGTGTCGCTTCACCCGCTGAACTTGTGGTTATTGTAATAAAATACGAATTTAATTCAATTTAAGCTGCCAAATTCAATTGCGGGTACGCCGCTCGCATTCTTTTTTTACGCGGCGGCATCCTTCGACAAGAGGCGGCAATACAAAGGCGACGACATTATCTATGCGAATATTATACATACAAAACACGAATGCCTTTAACAAGATAATTCAATTTGGTACCTATTTAAAAGGCTCAGCCCCACTATACACAGAGAAAATAGAAAAGTCGACGTCAATTTATTTATGTTTTCCTTAATGTTTTCTCTTGTTCTTTACAACTTTAACGACAGATAATCTTGCACTTAATACAAACTAGTCATTTATTTTGAATGCTCTTAAATTAGCTATAGCATTTGCGATATCAATTCTGACAGTCACAACAAAACATAATCACTTAAATTTTAATCGTATACATAATAAACACCCACCTATATTTAGCTTCAGCGATTAAGCCCATGCGTACGCGGCGACATGAAACGCTTAATTAAGGCGATTGCCGACACAGCGTATCCCAGCGCCTCCACTTAAGGTCCGCGCACACCGCCCACGGCCAAGAAATACGACACGTGAGCGGTGAGAGAATAGATATGATTCGATTTGGCATCAATATTGTGACGTCATTCTCGGCCTGGTAATGGTCGTCTTTATCGCAGTGATATATGTAAGTGGATAAAGCATCCGTTACTCTTGTATTTAGGTACATATTGTAGCAAGACAAGAGAACGTTATCAAATAATCATTTATATATTTTGACAGTTTTAGAAAATCGCGTTTAGCGTCTAGGGCCTGGGTCTAAGAGTGACACCCCTAGATGGTAGTGATGGCAACAAACAAAGGCTCGTACAGGTTTTTAACTTGCCCATGGAGATGATTAAGCGATTTCAATGCATTTAATTGTTTTCTGCCGTTGTGGCCGCCTCGCAAAGTTCCTGAATCTGGAATCTGGTGACTTTGCTGTGTTCATGGCGCAGTTTTTATGTTACCTGTCAAGTGTTACCTGTCACCTATCATTGTGAAGATAGCAAAAGAGGGGGCAGGCAACAATTTCCGTGGATGTGACTTATCCGTGCGACTGATATAAAATATGTGCATGTGATTTTCTAAACGCAAGACGTACAGTAGAGTTGTTAAATATATGTACACTTTGCACCTTATTTTAAATGGGATAAGGTGCAGAACTGTATACATATCTGAGAACTCAACTGTACTGTGATAAATGTCACGGAGCACAAGGCGGCGCATTGCCAGCACAACTATAATTTAGAACAAATTACAACCACGCGTCTACGTACTTGAACTGTCCCATCCTAACACACACAAATTAAATGCGAGATGCATTGCAAAATGAATCAGGGGGCCAATTATGGCTACTTTTATGAAAGCTTTTAGAGTTTTATCACCAGATTGTCCACAAATGATCACTATTGACGTATGCTAACATGGTGGTATTCAGTTCAAATGCTTTAAACGTCTTTAAACGTTGTCAACCATGTTAAGGTTTTTGATAAAATATGTAGATGATTTTGATAAAATTGTACACAAGTATCCAATCCATAAAGGTGTCAAGCATATCAGGCTCAGCTGCTGCAACTCTAATTTTTCTACGTAGTTTTGAATAACATGGTTTTTTAGGGTTCCGTAGCCAAATGGCAAAAAACGGAACCCTTATAGATTCGTCATGTCTGTCTGTCTGTCCGTCCGTATGTCACAGTCACTTTTTTCCGAAACTATAAGAACTACACTGTTGAAACTTGGTAAGTAGATGTATTCTGTGAACCGCATTAAGATTTTAACACAAAAATAGAAAAAAAAACATAAATTTTGGGGATTCCCCATACTTAGAACTGAAACTCAATTTTTTTTTTATTAAACCTATACGTGTGGGGTATCTATGGATAGGTCTTTAAAAATGATATTGAGGTTACTAACATCATTTTTTTCTAAACTGAATAGTTTGCGCGAAAGACACTTCCAAAGTGTTGAAATGTGTGTGTCCCCCCTTGTTGCTGCTACGGAACCCTTCATGGGCGAGTCCGACTCGCACTTGGCCGCTTTTTGTAACAATTAAACACATATGCCAACATCAATACATTGTAAGTCATTTGAACCCCCCATTCGTGTCGCGGGCAACGAATGTAGTGAGCAGTGTACGAGTATGTCTCCTCGCGACGATGCTCCCAGTTCGCTCGCTACAAACAAGGTTGTATGTCTCGTTTCTAGCGTTTTCAAAATTTAACTCTACGACACTTGTTTCAAGGCTCAATATTGTAAACGCTAAACGAGACATAAAGCTTTGAGGTAGCAAGATAAAGAGTCGGCACGTGGCGCTAATTTGCTACATATATGGATATATGTATGTATACACAAAGTATGTGACATAGGCATACACACATGTTTAACTCGGCAGAGCGGCCGTGTTGAGTTTCAATTATCTGTATATTTTTGTTATCACAGTGCGTTATTGAATGAAACCTTCTCAAATGGATTGATCTCCTTCACAACAACCTAAATTTCGCGAGTTTTTTTTTTTATAAATTACATTGGACAATCTCACACAAATTGACCTAGTCCCAAACTAAGCTCTAGGCTTGTACTATGAGGACTATACAACGATAAACATACATGCTTAAATACATAGAAAACATCCAAGACTTAAAAACAAATATTCGCGCTCATCACACAAATATCTGCCCTTACCGGGATGTGAACCCAGGACCGCTGGCTTCGGAGGCAGGGTCACTTGGTCACTCCCAACTAGGCCACCGTGTTGTCGATATTACTGTCGATACTAATCTTCAAATTCTCATTAGGTAATAATTGGTTTTTAAAGCCAAGACTTCACTGGATCACATACATTAAATTGTTGCCACTACAGAACCATGGTGCAGTTTCACTACATGTCACTACATAGTATAAAACAAAGTCGCTCGCCGCTGTCTGTCCCTATGTATGCTTAGATCTTGAAAACTACGCAACGGATTTTGATGCGGTTTTTTTTAGTACATAGAGTAATTCAAGAGGAAGGTTTATTTATATAATACTTTAACCCAGAGCGAAGCGAGGGCGGGTCGCTAGTATAGTATAAAACAAAGTCGCTTTTTCTGTCCCTATATCCCTATCTATGCTTAAATCTTTAAAACTACGCAACAGATTTTGATGTGGTTTTTTTTAATAGATAGAGTGATTGAAGAGGAAGGTTTATATGTATAATACTTTAATCCGGAGCGAATCCGGGTCGCTATAAAGTATAACATAGCAAAAGAAGTACATGGAGATTCCATTTGGAACTACAATATTCATAGGCAAAGCCAAAAGCAACAGCTTTAATTAAATTTTATGACAGCTGCCTCATTTATTCCAATTTTACAAGTTTTTTATTGAATTGCAATGTTTATATGTATGTATATTCGGGTCAAATCTTGCAACAAAGATTTGAACCACTTCCCGAGGACCGGTTGAGCTGAAATTTCACTACCTGATACTTGAGCTAGTCTGATGAAGGAGTCGGAAGGTGGTCACAGGATCTCCGCTATACTTAACGTAGATCCATCGTGTTTGGAGTTTGGACTCTATAGGTTGGTCGTGATAAGCAATAAATGACTTTGCAAAAAAAGTTAACTCGGCAACAAAGGATTGTCCAAAAAGTTGAATCTTTGATAGATTTTTTAATGGTGTAATTATAATTTTGCTTACGTGTTTTGAGCTATGTCCCAGTATCGTTCATGCTCACAAACCTAATACCTATGCACCTGTATTCCGTAACCGCAACACGTGTACTAATTGTCTCAATCAGGAAAATGAGCCGCAAGCGCTATCTAACACACGTGATTAAAAAACGAGCGTGTCGTACTTCGCACATTTAGTGTTAAGAATATCAAATTGTTAGTAAATTATACGTAATAATAAACATTATCAAAAAAAAAAAGTTCATAGGTCAATGGCAAGTTAAATAATTCTTTGAAACTAAATTTCGTAGAAAAACCTGTTTTTGGTGGCTTCTGATTCCTTTGTTTTCCAATTTTATTTAAAACAAGAATTCTACTCAACGAGTTTTAAACAACGATACTCCACTGCATGGGGTAGCTCAAAACTGATTTTTCGCGCCCCCTTTATCTATCTATAGGAGCCATTTTTTTTAATATTTGTGTGGCTTTGGGTCATCAAGATGCTTAAGCTGTCAAATTTGAAGACTGTAAATTTAACCGTTTGGCTGTAAAACCTGTATGACAGACGATGGACGGAGAGACGAACACGTGAGTGTCAGCAAATAATACTTACTAACTAGCATTATCAAACCAGCTGTTAATGGAACGTGACAATTAAAAGTCACCGCACAACACACAATCATTAACACGTTTGCGTTTGAAAAATTAATGAACAATGAACTAACATCGCTTGTGTATAAACAAAAAGATTGTGAAATAATAATGCGTAGGCTAAGATTCTCTTCGTAGTTTTTGTTGTTTGTTTCAGGTTTCAATTTTTGCAACTGAAACGCAGAAACATTGGTTAAGATGATTGGAAAATGAGTTTAAGGGGTTATTAAGAGTTAAACGATCCAATTTTCACCCAAAAACTGCTGTCTGATGTCAAGACTAAAGAAAACGAGTCACTTAGTACAGGATTTCCACAAAAAGTGTCCCGTTTTCATTGCTTCAGTGTACATAGATGGTACTTAGTGTCTAGTCAAGATCCGTAACGCTAAGTTAGCGAATTGAGAAAATCGACAACATGTATAGATTGACAACATATCGCGTTAGCCGCTTTATGTCAACTCCATACAATTCAAGTTGATAGAAAACCGAAACGAGCAGCACTTGCATGTTGTAATTATTAGACCTTATTGTAATTCTACTACATATCACCATTTCAAAATTTTTTTTTTACTTAGCTATAAGCTTCATTACTATCATTGTATTTTCGCTTTCAAAGCTATACGAGTACTAGATTACCACCACGGACGTTGAAAAGTCTAGACAAAATTCAAATTTCAGGATTGTTCTCGTCAAAGAACCCTCACATCTAAGACCTTGATCCACTACTTTACCACGGCTACGGTGCCAATCATTTGCATGGTTTCCTTATCTTTAGCACCTAAGAGAGACGCATTAAACTTTATCCTTAAAATTCACTTCAAACGGGTGTAAAACAATAAAAGTGCGATCGCTTCCTGATATCACAGGGATTATCGGAAATTCTCTAAATAAATTGAGATTGCCACCAACGTTGAAGAGTCCAGACTAAATTCCAATTTGGGGATTCTTCTCGTCTAAGATTCCTCGCATCTAAGACCAATTGGTATGTTACATCCCCGTCTAGACGTTGATACGCTGTCTCACACGCTTTATTTCCACGCCAACGTGACTTTACGTAATGGTGAGACGCGAACAGATCCGAGGCGCCGCGCGTGACGCACGACGATCCCACTCGCATGACACACTTCCCAGCCATTGATACATATATAGCACAGGCGCCATTTTCTGATGCACGTGAGATCAATACAGCACCGCAAAAAACAGTTTTATAATGCAACAAACATGCTGCAATTTGAAGGCGAATTTGTCCAAGGTCATGTCATATTCGCAGATACAAATCAGCAACAAAGATAAGCAAGTGTTAGACAATGGTATTATCTTATCCCGCAATGATCAATAGGTAACTACAGGCGTTTAGGCCAGAAAAGCCTTATGAGCCAATGATATCCTAATATGATTAAATGTGAAAGAAACTCTGTCTGTCTGTTTGTTACGCTTCCACGGATAAACCGCTGAACGGATTGAGATTAAATTTTGATATGGAGATACGAGAGAGATGTGAGTGCCGAAGAAGGTCATGGTACTTTTCATCCCGAAAAATTAGAAGATCCTGTGGGTATAGCGATAGAGAAACATCTAGTATTTTATATTGTTGTAGAAAGGCCGTAAACTGTAATCTTTTACAAGTAATAATTCCAAGATACGGCAGCACTTTCCAAGAGAAGGCCATTGAAGAAGGAGTGCCGCGAGATACTCGAACTTAAATCTGTTTTGTTTTAAACAATAGGTATTCTTCTAATTTTCATAATGGTATACGCATGTCCACACACTACATTTAAGTGAAACTAAAACTGCAATATATTAGGTTGTCTGTCTGAAAAGTCATTGGCGCTCGCGGTCGCGCCGCGCCAGACGCCGTTGCTGTCTATTTTCCAAACCTGGCACGCGCCCAGTCCGCATACATAATCCCTATTCATTAGCTAGGAGCAGGTATAAAAGACCTATCTCACACAAACCACGGGAATTAGACTCTTACGCGCCGTATATAAAGCATAGGGAACTTCCTGGCGTCTAGTGACAAATGCTGGGTGTTAAAATTGGTATGTGTGGTTACACAGCGCAATTGATTTTTCACTCAACGTATATCTTGCATTCAGCAACATAAAGTCTGTCACTAATTTCTAAGAATACAACAGGAATGGTGCAGTTATTGTAATTAATGTACCACGTTACCACGGCTTCGGTACCAATCTTTTGCATGGTTTCCTTATCTTTAGCATCTAAGAGCGACACATTAAACTTTATCCTTAAAATTCGGGTGAGAATAAAACAATAAAAGTGCGATCGCTATCTGATATCACAGCGCTTCTCGGAAAATCTCTAAATAAATTGAGGTGACGTTGGCGCCGGGGTCCGCACGTTGGCACGGCGAGGACTACTGTATTAGAGTTGGCACGGGCTGTAAAACTTCACGGGCTTAAGTTCCAATATATTAGTTGGTTTACGACGCCGCTAGAAGCCCCGAAAGACCCACTTGGCCTAGCTCTACTAAATCACCCACTATAACGAAAAATATACCTTAGTACTTAAAATATAAATGTTTAGTCGGTTTCTGTATTTTTCATTCTGAATAAAGAATCAATCCAGAATGAGTATCAATTACAGGATGCCTAAGTATATAGTACGCGCAGGCTGGGGATTCTACGCGGTAAGCTTATATAATGTCATTTACAATAATGGCGACTGTGACATAAACGATTCTAAAACACGTCAAACGCGATTTTGTTATAACGCAGTAGAATAGAGGCCCAGGATTCGTTTCTCATAGCTTTAATCAGTCTTCTTCTTCTTTCTTTGCCCCCGCGGCGACTTGAACAGCTACTACCGCGGGGATATGGCGTTTCCACGTGAAGTGATTTCGCCAGTGTCAAGTAAGTATATATAATTATAAATCAATATAGCAATAAAACACAATCCAATCTTCTCTAGGAAGATTGGGGGCAACGTTGTACGGTGATTTGTAGGTCAGAGGTCAAGATAGTTTTAACCTCTGCACCACTGCGAGTCCACTTGAAACGAGAAGAAAGATGCCAGATACACGAAATAAGTCCAAGTCTTCAATCACTGTGCGACACAAAGGCATAAAAAGTACAAATCACTATCAGAAAAGAACTTTGAACACCTAATTACCCAAAAATTAAAGTCTAAAACAAATCACACGTCCGCCATCTTTTAACGTTGCAAATGGCCCACCTTTAATCAGTCACTGTTAAACGATGTATAAAACCGAACGAACATGTCACGTCAAAACATTACACCCAACCTTCTTTTCATCGCATCCCAGTAAGACTAGCACCACTACACTAACTTGTTAATCGTTGCGTTACAAACGAGTACGGAGTAGCGATTTATGTCAACCCCCAGACGTATTTAATCTGCACAGACGTTACTCGTAAATTTCCGCGCGTTTTCCGTGCGGTGCGCTCGCGCCGCGTCGCGTGCCAAGGCGTGGGAGCGCGCTTCCGCCACGCGCCGCGTGTGCCACGTGCGGCGATGGATGTGGCACGTCCTTGCACATTGCACAACGCAGACACAAAGACAAAGGTTATATTAGCCAACACTATTGTTTTGCTAGTCTAGAGAATATAGCTTTATTTTCCCTAAAAGGCCGGCAACCGACCGACAGGCATTTTTAGGGTTCCGTACCCAAATAATAAAAACGGGACCCTATTACTAAGACTCCGCCGTCTTTACCTCACCTGCGTGTCACCAGGCTTTATCTCATGAACCGCGATACCTAGACAGTTGAATTTTTCCCAGATTATGTATTTCTGTTGCCGCTATTAAATTAAAATAAAATTAATATTTAAGGGGGGCTCCCATACAACAAACGCGATTTACAGCCGTTTTTTTGCTCGTTTTTAATACAGACACCGGGACAGGTGAAACTAAAAAAAGTGTCTAATGTTATATAGATAATTGAACGGGGAACCCTTCGTGCGCGAGTCCGACTCGCACTTGGCCGGTTTTGACTTATCGGTGTTAACCCTTAATAGGGCCCGTGATGTTATATTTGAGTAAAATACAATTGAAATTGCATCATAAAACGTAGGTAGTAAAGTTTAATCTCAGCTTATTGTAATGTGGTAAATAAATGGCCTCTGCCCTATTAAGGTTAATGGGCGGTGGTGATTACTACCCATTACTATTCGCTTTTACATTCGTTTTATTTGACTATTTTTAATCGCATGTTCTCCTTAAATATGTCACGCTATAGCTAGCTAGCTCTATGGATGATCCATTCCCCCTCCCATGAAGTAGCGAAAAGTTATTTAGCATTACAGCTTAAGATTATCGACCACCTTCATAGATGGCACCTTTTTAACGTCGATCTTAATATTCCTAGCGATATCTGGTTAATTTCGTAGCTGAATGTAGGCGGAGCGTGGGTGCCCGCCGCCGCGATAATCTCGGCGATGTTTATCGCTGATGATGGATCACCTACACGTAATAGCTTCCTACCAATACACGCCCATGTAATTATCGCGATTACTCATTACCTTCAGTAATCGTCATAATATGACAGTGATCAGAGTCTTGGTCAGCTTTTAATTTGGCTTTGATGGGTCTGAAGGGTAATTAAGGTAGTCGAAAAGCGGTGAACGCTTTTGTTACCCTTTCATCTTGAGAATGGAATGCTAGTAACAGCACAGGATGTGACAGGATAATAAGGTATCACCTCAGTCAATTTTATATAGATTCTATAGTTGTTTCCCATGACTATGTCCACGTAGAAGTTGTTTATCGCTATTCTCTCAGGAACCATCCAATTTTTCGCGATAAAAAGTACCCTATGTCCTTTTTTGGGACTTAAACTATCTCCATGCCTTTTTTTTGTAAAAAGTTTCAGCGGTTAAACATACAGACAGAGCTACTTTCACATGTATACTATTAGTTACGGTTTGAAAGTTCTAGTATTTTATGGTTGTGAATTATTGGAAGTTAAGATCAACTTCTTAGCTTGCAGCTAGTTCCTAGACAAGGTAATATTACTGTAGGTCTTTTTGTTAAACCGCCAGCTGACAATTGGTTTTTTCATGAAAGTAGGAAGCTAATAAGCAATTTATAGAAGGCGATCACCAGACCCGTGGACTCGCAACACCGGAAAAATTACAAGTTCGTTACTGGCTAGCTTAGTTAGTTCATTTTAAATCCGAAAAACACGTCAGAATTATTATTACGGAGATGAGTTAGACCTACCACCACGCAGCAGTGGTAATAGATAGATGGGTCAGAGCTACTTTACTACTCAACTTAACTTTTTTAGTTCATGGCACTCTGTGCAGGGTAAGTCCTGATCGCTTCCACCATCTTATCAGCATTGGTATTGTTGGATACGACAATGATCCATCTTAGTCCTAAAGGATGGCAACGTTTTGGAGGTCTTACGGCCGTATTAATCAACTCGTCTCAGTTTAAATGCCCAAAGTAAACGTCAAGCCATAGAAAACTGACTAATTGGGTGACATATCAACGCACAGCCTAGACCGCTGGACCTGGAGATATGAAATTTTGCACATAGCTTACTAGCTTCCGCCCGCGACTTCGTACGCGTATAAATCAGTTCCCGAGGGAATAGCGGTATAAAAGGTAGCATATGTGTTAATCCAAGGTATAAGCTGTTTTCATTCCCAATTTTACCTAAAACCGTCCAGTAGTTTTGCGTGAAAGAGTAACAAACATCCTTAATTACAAACTTTCGCGTTTATAATATTAGTAGGATACAGTGTAGGCATCCACTAAGTATTTTAGGAAATTCCACCCCTAAGGGGGTAAAATAGGGGTTCAAAGTCTGTACGAAAGTCCGTCAGTTATGAAGTTAGGATCTTAAAATTTTGGGTTTAGGCTGGACATAGAAAAATAATTTATAAGTGTCTCAGTGATTTTGATGATTCCACCCCCCATAGGGTAGAAAAGGGGGATGTAGTTGTGGGAGTAATTAAATCGTGTAGAGACTTGAAAGACACGACTTGATAGGGACTTGGTAGGTTCCTTAGAGGTCTAGGGATGGATTTAACACTGTTTTTCTGAAACTCATTTCATAGAAAACTAATTTCTGCTTATCTTTCATAGAAAGATAATTTCTTGCAGCAGAAATTATCTTTCTATGAAATGAGTTTCTGTTATACAACGGGACACCCTAGGGATGCACTAAAAAGGATTTTTGGAAATGAATCCCCTAAGTAGTGGGGAAATTAACCCGCGCGTACGAAGTCGCGGGCGGCCGCTAGTTACACATAACGCTATGAAATTGATCTCAGACGGTATCGATAGCTATACAACGGCCGGCCTACAACCCTGCGCCTGCGCGGACGAGGTGGGCGCGTTCTCACGACAATTAGACCTGCGCCCACGCTCTGACTCAACCGGCGGCTGCGAGCCCACTGTGCATCGAAACAAATAAAATACAACTTCAAAGGATTTTGTTAGGTCGGTTTTTGTTTGTGGATGAAGTCACCAACTCAAAGGGTATAAAGAGTGTTTTATTGTTATAACTTAACTTGTTTTGGAATGACGATAAAAGCGTGCATTTTTTAGGCGCATTTTCCATAGGCGTGATATAGGCTGTCGTGCGCTCTCATAAAGTCAATTTCTCACAATTTGATAGAAGGTTCGTTTTCAAAAAATGTGTAAAATGTGTCAAAAAAACGGTGATCGAACCAGTAGTGGACAAGGTCCAATGATGGACACTTGACTCTTATTTTACAGACAATAAAGGTTATTCATTTGTTATGCAACAATCAATTTATAACCTTATGATCTTTGAATTAAGAGTAAAGTGTCCATTATTGGTGCCTGTCAGCTTAAAGTGTCCAACACTAGTGCGATCACCCTAGTTAAAGGCTTAACGAAAACAAAATCAAGATCGCTTGCTTTGTGTAACGAAAGTTAGACATACAAACTATATGGGTAACTCTCGTTGCGCGAAGGAATCTATTAAGTTTTGTTTTAGTTAAAGCACTTAACTATGTATTTTTTTATACGTCCCAGAATTCTACAGACGTTAGGTTTCGTAGGGTGCAACATTGGTAGATAGACCTGCTGAGGAAGCGCTTTTAGTTTACCATGTGCTTTGTTGAAAACAATAAGGTTTGAGTAGAAATTAGATTTCTGTGGAATGAAAATTCTATCTAGTGAAATGAGTGTCAGTGAAACAGTGTACAACCATACATGTAAACCCGGTGGAACAGTGTACAACCATACATGTAAACCCGGTGGAATAGTGTACAACCAGCGGATATACATACAAACAGACGCAGAAAGCGACTTATGTAATAAAAAATATAAAGAAAGGTAAAGAAGCCGCACTTTTGCAATTTCATTTGTTAACTCAGACGACGCCCGCGCGGTGTAACGAAAGTGCAAAAGTGCGGCTTCTTTACCCTTCTTTATATTTTTACCTTTTTTTGGCATAATCATCATTTGGCATAGTCTTTTTTTTCTGAAACCGTGTACCATTCAGGATTGTTATAAAATAAACTTAACCTAACCTAATGGTTTCTATGCAATGATATTTGTAATAATCCTGTAAATTATACGGTTTCAGAAAAAAAGACTGTATACCAAATGATGATTATGCCAGATGAACACGTTTCACCGACACTAATTTCAGGAGTTGACATAAGCGGTCGAGCGATTTGTCATGAGTTAACGTCAATCCTACTGTCGATTTTCGAATATCGCTAATTTAACGTTAACCATGTTGACTAGGCCCCTAGGTATTCAGTCTAACAGCCTTAATATCGTTGGTGGGCGACGAGCCCGCGGCTGCAGTCAGGGGGCGCCCGCGTGCCGGGTGGGCGCCACACATTTATGCCGCTATTCACGGCAAATTACGCGTTTACTTAATCTAGAGCATAAACAAATCGGTTTATATTTTCAATTTTTAAACAAACATAGTATACACCATTCCACCTGCGAATAGTATGCCTATTATTTGAAACACCATTTGTTAGAGGTTGAATTTCGAAATGTTCGTACTTTGTTACTAATCAAAATATAAAGGACGCACTCACATAAATTGACCTAGTTCGAAACTAAACTAGACAACAATAAACTAACTAATATATACGGCACCAGTACTTGACAAAGTACCAATGTTCGACACTTACAATTTATAACCCTATGATCCTTGAACTAAAAGCTTTCCTCGATCATTGGTACCTGTCAGCTAAAAGTGTCAAACACTGGTCCGTTAAAAGAAAACATGCAAATATCTGCCCTTACCGGGAATTTAACCTAGGGCCGCTAGTTTCGTAGGCAGGGTTACTACCAACTAGGCACACTAGACAGACTTTAGACCAGACGCGTTACTGTCGTGTCATGTATAAATACATACTTTATCGTATTAAAATTTTACGTTACTACGTTCTGTGGTACACGTTATAAGCATTTCCACCACGATCTCACTTGGTGGTAAGACCGGTAAATGGTAAGTGACAGTGAGGCAGAAAGCAAGCACCTATAAAATAACCTTTTTACTTAAAAAGATCACAATTGTACCATCTGAAGAATGGTCAACGGTAAGACAGTTCCATTAATTAGTACACCTCAATATCCAACGCGTTTAAGTCCTAAGCACGTAAATACAATAATATCGGTTGGCTGCACACTTTAGTGCTTTGTTACTTTAACAATATGCTTCAACTGCTGCACTAATTTCTCAAAGGCGTAAAAGCGACAAGGTACAAAAGCAAGCAGCTACTTAAAAGGCCGACTGTACACGCACATTGCTTTTAAGTTAATCACTTTGTAATAGGACTGCGCCATTTCAGTGCCAACAAAATATAGAGATAATTTTGTATGAAATTTAGAAAAAATGGTGCTGGTTATTTCAAAGGCGTATTCAACAATATTGCTGACGAAACTCCCAATGTTGCGAGCAACTCGTGCAGAGAAAAAGATAACACGGCGTTAATAATCACGGCGCTAATGCACGGGATGTTAACGAGGCGAAAAAACACCATTTTGTGCTCGCACGACATTTGTGAGATCCGTGACGCATCGGTTTGCGCGTTTGAAGCGTGCTCGGTGAATTACTACTCATAGAAACTACGTTCTGCCGATTTCTGCTAGCCTAGTAACAATGTGAGTACAACATGGGATTTTAAAGCAACAGTAACAGTTTTACCACAACAAAATAGCACTAATTAAATATGTACATATTTACTTATTAAATTGTTCTATTAATCATTGACTGAAGGAAAAAGTGAACTTTGGAATAAAGGATATATTTATAGTAAATATAGTCAAAAGCGGGAGAGTTGTCTTGCCAAAACACAAAAAAGGTGGCCGAATCGAAAGAAATGGGTAGCTTGGCAAGCTCCTCAATAAAAACAAGATTCCTGTAGTAACAAAAAGGGAAAAAAGCTGACTTCTATCCGTATCCTTTTAACTCTACTAACTAATAAACCTGTTCAATTGTATCAGCTCTTCAATGCAATAGATGTCCAGCCGAAGGGTGAATTTATTGTAATCAAAGCATGAGTACAATACTGAGGTTTTTCAAATCTATAAACTGATGAATAAGTCCTCCACCATGGTAGGTACCTAATGCCATTTTAGATTTTAGGAAAATGGATATACAAAGACATTCCTCAGTTCCATATACAACAGAAAAAAACTGGCAAGGTATGATAGATGATTTTCAGGCGGCAGTCCCAATTCAAAAATAAATTTAAAGGTCCTTTTCTTATTGAGAGAGAGTTAAACTAGATTTTTGGAATGCTTTGAAACTCTTTTTCCTAATTATTGCTCGTGGTACTGTATCGGTAGGTAGATGTAATTGTATGTCTTAAACAAATTGTCAGGTAGATAACTCAAGCATTTAACCTGTTGCCGAGATCCATATTAGGTTAGGGATGCTTATCTTCAAACAGGTTTACATTTTACCCTATATCGTTCGTTTGTACGGGACGGCTCAGGTGCTAACAAATAAAGTAGACGTCGTCAGTCCTTTTTCGTGAGATAAGCAGCGTCAGGTAGTGTTTGCGGAGCCTTATCTTAACACGATAATTGTTTTGTTGATTCTTTTAATGCCAGAGTAGAGTCTAAGAGCCGGAGACGTTATTTTCTATTACCTAAATGCGGGAGCGAAGTGGGTAGCAATTAGCAATTAAGATGAGAGTTTTTTAGTGTTCATTTCATTTTCTTTCGTTTGGAAGTTAACCGTTTTTTTTTAGTCTCTCTTATAATCCTATAGTTAGCACGCACCTACTTAATAGAGAAAATTACTACTGTTTTAAATGCGAAAGTTTGGATGGATGGATGTTTGTTACTCAATCACGTCAGAACGGTTGAACGGATTTAGATGAAATTTGGCACAGAGATAGATTATAGTCTGGAATAGGACATAGGAGGATAAGCTACTTTTTATTCCGAAAAATTGGACGGTTCCTGAGGGAATAGCGATAAACGAAGTTAAGCGGACGAATTACCTAGTAGAGATATATTTTTAAAGAAGCCATTGAATGAATGTATGTATTTGCTTTATATTTTAAAGAAATTTAAACTAAAACTCGATTACCGTTTCAAATTTCTGAATAATTAGGCGCACTTTCAGCATGTCCCAAAATGGTGCAGGAAATAATAATAATAAAAAAAAATCCAAATAATATTTTTTCCCTCCAACTAAAATACAAACAAAGATAAAAAAAATCTTCTCACCCTTCTATTATCGCCTTTCTTCTCTTGCACCGGCGGCATTGCCGCCTGCCCGATGCCGGTCACCATAGTAGCCACAACACTAATCACTGAACATAGCACTGGCGCGGCGTGTGGCGCGCACGGGGGTCGGCGCGCGACTGCCCGAGTGGCCCGAGTCGGGTCGCGGCGGCACAGGCTCGGCCGCACTCGGGCCCAGTCGGGCCGCTTGGCACGCGCCCGGCAGCGCGTGGAGCCAAACCACGCGACTGTGCGTTCAGCGCCTGATGTCTATGTGGATGCCCCAACACTTGTGTCGAAAAAGTGGAGATTCTGTTAGTAAAGTTAGGCGGTGTAGTAAACTATGGCAAGATCGATTATTTCGGCGAAGTGGGATCTGAGACCCATAGACATTTGGATTCTGTCTGATGACTGCATGATGGAATGCCTCTATGCTAGTAATTTCACCGGTTTTCTTACCCTCACACCGTAACACAATAATGCGAACACTGATGCGTGGCGGTAAGTTAATGAGTAAACGGACGAACCCTGCAAAAGGTCCTACCGCCACTCTATAAATATAATAATATATTCCATGCCGTAATATACATTATGAATATCAAGGGGACGATTTCATATATAAAATACCAACCCAAGATTTAAAAACAAATACTTGCGTTCATCACACTAATATTGGTGTTGACTTTGCGTGACTGCGGCAGCGGCAGCGAGCGGCAAAAAACAATTCTTAATGATGTATGAAGCATGGCACAAGTCGCAGCGGGTGGCGACAAAGCGATAACTATGTATTTGTTTCCACCGTCATGCAATATTTTTGCGTGACGAAGAATCTTAACTTAAGAGTTTCTAAAAGTCAATGACAGATAACATATCCCTTAAGATTGACTGTGTAAAACAACGACCGGACCAAAATCCGTCAAAATCCTGCAAAGTGCCATGCAGCAAAAGAGACAAAGCTATATGACTGCTATAACTGTCCTTTTCTCTACCTAGAACTTGACAAGTTTTGTCAGCTCATAATTTGGCTGCTAGACCTCTATATATATACCTGTACGGTTTAGATTCGCGCTACTTTTTAATGACTTAACCATAGTTTATTCTAGTAAATTAGGTGCGAAATGTTTATCCATATTAAACGCAGCCGTAATTAGCTGTTTGTGGTGCTAATTACTTTATATTTAAAATAGACCGTTTTTTCGGTAACGCTATAAAAACTTAACCATTTTACAGACATGTGTCTTGCAGATGTTGTTTTGTGGAAGTTTACTTATGTCTCATTTTACCAATCGATTTAGAGAAGCGTGAAAAGTTACCAACTATTTATAAAACTAAAATAAACATCAGGGGCCAGCTTAACACAAACTGTCCTAGTCCTAAACTAAGCTCTAGGCTTAAACTATAGGTAATAGACAATGACAAACATACAACGAGCAATACCTGTACTTACAAATGAAAAAAAAACAGAAACTAAAAGTTTCACTCATCGCTAAATAAAAAAACTCTACTTACCATAACTGGGAATTGAACCCAGTACGCTTAGCACAAGTTGTATTATCTCGCTTGTCGCTCAGTGCGTCTCTATTTTAACAGACTAGATAGAAGGAGAGATCCGAGCGACAAACAAGTCGCGGACCACTTGTGCTAGCCCTCCAGGACTGCTAGCTTCGATTCGTAGGCAGGGAGTGGGTACTACTGTAGGTACTAGACTAAAAGCTTCATCATTTGAAAATTAATACCTCTGTAGGTACGTCGAAGTCATAAATATGTTTACACTTTAGTACCTTGTCTATTTAACGTCTATTAAACTGTCGTTTACAAATTGTCACAGCGATCAAAGTGAAAAGGTACTTACTAATGTGTAAACATATTTATGACTGACTGTACTGTTTTTATAAAATGAATAATTGTGTATTTATTTTTTGTTAACCGTGTGAGGCTTAACCTTTTCAAAGCGTTCTTGAACTTTGGACATATTGATGTCTCTTTGGATGACAAAACCTAGAGTCAAATAAATGTCAAAAACAATTATACAAATAACATAACCAAAAAAAAAGAATATTTAAAATTATACTCGCGCCGTTCTAAAAGGCCCGATTTGACAGCTGTCAAACCCACATTTTTGCTGTAAAATCAGCCCTCTTAGGACGGCGTGGCTATAAGTTCGAATAACTTAAAAATAACAATTAAGTATAAGTCAAATCAAATCAAATCAAAAATATTTATTTAATTACATTTAGACATTTTTATATTCTAATTACATATGTAAGTAGATTGTGGTAGGGCGTGAGCTCAGCTTAGCTGATTTTGAGCTCACCCGTGGTCAGCCATTAACTACTACATGAACTAGTTACATAAAACTAAGCCTATTAATAGATATAAATGTCAATTGACAGCAACCAACCCTTACTATATATTTATAACTGTAATTTTATGGATTTTATAAGTTTATCTTTGACGAGTATTACTTTAGAAAAATCTTCTCTCGCACCAACGTCACGGCATGATGTCTAAACGGTCTAAGGACACAAAGTGAGCAGTGTGCTTAAACCAGATTAACGTTAAGATGCGACTGTCGGTGATAGCCTGATAATGGGCAGTGCGTCGAACGTCGAAGAGGCCGCCGCGGACCTATTCTACCACGCTGCTGCAAAACTGCAAAGCGCCTTATTATTTCCTAAAACGTAAAGAGCTCTATGACACTCGCCTATCTAGACTCGCAAACATCATGGAAGAGCAACCAGCGTGGCCAGTTTGGAGTCCACTTGAGTGCGTGTGGCTTTCGTAGATAAGGTGATTTTTTGTAAAGGTTGAGTTAGTATTATCATGTCGTGGCCTCTGCTCTGCCATACATAAGATACCCGTCTATTTTAATGCAATGGAAACAGTAAAAGGGGGTGATGTAACGGCCTTTTTAGGGTTCCGTAGTGAAAGTCAAAATGATGTGTGTCATTATCAGTTTTTAGGATTCCGTAGTCAAACTAGGAACCTTTATAGTTTCGCCATGTCCGTCCGTCCGTCCTTCTGCAGCTTAGCCTTTTTCGATTAAGTAATCCGTTTATTAAATATTAATATTAAAGCGCAAATTTTTGTTAGACTCAAGTATCCCAAACAGCCAAAACTACTAAGGAAAAGAGAGATTCTTGAGATACAGGCGACTATCAAAGTGCCATTTTTGCTAGAATTACGTGTCCCCACAGCCAAGACTACAAATACTAAAAATCTTAAAAAAAAACCTAAATTAAAGCACCAATATAACGAGTTTGATTGGAAAACTATCACGACTAAGTAGACTAGATTGTGTCTTGTGATACAGGCGACTAAAGTATTATATCTACTTACTAAAAATCATCTTCGTTCATATCTGTTGTTTTTCAAAATAGTTTTTTTGTATTGTGCGAACGGCGTCGGAACCCTACACTAAGCATGTTCCGACATGCTATTGCATGGTTTTTTATGGCATGGGGAAGGCAAACGAGCACACAAGCTACCAGGGTGATTCTCTTAACACAGCGCTGCGTCGAACGCAAAGGTGAACTGCTGCCTAAATTGAGAAGGAACGCGCTAAAATGTGTTTGGTACGCTCACCTTAAACGTTCACCTTTGCGCTCGACGCAGCGCTATGTTAAGAGAATCAACCCCCTGAAGGTAAGCATGATCTGTGACCCATAGACATTTGCATTGTCATAGCTAACATAAGATTGCAATCCTAAGACGATGCCAACCCTGTTGTGTAATTCTTTCTATTCTGCCTGTTTTCTATCAAGCATGTTATATATTGACGACTTTATTATACAACCAAATCAGTTCGATAGAAAAAAATACGCATTTTAAAAGAATAACACCACGCATCCATTGCTCGGTTATTACACAAAAAACACACTGTCAGAATAAGGCCACAAGCACGCGCGCGCGTATTATTATTCACATGTGCGCTGACATCACTCCCGTCTCGTCTCGTGCCTAATGTATTGACACTGCGCATAAATTTGTTTGCGTCTACCGCCGACTTCAAAGCGCCGCGCGCGCAGCCTCTCTATAGTCCACAGATAGCAAACAGTATGCTGGCTTGAAGAAAAACTTGCGGTCCATCTTTGATGAAAAAAACTAATTTATTTTCTGATTCTGGTGCACGACATAAATATTTAAAAAAAACTGTGTGACTAGTTTAATATACAGTCACTTTGTTATGTGGCATATATCTCAGACTATTGCAGACAAACAGACAGACATAGTGAAAGGTAAAACCATAAGATCTTCTAACTATCAAAAGGAACTCTAATTAAAGGTCATATAACACTAACGGCATCTCAGCTCTCAAACTTAGGTAAAGCCTGACAAGATTCTATTTGGCCCTATTTCAATACAAATTTATATGGAAATAGGGCCAAATAGAATCTTGTCAGGCTTTACCTAAATAACGTATTACGCAGATTGTTCACTTTATCATATTGCGTTTCTCGCCGCATGAGTTTTATTTTGGTATTCACAACTCTACCGTTACCTAACCAACGTAATTAATTAATGTTTATTAAGATGTCCTGAAAATGATGGTTTCAGCATAAATTAAATTCGATGAAGTAATACAATCAACCAAACTTAATGTTAATTTATTACCGTCAAATTTCTTAAGGCTTTTCATTAATGTAATGCGTGATTTACTGGAACATTCTGTGTGCCGCGAGTGCCTTTGCATATGCAAAGGCTCGGAACAGCCCACCCGCCTTCATTGTCTCACTCAAACTATATTCTAAAATTCAAATAGCCGACGTTCGTTAGGAATGTTTGAAAAGCCGACAGTTCGGTTCGTATGCAGACTCCTTCAATGTAATATTAAAAGTTTGTGGTATCTGTAGAGTTAGATGACTATGTTTTAACACTTGAAACTATGTGCAAAATTAAGGGTATCATAATATATAAAGTTCAAAACACATAATGGGTCATAATACATAATGGTCATAATATATAATGGTTTTATTTCTGAAACCGCAAGGTTTTCGGGATTGTTATAAAACAAAGCTAACCTAACCTAATGGGCTCTATGTAATGATATTTTTTTTAAATCCTGAATTTTTACGGTTTCAGAAATAAACCCATTATATATACCATTATGTATTATGTCCCATTATGTATTTTAAACTTTATAATAATGATACGATCCCGAAAATTCAATTACTTAGGAAGAAATAACCTGCCGTAGACTCAATTCACCTGGATGAAAAATCTACTACTTTGCGGACGGAATTTAAATATATTGTTATCTAAATATAATGGTATTTTTCAGTACACTTAATTAACTTTGGTAAATCAAGTATACTAAAAGTGTATTTGATGCACCAATGCCAGCAATACTTGCATTAGATTTATATTTTTCTACTTCATACATCAAATAAAAAACAATTTTAATTTTGACGTTTTTAAAGCTACAAATTAATGTATAAGTGATTAAATATATTAACTTTTTTAAATGTTCGATTCTATACCTTTTCTGATATTGTTTTATTCTTATCAATATTATAGCGCTTATTATCATGACTGTAAAAGCGGCCGAGTCGATTCGAATACAATAGGGATAGAAAAGAGAATAGAGTCCATATTCATTTTATTTTAATTTAACAATTTATTGCAGCCGTTGCCAACGTAACAAAATATGACCAACACGGAATGAACGCTCTTAAAAACAAATTAAGTGGATAAATCTTGCTATGCCTCTATTCCGGGTAGGTACAGTCGGCCATTTAAGTAGCTGCATACTTTAGTACCTTGTCACTTCCATCTCCTTTGACAGATTAGTGCACCAGTTCAAACATGACATTAAAGCGACAAAGCGCTAAAGTTGGCAGCCATTTATAAGGCCGTACCGTACCACCAGAGGCAATGGCGTCACTCTACCACTTCTAAATCGTTTAATCCTTGTCATATTAAACTCGGACGCCATTGAAGTCAATATTTAATCATGGCGTGGCAGGCGAACGCTAAATTTTATACGATTTGTCAAATTTCACACGTTATGTATGAACCATGTTTAATTACTGTACTCGTACTTAAATGCAACTTGAAAAAATAACCGGAGTTTTATTTTTAAGAGTAATCCATTTAAAGGAACTGTATTTTTTTTTCAGATTAGAGATTTTGTTTTAATTAAATATTGAGACAATTTTTCAAACTAGTTTTTTTAAAGTGGGGCCAAATGCATAGAAGTAGTTAAAAGATAGAACGCTCTAAAATTACAAGACTAAAGTTAAAAAAAACATGAAGAGACGCATATTCGCAAATCGACAAGGCTTTGCGTCAATTTTATTACGGTCTACATACCCATCAGTAAACCTTGGGGCAAAAAATATTCCTAGAATCCACCTAACGGTCCGCCAGTGTTTTAATAAAAACTGTTACAATTTCGGTAACGGTCTACATTTTTAATAAACCAATACTGTTGGTTTTTTTGAAAAAAAAACTCATACAAAAAGATATGCTCTATTTACCTAATTTTTATGAGCTCGTCATAGAAACGCTCTTTTGTGACTTTTTTCCTATAGTGTGTTACCGTTCTGATTTTGTTACTTTTTGCTTTCGTAGTTTTTTCTCTCAAACAAAATGATAACTTAATTTGCACCGTTAGGTTACTCTCGCTGTTATGTTTTATTGATCTCAAGAGAATTAATGGTATCAGAGATTTTTGTAAAATAGTAATTAAAACTATTGCTGTCACTCTGCGAGTCTTTGGCGGTCAAATAGAACACGAAAGGGACAACTGCAGCTTAGATTATTACCAAGGCATGTAAAATTGTCAAAATCAGGATTCCTTATTCCTCTTCTTCCTCTTGAAAATCTGCTTCCGTGCGGTATCCCCGTCACTCTCGCACTTACATTCTGGTCAGAATGTGACAGATGTTTTTTCTACATCTGCACGACCAGAATAGACGCGCTGGACCAATTGGGTTATCCCAAAAAAAAATACCACTAGTTTTTAATTTTTTTTTCGATAAAATAGACTAATTGAAGACACTAATTTCACGGTTTTTGCATTTAAATCAATACATTAATTTATTTTAATTTTTAAAGAAAATGTTTTTATTACGTCACTACAAGCTGGTTTGTTTGAGAAATGCTTTAAAACTATTGAATTCGTTTGAGAGTACGCATTTCTGTCAGATCACGTAAAATGTCAATGTCAAGTCATGTCAATATAGGTAAACTAAAGTATTAAAAAAAAATGGTATTGTGAACATTATATTCTTATACCTAAATCATACTTACATTAGAGCTTCAGCTCCACGTATTTCAGCTACGTTGTGATTGGAGCTGTCTCCCAAATATGTCAATATCCTGACTATATCCACTTTGGGTAGATTAGTGGAATCAGTCCTTACAAAGTTTAATAAATGTACAGCGTTGGTCGTCATTATAAGCAAGAATATCGATATCCAAGATCTGGCGATGGTCAATATGTGTAGCAGGATCGTCAGATTCCGTAGAATTTGAAGCAATGTTGTTAAAATGCAGAAAATCAGAAAACGAGTAGTTATATGTTGCACACCAAACAAACCGAAATTTTATTTTTAGTTTGTTGAGTTTGACAATTTCACCCACAGACTAGCCTACGGGCGGAGGTTCCAAAACGGACTTGTATTTTAATCATACCATTTTTTTAAAGATCTGACCTTGTCATGTTTATATACAGTTAAAAATTGTCTTAATTTTAATAAGCGTTAAAATAAAACAGAAATAAATAAGACAAAATTCGATATACATTATTTATTTATTACTGCATTCCGGACTCATATTATATGCAGTACTATGGTTGATCACAGATTAGACACAACTTACCAATGAAGATCGTGACGTCACTAAATTACAGGTCAAATAATGTCAAATGATAAATTAGAAATAACTATTTACCTAATACTAATTTTGTAAAATAAATGGTTTTTGAATCACTATACATTACAAAATTATGGGATAACCCAATTGTAGGTAAAAAAAAATCATATAAAATAAATGTATTATTTAAACTAAAAACTGTCTTCAAAAAGCAAGAAATAACTTCTTTTAAAATGGATTGACATTGATGGATAGAAAAATTGGATGGTTCCTGAGGGAACAGCAATAAACGATTTCTACGCGAACAGAGTTGCGGGAAACACCTAGTACCTACTAATATACATATAGAACGTCCAAGAATCAGAAACATATACCTACTCGGGCTCATGACAAAAATATTCGCCATGACCAGAAATCGAACCTGGGACCGCTAGCTTCGTAGGCAGGGACACTTCTAGCTAGGCTAAATGCATCGTGAATTATACAATAATTTGTTCTGTCATCATTTAAATGTTATTATTATTTTATTTTATTTCTTTATGATACAGAAGGCACACGAGCACTCAGGCCACCTGATGGTAAGTGGAATCTGAGACCCATAGACATTTGAATTCTCAAGACTATAATCCCAAGACCTAAAATGCGTTGCCAACCCTGAGGACTAAGATGGAATGCCTCTATGCTAGTAATTTCACCGGTTGTCTTATCCCCACACCGGAACACAACAATGCGAACACCGTTGCTTGGCGGGTGGTTAATGGATAAGATGGTGGTAGCGATCCGGACGGACCCTGCACAGGGTCCTACCACCACTAAATTCGTCATAGTCATTCAACTATCCTAATCGAGATATGTTATCGTCACCCTTTAAATAGCTACCATTAAGGAGTTCCGGTGGCCTTATTGAATATATCAAAACCGCTAAGTATATGATGCCTAGGTATAATATTTGAGTTTCCTCAATTCCTCACGGATCCCCTCATCAGATGATGATGATGACGATGGAACCACCCCGGGAGTATAAATAGATCAACAATGTCAAACGAAAAATAATTCACAAAATCGGCCAAAAATTTACGGAGAAATCGAGGAATACACATAAAAAACTCGCCCATGAAGGTATCCGTAGCAGCAAGTAACATAATATAAAAGTTCGTTGTAGCTTTGATCAATGTTTTTATGACGTATTAAAAAAAACTACTTACTAGATCTCGTTCAAACCAATTTTCGGTGGAAGTTTGCATGGTAATGTACATCATATATTTTTTTTAGTTCTATCATTCTCTTATTTTAGAAGTTACAGGGGTGGGACACACATTTCAACACTTTGGAAGTGTCTCTCGCGCAAACTGTTCAGTTTAGAAAAAAATGATGTCAGTAACCTCAATATCATTTTTGAAGACCTATCCATAGATACCCCACACGTATAGGTTTGATGAAAAAAAAAATTAGTTTCAGTTCAAATTATGGAGAACCCCCAAAATTTATGGTTTTTATTCTATTTTTGTGTGAAAATCTTAATGCGGTTCACAGAATACATCCTCTTACCAAGTTTCAACAGTGTAGTTCTTATAGTTTCGGAAAAAAGTGACTGTGACATACGGACGGACAGACAGACAGACATGACGAATCTATAAGGGTTCCGTTTTTTGGCATTTGGCTACGAAACCCTAAAAACATATTATAAGCATATTATATATTATAAGCAGAGATCGGACAAATGGGCGTCATTATTCGCAATAATGTGGACATGACTCCAATTTTAATTAAACAAATTAAATTACATTTAGTAATTTATTTCTAACCTGAACTTTATCTTGATCCTTTGCAGGATAGTTATAAATAAATAATACAAGAGTGGCCATTGATATTATATTAATTTAAGTACATAAGTTTGCTCCAATAACATCCGTGGATTGCGAAAGGAGCTTTCACCTCATTTTAGCCGTAAAAAGGAATAAAATACCCACGGAAAAAATATTAAAATACTTGTTTATTTGCTTTAAAAAAGATACCTACACAATAACAAGTCTTTGTGTCATTTAATTATCAATTATTACTGCCTTGCAAAGGATAAAATTATTTTTAGGGTAAGTAATCAATTAATGTAATTTAATTTTTAATTAAAATCTATGGAGTCATGTCCACATTATTGCGTGTAATGACGTCCATTTGTCCGATCTCTGATTATAAGCTACCCCACGGTTATTCCACGTTTATAAGTAAGGGTGTTAAGAACTTAAGACTACAAAAATCTTTTTTTTTTTAATATTTACTGTTGTTTATTGTATGATCATAGAACCTCCTACTTTTTTGAAGTTGGTTTGTAAAACAAAGACCTTTTATAAGCCCTATAATAAAAGACCCTTTACAAACTTTAATGTTACGGCGACTGTTTTATCCTGCCATTGTCCATTGGTCAACAGTGATTGAGTGAGTGAGTGATTGTGTTCCGGTGTGGGGATAAGACAACCAGAGAAATTACTAGCATAGAGGCATTCCATCTTAGTTCTCAGGGTTTGCAACGCATTTGAGGTCTTAGGATTATAGTCTTGAGAATTCAAATGTCTATGGGTCTCAGATTCCACTTACCATAAAAAACCCTTCTCCTTAACATAAAAAAAAAAAAAAATCTTGTAACCCTAATTGATATAGCTAGCTACTGCTCCGTAGTATTTTTCTAAGGTGTACACTGGTACACCATAACAGAGTCTAATAGCCACAAGTTTCTACCTCATGCGGGGGTCTATTTATGCCAGTAGGACTTAAACCACAGTGCAGGATTTGACATGGTATCACGGTACCACGAAAACCGCATTGTTTGTAGTCGAAATGGTGTTTGTTTACAACATTCGAGGAAGGACCAATCCTTTGTCGTTCCACGCAACTTTATGGCTACCGATACCGTACTTAATAGGCTTAATAGCACTGTGGTTCTGACGAAACCCGCAACTCAAATAATCTTTGGATGTGACGAATTTTGGGTCTGGTTTTGATTGATTGAATAGAGAACATGCATGAAAATTAGAATTGTGTTTCATTGATTACATTTAGGAGAATATTTCAATAAAAGCACATAAAACGCAATACGCCAAGTTTAGATCCGTTTATTAAGATTTTATATATCAAAAGTTGTTACAGTTTTAAAACTTCTTTTAATGTTTAGATTGTATTTTTCGGCATTCTCATTTTATTTACGTAATATTTTAATTCAACGATATTGGCTTAAACATAGTCATTTACGAAATAAGGGTCTTATATTTTAAACACGGAACGACAGCTGTGATGTCATTCCTGTCGTTGATCTTGTAGTGTTTTTGCAGGGGGTCAGGGCCTCTTTTCAGGTGCGTTAAAACGATATCGTGTTTGACACGTTTAAGAATCGTTTATGTCACAGTCGACATTATTGTAAATGACATAAGTGTTATCAAAACGTTGACAATACGGAAACAGGCCAAAAACGATATCGTTTTAACGCTATAACGCAATATACATGTGTTTTATGTTGTATTATCTACGGTCGCATCTTGCATCGTAAATTAAAAAGTTATAATCGTTTTAAATAATACTTAAATAACAATATGAAACTAAGCAATGAGGTGAGAAGTGCATAGCTACAGACAGTCTACCATCGTCGGCCATCTCTTTGACCATACTTTGACGCAATTATAACTATAGTTATATGAGAAATGTTTAACAACCCTACCATAAAATCTAACCGTTAAACTTTACCAGTTTTTATCTCACCCTCGGCCAGTCAAACTTTTTCTTTTATCTCAGCGCCCACAGCAAAATGTTGGGTTAAATTTAACTCGACAAAAGACAACATGGCGACCAGTGTTTAGCGGGCAATACTTTGTGAGCACATAATTGCAAGGGTTCGCCAATAACTTAGCCATTGTTAAAACTTATTATTTAAAGATTTAATGACGTCGCGGAAAGGTTTAAAAGTTCTTCTGTTCAAAGGTTTTTTAAGCCCACATTTTATGGGCACATACCGTTATTTTTGCTTTTTTTATTTAGTAAAGAAACAGTGTGGTTGCCGGGTGTGTGCCACTCCATGTCTTCCCGTGGATGTCGTAAGAGGCGACTAAGGGAATAAGGGCTTGTAGTACTGTTAGGCGATAGGCTTGCCGTTCACTAATACACTGGTAAATATCTTAGCCTGTTTGTGCAAAATATAGTAACAGAATTATCAACAAGTCTTTTTAGAGACTCTGTGAATGAAGGCGTGATGTTATGTATGTATGTAATTAAAGAATTTAACCTTTTCAACGCCTCTGACGGATATATCCACACCACGGGTTTACGCTATTGACGGATATTTCTATGGTTGACAGCGCAAAATATACGACGAGTCTCTATAAGGAAGGTTGACATTAGGGTTGCCTACTTCTTAGAGATATAGTATTTTCCAGAATAAAACGACATAAATAGTAATTTATGAAATAAGCTATATATGCCTAGCTATAAATTATACTTAATAGGGTTCTGTGAACAACTCCCTTGTCATAACTCATATGGCTACTAAGCTCTTTAACATTATTGACTGGGCAGTGTTGCGATTTAATAAAATTGAATCTGAAATCTGGGAAAATTAGAGCTCTTCGTAGGTACCTCTGAAATATAGTATTTTTGCGTAATATACAGGGCGTCCCACGGCTATGCCACATGGAAGGAAAGTACCTTGAATATTGTAGATGGAACATTTTACTGAAAGAAGACATTATTTTATTTTAAAAAACTATTTAAACTGCATTCATAGATATTTCAATAATTACATGGTTGAACCGGGAATCGAACCCGTTACACGAGGTAAATAATTATCCTGTATCTTTATCATACCGATCGAAAGGCTTCATCATAAGGATTATTTTTTGTTAAAAAACATAGTGTCAGAAATAAAAGGAAGACCATGAATTTAAACATTTTGAATACAAAATTAATCAATTTATCAAATGCTCAAAATGAGTCCCTTCCTGTTGAATACAAAGTCGCACTCTTGATTATTTCGCTGTCTTTACATGTAATGTAAGTAAAGACTGCGCAGAAGTCGATTTTAGGGTCTCACCTGTGGTGAGAGCGGGGCGGGAGTCGCTTCTCACCTTCGCGAACCCGCGCACACGTCGCTTTCGCCTGGGAGTACAGTCGAAACTACCTACCTGCGCAGTAGCGGCCGTGTTGGTTTTACTTACGTGCCTTCAACTCGATCCCTCCACGCGTTTTCGAGATAAAGGAGACGGACGGACGGGTACGGACAGAAAAGTGATCCTAAATGGGTTCCGTTTTTCCTTTTGAGGTAAGAAACCAAATTACCAAACAGTCGAATAAGAATTGGTTTACACAGCTTTTATTCGTATATCAGCTGAGTTGTCGTTGCCAAAATACCAATGTATGTATGTCGTATAACGACTTAGCCATTCTCACTAATTTGTGCTATTTAATCATGTCGAATTAGCACTATCCTCCTATTTGTCGTTGTAAAATTTTCTAGTTTTAAGCTATAGTTAATACTTACCTATAACATACAACAACTGCTTACTATGGAGGAGCGGGGACTTCCTGACACAGGTATTTCTAACCTACTAGGAAGACCCAACCCTATTGTCATAATGCAATTCGTATTTTTTTAAATAAATAATTTTCATTCTCATTTTCATTTCAGCCTATGGCACTTTTACTCTAACTTTTTAAAGATGTTGAGTTAACTTGACCAAATCTCTTTTGATCAGCATCTTTGTTCTAGAAATAGGCAGGCGGACCGGCTCATCGCGGATAAACACAAACGGGTCAAATTAGAGTAATCCGTCTATTTCCTAGGACCCACTGTGTACAATCGCCTGCCAAAGGCCGTAATAGATGCAGCTTCCATACCTATATTTAAGACGAAACTTAAAAAATGGCTCCAAGAACGACTGTTCTACGATTATTGCGAGTTTTTTAATCTACCCCTCACTGGGTAACAAATACATACATACATACATAACATCACGCCTTAATTCCCAGAGTGGGGTAGGCAGAGCTACAGAAATACCAACAAATCTACAAAGACTTGTTGATAATTCTGTAACCACATTTTGCAGAAGAAGGCTAAGATGTTTACCAGTGTATTAGTGACAGGTTGCAAGCCCATCGCCTAACAGCACTACAAGCCCTTATTCCCTTAGTCCCTTCTTACGACATCCACGGGAAGACATGGAGTGGCACTATTCTAACCCGGCAACCACACGGGCTAACAAATAATAATTATATTATTTTCTTTAAGCTACCTATTGCACCTTGTGACTCGTAATTTATTGAATAATCATTTAATATAATAAGTAATGATATTATGATGTATACACATAAGGTATTCTAAACGAAAGTACACATTGACTTATAACAATTGTTACGAATAAAGAATTTCATTTCATTTTTAGAATAGTCATACAACAGCTATAGAACAGCTGAATCGCTGAATTGGCCGCTTTTATCAGCTATTACACTTTGTTTCTAAAGCCTAGTAAAATCAATCGATTTTAGTAACTTTGGTATAAGTTCTTAGGTGGCTATAACAACCAATAAAAGATCAACACATTTTAAATGTTGTTTGCTCTTTGTGTCGTAGTCGTGCTGTATCGCTACGTAGGTACTTCGCCTAGCACAAACATTCCAATCATACGTCACGTTTTCGAATCATCTTTACTATTTGAAAACGACTTTTGAACCTATTCTTAGCATTAGCCCATACACGTTTTTATACATTATTGTAAGTTTACGGCGACATTTTGCAGCGATACAACGAACCATATCGGCACATCCATGGAAAATTTACGAATCTGCACTTTCATCTCAAAAGACAATGACGAAAACGCCACTTGGAAAAGTAGCGAAGCTATTACTATTTTGGATCGAAATGATAATTCGCAACTTTTCCATGGATGTAACGATGTCTAATATATAAAATTCTCGTGTCACAGTGTTGGTTACCATACTCCTCTGAAACGACTCGACCGATTTTTATAAAATTTTATATGCATATTCAGTAGGTCTGAGAATCGGCTACTATCTATTTTTCATACCCCTAAACGACATGACAGAAACAAAAAAAAAAATTGCAGCGGGTGAAGCCGCTGGCGGGTCGCTAGTTTAGTATAAAATCAGACACGGGGCACTTATAATTTTTTTCGATGACGATATTATGTTAACGTTAAATTCAAGTTCAAATCATTACTTGCATAATTTTCTTGTCGACACGTTGGCCTAGTTGCCTCCGAAGCCAGCGGTCCTAGGTTCAAATCCCGGTAAGGGCAGATATTTATGTGATGAACATGAATATTTTTTCCTGAGCCTTGGATGTTTTCTATTTATTTCTCTATACAAGTATGTGTATCGTTGTCTAGTACCTACCCACAGTACAAGCCTAGAGCTTAGTTTGGGACTAGGTCAATTTGTGTGTCATTTTTCTGTGATACTTATATTGCATTACAATAGGTTGGTGGATTTGTAAGTAGGTAGGTCTGTTAGGGCTCTGTGGGTCTAAAAATGAATCAGTGCCGACCTATTAGCAAGCTGGGCACGTCGCTGATGCATCAAAGCACACAACGTCATTTCGTAGCACCTTTAATTTCCATCCGCCTTGCACCATCATTATACCAACGCATTTTTTGCCTCCTAACTCCACTCCGGCGCGAAAATTACAAGTTTCGGCCCGAAGGAGCGGCGAATTCGGCTGCAATCTTTACACCACAGGCGTCCTGGCAGGTAGGTAATTGTCGGGTGTGAACGACCGAGTCAATGCTAATATTTGTTTTCGCCCCGGAGTGGTTTTTCGTTGGAAGAAGTTAACGAGGTGTCATTATGGAGATAACTGATTACATGCAGCTGCGGCATTCCTTGCCACTCGGGGTGTCTAAATGGTACACTATCGCAAGTCCGTTTTATGCCCTGTTTCATTTGTCCAAAAAATAATAAATAATAGGAGGTGGTTGCGGGTTGGAATAGTTCCACTCCATGTCTTCCCGTGGATGTCGTAAGAGGCGACTGAGGGAATGAGGGCTTCTAGTACTGTTAGGCGATGGGCTTGCAATCTGTCACTAATACAATGGTAAACATCTTGGCCTGAATGTGCAAAATGTGCCTTACAGAATTATCAACAAGTTAACTAGAATTGTTGGTATTTCTGTAGCTCTGCCAGTCTGCCTACCCACTCAGGGAGTAAAGGCGTGATGTTATGTATGTATGTCAGCGTCACAGGGATCATCCCACATTGGACCAACTATCGGGAACAGTACTGCCCTCCTAAGCCAAAAAGCAGCATCTTAAATTCAATAACCAAAGCAGATTCAATCCTATCCTGTTGGTGATAAGGTTGCATTTGCTACAGGAGTTTGGTCTGAGATACTCCCATTTGTGTTAGCAGGGCGGAGTACTCCATATGAATAGAATAGAATAGAATAGAAAAACGTTTATTCGACAAACACATCAAAGCAAGGGTTTCATATTTAGTAGAAGAAATACAGTGATATTATTATTATTTATTATTATTTATTTATTTCGTGTAACATAATTGACACATAATTTTGTTAGTAAGAATAGTTACTTAGTCTAAGGTGTTAGTTGCATTAACCTAAAACAAAATGGCACTAGTAGGGGAATGCAGTCCCCCACAGTGATTTATATAGGGACAGTCAACTCTGCCCGCTATCATGCGCAGGATGGTGTTGGGGCTGTCGCGCACGCGGCGCACCAGGGCCGCCGCGCGCTTGCGCATGACCGTGTAGAAACAGTCCACACGCGCCGCCGCGAACATCCCTGATGCGCTACAGAAGCGAGGCAACCCCATCAACACCCGAAACGCATTATTATATTGGACCCGGAGGGCCCCATAGGCCCGTTGAGTATAATGCTCCCACAGGCTGCCGGTGTAGAGAGAGGTACAATAGGCTCTAAACAGAGTAATTTTTGCCTCTGTCGAGCAACCGGAAAACCTGCGCGCAATCATGTTTGCTCGAACCGACAAGGCCCTCCGCTCCCTCTCGATGTCCATATTGTCTTTGAGATCGGCCGCAATCACATGACCTAGATATTTAAAATGGTCTACTCTCTCCATACGAGTACCGTTAAGGCAAACCTTGGGAACCTCGACTGTCTTTTTGCGACCGGTTTCAAATACCATATACTGGCTCTTTTTAACATTATAGATAAGGCCATGGCTGGCCGCATACGCTTCGCATATATTTATCAATTTACGCACCCCACAGACCGACGCACTCAGCAGCACCATGTCATCCGCGTAACTTATATTATTAACACACGTGTTATCAATATGACATCCTACATGTGTGTTGCTGAGCGCCTCGATCAGTTCGTTAACGTACAAGTTAAAAAAGAGTTGGCGATGTCAACCCTCCCTGTCTGACCCCACACTCCAACCTATATGAGTCAGAAAACTCATTTGCCCACCTAACGCTATTGACCTGGTTTCCATACCAGTACTTGAAAATACGTAGGGTCTCCGGAGGAAGGTTAGTACCCTCCAATTTTTCCCACAGTATATCGTAGGACACCAGGTCAAAGGCCCTAGATAGGTCCAAGAAGCAAGCGATCACTGGAGTCTTCCTGTTTACGTAATATCTGACAGTATGCTTCAAACTCAGTATTGCAGACTCTATAGATATAATAAAACTAGTTCTTATATTCTAACAAGCGGCACTAATAGATATGCAGCCTGACCTGTACCTTGTAAAGTTACAGGCGTAAAATCGGGACCTTTCCCGGGGTGCTAGTTATTTTCATACCAAAGTGGGAGTGCTCAATAGAGCAGGACAATATTTTACGCCTGTTCCCGATAATTGGCTCAATGCGGGACGTAGGATCGTATTTACATAATAAACGACTTTTACACCGACGTAGTTGCGGGCAACAGCTAGCCATACCTGGGGCACGGTGTGCCCCCCGTCAAGTCGAGCAAAAGAAAGAAGCACGGCCGTACAATCATTTTATCCAATATATTGAGCAAAAAGCAATGTATTCATCCAAGGTCAGTATCTGAGAAATAGCAAAAAAAATAAAAAGTAGGCACGTCAATAAGGACTTTAAAATAATAGGGGAATGGCGGTCAGCTGGAAATCATGTCAAATGTCCATGTCGTACCCACTCCTGTCAAAGTTGGTGACTCTACTCTCGAAGTTGTTGACGACTATGTATACCTTGGACAAAAAGTTAGGTAAGCCCAACTTCGAAAAAGAGGTCAATCGTCGAATCCAACTCGGATGGGCAGCGTTCGGTAAGCTACGCACTATCTTCTCGTCCCAAATACCACAGTGCCTCAAGACAAAAGTCTTTGATCAGTGTGTGTTGCCAGTGATGTCGTATGGATCCGAGACATGGTCGCTTACAATGGGCCTCATAAGAAGGCTCAAGGTCACTCAAAGGGCGATGGAAAGAGCTATGCTGGGTGTCTCCTTGCGAGATCGAATCAGGAATGAGGAGATTCGCAGGAGAACTAAAGTAACTGATATAGCTCACCGGATTGCAAACCTTAAGTGGCAGTGGGGGGGGCACATTGCTCGTAGACTGATGGCCGTTGGAGCGGAAAGGTTCTAGAGTGGCGACCGCGAACCGGGAGACGAAGTATTGGCAGACCTTCCACAAGGTGGACTGGCGATCTGATAAAGGTCGCCGGAAACCGCTGGATGACAGCAGCAGAGGACCGATCGTTGTGGAAAACCCTGGGGAAGGCCTTTGTCCAGCAGTGGCGGTTGCGGCTGATAATGATGATGGCGGTCAGCGGGCAATGCCGGTCACGTGAAAATCTAAAACTTCCAAAAACATTTCGCTTTCGCCACTAGTGCCGCTAGTACGACCGAGTATACTAACTAACATACCAACCAGTGTAAGAAAAAAACGAGTTTTCTTAAAAAAAATCGATGAAACGTATACTTTAAGTGATTTATACCAATCAATATTTTTGTAAAAGTCAGTAATTACAAATGCAATTTTGTATTCCGAATGTATATGTACGGTTAAAATAAAAACATAATGATTTTTTAATACATTTTAGAAGCAAAGCTGTGTTAATTTTGATAACCGCCATTACCCGCGGGTAATGTCAACAAAGGGTTTTAAAATTAAAAATGATTAATAATTAACAAACCCGTAATAGATTGATAATGTGCATCATATCTTAAGTCCACTAAATAAGCTATTTAAAAAGTAAGTTACTCTTACCGTAAGTCCTTGAGTTAAAATAAAAAATCGATTAGGTACTGCATAAGTGAGCGCCATTCCGCGTGAATTTGGCAGTTTACATCGAATTAAATTAGTATTTTATTAGAATGCGTGCGGGTGTAGCGACACTACCTAGGTGAGACGTATTTACTGGAATAGGTTTTTGGAACGGGTCTTTTCATGTACTCGTAAGTACGCGTCCCCATTTTAGCGTCCCAGTATTTAGGAATACGGCGACTTTTAAAGTCCAATCAGGCGCGTAACTCGTTTTAGGCGCCCAGACAGGTCTCGATCAAGTGCTTGCTGTGACTTTATATTACTTGTACTCCCAAGACGCGTACTAAAATGGCCCGTTTTACTCATTGAATCGTGTAATTACTCGTAATTACTCGTGGCGCTAGTCTTTGGTACTAGTAATTTTGTGGACCTGTACTTGGAAGACTCAGTACGCATTTTGCCTAGTACGTCTCACCTCTACTATCTAAGCGAATGGACTTTATCCGATGTAAGCTACGACGGCAGATTTATTTCGCCCGAGCGTTCGCTAGATGGCGCTGTTACTTACCGAAACATGCTAACGAAATGATACCCCAGAATCATATTTTGCCCGAGCGCTCGCTAGGTGGCGCTGTTACTTGCCGAAACATGCTAACGAAGTAATGCCCCAGAATCATAATTATGGTCGAAGCACAAGAAATAGCAAGTTCAATGTTATACAAAACTTGTTGCTATGTTTTTGAAAACGCTGCGATCCTTTGCAGGACTGTGCGTTAATTTTGTCGAACGGACGGTGGAGGCGGCGGCTTAGTGACAGGGAGGACCTCGTTAGCACCCTCTAGGAACGGAATCGTGTAACTATAGTTTAAAGTACTTACAGAAAAATCTTTGTCTATTAACTTAACAGCGATTTAATGTATAATAATAGTTTGTTCAATCCACGAAATGAATCGACATTAGATACATTGCGTTTGCATTACTTCATGGAGTTAACGACTTCAAGGCAGCATCGAGGAATTTAATTTTTAGCACTTCGACATAATACGTAAATTAGCCGTGCTATACCCACAAGTGGATTTGGCAGTTTACATCAAATTAAATTCGTATTTTATTACAATATACCACAAGTGCGTGCTGGTGTGGCGACACTATACAAACAAATGGACTATATCCGATGTGAGCTACGACGGCCAGAATTATTTTGCCCGAGCGCTCGCTAGATGGCGCTTTTACTTACCGAAACATGCTTACTAAGTGAAACCCCAGAATCATATGGTCGAAGCAAAATAAATAACAAGTACCCACAACATTAATTTAAAATTGATCCTATTTTTTGAAAACGCTGCGATTTAGCAGGGCGTTTAATTTGTCGGTCTGAAGGCGGAGACGGAGAGAAAGATATGCATCTTTTCGCTCTAAGAGCTATATCTCTCCTTTACATCTCGCTCTGAGCGAGAGTGGGCGAACAGGAACGGACTAACTGAATGTAACGAGCTATGAAAAGAAATATGGTTATTTATATACACCGATTTCCCTTCATACTTAGCCGGCTTCGGACTGTCAACTAAATATAAAAAAAAATACAAGTGCTTTATTTACAAGATGTAGGTAACTCATCTGGTCTGAACCCGCGCTTAAGACTTATCAAGAGCAACCCTTGGTCCAGTGTGTCAAAGGCTTTTTTGAAGTCTATAAATAAGGCAGCTACGTACTTCTTATTACTCGCATCTAACTTATCATTAACGTCATCAGCGAATTTAACTTCTTTTTTTTAATGTTAATGAGAAGGCACGCGAGCACTCAGGCCACCTGATGGTAAGTGGAATCTGAGACCCATAGACATTTGAATTCTCAAAACTATAATCCTAAAACCTCAAATGCGTTGCCAACCCTGAGGACTAAGATGGAATGCCTCTATGCTAGTAATTTCACCGGTTGTCTTATCCCCACACCGGAACACAACAATGCGAACATTGTTGCTTGGCGGTAGGTGAATGGATAAGATGGTGGTAGCGATCCGGACGGACCCTGCACAGGGTCCTACCACCACTAAAAACTAGAGCAGTTGATGTACTTCGCGCCTTCCTAAAGCCATGTTGTGCCTCTGGCATTATGTTATTTCTATCTAAAAATGCGTTAATTCTATGTATGATTACTTTTTCAGTTATTTTGTTTATAACAGATAATATGGCTATGGGTCTGTAATTAGCGTAGTCCAAATGGCTGGTATGGTCGTATAATGCTGGGATTTAGAGATATAATTTAAAAACATGTGAGCGAGTGAGCGACTCGCTCTTTTGGCAGGATATTGATCTTTTTTATGGGTACACTACATATTTCCGAAGATTCATAACTCCGGATTTATCAAAATTCCGAATGCAATTTTTTCATAGAATACTTTATTTTTCGATGCCGCTCATAAATCAAACCTAACCTAACCTATGTTTAGCAATTTAATTATGCATTTAATTTAATATCTCAAGCATAACATAGCTTTCGGGAAAATGAAAATTCGGACAAATGAATAAGTATTCGGAAAAAAGTACTTCGGAATTTTAAGGTGTTCCCCTTTTTAGGGTTCCGTAGTCAAACTAGGAACCCTTATAGTTTCGCCATGTCCGTCCGTCCGCAGCCTAGCGCAAAGACTATTAGTACTAGAAAGCTGCAATTTGGCATGAATATGCATATTAGTCACGCCAACAAAGTGGTACAATAAAAAGTTTTTTTTTTGTGTACCCCCTACACGTAACGCGGGCATGTATTTTTTTTTCTCGTCTACCCTAAAGTGTGGGGTGTCGTTGGATAGGTCTTTTAAAAATATTGTGTGTTTGTCACAGCAGTTTCTTAATTATGTAATCCGTTTATGAAATATTAAGCTTTAAAGCGCTAATTTTTGTTGGACTCGAGTGTCGTCCCCCCCACAGTCAAAACTACAAATACTAAAAATCTGAAAAAATAAATAAATGAAAGAGCATAATTATAACCAATTTTAAAGGAAAACTATCACGACTAAGTAGACCTCATTGGTTCTTGAGACACCGGCGATTAAAGTGTTTATACCTACTAAAATCATCAACGACGGCACCAATTGACTTTAAATAGAAAATTAGTTATTACTTGATGATTTTTTATGTTTGTAGTACTTAACGGCTTCGGAACCCTACACTGAGCATGGTCTCACATGCTCTTGCCCGGTTTTTTTCTATTTCGCTCGCGAGCTACACAGCTCTAATAGGAGCCCATCAGCACCCTTTGGGAACCGAATCTTGTAACTATCGGTAAAACCTCACCTGCACTAATACTTACAAAATCTTTTTCAATTCGCAGCTCCGTTCCGTTCAAATTGTTATCCACAGAATGGGGTTTTAATGTATGATAAGTTTGTTCAATCGACAAATAAATTGAATTGACAACACGGTTTGCGTTTGCATTGCGTCAAGGTAGAATGGTAATTGAATTTTTAGCACTTCGACATAATACGTAATTATCCGTGCTATACATGTCCCAAAGTGACACGATTTATGACACGTGGATGATGTGTAACCCAGCGCATTTACGTATCATGTCAAACTGCTCAATATAATTAAATCCCTCGATAGTATTTGAGGCATGTAAATTTCATATGAGCATATATTTTATCCAGGCGTAGTTAACGATCATACAAATCATGTGAGAAAGATATTTTGTCAGTAACTTTTATTATTAAGGCGCAGTTAATTTTTTAAAGTTTGCCTTAGGAGCAATGCAACGCGTGCAACTTCCTATTACAAAACGATATTTACGTTGATGATTTTAATTGGCGCACTGTGTGATACATTGCTTGCTGAATTAATTAGTAAGAAAAAAAAATACAACCTAATGTTACTGTTACTCAAGTTTTTACGATAATTAGTGTGTATATTAACTGCTGTTAAAATATATGCCCCGTATAAAATATACACGCCAGGTGAACATGGAGAGAAACCCAGCAGCTTTTTTCGAAAATTTATTTCAGGTAAATATAAAAATACACATTTGTTTCTTTCTAAAATAATTATACTTATACAAACGAGATGAATAATCACAGCAACTCATAGGTTAAAATATTTAATAATAATTTGACATAACTGGAATTCTTATGTTAAGTGGCCCACTGTTCGTATGTTATACAGAAAACTAAACAGTAGCGAGATGGTATGTGAAGCCATATAGTAGGTATATTTACCTATTCTCATACTATTTACAAAAGTCGATGTAAAGTTACGACTATACAGTGGCGGGAAAAACATAGGACCACTTTTTTAAGAGTTTATAGTACGTGACTGTAATTTTGTAAAACTCACGGCTTATATCGTTCCCTTTACTATCGCAACCTCGTATCGTATCTAAGTGATTAGTAGAAAAAGCACTCGTGTTCCAAGAACAATAAAGACTACTTTCCTGTAAAACAGTTCGATCAGATAAGAGGTTGACAAAGTAAAGACGATTATGTCGCCTAGTATTTCGCTTACCACCGAACCCCTATGGCCTTTATAAGTAACACAATAGTCAGCCGCGTTAAGTTGATTGTACGTATAAACTCAGCCTAAACGACCGAACGTCCTATACACAGAACCAACGAACCAATGGACCAACCAAGTCATTTATAAAGAACAAATATTTTATTACTTCAAGTGGGCTTTACATACACCCCTTAGGGCATAATAAAATTTAGTTCTGGCGAAAAATGAAAAAAAAAACCACCCTAAATCAAATGTCGCAAAGATCTGCCCCCTATGTAACCAACATGACGGTGACAGGTGACATTTCAGTGTACATGGCGCAGCTTGTATGAAACCCAGTGATGTATCATCGTGTTGACTTTGCAATGTATACCGAATTGTGATCTGTCACGTGTCATTGTCACGTAAAATAGTGGGCTGGACACGATGCTAAAATCCTACTAATATTATAAATGTGAAAGTTTGAATGGATGGATGATTCCCTTCACGCGGCTCCATAAAATAAAAAACTCTTTTATGGGTAATTGTATTAGGTTCTATAATAAGCTCCCAAGTAATGTTACTGAACTATCAGTAAATAAATTTAAGAGTTACGTTAAGCGTAAACTAATTTCTAAAGCATATTATAGTATTAAAGACTACATACATACATAAAGTCACGCCTTTATTCCCAGAGTGGGGTAGGCAGAGCTACAGGATTACTAACAACCCTAAAAAACTTGTTGATAATTCTGTAACCACATTTTGCACAATCAGGCTAAGATGTTTACCAGTGTATTAGTGATAGGTTGCAAGCCCATCGCCTAACAGTACTACAAGCCCTTATTCCCTTATTCGCCTCTTACGACATCCACGGGAAGACATGGAGTGGCACTATTCTAACCCGGCAACCACACGGAAACTAAAAACTATAAAATACTATATTAATGATAACAATGCTTGGGACTGAATTGCTTGTAATAAAATGTTTAGTCCTTACGACAAAAGGTTGCGAACGTCGAAAAAAAACAGACATCCGACAGTCTCTTCTCTGATCGGTCGCGATTTGAACCTGCAGTCAATTTAGGCTAAGTCGCTACTATGACGTTTCAAAAGAGTTTATTATTTGTAAACCTACTTGAATAAAGATTATTCTGATTCTTATTCTGATTTTTATTCAATCACGCCAGGACGGCTGATCGGATCTGGATGAAATTTGACACAGAGATATAGTCTCGAACAGCACATGGGCATGGGTGGACGGAGTCGCGGGCACATGCCACTACTTTATGAAGTAAATTCGGCTTTTATGGTATCTTTCATGTTCTTTGGTTGGGATCCAGGCTAAAACAAAAAACTCACGAGGTGTGCGTCACTTTCGAAAACGGTCAAAATATATGGAATTGACATACGAAGCGATCAACATATGTCAATTGTATACATTTTCTTTCGATAGTCGTGTCCATGCCCGCTGAGCTTATATTCGTCATTAACCACGTAAGGCCCAAAGTGCAATGTCGTGCATAATCAAAGCAATTTAATTTAAACTACATTGTAATAAAGTTCATTTTTCTTTGTTACAAAATTGAAAATTGGACAAGAGTGTCAATTTCCCCTTTAGTCACATTGTACATTGTGCCCTTATTCTACCGAAGGTGCGATATATCGAACAGTGGCCCCAAACATCTAAGAGATTCTTAACACAAAATAGGTTTACATTCATATGGCATAACTTTTTTGGAATAATCATCATTTGGCATACAGTCTTTTTTTTTCAGAAACCGTATACTTTCCAGGATTGTTATAAAATAAACCTAACCTAACCTAATGGGCTCTATGCAATGCTATTTTAAATAATCCTGAAAAGTATACGGTTTCTGAAAAAAAGACTGTATGCCAAATGATGATTATGCCAAGTGATGATTATGCCAAAAAAAGTTATGCCAGATGAAGGGTAACGCACAGAATATACTATAAAAACAAAGTATAAACATTGACAAAACCGCGTTTTCTATATTTTTTCTTAAGAAACCACATTTGCTAAAGTCGGTAGTGATCCGAGATCCGGATCTCAATACCCATAACACCAATGTATCTATTCTTTGGATATATTAAACACGATAATCTTTTTATTGCAAAACCTCGTTTAGAAACAAAAACTTTTGGTTGGATCTTCTTACCTTGAGTAATTATAACATCTTAATTCTGGTATACCATATATTTACACAGATGTCGTGGTTTTATAGTAAACACCAATTATATCAATTTGAAGCTGGTATCTAGGCAAATATCTAACGGTCTTAGCGCGAAAGCCATGGGCTCAGCGCATGACTAACATTATTAAAAACAATATAGGTAATTCAACTACTTAATTAGCGCACCAAGTAACCACGAAATCAACATTTACATAGAATATATTTTCATACATGTCTGGCAACGGCATCAAATATGAATACTGTTAGAACGTGAGCATCACAAAAACTTAAAGCAAGGTTTAAGAATATTAAACATTTTGTAATGTTCTATTTGCATTGGAATGATGATAACAAAGAACATAGTTACACAATGGAAAGTGTTAAAAACTATAAGTAACCTAACAATTAAATTGTTCCACTGGCAATTTCTCGTGACTTTCTTACACTTTTAACCTGTTAATTGGGTCGTTCTACTTTTTTGCCGACAATACATCGGCATTTTTCTATATTTTGCGTTTTTCAACTATTGATAATTATCGTTTTAATTTTTGATTTTAAAATACGTTGCGTGAATTTTTATTTGGACTAATTAATGATTATTTCTGTGGCGATAATGTTTTTTTCTTTATGGTGGTTTTTCAGAATATACTGTGACAGAGTGGCCGTTTTCAGAGGAGACTAAATTTTGTATTACCACTGTCACGCGATTCTATGAAAAACAAACTTATAAAAAAAAACACTGGGTAGAGAAAGTGAAAGATTATTTAGTACTAATACATGAATAAATGTTTGGACGTATATTCAAACACATTAATAATCAATACTCTAACTGATAACGTATGGTAAAATGAGGACAGGCAATTGTCATTAAAAAGGAAGAATGACCCTATTATATTACATCTCGGGTGCTTCGTGGTTTGATTGGAATAAAGTAGAAGCTTTCAAAGAAAGTATGATTTACAAAATTCCATTAAAATCGATTTTATAGTTAACATTTTCCTAAATCAGACAAGATATACTTTTTTCCTTCTTTTTTAAACTCCTCCATTTAGCATACATATATGACATGATTGATCGGTGAAGAAGCTTGTCATTAAGTTATTTTGTCTAAACCAGTTATATTTCAATATGTTTATTCACTAAAATATCTATAACACATAAAATAATAGAGTTAGTGTACGTTACAATAAATATACGCTTAACACCAATTAAAACAGGTCGCAGTGTATGTACAGTCAATGTCAAAAGTGTTTGCCTTTTGTACTTTATCGCAATAACGCTATTTGACATCTTATTTGACATTACTCAAGGGTCTGTACAGCGACAAGTTAAAATCCGTATCTACTTTTGACGCTGACTGTACACTTGAATGTACAGTGACCCGTTTATTCACTTTTTCACTAAGGAATGACGTAAGGAACAACTACTTACTTTTAAAACCGTTTTACATCCATCGATATAAATAACTGTTTCATAAAACAGTATAAATGTTTCTTTACACCTACCTCGTAAGGCCCAAAACACTAATTAGACATATTAAAATCTGACCATTATAAGTTTTATAATATACTAGCGACCCGCCCTCGCTTCGCTCCGGATTAAAGTATTATACATATAAACCTTCCTCTTCAATCACTCTATCTATTAAAAAAAACCGCGTCAAAATCCGTTGCGTAGTTTTAAAGATTTAAGCATACATAGGGATATAGGGACAGAAAAAGCGACTTTGTTTAATACTATGTAGTGATTATTTTGGCCATTGGTCGTTTCATTACTACGCACAAAAAGGCGTGAATTCAAGTATTAATCTTTAAATTCCGTATTTACTAAACACGTCTCTCACGTGACAATAGTAACTGAAAATGCATTTATTTCGTAGATAAGTATGTTTAAGCCAATATCGTTAAATTAAAACATTAAGTAATTAAAATAAGGATGCCGAAAAAAACAATCTAAACATTAAAAGAAGTTTTAAAATTTTAACAAGTTGTGTTTCTATGTAAAATCTTATAAACGGGTCAACACTTAATGTATTGCGTTTTATATGCTTTTTAAACATTTTCTCTTAAATCGTATGAATAAAATAAAATAAATAAATAAATAACACGGGACAATGTCACACAATTGACCTAGTCCCAAACTAAGTTCTAGGCTTGTAATATGGGTACTAGACAACGATAAACATACTTAGCTTGAGAAATAAATACTTAAATACATCCAAGACTCAGGAACAAATACTTGTGCTCATCACACAAATATCTGCCCTTACCGGGATTTGAACCCGGGACCGCCGGCTTCGTAAGCAGAGTCACTCCCAACTAGGCCAACGTGTCGTCAAACACACTCAATTCTGATTTTCATGCATGTTCTCTATTATTTAACCAATTTAAGATGATTACCACAAAAACAATTATAGGTTTAAGTGTGGGCAATGTTACCCCCTAGGGCTAAAGTATTCCGAGGTTACGTAGTAATTTTAAGTTGCATAATTTCTTCAAACATAATGGTCTATAATTATCAGTGATCGGAATAGGTAGTGCAATTTCGGGTGAATGACCTTAAACATTATACTTAATATGGATAAGACACCAGATTCCGGGACTCGTATTATTTCACAGATTTTTTTCTTGACATGACCTTAATTGAAGTTAAATGGGAACATGCGAAAAATCTGAAAACAATGTTATTATAAATACTTTTTTACTTTTTGTCATTGCAAGTGTCTACATATTTCGTCAATGCGATATTCTACGCTACCAAAATAATCGTTAAAATCATATTTTAATAACATTTCTGAATTAAACACAAACTTTAACACTTTGCAAATGTAATCTCGGGGTTACAAGCTATATCCATACTAAACTTACGCACCGAAGTCTCGCGAAATTGCACTACCTATTCCGATCACTGATAATTATATAGGTTGAAAAGCAGACAATTCGAACGGCTTTGATTAAAAAATTTGACACAGTTCTAACCTAACTAAGTAGGAAGAAATTGAAAAATGCATAGAAGCTACAAGTCTATTAATAATTATGATAAATGAGTGTTATGCTATTGGACCCGTATGCCTGATAAAATTATACAATTTGATCATTATGCTTTACGAATGTGTTAAATGAAGATAAGCTAAAAGTTTTTATGCAAATTCAACGGCACCCTTACTTATATTTCATTTGGCATGTAAATTACAAAAAATGCAATTTACCTTCAAGAGTTGGGACTGTTAGAGATTTTTTCGTCTTTGGCATTTATAATTTATACATTTAAAAAAAAGATAGTTTTAGACGACATTAAATTTAGATTCCGCACCGTTTAGAAACACACAATAACAATTCCTTTACAAAGTCTCATACGAATCACAGTCCACACTTTATTCATTATCGCATTATTGACATTTCACTTAATTAACTAAAGGCCGATTTTTCAATCTCTAGTAAGCATTATCATTGCTACTAAGCGCTGTCCTTTCCTTTAGATGAAAAAAAAAAAGGAAAAGTGACCAAGTCACTGTGAGATATTTTTATCTGGGAATTGAAAAAATCGGTCCAAAATCACTTTTAAAAAGCGACTAGTTTTTTTATAAAGCAATCAAATAAACAAATTAAATTTATTATGTAATTATATTAATCTTTGTAACAATAAAGCACCTACAGTTCTTATTCCTAAGTAATGGGTAGGCAGTAGGCACCTCATGGAAAGGCTTGAAATAATTCGAATAGAATTACACTTAACCCTTTCCCAGGTGTTGCTAAAGTAAGGATACAAGCAAGGCATGGAATAAAGCCACGAATTCGTAACTTCCTGAAGAATACTGAGCCATGAAGTCATATTTCAGGAAGGTTCAATTAAAGTTGTGTCATAAAATGAAGGTAGTTAAAGTAAATTTTGAGCGGCATGAATGTGGTCGATGAAATGTACTATGCCTGGAAAAGGGTTAATATGTTTTGAAAAGGCATTGGGTAAGTTTGTATGAAGAATATTGTCTTTTTTTTCAGCGCCCACCGGTGATTTTTACATAGTTATTTAGAGGATTTCTAAATAACTGTAATATTTTTAGCGTTTAGTAATATCTGAGTAGATAATTATTTAAATTATCAGTTTTTGGTACTAGATATCAACATGTAAATATCTCGGCTCTGATGCACTTAAGATCATGATATGACATTGTCTAACAAAATATGTTTATATTGGGTAAATCTATCATAATAGGCCACTAATGCGAATGGCCGCTCACATAAAAAAATATATGAATTACAAAAGGGAAGGAAGGGAAGTATGTAAAGACTCTATTGCACAAACAGAAGATGACAAAGTAAAAAACGAAACAGAAATACAAAAGGTATGTACAAAGGTGAACTTATCCCGTTAAGGGATCTCTTCCAGTTAACCTTTGAGCGATTGAGAGAAAAATAAAACAGCAGATGGTTAAACGTACAACAGTTAAAGAGACAGAAGGTAAAGATAAAAATAGCATTCAAATACTAATAAACATACACATGATAAATTGGATAAATAAATAAGTATAAACTAGTACAATTCTAATTATTTACATTACTAAACAAATAAATAAATATACTTATCAAAAGTAGAAAGGGCATACAGTCATACATCAGGAACAAGAGTCAAGCCAGTACTTCCTCAGCCTAGATTTAAGATTGTATTTTCATTTTGGCGTATGATAGGTAGATGAATACACTTCTACAAAGAAGGCGGCTAACTGCAATGTAGTCGAAACATTCTGTACTCTATTAGTAACCGCATTAGATTTAAAATGCTTTAACTATTATTATGCAGTTAGCTACCTTCTTTACTATCATTTATTTGTTTTATGTTACCACTAAATGGCTATAGGCCTCTTCTGAATTGATATTATTACAATGACCACTTCTATTTGTATTTTCATTCGCCGTAAGGTAGTCTAACAAGCGGTTATCGCACCATGAATACACTTTTATCGTAACAAAGAAGGCGGCTAACTGAAATGTAGTCAAAGCATTCTAAGCTCTATTAGTATCCGCATTAGATTTAAAATGCTTTATTTATTATAAAGCAGTTAGCCCCCTTTTTGGTATCATATATTCGTTTCACGTGACCACTAGATGGCCATACGCCTCTTCTGTATTGATATTGAGATAGGGCGCATATACCTCCATTTCCTATGACTCTGGGAACAGGATGCTCTCGACGGGGGCCGAGGCTGTCATGTCGTCGCTTTCAGGGAGGGACCAGTCCTGGAAAGGATAAACAATCCTTTGAGCATTTGAACTTAGAGTTCGTTTCTCAAAGATATAATAATATACAGTCACCACACCAGTGGTTTAGTGGTGGTAGGACCCTGTGCAGGGTCCGTCCGCTACCACCATCATACCCATTAACCACCCGCCAAGCAACAGTGATCGCATTGTTGTATTCCAGTGTGGGGATAAGACACATTCCATTTTAGTCCTCAGGGTTGGCAACGCATTTGAGGTCTTAGGATTAAAGTCTTGAGAATCCAAATATCAATATAGTCTCAGATTCCACTTACCATCAGGTGGCCTGAGTGCTCGTGTGCCTTATTTATTTATTTATTTCATTGGCATAACATTAGGTACATGGTGAAATCAGATGGAGAGATAGTACAAGTTCCAATAATGTCAAGACCTTATAATAGTAGGCATGCAAATACAAGGAAAGCTTAATCTATGAACATTTATTGCATTTTGGTCGTTACTCTTTAAGAGGTACACTGAACACATTAAAAGATACATTAAACCTATTGGTAGTTACTGTATTCATGCAAGCGATTAAAGTTGTTTAGTGAGAGCCAATTTAGTACTGGGGGGTTATCATGACATAAAAATGCAGTTCTGTTTACGCTCAGAGAACAGGACAGAGCTATGTAACTGTCATAGCTCTGTCCTTTTCTCTGAGCGTAAACAGAACTGCATTGTTATGTCATGATAACCCCCCTGTATACTTTAACATAAAAAAAACCCGGGATTATAGAGCAACTTGTCGCTGTTCATAATTTAGCCGTGTAATGCAAATCAGGCATACGTCGTGTGACATCGTCAAGAACGACTGTTAACGAATGATGATATGTCTATATTCAATACAATACAATACAAATACTCTTTATTGAAACCCAAAAATTAAAAATAAAAACATAACACGGAACAGTACATTTAAATCATAGGTACACAACAGGCGGTCTTACCGCTAAATAGCGATCTCTTCCAGACAACCTTGTAAGAGAAATAACTGAGGACACAAATATTATATATTCGTGTAACAGAAAGAGAAAAAATATGTTGTCTTAAGGTATTTCCATCAAATCAGCTGTCAAAAAAAAATAAAAATATATCAGGTGACATTGTCACACAAATTGATCTAGTCCCAAACTAAGCTCTAAACTTGTACCAATACACAGAATACATAGAAAACATTCAAGTGTCACACAAATGTCTGCCCTTACCGGGATTTGAAACCCAGGACCGCTGGCTTCAGAGGCAGGGTCACTCGTAACTAGGACAACGTATACTACCTATCATTCTAAAAGTTCTTTCTTGCTTTTTGAAGACGGTTTTTAGTTTTTTAAACATTTCTTTTATTTCATACCATTCAGTGATCATAATAATATTGTTATGTCGTCCACATATATTTGTTCTTATAATATTTGAGGATTTCACTCGATTTCTCCTAGATCCCATCATCAGATCTTGAGGTGCTGGAAATGGGACCAACAAGAAAGTATACACAGTCGAACCAAAGAATATATTTCAATTCCGTTTAGCGGTCTTTGTGTAATCGGGCAACATACGTAAAATATATTTACCCCGACGAATTGAGAACCTCTTACTTTATTGAAGTCGGTTAAATACGACCTGTTTTTGGATAAAACTATAGAGGTAACTTTAAGTTTCATTTTCCAAGGTTCCGTACCCAAAGGGTACTGAGAGGACCCTGTTACTAAGCTTCCACTGTCTGTCCATGTGTCCATCAGCGGGCATAGCCAGACATTTAAATTTTTCACAGTGTGTATTACTCTAGCCGCTATAAGAAATTATAAAAAAGTAAAAAAAAAAATGAACTGTTCCGTGTTTTTTTTTTTTTTGGTGTTCAATAAAGAGTATTTGTATTGTATTGTAAAAAAAACTTTTAGTGATCATAATAATACTGTTATAAAAACGCGACGAATTGAGAACCTCCTTTTATTGAAGTCGGTTAAAGAGAAACGTGTTTTGTTCAGCGTTGTACAGTCAAGGTCATAAATGTGTATACACTTTAGTATCTTGTCACTTTAATCGCTGTGACAATTTCATATGGCAGTTTAAACATGACGTTAAATAGACAAAGTATTTTTATGACCTTGCCTGTACCAAAGCCCCCCATGTGGGAGTCCGACTTGCCCTTTATCCGGTTACTTTGTTACCTGTTCATCAGTGCTGGCGAAGAACAGGTAGAAGAGGTTGGCGCCGAGGTCAATGGCCGCTGCCAGGTAGAACACCTCGCGCCACTGGCCCAGCGTTTGCTGAAACAAAGACGTATAACAACTAACTGCTGTAACACGAAGAATCAACTAAGACAGGTGCCACTCAAATAGACTTAGCAACGGGTGCATCAATGTACGTGAAATTAAATGGGGCCTTGGATTGGAGACTGTAAACGGAGTGGTAAATGCACAGAAAATGGATGGGGATGATGTGTGTTGTGAACGTAGCTGGTAGCTGAGGCAACAGTTTATGTGGTCACTCTGGCTACCGCACGGTAGGCAGAATTACCTAAATATTGGAAATTCTACTTTTCAGCTAGAAACTTATTTATCGTGATAATGACGATTAAATGTCACATACACACTTAGTTTTTATTATTATACCATAAAGCTATCGTATAATATGTATCGTATTATTGAAGATTTTTTTTATACTTTTCATATGAATTATTAAAAAAATGTGTGTATTACATTTTTTGTTTGGCACGACATAGTCTTACGATTGGTATTTTTTTAAATAGCTCTCCAGCCAAAACGTAGAATTTACAATATGTATGCGACTTTCCCCACCGTGTATGAACACACATTTGCCACACTCACTTGATCATCGCTGATGATGTGTCCGATGACGTAGGGCGCCATGAACCCGCATATGTTACTCGCGGCGTTTGTGATGCCGTACATGGTGCCCGCGAACTGGGGCGACAGATCGATGTGGTTCATCTGGTTACCTGGGAAACACAATACGGATAACAATCAGCTGATAGTACATTGCTGGACTGATGCGTCTCAGTAAAAGAGTGCCAACTATCACAGACTTGGAACTCGAAGATTTTTTTATGGCCAGGAGCACACTGCACCAGTCCAGAATAAAAGTGACAATCAAGTGATAACAAGAAAACTCGTAACTAACAAAAAAACGAAATATATAAACTTTGCTGGTAACCATAGTTACCACTCGATCGTCACTTTATCTTCGCGTCTGCTTTGATAATGCATAAACATTAAAGGGTGTTATACTTTACCATACTTATTTTTTAAGTACTAACTGAATATAAATCAAAAGAACCGGCCAAATGAGAGTCGGACTTGCACACGAAGGGTTCTGTACCATTACAGTATGGGGACTCCTTTCAATTCTTGATTATTATTTTTTTGTTGTCCAAACGCAATAGAAATAGACAGTGAAAATTTCAATTGTCTACTTATTACGGTTTATATGATTCATCCAGCTGACAGACTTAGAATCAGCGGAGGCATAGTAATAGGGTCTCATTGGCACCCGTAACAGTGTTGTTTTATTCGCATAAGCCATAACGTAAAGGTTCGATAAAACATTTTTGATTGCCTTTTAAACAGAGCCGCGTGGTTTGATTTGTTTACATTTAGTTAAGTACCGAAACAAAGGCGTAGAAGTTAAAAAGGTACTAACCGGCGTAGACGGCGCCCCCGAAGGCGGCCGTGATGCTCAGCAGCAGCATGACGGCGGTGCGGTCGCAGCCCGCCCACGCGATGCCCAGCAGCCCGAACGCCGGGATGAACGCCGCTGGAACACCACCACCACCGATCAGTTAGCAATACAGTACAGACCTAGTGCATAAACATTCCACATCGATTTAGACTGAAAAGGTTCCTATATGCATTCGTTCGGTAGCCTATGGCTAGGTATTGCTTTGTTTGTACACCTTCTAATCTGTGGTTTGTACTTCATTTTGGCCACAGATTATACGGTCAAATCAACCCTTATACTTTAACTTGACCGCCCGTAGACAATCGTAATTTTTATTTTTTCATTTACATGTTATAATTATTTTTTGTTTAAATAGTTGTTTAAATTTTATGATAACCCATTTTGTTTTTCTTTTTACGTTGTTTTGTATTAAGTGTCACTTTCCGTCTCTTCACCAAGCGGTTCCAACGGAAGATCAGCGCTGGCTTTACGGCTAGCTAATGCTGAGTTGGGACCGTTTCGCAACAGTTTCTCTGTTCTTTTTGTATGTATGAAATGTCATTTTGTATTGTTGCGAATAAATGTATCTTTATCTTTATATGTTTATTCAATACATTTGAACAAAAACTTATTGAAGAATTAAAAATATAGTACCCAAACTAGGCAGCTCGTATCAATAGGGTGATAGTAGTTGTTTACAAAAAGAGGATGAAGAATTTGGGTTTAACGTGTTAAAACACACACAAGAGACACAATTTTAATTAGTATTTTGCTGCACCAACCCGAATATACTGTAACAATCAACTTTTGCCAGACAATGATGATAATAAGGGTGTATTTGTAAACTACTGATTAGTAAATTATTACAAGAATAACCAGCAACTTTTGATGTTGATGAGATAGTTTCAATTTCATTCAGAAGAAAATAAACTTGTACATTACATCTGGAATAATATGTGAATGACCGTCACCCATGCTCTTGGTAGAAATTAGTAGGTAACATTAAATATAAATATCACGGGACAATGTCACACAATTTGACCTAGTCCCAAACTAAGCTCTAGGCTATGGATACTAGACAACGATAAACATACTTAGATAGAGAAATAAATACTTAAATACATAGAAAACATCCAAGACTCAGGAACAAATACTCGTGCTCATCACACAAATATCTGCAACAAACAACTGATTTTGTAACAAATTATTTACCATGTCCTTGCCTCAAAAAAGTAATTAATTACTTACCAACGGTGTTCCAAAGCTTCATGCTAGTGAGTCGAGAGAGGCACCCCTTCGCTAACAACCAGTCGGCGAATATGCTGATGATGATACCGGCCACCCAGGACGTGAAGTACGGCACCGCTAGTAACACTGAATTCTGGAATGACGACGAAATTGTAAACAGTAGAACGCAGCGTAACGTACGGAAAAGTAATGAAATAACCTAATTTATGGTTCCGGTAACCTTCGGGGAGGGAAGATGGCCGATTGAAAAATGTCCGGCTTTTGCTTTTGATTTATTCTCTTTACTGATTTACCCTATTCACTGGACATTGGCGAAATCACTGCGGAATATCGCGGTGGACCGCCATTAATATTAAGAAGGACCTAATTTATCTTCAAGTTTTAATGTTAGCTTTAAAGAGAAGAAACAACAGCCATCATATTGCTATTATTAAAATAAAATATGGACTTGGCCGGTAACCGCAGTTACCAAAACTAAAATCAAGGAACAGTCAAGTATTAATACTATAATAAGGTAAAGTTAAGTTAAATAACTTGAAGAACAAGCAGAATGCCTTATGGATATATTTTTAACTTACATTAACAAACATGCCCCATACATACATTTTACTATTATAGCCATTTATTTCGACCAAAAATTTAAAATACATTTAGATTTTATGCATAACTTAATCTTTTTCGACATCGGTAATATTGTGGTCGATTTGCCTTGCGGCATAGGCCTCCCCAAGATTCTTCCATTCGACTCTCCCAAGCCTAGCCGTCCTTCTCCATGTTGGCCCGGCATTGTTTTTAAATTCATCTTCCCACATCTCATATGAGGTCTCTCTGTTCCTTTTCCCCTCACGTGGATAACAAATCCAAATGAAAGGAACCCGTTCCTAAATAATTAAAGTCACAAGTTCACTGCTTGACTCCTACTGCTGCGACTGAAGAATGGGATGCTGATGTGGGTGAGATGCATTGTCTTCACCACTACATACAGCATAGAGGTATTCCACCTTAGTCCTCAGGTTTGGCAACGCATTTGAGGTCTTAGGATTATAGTCTTGAGAATTCAAATGTCTATGGGTCTCAGATTGCACTTACCATCAGGTGGCCTGAGTGCTCGTGTGCCTTCTTCTTACAATAAAAAAAAACTACACTTTAAAACCGCGTCGTTTAGCTGATCGTCCTATAGCCCCCTGTACTCACGGAGACGATGTCGAAGTGCAGTATGTTGTTCATGTAGGAGGGCAGCTCCGTGAGCTGCGTGTAGAACAGCCACGACTGGCCGCACTGCGCGATGAGGATCGCCCACAGCGGCACGCAGGTGAGGAACTTCATCCAGGGGATCGCCATGCCTCTTTTTTCCTCCTGAGTCAAACACAAATACAGCATTAAACTCAAGCTTTACTACGAAGCGTGGAATAATAATATCTACGGATATTCATTGAAAACCTCGTGAGACCAGGTGAGCCATAAGAGGTACATAACCAAGGCAATTTAGTTTAAGCGATATTTTAATGACCATAAAGTTCATTTCCGTAGTCAAACTAGGAAGTCTTACAGTTTCGCCATGTCCGTCCGTCCGTTCGCAGCCTAGCTCAGAGATATAGAATACTATAAAGCTGAAATTTGGCAAGAATATACAAAATTACTACAGGTGTGTGACAACAATTTTTTGATTAAGGCATCCGGTTATGAAATATTAAGCTTTAAAGCGCTAATTTTCGTTATAGTCAAAAGTACCCCCCGTAAAACTACCACGGCTAAATAGACATCATCATTGGTTCTTAAGATACAGGCGATTAAAGTGTTTATATCTACTAAAACCTAGATGATTAGACAGCACCAAATGACTTTAAATAGAAAAATAGTTATTATAGAAAAATTAACGAGAGCATGGAATTGCATATGTAGTATTATTGTATGTTTACAGGCATTCTATATTAGAATTTTCTATTTTCTCGTACTATCAGCATAAAAAGAGGTTTGTTATATATTGGAGAAGTAAATACCAAAATAATGTCAGTGTCAAATTGTGAATATTATTTTTGTATTCTCACAATTATCAGAATAACTAAGTAAGTGTAAGTTACATAATTTTCAAAAAATATGGCAGTGAGTAATTATGGTCCGATTGAGAGTAGTAAACAAATTATTTTGAACATGAACTGATGAAAAATTTAAATTCCCGTTACACGGCTGCCCAGTTAGTTGAAAACGCTACAGGTGTTTGTCTCTCTACTGTTTATAACATTGTGTCTGAGAGCAATAGTAAGAAATTCGCATCAACAAAGAAATTCACCTCCGCGAGAAATAAAAAGTTACGTACTGGTCCGTCATCAGTAGTAGACGATTTTGATCAGGAAGTCATCCGGAGAACTATATACAATTTTCATCTGTCCCATAAGCAATTTTCCAACCTTAAAGGCACTCCACTCTGGGTTAAAATCCTTGACACAGAGTGGAGATTACAAATTTGGCATTTCCACCTTACGAAAACAAATACAAAAATTAGCGCTTTAAAGCTTAATATTTTATAATCGGTTTGCTTAATCGAAAAACTGTTGTTACAACCCCGTAATATTTTTGAAAGACCTATCCAACGATACTCCACACGATGTGGTAGAATATACATCCCCATGTTACATGTAGGGGACCTCCCCTACATGTAACATGGGGATGTATATTCTACCACCCTAAATTTTTTTTTTCTATTTCTTGTACCACTTTGTTGTCGTGACTAATATGCATATTCATGCCAAATTACAGCTTTCTAGTACTAAAAGTCTCTGCGCTAGGCTGCGGTCGGACGGACATGGCGAAACTATAAGGGTTCCTAGTTTGACTACGGAACCCTAAAAACGACGTCTTTAACTTTTTGATAGTATTTGAACTAAACTAGCTAACTTTTGCCCGCGGCTCATTTTACGCAATTATCTCTTTACTACGATTTAAAACTGTAAAAGTATGTCAGTCTCTGGGCTATAAACTATGTCTGTACAGTCGACTACTATGAGATGTATCTACTTTTACTTTTAGCCCTTATTACACAATGCATTAAAGCAAAACCGAAATAATTATGTAGATACAAGCGCTTACTGTAAAAGGTATTCAAATCAAATCAAATCAAATCAAAATTATTTATTTGTCAAAACATAGGTTATAAATTCTGCCCTGCTAAGCCAAATAGCAGTATGTCAAATAAGTCTCCTGTAGCAATCAAAACCTTATTACTAACAAGAGAAGATTGAATCTACTTTGGCAATTGAATCTGACATACTGTGTTTTAGCTTAGGAGGGCAGAATTACAGGTCGTTTAAAAATAATATTGTATCACTATGTTTTACCCTTAGGTGTACAAATATAATGTTGCTTATGCAGCACATATAAAATTTAAACCTATTTTTATGCAAGTATGCATGCATTAATAATTCAATACTTAACTACTTAGTTACTACGTTATGAATAATTTAGTTATAGGGTAAATGTTGATTGGGCTATACATATTATGTTTAAATGTCAAAGTTTACATTCATAATTTATAATATATGTATTTAGTTTTTCTTTTGTTGTTTAACTAGAGGAGAAGCGATTGCAATGTATGCTGTCTAGCAAAACCAGTACCACAGATAACCAGCGTCTTACTTCCAATAGGGGGTACGACACATAGCTGAGTGCCTACCATTTTCGCAGCACTCTTTACAATTTACTTCTAAACTGTTAGATTTAAAGAACATCTTGCAACACAATGTGTAATCTTTTAAAAATTAAGCGAAATAAATATTTTCTATTTAACACGTAAGGTAACTAGAGTTACCAAAGCGGTTAAAATTGTATGTGTGAATTCAATCCACGCCCCCTTCCCCAAATCGACCTTGACAGTTGCGTCTATGTACGTAGAATTAAGTTGTGATTCAGGAGTTGATGAATTAAAAAGACTATAAGGAAGTTGACAAATAAAGAGCACTCTACCGAATAAGGAAGTAGTTTTTGCCAGATACAAAGTGATGTAAAAGCAACTTGGCAACAAAGTTGTCGTTTTACACACAATTCATTAGCGAAAAGGGATTACTTACAGGATAAAATAGGCCAGTAGATGTATCAAAGCGATAGATTATTATGGATGTTTTAGGGCAATTTCAAAATAAATTGTACCCTAGTTAAGGAAAATTAAGAAACGCTAACTTTTGTCAGTTTTGTGACGAAATTAACCATATAAAGTTTTTTTTTTAATGTTAAGGAGAAGGCACACGACCACTCAGGCCACCTGATGTTAAGTGGAAACTGTGACCCATAGACATTCACAAGATTGCAATCCTAAGACTGCAAATGCGTTGCCAACCCTGAGGACTAAGATGGAATGCCTCTATGCTAGTAATTTTACCGGTTGTCTTATCCCCGCACCGGAATACAACAATACGAACACTGGTGCTTGGCGGGTGGTTAATGGATAAGATGGTGGTACCGATCCGGACGGACCCTACACAGGGTCCTACCACCACTAACGTTTCTTAATTTTCCTTAACTAGAGTACACTTTATTTTGAAAATGCCCTTTTATGGAATACTAAACGATGACGTCATAATTGCAACCATGCGCGGGAGCGCTGCATCCCTGGTGCGCCGGGTGCGGGACAGTCCCAATACCATTCTAAAAAGTCCAAAATTGATAAATCTCTTTTTAGCCTGTACTTGGAAAAGTATTTAATTTGTACTACTGCAGCTAATATATCAACACAAAAAATTAAGCTTTGGCTTTCATACAAGACCGGCTCCATATTGAGCACTTGGCACTCATCGAATAATAAGGCTAAACAAAAGACATCTGCTACAAAAATAACCAGCTGTTTAAGGTCAGTGAACTTTCAAATCGGTTATTCAAATAAAACATTCATACACTTCTATATGAGGCGATAGTGAACTAAAATATTGTATTTTTATTCGTCAACGTTTTGTTAAGTCACTTTTGTACCTTGACGTATTAACTTAAATAACTGCTTTAGAGTATATATATCCATATAACTAACTATAGTTGTGTCAATCTAGAATGATTCCCGCGAAAACACTTATAAACACGTTTTTCACTTCTATCTTGTTACGACCACTTTCAGTGTGGCTTTCTTGCAACAACTTAAATTAATAAAATTTATTCAGTTAATTGGGGATACGAGGGCTTTTGTAAACGACAGTTATATGGAGTAATTCTACTAGCGCTTTGGATAAGACCATCATTGCAGAGAAGAAGCGCCGCAAGACTAGAAAAGGTAATTTTTAGGGTTCCGTAGTCAAACTAGGAACCCTTATAGTTTTGCCACGTCCGTCCGTCCGTCCGCAGCCTAGCTCAGAGACTCTTAGTACTAGAAAGCTGTAATTTGGCATGAATATACAAATTAGTCACGCCAACAGTGGGGATGTATTTTTTTTCTCGACTACCCCATAGCGTGGGGTATCGTTGGATAGGTCTTTCAAAAATATTACGGGTTTGTGAAAACATTTTTTTTGATTAACGAATCCATTTAGGAAATATTAAGCATTAAAGCCCCAATTTTTGTTAGACTAAAGTGTCGTCGTCGTCGTCGTCCCGCCGCTACAGACAAAACTAGAAATAATACAAAATCTGAAAAAATCTTGAATGAAGCACATAATTAACGAATTTAAGAGGAAATCTATCACGACTAAGTAGACATCTTTCTTGAGATATAGGCGGTTAAAATGTTTATACTACTAAAATCATCTAAGACGGCACCAAATGACTTTTAATAGAACATTAGTTATTAGTGAGATTACTTGTTGATTTTGATGTATGTAGTACTTAACGGCTTCGGAACCCTACACTGAGCATGGTCCGACATGCTCTTGCCCGGTTTTAAGAGTTCCCAAGTCAAAATAGTTTCGTCATGTTCGTCTTTACGTCTGTCCTTCTGCCCACGGCTTAGTTTAGATACTCTTGGTACTACGAAGCTGTAATTTGAACAGATTCATTCACTTATCATCAGGTGGCCTGAGTGATCGTGTGCCTTCTTCTTAACATAAAAAAAAAAAAAACAAAGACTACGAAATTGCAAAATAAAATCTTGATACTTTTTTTAGATATCCATGGTAAGTTTTGTTACATTATGACATCGAGTAGGGTATTATTGGATAGCTCTTAGTGAATCGTTATAGTTTAAATTTTTTGAACTGAGCTCGTCCATTTAAGCCATTACGTAGCTAACCACAAATTAAGATAACGAGCTCGTAGTAAAAGCAGATATTAAGCTTTCGAAGGTTAACAAAGATTAACGACTCTATTTCTTTAGACAATAGATTACAAAATACACTATACTATCCGCAAAACCAAGTGGCGAGTCAAGTCATAAACCATCGGAATCGTGCTATCTCTTTCGCACTTTTTCTTTTTTGACGACACGTTGGCCTAGTTGGTAGTTACCTTGCCTTCGAAGCTAGCCGTCCCGGGTTCAAATCCCGGTAAGGGCAAATATTTGTGTGATGAGTACGAGTATTTGTTCCTGAGTCTTAAATGTTTTGTATGTATTTAGGTATAATTTCTCTATATAAGTAAGTTTATCGTTGTCTAGTACCCATAGTACAAGCCCAGAGCTTAGTTAGGGACTATATCAATTTGTGTGAAATTGTCCTGTGATTTATTATTTAATAGGATTGTATAGATACAATGACATTGTGTTTACAGGTAAGTGGATGAGCCCCGTTCATGAAGTTTTAACTGTACATGTTAAAATATTTTTTTAGATTTAGTAGTCCGTTTAGGAAGTGTTCAACTCGAAAACTTTTCTTTGCTTTTGAATACTTTGTTAAACATCTAAGCCTGTTTGTGCAAAACGTGCTTAAACAATTACCAACAAGTCTTTTTAGAGTTGTTGGTATTTCTGTAGCTCTGCCTACCCCACTCTGGGAATGAGGGCGGAATGTTTTTTTTTATTATTATTTCGAAATGTCAAGTTTCGCTAGTGACGTGTCCCCTGTGTATATAAAAAGCTGTTTGAGCCCTAAAGGTTATAGGTAAAAACTTAAGTAAAGGACCGGTTGTATGTATGAATGTATGTATGTATGTAAACACTTTATTGTACAAAATAAAACAGAAACAATACAATGAAGATACAAGAAAATAATGTACAAAGGCGAACTATGTAGTTGTAACACATCTGGGCCTCTATTCAACTGCGTTATAACGATATCGTGTTTGACGTGTTTTAGAATCGTTTATGTCACAGTCGCCATTATTGTAAATGTCATAAGAATTATCAAAACGTTGACAATACGGAAACACGTCAAAAACGATATCGTTATTACCGTGTAGAATCCCAGCCCTGTATAGAACGTTTGACATTCTATATTTGAAATTTGACGTAAGTTCCATATTAATTCTATACACAACTACATACAACAGGGCCTCTATTCAACTGCGTTATAACGATATCGTGTTTGACGTGTTTTGGTATCGTTTATGTCACAGTCGCCATTGAAATACATGACATAAAGAGTTATCAAAACGTTGACAATACGGAAACACGTCAAATATCGTTATTACCGTGTAGAATCTTAGCCCAGGTCCTTTACTTAAGTATTTCACCTATAACATCTTGTTAACCGCCATGACATAAAATTAGTAAATGTACTGCGGTATCGCATATCAAACGACCCTATTCGAAAACTGATACGTAATTCGCGCAATCGCCCGTTGTATGACATTAGGTCACGCTGAGTCATACAGCTGCGTTTCTCGATAGAGATTGTATGCCAGTGGATATAAATGGTAGGCGTTGGGTGGAAACTAAAAGAAAGCTAAGCTAAATGTTAGAATCTGCTGCAGGTAAGTATTATAGCATACTTTATTACTTTAAGTACTTGTAATATAACATACTTTTAAGTATTCTTGTTCTTTATAATTGGAAAAACTAAAAAAAGAACCAGGGGACAATCTCACACAATTGACCTAGTCCCAAACTAAGCTCTAGGCTTGTACTATGGGTATAGACAGCGATAATCATACTTATATAGAGAAATACATAGAAAACACCCAAGACTCAGGAACAAAATTCGCGCTCATCACACATCTGCCCTTACCGGGATTTGAACCCAGGACCGCTGGCTTCAGAGGCAGGGTCACTCCTAACTAGGCCAACGTGTCGTCAAAATGACCTTTTGCTGGAGTTTCTTGCGGCGCTTCTTCTCCGCAATGATGGTCTTGTCCGAAGCGCTCGGAGATTCACTTCACATTACCGACGTGTAAAAGAGCCCTCTTGTGGCCTATTTACTGTATAAACATACATACATAACATCACGCCTTCATTCCCAGAATTTCCATTCTAAAAAGAGTTCTTGATTAACCACACCACCACCACTTGTGTAACCACGTTTTTGCATAGTCAGGCTAAGATGTTTACCAGTGTATTAGTGACAGGTTGCAAGCCCATCGCCTAACAGTATTACAAGCCTTTATTTCCTTAGTCGTCTCTTACGAAATGGCACGACAAGACATGGAGTGGCACTATTCTAACCCGGCAACCACACGGCACACGTTAAATTTGAATTTGAAGAGATGAAACATAGAATGTATGAAATATAGACCCTAAACCGCAAATAAGTTCAACTGAAGAGCTAAATTAAGGCCGTTATACAACTTGGATAAGCGTAAGGAAATTTAACAACTTAATTCCTACAGCAGCTACTGCCGAGTAACACAAAACGAAAAAAAAATAACGGGGGAGTTTCAAATAAATATGAATGCACTATTCAGAGGTAAGGATCAAATAGTTGGACCATAGTTAAGCGTAGTTAACCATACAAACGGTATCCGTTCATTTTTCATAATTTCACATACCATAATTTCATTTGCCATAAAGGCGTTTTTTCTGAATTCGTAAACCTGTCAGGTAATTTTAACATGCCATCGTATAGAGCCCAATAGGTTAGGTTAGGTTTGTTTTATTACAATTCTAAATAGTTCACGGTTTCAGAAAAAATGCCTTTATGGCAAATGAATATTATGGCACATTATGGTTATGGCATATAAAATTATGTCATATGAAATTCGTGTAAGTGAAATTATTGCATATGTAATTCGGTCAAACGATAGAGACCCCATACAAACAACAAAAGTGAAAAAAGTTCCGTTGTGACACGAAAATTATCCCTACAAATGTATGGCTAATTTTCATGTCACAACGGAAAACTTTCATAGAAAATTTTATTGAGTGAGTTAGCGTGGCCAACTTTTTGGTCCCTACCCATTGAGATTTGGAAAAATAAATGCATGTCAATAAACGCCACGTCCCTTTTTGATATCATAATTCAATACATTTTGCAAATAAGTCATTTTTTGAACGTTTTTAAAGTCGGGTCCGGAATTACGCGAACTAACTTGACAGCCGAAAATGTTGCCAGACATAGGAAAAAATAAATAGTGATAGGTTTATGTCGACACAAATATGTCGATATAACCTTGTGCCTTCTATAAATCTGATTATATTTATATTTTATCAAGTAGTTGTCGTCGAAACATTCACACTCATACATACTTGCCAAATAGGGAAAAACTACAGCAATTTTTACGATATAATATCAACAAATTACGATATAATGTCAACAAAACAAAATGGCGGACTGCGTCGTTAACGATGTCTAAAACGATGTTCGATGTATTTTTAAATCCGAACAATTTTTATTATTATTATTTTTCTTAGTAAAATTATTAGTTTCTTAGATTCCAAACACAATAATAATGATAAACTAGACTTTTTAAATATCGGTATTAACAGCACTAGCCAAACTGTGGCAACATTAGTGTACAATGAACTGTCAAGTTAGTTCGCCTAATTCCGGACTCGACTTTAAGTCAAAAATAAACTTGTTTATTGAAACTCCACATAGTCTAATACCACTAATATTACAATTGCGAAAGTTTGTGCATGTCTGTGTGTTAGTCTGTTACTCTTTCACGCTGCAACGGCTGGACGGATTTGGATTAAATTTGCAATCGAGATAACTCATACGGCATACCATTCCAAACCGAAAAAATTAAAAATTCTCGACTGTATAGCAACAATCGAGATCTACGCGGACATAGTCGCGGACAGAAGCTGGTAAATAAATAAAACTTACTTGTGGACCAATAGAGCGTGCGATATACTCGATCTCCTTCTGGCATATCCTGGGATGGCTTTGCGGGGAGTCATACACGAAGAACATCCACGCGATGAACCAGACCACCCCCAGGCCCCCGAACAGGTAGAAGCAGAGGGGCCATCCGCCAGCGAACTTCAGGGTGCACAGCCAGCCGGAGATGGGGAGTGAGACCACTGTGCCGAAGTTTGACCCTAAAAGTAGAAGGTAGGTTTGGCATATAATACATAACATCACGCCTTCATGCCCAGAGTGGGGTAAGCAGAGCTACAGAAATACCAACAACTCTAAAAAGACTTGTTGGTAATTCTGTAAACACATTTAGCACAATCAGAGAATGATGTTTACCAGTGTATTAGTGACAGGTTGCAAGCCCGGGATCCTATCGTTTCATAACCAACAAACATATCATTTGACAACCCGCGTTTTTTTCCGAGACTATAAATAATTCTGGTTTTTTTCTGGACCATCGTGTAGAACCCTATAGGTTAGGTTAGGTTAGGTTGGTTTTATAAAAATCCTGAAATATTTGTAGTTACAAAAAAAGCTAGCAAATGAATAGGTTGCGAAACGATGCATTTGTCAAACAATAATTGCTGTGCGCGAGCAGCGGGCGAGCAGCGCGCGGCGAGCCGGCGAGAGTCCGTCTTTTGACCGTGCTTAAAGGCTTCTCGGGGTGCGTGCCTCGCGTAATTTGGACGTGTATCCGAGCGTGCTGCGGGCAGATCGACAAGTTCTAACTTGTCTGCAGGCGAGGCGCGTACAAATTTGATAAAGTTGCTGAGCCGTTTCACCACCGAGGCGATTTCTTCTTATTTTTGTTAATAATTCGGTGAATTTTGATAAACGCAGCCGACTTTGAAATGTCGGCTCGTAGCACGCCGCCTCACCCGCGCATGTGTATGTGCAACAATTTGTCTCGCGACCAGCTCGCCGCGCAGAGCGAGCATGCCTCAGGCTGAGCCGCTCAGATTCGTACCCAGCTTATTAGCGACATTAAGTAAACGATCAAGTTTAAAAATACAACCTACCGGCATAAACATAAGCTGCGAACTTTGATCTCTCTAACGGTGGAATCCATCTTGCCAACATAGCGTGCATTGCGGGGTATGTTACACCTTCGCCCAACCCTTCCAATGCGCGGACAGCAATGAAAAATTTGAAGTCCGTGTACGCAGCAATTGGACTAAGTATGGTGAAAATGGCGGTTAGCAACACACCCACGCCGTAAACCAACTTCCCGCCAAATAATTCAGCTATACGACCTCCAGGAATCTAAAAAAAATGTTGTCTTTGGTCTTCCAGAAAAAAGTTTTTTTATTATTGTATTTATTTAATATCTATTGCTATTGCATAAAAGAATACACTTAATATACAAAAAGAGAAATTAATTTCACAGCATTCTCTACCAGTTGATCCTTGGGCTAAGCAGAGATGGTAGTGGGGGTGCAACATGAAGTCTAACTATTCACATACACTTACATATTAATACATACATAACATCACGCCTTCATTCCCAGAATGGGGTAGGCAGAGCTACAGAAACACCAACAACTCTTAAAAATACTTGTTTATAATTCTGTAACCACAATTTGCACAATCAGGCTAAGAAGTTTACTATACTGTAATTCTATGGAACTTGCTAACTATGTAAACAAACAATATATTGAAATTGACATCTAATGTCAATTTTAGTATGGCGGCTTGTTTACATAGTTAGCAAGTTCCATAGAATGACACTTTAGTGTATTAGTGACAGGTTGCAAGCCCATCGCCTAACAATACTACAAGCCCTTATTTCCTTAGTCGCCTCTTACGACATCCACGGGAAGACATGGAGTGGCACTATTCTAACCCGGCAATCACACGGGGTCATATTAATATGCTATAACAATACAAATAAATATATCATAAAATCAAGATGATGTCAATTCCACCTGCAAATAAATTCGCGAACTTTCATTTTAAAGGAATACTTGTTTGGAGCTTGCTTCTTAAAAGTTCATGTGTACTCTACAGGAAATATTTAGCGTTTACAATAGAATTATTTTGAGTTTACCACTGACAGAGTGATTGCCTTCATTTAATTTTCAGCTTTAATCTCATACAAACAAAATAGTTATCACTAAATCGGTAGACGCGAGTTCTAAAAATTGCTTTATTTGTATGAAATTGAAAATAATTCTTGAAAATTCTTAATAATTAAATGAAGGCAAACTCTCTGTCAGTGGTAAACTTACAGTAATCGACGTACTGTACCTACCTATATTCGATACAGTAGTGAAGAGTAACTTCTAATGTTACGATACAGTTTTTTTTTATGGCATTGAGAAGGCAAACGAGCACACAGGCCACCTGATGGTAAGTGGAAACTGTGACCCATAGACGTTCACATTCAAAAGACTGCAATCCTAAGTCTGCAAAAGCGTTGCCAACCCTGAGGACCAAGATGGCCTCTATGCTAGTTATTAAGTTTTTAGTTGTTTATGTTCCTAAATATGCTAATAAATATTACGCATATAAAATTCTTACCTGTGTTAGTACATATCCATAGAAGAATGAGCCTAAAATGATACTCTGTTGCTCAGCAGTCCAGTTAAAATCGCCAGTTTGCTGAAACAAAATGCTTAATTAAACAATTTCATTTACCGCCGCCTGTTTCACAATCGTCAAATAGAGCATATTGTTAACGCCGTCACCACGTAGCAACCAGAGGTCTGAGGAAGCGCGGGGAACCCCACGCAGTCACCAGAGGCCTGAGGTAGCGCGGGGCTCCAACTCGACCCGGTGGGGACGGCGACCCCACGCGCAGACACCGCGAACTACCACCGACGCGTCAACGCGCACATTTTTATATCTAATTTAAAAGCTTGTTAAAGTCGATTACAACTTTATCTTAATAGCTGGAGTTTCCTTTATACTCAAGAACCCCAAGCTGAGCTGTTCGTGAATAACAGCTCCGACAATTGGCGACCGTGACAGGACCTTAAAAGCTACGCAGCCATATTGGACTCACCGAGCGCAACATTCCACACGCATACGGAATACGGATTACGTAACACAACTCAAACAAGAGAAGTAGCCCAATCCTATCTTTTCCTTAATTCTAGATCGTAATCCCTTCCTTCATTTTGTGTGTGTAAAGTGCTCGGCCCTCATTTACCAGGTATTTTATGCTAGAAGTGCTCCATAATACGTAGTTACGTATCTAATACTTGAACACATTAATTTGCAATTTCCCTAATTTAGTTTGATCGCTATTGTGCATTAAGATAAGCCTTAAGTGTATTCTTTAAGTAAGCAAGCTTTATAAGGTGCATCTACTCAATGCGAATAAGCTATTAGCATTTAGCGGACCTATCTATCGAGTTTTTGTTGCGTCATCTTCTGTGATTACCGCTTATAGAACAAAACAAATTTATTTCTGGTATTTTATCGTAATTTTAATATTGTGTTTTGTAAAATTTGTCAATCCGATTTTGCTTTAAGAGAATTTTACTTCGGTTAAGCTCTGAAGAACCTTCTTTAGTTAAATCTCTATAACAATTAAAATCATCTATCGCTTTGCTTAAATATAACGTTACCTACAAAGCAACAACTTTCTTGTTTAAATAGGTGAAAATTAAGTTGAAACCATAAGATTCCCTTTTTTGTAAAACTATTTACAGTTACATTAAGAGTTTTTAAAATTTCAAATTCCAGTAGAAGCCTTTCGACCCGAGCTGTGTGACGCCGAGTGCCGCCGTGCCGGCACGCTCGCGACTCGGGTAGCGGGATCTAGCTGCGCGATCCTGACGCGTCGCGTGTGTCAGCGTCAAGCCATCGCGCTGGTGGACCGAGTATCAAACCTCTTTACATTGGGTTTGATTGCGCAAGTTACCTTATCTAATTTCTTGTTTGCCCTGAAAAGGTCTTTAGTTATAGTTATAGTGCTGCTTAACCCTTATAATTTTAAATATGCCAAGGGACGATAAGACGCCGGGTGAAGCGTCCGCGGCTGAGAGCAGAGAAATTAAACAAGATGAGTTAAAAGATCTTATAAAGCAAAGAGGTACTTATAGGTCGCGTCTTACAAAATTCACAAGTTATCTTTCTACAATTCGACAAATTGATTCGGCCAGTATAAATGCGTTGCAAATTAAAGAATTAGATCTCCGAGTCACTAGATTGCAAAAGTTATTTTCTGAATTCGACGTAGTGCAAACGCGGATTGAGATGATAAGTGCTAACGTAGACGAACAGATTGATGAGCGCGATTTAATTGAGACGCAATTTATTTCTCTCATCTCAGCTGCCCAGGCGATTACCGAATCCTACGACAGCAGGAAGGATTCTGGATCCGAGGGTGCTAAGACAGCACGATCGAACTTTGAAAGTAATCAGTTGGATAACATTAAATTACCGACTATTAAACTCCCAACATTTGATGGTAATTATCTTAAATGGTTGGAGTTTCGTGACACCTTCGAGTCCATAATTAATTCAAATGACTCGGTGCCCGACATCAACAAATTTCATTATTTAAGAGCTTCGCTAGAGGGCAGTGCCATTGTCGTGATTAAATCGATCGAGTTTACATCGCAAAATTACAAGGTCGCTTGGAACCTCCTCTGCGAACGATATGACAATAAAAAAATACTTATAAATAATCACTTGAAAGCACTATTTAACATAGATTGTTTAACGCGGGAATCCCATCGATCCGTTCGTTTTCTTATTGATCACGTAACAAAGAACTTGAGAGCCCTTAATACGTTAGGCCAGCCAACCGATCAATGGGATACCTTAATTATTTTCATGATTGCTGGTAAACTGGACTCCGTTACTAGTCGAAAGTGGGAGGAGCATAAAGGTAACTTACCCGATTTACCTTCCCTATCTGATTTTGTGAAATTCCTGCGAAATCGCGCAGACATTCTCGAAACAATGCAAGCCGGCCGGAGCGACAAACCCGATCACAAATTAAATCAACCTAAAATAACGAAGACGTTCGTCGCTGCAGCCGCGCGAAAACATAATGTGCCTACGTGTCCTGTGTGCCTCGACAGCCATCGGATTACGGAGTGCGTCAGGTTCAAGGCCATGAACGTCGAAAGTAGGTCAGATGAAGTCTTGAAGTTGCATCTTTGTCTGAACTGCTTGCGTAGGGGTCATAACGCCGATCAATGTCGCCTCGGGAGCTGTCAAATATGTAAAAAGAAACACAATACATTATTACATAAAAATGAACAAGTATTAATTACACAGTCAGAGAATAATAATAGCGCGAGCACATCGTTAGTCGCAAGCGCAGGGTCGGCGTGTACCGCCGCCTCGTTATGTAATCAAGTTTTGCTCTGTACTGCTTTAGTAAAAATAACTAACATGAATAATAATCATACTCACATAGCTCGTGCACTCCTTGATGCAGGGAGTCAGTCGTCGTTCTTAACTGAAAACATGAAAAATAAGTTAGGATTTACTTCAATAACTCATAAAAAACCTATTTGTGTGTCAGGCATAAATAACACACAAGTAAATATTACTGATCGCTGTGAGCTCACTTTAAATTCATTAACGAGTTCATACAGTACAAACATAAGGTGTTTAGTTGTACCCCAAATTACGGGCGAGTTACCAAATACCAATTTTAATGTTTTAGGATTGAACTTACCGGATAATATCCAACTGGCGGATCCCGGTTTCCATCGTTCCTCCAAGGTTGACTTGCTACTCGGTGCTGATGTTTTCTTTGATATCATCACTTCAAATAAAATTAAATTAGGTACTAATAGGCCTATACTCCAAGGTTCAAAGGTAGGCTGGTTAGTAGCTGGACCGATAGGTAGTTTCGATGTTGGTAACAATCATTTTTTACACTGCAATTTTACAAGGCAGATAGCAAAGGATCTTACGAGATTCTGGGAGCTTGAAGAACTCCCATCGTCCAATGTTTCTTACTCTGAGGATGATCACATCTGTGAGAAACACTTTAAGGAAAATACTCAACGTCTAGAGAACGGCAGGTTTTTAGTTAAAATGCCATTCCGTGAATCACCGGAAACGTCACTAGGCGATTCATTTAATATGGCTAAAAAACGATTCCTTAGCCTTGAACAAAAGTTAAATAAAAATCCAGTTCTTAAAAAACAATACTCGGATTTTATACACGAGTACGAATATCTAGGTCACTTGAACAAGGTTAAAAAACCTGATTTTGGTTACTACGCACCACATCACGCAGTTTGTCGCAATAGCAGCGAGACTACGAAATTGAGGGTAGTTTTTGATTGCAGCGCAAAAACGACGTCGCAGAAATCGCTCAATGATATTCAATGTATAGGGCCCGTGGTTCAAGATGAATTATTTGAAATACTTATTCGATTCCGGCAACATAAGTATGTGTTGTCCGGTGATATTCAAAAAATGTACCGGCAGATTATTATTGACCGTTCGCAACGCCATCTGCAGTTAATTCTTTGGAGGGACGACATAAACAAACCGCTTGATGTTTTGCAACTAAATACAGTTACCTACGGGACAGCGTCAGCTCCCTTTCTGAGTACGAGATGTTTGGTACAGTTAGCTAAAGAATGCAACGACCGGGTGATATCGGAAATCATTCATCATGACTTTTATTATGATGATTTTTTGAGTGGTGCTGATACAGAGGACGATCTCGCTCATATATATCGATCAGTTACAAATATTCTTGAGTCAGCTTGTTTTCCAATTCATAAATTCCGCACCAATTGCCCACAGATTTTTGCTGATGATTGTACTTTGTCGCAGTCATTAGACTTATGTAAAAAATCTAGTGTTCTGGGCTTATTGTGGTACCCTGACGGCGACAAACTGCAGTTTTCGGTAAAACCTAATATGGACGATAGTGACGTAACAAAAAGGACTATCTTGTCCAATACATGTAAAATATTTGACCCGCTTGGGTTGCTTAGTGCATGCACAATCAAACTTAAAATATTGCTCCAAAAATTATGGCTTTTAAAATTGAGCTGGGACGATCACGTCCCACAAGAGATAAAAAATATTTGGAATAAATTTACTTTGAATGTGCAATCACTGGCAAACATAAAAGTACCAAGACACGTTTTAGGTTCACGCCCAGTCTCGATTGAGCTACATTGCTTCGTAGACGCATCCCAAGAAGCCTATGCGGCTTGCGTTTTTTTGCGATCTATAGACAGCGCTGATAATATTACGATTGATCTTTTGTGTGCTAAGACTCGTGTGGCGCCGCTTAAACCGACCACTATCCCGCGTCTTGAACTGTCCGGGGCGCTGTTGGGCGCGCGGCTATCGGCCAAGGTCACGAGCGCGTTGCGCTGCACTATTCATCGGGTTGTTTTTTGGACCGACTCAACGGTAGTTTTGGGTTGGATTCGAACTCAACCTAGGACACTAAAGGCGTTCGTGTGTAATCGAGTGAATGAGATTCACGAACTCACAGAGAGGGACTCGTGGCGGCATGTGCCAACTTCATTAAACCCCGCAGACTTGGCCTCCCGGGGAGTTGAACCTGGCCAATTACAGGGCTTAAATTTGTGGTGGCATGGACCAGCTTTTTTATTAGAGAGTGAAAGTAACTGGCCTCAAAATTTAGGTTCTTTAAACATTAACTTACCTGAAAAAAAGAGCCAGAGTGATTGTTCGACCTTCATAAATGTTGAGCAATCACCCATTATTAAATTTGAAAATTATTCTAACATAAATAAATTAAAACGAATTGTAGCATACACGTTGCGCTTTATTAATAATTGTAAAAATCCTAAAACTAAAACAAAAGGGTATTTACAAAGTAACGAAATAGAAAATGCATTAACTTACCTCGTAAAACTAGCACAAAAACAGACTTATTCTAATGAAATATTTACACTTATACAACAAAAAAAGCTTATTGATAAATCTTACCTATTGCAATTATCACCTTTTATTGACGGCAATGGTGTGATCAGAGTAGGTGGACGCCTTCAGAATGCTGACTGTGATTTTAATAAGAAGCATCCGATCCTCCTGGACGGTAAGCACAATTTTACGCGGCTCTTAATGGAATTCGAACACCTACGTCTGATGCACACTGGCCCTCAATTGCTCCTTAGCTCTTTGCGCGACCAGTTTTGGCCCATTGGAGGTCGAAACTTAGCTCGTAGTGTCGTTCGTAAGTGCGTTAAATGTACGCGACTTCGCGGTAAAGCTATGGAGCCCCTGATGGGTAACTTGCCTGCGGACAGAGTCGTCCCTGGCTACCCGTTTCAAGTATGTGGCGTCGATTTTGCCGGACCTTTCTTAATATCTAGCAAGAAGGGAAAAGGTAACCGCATTACAAAATGCTACTTGCACGTTATTGTTTGCTTTTCAACAAAAAGCATTCACTTGGAAGCAGTCAGTGACCTTAGTAGTAATGCTTTTATCCTAAGTCTACGTCGTTTTATTGCGCGCAGAGGCAAGCCGCATACGATTTATTGCGACAATGGCACTAACTTTGTTGGGGCAAATAACGAGTTAGGTAGGGTACTAAGGTCCTGTCAAAATGACATTCACGACTTTGCCAACGAAGAAGGCATTAAATTTAATTTTAGTCCCCCCTACTCCCCTACCTTTAATGGAATCACAGAAGCGGGCGTTAAATCTGCTAAATTCCATTTAAAACGGATTATGGGTAATGCTAGTCTGACGTTTGAGGAGCTGAGCACTTTATTCTCACAAATTGAAGCCATCCTCAATTCCCGGCCCCTCTCTCCTCTTTCGTCGGATCCAAATGATCATTCTCCTTTGACTCCAGGGCACTTTCTTGTGGGTCGGCCCTTAACATCGCTGCCGTCACCCCCTGTTACCCTTAAGAACCCTGACAGGTATCAAAGGATCGAGCAGCTCAGACAGCACTTCTGGCAACGATGGCGCAATGAATATCTGGCGGAGTTGCAGCATCGCACTAAATGGCGCCAACACCAGAACGAGCTGAAGATTGACGACTTGGTCGTGTTTAAGGAAGAGAACACGCCACCGCTTAATTGGAGGCTTGGAAGGGTCCAACGCCTTTACCCTGGGGCAGACGGCGTCTGCAGAGTGGCAGATTTTTCAACGGCGAGAGGAATAGTTCGGCGAGCACTCAACCGAGTGTGCCTTCTACCAACAACGCAGGAGCTTGAAAGCAGGAGCTTTCAAGGGGGGCAGGATGTTAACGCCGTCACCACGTAGCAACCAGAGGTCTGAGGAAGCGCGGGGAACCCCACGCAGTCACCAGAGGCCTGAGGTAGCGCGGGGCTCCAACTCGACCCGGTGGGGACGGCGACCCCACGCGCAGACACCGCGAACTACCACCGACGCGTCAACGCGCACATTTTTATATCTAATTTAAAAGCTTGTTAAAGTCGATTACAACTTTATCTTAATAGCTGGAGTTTCCTTTATACTCAAGAACCCCAAGCTGAGCTGTTCGTGAATAACAGCTCCGACACATATGCTCTCAAATATTTGAGAGATACTTAGTCCTTTCTCTTTCTTACACTTGAAAATAGACAAGGAGAGAGACACAACTTTAAATGGCAGATAAATTCACTCGTCGATTGTGAAACAATCCCGTAGTAAAGTAATTCATAATGGGATGTTTTACGAACGACCTAATCTTCTGCAACAATTTATGAAAAATATTTCAAAACAAAGTCGCATCCCGCCGTCTGTATGTACCAGGGACCGGCCCGCTATCCCATTCAAGGGGTTTTGAATGGGTTTTTAAGCCGTTCGATATGCTTTTTAAAGCGCTATTTATAAGGGTTATGGATAAGGACCAAAAAGTGGGCCACGCAAACTCACTCAATTAAACTTTCTTTGAAACTTTTTCGTTGTGACAAGAAAATTAGCCATACATTTGTAGGGATAATTATCGTATCACCACGGAACTTTATTCACTTTTGTTGTTTGTATGGTTAACTACGCTTAACTATGGTCCAAATATTTGGTCCTTACCCTTATCTGTGCTTTAGCTGTTAAGGTTCCCCTTATAGTGAATGGTTAGTTTAACAAATAACTTAGTCATATATTTCTTTCCAAGAGGTTATTCTTTTAGGGTAAGGTAGGGAGGGTATTCTATTGAGAAGTTAGAGGTTGGTCTTTCAAAGGCTTTTATAGGTGAATGGGTGGGCGGGGGTGGGCGGGTCCCTGGTATGTAAGCTTAGTTCTTCCCAGGGACCCCCCAACCCATTCACCGATGAAAGCCTTTGAAAGACTAACCTCTCAATAGTATACCCCACTAAAAGAATAACCTTTTGGAACGAAATATTAGTTAAGTTATTCGTTAAACTAACCATTCACTATAAGGGAAACCTTAACAGCTAAAGCACAGATAACTCTTTAAATAACGCTTTAAAAAACATATCGAACGGCTTTTCTAAGTAAAACCCTTATAAAAACCCATTCGAAACCCCCTGAATGGGATAGCGGGCCGGTTCCTGGTTCTTTCATACTACGCAACGGATTTACATGCGGTTTCATCATTAAATAGAGTAATTCAAGAGGAAGGTTTTTGGATTATGTACGGGTGTTACAGAAAACTCGCAAAAATCGAAGCGAAGCGAGGGCGGGTCGCTAGCACAGTAATATGACACAAAAACGCGCCTTGTTTATGTAGATATATTGGACCAGAGCAGTCATTAGGATAGTATAAAAAAACGACAGTTAGGTTTAAAGTAACAATACTGTTATTATTATACTAGCTGTTTCCATTTCTAACTATGTCATTTTTTATGTATTTATTTATTTAAAATATTTATCTATGTATGTAAACACTTACTTGTACAATACAATATTCACAGAATAGGAACTTACAAAGGCAAACTTATTACTTTAAGGGATCTTTTAAAGCTTAACTTTGGGTGTTTGAGGAAAATAAGAAAGCAAAAAGTGACAATGTGTAAACACAAGTACAAAACAAAGTTTACGGAAATTGTAAGATCCTAAATTAATGAATAAACACTAACAGAGACATAATTATGAAAGTAATAATAATGATAGTCCATTACCAGAATCCGAATTACGTATAATTATATTATCATTTAACAGTGAAATATAGAATAAGCTTGGTTACATTGTGTCTTATCTTAGTCCTTACAGAATTGGTTTCTGGGAACAATATCTCTTGAACGTATTCTAAGAAAATATACAGGAATTGAAAATAGAATCAAGTTGTCCGAGTGGCAGAAAATTTGAACGCTGTAACACCGTTTTATTCTTAAAAAATTTAGGGTTGCGTACCCAAAGGGTAAGACCGGGAGCTTGTTACTAACATTCACCTGTCCGTCAGTCAGTCTGTCTGTCACCAGGCTGTATCTCATGAACCGTGATAGCTAGACAGTTGAAATTTTCATGGATTATTTATTTCTGCTGCCGCTATAACAACAAATAGGTACTAACACATAATAAAATAAATATTTAAGTGTAGCTCCCATACACAAAACGTGTTTTGTTTCCTTTTTTTGCTTGATATTAATAACGGCAACAGGAATTGACTTGAAATATTCACAGATTATAAAGTTATATATTCACTTCAAAAATAAATAATCAAATTAAAATAAATTAAGGGCCCCCATCAACAAACGTGATTTTTTTGCCGTTTTTTTTAAAAAAAAGTTAATATTATACATGAGTACGGAACCCTTCGTGCGCGAGTCCGACTTGTACTTGGCCGGTTTTTACTGTTTTTCTCTAGCTCTGTAGGGGTCTTGAATTTCAATAATTTACTTACCGGTATGATCGTGCTGTTGGTCACTGGGCTGGATGGACACACATCCACGGCGGACTCATTTGATGGTACCGTAGCAGTGGAGTTCAACATTGCAACTATGGCCACTGAGAGGTTGACCCGCATAGCGTATACATTGGCAAAGCCCAGAAAGCCCATAATACCGAGCACAGTTCGACTTTTGATCCATCCTGTTGTTTCTTCTGCAAAAAGGAGTATTGTATTAGTAAAAATTATAATATAACTTAAAGATCTAAAACAGTAGAGATTTTTGAGGAAGGCTTATGTCCAGCAGTGGACATGTTTCGGATGCATGACGGGTATAGTGATTAAACTTATGACATTATTATTATACTAGCTGTTTCCCGCGCATTCATCCGCGTAGAACTCATTTATCGCTACTCCCTCAGGAACCATCGATATTTTCGGAATAAAAGTACTCTATGTCCTTCCCTTTCTTGTCCTAAACAGACAGACAGTTACTTTCACAGTCACATTAATAATATTAGTAGAGATTTATCTTACTTTGTCAGTCGGCTTTAGTATCTATTTTAAGCTAATTTAGAAAGCAAGCAGTTATTGTTTGATTATTCAATCTGCACTGTAATACAAAACCACATATGATGCTGTCCAATAATCAACAATTACTGATTAGCATAGGTTATGCGTGACTGAGATCAAATATGTTTTACTTGCTTCAAGTCAAGATAAAGCAAATTAGGTCTCCATTTCAATCACTGCTAATAATTGACTGTAATGGCATGATGGAGTTGCATAATTTTTCACTGTAGCAAAATGTTTGAACCGCATTGGACATCAAAACCAACCAACTCCTTGCACCTAAAATCTTGTGAAGTAAATATGTATTTACTTTTTTTTTAACAACTTACCATCTATGCAGGATGACTGCCATAGGTACACAATGATGATGATTATTATTTACATACATACATAACATCACACCTTCATTCCCAGTGTGGGTTAGGCACAAATACCAACAACTCTAAAAAGACTTGTTGATAATTCTGTAACCCCATTTTGCACAATCAGGCCAAGAAGTTTACTAGTGTATTAGTGGCAGGTTGCAAGCCCATTGCCTAACAGTACTAAAATATCCTTTGTGAGCCCCACCAGACCATAAGCAGGAAGATTTTGTAAGTGGGAATTTGAATCTACCAGTAAGGAAATAAAGTACAACATTACCTACCTTACCTTTGCTTTTAAATGCTATTTTGAATTTTGAAACAAATTTCAAAATGAACTTTATGCTAGTTAGAAAAAAGTTGCCTTGATTATGTACCTACCTTTTATGGAGCAACTGGGTCTCATTAGAATAATAATATGACAATAATTTTGCAAGCTACGCTAGAGAGAAGAGTTAAAGAAACAAAAAAAATGGTAAAAGTTACTAATAATTGGATATTAGCAGCAATAAATTAATTCATTTGAAGTTTAATCTGGAAAATGATTGTCTAAATATTATCAAGTAAAACTATGTGTGCCAATTTAGCTATTTTAAATTTGCGAATCATGTTCGGTTGATGATGTGGTTCTAAAAATCATCAGATAATGCACAATAAAACAAAGCATGTATAATATTACATTTTAAGTCAGCATGTTTCATGTCATTACCTCCCACCTACAGACATGTGTATCTCTACTAGGTATTGTTTAGTGGACATCATAAGTTTTGTACATAGTTGCTTTCACTCATTCAACGTTTCCATAGCGTGAGGTAAATATGAAGAGGTTCTCAATATGTCAGGATCTTTTTTTTTATACATTTTCTCAGACATGACAAGTCAAGGTGATATGCCATGTAAAGTATTGAACTAAGTGCTTTATGCTAACTTTGCTATTGAAGAGCTAGGAGTAAACACACAGTACAGTTCTTTTTTGGTTTTTAAGGGCTTTTACTCCTTGCTCTTCAATAGCAAAGTTAAAAAATTGGGGTATTGGGGTATTGGTTAAAAATTTGGAGTAGACTCCAAATTATTATTAATTAATATTAATAATGCAAAAATAAGTTTGTTTGTTACGCTGGTACAGCTAAACCCATTTTAATAATTTTGGTATAGATTCGCGAGTAACTATTAATTAGCTCAGCTTATCTAACTCAATAAAAAATAAATAGCACAATCTATATTATGTCATGTTATGACTAATTGATGTAATGCATGTAATCAGTCCATGTTTTTTAACAGGCAATGCATTGAATATAATAGACAAATGAACATAATAAAGCACTGTAACTCGACCTTGATTCTACGAAACAACTGGGGTAGGCGTACTCGATAACATAAACAACTGGAAAAAAATACCTTGAAAGTCGACAACCAAATTTCGCTGGCTGCTGGTCTCTTCCTCTAATATATCTCGGTCAATTATAGGGCTTTCTTCTATCGGTGATGACATTGTTAATTCAGAAAAACACCATTCCTTGCTCTACTTATCATTTAGGTCCTAAAACCACGGTATGAGCTTCAGCAACTGAGATGAATATTGATCACAATAACTTATGTTAGCCTAATTAAAATGAAGGCTGCATGTTCAGTATACCACGGAATCAGTTTTACAGAACTGTATTATTAAAGTGACTCACGCAAGTTTTTGTGTCGAACGATTACGTTGTACATAAACAAAGAGAATATTTTCATCAACCGTGATCGCTCACGTACTGTCAAATTTACATCACAGACTAAAAACTAAAAAGAGTACACCACAGAATAGGGAAGGGTACGAGTGATTAAGTTGGCGTCACTGTAATTAATACATTTTTAGTGCATTGCTTTTTGCTTAGTACTCATTTTGTAACGAATGAACTAGAACTTTTTTCTGAAACTGAACTGATTACTGGGTAAAATGGGGTGAATACAAATACAGCCTGAAATATAGCATATCCTAGCTACTGATAAAAGACTGAGATTTTAACGTAATTTTTCCAGTCAATTTAAAAATTGTTCTTTTTAGTACAAGTTGACTTATTTAAATTTGTATTTTTATTCAACCCTGAAACTTTTTAAGTTACATACATTTCTAAGCAAGTCTTCAACATTGGTTACATGTATATGATGCACTGCACGGCTAGCACATGACGGCTCGCGAGATAGACTACTTACCCGTCTTTTCTGACCGTTCTTACCCAGCTTTATGATTTAACTTCATTTAAAACACTCAAACTCAACCGAAACACAACACAAGTTCAAATTCGCACAATTCCAAACATTAGAGAGTGATTCGCTCGCATCATGATTGTCTCCGGCCGCGGAAGGGACCAAAGATAATATGTAATATAATTAAAAATAAATACAGATAATAAAATACGTCGAAATTTACTTTTAATTTTACGGTATGGGTATTAAATACATTAATTGTACGGAAAAAGATTGCAATTACATTTTTATAAATACAAAAAAATATCCATATTTAGTTCTTTCTGCAAAAATGATAAAGTCAATTCAGATATACTAAATCCAGATTATCTCAATTTAATCTGCAAATTCAATAGATCCTTTTTTGGCATATCCCAAATTCAGTTAGACCTGAGGCCCTACTTTGAAAATCAAAGTTCGATGTTACGTTAGCTCCAACCCTATCTCTCGATTTAGTCTCAAATGACGAATGACAGGGACTCGGCACCTGAACTTTTGAATTTAGTGGTTCGAGGTAACCATCCAGGGCCTCTATTCAACTGCGTTATAACGATATCGTTTTTGACCTGTTTCCGTATTGTCAACGTTTTGATAACTCTTATGTCATTTACAATAATGGCGACTGTGACATAAACGATACTTAAACGATGCAAACACGATATCGTTTTAACGCACCTAAATAGAGGCCCTGGCAACATTACCAGTCGATATTTAAAATTGCCTATGTAAACATAATCAACCTAATCTAATCTGTGATAAGCAAGGGCTAAGGCCGAGTTGTTTGATCAGTAGTTAACTGAATGGTCAAAATTCAAAAAAAAATATCGAAAATTTGACACATTTCCTTGAGATTTAGTACCAGTTTCACCATACGATGTTAACCACTTAACAGCCGATTAGAGCGTAAACATTTGTCAAAATATAAGAGCTAACAGTCGATTAACATTGATTAAATTTAACATCGTATGGTGAAATTGGTACTTAACCATTAGTTACGATTTTTAACAATTAGTTTAACTACAGATACAACCACAGGCTCTCATGCGGCTTATGAACAATCATAATAATAAGGATGAACACGGACTTTGTTCTTTCGTTGCCTATCATCACAGAAATTGTTACTAAGTTCCTAGCTCACAAGGTATTATTTTGAGTACCTATTAACCTCCTAAGACCCACCATACAACGAAATTTGCCAATGGAATATGAACTTATTACAAATGCAATAGTCAATTTTCTAGTTTGATTTTCCCTCATAAAATCAAAGGAGAACCTATTTTATTTCCTTTGCAATAGGTCTATTTTCTAATGAACGTATGTACATTTTTTTGTACGAGAGGCCTTAGGAGGTTAATGGGCGTTTTCCAAAAAAAGTGTACATCGTTAAAGACAAAAGTTGAAAAAAAAAAACTTTTCCATTTCGTCACGAAAATTAACGTGCGTAAATGTATGGCTAATTTTCGTGACAAAATGGAAAAAGTTAAATTTTCTAAACTTTTGTCCTTAACGATGTACAATTTTTTTGGAAAACTCCCTAATACGTTAATAATCCTTGAGTGTACTATACCGAATTCGTAAACAGAGTTTGCAGAGTATAATATATTCAATACTCGGTCAGCGGCCAAATTAATGTAAAATATCATCATTATCGTGGTGGCCTTTTGGTGATGGTTTCATCCAGTCTCGACCTCCATGCCGTCGAATATCATCCATCCACCGCTGCGGTGGTGGTCTGCCGCGCCCTCACGTATCCGCTCTGGGTCTCCATTCAAGAACTGGTCTTGTCCAGTGAATCTCGTCCATCGTCCAATGGAAAATATACACTGTCGTAAATACATACAAATGGAAGATAAATGTGTTCAGCAATGAAAGATAATTAAAAACAAACAGGTTGTAACTATTAAGTACTTTAATATGTGATCAGTACTTTAATGTAAATACTTCTCCTCTTTACTAACCACACTGACCAGTCTATAACTTAAGGTGACTAAGAAATTTAAGTATTTTCCTTTGACTGTATATAATAATTTCTTTTTAGCTTACCTAATTAATTTACTTATCGTCACTACTTTAAAAAAACCTCGTATCTCATTTTTTTTTTAGTTTATTTTTCAAATAAGGTACATGCGTTATTAAATAATTACAAGCTCGCCAAACTGTTACCCAGTTTGTTGGCGAGTAAATCATACTTCATGATGTACAATTTTAAACTTAATTTTTCCTCATTTTTAAGTTTCAAATCGTACGTCATGTAATATGAGATACGCGGTTTTTTTCAAAGTAGTAACGTTATTTTCTTTCATTATTCATTGATAACAAACATACCAAATGTACAAAATTATTGAAGGGACCAATATTCTGACCGTTTGAAACAAAACGTTGGCCAGAACATTCATAAAAAACTGCACTCCCATTAAAGTTTTATATAAAAAATGCACTAAGAGCAGTGTAACTTGACATTAAATACACTATAGCTATAAAGTATAAAAAAATCAGCTGCATACGCAAAAAACATCACAAAAATATTAATGTTTCAACTCTCTAAGGTACTAATGTAGAAGTACTTAACACTATCATATTATTGGCCACAAGCTTTTGCTTATTGTTGGCATTACAAGGCCCAAAATAACCGTTGAAATGAGATTCACGCTGTGATTGTCCAAAATATTCCTTCCACTTATGTGCTCCACTGATTTTGAAGAGTGTGACACTATTTTACCATCTTTATCCAGACCTGTAAATAACAAAAAAAGTGGAAAAATAAAAAAAAATCGTATATTTTCATTTTAAATGGCAAGTACTAACAAAATAAAGTGGCAGCTTATTTTAATTTTAATATTTGTATAACAAAGGACCTTTCGTCATAATGGACCTAGAACAAACAAAAGTACGTGAAATGTAATTTAATAAGTTTTTGTATGTGCTTCACTTTTTATTATGGGCACCATTTGCAAATTGATTATCTGCTTAGCATAACAAAACTAATGACTCCTAACTCGGTGGGTCTACGTTAAGAATAGCGGAGATCCTGTCGCCACCTTCCGACTCCATCATCAGATCAGCTCTTAGATACCATAATATTGCATTGTCATCGGGTTTACATGTAGTTCAAATTTTAGCCGATTCTATTAAACGGACAACTAACAAACATACATACAAACAGTGCAAGTTAAATAAAAGCTTGTTATATATACATACATACATAACATCACGCCTTCATTCCCAGAATGGGGTAGGCAGAGCTAGAGAACTACTAACAACTGTAAACAATCTTGTTGATAATTCTGTTGCCTAACACATTTTGCACGTCCGGGCTATGATAGTCACCAGTGTATTAGTGACAGGTTGCAAGCCCATCGCCTAACAGTACTACAAGCCTTTATTCCCTTAGTCGCCTCTTGCGACATCCACGGGAAGACATGGAGTGAAACTATTCTAACCCGGCAACCACACGGAAGCTTGTTATAACTAGAGCCCGTTATCGGAGGTGCAGTTTGGTAGCTGTACGTTTTTAGGCATGGGTAAAAAATATTTTGAAATTATAGCTATGTCGATACTTTTTCTCTACCATAATGATGGTCTCATACAAAAATTAAACGCTTTTATTTTGTTTATTTCATGGACTGGCCAGAGTGCCCAGCACCCCGAAACGTTAAAAAATTTAAATAGTAACTTTGAACAATTGTGAAATAGCATATGGTTGGTGTTTTTGTTCTACTGATAGCTGATTCTGCTTTTGACGACATTGATTATCATGGAATACAAAATAAAAATGTTACATTTTTGTCTCGAAAATTGTACATAAACATACCCAAGAACCATGCGATGCCATGCCTAACGTCCAGCTAACTACCAAATTGCACCTGCAATAATGGGATCAAGATATAAGATAATATTATAGCCGGAGGCTGTTAAAAAAATACAAACCTGAGTACTGCAACGTAGCTCCCATCAAAGAGTCTATTAAACTCCCCACGAACCCTGCAAGGGCGCCAAACAGGACAACAGGCCACTGGGGCGGAGCGTTGGCCCACGATGCCTCGTCAGAGAAGTACAGCAAAGCTAAATAATGCGACAACCCAATCACTGCACCACCGACTGTGCTAAAGAAGGTTCCAACGAGTGTGACCCCGCCGTTGGTACCGCTCGGGACTCTCTTGAAAGACGTTATGAGGAACGGATCTGATTTTGCTAGAACAGTTCCCAGTTCCGAGGCCCACGTGTCACCGTTGCAACAAGCAAAGACCCCTGGAAAAAAGGTTAATTTCATTATATCAGCGGAAAGACGTCCACTGGCAGATATAGGAGTCTCCTGAGAAACACTAGATTAAACGGACTTAAGCTACTCTGCTTTTATATACAGGGTGGAAAAATCCATGGGCCCTGGAGGGGAACTGTCTTAAATCCTTTAGTTAGCTCATTTTATTGAAAGGAAACATTCCTTTATTTTTTCAAAGAAACAGATCGAACCCGTGAATCGATCCAACTAAAAATAAAAAATAAACCATCGCTATTTTATTATACGAATCGGTAGGATTATTGTTCAGGATAAAATTTGTCTAATAAAAATTTGGCCTTACACTGATCTGTTGTATGAGATACCCTACCGATTTGTATAATGAAATAGCGAGGGTTTTTTTTATTTTTATTTGGATCGCTTCCCGGGTGAGACAAGCGAATTTTAGAAGATCTTTGAATGCAGTTTTGTTTCTTTAAAAATAATAAGATATGTTTTTCGGTCAAATGAGCTAACTAAAAGATTTAAGGTAGTTCCCCTATATATGTCCAGTCGTGGATGAGATGTTACCGGAAAATTAATAAAATGGCAGAAGCTACAAATGTGAATATTTGTTTAAAAGCAGACACACACATAAATAGTTACATGATAATTTAATTGTTTCTTGTAGTTATTTAGTTTGAGTTCTAAACGAATTAGTTTACACCGCCTGTCATGAAGTCGTGTCCTCAGTTATTTCTCTTACAAGGTTGTCTGGTTGTCTATTTAGCGGTAAGACCGCCTGTTGTATACCCATGATTTAAATGTACTGTTCCATGTTCTGTTTTTATTTTTTGAATTTTTGGTGTTCAATAAAGAGTAATTGTATTGTATTGTATTGTATTGTATGATCTGAGCCAAGTTCAATAAGTCTAATTTGAATCCGGAGGGAACTTGCTAATTACTTATTTCACTTATTTGGTACGTTTTTTAATCGATTCAGAAATAACGACGCGTGAGCCTAGTTGGTAGTGATCCTTCGATTCTCGGTATGGACAAATATTTATGTGAAGAGCGCAAGTATTTGTTTCAGAGTCTTGGATGTTATCTACGTATTTAAGTATTTATTTCTCTATACATATAAGTATGTTTATCCTTTTTTAGAAGCCATAGTTCAAGCTAAAACCTTAGTATGGTACTAGGTCAATTTGAGTAATTGTCCCCGGTATTATTTATTTATTTATTGTTTAACCGCATGTAAACTTACCAACTACGCCCATAGACAGCCAGGAAGCTCTATAATGTCGGGCGAAGTCTATCGGTCTTTCAGAAGCGCCGACGTCCATTAAGTACAGCAAGCCTAGCTGTGTTGCCATCCCGGCGTTACACAGAACTTGGATCCAATTCCTTTGTCCACCTGAAAAATAAAATAAAAATTGTCTCTGTCATCATCTCTAAATAAAAAGTATTTAAAAAAACATCTGAATTAAACTGTGTTGAGTTACCGACGTTACCGTGCAGTTGTGAAGATTGCCGATAAAAAAACATAGAATTCATGTAAAAGGGGGAATTCAACGCACCCACAGTTACTAAATATAAACTATTATAACCAGTCTAGTTAAATCTTACCTATAATAATGTATTATTAGTTATTACTGTGCCATCAATCATTGTAATAATAAAATTGCAGTTTTGACTTGACCTAACACGAATATCTTTTTAGGTATATGATAATATTGATAATCTACGACACTTAACAGATTGTTTTAGTGGAAGAGCAAGGATTTACACCATTTAACAAGAAAGTGCCGAATAGGATTTGTTGTATTATTTTCCCATAGTACCTATGTATTACTTTGACGCGAATTTTCTATTCACATTTTTAACCAATTTTATTTGTTGTGATCGTCTTCTTATCGAAGATTTTCGTACTTGTAATTAATTAGTTAATTACTCAAGTTTGACTAGGAAGGTAGGTTTAGGATATGTTAGTCTCGGAGCAAACCCGAACGATTTGTTAAATGTAAAAAAACGAATATTATCCCATACCACATCGTAATTATTTTACTATAAATTCTATTCGCGTTTTTTCCTCTCGCATTATTTGCAGTCCAGAAAACAGATTTGATATTATCAACAATATCCTACTCGTATTACAGGGTCCTTTAAACACCTTTGCCTATTCGGGCCTGCTGGAAAACTAGTATTTTAACCTAAATGTACCTACCTACCTAAATAATTAATTACTACTCGATAAAGGAAAATCTGCGATTAAAAGAAATCTGAATAGGAAATGAACACAACTCGAAAAAAGAGATCGACACGTAGAATGCGACTCAAAAAAGAGATCAACGTAAAATGCGAGCCGTAAAAAAAAAGCGACAAAAAAACCGGATAATACTGTAACAAGCCTATCTATATGTATCATCTAGGTTCAAACGCAACCGGTCTTAAACGTCGCTAGCCTAAAACACTTTTTATTGATTCCTCTCTTTTTGACATACTTATCTGGTAATCATTCCAAAAGTAATAGTTGCAAACATTATTAATCGGCATTTTGCCTTAAGTCCTTAGATAAAAACGAAACCTTCTTCGTAACGGTTTTATACCACTTTATAGTTGCGGTTAGTAACCAGCTTTTTAGCGGAAAAAACAAGTGCTTATTTGTCGGTTGAATACCTATATGATGATTGAATATTTTGGTTCAAAATATACAGAAATTACGAACTTCTTCATAGTTTAGCTTATACTGAGCCCTGAGCAAAATGATCTAAAACTGATAACTTTCTCTATTTAAAGGCCGTTTCATCTAGCTACGTTTTAGACAAAATTACTGACTCGAATTTTCTAGTAAAATATATATCTTTTTTAAACTATTTAGACCCTAAATAAATTACCTTTGTATTAGAGAGGGACAATTTACTGAACAAACATAAGGTTAGTTAAACAGTAGACCTTCTTATTACCTGTAGCTACCTTTCTTGTTTGTTTGTTACCCTTTTGCGATCCTTTTGCAAATTTTGCATCGGATTTTAAAATTATCTCCCTATCAGCTAAATACTTGAAACTTTAAAGTTATACTGACACTAGAATAAAATGGTACCTTTTTTTAAACATGACATTTTCAAATAATTATATGGTATTGATGACATAATCCTAATCTATTAATAAAGAAGTTTACAAAGGCTATCCAGATCTTTGATACAATAACCCTGACAATTATTTGTGTAACTTGAAGAAATAAAATTGTATAAGTCAAATACTTGTCTTACCTTCTTTAAAGTCTTCCTCAATTTTTCTTTTCAAATGTGGCCTGAATTTTGTTGCTTTGGAGGAAGACATGAAAAATGTAAATAGGTCAGCTAAGAAGCAAAAGTTGCTAAGTGTCAGCACAAACCCCACAAGGAGGCCTAACATGGCCCCGCTACAATTAACACTTTTTTTTCTGTAACCATAAAAGGCTATCATGATGGGGATGAAGCATGCTGCCAGCCAGCGTGCAGGCGATATTACCACAGGCTCTAGAATTATAAAAAAAAATATAGTTAAGCATACTTTGACTTGGCATACAAACAATTACAATAACAAAAAAAACATGTTTGATAAGATACACAAAAAAAATGTTTAATCAAATCATTTTCTGATGCCCTTACACTCATTTTTCCCAAGATCATGTCTACTTTTTAGTTTAATAAAATTGTATAATATTTAAAATGATCACAGACAAAAGTTATTAAAAAGTTAATCATGCTCGCTCAATGCTTGTCACAGAAGTCTAATACAAGTTAAAGGTCAATGTTGAGTTGTAATGTAATTGCTTAAACCAATAGAAAAATGTACTTTGACTCAAAGCATGATGGTATAAAACCAAAGTACCTAGTTGAACAAACAACAACATAATTAACTTTCCTTTATTATACTGGCCTACTTATGCCAAATGTGGTTACAGAATTATCAACAAGTATTAGTAGCATTTTTTGAGTTGTTGGTATTTCTGTAGCTCTGCCTAACCCATTATTAATTAAACTTTGGACCCTGTAGATGTTCAAGATTTTCAATATTTAATTCTGTTTGGAATACATGCCAATAACTCATGAGATTACTAGTTTTAACAAAAAAGTAGTATAATTAAAATTCAGAAAAAATGTGTCACAAGAGAAAGTTAGAATAAAAAGTGTTAAGTATCAAATAACTTACCATCAAATCCTTCACTTTTGGCAATAAATTTCGTATATATTAAATTTATAATCCACAAAGACATAGAAAGAGGTATTGCTATGGCACATACTAGGACAGTTACAATGTGATCGTGGTTGTGGCTACTGTTAGGAGCCATTTTATTAAAAATCGAACAAAATACAGCAAAAACTTTAATCAAAACATTGAGGTACAAAAATATTAGGTGTGTGTATTATAATGTTCGTTTAGGAATTTTTCTTTAATAAGGAACGAAAACAAACCACGTCGGCGTAAGGGAGCCGCAGCCGGAGCTTTTTATTTAGAGCGCGACTGACACTACGCACTACTGACATGACAGTGACAACTAACAGCTCAATGTTTATCAGCTGTTTTTGACAGAATTTAGTATTTTTTTGCGTTCAGAAACGTTTCTTATAGTTTTGTTATGATGGCTAACTTGTAATTTCGGTACAAATTTGCGAACAACCAGAATACATTTCTTTCGCCTTGTAGTTAGTTAGTCTGTATTACACTGACAGATGAATGTATGACGTTTCAACTCAATTTGTGAAAGAGGTGGATCGCTAGTGTTTTTTACTCAATACAACGATAAAAACACATAATTAAAGTATCACTTATCGTGTAATTGTATCAATGCAATTACATTAACAGTTTTGACTATGAAACCTCTAATAGATTTCGATGAGTGCCTCAGGGATTCGCCAAAATTTCGGTAATAATTATTGCAATCAATGAAAGTTATTCTTGTTGTGATAGAAAGTGAAATTCATACGTGATGTGTGTGTTGAATATTTGTGTAAGAGTTTGTTTGTTGAAACAGAGAACAGCTGGAAACGGAGGAGGCGAGTATCGACGGCTTGGAACAGAAGCTCGATAAAGTTCTGAGGGCATGCTCTGCTATGATAGAATCAGGAAAAGCATACATGACTCATCGGGGGTAAGCAGCTAGCGTATACTTTTTGCTAATTTGCGGTCGTTTAAGACGGTTTTATCATTGTATTACTTTTTACAGCCATGGGATTGCTTTATGCTTGATGGTTTTCCTTTGTCTAAGTAGTCTCAATGCATATAATCATTATAAAAACCTTAGTATTAACCAGTACTGTTTTGATTTCTGGGTATTTGATACTAAACAGTGATACAACATGAGCACATTATGGAGATTTAGAATAATTTTGGCAATGCCAGATATATTATATAGTGTATTCTATTACCTGGAAGGGAAACAATATCCTAGCTTTTTGGGCTTAAGACAAACTATGTATAGTTCGTCTTATAAACCTTAATACAAATACCTTGAATGAATCAAATTAAATGTTTGTTAGTGCATTAGGTAAATTTGGAACTTGGGATCAAGCCTTAAAAAATTGCCTGCTAATTTGTTGATGAATTTGGTACAATGTTTATTTCTAAGGAGTTTTCATGTAAACAAATAACATATTTACTTTGATGTTTCTATTGGGGACACCTTGAAATTCCGAACTATTTTATTCTGAATATTCAGTCATCTGAATTTTCATTTTTCTGAAAGCTTGTTACATTGGAGCTCTTTAAATTAAAATTCAAAATTTAGTTGCTATGCCTGATTTATAAGCGATGTCAAAAAATAAATTTGGAATTATATTATGACTGAGAGGAATATGGAGATGGGCTGATCACATAGCCAGGATGTGTGACAAGAGGTGGACCAACCGAGTCACAATGTGGCCGGGCCCCCAAGGGAAAAGAAAAGTAGGAAGACCCAAAGCAAGATGGTCAGATGATATCTCTAACATAGCAGGAGTAAACTGGACAAACATTGCCAAGATTAGAGACAAAGTGGAAAGACCTGGAGGAGGCCTACACCCGTCAGGGGTCCTTAATATAAAATAAGAATAAAACTAATCATAGCAACTAATCATTACAACTTATATCTTTAATTAATGAACTAACAACATAATATGTACATAACTGTGCTTAAGGAATAATAAAGGCTTATTATTATTATTATTATTATTATTATTATTATGACTCTTCGGAATTATGTAGCATTCCCATTTCTATTGCATTAAAAAATTTTTTTATTTGTTCTCAAGTATGCTAATTTATTGTTGCCTTAAATATACTATGGAACCAATCATTGTAGTAAATCTAGAGGCAGTGAACTAATGTGAGGCCTATAGCGAATTCCATCAAGAGCAAGGGCCTCTTGATGGAATTGGCTATAGGCCTCACATTAGGTTGGTTGGTTTTAGGTATTTTCGTAGTAATAATTGCTAAATAAAACAGAATGTTAGAAATACATTTTAAAATCCGTGGGTTTATAGCCGTGGGGCCTGGAGGGATGGCTATGGAGGGACCTCCATAGGCAAATTCCTTTATCCAATAGTGAATATCCTCTAGCTTTAATGATATTCCAAGTTTCACAATTAGCATATTAAACTCTCATTATATTTCAGCGGCTTTACAAACACGCTATGGGATCTGAGTGGATACTTTTCGGAGGACCCCGCAATGGTAGCGACACTTAACCGAATGATCCATGGGCTGCAGGAGATGAACAAGTTCCACAACATTCTGCTGGACCAGGCTTCCAGGACTATACATAAGAATCTCACAGCTTTTGCTAGAATGTAAGTGTTTTACTAGTTTATTTTAACAGGTTTGATAAGCTGCTTGTTTAAATTTTACAAGATAAAAACCACTAATATAATGGTTATCCCTTTAAGGGTTGATATCTCTAAAACCGAACTGATTTTCATTAATGTAATGGCACCAGTGTTCAACACTTTTCACTGACAGGCTGCAATATCAATTCGAAGATCATGGGGTTGTAAAGTGTTTGTTGCAAAACAAATGAATAACTCTTATCTTCTTTGAATAAGAATCAAGTGTCGAGTATTGGGCCATTGTGAGTAGGTACTGGTGCAATCTAAGAATCATTCAGATAAAACTGCATCCAAACTTGTCCATCCATTTGGGAGCTACATTGCTATAGACAGACACATGGTTTTTATGTGAAACTTGTAAAACCTCTCTTTATTCAGTGGGGGTTAAAAAGCAAGAACTCATCTGACAAAATGCGATGTAGTATAGTGGTGGAGTGGAGTGTTTAGTGGTGGTAGGACCCTGTGCAGGGTCTGTCGGGATCGCTCCCACCTTATCGAATGACCACTCGCCAAGCAACAGTGTTCGCATTGTTGTGTTCCGGTGTGGGGATTAGACAACCGTTGAAATTACTAGCTTAGAGGCATTCCATCTTAGTCCTCAGGTAGGCAACGCATTTGAGGTCTTAGGATTATAGTCTTGAGAATTCAAATATCTATGGGTCGCAGATTCCACTTAGTAAACTGGTGTGACAAGGATGCATGTTTCATATTCGCTAACTATTTGCTTTTGAAAGATACTTTATACCCATTATTAGAGATGGGCAGGATACGGACTTTGCCGAATACGAATATTCAGCCAAACATTCGGTTCAGATCTTTTTGAACCGAATGAAACACGTTTTGACAGTTCTGCTTTAAAATAACTTACATAATTAACACAAATCCTCCTTCCAACTAAACTTTAACTTTTCAACTTTTTCTTTTTTCTTACATAGGCTACGGTTTTTTTAGAAAAATAATTGTATTTATATTTTGACGCATATTTGGTAGTTGCTTGGAAAGCTGAAAAAGGATGAATTACGAAACAACCTACGGTCGTTAATTACTTTGTGTATTCGGTGAATATCCGGCAGTGTAACCGAACTATTGGGCTGAATACAAACATTGAGAAACTTGCCGAATACGCCGAATTCCGAATATTTCCATAGCCCAACTCTAACCATTATAGTTATAATAAATAAATACCAGAGGACAATCTCACACAAAGTCACCTAGTCCCAAACTAAGCTCTAGGCTTGTACTATGGGTACTAGACAACGATAAAATATACTTACATAGAGAAATACATAGAAAACATCCAACACTTAGGAACAAATATATTCGCGCTCATCACACAAATATCTGCCGTTACCGAGATTTGAACCCAGGACCGCTTCAGAGGCAGGGTCACTCCCAGCTAGGCTATGCTAGGCGTGTCGGCGTCTCTATCTCTTTCTCTCGGTTAATGACGTGTGAAAAGAACTATCCTTATTTTTACACGCTGGGGAAATGCATTTACGCATACCACTTGGCTCCAGGGGAACCTCAGGTTATAATGTGGGACCTGCCAACCAAAATAGTGGCCGGGACACCCACTAATCTCAGGGATTCTCCCTCCACGCCGTCGTTGGCGAGGGCTGCAGACTCTGCTTACGAGTTTCGATACGTTCTCCTACAGAAACCGTGTCCCCTTAGGGTCTCCCCAAACCTATCGACGCGGAATCGGCGTTTGCTGATGAAAAAACTCTTCATACCTACGCAATAAGAGCGAAAAGACGTCGTTCAGCTCCGCCGTCGCCGGCCGACGTCAGCCGAGCCGATTCGACGTCTTTTCGCTCTTATTGCGTAGACATAAAGAGTTTTTTCATCAGCTAACGCCGATTCCGCGTCGATAGGTTTGGGGAGACCCTAAGGGGACACGGTTTCTGTAGGAGAACGTATCGAAACTTTTTTTATTTTTTATTTAATTTAGTTTTGCATCGTCGTGGGTGGTCAATAGTATTGTTATTTTATTTGCTCTTGTGTTTATTAGAAGTTTCGACACGTTTTCCTGCTTAACTACGCATGATATATACATTTTTAAATAAATTACTGACTGTTGAGTTTCTTGTGGCGCTTCTTCTCAGCAGCGGTCTCCTCTTGGGAAGCGCTGGTAGAATTTTGACTGAATAAACAACTTTTATCTTTTTAATCTAGGCTACAATGTCGCCAATTCATAAATTAGCCCACTACACTAATCTGGCATAAAGTTCGCTGTTAACGAGGTATAATTAGATTAGATTTGCTCGCGCGTAGGATGTTTACTTAATGGTTCAATGACTCATGAATGGGAATCTTTAATGTTTGGTCTCGTTAATGGCGGCTCGGGTGGATATTTAGAGCTATTTACGGCTCATTTGAAATTATTGCTGTTTTTTTTTTATCATTAGCGTTATTGGGGTAAATGTTAATGCGTGTACACTAAGAAAACACTATGTTAAATTATCGCAAGTGGTCTTATAAATGTTTTTTTTTTACAGATTTTTTTGTAGCGATTTTTAATATTAATTGATGAATGTTTGTCAATTCGGCAAGTATATGTCTAATCTCTATATATCCAAAATATGTTTAATGACAATTACTCGATGATTTTTACTACTGTCCATCCCATTGTCGGTATCGATCTATCGATGAACTCGGAAAGTTTAATGAGGATTTATGCAGTCCGCCATAACTAGTTAGTCTAATTTTTAATCACCTATACAAAGTGTTACAAAATAATCACAGAAGAATATTTTTATGACAGTATGCTATTTGTATCATAGGCAATAAAGTAATTATCAGCGTCGCTAATCCTCACAAGTCTAAAGTCTTAAAAGGATACATGCCAAATTTAATTTAAAACTCAAATAACTCATTACAGGGTTTAAAATGCAATAATCGTGATAAATATTTATCGGAAGTGTCTTTTAGGTAGGTACTTAATAATAAAACACCAAATCGTCGGTGAAATTGTAATACCGCGTAACTAACAAATTGAATAAGTTGCAAAATACTCCTAAACAAGTAAGTCAATAAGGCTCATTTTGCAACTTATTCAATTTGTTAGTTACGCGGTTTTGCAGTTTCACCGACGAAATGGCAATGAAAACTGGTCACTGTTCGTACAATGTACGTTACCCGTTGCCCGCTTTTATTGTTTTTGAGTGTATTCGGTATAGATTGGAAGCCGCTGGGTTAAAAATATACATATTTAATATGAATGAATGCATAGTTATTGTACGTATATTGTTTTTAAGATTTAATATCAGGGGACGATCTCACACATGTGATATAACCAGAGATCGGACAAATGGGTGTCATTACTCGCAATAATGTGGACATGACTCCAATTTTAATTAAACAAATTAAATTATATTAATTTATTTCTTACCTGAACTTTAATCTTGATCCTTTGCAGGATAGTTATAAATAAATAATACAGGAGTGGCCATTGATATTATATTAATTTAAGTACATAAGTTTGCTCCATTAACATCCGTCGATTGCGAAAGGAGCTTTCACCTCACAAGTTTATTTTAGCCGTGAAAAGGAATAAAATAACCACGGAAAAAATATTAAAATACCTGTTCTTTTGCTTTAATAAATATACACACTAACAAATCTTTGTATCATTTATTTATTAACTATTACTGCCTTGCAAAGGATCAAAATTAGTTTTAGGGTACGTAATCAATGAATGTAATTTAATTTGTTTCATTAAAATCTATGGAGTCATGTCCACATTATTGCGAGTAATGACGCCCATTTGTCCGATCTCTGGATATAACCTAATCTCGAACCAAGCTTTCACCAACAAGTTACTGGAAAACTATTAATTATACCTATATTTAAATAGTTTTTTTTTTTAATAAATAGCAAGATTGGTTACATAATTTTCTCAAAATCATTTATTTCCTTAAGCGCATTTGCCTATCGCGTTTTTCACCATTCATGAATTTTACCACTCGCATTTATTCCTCTCCTTTCTCCATTCGCTTTTTTTCCATTCCAGTGTGTTTGTGCAATAGAGTTAACTAACTTACCCACTTGATCATCAGCTTTCTGCCGTGGTCCCACACTAAATCTGCAAGCAGTATCTCGGACAAAACTCCTCTAGAAAATACAACCTTATTACCAACAGGGTAGGATTGAATCTGCTTTGGCCATTGAATTTGAGATACTGCCTTTTGTGTTAGCAGGGCAGAAATGGGGTCGGCACAACATGTTTTCTTCTTCCACTCTCTATCCGCTGTTAACTCTACCCTTGTATCCATCCAACATCCATACTCGTCACTCTTCTAGTTATGTTTCCTCCATAAACTTACTTGGCGAGAGAATGATTAATTGTTTACGTATAACAGACATACATTTCCTTTCGATGTTATTTTGTTTAACATGAGATAACGCAACATTTTATGAACGGTACTACCAGCATCATTATCATTACCCTTGTGAGGCCCTCAATTACAAACGGGGAAATATATGTATCTGTGTGTCTATGGCACCGTAGGTCCCAAAAACAGAGACCCAAGTCTCGGTACCCAATAGAGTACAAACGGGACCCTATTACTAAGACTCCACTGTCTGTCTGTCTGTCACCAGGCTGTACCTCATGAACCGTGATAGCTAGACAGTTGAAATTTTCACAGATGATGTATTTCTATTGCCACTATAACAAGATATACTAAATACTCTCGCGGTCAAATAATACGGGTCAGAGTGCGTTTTTCATACAAACGAGGCTATTTCGAAGCCTTGGTTCCTGGCCAGGGGTTGTTTTGAGTGAGGTTTAATGGTGGATACTCCGAGGTTCAATAGAGGAGGTCAAAAGTTCTTAAGGTGCCTAAATGATCGCACAATCAGTTAACACCACAGCGAGACAGTTTGGTTCAGCATTTGGATTTCCTTACACTTTATTGCCATTTTAGATGTTTTTCTGAACATGCGCAATTCCGGCGTTAACCGCTGATTTAATCAGTGGGGTATCCTAGGCACTCTGGAAGTCCTGTATCAATGCTCGGGGTATCCATCATGAGATTTCACTAAAAGCATCCCCTGGCGAGGAACCAAGACTTCGAAATAGCCTCTTTAGTATGAAAAACGCACTCTGACCCGTATTATTTGACCGCGAGAATATATGGGGCTCCCATAGAACAACGTGTTTTTTAGCCGCTTCAGACAGACACTGGGACAGTACACTAAAAAAAAGGTTATAATTATAGCGTCTAATGTTGTATGGTACGGAACCCTTCGTGCCCGAGTCCGACTCGCATTTTTTTATGTTAAGGAGAAGGCGCACGAGCACTCAGGCCAGTTTTTAATCAAGACCAGTCTAATCGCGATGGTCCTTAGCTAGCTTATGCACGGTCGATATGACCTTTTGCAACCCTGCTAAGCCAAATAGCCGCAACTCAAATATAACTCCTGTTGCAATCACAACCTTACTATTACGTAGAGAGGGTTGAATTTACTTTGGCAATTGAATCTGACATACTATTTTTTGGCTAAGGAGGGCAGGATGGGTAAACGGCGAGTTGGTCGATGGCGTTAAAGCGACAAGGTACGAACCTTCACGACAGAAAACAATGTCCATTCAATCTGTTTTGCGTTGAAGCGAGTTAAGAACTATGACTTAAAACTTAGGTACTAAGAAATCTCATAAATTAAATTATTAAGGTTGACGCAGACATAACCGCAGCGCTCAGCAACGGACCGGCATCGCCTCGCCTCATTTATATAAGACGAGGCGATTCCGTTACGGTCCCGATGAGTGTGCGTTACAGTCATGACTGGGCAAAATGGTTTGTTTTAATTGAAATAGAAATTATAAAAGACCATCTCGAAAGTATTTAAAAACGAAATACAAAATATCTTTAAGCAATGTATTTGAAATATAAAATACAAAATACAGTATTTTAAATAAAAAATACAAATTAAGAATAAAAACTGGAAACGACAATTGACTTGATACTTGACATTGACAATTTGACGTACAATCACAAGTGCAGTGTTGCCAACTCGGAAGATCGACATATTTAGCGGTCGCCATTTTGCTTACGAAAGCTATCCAGCGCTATTTTCTTCATAACGCACCCATTCGCTAAATGAAGGTTAAAATTAAATGTATTTTGAAGCCATGAGTGTTTGAAACCCTGGTATGGAGTTTCATACAAATAATACTGAACGGCTCGATTTGGGGTGCAGACTCGTGGTCACCCCAGTTTGTCACCCCAGTGCCTTTCGACGGAGCCCTGCCTATGGCAGGGCTCCTATTTCTGAGCGATTTGCCCTTCGGGCATCTTAAGATACCTAACGAACCTAACCTACCTACTTTTGTGGAATAAAAATTATTTCTGACGAATAACCGACTAAAGCGAATAGCACTGGGGTGACAAACTGGTGTGACCACGAGTCATCCGCTTCGACTTGAGGTGGTTCTTATCCGATTTCGAGCAGTTATGTGTGTGTCAACCCTTATAAAACTTTCTAGGGCTTCGAATGATCTGCTTAGATATATTAGTATTTATTTATGTTTATTGTTTCAGAGATATTAAGGGTGTGAAGGAGAGTAAGCACCATTTCGACAAAATCTCAAATGATCTGGACTTAGCTTTAAATAGGAATTCTCAGGTAAGAACATTTTTTATCTATAGTCAAGACATGAGCATTGAAAACGGGTCACCTAATACAGAATTTCCATAGAAAGTGACCCGTTTTCATTGTTCCTGAGTGTAGTCTATTTATTAAATTATATAAACCTTTACTTCAGACGAAGACTTTATCCATACAAAGTAAATATAGATTAAATTAAATTAAATGATATAAATTCAAATATAAATAAAAAAAATATTGGTTAGTGAACGACTTAAATACAGATCACGGAACGGTACAAAAAGTTATGGGACCGTCTGAAATAGCAAGACACGTTCGTACGTTTCCGTGAAAATAGGATGGAAAACAATTATGCAAAACATCTGTAACTAGTTTAAAACCTATGTTAGTAAGATTCTTACTTAGGATTAACTCTAACATAAAGGCTATTCCAATGCCTGGCAAAAGGATAATCCAGCCTAGTGGCGATCACACCCAGGACGCTGTTGGCGCGCCTCTGTATGCGCTGCATTATACAGGGTAATTTTTTTATCAGTGCACAAATTTTAACATACGATTTTGTATCATTATTAATATAATATATTACGACAATAAAACGACTTAAAAAAAAAAATTTTTTTTTGCCTGTTATCTTTCTTTTACCTTCTCGTGTGGACACAAAGTCACACTAGAAATGATGACGTGGGTTGTCAAGCTGTAGGTATGCGATACACGGTATTGATATTCGAAATTTGAAATTTCATGTAGGTACAGCTTATCAGACAACAAGCCCCTCTCCTACTGATATTCTAAATTTTAAATTTCATTTATTAACTTACTTAACAACACTCCCCTCTTCTCGCACCCCTGCATTAGAGGGTCCATGAATATCGTTAAGTTAGTGGAACCATTGAATTGCCGATTCAATGATTCCACTAAAGCTTAATATTTCATAATCGGATCCCATAATCGATATATTCTCTTTACAAACCCGTAATATTTTTAAAGACCTATCAAACGACAACCCACAGTATGGGTTAGACGAGAAAAAAATATAACCCCACGATACGCGAAGCGGATACAGGTACACTAAAAAAAAGGTTTTTTCGAGATTTTATTTGACCACATTGTTGGCGTGGCTAATATGTATATTTATGCCAAATTACAGCTTTCAAGTACTAAGAGCTAGGCTGCGGACGGACGGACGGACTCACATGGCGAAACTACAAGTGTTTGACTTACGGAAGCCTAAAAAGAACTAGTGCGAACAATCCAACTTTCCCCACAATATACAGCTACAAAAAGTACCAGTTTTTGAGCAACAGTATTAAGTATTATATCCTCACAGGTATCTCGGCACAAGTCTATGGACGTGGAAGAGGCAGTCAACCTCCTGCTGGCGACCCGCTCGTGCTTCCGCCACACGGCGCTCGACCACGTGCAGAAGATCACCATGCTGCAGGCGCGCAAGCGGCACGAGATACTAGCCACGGTGAGTGATGAGCTTCTACTCAGAAGACTTTCCTGATAAAGTCTATGAATTTGGAAAAGATGTGAACAAATTAGTACCGTTTGACACATAACCTCAAATATTCGATTTGTTCCTGATTCGTCATATTCCAAATTGGTCATCTTCCAAACTCGACAATTCCGAAACTGGTCATATTCCTAACTCGTCATATTCCAGATTCGTCATCTTCCAAACGGGCTTATTAGCGGAGCTCCGACGTCACTGTCTACACATACATAACGTCACGCCTTTCCTAAAGTGGGATAAGGCTGAACCACAGAATTACCAACAACTCGTAACCACATTTTGCACAATCAGGCTAAGATATTTACCAGTGTATTAGTGTCTAATTGATTTGAAATAAGAGTTTTGGAATAAATCGAAACTGGTTACGAACCTCCGGTTACGTACGCGGCCGAAAGGCCCTTTTTATTCTTGCGTGTGCATGCGACACCATATGCGACCTGTTAAAATCTACACTTATAATAATATTATAAAGAGGAAAGATTTGTACCTATTTTTGTATGTTTGTATGTTTGTAATGAATAGGCTCAAAAAGTACTGGGCCGATTTAAAAAATTCTTTCACCAATAGAATGCTACATTCTTCCAATTTGACATAGGCTACATTTCATTTTGAAAAAAATTAGGGTTCCTTGGTAAAATTTGAACAATGTAACCGAAGGTGTAGAAAAATGAGTCTTAAAATGTCTTTCGTCGAATGCGCTGCCGAAACTATTAGCGATAGAACAAAATAATGTACAACAATATTGAAGAACATCATAATGTCTACAAAAAACTCCGCGGTAGCATATGTCCAACTATTGTAGTTATGTCACTACAACAACTTTTTTCATTTTAAACATTAATGAAAATGCTAACCAAATTCAAACCATGCTATTTATGTGTTTATATTAATCCTTATCCAAATAAATTATTTTATGGTTAAGACCATTTAACTACCTATAAAATAGTTTTTAAATTATTTAAATTGGACTTTCCATTCAAAAGATATTACGAATTAAAAAATTCAAACAGTAAACAAAACCGCCATAGCGCCGTGGCCGTTGTTTGCGATGCAGTCTGAAAAGCGCGCCGGGCATCGCGGCGGGCGGGGTGGAGGGGGCACTGAAATACAGGAGTGGGGCGTGCACGTCTAAAAAAATTGCAGCAGGCGAAGCCGCTGGCGGGTCGCTAGTGTTTAGATAATACCAATTGATCCATTACAAAAAAATACAGGTAAAATCTTTATTAAGTGTTTAAAACGTTACACCTAACTACTCAATGTAATTAAAAACATAAATATATTAAATGTTCTTATACCGCAATGCAACGACCAAGATTGTTTAGCTTTCTAGCGGTATAGTAGAAATATCCTGTCCCGTCTCGATAGTGAAGATAATAAATTAGACACTTTTTAAGAAATGAAGATGTTTAATATGATCAAAAATTTTAAAAATACAGAAAAATAAACAGGAGGGCACCGTCACGAGATCTCGTGTCTGGTGCCTATCGAAATTATTTGCGAACTGAACTAATGGATCGAAAATTACAAAAAAAATCTATAATTTTGAATTTGGAAAGATTTAGATGGTAAAGAAAAAGTGGCCAGGAACGTAAAAAAAGGAGGTTTGTAACAACCTCGTTACAGCTTCAGTATAATAGCTGGAATATGAGCGCATCTTGTTCTATGGTACGACGGTAGAGTAGGATAGCTATTGTTACCGTTTGTAATTGCAGAAAATGATTCTTTAGACAGGTTTGGACAGGTTATTGCAATAACGTAATATATCCGCAGCTAACGCCGGTGCAATTAAATAACAATAAGTGATCGTGGACTATGAACTCAAGGTAACACAGGCTGAGACCCGACCGCTATCTAACCTACCTCGTTATATAATCGGTTAGAAGCAATATATACTAAAAATCTAACTGCGAAAGTGTGTCTGTCTGTCTGTCTGTTACCTCTTAATTCTCAAACAGCTGAATCGGTATGGAGATAGTTTGAGTCCCGGGAAAGGACATGGATAGTTGTTTATCCCAGAAAATTGTACAATTCCCGAGGGAGCACAGATGGAAACCTTTAAAAGGCTTTTTATTACACTTTTAACTAGGATATGCCTAGCTTATTTTGACTTTTAGAACCGTTGCTTAACCAAATAAAAATTGCTTTATCATCTTAATAGCTTAAACACTCGCCGCTAGCCACAAATGCCTTTTCCAAGTCGTGAAGCTCAAACACATTGCTTCGGTTCAATATTTCAATATCTGATAAATCATTTTTTATCTAATATTTGAATAGCCATAACCTGTTTATTCAACATGTCCGTATATTATGAACTTTCTAGAGAAATATGTAATAGTTACGACAGAAAACATTTCTGAAAATTTTACCAGAGCGTCCGTAAAGCGAAGCTTTTTACTTGTTATGTTATTATATTTAACTCGGCCGCCATTGTCAAGAAATTTAGTCTTTTTTATTGCCATCGACGGACAAACTGGTAAACGGCTCATCTAATAAGAAGTGGTCACCGCTGCCTATGCGTGCCTGTTTCGAATAGATTGAATGACACCTCAGCACGAAGTTCATTGCAAATTCTTATAATACGAGCTAACTTAATATTGACAATACGATAACACGTCAAAAACAATGACAAATGGTTGTGCCAATAGAGCCCCTGATTCACTATTACGGGGTGGGATTTCGGCCGGCCGGCTCTCGGTGTACAGCGGTCATGTATGCCTCACCCGATTCTCATCGCTGCGCACAATCACAACAGACGCGTGATAATAATGCCTCCTGTTTTTGTTTGCGTTTGTATATTACTGTTTGGAATTTTCAACCAACTTAAAAATATTCCGAACAACAACAAAAGGAAAAAACAGAGCCCTTATAGGATCACTTTGTTGTCCGTCCGTCCGTCCGTCTGTCCGTCCGTCTGTCTGTCAAGACCCTTTATCTCAGGAACACGTGGAGGTATCGAGTTGAAATTAAAACTATATACTCAGGTATACATTCCCTTGAAGCTGTGAAAAATTCAAACTTCTACGTTAACGTAAAAAAGATACAACCGTTTATGTCGCGAAAAAACGTATATTTCGACACTCGAGGGAATCAAAATGTATAGGGTACGATCAAAGTCCTTAATTTTTATGCAACTATGGAACCCTGTCTTAATGACATCGTTAATCATTAATTTTAGCTTTCTTCCATGTGGTTTGACGCTGTCATTATGACAGGGTTCCATAGTTGCATAAAAATTAAGGACTGATCGTACCCTATAAATTTTGTCAAAAATAAATCTTTGACAAATGCATCGTTTCGCAACCTATTCATTTGCCAATCCGCTTTTCTTTCTGTAACTACAAATATTTCAGGATTTTTACAACACTAACCTAACCTATAGAGTTCTACGAGATGGTCCTTAAATAAATCCAGAATTATTTACAGTTTCGATAAAAAATGCGGGTTGTCAAATGATATGTTTGTAAAATGAATCTTTTTTTTTATTTTATTTTTTATTTGGGTCATGTGAAACATTGGTTATCCTGCCCCCTATGTCACTTAACAATGGCACGTGACAGGGGAGTATGCTGTATACATTGCAAAGTTAACACGCTGATACATGCGACATATACATTAATGTCACCTGTCACATGTCATTGTCGGTATGGTGAAATAGGGAGCTGATCTTGACAGAAACATAGATTTATTTTTTTGTAGCAAAAACATTTTTCTACGTCGCTTTAGTATTCTTGCCCTGAGTAGGCACCCGTATGATTATAGACCATGCATTTGTTTGCACTTCATTTCATTATATCACGACGCCATTAGTGTGCATTAGTGTTTTCTATGCCATTAGATTGATATAGGATAGGTATTTCCTGTTGACCAAGAACTATGGAATTTGGCAAGTAATACCGTCTTATATTACAATTATAGGGAAAAGTCTGAAAACTATACATTTGTCGTGAAATCATAAAAAATATAGTCTTGTAACAAATGACACCAACATTACTTACCTACGCCATCTACTATCTGGTAGCGGAATTAATTACTGGACATATCACAAGCGTAGTACCGCCACTGCCCGCTAGATGTTCCTCGAAGTCTATTGATTTATTTTTTATTTCCAGCCGCCATGTTTAATTTCCAATTTGTTAGACACCTCATTTGTTAAAATCGGTTCAATAGGAACGGCGCTAGAGTGGAACATACATACATACATACGTATATACATACATATATACATACATACATACATAGAAACATAGATAGGGTGTTAAAATCATTACCCTTCCTTTGCTTCTCCGTAGTCGGATAAAAAACATTACGCTATTGATGACTCATATATAAACATTATATACCTTTCTTGTTTGATATTTCTGCGTGCCTTTCTATAGAAACCTACACTACTACTATACTATACTATACTACTGTACTATAGTACAGTCACAGGTCACAGGACCAGTTGTTAGATTTACTTGCGGCCGTTATCATGTCAAAATATTCGTATGATGATTGGTTTTTTGCTTATATTTTGTGTGTTAATGAAGTTATAGAGAAAAATATGTCGAGAAAAAAGAAGCTTGTTTTCTTACGGGAAAAGGTACGTGCTAAAAGTCTTATTGTTAACCACATATCCCTTTCAAACGAGCCTAATGTGAAGTGAAGGTTAAAATTTAACCATATTAACGCTTCGTAGTCCAATGGACGGATATAGCCAAGATATTTTAAGTAAAACAATGATTTTTAGGTCAAAACCGGGAGCCTATTACTAAGACATGACTGTCCGTCTGTCTGTCTGTCAACAGGCTGTATCACATGAAGCTAGACAGTTGAAATGTTCACAGATGATATATTTCTGTTGCCGCTATAACAACAAATAAAATAATTATATAAGTAGGGCTACCATACAAGAAACGGCGATATTTGTAAAGTTTTTTGCTCGATATTAATAACGGAAACACGTAGACGCTTGAAATATAAATTTACATAGTATTTATCACTACATAGTATAAAACAAAGTCGCTCCCCGCTGTCTGTCCCTATGTATGCTTAGATCTTGAAAACTACGCCACGGATTTTGATGCGGGTTTTTTTAATACATAGAGTGATTCAAAAGGAAGGTTTATATATATGATACTTTAACCCGGAGCGAAGCGAGGGCGGGTCGCTAGTAATAAATATTTAAGGGGGGGGCTAGAATTCATCAAACGTGATTTCTTTGCCGTTTATAAAATAGTGTCTAATGTTGTATAGATAATAGTACGGAACCCTTCGTGCGCGAGTCCGACTTGCGCTTGGCCCGTTGTTTTTAGGGTTCCGTAGCCAAATGGCAAAAACGGAACCCTTATAGATTAGTCATGTCTGTCTGTCTGTCCGTCCGTATGTCACAGTCACTTTTTTCCGAAACTATAAGAACTACACTGTTGAAACTTGGTAAGTAGATGTATTCTGTGAACCGCATTAAGATTTTCACACAAAAATAGAAAAAAAAAACATAAATTTCGGGGGTTCCCCATACTTAGAACTGAAACTCAAAATATTTTTTTTCATTACACCCATACGTGTGGGGTATCTATGGATAGGTCTTCGAAAATGATATTGAGGTTACTAACATCATTTTTTTTCTAAACTGAACAGTTTGCGCGGGAGACACTTCCAAAGTGTTGAAATGTGTCCCCCCCCCTGTAACTTCTAAAATAAGAGAATGATAGAACTAAAAAAAATATATGATGTACATTACCATGCAAACTTCCACCGAAAACTGGTTTGAACGAGATCTAGTAAGGAGTTTTTTTTTAATACGTCATAAAAACATTGATCAAAGCTACAACGAACTTTTATATTATGTTACTTGCTGCTATGGAACCCTTCATGGCGAGTCCGACTTGCACTTGGCCGCTTTTTTGAATTAAGTTTTGCCTGAAAATTAGTATCTTTTTAATTGCTTACCCAAAGAATTAAATTACTAACAATGAGACCCGTTTTTTTGTGTCTAGACAAGGACTTTAATTGTTATGTACAAACATAAAAAAATCATCAAGCAAATCAAAAAGTAAGTCAAAAAGTAAAATTTCTATTTAAAGTCAATTGGTGCCGTCGTTGATGATTTTAGTAGGTATAAACACTTTAATCGCCTGTATCTCAAGAACCAATGACGTCTACTTAGTCGTGATAGTTTTCCTTTAAAATTGGTTATATGTTCTTTCATGTAAGATTTTTTTCAGATTGTTAGTATTTGTAGTTTTGGCTGTATTGGGAACACTTGAGTCTAACAAAAATAAGCGCTTTAAAGCTTAATATTTCATAAACGGATTACTTAATTAAAAAACTGTTTTCACAAACCCATAATATTTTTGAACAACGACACCCCACACTATAGGATAGGCGAGCACTAAAAAAAAAATATTTAAAGTAAAAATACTTTTTATTGTACTACTGTGTTGGCGTGACTAATATGCATATTCGGGCATTTTCAAAATAAAGCCATATAAATGTATGGCTAATTTCGTTACAAAACTGACAAATGTTAACGTTTTTTAACTTTCCTTAACTAGGGTACACTTTACAATGAAAATGCCCATTCATGCCAAATTGCAGCTTTCTAGTACTAATAGTCTTTGCGCTAGGCTGCGGACGGACGGACGGACATGGCGAAACTATAAGGGTTCCTAGTTTGACTACGGAACCTTAAAAAGGAATTTATTGAAAAGTCAATTCTTTTAAAACGCAATAATTTCACTATTCAAATATAAATATATCTGTCATTTAGTGTCACTGTTGGATTGAACGTGCGATATATTAAATATATTAATTAAAATATATTAATTATATAAAGTATAACATTTTTTTTTTCTGAGCTATATCTAAACTATTTATATACTATAGAATTAATTATTGACTTTTAAAATAATCTTGCAGTGAGTAAAAACAGTTATTCATTAAATATTTGGTAATTTTTGTATTCAATAAAGTAATGTCTTCGTCTCTAATAGTCTTTGGAAGTTTATTGTACACCTTTATTGATAGTCATAATTTTTATATTGCTGGAACTGTAAACTTTTCAGAACTTCTTAGATATCTAGCGTGTCGACAAGGCTAGGTTAGGTAAGGTTTCAATTATAAAAACACTTTCTTAAAAAAATACGTTATGATCGTCGACTTATGCGATAAATATGACCCAAAACATATTATGGCAGACTATATAGACCGGACATTTTATTTATTTACGTAAGACACCCTCATTGCGCGGGTCAAACTCGCTGTTATCCGTTTAACACGACTTCCCCAAGTAGTGTGATGGTTCTGAATCATTATTGTGAAGGCTTGACTACACACAAAGACAATATTCAATTATCTACGGTTATCTTTGGTATCGCCGATTACCAGCACGATGTCATCGTTATTTAGTGTCCGCAACCTCGGCACGGGAGAAACGTTGACAGTGAATTTGCGCAATTGCTAACAGTATTCTATTGTGAAGTGTTGTGTGGTATTTGCGAACGTTTTATTATAATTCAGTGGAAAAATGGTGTGATTTTAGTGTGGTTTAGGCTGTGGTATGTTTTTGAAATTTTGGATGATTGTGTGTGTGTTTTTTTTTGTTGGGAATAAAAACGTTGTTCTGCGGAATTGTAGATGTGAATCATATGTGTTATTAAAAAAACGAAAGCGACATTTTAGAACAGTTTTTAGTAGCAAAAAGTATTTATTCCCCAACCAATGTTGAGTTAGTTAAAATAAAAAGTGATGGTTTATGGTATTTTTATGTACCAACTAGCTGGTGTCTACGACTCCGCTTAGAAAAATATAGCCCATGTTACTCAGTGATAATGTAGCATTGTACTGTTTTTTTTTAATTGGTTCATTAGTTAGTTATAGAGTTAATTCCTTTCAAACGAAAATACATATTAAGACACGATACGAAACGTTGGCCTAGTTGGTAGTGTAGTGACCCTGCCTACGAAGCTAGCGATCCCGGGCTCAAATCCCGGTAAGGGCAGATATTTGTGTGATGAGCACGAATATTTGTTCCCGAGTCTTGGATGTTTTCTATGTATTTAAGTACATAACTCTGTATATAAGTAAGTTTATCATTGTCTAGTACCTATAGTACAAGGCTACAGCTTAGTTTGGGACTACGTCAATTTGTGTGACAGTGTCCAGTGTGTTTTTTTTTCGGAGATGTAGATCAGTGTAGAGATAGATGAAGTATTTATAATTGTAAAATATAGTGTTATATTTCGGAGAACTTATAGTGTTTCCAACAAAATCTGTGTGGACCAAACAGGATACTATTTATTGGTAATTTTGTGTTAGATCTTGGTCTCGACTGACTACATTGAATATGTATGATTTCTTAGAAATACGTATGGACGTCCTTATTTGTCATCGTGACTCACTTCTAGATAGCGTACCTAACAATACGCATTGGAAATTGGTTACGTTTGTAAAGTAATTATTGATTATTTCAATTTTATGTAGTGGCGTGTGTTTTTTTCTAGATTATTTATGTATGTATGAAAACGTTTTATTGCGCAAAAAAAATAGAAACAAAGGTTATGTACAAATGTGAACTTATCCCTTTAAGGATCTACAGGGTGTCCCAAAAATCGACGTCAAGCCGGAAATAGGTGATAGAGCTGCTAATTAGCTACCGATTTAACCCCCCAATGTATGTTCAGCGATTTTTAGTACTTTCGGATACATTGATCATTTTAATCGGAATTATTGTAACTTTTCCTTATGTCCATGTTACGAGAAACCCTCAAGTTCATGTGTTATTTCAAATATTTTTCAGTGTTTTCTTACATCGATAGAAACATTATGAACTTAGGATGTTTTTAAAGCTACTTGGCAATATTTTTTTCATGACAATTTTTTGTGTAATAACACAAAGTAACTTTCTCCATACTAAGTGAACCCTATTTCACTTTTCATCTAGTATGGATAAACAACTTTGAGTGATTACACAAAAAGTTGACATGAAAAAGAAAATGGTATGTAGCTTTAAAAACATTCTAAGTTCATAATATTTAAGAAACCACTAAAAATATATTGAAATAATACATGAACTCAAGGGTTTTTCGTAACATGGACGTAAAGAAAAGTTACAATAATTCGGATTAAAATTATCAATGTATCCGAAAGTAGATACTAAAAATCGCTGAACATACATGGGGGTTAAATCCACTGTTTAGGAGCTGCCCTATTACCTATTTCTGGTTTGACGTCGATTTTTGGGACACCCTGTATACCGGTTAACTTTTAAGCGAATAAGTTTTTTTTTTTTTGCAATGTCAAAATGAGCGTTTTAGATTACGATTTAATATTCTAATAAACTAAGACACTGTTCGATGAATGTAATTTTTTCTTGAAAATTTAGATACCAACTGTAGGTAAACGGACTTCACGGCCTTCCTTTTTAAACTTTATTGTTTTCCATATAAATTATCCTTTTTGTAGTGCCATAAAAATACACGATGTTGTTTTGTCACATGTTACTTATTCGATTCCCGAATAAGGCAGGGAAAACTAAGGCAGGGAAATGTAATATGATAAGTTTTTTTTGTGTATCTCGAGAATTTAACTACTTGGAAGTTAAGGGACACTATGGTATCTAACGCAATTGGAATTGTAAAAAACCGGGCAAGAGCACGTCGCACCATGCTCAGTGTAGGGTTCCGAAACCGTTAAGTACTTACTACAAACATAAAAAATCAACAAGTAATCACTAATTTTCTATTTAAAGTAAATTGGTGCCGTCGTAGATGATTTTAGTAGGTATAAACACTTTAATCGCCTGTATCTCAAGAACCAATGACGTCTACTTAGTCGTGATAGTTTTCCTTTAAAATTGGTTATGTTCTTTCATGTAAGATTTTTTTCAGATTGTTAGTATTTGTAGTTTTGGCTGTATTGGGAACACTTGAGTCTAACAAAAATAAGCGCTTTAAAGCTTAATATTTCATAAACGGATTACTTAATTAAAAAACTGTTTTCACAAACCCATAATATTTTTGAACAACGACACCCCACACTATAGGATAGGCGAGAAAAAAAAATACATCCCCAAGTTACGTGTAGGGGAGCTACACTAAAAAAAAATTATTTAAATAAAAATACTTTTTATTGTACTACTGTGTTGGCGTGACTAATATGCATATTCATGCCAAATTGCAGCTTTATAGCACTAATAGTCTTTGCACTAGGCTGCGGACGGACGGACGGACGGACATGGCGAAACTATAAGGGTTCCTAGTTTGACTACGGAACCCTAAAAACAACAACACTGTCCAAAAGGTTCAAAGTTAATTTCTAATCACACTCTTGCGTGGGTAGACCTCCAAAAGGTGGGCCGACGACGAGGCTTTGGATGCGGGAAACCGATGGACGCAACGGCGCAGGACCGGTCCTTATGGTAAACCTTTGGGGAGACCTATGTCCGGCTCTGGACGTCTTTCGGCTGAAATGCTAATGGTGATGACTAGCGCTCTCTGAGAGCTGGACTGCCCAGTGTTCATGACTTTCCTCCATGTGGCATTCATATTTCAAACCAGGGCTCGGAACCGGTTTAAAGAATACCGGTTAATTTCGGTTTTGCTAACTTTATTTTAATCTCAATTAACCGGTTTAATCCACGAGCGGCGAGTCGAGAAATGAAATGTTTTATCTTTATATACAAAAATTAATCCCTACGTTAATACGGTGCATGTAAGCTTATAGTTGCATATTGTTGCAGTTCCTGTCATACATGCAAGCCTGCTGCACCTACTACCATCAGGGTGCGGACTTGTCTGAAGACTTGGAGCCTTTCCTGAAGACCATAGCTGAGGAGGTACTAGATTGTATTTATTTATATCATTAGTCATATACTAATATAATGTCAATTTAAGAGTCGTCTGATCAAATGCTGGACTGGATGACTGACTTTTTTACAAGCTTTTTATCAACTTGTAATGTTTGTATGTATGTGCAGAGTCTTGCATGAAAGATTAAAACCACTTCCCTGGGATCTATTTAGCTGATATTTGGTAGGTATACCTTTTTAATAAATTTATAAAATACCATATTGTGCCTAATTAACAAAGACCTTACTGCGAATTGTAAACAAACTATACAATTTTATTTTAACTTAAGTAATAAGTACTTTAGCAATTCTACCAAGCCTTACGAGATAATAATAAAAATTTGTTAATTAATTACCTGCCGTCAATTAGTAGTTGACACGATTTACAGGATAAACAATTAATATTTTTTCTATATTTGGAACAGTTAAGCTTCGACGTCTAGCTGTAAATATCCATTTCAATAAACTGAACGATCTTTCTACGTCGGTTAACTAGTCGTGGGTTGTAAGGTGTAAAGTTATTTTTTTTGAAGAAGTCAATTGTTGCACGATGTGTTTGCGATTCCAGTTCTATTTCTTTGCCTTGTAACAATTCGTTCATAGTTTTTAGTATGCTATATCCAGAATTCTTATTTAAGACCAACTTTAGTTTATTAAAAATACTTTTTCCTTTTACGCTCAAGTTTAATTTGGAGACGTCTTGATAGGTTGTACATGGGCAGACTTGCACCCTGTAATTTTTTAATATCATAAAAAAAGCCAATGAATAAATAAGCTCTCCATTTCAAATATTAGTGTGGATATGCAGGTATGTTTTTTTACTAAGTATCTTTAAATTGAAAAAAATATGCATGTAGGTAAAGTACATTATGTTTTTTAGTCAATACCTATTCTTTGGCTAATGTCATTCATTCCCGCACCGAACCCCGGGGTATGGTTATGAGCTAAATCATATAATATAATTTCAACTGTGCAGTCTGGTACAAATGTACTTCACTGGATTAACGTGCAAATGAAACATACATTTGTACTCGACTGTACCTAATTACCGCGCGCATAAGCAAAATCCCAGAAGAAAGTATACTTAATTACGAGTAATCAAACTATTTAAACGCTACTAACGATCACATTTCAGGTGTCAACAATGCGTAACGATTCTAAAATACTCGACAAAGAGATGGAGAATCGACACACAATCGTGAACAGTAAAGACAGTGTTCTGCCGAGTTGTAAGGGGGACGAGGATAGCAAAGATGGACTCAGTACGCCTTGCTTGAGGAACCTGCCGCGGATGCAGGGGTATCTGTTCAAGAGAACTTCGAACGCATTCAAGACGTGGAATCGGCGGTGGTTCTATTTGTATGACAACCGATTAGTGTATAGGTAAGTAATTTTTGTTATGTCGTCACTATTTTCCGTGTCAACGAGACCCTATCACCAAGCCTTCGCTGTCCGTTTGTCTATCAACCTAACTTATAAACCGTAATATGTAGACAGTTTTTTTTTGCGCGTGTCAAATCATTTGGTATTTTGACATTGGTCGTAGGTTTTGATGCGAAAAAAACAAATAATGAACAAGAGGACCAAACAAGAATGGTATGTAACCCTTCGTGTGCGAGTCCGACTTATTATATTTTTTTTAGTAACTGCCTTTGAATGTTTTTTTTATGACCGATTAAATCCTGCTTATTTCTTCGTAGCGAAAGAAACGGCTATTCGATTACCTTTTCCTTAACATATAAATAAAATAAGTCTATGTGCTAATCTGCCCTGCTAACACAAAGGGCAGTATTTGATACAAAACTCCTGTAGCAAATGCAACCTTATAACTAACAGGATAGAATTGAATTTGCTTTGACCACAGAATTTGACATACTGCTTATTGGCTTAGGAAGGCAGTACACTCGACCATTGTTACTGTTGAATATTTCATTGCAATCTGTTAAAGTTTCCGGGATAACGTGGTCCAACTATTTTCAGTATGTTTTTCTATAGATTTAACTGAAATGTAACTAATCACTAATCAGTTGAATCAACGTTTCGCAACGACGGCCAAGGCCGGGGTCGAGTCCTTGCGAATTAGGTCGATGTTCGCGCAACGACTGCGTAAATAATTAGCGTATGAAAATTTAAATAACAAATTATTTTGCCCGGTCAGCAATGCAAATGTAAAAGGTAAAGTATTATAAATGCGAAATTTCTGTATATCAGTCTGTTAAGCTGTAGAGATATAGTTTTTATAATTAATTTCAAAATGTTTATTACTTTAGAAAATTGTCTACCAGAGGAAAAGAAACAATAAAAGTAAACGAAAAAAATAACTTACTTAAAACTAGAGTAATCTAACGACTAATTCGACTGGGGCATCGTCCCCAAAATGGTCACGAGTTGCATTGAGCAGGCGCTTTGAAAGATCTTTAAAAGTACGGTGTGCTTCTGGTCCCCACGGTTCTTTTTGAGGGTCTCCGCTGATTAACCGCGAAATCAGCCCTAATACTCGTTTGAGCCTGGCCAAAATATTTTTGGTCAATTTTTCATTTGAATTTAATTTATGAATTTTTGAGAGCTTTAGTACCATCGTGTAGAACCCTATAGGTTAGGTTAGCTTTTGAAAAGTCCTGAAATATTTACGGTTACAGAAAACAAAGCGCGTTGGCAATTTGGGAAATGAAACATTTGACCCGGGTATCCCAAACCAACGGCTAGCCCAAGTTCCACTGAGCCAGAGTCATCCCATCAGGCCATTTGCCATCTTTACGTGTGACGTCATTTGGTTCCAAAATTACTGCACAATTGGTGCTGGTAGAAGCCCGACGGATGACATTAACCCATCGGAGGCTTAAGCACAGATCCGTGCTCAAAATTTGGACATGTCTTCGTGTTTTTTTAAGCTCAATTTTATGGACTATGTTGTAATCAGAAGAGACAAGAACTTGGTAATTTTTGAACTCCCTCTTATGAGGGGTTAAGGCTGGAGTGACTGTAAAATCTACCAACACTTCACGTACAGCATTAAGTCGTTCGTTTTTATCCTAGAAAAATTGAGTTTCCGCTGAAACAGAGATTAACGAGGTCTACACGTACCCAACAAGTTGGGCCAATCTTTTGTCCATGATAATAGATCAAATCGCATAAAAAAAAAACAGATTAATGGCTATACAGTATCGAATAGTTTATAATTATTATTTACCTTTCTTTAATTAGTTTATAGAGTCTGGCAAATGAAAGATGAGAATGAAAAATTCACTTACGTGGCAACACTATGTGTCATTACCATAGGTTTTGATAATCAGTGTTGCCGCGTAAGTGAATTTTTCATTCTCATCTTGGGGGGGCAGTTTAATGACTATAGTCTAGTATAGTCTTTAAACTGCCCCCCCCCCCGCTCTCCCCTCCCCACAGGTACAGCTATTCATTATCATCATCTCAGGGTCAAATATATTGTGTATCTACCTAACATTTTCTTGGCAGTATTAAGCGTGTAGATATTTTTAACGTCTTGGAAACGTGTATTACTTGTTTTTTTTGGTGAAATTTTTGAAAAGCCATGAATAATGTTAACCCTAGCAGTCACCTTGTCAGTTAATAACGGCCAGCATACTAGAGTTGACGTTATTTTTTGGTTTTGATTCATAATTTCGTTTGGGTATTGAAGTAGTTCGCCTCGAGCAGTGACTTCACAATTTCCCCTGCTTACTCCGTCCCGCCCAGAAACTACCCATGTTCAAAATTAAAAATCGTGTTAGCCCTGATTACCCCTCTCCCAAATTATTTAAAGATTAGATCTACGATACTCAAGTTATGATCGAACAAAAATACTTGGTTGACTTTACGGGGTTAGTATCATTTCGTCTAAAACGCAACTGGTACTAGCGGTAACCGGTCTAAAACGCTGCTAGTCTAAAACGCATCTCGTCTAAACTGCATCTGGTCTAAGTAGCTACCGGTCTACGTCGCTACTGGTCTAAGGTAGCATCTAGCCTAGCAGACGATTCGCAACTGGTCTATAACGCATTTCGCCTAAAACACATCTGGTCTAATACGCATTTATTCTAAAACGCAACTGGTCTAATAAGACATCTAGCCTAAGACGCACTTCGTATAAAGCTGATATGGTCTAAAACGCTCCTAGTCTAAACTAGATGTCGATCGTCGGTAAGTAAGTTCAGCATTTTATTTCCTGTAATTTATTCTTAAAACTTGAAACAAATAATCTAACACGAATTGTGGCTTTAGGTGGTTTGCCGACCGACCATACGACTACTTAGAATAATTTGAGAATAATCGTTTTCCCAAAGTATCACGTAAAAACTAATTTCTGAAATTATTCTAGTTTATACAAGTTTATTCTAGGAAAGGGGGAAATTCGTCCTATTGGACAGCCAATTTTTGAAAATTTGTTACCTAAGTTTCCTAAAATATCACGTCGTTAGCCTGCGAATGTCAAACAACGTTTTGTATGGTCGGCGAACCACTTTAAGACAGTAGTTACCTATTAGGAAAATATTTAGATTTGTTTGTATAGCCCTATACACGTGTTTGTCGCTGTACATACAAATAAATAAAAACAAATGATGAAGCAGTAAATATCTTTATTTTCATCTTCTTAAACATAGACTTACTATTTATTTTCAATATTTCATGCTATGATACACCGTAACAAAACAAAAATATATGCTTATTCCTAACAAATATGAAGCGTATCTTAAAATATAACTAAAAAATGTACTTCACGAAAAGCCAGCGGCCTTTAGACATGACTAAAGACACAATTGGGGAGGTGAGTTGAACCATCTTACTTATTAGAGCGAGATTTTAGACATGTGTAAAACATAATGTGTAAATGTTTAGTCAAATGACTACTTAAACTAACTGCATTTTAGACGAGACACTATTTAGGCCAGTTGTGGCTTAGACCACTTACTACTTAGACCAGCTAAGGCTTAGACCACCTACTCTTAGGCCAGCTGTGTTTTAGACCACTTACTGCTTAGACTAGTAGCAACGTAGACCGGTAGCTACTTAGACCAGATGCAGTTTAGACGAGATGCGTTTTAGACTAGCAGCGTTTTAGACCGGTTACCGCTAGTACCAGTTGCGTTTTAGACGAAATGATACTAACCCACTTTACGCCACTTCATTCCATAAACCCATTGCGTCCCTTTACTATCTCAACCTCGTATCCTATTTAATTGATTAGTAGAAAAAACACTCCTATTCCAAGAAGAATAAAGACTACTTTTCTATCAAGCTATTCGATCAGATAAGAGCTTGAGAAAGTAAAGGGACGATTTGTAACTCAACGAAATCCTACATATTAATAGGCTAGTAATTCCATAACCGCTTCTCCCTTCAGGAAGCGCACGGGCGAGCTGAACGTGACGGTGATGGAGGAGGACCTGCGGCTGTGCACGGTGAAGCCGGTGCACGACGGCGAGCGCCGGTTCTGCTTCGAGGTGCTATCGCCTTGCAAGTGAGTTCATAGGTGGAGGAAAATAGGCGAGCTGAACGCGACGGTGATAAAGTCTCACCTAGCTGCACCAAGAGAAAAGCGGAAATTTAAGTATTTCCTGACTTTTACCCATTGCGTTTGTGTGTGTTTTTACAGAATACGAGCTTCGGTGAAACAGAATGTGATATTCTTAAATGAAACCTCTATAATTAATTAATATAGGATTTTATTAGTAGAACACTAAAACACGTAATACCTCCAAGCGAGGCTTCTTAAGGGAGAGAGAGAGAGAGAGAGAGCGAAGAATGTCAAGGATGAAGACGAAGCAAAGCGTTCCGTTCCTCACACAGAAGATACTCGCTAAAAGTTCTGGGCAAATAGGACGTCATCGAATGCGATAAACTGCTTATTTATATTTTGTTCCTGAGTCTTGAATGTTTTCTATGTATTTAAGTATGTATATCTCTTTATAAGTATTTTTATCGTTTTCTAGTACCCACAGTACAAGCCTAGAGCTTAGTTTGGGACTAGGTCAATTTGTGTGAGATTGTCCCCGGTTTTTTTTTATTGCAGTACAGATGGTTTTTATCATTTTATCGAAACACCAATCATCGAATGTATCATTTCATCGAACGCAATTTTCTGCTGAAACCATAATGTTTTCGGGGTATCTTAAACATCTAACTTAATCTAACCTACGTTGTTAATGTTTAAGGAAATTCATCGAATTTCATGACACATTCGATCAAGTGATATTCGATAAAAGGACGTTTTACCCACTATGAATGTTCATAAATTAATCATGTCGCACAAAGACGTTAGCGACTGAAACAGACCAGACGGCTTTAGCAGCATTTCAATCATGTATTCCATTATTACAGGAGCCACATGCTCCAAGCGGACTCCGAAGAGATGCTCACCACCTGGATCACCTCCCTGCAGAACGGCATCAGATCAGCCATCCAGCAGGGTCGCAGCCGTGACCACTCCTCGCAGATGGTCACCGCTGCCGCAGACCACGTCAGCGCGCTGCCCGGGACTAGGAAGATCAGGTAAAGAAAGGATATGTAAATGCCATCGTCATCTCCATTACTATCTTGTTGGTCGAAAGAAACCTTCAACAAAAATGCCATGGCAGCCATGAGGAAGCCTGAAAAATACGCTAACTGTTCAGTCAACAGAACAAGTAGGTGGACTGTCGAAGAACTCAAAATTGTTCACACGTTCGAATAATTCTCTTGCCGATAGAATCGTGTATAGCGATCCGGCCAGACCCTGCAGAAGAAGTTTCACCAATCAGTGCAATGGAGTACCATACATGCCTCTTGCTCACACTTTTGTCAATTGGCAAAAGGTTAATTGGTTTGCTAACTCCGTGTCTTGTCTAAGATTAAGATGAAGCCATTGGTGACTATATGTTAGCCTAGTTGGTAGTGACCCCGCCTAACGTAAGGCCGCCCCATAAGTGTAATATGTGTGATGAATGCGAGAATTTGTTCCAAAGTCTTGGATGTTTTCTATGTGTTTAAGTATGTATTTGTCTATATACATACACATACATAATATCACGCCTTTATTCCCAGCGTGGGGTAGACAGAGTTACAGAAATACCAACAACTCTAAAAAGACTTGTTTATAATTCTGTAACCCCATTTTGAAAAATCAGGCCATGAAGTTTACTATCATCTACCATCTCTTTACTACCATCGCCTAACAGTACTACAAGCCCTTATCCCCTTAGTTGTCTCTTACTATATCCACGGGAAGACATAGAGTGGCAGTATTCTAACCCGGGAAACACACGGCGGTTGTCTATATAAGTATGTTTATCGTTGTCTAGTACCTATAGTACAAGCCTAGAGCTTAGTTTGGGACTAGGTTGAACTTGAACTTTCCCGATTATTGTTTAATGTTTTGCTGTTGCAGGATTTGGGAGCAGCTGCTGAGCATCCCGGGGAACAACTTCTGCTGCGACTGCGGCGCCCCCAACCCGCGCTGGGCCAGCATCAACCTCGGCATCACGCTCTGCATCGGTATGTTACCTTAGTTACATTAATTCTCGATTTATTACAGGACCATCGTGTAAAACTTTATAGGTTAGGTTATGTTAGTTTTATAAAAATCCTGAAATATTGTTATCTGTTGAAAAAAAATCGGGTTGCATTTGTCAAAGATTGGTCGGCGAAAAGGCAGAGAACCGTCACGCCTTCATCCCCAGAGTGGGGCAGGCAGACCTACAGAAGAACCAACAACTCTATAAAGACGTATGGATAATTCTGGAATCACATTTTGCACAGTCAGGCCAAGAACTTTACCAGTGTATTAGTGACAGCAGTGTATTAGTGACAGGTTGCAAACTCATCGCCTAACAGTACTACAAGCCCTTATTCCCTTAGTCGCCTCTCACGACATCCACGGGAAGACATGGAGTGGCACTATTCCAACCCGGCAACCACACGTTTACTTAGTTTAACTAACACGGCTTTGTTTTATATATATAGACTAGCGACCCGCCCTCGCTTCGCTCCGGATTAAAGTATTATACATATAAACCTTCCTCTTCAATCACTCTATCTATTAAAAAAAGCCGCATCAAAATCCGTTGCGTTGTTTTAAAGATTTAAGCATACATAGGGATATAGGGACAGAGAAAGCGACTTTGTTTTATACTATGTAGTGAAGCGAAAGAGATTTGTCAGGATCGTAGCAGGTGGGGTGGAAAGAAGTGGTCTCTGCCTACCCCTCTGGGAAACAGACGTGATTTAATGTATGAATGTGTGTAGTGTTATTATTCATCATTGTAATGTTACTCTATAAATTAAAAGAATGTAAAGTAACATTGAGATAGTCAATATAAATACCCGATGTTAATGTACAAAGACATGTCATTGCAATAATAATTTTAAGTTCCATATATTCATCCACGGAGTACAATGAATGATCCAGTTACTCAGCTGATGTTTACGTCAAAAATGGAGTTAGTGCTAGAAACAGATTTTTATCGATATTTTTCTAAATAAAAAAATGACTGCTTTGTGCCATTATTTGGTGCATAAAGAAACTAACGCATAGTTACATAATATTACAGTTTAGTTGCAGTGCATATTCAATTAGAGATTTTTTAATTTTTAATGTAGCGTTTTTTTCTTATTCTAGAATGTTCTGGCATCCATCGATCTCTTGGCGTGCACGTCAGCAAAGTTAGATCTCTTACGCTGGACGATTGGGAACCAGAAATTATAAAGGTATGTTCTTAAGTTATTTGGATTATTTAACAAATGGATGAGTCGAACCCCGCCAGAAACCTTTTTAATTGTATATTATCCCAAGTTTTTGGACTCGAATACTGTTTCCGTCAAACTCATAAGTAGCTGTACATTTTCTTACCTTATCTCAGCTATTGATATACTAAATTCGAATCACACTCACTTTAATAATGGCAAAGTATAAGTATAGGGGAAGTAGTTCATCTTCAAAAAAAGCGGCCAAGTGCGAGTCGGACTCGCCCATGAAGGGTTCCGTAGCAGCAAGTAACATAATATATAAGTTCGTTGTAGCTTTGATCAATGTTTTTATGACGTATTAAAAAAAAAACTACTTACTAGATCTCGTTCAAACCAATTTTTGGTGGAAGTTTGCATGGTAATGTACATGGGTAGTTCTCAGCAAATCCCGAAATTTATGCCCTTCGCGATTTATCGAAAATATAGTAATGCTTTATCGGTAAGTATAATTTATTTGCAAGCTCTATTACTGCCGCTACTAGTGTCGATTATTTATTATTGTTGTTCCCATGTATTCAAATAAAATTATATAAAAATAATAATGTAGTAAAATTCATTCCCTCACTATGTCCCACACTCCAGAATTAAGTACTTTTGGACTTATAACTCGACAGTGTCTAAGTAAAAATAATTGCAACTTTGGCTAATCTTTTCAAAATAAAGTGATTTTCTAGACTGTAGTTAATTTGAACCAAAAAATAATTTAAATAAATATTTCTTATTATTTTTATACGTGTCCCAACAAAATAAATCATTACCTCACGTTTTTTAAAACAACAACCTACTTTGGACCTTATTGTTAATAATGCGGGCACCCTTGCAGTAGCTTATGATAGTTAGAGGCTAGATATATTTTTATCATTATATATTTTGTCCTTAGACTTCTTAAAATACCTGTTATCATAAGGTTTATAGCATAATTTCAAAATTTACACTTTTAATCGTCATTACCTCACGAGGCAGGGCGAGGAGATCCTTGAATATAATTTAATAATAATCATCAGGTGAGATGAATATTAGGGATTATTACTCGGCTTTTCAGAAAAATATACCATTATTAGGTTGTGACGTGAATTTTTGATAAATAATGGTCATTTTGCCATTCCCTCCCCCGTCATTCCCTCATTTTATCTCATAATTTTTCAATACATTTTGTGTAGAAAATTTTCAATCACATTTATTTTGGGGACCACTATATTATCGACGTCTAGTAACATGGGTACTGTAGCCGGCGTCCATATAGCTGTGACACATTGATTGATTGATTGATTGACGTTGATTAAAGGAAACCAGGAAGTTGTCCTGAGAAGGACATGATTGACGTTGACAAGCAAACATCTCAATCGATCGTCTGAAACCAGCCTATGTACTCAACGAAGAACCTGAAACGGCTACAACAGAAAACAACAGAAGACACCTGAAAACAAAAATCAAACAATTACACTCTCAAGTACCAACTTACCAAAGAAAACCCGAAGTGGCCGAATCATAAAACCACCAGTACGCTTCGCTTGAAGGGGAGCACTGTAGCCGGCGTCCATATAGCTGTGAAACATTGATTGATTGATTGATTGACGTTGATTAAAGGAAACCAGGAAGTTGTCCTGAGAAGGACATGATTGACGTTGACATGGAAACAAGGATGGTTGCCCTGAGAAGAGCAGTTGGTTCGCATGCGTTCTGAATGCAGCAGCGGCAGCGATGTTTACTGGTCGGCGTCCGGCGGCGAAAGGAACGCGCGCGGCCGGAGCCCGTTTATATAACGTTGTGCAGGCGCGGGCCGAGCGCCTATGCAGTGCGCAGTGGGGTAGTCGGGAAAGTCAACGTTTCTATCTACCCACCTGCGTATTAGTATTTAAGAATATTATTTTATTATTGATTTATACCTGGCTCTTTTAGTAACTAAGTGTGCAACTCTGTATATATTAAATATGAACCCTTAAAGTAATAAATTATTCCAATCCGATCATCAAGCGCATTATTTGCCACACACCGAATATCCCAAAGTACTATCTAATAAACAGGAAATGATGGCGGATTAAAGTCAATAGTTTTGGACTTTTTTGTCAAGTGAAATTTCGGCATTTCGTGATAATTACCCACATCATATATTTTTTTTAGTTCTATGATTCTCTTATTTTAGAAGTTTCAGGGGGGACACACACACACACATTTCAACACTTTGGAAGTGTCTCTCGCGCAAACTGTTCAGTTTAGAAAAAAATGATGTTAGTAACCTCAATATCATTTTTAAAGACCTATCCATAGATACCCCACACGTATGGGTTTGGTGAAAAAAAAATTGAGTTTCAGTTCTAAGTATGGGGAACCCCCAAAATTTATGTTTTTTTTCTATTTTTGTGTGAAAATCTTAATGCGGTTCACAGAATACATCTACTTACCAAGTTTCAACAGTGTAGTTCTTATAGTTTCGGAAAAAAGTGACTGTGACATACGGACGGACAGACAGACAGACATGACGAATCTATAAGGGTTCCGTTTTTGCCATTTGGCTACGGAACCCTAAAAAGACAAAGTACGGCTGTGGGCTGCGTAAGTCACGCACACGAAACGACATCTAGCCGCTGACTTCAAACTATGGCATAGGTCCCAAAGCCGCACGGACGCGTTACACGATGTCTTTTTTTGAAGATGAACTACTTCCCTATACTTATACCTTGATAATGTATTCCACGGTATTGCGACAAGGTACTTAAATTTACAGTTACTTCACACACTCACAACCAACCACACACATGCACAACCTTTCACTTTTCTCAATCTCTCAAGGGTTAGCTGGACGAGATCCCTTAAAGGGATAAGTTCGCCTTTGTATATTCGTTTCTTGCATCTTCATTGTATTGTTTCTATGTTATTATGTGCAATATACTGTGTTTACATAAATACATACTTCGAGTTCAACTGTACTATACTTCATATCTTTAGGTACTTAACTAAATATAAACAAAAACTACGTGATATAATTCGTCAGCCAATAGAAACATTACACTGATATTATCCCGACGAAACAGTTCTGATTGGCTGTCTCAACAGAGCCACGTGGTTTGGTTTGTTTGCATTTTGTTAAGTACTATGAGCAGACATAGAAGTTTTGTGGCAGGAACGTCAATTAACTAGGGACTTCCTTCCGATATTAAAATTATCGATATTTGTTTCACTTCACATACTTATTTCAATGTAACATAGTAGATAAGTATCGTTCCCGGATAAAATAGAAATTAATTTAAATGCTGATTACTACCCATTGATGGGTTTCTTACACAAAAACTTCTTTTAATGCTCTTCAATCGATTTCTATACAAAATTAACCGAAACTAAACAAAAAGGCCTATTAAGGTAAATTGTATGACACTGTGATATAATCCTTACCTACTCAGTTTTTGGGAAATGTATGGAAAGGACTCAAACTTAAAAAAATATTATAGGTAGATAATTATTTTCATCGTTATGTTCATCATGCCACTTTTAAGTTTTGAGTTACGGTCTATTGAAATTGCATTTTCATACTATACGTTATGTCATAGTCATAGTCATAACAACCATAAGAAAGTACAATTTATCGATAAATTAAAATCGTTCGGAAGTCCCTAGGATAATTTTATTTGGGCTACAAAAACTTCTATGTCTGACTGTGAGGGTGATGGGGTGCTTTCTACTAATTATACACGTTAAGCCCTCATATGCTTAGGCACAGATCAGTGCTCGAAATTTGGATATCTTTTTGCATGTTTTTAAGCTTGTTTTAGTTTTATGGCCTATATCGTAATCAGAAAGGTCTAGAACTTGGTGCTTTTATTACCTCCCGCATACCGTTGAGACACTTAATACATTTATTTTAGGACGCGATTGCTTACTTATTACATTTATATCCAAAATTTTACGAGCAGACGTGTGCTAACTCGTGGCACGTTCTAGGGATTTGATATCGAAAATCCTCTACTACTAAGAACAGACTCGATGTCATGTGTGATATCGGGATAATAGTGGTGGTAGGACCCTGTGCAGGGTCTGTCTGGATCGCTACCACCATTTTATCCATTAACCACCCGCCAAGCAACAGTGTTCGCATTGTTGTGTTCCGGTGTGGGAAATAAGACAACCGGTGAAATTACTAGCATAGAGGCATTCCCATCTTAGTCCTCAGGGTTGGCAACGCATTTGAGGTCTTAGGATTATAGTCTTGAGAATTCATGTCTATGGGTCTCAGATTCCACTTACCATCATGTGGCCTGAGTGCTCGTGTGTCATCTCATTAAAAATTTAAAAAAAATAGAAGTACAAGGTGTGTCTGACCATGGGGCTTTAAATGTAGGTATCGATTCTACTCCTCAAATGCTACATCTTTTGTTCTACGACTTAGAAAATAACTTAATTTACAGTAAGTTATAGGTGATCAAACTTTCAATCTTTACTAGTAAAATCAGTGAGTTAATTTATTTTGTATGAAAAATAAAAAATAAAAATTACCTCATTTTTTAAAGTCGTAGAACAAAAGGAGTTCCATTTGAGGAGTAGAATCGATCCCTACATTTAAAGCCCCATGGTTAAACACACCTTGTATATGGATGTTATTTCAAACAAAACAAGATATTTCAATTTAAGTACTATTAGTATGTATGTATGTAAACACTTTATTGTACAAAATAAAAGAGAAACAATACAATGAAAATACAAGAAAATAATGTACAAAGGCGAACTTATCCCTTTAAGGGATAAGGTTTCCCTTTTAGTGCCAGTCAAATGCTAATCAATAATATGAGGCCTTCTCAATTGACGCTAGACAACAGTATTTCTATGGTAAAAAAGTAAAATATACATAATTATATATATTTGTTTATTGTTTTATTTTAAAATGTACAGAGCTTTTTCATTAATGTTAAATGACGTCTATATCTTGACAGTAACATCGATATCATTTCTTGTCGCAAAAATATTTTGCCACATCACTTTTGTATTCGTGCACACGTCGTTTATGAGATTCTTTTAGGTTCTGTCCATGACAACTATCAGTTATTTTTTTTTATAAAAACAAAGATTTCCTATTTTAAAAATCGGGCCATAGAGGCAACGTCCTCCACGTCTTCAACCTTCACAGTACCGTCCAACGTGAATACTTTTATTATCTGTGCTTTAGCTGTTAAGGTTTCCCTTATTGTGAATGGTTAGTTTAACAAATAACTTAGTCATATATTTATTTCCAAGAGGTTATTCTTTTCGTGGGTATTCTATTGAGAAGTTAGTCTTTCAAAGGCTTTTATCGGTGAATGGGTGGACGGGTCCCTGGTTGGGGCTAATGTTAAAGCAACCCACACTGTCCCAAGTACCAACGGTGTCCCAAGTATCCACGTTTGGCGGTAGCCAAACAAAATGGTGTGTAGTGTATTATTTTTGACCTAAGAGAGATAAAGCTGTTTCGAGTGATATTTTTAACCGGTTTATTCTTTTTGTAAAGGTTATGGCTGAACTAGGCAACAAGGTCGTCAATTTAATATACGAGGCGAACACGGAATCGACTGATATTGTTAGGGCTACCCCTGACTGTGACACGTGAGTATTCTTTTTTTTTAGTGCTGTATCCCATTCTACTAATTATTATAAATGTGAAAGTTTGGATGGATGGATAGATGTTTGTTACCCAATCGCGCCAGAACGGCTGAATGGATCGGGATGAAATTTGGAAAACAGATAGATTATAGTATATAACAGGATATAGGTTACTTTTTATCCCGAAAAATGGGACAGTTCCCGGTGGAATAGCGATACACGACTTTACGCGGATCGGACGCAGTCGCGCCCAAAATCTAGTTAATTATAAATGCGACAGTAACTCTGCCTCTCTGTTATGCTTTCACGGCTAAACCATTGAACCGATTTCGATGAAATTTGGTACGAAGATGGCTTAATTAGTTTGTATTGTAATATGAGTAATGTGTGTATGTCTGTTAGCGCGGTCCGCGAGCCGTGGATCCGCAGCAAGTACGTGTCGCTGGTGTTCGTGCGCGACCTGCGCGCCGCCGGGGCCCGCGCGCCGCGCCCGCCCGCGCGCTGGTCCGTGCGCCGCGCGCGACGCAGGTACACACACGCACACACACACACACACACACACACACACACATGTTTTGTTTGTGTGGAAATGCCTTTTAACCTTTATTTTATTTATATTGGTCGCAGTTGTAGCAATAATAGTGTACCTCGCCTTTTTCAAATTTCACGTGGTTTCCTAATACGGTTCATGGCATGACATACAGTGATTATGACGGTCTGTTCTTTACAAAAAATATTTCGTGTGTATATTTATTTATTTACTATAGGAAACCCAACAGCTGATTATAAGTGTAATTAAAGCTTTTCACAGATAGAAATAGAATATAATGAAAGGAATAAAGATAAGCACTCCCTAGAAGCAGTACTAACTAACTACACACTAAAAACTAACTTAAAATAACAAACTTTTAATGACAGCAAACAGGAAAAAATAAAAGGAAAAAATTAGTTCCAAAATTAATTTTAACTACTTATAGATTTTATGGAATATTACCGCCATTACCATTATTTAAGACAGACACACAAAGCACATATCTCACAAAGGGACCGCAACTGTAAAAAAAAAAAACTGATTTTGTAGCAACGCCATGAGATTGTTAACCGCATGGCGAGCGAAGTGAACTCCGGCAAAAATTCGCCGTTCGCTCCCCCGCCGCTCCCCCCTGTCGTCATCCCCGCGCCCCTGCCCCGCGCGGGCGGGGCCACATTTAAGCGGTCTCCCTTTATACCATCCTCAAAGCCATTCGGCTCTCCGGGCCATAAAACCCCGAAGCGGAGCAATAAAGTTAGAGCTGTGCGCGTGCAATCCGTTGTATTGATGAAATTAATTATTTTTTTAGTTATATAACTATATGAAATATATTGTGTACGGAGGTTGGACATTAAAATTTAAGCACATTTAAAAAAAAAAAAAAAAATCTTAATGGTTATACCCCAGCACCCAGGTACTTGTTATTATTATTACCACGTGTGTCTTATCATAAATACACCGCGGGCTAATGAGTCAATTAATAAATATGAGAATAATGGGCTACTGAGCACCCAAGTACTTACGTACTGATTATTATAGCTAATAAGTCTAATAACTTTAAATTAATAATTGAACAGAGTCCGCGCCCCGCCAGCTGTGCCGGAAACCATACCTGACGAAAAGAGCGACGTCAACAGCAACACCAGCGGTGAGTTATAGGTCTTCCAGTAACCTTCGGGGAGGGAAGATGGCCGAATAAAGAAGTCCTGCTTTTACTTTTGATTTACTCTATAGACTGATTTACTGTTACTCACTTGACCTTGGCAAAATCACTGCGAAATATATTTTTTTTATTTTTTTTTTTATGTTAAGGAGAAGGCACACGAGCACTCAGACCACCTGATGGTAAGTGGAATCTGAGATCCATAGACATTTGAATTCTCAAGACTATAATCCCAAGACCTCAAATGCGTTGCCAACCCTGAGGACTAAGATGGAATGCCTCTATGCTAGTAATTTCACCGGTTGTCTTATCCCCACACCGGAACACAACAATGCGAACACTGTTGCTTGGCGGGTGGTTAATGGATAAGATGGTGGTAGCGATCCGGACGGACCCTGCACAGGGTCCTACCACCACTAACGTGGTGAACTGCCATTAATAGAAAAAAAGGAGATAAAGCTACAAAAATAAATATAAATATTTTCTTAATATAGCATCCGTGATTTCTCAGATACAGGTTATTTGCGGAGTATAGTTCTAACGTTCTAGTTTGTCTGCGAGCGTGTTTCATTGATGGCCGATTTAAAGATGTCCTGATTTTACTTTCGATTTATTCTGTAGACTGATTTACTCTCACTCACTGAAAATTGGCGAAATCACTGCGAAACCCCGTCATTGATAAGAAATGTACATATTTATTTAATATAGCATCCCTGATTAATTGATTTCTCAGATCCAATTTATACGCGTTCTAAAACTGTAGTTTGTCTTAGCTTAGTTTGTGTAGCGTTCCCACGAGAGTTGCACGTTCAGTATTCGCCTCTCTCGTAACTGTGCGTTTTCCAAAAAAAGTGTACATCGTTAAAGACAAAATTAAAAAAAAATCTTTTTCCATTTCGTCACGAAAATGAACGTTTCTAAATGTATGGCTAATTTTCGTGACGAAATGGAAAAAGTTAAATTTTCCTAACTTTGTCCTTAACGATGTACACTTATTTTGGAAATTGCCCAACCGGATCACAAATCGCTAATAACGCCTTTAGTAGTCGTTTTGCTCTACAACTGGATTTAGTCCTTTGTTCTACGCCTGCCTAAAACTTAATATACCTATGTCGCTACATGGTCTCAGTCGCACATTGTTTAAAACGCCATTTTCCTAATTGTCACTACGCCTACATCTCTGTTGTACTAAAATGCATTAAGACTAAATCTGTTTGAGCTACATCCTAATAACTTAAACGCATTAGGAATAAAGCAGTGTTTAGACTAAAATGCTTTGCGACAACCATACTTTAGGACTAAAACGCTTTCTAACTACCACTACGACCACTCTTGCCCAATGTATAATTTTGGTCCTTCGTAACGCGATTTAGTATTGTTCCCCCAGTGTCAGAGAGCTCCAGCAAGTCCGGGTCCAGTAGCCCGGTGCTAGTGATCGGCGCGGAGCTGGGCGCGCGCCGCGTGGACCTGGCGCTGCCCTCCGACCACGACTCCACCGAGGGAGATGACGACGAGCTAGGTCTGTAATACTACCACTAGTGTGACCCCCTAGTATCAGAGAGCTCCAGCAAGTCCGGATTCTGCCTAGAGGGCGCTATTGCCAAGGCAATCCGTCCTTCCCTTTTCCAATATCTGTCTTGTGGATAGCCCATGGAAATAGTACATGTTGCCTTGCACTGAACGAGGTTGTTCTGTTTTATTTTCTGTGTTACATATGGTGAAGTGGTTATGATAATTCCAAGATTTTCCAATTAAACTTCCCTCTGGATCTTGCAAAACCTTTAAACTAGGTATTTTTTTAGTCTTTATCAATTCTTACCGCGATGGACCTGTCACTATTACTTGTATTGACACCATAAACTTAAAGTTAGTTTTTCAAGTTAATAGGGGTGATATTATTACAATCGCCACGTGCTAATAATTACTATGCAGAATTCCATGTTGGAATTGTGTGTTGTTTGGATGCCATTTATTTCGAAACGACGTTCAATTATTCATAGATTATATTGTTTTTACAGAAGCAGAGGAAATTTCGTCCCTATCGGCGCAAGCGGTCCTGCAGCGAGCTGCGCGCGCGCACAACGTGCCCGTGATGCGCGCCGCGCTGGCCGCGCGCGCCGACGTCAACGTGCCCGCCGCACGCGGCCGCACGCCGCTGCACGCCGCCGTGCTCAGCGTCAGTACTACACATGCATACATTACGGATACTGTGTGGCGGCGTGGACTAGGGTAGCAGAGGACAGGGTAGTCTAGCACAGGACACTGTAGTGTAGCAAAGAATACGGTAGAGTAGCACAGAACAGGGTAGTGTAGCACAGGACAGGGTAGTGTAGCACAGGACAGGGTAGTGTAGCACAGGACAGGGTAGAGTAGCACCCGAAAGGGTAGTGTAGCACAGGACAGGGTAGTGTAGCATAGGACCGGATAGTATAGCACAAGACAGGGTATTGTAGCACAGGACAGGGTAGCGTAGCACAGGACACGGTAGTGTAGCACAAGACAGGGTAGTGTAGCACAGAATATAGTCGACTAGCATAGAACAGGGTAATGTAGCACAGGACAGGGTAGTGTAGCACAGGACCGGATAGTATAGCACAAGACAGGGTAGTGTAGCACAGGACAGGGTGGTGTAGCACAGGACAGGGTAGAGTAGCACCCGACAGGGTAGTGTAGCACAGGACAGGGTAGTGTAGCACAGGACCGGATAGTATAGCACAAGACAGGGTAGTGTAGCACAGGACAGGGTAGCGTAGCACAGGACACGGTAGTGTAGCACAAGACAGGGTAGTGTAGCACAGAATATAGTCGACTAGCATAGAACAGGGTAATGTAGCACAAGACAGGGCTGTGTAGCACAGGACAGGGTAGTGTAGCACAGAATATATTCTACTAGCTAGGACAGGGTAGTGTAGCACGGAATATAGTCGACCAGCATAGGACAGGGTAGTGTAGCACAGGACAAGGTAGTGTAGCTCAGGACAGGATAATGTAGCACTGGACAGGGTGGTGTAGCACAGGACAGGGTAGAGTAGCACTGGATATGGTAGTACACTGTAGTGTGCATACGGTGGTGTGGAATAGGGTAGTAAGGGATACGGAAAGGAACTGTCAGGTAGAGTTATGTGATATAGGGTGAATGGAACGTGCTATTGTGGGGTATAAAGTAGAGTAGTGTAGGACAATATAGTGTGAGGTACCGTAGAGTCAAGTAGGGTAGTATGAAGTAGTAATAAGTAATAAAACTAATAAATATCAAAAACCAATGTTGAACAAATTGTCAAAAGCGTATTGTTATTTTATCCAAAGGCTTATTTCAATTAAAAATTAACATGAAACAGCGTCATTTCTTTATCGTCAATAGTATTTATTTATTTGATTTCATATTTATATTTAAGTCCTTATGGAGCTTCTAAACGGGCTGTTTTGGTGCAATTTGTTGACGGCAACTATTGCTATCTGACTTCGTATCGTAGACGTGTAACACACATATTGCCGTGAAAATGTTGCTCGTCTAACCACCTCCGTATGGTTTCAGGGCTCTGTGATGGCGTGCTCGTTCCTCCTACTGAACGGCAGTAAGCTAAACGTGCAAGACGAGGATGGCAATACTGCGCTACACCTCGCTACGGAGGCCGGACATACTGCGCAGGTTTGTGTTACTACTATACTAGCCAGATAACAAGTTAATCCTAACACATTGTACATCCGTGAAGTTGTTGACTGTTGATAATGTTCACGACAATAACAAAATGGTTGCCAGCGCTAAATTTATCAGAGTTTCTATGAGGCGATATTGACATTACCTATGGTTGTTAGCTGCAATTGCAGATGATTGACGTATTTTTTTATTTGAACTGGCGCTAGAACCTTAGTTTTCCCACGCAAAAAATAAACTTATGTGGACTAGGATAACTAACACCGAACAGCCGAACACTCGTAAAATCAAAGTTCTTCCATCTTTATTTTACTTTTTTAAATGTCCTTTTTTTAATTATTTAGATTGATTGATATTTTGAAATGTTAAAAGCATTATGAGTAAAGGGCGGCTGATGGATGCAATATGGTGACGAAAGCATAAAATGGATAAGACTATTTAATTATTTATGTATGAACACAGAATATAGGTGGATATAGTGGGGGTCCGTCCGGATCGCTACCACCATCTTATCTATTAATCACCCGCCAAGCAACAGTGTCTGCATCGTTGTGTTCCGGCGTGGGGATAAGACAACCGGTGAAATTACTAGCATAGAGCCGTTGCATTTTAGTCCTCAGGGTTGACCGCATTTGAGGTCTTAGGATCATAGTCTTGAAAATTCAAATGTCTATGGGTCTCAGATTCCACTTACCATCAGGTGGCCTGTGTGCCTTCTCATTAACATAAAAAATGGCTTATTTTTTGGAGTTGCGATAGCCCGTTGTATGTTATGAAAGTACTGGCTATTTGTAAATTGTCACCTCTTGAGACTATAAACACTTAACATAGAAAAAGAGATGATTATTTGCTTAGACAATAAAATTCTATAACTTTTATGCACTGTTGTTCTCTTCTTTTGAAAAAAATGTAGTCATATCCATATTATGAATATCGCTCGACATTTTGAAGTAATTTGCATGCGTCAGCCGCCCTTTCATTATGAGTTATGTCGTTGATGATGGCGGCAATGGATTTTTGATTTCATCGACATTTTTGGGACTGTGCTTGATTAATATATGGGAGGACCAATAAGGGTCTCCCCACACCTAACGACGCGGAATCGGCGTTAGCTGATCAAAAAGCTCTTTATGTCTACGCAATAAGAGCGAAAAGACGTCGAATCGACTCGGCTGGCGTCGGCGGGCGACGGCGGAGCCGAACGACGTCTTTTCGCTCTTATTGCGTAGACATAAAGAGCTTTTTGATCAGCTAACGCCGATTCCGCGTCGATAGGTTTGGGGAGACCCTAAGTTGGCCACGCTAAGTCACTCAAATAAATTTGTCATGAAACTTTTCCGTTGTGCGACAAAAATTAGCCATACATAGGGATAACTTTCGTGTCACAACGGAACTTTCACTTTTGTTGTTTATGGTTAACTACGCTTAACTATGGTCCAACTATTTGTTCGTTACCCATATTTTGTCGCATTCTTCGAAGCACTATACAAGCCTCGGCCTGGAAGGACGGCTGCCGCACTTTTGAATCTCCTCTCGTGCGTGTATTGCACAACGCGTTGCGGTTGTGGCATTAGTGTAGAAGACGTTGTGTGTCAGGTGTGCCTTCTGCTGCGGTACCGCGCCGAGCAGGCCGTGGCCAACCGCCGCGCGCGCACGCCGCTCGACATCGCCGTGCAGCACGCCAACGCCGACATCGTCACGCTGTGAGCTAACAATCATACTAACGTTCCGAGTTCGCACCGCCGCGGTCACCATGCACCAACGAGTTAATCTAACTCGTATACTATCAACCAATTTGATTCTAGGCCACTTTGGACTATGTTGAACTGACGTTGACCACCAAAACGTAAGAGACATCTTCAGATTTGTCGTCGTCACGTTGACTGTACATTACCATATGCTTTTACGGTGAAGGAAAAACATCGTGAGGAAATTTGCACATTCGAACAGATGAGTGTGTAAGAGGGTAATTGCAGAAAAGATCCTAAAGGACTGGAACTGGTAGTACTGATAGGCGATGGGCTTGCAACCTGTCACTAATACACTGGTAAACATCTTAACCTACTTGTGCAAAATATGGTTACAGTATTATCAACAAGTCTGAAGGAATAGGAATGAAGGCGTGTATATGTATGTAAGTCGATCCTAAAGGATTATTTTGCTTTAATCAGGTTGCGGCTGACAAAATTAAATGAAGAGATGCGCGAGAGCGAGATGTCTTCCAACGATGACACGTACAACGAGGTGTTCCGCGACTACACGCAGCTCGCGCACTCGCACCCCGAGCGGCTCGTGCGCCGGCACAACAACAACGAGGGTACGTACACAACACCGCGAGCACGAACACAACAAAGAGGTGTTCCGCGACTACACGCAGCTCGCGCACTCGCGCCCCGAGCGGCTCGTGCGCCGGCACAACAACAACGAGGGTACGTACACAACACCGCGAGCACGAACACAACAAAGAGGTGTTCCGCGACTACACGCAGCTCGCGCACTCGCGCCCCGAGCGGCTCGTGCGCCGGCACAACAACAACGAGGGTACGTACACAACACCGCGAGCACGAACACAACAACGAGGTGTTCCGCGACTACACGCAGCTCGCGCACTCGCACCCCGAGCGGCTCGTGCGCCGGCACAACAACAAGGGTGTACATCAAAACATAATTATAAGGTGCTCAAAATAACTGAACTCAATTGTACGTACACAACAGTGGTAAGAACACAACAGCACCAATACGTAGACATCGAAATTGGAACGTATTGTACACAAGATGACTGCATTTGAATGTATTGAATGGATGATTTAACCTTTTCAACGCTATGTCAAATACAAAACCAGAGCGAATTTCAACTTTGCTTATTAGATACTCAGGTCTATTTTGCGCTGTGAATATCTGGAAATATCCGTCAATGGCGTTGAAAAGGTTAAGATATACATGCGAGTAAATTAAATTGGTTTAGCGTTGGAAATTAGGACTAGGTAAATCACACGTGAGAAAGTTTCGTTACTTCCTTTCGTCGCAGTTCTTGTAGATCGATCTGTGGCAACTATGAATGGCCATGGGTCTCAGATCCCAGAGTGAGGGAGAATTAGTTACGGATCCTGAAATCATGGCAACACTGTTTAATAATTATTTTATCGATTCTCTGCCAAATGTCACGAATGTAGGAAATCAAGAAGTTTGTAAGAACATTACTCATAATTCTTCTAGTATGTACGTCTATCCCGTTTGCCCTGAGGAAATTACCAAAACAATAAAATCGCTTAAAAACACAAGGGCAGTGGGTTATGATGATATATCTACACATATAATTAAGAAATCAGCTTTTATAATATCTAATCCATTAGCACATATAATTAACCTAAGTTTTCAACAAGGCTTATTTCCAGAGAGACTCAAAATCTCTGAAATAAAGCCACTTCATAAAAAAGGAATAAGGAGTTTATTATGTAATTATAGACCAATAACATTAATTCCGATATTTTCAAAGATATCTGAACGTCTTATGTATAATAGAATTTTAAAGTACTCCGATAAATATAAACTTATAACTAATGAACAAAATGGATTTAGGAAAAACAAGTCAACTAATCTTGCTATCTTTAATTTTCTTAAGACTGTACATGAATGCATGGATAGTAGAATTAATGTATCTGCAATTTTTACAGATATGTCAAAAGCTTTTGACTGTGTTGATCATGATATGCTACTTGACAAGTTAGATCATTATGGCATACGAGGTAAAGCTCTCGATTGGTTAAAAAGCTACCTTAACAATAGAAGGCAGTGCTGTGTATTAAATTTCTATTGTAAAACTACAAAGCATATGAAAATTATAAAGTCAGACTATAAACTAAATAGTAAAGGTGTCCCACAAGGCAGCGTATTGGGACCTCTACTATTCTTGTTTTATATAAACGATTTACCGAGACAGACAAATAATCAAATGATACTCTTTGCGGATGATAGTGCTGCTATAATAAAATGCTCAACTACCGTAGATAAGTATAAATATGACATAGTTAATACATTAGATGACATAATAGAATGGATGAATTTTAATAAATTAAATATAAATGTGTCTAAAACACATATAATGCAATTTCACTCTAGTCGCAGATCGGTCTTGCCGATGAATATAATACATGGTTCAGATGACATAATGGAAGTTGAGGATACCAAATTTTTAGGACTTACTGTAGACAAAAATTGTAACTGGAAGCAGCATATAAAGGAGCTATGTTCTAAACTCTCTAAATTTATTTATCCATTACGTAGAATAATACATAGCTCATCAATTGAAGCGGGCAAAATGACTTACTTTGGATATGTTCATTCACGACTGAGTTATGGCATCATTTTCTGGGGCAACTCTACCGATTGGTTAAAGGCATTTAGGATGCAAAAACGATGCGTAAGAGCACTTTGTGGTGCACATCAGAGGGATTCATGCCTACCCCTCTTTACTCAATACGGAATACTTCCACTTCCCTGCATATACATTAAAGAAATAGCTGTATTTACTAAGAAACATATACAACTGTTTGGGAAAAAAAGTGGATGTAACAAAAAATTACGAAATAACTCAAGATTGCCTGTTATGTTTCGTTCGCAGTCAATTTTTTACAAAAAAAGTGTTTATGGTATGGCAATTAAGATATTTAATAATATTCCTGACATGTTTAAGAGTTTTGACAATGATGCTTTTAAAAAAGGTATTCATAAATGGTTATTAAGAAAAGTATTTTACTCTATTGAAGAATTTTTGAATAATAAAGGTAAATTATAAATGACAATTCTAACTAGATAAAGTGTAATGTAGAGCATTCGGTTAAGTTATACATAAAATATTGTACACCACAAGCATGGTAGGCTATAGCAGGAATCGTTTAATATTACTGTGTCATCTTATGGACCTATAGTCATGCAATAAATGTTTTTGATTTGATTTGATTTGATTTGATTTGATTTGATCCCTTGTTACCTTGAGGTTGCATGTGGCTCTTTTTCCTTCTCCTTGCCGTAAAGAACCGGTAATTTGTTAACGTCTTCCTCGGCCCTGCCCTCCGCTCAGACGTAGTCTTAATGTCTGCAGTCACGCACCAGATATACACCTCGACTCAATAAGTAAATTAAAAAACCGGCCAAGTGCATGTCGGACCACGCACAGTGAAGGGTTCCGTAGCTGGGATGAACTTTCATGGTTAAAATTCATTTTATTTTTATTATTAAAATCTCAAAAACTACATAGCGTATCGTGTTCAAAACAATTTTGGTTGGAAGTATTTCGTATGTTCTACTACTGTAATTTTTATTAGAATGTTCTATTTAACAGTTCAAAAGCTACCCCACCCGGACAGAATTTTTACGAATTTAGAAGCGTATATCTCGCCAACTGTTCACTTACGTAAAAAAATCACTTAAAAACCTCTGTAGGTATCATTTTGGAAGCCCTATCTAAAAATTCCCCACAAGCTGATGTAACTCAAAAAATATTTTTTCTTCCCCTAGTTACATGTATGGAGTGCCACCCCTAAATATATTTTTTTTTTTTAATTTTACTACATCATTGTATAGCGGTTCATAGAATACATCTATCCTCCAAATTTCATTTATATAGTGCCAATAGGCTCTGAGTAAAGTGGCTGTGATATACAGACGGACAGACGGACGGACGGACGGACGGACGGACAGACGGACAGACGGACATGACGAAATTATAAGGGTTCCGTTTTTGCCATTTTTCTCCGGAACCCTAAAAAAGTGGTCGAAAATGTCTGTTAGCATAGCCTTTTTTTTAAGCACAGATTTCTAAGTTACTGTTTGTTGTCTACTTCACTTCTTTTCTTACACCTAATTAATGCATGTGGTGTTTACCTTTAAGTGCTTGTTACACTTTGAATGCATGCTGGTATTTTAATTACAGTGTAAACAATTGTTGGTGAACCGAATAAAATAAATAAACAAAAATAAATCTTGATTGTTTCCAGGGGAACAACCCAGTGAATGACCCAGCCGCTCGTCCGCCTGGCGCCGATGGCTGTGGTAACGACTGAAACAACCGAGTCTTCGATACCAAGTAGACCTCCATATACACTCTATAGGTATGAGACTATTTGCCTCTTGCTCGGACGCTGCGTGTAGGAGTGAAATACAATGTCAACTCGCGTGCCTAAAATTTAACAAATGTTGGCCCAATATTTACCCAGAAGTAAAAATATTTGGACCAACATTTATCATTTTGCTGGAATATTAGCAAGAAGACCGTGCTGTGTTGAACGGTGGGCTATTCTAATTTATGATATTTTATGGAGAAAAAACATGGGACAATTGCTGAAAAATACTTTTTCGTGTTATTTTTTTTTACCTACTAAGAAAACAATTCATTAAATTACAGCGTAATGAAGCAAGAATGAAAAAAAAAATCATAGTATAATTTAGATACGTTATATAATGTTTCTCTCTATCCTCGTGACTGGGAATTTGAATCTAAAATCAAGTGAGTAAAGTTCAATATCCTTTGCGAATGCAAATTTCAGTTTTGATACAAATTAAAATGAACTTTATATTCATTATGATATAGTATAAAGTAAATTGTCTCGATCTTGCAAGGTTAAACAAACATGTTCGTGATTCGTCTATTTATATCGATGTGTTACTTGCTTGGGCAGGTTCAAAGCCAAATACGTCAGTGTTCTGATATTTCTTTTAAATTATTTTAAAACGTGTGTTTCCAACGTGTTTTCTACAATGAAAAGGTTCACCATTTATAAACATACAAGAACTTTAAGTATAGGTCGATTCACAAGTGCTGGCACGAATGCATTGAACGTAAGTAATGTTACTTGTCACTGTACGAGTGCCGTCATTATACAGGTGCCTCCAAATATTTGGTAAAAAACTGGGGCCCTAGCCAAGATGCAAACGCTCCTAACGTTTTTCTTTTCTATCGCTCAAAATGTATGAGGTGACATTCTCGTGCGTTTCGATAAACCACGTGGTCGACTTTCATCCCATACATTTTGAGCGATAGAAAAGAAAAACGTTAGGAGCGTTTGCATCTTGGCTAGGGCCCCAGGAACATTTTCGTTATTGAAGAAAAAAAGAAAAACTACATATAAGCTGCACATGTGCAGTGGTAAAATACTGCGGATTGCGACTACGGATTTGATTACTGACTGCGGATCTAATGCTACGAAGCATGTTGTACCAGTCCACGTGGTTGATAAAATTATCAACTTTACTAGTATTTCTTACACTGTATTTGGGTGGTTATAAGTAAAAGACAGGACTGTCTAAAAACAAGATTATTGCTTATTGAATCAACCTGTTTGCAACCATTTTGTGAAGCACACAGATAATATCATTCAATCATTAATGGAAACGGCGGGTAAACGGCGTCACACGATGACACAGGAAACAGCGATAGTTTTTGTAGAAACAGCGAGAAGGTTGAGTTCAGGATTTGGCCACAGTTGACCGCGGGTTTATTTTCTTTTAACGCACTTTGCTTAGTCTTCGGAAACGTTTTCCTGGGATTTTTGAAATCCCTTAAGCTGCCACCAATGTTATAACGGAAATAACCGAGGTCTTTTTAAAAAAAGGATTTATTCACTAAACTTAATATTAAGACCTTGAAATTACAAATCGGCTCACTGGGCTTCGCGGGATTAGAGAATGTGCGGTACGGTCAGAGGTTGAAACTCAACTGACTGCCAGCCCACTTCAGGAAGGGCTCATAGGAGACAGGGGGAAGGGAGTACTGCTGATGGTGATGCTGCGTCAGCTACATGGCGTACATAGGATAGGGTATAACAGATCCATTCATCTCAGCTCTTGTGAATCGACCTTTAACCACCACCACTCAGAAAGGTCAATTAATTTTAATGCTTGTTAAACGACGTGTTGTCTTATTCTATTTCTATGGCAAAGAAAGTGACAACAACTTTAATCACACGTTGAGGGTGAATTGCAAAAATATTGTAAATAGTTAAGGACCTAAACTTGAAACAAATTATTTTTCCTTTGTGTAACGAAGATTAACCATACGATTGTATGACTAATTTTCGTTACACAAAGGAAAAAGGATTGTGTGGTTTTATGAAACCACGGTAAAAGTGAGACTTTTTTCACATTATAGATATTTAACTAAAAAAATTCGGAATAATATTCCATTAAGGGTATAAACACAAATGAGTAATAGTCTATACACTACACGGTCAGCTGATGGAACCGGCCGCCATATTGGCCTCGGCTGCTCTGACGAGCGCCTTTTACTTTATCCCTACTCCGCGGCCGACCGTCACGCGACATGCGACACACAAACCGAAAAATTTGAGACGATGTAATAAAAGTTTCACATATTTTTTTTTTTTTTTTCGATTAAATTTAGACATCAATTAGGTCTTTAACTATGTACAATATTTTTGCAATTGGCTCTTGAAATTAATTGACGTCTCTGAGTAGTCAGTTGGTCTTTATCTTTCAATGATGGACAGAAAGTGATACTGTAACCAAGTAGGTTTATTGCACGCGTATGGATAAGGGGGTTAGTATTTATCTAACTTGTTTAATAGGCCACATATGATAAATTCGGTATGGTGACGCGATGGGAGTCTCAACCAATAGGCTCGTAAGGCTTGTCCGCCGCCTATTGCGCGACCAGAAACGAACCATTTTTCAAAATAACTGCCTAACGTGGAGGCACTAAGATATATTACTACTTACGGCTTTTATGTAATGAATGTTTTTGTGTATTATAATAAAAACACGCGTACTTGTATTTAACACGTAAAGGCCTGGTAAGGATTGCGCGGCGATGCATTAAAGATGCCACAAGCAGTGATTTTATCGAACGCCGAATGTTCGACCACGCTCTCGGCCGAAGCACCGAATATTCGGTGGCCGATTGCGTGCGGTAGGTAGTATTTGTTTCGGTTGCATATTGACTCTCATACAATTGCTTCTGAATTTTTAAACTCATAATTTAGCTGTTCGTAAATTTTTAACTCTACTATCGGAGAAAATTTCATTGTTTATTCGTCAAAAACTTACTTTTAAACACATTATTGCACGTTTTTTAATAATTAACATGCTGCTTGACATGCTTCATACGTTTCTACGCATTTGTTTTTGCCGCTGGCCGTTTGTCGTAGCCTGATCGTAAAGACCTGATGTTTTTGAGAGGCCAACGAATTTTTCGTAGCATTGGTACTAATTAGTGATTTAAATATAATGGCAAAGCCAAGGAGTGTTATGTGGTTGGTTGTTTATAGCATAATGTTTAATATTAGAATTGTGCTTGCTTGCATAATTATTTATAAATACTGCCAATCAAAATATTACATTTGAATATAATCGCGCAGCGGTCAGGTTTTTTTAAATATAAATACTTACAGATAATAAATGTTTATACGAAAAAACTAAAGATACCTTCGCTCTTTTATCAAAGTGGTATATTACCGTGAATACAAGCAACTTTAAAATGTAAGGTATGATATGCATCACAATTGTGATATAAGGTAGGTTATCATCGCCTTTAGCAACTTTATCAAAAGTATGTAATTGTATGTATCGATAGAAGGCGCAGCTCAAATATTGATAGAAACCAAGCGAACAGAAGTAACTTATGGAGGCATCTTTAGCTATAGCGCAGGGTGTGAGTTGCACGCGGGCGCAGCGGTCCTATTTAATTTTGACCGCGCGCTTACTAGGGGGCGCTAGGGTTATGTTTGCACACAGGCGCTACATGGGCTAGAGACGCCTCTGGTAACTAGACAAAAACAATATAGATCATCGCTGTAGCACCAAATCAGCGTAACCTCGTGAGGCCCAACAGGAAGATTTTTGAAAGTGGGAATTTGAATCTAACCCGCAAAGGAACAAGTCTGAGTTAAAGTCCATTCGCTTAGAGTGTCGCTATACCCGCACGCCTTTGTGGTTATTGTAATAGAATACGAATTTAATTCGATTTAAACTGCCAAATTCACTTGCGGATACGCCGCTCGCAATTTTTGTTTACGCGGCGGCATTATCTAAGCGAATGAACTACACCTATGCTCAGAAATGACTTTTTAAATTGAAAACAAATAAAAATGAACTTTATGGTCATTACAAAGTAGTTTAAACTAATTATCTTGATTATGTACCTCTTATGGCACCGGATTACAGGGGGTTAAAGTGAAACATTGCAAAGTGAGCTTTAACTTGTGTTAGAACGATACATTTTTAGTTTAAGTAAAATTAACGGGTCTCGCGTCGGCCACAGTAAAGTATGTCGTACTAAGTCAAGTTACAGCCCAATTTTCAATGATTCACTTTGAGCTGATTTGGTGCTGGGGCGTGTTGTAGTGTGAGATGACTTTTAAGTCTGCGTTCGTACTTGCTTTAGATACGGATTGTTATAGTAACAATTACGAGCTTCAAGTGGAGTACAGGCTCGCGAGCCGCGTACACATCACGATGTTACGTGCAACAGTTACAGTATCGGCTCGTTAGTGAATACTTTGCTACAGTTAACAAGTTCGCTGGCGACCATCCTGCGGGAGACAGGAAGGGGACGGTCGGTGCGGGCTCAACCACCCGCCCACCGCCATGCTATTCTCTCAAGGAACTCTCTTTTCAATTTGACGGTCGAATTTTTGTCATCATCTACACACCACATTTTAGGGTGTGCATTCTCAATTAGGTAGCTCAGCCATCGAATAACTTTTAGATGCCTCGTCCCCGCCAGCGTCTGTCCCGTCCAGCGTCTGCCCCCCGCGGGAAGGTCGCGCTAGAAGTTGATGGATAGATGCTATTGAACTAAATCTATCCTCACCACATAACAAAAGGCGTAACTGTAATAAATATACAAAATATTTCACATTTACATCGTCGTAGGATTGCCTTTACGAAGACTTATCGAGTTGCATATACGCCTTTTTAGGTTTTTTAGATGAAAAATTCCTAGCCATATGATTATATTATTATATTATTAAAATGGAATTTATCGTAAAGATATTATGTAATTAAGTTTGTATTGGCCATAAATGTTTTTGAATAGTCGTTGGCTTGTCGAGTATGTTATATTGTTCAGTGAACCAAAGATTTTGTGTCGTTATTTTCGGTAATGTTATAAATTAAAACAAAAGAAATAATAACAATGTTTGATGAGCTCATCTTTAACTGTGTATACTTTGCTTCATTTAATCATTCTATAAATTTCTAGAAATAATACCCCCACAACTAAAACCTGAATGCTCTTTTAAACAGAATTTCATACAACATACATCTTTAAAATATAAATCATCGCATGGAAATCGAGACAGAAATTACCCTAAGTGGTGGCAGACAGACAAGACTCAGACAAGAACCATTAGTAATCTTTGTGGTTGTGGCCATAAAGGTTTATTTTTGGTTAAAATAATGTTTAAACATGTAACAATAAACCAAGTATACATTAGACATTTTCATATCATTCCTTTATTAATTGGTTAATTTAATAAAATCATTCCTAGAGCATTTCTTTGTAATTTATAAAAATCAGGTCTAATTGATTTTACAGAATCTCAGTTTATATTTAAGCGAGGTTTATTTTTTATACTTTTATTCTAGTAAGTAATCATTTATACATGTGTAAATATCTAGTTTTTAATCAACACTTGCCAAGTTTTCCACAGTTAACTATGCCAAGGTACAGATGTAATAAATAATCAGACCGCATCTTTCGTCAGATAAGCTTGTATTTATCATGCTTCCTCAGACTCCTGACGTCCCACGAGGGTGCCGGCACGCATCGAAATATAAACCTTGTGTCATCCGACTAAAGTTTAAAGTCACTATTGCCCAATGTCTTTACATTGGGCCTACAGCTATTGAAACTCTGAGAAAGCAAGAAAAATATGAACTTGAGCGATGAAATACGATGTCGTGGATACCCACTACATCTGTATGTATTATTGGCTTGCCAATTGTACTTAATACATAATAATATTATATCTATCTAGATGTTAAGGTGTCTATGACCTACTGTTCCCGCATAGCTACTCGCGAGGCAAATTATGTAAACTACAAAAAAAGGTGTATCATTGGCAGGATTTAAATCTCATCGAGATTAATTTGAATACCTTCGAAATTTACAAGATCTAAGGTGATTTCTTTTGAAATTTCACAAGTAAATATAAAATAAAAACGGGAGAAAAATATTGCCGCCATCAGCATCGACATCCACGTGATGTAATTTAAATTCAATATAGGTACGACAAAGTATCAAACTGAAAAAAAAAACACTAAATAATCACAAAATTGAAATCTATTGAATATTATGTGAATTAATGACGGTTTAAAATTATAACATTTACTACATGGATTTGATATGAGTGGCCGATGCGATAAATCGTTAGCTTACGTCAATTCTGTACAATTTCTCATTTAACAAAATTGCTATCGTTAGCATTATGTATCTTGTATGTACTTCTTTTTTGCATTAGTATAATAACGGATACAATCTCACGTTTCCTTTAACTATTTGAACGCCAACGTCGTCTAAAGTAGTCATTAGCTGTTGTGCTTACAACGCCACCGACACTTATCGTTTAAAAGAGAAGTTATTTCGTATTAATGAAGTTAAAACTTGCATACCTTCTTTTTTTCTTCTTCTTGACTTAGGGAATGAGGGCTTCTAGTACTGTTAGGCGATGGGCTTGCAACCTGTCACTAATACACTGGTAAACATCTTAGCCTGTTTGTGCAAAATGTGGTTACAGAATTGCCAACCACTCTTTTTGTAGTTGTCGGAATTTCTGTAGCTCTGCCTACCCCACTCTGGGAATGAAGGCGTGATAGTATGTATGTGTATGTAACTTCTAATACTTGTTTGGCGTGCCATTGAAGCATCTTTATTTGACGTAAGGCGTTGAAAATGTTAATAACATAGATAATACTGAATTGTGCCAATATTCTAATTCTTATTGGTAATTATTTATAGGAGAGACAGTTGTTTTTAATTTTTAATTTTGATTTCGTAAGGCCATGTGAAGAAAATAAAACTGCCGTGACCTAGATGGATAGAATTGAATGCCTATTAAAAGCTCAGGACTATGAAATAATATATAGTCTTTTGCATTGGTTTGCCTCGCGAGGGTGTATGGTCACTTCCCATTTACAATATTTCGAAGAATTTACCCTAATTGTAATCTATCCTTTGATGTTCTGTTAGATTCTTGTTATACATGTAATGTCGATGTTAACATTAGGTAGGCGTTTCTAAATATGTTAATAATAACCCTTGTATGTTGTTAGTCCCTAAATATGTATTTAAGAAGGTCAAAAGCGAAGTGTAAAAGAAATGTTTGAAACTATAAAAGCATTTTACAAATGAAATTATTACTCGTTAGCAAGCAGTTTCACAGTCTATCTTTCTGTAGTAACTTATGTTTATAAGTGGCAGGAAGATATAGTTGCTGCGTAACTTAAGTGATGCCGTAAGATATAAAAGATCTCATACCATTCGATCATACGCCAATTGAGGAAGAAAAGCAGATTAGAATTTGACTTCGACGGATATATTATGTATCTTTTGCTTTTCACCTTTCAGATTATTAACAGTTTTATTCTACTCTGCTTAAAAAGGAAAGGGAAGAAAGAAAAAAATAATAAAAAAAAACAGAAAATGGCTTTTAGACTTTTTCAAAATATCGATTCGATACCAAGCTTTGAAATGTTCAAGCATATTTCGTCAGTTTTATTTCAATTTAGTATGCATTTCATTTTTCCAGAAATAATCGATATTCCAACACTATGTTGTAATTAATTGCCAGAGTAATTAAATAAATTTATTAAGAACCTATTAATAATCAAATTCTGTGACGAATAGATTATGGAATTCTTTACCATAGACATAAATACTATGAAGTTATCGTATAAGTACGAATATGATATGAAACGATCTTTAATTACGGTATTCATTTATTGTAAATCGCTTTTATACCACCACAAAATTATGAATACTCCGTTGTACTGTTGATGTATTTATTGTAAGTTGTATTTGAAAATAAATACTTAAAGAAACAATGTTTTTAAATGAAACCTGTTTAAATACTCATGCTCTGGCCACAGAGCCTTTATTGCTCGTTATATAAACATATTGTTGACGTTATGGTAGCTCTTATTCACTTTTATTTCATAACACCAACGAAATGATTACGATATCGAAGCAAGATGGATTCAACCATAGTATATCAGAGGCCGTGGACCTAAATACATAAATTGGTGACCCATAAGGGGAAAAACAATAAAACAAAAAATAATTTAAAATCAATTAAACAACGGGATCGCGTTGCAGTACACGGCGCATCAACCCTTTTTCAGGCATAGTACATTACATCGACCACATTCATGTCGCTCAAAATTGAACTTGACTACCTACGTTTTATGACACAAATTTAATTGAACTTTCCTGAAATATGACTTTATGGATCAGTATTCTTCAGAAAGTTACGAATTCGAGGCTCTATTCCATGTCTTGCTTGTATCCTTACTTTAGCAATGCCTGGAAAGGGGTTAAGTTAAGTATGCAGTTAAGAGTTGAATATTCCAGGAGCACCTGAAGCCTATATTACCCTGACCCCTGTCTGGGGATCGCATACCATCAACACTCATGCTCAAAAGTATATTCCATTTGCTTAGAGTCGTCGCCTTTGTATCGCTCCGCGTTGACGTGCCGCCTTTTGTCAAAGGATGCCGCCGCGAAAACGAAGAATGCGCGCGGAGTAAGTGAAATTCTTACGGTTGCGATTATTACGGACGTGCGGGTGTAGCGACACTATCTAAGAGCTTGTTCACACTAGCGTTTTTGCTGGCGGTTTCTCGGCGGAGCGGGAACGCGACCGGACCGCTATGAGCACGCGACGGAAACGCGGCGTGATTATTATAAGAACTGCACAACGCGTCATGCACGTCGCGGTTTTTTATTCGCTGCGGCACGGTCGTGTGCACCTCGCGTTTTGCAATTGTTGTCATAATCACGCCGCGTTTCCGTCGCGTGCTCGCAGCGTTCCGGCCGCGTTCCCGCTCCGCCGAGAAACCGCCGACAAAAAGCTAATGTGAAAGGGCTTCGAGCGAATGGACTATATAAGTAATAGAGGTTTTTAAATGAGAACTCTTTTAAATGCTTCATAGTTTATTACCCACACCAGAAAGATAGAAGAAGTAAATTAAATTTTTCATTGGTAAAACACTGATCAATAATAATTAACATTCGCCAAAGTTAAAATATCAGTATTAGATGTTATTATTAAATGTATTAACAAAATAATTCGAATCAATCAGCATAAGCAATTAATCCATTGAAATTTGCAATTAATGATTGTATACGTTTATTAATGGGAGATGATAAGTTGTAATTATAATTAAAACATTGTGAATTCACTCAAAATTGCATTTTATATCCCAATGAAAAATTTGAAGGATTAGAAATATTGAAGGTAAGAATTAAGAGTTGGATTCTTATTCGTGTCAAGATCTGAAGTTGACAAACGGAGTATGGCCAGCATACTAGTATTTGAACTAGAGAAATGACAGGTGTTGTTCTCAATTGCAAATATTACAATATTGACCAATAGAAAAAATGAAACGGCACAGAGACTAGAACGGCTGCTGTAGACGCCACAGTATCCCACAAAAATAAAGCAAGAAAATACAACCAAAGGGAAAGACACTATCTTGATAAGAGGCTTGGTCAGCAAGTTTCATCTTTGGAGTTTTATGTTTCCGCAAAATTAAATCCTGACAGATATTATCCCATCTATAACTTTTAATACAAGAATATGTTATACATTATTAATTTTACAGCAGTGACAGATGTCAGAATTTACTTCCAACTGCACCGAGCGTCCAGTGGCGCACTTATTACTTATATGTGCTTTATAATAGCCTATTATCTTGAAAATTAAGGAGAGGTTATGCAGTATGACAAAGTTTAATAACCTTTAACCTTAGTAAAGTCAACTCAACGAAAAAAGGTGGCCACTTTTTTCCGTAAAGTTACTAGCTAATAGGTAATTGCTATAAAATTTTGTCGTATACCTTATAAATTGTGGACTCATTTGTGCAGTCGTCACAACCATTCTTCGATTTCAAGATAATACTTTAGTTTTAACTAAATAATGTACATTTCTGATTGTTTATTTGGTCGACTGGCAGAGAATGTCATTAGGCATTACGTCCGCCATTTGTACTTGATTCTGTGAAATAAAGATTAAATAAATAAAACGCAATAATAGTAGTGAAGTCGCCACTGGACGCTCAGTGCAGTGTGAACGTGCGGGAATTATAAAATGTACTGGTTCTGACCGTTCAGGGACAGACCATTAACCAGCATAAGTTCACACACACGTACCAACAACAACTATAAAAACAGAGGTCAATTTGCATTAGAGATTAACACCACAAAGCTTGTAAACAATTCAATTTCCTACGATGGCGTAGAAAAAAGACCATTCACTAACAAAACTGCTGACCAATTTAAAAAGGCAGTATGAGTGCATGAAGAACACATGTACATGTTGCCTTTTTAAATTGACCGGCAGAAGAGAATTAGAATCCAACTCTTTCTAATAATGTATGATTATCAGCTAATATTGTAAATGGAGCTATCGATGTCCAGCAACATAACCATTGTCGTGCCTGAAGGCAAAATCCATATATAAAATCAGCTTCATAACTTAAATTATTACTTAATAGCACTATTGGTGCGTCTAAAAATACTATCTCTAAGGCCTTAGAAATCTTACACACGTGAAAAAAAATATGTGGCGAAGTAATGTGGTTAACTCTAGATTTCATTAGAATCAAAAAAAAAAACAAAGATGTACCCAATTCTTAGCTACATAATGAACCAACGTATTATAAAGTTAACACAAAACAAATAAATCTGCAAACTTAAAACCAATTACAAGCTTTGGCCCCAGCACCAGTGCTTGAGAAACTCAAACGTTGAGGCTGACAAGTCAGCGCCAGCATTGGAGCCAACATTTGTCGTCGGGTTATTTGGACTTTCCTTACCACGTCCCGCGCGCGACTGTTGAGACGTGGAGAGGGAAGTCTAATTTCTTCCGTTTGTTAACAACAGGATGAGAGTAAGTAAACACTTCTAACGCGTTCATAAAGAGTCTGTATAAAGTACCAAGCGAAAAGGATTGGTGCATAGCATAAACGGTGTTTTTTGCAGTGTTGCCATTCTTTTTTGGACAATATGACGGCCCGGACTAAAATGATAGTGTAATAGGAGATTACATTAAGGCTGGGTACAGGTACAGTCTGCAAAATATGTGGTCGACTCCGTTTGCAATTCATAAAATAACAAGGTCGATAAACGAGTCTCTCATTTTAAAGGGTCTTGCGACGGTACTACTTATTTGACAGACTGAGATGAGATTCTCTCGCCGCCACTGCGTCTGCGAGCTTTAGTGAAGCTTAGTTGAACCCGTAGGAGGACCACCAGGGCGAGGTGGCGAAGGCGGAGGCGGAGGCGGGCGCGGGGGAGGGCGCGGGCGCGGGCGCGGGGCACGCGGCGCGCGCGCCGTCCAGCAGCAGCGGCGCCTGCGCGCGCCGGCGCGACGGCAGCGCGGTGCGATCTGCGAATTCACATTTTAATAACTTAAGAGGCCGTGTGTGCGTATACGCCGGTTTTGCTTCTTTTCGTAATTTTATAGTTAAAATCCTGCTTCTCTATAAGATTTAATGCACATCATGAAATATTTCAGTTATGATCGAATAAATGAGTTACGAATGAATGAGCTACGTTTGCATTTTTGTCGAGTATTATTATGCGAGGTTTAGGTTGTTTTAAAACATTAAATATTGCATATTTTTTTTCATTTTATGGATGTTTTTTTAAGATGATGGATTGGTTTTGAACTGAAGTTTATTACTGTTGTTTTTATTTTATGAACGAGAGTTTTAAGTAGGTACTTAGCCGAAATCAAAAACAAATTATTGCCCCGTTTCTGTAAAATTTTAAGTGTTTTTTTTTGCACAAATAAAATTTTTCAATGTGACGATGTACTATTTTCGTTACGTTATTCTTATGGCCTTACCTATCATTTGTATACTTACAAGAATGAAAACAGCGTTACCGCCAGCAAATGGACGGCCTGAGGCCAAGCCACACCGGATGCGTGCGCGTGGCACGTGCGCTTTCACAATACACTGCGTTGTATAGTATAAATCCTGATAGGTTGCGCCAAAGTTCATTTAAATTGAAATTAGATTATTGGAACTCCGAAAATGTTTCTCATACCATTCTATAAGTACCATAATGATCCCTCTTTATACATCATAATAATCACTCTTCATAATAAATATTAATGATACACCTGTTTATTTTCAGGATGTTCTAAATATCCAACTGGTAAATAAGGTTAGGTTAGGTTTAACGTCTAACGTCTCAAAAATCACAACGGTTTAAGTAAAAATCACTGTAGGTTAGGTTTGTTATATAAACGACTCTAAAATCACAACGGTTTAAGTAAAAAGCAGTTTAGGAGTTGCGATGATTATGAATAACAAATTATGAACAAAAAAGTATGAAGAGTGATTATTATGATTACAAATCGGTAGTAAAAACAAAAAATAGGAATAAAAACACTAAATAATATGGACCCATTCTCATACAATTTACAACGCACTGGAACGTGAACGTGTACGTGCGTGACACGCGCACGCAGCCGGTGTGCCGAAGCCTTAAAGTTTGCACCGTAAACAGAATCAATGTACAGTATAAGACTGTACGTGGGTATACATATAATTCCGAAGAGTCGTAATTCTGAATTGATCAAAATTCCGAATTCTCATAATTCTGAATGACTTTTTTATTGTTTATAAATCATACCTAACCTAAGTATAGCAACAAAATTATGCATTTTATTTAAAATAGCTCCAACGTAACATAGCATTCGGAAAAATTTAAATTCAGAATTATGACTACGGAATTTTAAGGTGTTCCCTAGTAGTACTGACCGTTGTCCCCGTTCTCGGGGCAGTACTTGATGGTGTGCGCGCGGTCGCCGGTGGCGCCGCAGCGCGGGCAGCGGAAGGCGCGCAGCACGGGGCACAGCACGCGGCCGCGCCAGTCCTTCAGCGCGTGCGCACCGTAGCACTCCTCGTTCTCGCCGTTGTTCTTGCAGAACGCGCATTCCTGGGGATACGCGACAGGTGGGTTGCGAGCAGAGAAATAGACACGGGACAATCTCACACAAATTGAACTAGTCCCAAACTAAGCTATAGGCTTGTACTAAGGGTTTTGGCAATAATAAACATACATATATAGAAAAATAGATGCTTAAATACATGTAAAATATCCAAGACTGGAACAAATACTCGTTCTCACACAAACATTTGCCCTTACCGGGTTTTGAACCCGCAGGCTTCGTAGGCAGGATCACTACCAACTAGGCCAACGTGTCGTCGAGTATGAAGCTATAGATTACTTAAGCATATACTAAAAACTGGGCTGGATTGACCGGGTTCTATTATAACTACGGGCCTGAGTTGTGGGTAGCAGATTAACAGAATAATATATTATTTTCATACATTACTGGTCAATAACGTATTCAGTAATTTGTTAATTCTTCTTTCCTGGTGAAAGAGGTGCTAAATATACCTGATGTAATTCAAGGTCATTCGTTCTCCAGTAACCAACTGTTAGCTACCCACAGTTAGTATTAAGCTTCTTGGTTAGCATAACCCTACCGGGCGCTCCAGCAGGGAGCGCGAAATATATGAATGAATTATGATGGAAATATTTGGTATCCTATGATTGACATTGATTTGAGCTTGATCGTGAAAGTGTTAACCTCGACTCCACCGAGACTACTTGACTGTTAGCGCGCTGCCATTTACTTATTTCAGCGCGCCGCTTCGACTCTTGAGAGTAGCTCAGTCTAAACTTAAATTCCCTTAAGGTGGGTACGAATTAGAGCAGCCTCGGGTTGAGGCACGCACGGCTCACCTATTTTGCTCAAATTCGTTCGGCGCTCACGCGCTGTGCGCGAGCAGCGGTCGAGCGGCGCGCGGCGAGCCGTCGAGCGTCGGTCTTTTGACCAAAGTTGCTGAGCCGTCCCACCACAGAGGCTATTTCTTCTTCTTTTGTTAATAATTCGGGAATTATGATAAACGCAGCCGCGGCTGTCATAGTGTCCGACGCCATTTTGAAATGTCGGCTAGGGGCGAGCACGCTGCCTCACCCACGCATGTTTATGTGGAACAATCTGACTCGCGAGCAGCTCGCTGCGCGGGGCGAGCATGCCTCAGGCTGAGCCGCTCAGATTCGTACCCAGCTTTATAGTTAGGGTGCCCCCTTAAGGTAAACGCGGGCTAGTGCAAACCTTATATTCCACTATGGCTAGCACAAGTTGTATTTTCTCGCTTGTCGCTTAGTACGTCTCTGTCGTTACAGACTAGATAGAAAGGGAGATCCGAGCGAAAAACAAATCGCGGAAATCTTGTTAACACAAGCCCTCACGCCCACCTCGCAGCTAACGCCCTCATTTCACCATCCTGTCAATGACAGTCATGTGACAGCGACAGTTGAAATTTGAGTACATATTAAACCCAGTGATGTAGACCCCGGATTTTTGTGGCAATGACGGGTATAGGGTAGTTTGGGGAGTAAATGGAACGTTGTTAATTAATACAATTTGTTAATTAATAACTTTTGTACTTGAATAATTTTTATTAACTAGGCAATCGCGAGAAAAAATATTATTATTACCGCAAGTCATTCATTCATTCTGCACGAAAGAGGACGAAAATATGTGAAAAGTTGAGATTTGTATTGATAAAGAAATGACGAATTTTCCACGTTGCATAACATTAACGATCTTAACGCAGGACAAAAAAATCAAATTAATCCAAGCAACCGTAACAAATCCTGCTTTGATCACCGCAAGCTTTTCAAATATGCACCGATAGCATCTGTCGAAGTGGAAATAAGCTTTTCCTTTTTGAAGTGATATTCTGCTAGAAGACGTAGCAGACAAGTCATTTAAAACAACTTTTAATCTGTTGCTGAGAGTCAGCTGCTAACGATTGACTAAAAGATAATTTATATCGTAGATGTCTAATAATGAAGTTTTAATTCCATAGAACACCAATAGACTAGGTTGCCGTTTTGATTAACACCGTTCCATTTACTCCCCAAAATATCCTATTGTGACGTCATTGTCACAAAGATCCGGGGTCTAGGATGTACCAGCGTTCACTTTGCAATGTCTATCCAACGGCCACGTGTCACTGTCAAGATGCATAATGCATCGTTTTGCAACCTATTTATTTGCCTACCCGCTTTTTTTCGGTAACTACAGATATTTCAGTTTTTTTATAGAACTAACCTGACGTTTACGACGATGAATTATTTACAGTTTCGGCAAAAAAACGCTTATGTTTGTGAAATGAACCATTTGTAAAACGTTAGTTATGAAATGATAGGATTCCGACAGGGAGTACACCCGAAGTTTCGAATCTCGTCGGTCTGCGCCTTGAGCACCTCCTGCAGAAACTCGTACAGAAGGCTGGGCACCCGAAGATTCGAATCCAGTAGTTCGTGGTAACAGTGTACTCACGTTGGGCAGACCGCGGCGCGCGCGCTTGTCGGTGCGCGTCTTGAGCACCTCCTGAAGAAACTCGTGCAGTAGGCTGGGCCGGATATTAGGGAGCAAACGTAACTGCAGAGGCCCTACTTTGAAAATCGAAGTCGAAGTTACGTTAGGTCCATCCTTTTCTCTCGATTTATTCTCGAGTGAAGACCGATATGGACTGCACCCGAAGATTCGAATCCGGTAGTTCGTGGTAACAGTGTACTCACGTTGGGCAGACCGCGGCGCGCGCGCTTGTCGTTGCGCGCCTTGAGCACCTCCTGCAGAAACTCGTGCAGTAGGCTGGGCCGGATATTAGGGAGCAAACGTAACTGCAGAGGGTCTACTTTGAAAATCGAAGTTCGACGTTACGTTAGCTCCATCCGTTTCACTCGATTAACTCTCGAGTGAAGACCGATATGGACTGCACCCGAAGATTCGAATCTAGTAGTTCGTGGTAACAGTGTACTCACGTTGGGCAGACCGCGGCGCGCGCGCTTGTCGGTGCGCGCCTTGAGCACCTCCTGCAGGAACTCGTACAGCAGGCTGGGCCGGATGCAGCGCAGTAGGGACAGCTGCTCGCGGGACAGCATCGACACGTAGCTGTTGGCGGACGACAGACCTGCCAGCCAGAATAACTATTTCGATACGCTCTAGAAAATATGTGTGTATTTAAATAATATGTGCCCTTGTTTAAGGAGACTCGATGCGCTACAAAATTGCCAATGTATGGCGTTTTTGAACGTAGCAGCATCGCGTCATCTGTCAAAAATCTACTTAAACTTGCCGCTGTATCCAGAACATAAAAAAAATACGCTTTGTGATTGGCCAGTATTTTTAGCTTGACACAGTACTGCAACATTACGGACGCCGGTGGTGTGATAACTTTTCTTTTCAAAGCTAAGAACTTTACGTTTTTTCTGTGGAAATAAAATACAGACCTTAAGCTTAAAAAGTTGACAGTGACGAAACATCTTTAACTCCTCAAGAAATAACTATTTCAATTATCTTGAGTAAAATAAGTCCGATAGTAGAACTGGACAATATAGTACTTACGATATTTAGTTTTCTTATATACATAGGAACTCGTATTAATGATTTAAATTATTAATTTTAATGAACTCGTACAAAAAGTATTCTTCACTATAGTGTCATAATCAAACTTTTTAATCTCGTACCTTACTTAGGCCACTCAGCAAGCTTCGTGGCCTAAACACGGTACTCGGCTAAAAAGCTCTCTATTATAACACGATTGTGAAAAATACTACTTCTTACGCTCTCTGGTAAGTGCTATGAAAGAGAGGAATAACTGTATACGCGAAATAATTGTCGTGTAAGTTTTTCATAAGATATGAAGTTTTAAAAAGTCATAGTTCGGACCCCCTGCAGAAACACTATACAAAATAGACGACAGCAATGACGTCACAGCTGTTGTTCCATGTTTAAAATATAAGGACCTTATAAAGAAATTTGTATTTGTTTCGTAAATTACTATGTTTAAACCAATATCGTTAAAGTAAAATATTACATAAATAAAATGAAGATCCCTAAAAAAAACAATCTAAACATTAAAATAATTTTTAAAATACTACATAAAGTAAACGGGTCAAAACTTAGTGTATTGCGTTTTATATGCTTTTTTTTTACATTTTCTCCTGAATCATATCAATGAAAATTGATTCTGATTTTCATGCATGTTTTCTATTATAGTTAACATTTTCAACGCTATGTCAAATACATAACCAGGGCCTCTATTCAAATGCGTTATAACGATATGGTTTTGACCTGTTTCCGTATTGTCAACGTTTTGATAACTCTTATGTCATTTACAATAATGGCGACTGTGACATAAACGATACTTAAACGTGTCAAACACGATATCGTTTTAACGCACCTGAATAGAGGCCCAGAGCGAATGTCTTTGCCTCATAGATACTCAGGTCTATTTTGCGCTGTCAACCATGACGGAAATATCTGTCAATGGCGTTATAAAGGTTGAGTAGGTAATTACGTGATGGCAGTAATGGTCGCCCACTAGTAGTGATCGATTGCCACTATCTCAAAATTGGAATTGGAATTGGAGTAATTACGTGGAGGTTTAACAAATTAAGTACATTGCGTAATATATCAAGTACCATTGGCCCAACGAAAGCATCGTACATTTGCAAAATGACGTCATTCCGATCACTAGTCCAAATTGGCGTAGCAAATACAATTCACAACACCTTTTAAAAAAATCTCGTTGTCAGTAATTTATCCATTAGTTATTGATCAAAAATCAATGATATTGTTAACAGAAAACTTGTGTCCGTATAGAATTCTTTTTTTGCTCCCCCCTGAGCAAATGTTAATGTATTTAACTTTAAGTGGAAACTGTTTTGGCTTACTGTATTATCGAATATTTTTTAAGATATGTGAATTTATGTACGCTGTTTGTTTCTCAATAATAAAAAAAAAAAAAAAAAACTAGGTATTACACATGTGTCTAAACTGAAATGATCCGGTTTTACTGGCAGTTAACGCTCTGAATTCAACCTCTTTCCACTTTGAATTGCCGATACGACATGAAAAAACGTAAGTACACAAAAACCACAGACTGTCAAACGTACTTTTGATGAGGAACTCGAAGGTGTCCATCATTTCAGTCTTCCCCGACGCCGGCGCTGCGTTATTCCACATCGAGCTCGACGAAGACTCCGCACGGCTCGAGTTTCCACCTAAAAAAGTAAGAATTTTCAAAAGTTTAATATTAAGGAACACACCTTGTTGCTGACTGTCCTAACTTTTAAGAAATTGTTAACCTTTTCAACGGTATGCCGATAAAAGACGTCACTCAATGTTTTCGACATGTTATCGAATCGTCATCGTTACGATAGCTCTTCTTTACTTGACAGTAATGGCGGTTGAGTTTAAATAAATACAAATAAAATAATGGGCAGAGAAAACATGTCAAAAGCATTTTTAGGGTTCCGTAGCCAAATGGCAAAAAACGGAACCCTTATAGATTCGTCATGTCTGTCCGTCTGTCCGTCCGTATGTCACAGCCACTTTATTCCGTAACTATAAGAGCTATACTGTGGAAACTTGGTAAGTAGATGTATTCGGTGAACCGCATTAAGATTTTCATACAAAAATAGAAAAAAAACAATAAATTTTTGGGGTTCCCCATACTTAGAACTGAAACTCAAAAATTTTTTTTTCATCAAACTCATACGTGTGGGGTATCTATGGATAGGTATTCAAAAATGATATTGAGGTTTCTATTATAATTTTTTTCTAAACTGAATAGTTTGCGCGAGAGACGCTTCCAAAGTGGAAAAATGTGTGTCCCCCCCCCCGTAACTTCTAAAATAAGGGAATGATAAATGTAAAAATAATATATGATGTACATTACCATGCAAACTTCCACCGAAAATTGGTTTGAACGAGATCTAGTAAGTAGTTTTTTTTTAATACGTCATAAAAACATTGATCAAAGCTACAACGAACTTTTATATTATGTTACTTGCTGCTACGGAACCCTTCATGGGCGAGTCCGACTCGCACTTGGCCGCTTTTTTTTATATAGTAGCAAAGAGCCTCTTCTGTCGTAAAATAAAGACAAACACACTCACTGTCACAGTCATTAGTACGGATGAAGTATAGATTAATGAAAATTTGAGCATTTAAGAAAGGTCACATGTAAACAACTCCTACCTACTATAAAAGCTAACGACGAGTAAAAGATTGATTTTTTTAAATACTAACCCATGTAATAATTATTTGAGCCGTGGTCGACGTCGTCGAAGAGCAGATCAGTTCCGTTCATGCGGAAGTTCATCATCACCTCGTCCATGTCGGGAGCAGCCGGCGCTGGGGACAAAACAAACATCATCCTAATGTCACGCCTAGTTGGTAAGAAGCGAGTATTTGTTTTTGAGTCTTGGAAGTTTTCTTTGTATTAGTTTACACCGCCTACCATGAATTTGTGTCCTCAGTTATTTCTCTATCCAAGGTTGTCTGGAAGAGATCGCTATTTAGCGGTAAAACCGCCTGTTGTATACCTATGATTTAAATGTACTGTTCCGTGTTCTGTTTTTTTTTTGGTGTTCAATATAGAGTATTTGTATTAAATGACATTGACTCAGATGGCGCTAAATTTCATACCCATCGTTACTACTTAAAAACAACTATGTATGTCATATTTCGTGCTGTACACTTTGAAACTTATTTATCTTCATTATCAAGATAAAAATCGTTCATCACGAAATACGAGATACGAGGTTTTTTCAAAGTAGTGACGATATGCCTTTAGTACGCCACATATGTGACGTACATATTGCCAGAGCCACCATTTCCCCGCTCTGGCTCCCACAGCATGCCCCCCCCCCCCCCTAAATAATAGCGTATGCTGGATTTATGACGCTTCTTACGCGTCATGATGACTAAAAGCGAAAGTCTCGTTGAGATGCAAATTCAGGACATGGCTCCTGATACGCTAGAATTGTAATTTTTATTTTATGAATACGCCATGCCGACAAAAAGCGAGGTCTCTGAAAAAACCGCGCCCATATAACCAATAGCTTCCGGCTCCTGCTTCGCCAGCGTACCCTTAATGTAATTTATTTGTTACTAGCGGTTTCCGCGTAGAACTCGTATATCACTATTCCCTCAGGTCCAGTTTTTCGGGATAAAATTTCATCTAATTCGGTTTAGTAGATCCTGAGATTACCCCCTACAACATCACAAACTCACTATCTTTATAATATTAGTGTAGATGACGCCACAAATGCGTCACGCCGACTGAAAGGACAATATTACCGTTGATTCTAGTACCCAGCCCGTGCTACGCCAGCGTACCCTTAAACGTAATTTGCAATCTAGAAACATTACCTGTGTCTCCAGCCCTCGGCTCCTGCTGCGACAGCATGTTCAGCAGTTCGTTCCCCGGGAAGAACTCCTGCGCACCACCCGACATGCCACGGCTGCTCGACGGCGCGAAGGTCTCCTGAGAAAAAATATAATAAAATAAAATTTGGATGCTATCCATTGAATTGACGAGTTGCCGTCTGCCTGAACTGATTTTGGCTGTTGATTAGTAATAAAAAAAACCGGCCAAGTGAGAGTCGGACTTGCGCACGAAAGGTTCCGTGCCATCTACAAAAACGGTAAATAATCGTGGCTGTTGAAAAACCCAAGTCTAGAAAGACTTGTTGATAATATGTAACCACATTTTGCACAAGCAGGTTACGATTGACCAGTGTATTAGTGACAGATTGCAAGCCCATCGCCTAACATTACTACAAGCTTACTAACTACCTAACTAACTTTAAAAACAACTTATTTCATAATTGGATTTCATATAATAACGCATTTATCATATCAAATCCAAAATATGGGCCCGCTCGTAGATAAATCTCTACACAAATAGATTTAAAATTACGGGGCTACCCGTGTGGTTGTCGTAAGAGGCGACTAAGGGTATAAAGGCTTGTAGTACTGTTAGGCGATGGGCTTGCAATCTGTCACTAATAACTAGTAATCTTCTTGGCCTGATTGTGCAAACTGTGGTTATATAGAATTATAAACAAGTATTTTTACAGTTGTTGGTATTTTTGTAGCTCTGCCTACCCCAGTCTGGGAATTAAGGCGTGATGTTATGTATGTATGTATGTAATTTTACGCCGGTGAGATTCAAAAATCGTACCCATTCGCGACGCTATGAAGAATCAAACATAAATTTATTTTTCGAAAGCACGATATTCATTCGTCTCTAACAGAGAACAAAGAAGCATATTTACCACTAATACCTGAATAATACATTGCGTATTTAAATTTTTGATAATTTAACAGCTGATTTGCACTAAAACTCACGGATCCTACAGTCAAACTGTGAAATCAGTTTTGTGGTTCGTTATTTTACAATTAAGCATGTCAACATGTTTTAATACTATAGATAGTGTATCGACAGGTTGCAAGCCCATACAGTGCCTAACAGTACTACAAGCCCTTATTCCCTTAAGTCGCTTCATAGGACATTCACAGAAAGGCACTATTCTAACCCTGCAACCACACTGGGGATACACTATTAGAGTTCTTGACCTGATTGTGGAAATCGTGGTAACAGAATTATAAACAAGTATTTTAACCCTTTAAGTGGATAACGGCAATTTATTTGCCGACATACATTTTCATTTATTAACCAAAAAGTACCGATTTTTGTATTTTTAAGTATTAAGAACCGAAAGTATAAACCTACCAATCCAATACCGCAAATAGAATTAGTAAAATTCACTCCTATTAATAAATGGTAGATTTTCGACATTCTATTCGATTTTTTTTTAGTTGAGGTATTTTGCTATGTCCCGATAAGTGAACAAAAAAGTCCAAATACAAAAAATATTCTTGCACATTTTTTCCGATAGTCCTAACACTCCTTAGACACTCCTTTGAAATTGAACTTCCATAGTAAATTCATGGAATTCAATACAAATTCAATGCTTAGATGTGTCGTAGACGGACAGCGGCAAATATATTGCCGTCTTGAAACTCGTAAAGAATGAGAACGTAAAGTTTCATCTCTCTCAAAAATCACTAAAAAATAATCTGCTCTATGCGTACCACCAAAGTTGCGATTTATTCTTATAAAAAAAGTACGTTATAGGGTTAAGAGTTGTTGGTATTTCTATAGCTCTGCCTACCTCACTCTGGGAATGACGGCGTGATTTTATGTATGTAGATCCTTACTAATATTATAAGTGGATGTTTGTTACGCTTTCATGCAAAAACTACTTGATGAATCATCATGAAACTTTGTACACATATTCTAAGAGGTACTAGAAGTAGCATAGGATAATTTTTATTACGAAAAAGAATGTCAAGAAAAAAAATTTGCAGCGGGCGAAGCTGCTGGCGGGTCGCTAGTGATATAATAAATATATATACAATTATAAAACATAGAAACGTCTATACATACAGATAAGTCAGATAACAATCATAACCTTACTTCGTTAGTTAAGTAATAACGTTACCTATACATTAACTAAGCATATTGTCAAAAGGACTCACCGTGGTCGTCGTAGGAACAGTGTCGCTGGCCGTCGTGAATATTGGTTTCTGATCCTCCATATTATTAAAGTTAAACGGCATAGAATCCATAATTTGATTTAGTAATACAATAGAAATTGCTAGAAACCCTTGTTGTTACCGCGTTCGCCACAGAAAGAAAAGAATATTCCAGGCGCGCCGTTTATATAAGAACAGTAACCACTACATGCAAATGTTACTATAAGAGTGATAAACATGTCCGGCGCAAGCGCGTCTTTGAAAACTACCCTCAATTTGTGACCGTGGTGCATCGGGCGGCTGACGATTACAATACACCCGCATTCCTATACTAATACTCAAGAACTATAGCAATTACGTACCAATATGAAAATGAACCTGAGAAATCTTTGGAATAAAAAGTCAAGTTGTAATTTAGATCGATATTATAAGGTTATATCAATAATATTAATTTTGGCATATTTTGCTTATTAATAAGCACTTTTGTGCATTGTCATAGTAAACTTTAAACTGAACATCAAATGACGAGCATGACAATAACGATGACATTGACAAATTTCTAAGTAGGTATGCTTAACATTTCTATTGGGTAAATATATTCTAGATTTAATCATATAACTACACTTACGCGTTCCTGAACAGGCTCGTTGACGGACAGGCAACGTTCAGCCTTGACTGAACGATTGTAGATTCAATTAAAAATAAAATAAATAAATATCAGGGGACTATCTCACACAAATAGACCTAGTCCTAAACAAAGCTCTAGGCTTGTACTATATTACGGCTACTTACTAGACAACGATAAACATACTTATATAGAGAAACACATACTTAAATACTTACATAGAAAACATCCAAGACTCGGAAACAAATATTCGTGCTCATCACACAAATATCCGCCTTTACTGGGATATGAACCCAGGACCGCCTGGCTTCGGAGGCAGAAACAAGACACAAGATTGGAAAAATAGGTACATTAAGTATTAGTTATTTTCAGTAGTGCCACTTAAGTCTAAAAAAATAGTAAAAACCTTAATACTTCAGAATCAGAATCAGAATCAGAATAATCTTTATTCAAGTAGGTTTACAAATAATAAACTCTTTTGAAACGTCATAGTAGCGACTTAGCCTAAATTGACTGCAGGTTCAAATCGCGACCGATCAGAGAAGAACCTGTAAGAAACTCTGTCGGATGTCTTTTTTTTTCGACGTTCGCAACCTTTTGTCGTAAGGACTAAACATTTTATTACAAGCAATTCAGTCCCAAGCATTGTTATCATTAATATAGTCTTTAATACTATAATATGCTTTAGAAATTAGTTTACGCTTAATGTAACTCTTAAATTTATTTACTGATAGTTCAGTAACATTACTTGGGAGCTTATTATAGAACCTAATACAATTACCCATAAAAGAGTTTTTTATTTTATGGAGCCGCGTGAAGGGCACTGCAAGCTTATATTTATTTCTGGTATTAACATTATGTATGTCACAGTTCTTTCTAAATTTAGCGATGTTTTTATGAACATACATAATGTTTTCATAAATGTATTGACTGTGCATGGTCAATATGTTAATTTCTTTAAACTTATCTCTAAGCGAGTCTCTCTGGCCCATCTTGTAGACAGCACGAATAGCCCTCTTCTGCAGAACAAAGATGCTATTTACATCAGCAGCACTACCCCACAGTAAAATACCATATGACATAATACTATGGAAGTAACTAAAATAAACTAATCGAGCGGTATCTAAGTCTATTAATTGCCGAATCTTATTAACTGCAAAAACTGCAGAACTGAGTCTACCCGCCAATCCAGCAAGATGAGGACCCCATTGGAGCTTGGAGTCTAACGTTATACCAAGAAACACTGTATCATTAACTAGGTCTAGTTTGTTATTTTTAATAGTTACAGTAGTTTGACTATTTTTCACATTAGTAGTCATGAACTTTATACATTTCGTCTTTTTCTCATTCAGTAATAAATTATTAACACTAAACCAATCGACTACTTTTGATATAGCATTGTTTACATTGACATTAAACTGCTGTTGTCGTTTAACTTTGAACACAAGTGACGTATCATCAGCAAACAAGACTATATCATGGTTGTCCTTTATAAGGTAAGGTAAGTCATTTATGTAGATGAGGAATAAAAATGGACCCAATATTGAGCCCTGTGGTACGCCCATTGAGACCAATGACCCAGGTGATCGTACTCCATTCACGTCTACCCTTTGTATTCTCCCGTATAAGTACGTTTTTATTAAGTTTAGCGCAGTACCTCTAACTCCATAGTGGTGTAGTTTCCTGATCAATGTGTCATGGTTAACGCAATCGAAGGCCTTGGACAGATCACAAAAAATACCTAAAGCATCCTGTGACCCTTCCCAGGCATTAAAAATGGTTTTAATCAACTCAACACCAGCTTCGGTTGTCGAGCGACCCCGAGTAAAACCAAATTGTTTATTGTGTAATAAATTATTATACCGAAAATGTTCCGCTAACTGTGACAAAATCAATTTCTCAAATATTTTACTGAAAGTGGGTAGTATGGATATTGGTCTAAAATTTGTGGGGTCAAAAGTACTACCCGTTTTGAATAATGGAATTATCTTACTATGTTTCATAAGATCAGGAAACTCACCACAATCAACACAGTGATTAAATACGACCATTAAGTCAGATGCTATGACTTCAATTAAGGATTTGAGTACATGGACCGACACTCCCCAAAGGTCACTGGTTTTCTTTATATTGATTGAGTTGAATGCCTTAATTACATCCAAGGCAGTAACGCGCTTGAATTCAAAGTATATACTGCATTCAGGCACGTTATCTTCTAAAAGTACAATGGCAGACGCAGGCGAAGAGTTCAAGCACTTAGTCGTGGACACTGGTATATCGGTAAAAAACTTTTCAAATTCAATTGCGATATCTGGATTGGAATCTATTATTTTACCATCTACTTTTAAACGATAGTCGTTAATGTTCTTTTTTCGGCGACCTGTTTCTTCATTAATTATTTTCCAGGTCGTTTTAATAACATCAGAACTATTCAAGATTTTGTTACTTAAAAAATTTCGCTTAGTTATACGGCAGTCTATCTTGAATTGCTTAGAATACTGTTTGACATGTTCCTTAAACTCCTCACTCGCGTTATACCTCCGTTCCTCATATAGTTGATACAGTATTCTTCTACGCTTATGTAAGTCCGCAGTAGCCCAGTCACTGAAAACCTTTGCACCACCAACCACAACCGATTTGGATGTAAATACTGCGTTAAATTGTTTTATGAATGTGTGAAAGAATGAGTTGTACATGTCATTGGGTCCCTTATCAGTTGTTAGAAAGGGCAAATTATGCACTAGGTTATGTCTCATTCTTTCCACACGGTCTGCAGTTATTGGCACAAAAGAAATTTCTTTTTTTGGAATATTATTCGATACGGATTTGAATTTAATTAATTGACCCAAATGATCCGATTCCAGGTTGCTGATCACACTCTTACCAATAGGAATTATATCAGTAAAAATATTATCAATACACGTGGCACTAGTGTCAGTAACTCTAGTTGGCTCCAAAAAAGTATGTGTCAGGCCGAAAGATTTGAAAAGATTTATTAATCTTTTGGTTAGTGGACTGTTTTCTAAAATATTTACATTAAAATCTCCACATATAATTGTTTTTTTTTTCGAATAAGATAATTTTATTAGAACAGTTTCCATAATCTTCTCAAAAATTTCGAAATTGCCTAATGGTGGCCTATATACACATACAACTATGAATTGCTCTAACTCTTCACAAAAGGATCCCTTAATCGAAATCGTGAAGGGGAGGTAGGTACAATATTACTAGGTATTTATTACCACTCTGTACATTTTATTTTGAAAATACCCAGATGTCAAAAAAAACCCATACAAATTTAGCTTCGGGCGATAACGTTTGTCACCCCCTAAATAGTCTGATTTCCACAATTTTTGAATGTGTTGTATGCAGTTGCTATGAAAAACAAGGTTTGTACGTTTTCGTTCGTTTTTTTTTATTTGTTTCTTTCCACATATTTTTGTAAAGGAAAACGTACAGACCTAGTTTTTCATAATATTTACGACATATTCAAAAATTGAAAAAATCGGAGTAGGTTAAACCTACTAGGCCGGCATTACACCTAAAAGTTATTCCTGTAAGTTTTGAGACGCAACTATGGGTTTTTATTTTTCCTTTTTTTATGTTAAGGAAAAGGCACACGAGCACTCAGGCCATCTGATGGTAAGTGGAATCCGAGACCCATAGACATTTTAATTCTCAAGACTATAATCCGAAGACCTCAAATACGTTGCCAACCCTGAGGACTATGTTGGAATGCCTCTATGCTAGTAATTTCACTTCTCTAAGAGTGGATAAGAGTGAATGGCAAATATCTGCATCTCAATCTTGCATATAGCTTTGTTTCAAAACTTACAGTGATTACTTACAGGTGTAATGCCTGCCCAAGGGGAAAAAACGTTACTGTATTTTGTAAGGATTTTTTCAGCGTCACAATCCTCTTTATGTTTCATACACAAGTTCAAGTTTGAAAAAGAAATGAGCGAGTACGGCGTTAAATCTGGAAATATGGATGAAGATAACGTAACTTTGAACTTCTAAGCACGAGAAACTTGTTTGTTTAATAATCCCCTCGCTATTTTAGGATAACCTTTCAATTATATGCAACTTCGTCAACGTAGATTTAGATTATTTATTTATTTAATCTTTATTGCACAAAAACAAGTTCAAATGGCGGACCTAATGCCTAATGGCATTCTCTACCAGTCGTCTAAATAACCAATGAGACAGATAAAACTAAAAACTTAACATAATTATCCTATCTATTGCTAATACTTAAATATTACAATAAATATATACGTCATATACTCGTACATATTATAATACTCATACTAATAAATTACTTATATAATACATAAATATACCTATAAAACAAAAGCGGAGTATGAAATGTGATGAGATAAGCTAAATAAATAAATATCACGACCTAGTCCCAAACTAAGCTCTATAGGCTTGTACTATGGTTACTAGACAACGATAAACATACTTATATAGAGAAATAAATACTTAAATACATAGAAAACATCCAAGACTCAGGAACAAATGTCTTGTTCAAGAAAATGCTTCCGGAGCATTCCCTTGAAAGAAAGCTTGTTAGGGGCTCGTCTAATATGGAGTGGGATTATCGTCATTCCATTCCGCTTTCAGCAATTTTCCGGGATAAAAAGTAGCCTAGGTATATGTTTATCCAGGGTATATTTGGTCTTGGGTATATTTTATTTATTTGTTTCTGTTATTATTACAAGTTTCGACACGTTTTCATGCTTGATAATTTTATTTTTATATTCATTGTTTTATAAAATGCTACTGCTAGGTTCAGGTCTACGAGTATCATTGTCATAACTCATAAGCAATATTTTAAATAAATGACTGACTGCTGAGTTTCTTGCGGCGTGTCTTCTCCGCAGTGGTTTCCTCCTAGGAAGCGCTAGTAGAATTTTAACGTGTAAAAGTGCCCGTGCGGCATACTTACTGAATAAACAACTTTTATCTTTTATAAGCTATCTACATTCCAAATTTCATCCAAATCTTTCTAGCTATTGCAGCGTGAAAGAGTTACAAACAGTTTTAGAAGGATTATCGCCCTATAACAGTTTTAACTTAACGGTATTCAATAACAATTATGTATAATATATATCACGGAACAATGTCGCACAAATTGACCTAGCAGCTTTATACGACACTGAACTCGACTCACTGCCTGCTGCCTAATTGAGAAGGCACGCGCTAAAATGTTTTTTGTACGCTCCGACGGGACTTCTTAAAGTTGCCGGATAAAACTTCACCTATAAGATCGACGCAGCGCTGTGTTGAGAGAATTGCCACCCTGGGCCGATTTCAAAAAATCTTTCACCATTAGATTGCTAACTACATTATCACTGAGTAACATAGGCTATGTTTTATTTTTCTACGCGGACAGTCTCGGGCAACAACTAGTAACTTTATAAAGATCTGCCCTCTATCTAGTTTATAGCGAATATATAATAGCGCAAGCGGCGTTCTTATGAAGCAATTGGGGGTACACCTAAAAAAAAACATATAATTGCTGCTTACTTTAAAGCAGTTATTAAAAAAAATACCAGGATTAAGGAATTATAAGTATTCAACTATTGAATCAAACATCATCGTTAAAGATCTTAGGGTTATGAAGGTTTAACCGAAAGTAGGTGAAAAAGGTATCATGTTTGAAAAATAAAACTGGTGAGGATTTCCTTGAAATGTCGAAACCCATTTCATTGAATGTGTTGTTTCACCGAAAGCTACTTTCTGCTGTGAAACCTTATTGTATTTAGGATATCTTCAGCATAGGTTGCTTAGGTTAGGTTAGACCTGTGACCACCAAAAAATTATAACATCTGCACGTGGAAATACCTGCCGATGAAATTAAAATTCGGCAAAGTAAACCTTCAAGAAAATGTGATCAAGTATATATCCAGGCGTTTTGGTTATTGAGATCGAGACCGCTGAACACCTCTGGCATCATATCAACCAAGCCAAATCGCCACATAAGTTCCCTGAGCGACTAGCGAAAGCGGGGTGGCAAATTAATAAGTAGCTTGCGAAACTATGCATTTGCCAAAGATTTGTCGGCGAAAAGGCGGATAACCTATTGAGTTACTGGGTGATTCTTCGGGCCCTGACTTTTGACGTCCGGGGGCTTAGTTCAATAACTATTTAGTTTAGTTAGAAGCTTGGTTTTTTTGTCAGAAGTGGCTTATATTCATATTAAACTGGGATATTGGTCGATTTTTTTGTAATTGATTCTAAACATTTACAAAAAATTTTCGTGTCCGTTCTCCATTTTCTTGTAAACATATGATAATATCTTATATTAAGACAACTTTATCAATATTTTGATTGACCACATAGAAAGGAAATTAGCTGTTACATTAACCAAATTCAACAAGTATTTTTTACCTGCAATATTATTCTTAGAGCTGAGGAAATAAGATTTTGTCCGCCGTGAAATTCTTATTTCTCTGGAGCGGGCTTCAATCAGCTGTTGATACAGAAGAAGAAAAGAAGAATACAAAGACATTTTAGAAATCAGCGAATCGTTAATCTGTTAACACTTGATATCGTTGCGTTAGAAATCTACTTATACAAACTTATTGTTAGGGTCCTGGAAGTTAACAGTGGGGCTAGACAAGTGGCATTCCACAATCGCTACCGATTATGTTTCGATTGAAATTATTATGGTATTGACATAAGCCACCGAGATAGTACCACGTGACTATCTCGGTGGCTTACGTCAATTCGATACATTTGTCTACCGATACATTATCGCTAGCGATTGTCGAATGTAACTTGACTAGCCCCACAGGTTAGAAAGTAAAAAAGATGTGTAGAATTACCCCCTTACTTATGAACGTGAAATAAGCTTGGAATAGTTTATGCCATGCTTTGTCACTCTCTGTCAGATGCAAATGTCACAATTACAGATAAGGACAAAGCATGGCATAAACTATTCCAAGCTTATTCCACGTTCATAAGTAAGGGGGTTAGAGTGTGTAATTTAGTCATCTGACATAATGTGAATTTTCCCCTATATGAACATATGTTGAAATTCTCATCTGAAAGCGAGGCTGAAAGTGTATTTTGAGGCGCGGCGCGGTGCGTGCGGCATCTTTTTTGGTAAATGGTACTGGATTAACGATTAACGGACTTCGGGAAAATTAACGGAAGTTAACGAGTCCGTTATCATTATTTAAATTCACTTAAAAGTTAATCCGTTAATCGTTATGTTAAATAACGATTAAAAGTTTAACGAGTTAATACCCAGCTATGATTGCGAGGGATGCGTTTGCTATGAACTAATAGAAACACTTCATTTACCTATCCTCGCTGAGCTCAGTTCTGTTGGAAACAGCTCAGCGGAGCGAGGTTTTTGTACATACAAAACAAGGGAAAGATGTGCTCGAGGAATTTATTCGGAATATATCGAGGATATGTATGTGTATGCAGATCAGCTATCTGTATGTTGCATTTCATTGTATAGCTCCTTCTATGCCTTTAGTTCTTATTCTATAGTAAAGGTAAAAATCAAAGACAAAATATCAAATATTCTATTTACTGAAAATCGTAATTTTCAAACGCATGAAATACAGTTTATTATGTCATCAATAGAAATTATAATTAATACAAAAAATAACGGCACACAAGACATTACGTCCAAATCATTAATAAAATGAATGCCACTACCATTAATTAATTCTACGCTTAACTATATGTTTCTAGTATTTAAGTACTTTTTTGTCGCAGTGTAGGCTGACTGAATAAAGTATCCTCAAAATTAACATGAGAATCAGCAAGATAGTATTGCGTCTCCAAGTATTTTCACTTGAACCTATTACGAAAAGCTTCAGAAACAGACTGAGACATGGATAATCACGATTAGTACAGTTATGATCAGGCAAAATAAAACAATTGACTACCAAAACACAAGCAGCAAGAACATATACAACCGCAAAACAATTCCCTTCTGTAGGAAGTAAAATCAATAGAATATTAAATTATTACATTGGATGTTACAAGGACCATTGATGGTGATGTAAAAAAAAGAATAAATGTTTCTATTGTGTAACGAAAATATGTCATACTTACAATGCTTTTAGGGTTAATTTACCGCCTGTTTCACAATCGGCAAGTAAAGTATATCTGGCAAATAAATAGACAAAGCGACGGCCAGCTTTATTTGACAGATGAATTTACTGGGCCTCTATTCAGGTGCGTTAAAACGATATCGTGCTTGACACGTTTAAGAATCGTTTATGTCACAGTCGCCATTACTGTAAATGACATAAGAGTTATCAAAACGTTGACAATACGGAAACAGAGCCGCTAGCCAAGATGCGTTCGCTAGCAAGCGTTTCTATTCGTTTTGTTTATAATTATAAACCAATCCGTCACTGGCAGATCGCGTCATACCCAAACTCACGTCATCTACCAGTGACGCGATTGGTTTAAGAACAAAACGAAACGAAACGCTAGTTAGCGAACGCATCTTGGCTAGGGCCTCAGGTCATTAACGATATCGTGTTTGACGTGTTTTAGAATAGTTTATGTCACAGTCGCCATTATTGTAAATGACATAAGAGTTATCAAAACGTTGACAATACGGAAACTGGTCAAAAACGATATCGTTATTACCTTGTAGAATTCCAGCCCTGGGCCTCTATTCAGGTGCGTTTAAACGATATCGTGTTTGACACGTTTAAGAATCGTTTATGTCGCTGTCGCCATTATTGTAAGTGACATAAGAGTTATCAAAACGTTGACAATACGGAAACGGGTCAAAAACGATATCGTTATAACGCAGTTGAAGAGAGGCCCTGGGCCCTGGTCGATTGTGAAACAGGCCCTTAGTGAAGCAAATTAAGTCACAAAATATAACAACAATATTTTTGAAATTTAGGGGTATATTCACTAGTTTTAATTATCACAATGATGTAATGATTACCAGGAAACCAGAACATGATTAGGTATTTTAGACCAACAAATAATGTTGTTCGTTTTATTTGCTTATTTGATTTTAGTGGTCTTTATTTTCTACAGCACCTACTTCCTGTCAGGTTGTGGAATCGGCTACCAGCGGGTATTAGGCAATCACAATCGGTAGATTCCCTGAAAGGCAAATTAAAAAGTTCTGGCTTGACTCTATTTCCTAAACATTGTATCAACTATCCAAATGTTGATATACTTATACATATATGTAGTATATGTAAGTTTAAGTATGTTTATTGATGTATAATTACATATCTTTCTATCTATTTATGTAAGTATTTGAATGTATTTGTTTTTTTTTCTATGGTTTTTTTTTATGGTATTTTGTTTTTTGGGTACTCTAAATAAATTTGTACACCTGTTTACTCAATGCACAACCTTTCACTTTTCTCAATCTCTCAAGGGCTAGCTGGAAGAGATCCCTTAAAGGGATAAGTCCGCCTTTGTACATTTTTTTATTTTTATTCATTGTATTTTCTTTTTTTCTTTTGTACAATAAAGTGTTTACATACATACATACTTCAAGGAAATGCCAGTTGCTTGTAGTCAAACACATAAACGACTGTCATACATATCATAACCATCACTTCTAAGGCTGGTAGCCAATTCTTACCTATTTGTGAGCATTCGCCTTAACCAGTTAAATCTACTTAAAATTAACAAAAGTCATCGTGAGTCCACGATTCAAGTCATACATTGTAAAATCTTCTAAAATATTAAAAAGAAAGGAACTCAATTATTAAATCTAACTTAAGTTAGTCTTACACGGAACAAATACTTTTCTTTACTTCTACAATGCGATCTTTGGGTCATACGGCCACGAATTTAATTAATTGTTAGAGCTAAGAACCTTGTCGCAATCGCAAATGATCAATGATTCATGTTTATGATGAGAGTTTATTTATTTGTATCATTAAATGTTACATTCTGCGTTATACAGCGGCATAACGAAATGTGTTTTGAGCAAATGGTATAAGAAAATAAATCATGTATTCATAAAAAAAAAAAACAAGAAACTACCTTATTGTTCGCAACAGCTTAGGTCTAGACTGTGAAGACTTACTCTAAAGTCCATTTTGAAGAAGCCAACATTTAAATTTGTTTGTATGACCCATTTAGTAGTAATCAGATATCAATCAGAACGTTTCAATAGCGTAAACTTCGCTAACGTTTAGCCTAGTAGTACTGATACAAACTCCGGCCCCCAATTCTAGTGTCAATCAAGTAGCATGCCCCCCAATAAGATCATTGCTTTGTGTTCCACAGGAATTGGGGGTCTGATCTGTCGTCCCGTCACTGACCAACTTAACTTATTATTACATACTGTCGGTATCAACTAACTAAGAGGAACTTGTGAAACCAGGCCTTTTCTTCCGTTGGTCTTTTAGATATCCTGAAGTCCAACGAGGGAAGGGCTCGGAGGCTCGGACGAGCGTGCTCTGACGTTATCAGGGTTGTTTCTTGCACCTGTACTCGTAGGTATTCTGTTCAGATTCTGTCGTGTACAGAACACAATGGTAGCCGGTCGCGCATTCACAGCTGGAAGGAAAAAAAAATTAGTCATTAATTTTGTTGTTACATCGAGCGGGGAAGAAATTTGTAATTTATTTAATAATCATTTCCATTCAGTTTTTGAGATATATGACAGGAGTCCTTCTGACATAGATAATTTGTCTGCGCCTACTAATCCCTTGATAGATATTCATTCAATTGAAATAAATGAAAATATTATAAAAACACATTTAAAATCTGTTAACGTTCACAAGGGCGCAGGACCTGACGGAGTGCATCCATTACTTATTAAAAATTGTTCTTCTACTCTCGCAGTTCCGATTACTATACTTTTTGAAAAATCGATTAAGGAAGGTTTTGTTCCTACTGTTTGGAAACAAGCCTGGATTACTCCTGTACCAAAGGGACCCGCAAGTCGTGACATCGAGAAATATAGGCCTATATCCAAACTATGTCAATTTGGCAAGCTTCTCGAAAAAATTGTTACTGATCAATTGGCTATAGTTGTGCGACACCATATTGTACCAAATCAGCATGGATTTTATAAAAGCCGATCAGTGGATACAAATTTGCTAACATTCACTAATCTTATATTGAAGGCCATGGATGATGGATTCTCTGTAGACACCGTGTATACTGACTTTGCCAAAGCATTTGACAAAATTTGTCATTATACTCTGTTATGTAAGCTGTGGGAACTCGGTATACACGGTGATTTGTTTCGCTGGATTAAGTCGTACGTCGAAAATCGCACACAGTCTGTAGTGGTCTTGGGGTTTACCTCTAACAGTAAAATTATAAGTTCCGGCGTCCCTCAGGGGTCCCATTTAGGACCTCTTTTGTTTAATTTATACATTAATGATATTGTAAAATCTATCTCTCACTCTAATATCCTTCTTTATGCAGACGACGCGAAAATTTATAGAGTTATTCGTAGTCAAGCTGATTGTGAACTATTACAAAATGATATATGTAATTTTGAGGCTTTTTGCAGAGAGAATAATTTATTTATAAATCCAGATAAGTGTAATATTATAAGTTTTTCAAGGAAAAATAACACGCCAAAGTTTTGTTATAAATTATGCAGCAAAGATTTAGTGAGAGTTAAGGAAATCCGTGACCTTGGCGTCGTTATGGATGAGAGATTATCATTTGTACCCCATATCGACTACATCTTAGGTACATCCTTTAAGCAATTAGGTATGATACTGCGAATTGGTAAACCTTTTAGGAATACTTTAACACTTAAAATACTTTATTATAGTTATGTACGTAGTCGGCTGGAGTTTGCATGTGAAGTATGGAAGCCTCATTATAAAGTTCATATTGACAGGATAGAGAGACTACAGAAAAAAATCCTAAAATCCCTTGACTTTAAATGTGGCAATGAATACAAAGATTATATAGAATCATTAAATCGTCATAATATGCAATCCCTTGAGTGTCGTAGAGACTGCGTTGACTCAGTTCTGCTATATAAGATACTCAATAATCACATTGATGCCCCTAGTCTGCTAAAAGACGTTCAATTTAGAGTTCCGGGTACAAGAGAACGCCAATGTCGTGAAAAATATAAACATCTTTTCTCCATACCTCGTAGTAGAACCAATTACTCTAAGAACATATTTATCAAGCGTGTGTGTTCGCTATATAACAATGATAAGAGACTTATAAATATAGACATATTCAACTGTACTATTGGCTCAATAAAAAGTGTTTTTGGAAAGTAACATGGATAAGTAGGTATACTCTGATTTTTTATGTTGTGTGTAGAGTCACCGTTTTTTGTTTTTGCTTTTTATATATCTTTTGAATCGAGGCACAGAATAGATATATAGTATTTAGGTAAAAAATAATCATATTTTTGTATACATTTTTGCTTGCATTGTTGTAACTATGTTTTATGTTTAACTTTGGGAACTATAGGTCTATTTTGTAATATCTATTTGTAATTGTATTGTATATGAATGACTGTTTGTTCCAAAATAAATAAATAAATAAATAAATAAATAAATAAATTAGAAGATCAATTTTGAAAATACATTGAACGCATTTTGCTTGGTGACCTATCACAAGTAAGGGAAAAACATTTGCCCGCTGTTTCGTTTGTCCGAACTTTCATAAGTTAGAAAAACATTTTGTGAACTCAATAACTTTTCAAAATATTTAAAGGCCCAGGGGATTTAAAAAAATTGCTCGTTAGTATGGACCATCATCCTGAACAAGAAAAATAGAATTCCTGATATGTCCCCAAAATGATGTACCAATGGAATTGTCAATTTTTTTACCAAGAAGTGTATTGGATTTAGGTTTTTTTTGCGTTTGTATGTGTTCTTGCTGCTTGTGTTTTGGTCCTCAATTGTTTTATTTTGCCTGATCATAACTATACTAATCGTGATTGTCCATGTATCAGTCTGTTTCTGAAGCTTTTCGTATTAGGTTCAAGTGAAAATACTTGGAGACGCAATAACTATTTTGCTGATTCTCATGTTAATTTGAGGATACTTTATTCACTCAGCCTACACTGCGACAAAAAAGTACTTAAATACTAGAAACAGATATAGTTAAGCGTAGAATTAACTATTGGTAGTGGCATTCATTTTATTAATGATTTGGAACGTCTCGTGTGCCGAAATATTATTTGTATTAAAAGGTGTTTTTTAAACTACTAACCTTCAGGACCTGTAGGTTAGGTTAGGTATGTTTTATTATAACAATCCAGGAAATTCTTATGATCATTCTCACAAACAAGACAGTGGGGAAACGTTTTCAATGTTTCAGATTGGTAACCATTTTGCTTATTGTCGTTGAACCTTGGATTTTGGGAAGGAAAGTAGTTGAAGTAGGTACATAAATTTCTCATTTTGGACAAATCGTAACGCGGACAACTATAAGTACCAGTCATCGTTCCAAAATTGTAAAAATCATGGCGTGCTATACACATGCACGGGAATTACTATATTAGCATACATGGACGAGAATTTAATATTATGGATACGTCTTTGTTTTTCAAACGCCGCATGTTCTTTTGCCGGATTTTTTTGGAGTTTTTTTAAAGGTTGTGTCATTGCCGAGGTTGGTTGTGTGCGTGAATTATTAACTACTGTTATTTGGGCATTTCTTAGAAAGTTTGTACCTAATTAAGGACTAAAATTAAGAAACGTTAACTTTTCCACTGAGTTACAATACATTTATGAAAACATTATTTATGTTCATAAAAACATCGCTAAATTTAGAAAGAACTGTGACATACATAATGTTAATACCAGAAATAAATATAAGCTCGCAGTGCCCTTCACGCGGCTCCATAAAATTAAAAACTCTTTTAGGGGTAATTGTATTAATTTAGGTTCTATAATAAGCTCCCAAGTAATGTTACTGAACTATCAGTAAATAAATTTAAGAGTTACGTTAAGCGTAAACTAATTTCTAAAGCATATTATAGTATTAAAGACTATAGGTATTAATGATAACAATGCTTGGGACTGAATTGCTTGTAATAAAATGTTTAGTCCTTACGACAAAAGGTTGCGAACGTCGAAAAAAAAATAAGACATCCGACAGAGTTTCTTACAGGTTCTTCTCTGATCGGTCGCGATTTGAACCTGCAGTCAATTTAGGCTAAGTCGCTACTATGACGTTTCAAAAGAGTTTATTATTTGTAAACCTACTTGAATAAAGATTATTCTGATTCTGATTCTGATACGAAAATTAGTCGTACTTTTATATACTCTCAACGCCAATTAGCATTACCTATCTGAAATTCAATAAATGAACCAGATTCAACCCTTACTCGTTATAGTAATATGCTTGCACTTGCTACAGGAGTTTTGTCTGAGATATCAGCATGTCTTTTAACAGTATAGCTAATTTTAGTAACTCAGCGGAAAAGTTAACGTTTCTTAATTTATTCCTTAACTAGGTACAAACTTTTTAAGAAAAGCCCATTTTCATAACCAACCTTAGCCATGTTGGAGGTCTACCTCCGCTACGTCTACCGGTAAGCGGATGCCGGTTTTTTCTTAATGGCTTTTACTGGTGTCCCCTAGTTTTACAGAAACTCATTTCATAAAGTGTATCACTTCGCATAATTTTCATTTCATAGTAAGCTAATTTGTGCTGAAACCTTAATGTTTTCAGATTATCTTAAGATAAGCATGATTTGAATGTGGAAGAAGCGACAGAGATTTGTTAGGATCGTAGCAGGTGGAAACAAGTGGTTTTTGCCTACTACTCTGGGAAACATGGGCGTGATTTAATGTATGTATGTATGTAAGCATGATTTACGTAGGTTAGGTTAGACCTGTATCCACCAAAATTAATCTGAAAACAGTGTACAACCGTTATTCAATCACGCTAGAACGGCTGAACAGATCTTAATGAAAATTATCACAGAGATTTGGCATAGTTTGGAATAGGACATAGGGCTACTTTTTATCCTGAAATCTTATCCTGAAAAATTGGACGGTTCCTGAGGGAGTCGCGGGAAACAACTAGTAATAAATACTTACTAAGCGTTGTCAACGATCTTGTCATCCTTGTCTGGATACCGCAGTGCCCAGCGGCACGACGTCACCTCGGCGGTGCAGATCGTCCTCTCTCCCCTCGGCTCGGGGTTCAGGTTCTCTGCGTCACGCTGAAACCAACAACACCTCTATAAGTTCTAGCACAGAATCACAAAATATATAGTAGTACCTTCTTATAAAATCAGCATTTTGGTTTTAGTGCCAATAGGGATCAAGCATTTTTTTTTCCTACGCTTTCTAGAAAGTGATACGCGAAATAATTGTCGCGTAAGTTTTTCATAAGATATGAAGCTATAAAAAGAAATAGTTCAGGGCTGGAATTCTACAAGGTAATAACGATATCGTTTTTGACCTGTTTTTTTTTTTTATGTTAAGGGGAAAGCACACGAGCACTCAGGCCACCTGATGGTAAGTGAAATCTGAGACCCATAGATATATGAATTCTCAAGACTATAATCCCAAGACCTCAAATGCGTTGCCAACCCTGAGGACTAAGATGGAATGCCTCTATGCTAGTAATTTCACCGGTTGTCTTATCCCCACATCGGAACACAACAATGCGGACACTGTTGCTTGGCGGGTGGTTAATGGATAAGATGGTGGTAGCGATCCGGACGGACCCTGCACAGGGTCCTACCACCACTGAAAACCACTGTTTCCGTATTGTCAACGTTTTGATAACTCTTATTTATTTATTTATTTATTTATTTATGTCATTTACAATAATGGCGACTGTGACATAAACGATTCTTAAACGTGTCAAACACGATATCGTTTTAACGCACCTGAATAGAGGCCCAGACCACCTGCTAAAACACTATACAAAATCTTTTTTATACTATGTAGTATAGTATAAAAAAGTCGCTTTTTCTGTCCCTATATCCCTATGTATGCTTAAATCTTTAAAACTACGCAACGGATTTTGATGCGGTTTTTTTTAATAGATAGAATGATTGAAGATGAAGGTTTATATGTATAATACTTTAATCCGGAGCGAAGCGAGGGCGGGTCGCTAGTTAAATCTAAAACGCTTATACGGTACGATTACTGTAAGTTTACCACTGACAGAGAGTTTGCCTTCATTTAATTTTCAACTTTAATTTCATCGAAATAAAGCAATTTTCAGAAAACTGTTACCCACGTCTACCGATTTAGTAAAAACTATTTTAGTTGTATGAGATTAAAGCTGAAAATTAAATGAAGGCAATCCATCTGTCAGTGGTAAACTAAAAATAATTCTACTGCACTATTACTGGGCCTCTATTCAACAGCGTTATAACGATATCGTTTTTGACCTGTTTCCGTATTGTCAACGTTTTGATAACTCTTATGTCATTTACAATAATGGCGACTGTGACATAAACGATTCTTAAACGTGTCAAACACGATATCGTTTTAAGGCACCTGAATAGAGGCCCTGTGTAGTTAGCTGCCTTCTTTGGTATTACGGCCCTTAGGGGTTAAAGGGGAATATTGATCATACAAGTTGTACGCGGTTGACGTCGCATGCATAATGAGTAAAATATATGCTCAGAACTATAAAGTAGCATTGCGGTGTCATATGGTCACCCCCCGTTATCTTAAGTGGTTCATTTGCTATCATTATGACCTAAGTAGGCATAAATAATAAGAACGTTTATGTATAATTAATATTATAATGTTATTTGTAACAGAAAGCGTATATGTCACATTCATGATATGATAACGCATAACGGCTTAATAACATTAATGAGCTCCAAAGGGCGATGGATACAGGACGTTTGGTTTACACAACCAAATCCTTTAAGGAGGTAGAGGGGAATTTTTGTAATTATTAAAAATAAACAAGAAACCCGACTGCTATAAAAATATCAACTAAAAAGCGTTAAACAAGCTCTACGAGCAATGCACTTAATACCTATATTTATACCGGGTGTTGCCAGTACTATTACTGGCAACTGCAATGGTGAGCAATAAATTGAGGGATCGTTTCCACACCACAAACGTAACAACATTTTTTCTACAATTTTAGAAAATGACTTGTTGTTTACTAAATATGAATGATTTTAGATTTTCCAAGCCAGCAATGTATTGCAAAAACTACGAAGTTTGTAGGCTTGCAGTAGATGTCAACTAGACTATTGGATTGAGTACATTGAAAATGCTATTAAGTTTGTTCGAAAAAATCTCAAATAGTAAATTACATATTTTGTAAAAGTTGTAGAACAAATGTTGCTACGTTTATAGAGTAGAAATGATCCCTCAATTTATTGCTCCTATGTATATCACTATCATTAAACCTTGAATAGGTATTGGAAATGGTGTTCCAGTGGGCTTAACAACCGGACAACATTTTGACATAGGCTAGGGACTTTAATCCCTCTATTCCAACCTTCAACGTAAGAATAAAGTGTTAAGATTTAAAATAAAAGTGTGTGTTACTAAGAAACTTAAAGCCCGGGTGGCTGTCATTTTAATACTTTCATTAATCATTACACTTCCTTTGCTTCGCCGTAGTCGGGTAAAAAGGTAACCGTCCACATGTCGGTATTGTATGCATCGAACGGATTAATTATTAGGCGTAATGCGATCCGTCCAGTGCGGATAAGTGGACGCATTTGTCATAAGTTAATGATTTTCTATACAAACAATACTATATTCCGTTTAAAGCGATGCGTAAAATACCGACATATGGATGCCAAGCTTAATATTGAGCTACTTTTTATTTGACACTAGTTCCAAGTATGGCGTGGCACGAAATTTCGTTTCGGTTTTAGGCGTAATACATTGAAGAGTCGACATAGTTGCTTAGAGTGGTATCGCCTTGATGATTCTTCAATGTATAACGTACATTACAACACGCAGTACTTCAGTTGTGCTTCAATGTACCTACCTACGCTAAAAATTAAACGTAGATAAAAACGGTAGGTATATTATTTGGGCTTCTAATGCTGATAACAGACTAGTTATTACCTATCTCTGTTATAGTTTATAGTTTTACTTATTGATAGCATTGGATAACTTTGAGGTCGGTTAGCATAGGTTATGGTCAGCATTTATTTATTTTAAATAGGTTTCTTAGTCTACCTGGAATGTAAACATCCCTGCTTTGAGGATAAAGTTAAGTATTAATAACAAGTACCTAACACAGATAAAAGATATGTCGCAGTTTTAATCTAATTATACTGGGTGTCCCAAAAATCGACGTCAAGACGGAAATAGGTGACAGGGCAGCTCATAAGCTATCTATTTAACCCCCATGTATGTTTAGCGATTATTTGTACTTTTTTTTTTTTTTATAGTATTGAGAAGGCAAACGAGCACACAGGCCACCTGATGGTAAGTGGAGACTGTGACCCATAGACATTCGCATTCACAAGACTGCAATCCTACTGCAAATGCGTTGCCAACCCTGAGGACTAAGATGGAATGCCTATATGCTAGTTATTCCACCGGCTGTCTTATCCCCAAACCGGAACACAACAGTGCGCACACTACTGTTAGGCGTGCTGTTCGGAGATATTGATCATTTTAATCGGAATTATTCTTATTTTTCCTTATGCTGTTAAGAAAAACCCTTAAGCTCATGTATTATTTTATTATTTTTTCAGTGGTTTTTTTCATCGTTAGAATCATTAAGAACTTCGGATGTTTTTAAAGCTACTACAATTACAACTTTTTGTGAAATTACTCAAAGTTACTTTCTCCATACTAAGTGAACCCTAGATCCCTTTTCATCTAGTATGTATAGATTTGGTTTTGGAATCGGCTACCGGCCGGCTTCAGGCAATCACACCGTTGATTCCTTAAAAGGCAAATTGATGAAGTTTTGGCCTGACCCTAGCCCCTATTGTATCAACTGTCCTTTACATAAATGTAGTTTATGTAAGTTTAAGTATGTATATTGATTTATAAATTATTAGTAGTTAATTTTATTTTTATAGTTAGGACTTATTTGTATGTTCTTATCCTAAAGAAATTTGTAAACGTGCCTATACTCGATGCACAACCTTTCACTTTTATCAATCGCCCAAGGGTTAGCTGGAAGAGATCCCTTAAAGGTATAAGTTCGCCTTTGTATATTCTTCTCTTGTATCTTCATTGTATTGTTTCCGTTTTATTTTGTACAATAAAGTGTACATACATTACATTTTAACATTATGTAATATGGTCAAACAACTGCTATATAAGATTAACTTATTCAAATTCAAATTAAAAAAAAAGTTACATTACATAGACATCACAGGTACATTACATTACAGTTCGAGACATTCACAAAAAAAAAACTAAATTACACCAGACATGCATTTCACATCCACCCATCTCACAATAATACAATCCACACATTAAAAATAAAAACAATACGAAAACAAACCAGCAAAACAGTGACAGAGCATTGAGGTGGCAAAAGGCTCAGGCTCAGCCCGTGCCACGAATGCCACGATTTGTAAATACCGCAGCGCTGATTTTCAGTCTACACCTTGACTCACGCGCAATTTGCATAAGGGGTAGGGGTAACTTATCGTTTATTGGTTTAACTTAGTTTTCTGAGAAATAAAGATTGCGTTACAGTACATTTGTTGAGGCCATAGACAGACTAGTGTACAGCGTAAGCGTTGCGTTATTACATAACACTGAAAAAGGGTCCTCGCTGCTCTTGGGAACAGTCTTAAATCACAAATACCTAAGCTGGTTATAAAACTCTTAAAATCGAGAATAAGCCAACAAACTCATCATATAGCACTATCGCCTGTAATATTCAAAGAAACATTGCCAATTGTACAGCTGTTGGTAATATTGTGCAAATAAGTTGCTAGTAATGCAACTAGTACAATAGCTGGATTACTATCTTTAAGCAAACAAGTCCAACAGTGATGACATTAGCTGGATGCAGCGTAGGTCACAACGAAACCACCATTTACACTCATACACATAACATAACCCTTCGCAGACAGTCAGCAAAAAGGCCCATTCTGCAACGGCGTTTCATGTCGACTAGAACGTCTAGAACGCGCTCTTACCGCATCGCGCCTCGTGTGAAAACACCTTCGTACCAGAACGTAATTGTTTGTGCCCTTGAGCGTATCCGGCGTCGCAATGAATGAACGGAATTGGGCGACTGCATGACGGAATACCTAACACGTGGAATCGCGGGTCACGTAAACAGGAAGGCACGTGGGTCGATGACCGTGTTCTACGTTTTGTTATTGCGTATAAAACATGTCATTCTCTAATCTAATCAGTAAACACCAAAAGATCTTTAGTGTAGCTTTATTTATTCGCGTAGACATCTAAAATGAAAATTATGTGGGGCCAACACGTGAAATACGTCAAACTGGAACTAGTGTCAAAAAAAAGTAGCTTAGTTATTATAATGAAATTATTAAAATGACAGCTACCCGGGGTTTAAGTTGATTAGTAATAAAAGGACTCAAGTCACACAAAACACACTTATTCTAAACCTTAATACTTTATTATTACGTTGGAAAATGGAATAGACGGATTACAGTCCCTAGCCTATGTCAAAATCTTGTCAACAGAGGTAGGTTCACCAGGTGACATTTCAGTATACTTGGCGCAGCGATATGAAACAAAAAAAATGTATCAGCGTGTGAACTTTGCGATGTAAGTATACTGAGTTGCCACCAGTCAAGCTTAAAATGAGCCTTTTAGGCTTAAGGAACCCGTAATTTCGATTAAATAATATTAGCATGCGAATGATAAGGTACAGTATACTAATGCACTCATAGTCTCAACACAATCCAATGCTAGATTTTAGCTAAAACTATATTGAGATTCCCCTTCCCTCCCTTTAATCCATCTATTTTCTGGGGGAATGCGACCCGCTAGCGACATTACTCGCGCGCTTGTGTGCGTGTCGTGCGTAAGTAAAGATAACACCTACATGAATCTATTTTCTGATCAGTGATCACGTTTGACAAATCGCCCCTTATTCAAATTTACACAAAACAAAACAACAGCTAATGCAAACATTGCCTCTAATCCACAGTAGAGTGGGGATCAAAAAGTTGGACCATAGTTAAGGGAAGTTAACCATACAAACAACAAAGACGGAAAATGTTCAATTGTGCGACGAAAAGTATCCTTACAATTGTGTTTAATGAAAAACTCACTATCACATAAAAAAAAAAAAACAATGCACATAATACATTTTATACGTTGCCTGCATGGTTAGGCCATAATAATCAAAACCGAAGAACCTATCCATAACATTTATACTCGGTGATTTTGGGGTCATGATCCGGAATGGCCAAAAGTGAATAAGATGGTCATACTGAACAACCTTTCCGATGGGACCAACCACGTGTTAATTGAGAGTTATTGTATGGAACAGCTGGTTTTTTTTTGGCGATTTCGTGGTTGACCCATCGGAAAGGTTGTTCAGTATGACCATCTTATTCACTTTTGGCCATTCCAGATCATGACCCCAAAATCACCCAGTAGTAATGGCCGCCCGGTGTTGCAAAATAAGAGATGAAAAAAAAAACAATTTAATGTGTGTCTCATACAAATTATCGCTAATTTTCATCGCGCAACGGAAAAGTTTCATAGAAACTAAGTGTGTTGCGTGAGTTAGCGTGGCCAACTTTTTGGTCCTTACCCAGTAGCTATATTCTTAGCGTGCTAATAAAGATCTTCAAAGGGCTGCGCGTCAGATATATCCGCTGCATCTGCCGCAGACGGTCGCCAGACGGCAGCTATTCTTGGAGAGTGTTACAATCGGTGACAGGAATACGAGCCAACTAATCCGTGAAGAACGAGCCTGTGATAAATGGGATTTCGCCCCCGGAGTTTTAAGCCTCAACGCAGAAAGCCCCTCTCTTTTTGCGTTGAGGCAAAGGCGTCAAACTTCTAACGGTAGAGGTAAGTATCACAGATACCTACACAAACCGGGTGTTGCCTGTAATAGGAGCAATAAATTTAGGGATCGTTTCCACACCACAAACGTAACATTTATTCTACAACTTTTGAAAATAACTTGTTGTTTACTAAATATGGAATTTAGATTTTCCAAGCCAGCAATGTATTGCGAAAACTACGAAGTTTGTAGGCTGACAGTAGATTGGATGGAGTACATTGAAAATGCTATTTAGTTTGTTCGAATATAATTTTGTAAAAGTTGTAGAACAAATGTTGCTACGTTTATACGGTAGAAACGGGGTGCGTAACGATCGATATAAAAATATTTTCTATAATATCAGTCGATATAACGCTCATTTGATATAAGTATTGAATCATATAAGAACATTAAATATATTTAAATATGATATAATTATCATTTTATATAACGATCATTTGTTCTAAAAATATTTTATATAACATACATTAAGTATAATGCATATTTACTATAATCAACTTATGATATAAAGTTAATTTCACATAAAGTACAGTTGGTATAAAAAAAATACTGTCTATACTAACTCGTGTCCAACTACAAGGGTCGGTTTGTTAGTTACCTATTGTGACCCTACAGAGCGGTAACTCCTAGGTCTCAACTAATATATAGGTTAGGTTAGGTTAGAATTGTGTCAAGGCGCGAAGCGCCATAACTACGCGGAATAGGAGCTCCGCAAAGCGGAACTCCGTCGACTTTGCCTCACGGTCAGCGTTGTACCAAAAAATGATAATTATAGTAAATAAAAATAGATACTTTGATAATATACCAATCGTTTATTATATAAAATGAGTGATTATGTCCTTTAAAATTATATCAAATGTTATTATATCAAATGAAATTATATGAATTATACCGATTATTACCCACCCGTAGAAACGATTCCCCAATTTATTGCTCCTATTACAGGCAACACCGAGTATGAGTAGTTCTGAGAATAAATTAATCACTACTTTAAATTAATATGTTTTATTATTTTTTAAATAAAATAGAGGATAAAAGCGTCAAAATACCAACGAGATCTCGTGTCTGGTTTTATTGAAAGCTGCATGAGTGTCAACGATCGATATGCCGAATTGATCATACACAATTCGAAGATTTAGATCAAAAAAGAAACGTAAGTGGCATCGTAGTTTCCAAAAGGGTGAACGAATTTTTTTTACTGGTGGTTTTTAGCCAAGTTTGATGAAAATCAGATAAGTTTAAGGTTTGTTTGATGTGGCCTATTTACGAGTATTGTTAATGTTCACTTGGATCCTTTGCAGCATGAGCGGGAAGGTAGATCGAGGAAGATACGGCAAAGGTCACGGGATTTAATACGAGACAATCTCTCACAAATATACCAAGTCGCCGGATTTATCTGTGATCTTGAACTATGGGTGTTATTTGGGGTCGTATCATAATGTATAAATTTCAAAATACATAATGGGTCATAATACATAATGTTCATAATATAGGTATTTATTTATTTATTTATTTATTTATTTATTGCATTGCTTTTTTTTATTTTTTTTTTATTTGGTATAATGATTTTATTTCTAAAACCATCAACTTTTCAGGATTTTTTAAAAGGTAATTTATATAGAACCCATTAGGTTAGGTTAGGTTTGTTTTATGACAACCCTGAAAACTTTACGGCTTCAGAAATAAAACCATTATTTATTATGACCATTATTTATTTTTGAACTTTATAAATTATGATACGTAATTACGTACCCGTGTTATTTACGCTCACATTTTTGTCCTTACCGGGATTCTAACCCGGAACCACTAGCTTCGTGGGCGATCTCTTCGAGACAAGATACAATTATGACTATCTATTTCTTTTATAGATAAACTAATGATGAAGCACTTGTTACCACTAAAACTGACATTGAACATGAAATTGATAAATGTTAAAACAATGAACTGAACTGATTAAATATAGAATTGTTAACTATTAACTTTTCATTAGAAATCTCTATTTAGCATTTTCAGCCTTTAGATAAGACCGCCTGTTTTTTACCTTTACTTTTAATATGTTGTGTGGTGTTCTATACATAATGTATCGATAAAATTATGTATGTGGAAGTCGATAAACGAGAAGTCCCTATGACACATAAAAATTGCTACGAAAATTCCGGGCTCGGGTCGTAGTATAAATAGAGAAGTAGTTCTTCTCCGGCCCTTTACGGGTTTCCATTACCTATTGTCGCTCAACACTTAATAGGCACGCAATCAATTGCGGGACGGCGCCGGGCGCGGCCCTGACTAAACCGGCTTAATAGTGCGTCCTGTTGAGTTTGCTTGTGGTGTGGTGGCTCGCGGCGTTCACGATCGCGACACGCACTCATGCATCCCGTGCGATACGAGTATACTTTCGTTTATAGTTGAATCTGCGTAAAAATTGTAAGTGAATCAACCTAGGTAACCCCAAAAAGGCCCATCTGTACGATAAAATACGACTGTTTATACCGTAGCAATTTGGATAATGTTTGCTGGTGCCCGTCGATCTTAGGATCGCTAAACATTCGTTTGGATATAGAGATAAGTATAAGATATGCCCGGGTCTTTTTACTCTCATTACAATTATTAAGAACCGCTCCGATCCCCTTAGAGCGGCCTACTTGGTCGATCCGCCTCGGTGACGCATGCCTCAATGGGCTGGCTAGAGCTGCGTTTACAATATCCATATAGCAGCTATAAATTTAAAATACAGTGTGACTTCCATTCGAACATAGTGGGTGTCCCAAGAATCGACGTCAAGACGGAAATAGGTGATAGGGCAGCTCATAAGCTATCGATTTAACCCCCGTGTACGTTCAGCGATTTTTTGTACTTTCGGAGATATTGATCATTTTAATCGGAATTATTGTAATTTTTCCTTATGTTCATGTTCATGTTTCATGTATAAATCAATATTTTTTCAGTGGATTCTTACATTATCGTTATGAACTTAGGATGTTTTTATAGCTACTTGCCAGTTTTTTTATGACAACTTTTTGTGTAACCACACAAAGTTACTTTCTCCATACTAAGTTAACCCTAGTTCCCTTTACGTCTAGTATAGAAAAACAAACTGTGTACTAATTACACAAAAAAATGTCATGTAAAAGAAATTGGCAAGTAGTTTTAAGAACATCCTAAGTTCATAATAATTCTATCGATGTAAGAAACCACTGATAAAATATTGAAATAATACATGAACGTAAGGGTTTTTCGTAACATGGACATAAGGAAAAATTACAACAATTCTGATTAAATTAATTGAAAGTACTAGAAATCGCTGAACATACACGGGGGTTAAATCGATAGCTTACGAGCTGCCCTATCACCTATTTCCGTCTTGACGTGGATTTTTGGGACACCCTGTATACTTTAAGGGCTGAAAGTATAAGCCCTAATGAACATAGTTTCATAACTGCAATGTACAATTACTAAATCAGGAAACATTTATTCACACTGTTTAAAAGAAGTGTCAAATAAAACTTTGCATTACATTGCAGGTGGGCTAGCACAAGTTGTCCGCGACTAGTTTGTCGCTCGGATCTCCCTTTCTTTCTAGTCTGTAACGATAAAGACGCACTGAGCGACAAGCGAGAAAATACAACTTGTGCTACCCGTTCTGCTCGAGAAAACTTTAAAAAATATTTACGCTATATTATCAAGGGTAAACCAAGGGCACGCGCTAAAATGTGTTTTGTACGCTCCGACGGGACTTCTTAAACTTGCCGGATAAAACTTCGCCTTTGAGACCGATGCAGCCCTGTGTTGAGAGAATCACCCCCCTGCTTGTTGCGTTTATTTTCTACTACGGTGTAAACGCAGCCTATACGATTGGTCGTCGTACGATTTGTTGGTTATGCAACGTATCATGTTAGCAAACAGTGATGCTCTTTGATATTTGACACTACAACAACCCGTATATCGTTGTTTGATATCGGACACACTACGACGCGTAAATCCCTATATCGCTCACGTCAGCGAAAGTTCTAGGTCATACAAATCATCCCTTTTACCAACTCAACCTCGTATCGTAAATAAATTGATTAGTAGGAAAAGCACTAATGTACTAAGAAGAATAAAGACAACTTTTCTATCAAACTATTCGATCAGATAAGAGGTTGAGAAAGTAAAGGGACGAATGTGTGCTTGAAAACTCGAAAACTTCCCAATAACAGATGTATTGAGTTCTCGCGAAAGAATGTTCGGGACACTACACTTTTTAGATCATAATTAGCTATTATTTTACAAAAACCGTTTCTAATAATAACTTTCGAGTAACTATATTAAACGTATAATTATATTATTTGGGTACATTACACAATTCCGAAGAGTCGTAATTCTGAATTTTCATAATTCCGAATGCATTTTTTTTATAGGAGACAATTTTTTGATATCGCATACATTAAACCTAACCGAAACCTACGTATAGCAACTAAATTATACATTTTATTTAAAATAGCTCCAACGTAACATACCTTTCGGAAAATTGAAATTTCGGAATTTTAAGGTGTTCCCATATTATTTACATTACAACGCATGTTTGGCTGAATAAGTCCACTATGGAAAGGGCCCAAGATATAAAATATTTTTATTTTCATTTGCCATAAAGGCATTTTTTCTGAATTCGTAAACCTTTCAGATATTTTTGCGTGCCATCGTATAGAGCCCAATAGGCTAGCTTAGGTTTGTTTTATTACAATTCTGAATAGTTCAGGGTTTCAGAAAAAATGCCTTAATGATAAATGAGTATTATGGCATGTAAAATTATGTCATATGAAATTCGGGCAAGTAAAATTATTGCATATGTAATACGGTCAAAAGATATAACACAACAATACGAATGATGCTCAACCACCACTACAAACAATTTGATAGCAATGATGACCGATGAAATTAGGTTCTAGTGCTATCAGCTCTCAGGGTAGGGGTAGTGGAGGGGGGGTGGTAATAATGATTACTTTTTATAAATTTTATAATATATATGCTTAGTCGATCGAATGACAGAGGCCCTAGAAAAAATGCAAACGCTCCTAACGTTTTTCTTTTCTATCGCTCAAAATTTATGGAATAGCATTTGACCACGTGGTTTATCGTAATGCACGAGCATGCCATCCCATACATTCTGAATGATAGAAACGTTAGTAGCGCAGATGTATTAAATTAAAGAACGTGTGATGGTGTATACCAGGGCCTCTATTCAGGTGCGTTAAAACGATATCGTGTTTGACACGTTTAAGAATCGTTTATGTCACGGTCGCCATTATTGTAAATGACATAGAGTTATCAAAACGTTGACAATACGGAAACAGGTCAAAAACGATATCGTTATAAACGCTGTAGAATAGAGGCCCTGGGCTACCTACTAATGTTTTGGAATATAATTATAAGCAAGTCCTTCGTGTAATTTTATCTACTCCTCTTGAGTTTTTTCAATATGTTTTGTAGAGCTGGGTGAACTTTTAAGATAACTTTTTTATGACAAGGAGAAGGATAAAATCATCTAACCTATAGTCTATTGTGGATAATTTAGGGATTATAAAAAAGAAGCATTACTAACTTATGGATTTTAGGACAAATGAATCAGTTGCGAGCAAACATTATATCTTATGATAGGTCACTTATGTGTAAAGCCTTCATAAAATCGATAGACTAAACTATCGTACAACAAACCAAAAAGAGCTTACTATTTTAAGCAGTTGGGTGTTAAAAAGGTGAGCTAAAAAAATGCTTAGAGCAGTTTTTGTCAAAAGCATAATTTTTTTGTTTGCTCATTATTTACTGAGAAAATATATAAACAAATTTCTGCTTATGGCTAAAGAGCTAAACGCCGGGCCCTTGTTGACTCACATAAAATTCTTATTCCTATTTTTTGTTTTACTACCGATTTGTATTGATAATGTTTTTCCTCATTTTTTGTTCATAATTTGTTATTCATAATAATCGCAACTCCTAAAGTGATTTTTACTGAAACCGTTCGGATTTTAGGACGTTTTTAAAACAAACCTTTTTCTAATCCTGAAAATAAACAGGTGTATCGTTAATATTTATTATGAAGAGTGTTCATTTATGATGTAAAATGGTATGAGAAATATTTTCGGAGTTCCAATAATCTAATTTGCAATTTTATATGAACTCTGGCGCACCCCTAAATGCCAAATGGTATTTTTACGTGTTTAACAAACAAAATGGTTATTACTTTGGAACGAAATAATGTGTGTTTGCGATTTCAATGGGTTCCATCACACATTGGGCTGAGAGGTAACGAGGAGGCTGATAAACTGGCAAAGCGTGGTATTACAGAAGGAAGTGAAATAGTTGTTGCAGCTTGTTATTCGGAAGTTACAAGTATTTATAGAGACGAATGTTTTAGACTATGGAAGGAATATTTTGATAAAAGGTCTAGAGAGAAGGGAATATGGTATAAATGTGTCCAGAGTGAGCCTCCTCGTGTACCCTGGTTTCAGAACATTGATTTTAATCGTAAAGTTATTGTAATGGCGCATAGATTGCGAACCGGACACATTCCACTCAATAAGTTTGGTTTTCTTATGAAAAAAATAAACTCTCCAAATTGCGATACCTGTGGTACTGTAGAGGATGTGCAGCACTTGTTGATGGAGTGTAGCCGGAATCGCGCTCAAAGGGTGTCGTTGATGGCGGCAGCCAACCTGAGTCCATACCTACGATACTGGTGCGTTCATGGGCATTCTCGCGAACCCCACGTCAGATTTGGCATTAATGGTCTATAAATTGGCTGACGTTATTAGGAACCCATAATTAAGTGGTTGCACGAGTATGTTATGTGTGATCTGTTTTTTTATTTTATTTGTTAAATGTAATATTCGACTAAACAGGGCTGATATATACAAGTCGTATAAAAGCCCTTTATAATATTAAATTAAAAAAAAAAAAAAAAAAAACAAACAAAATGACGTCATGCCGCCCACTATTTCAAAGCGGCCGTAGCAAACACTGAAAACATTCAATTATTCGTTTCTCAGCAGAAAAACATACAAAAGAAAATAGTATACTTTTGAGACAAACCCCTATGATTTTTATCGGAAAACCTTTTCCGAAAAATCCTGCTGTCATTTCTAACCTCTTAAGCCAATAAACAGTATGTCAGATTAAATTGCCAAAGTAAACTCGATTCTCTCATGTTAGAAATAAGGTTGTGATTGCTACGGGAGTTGTATTTGAGATACTGCTATTTGGCTTAGGAGGACAGATTTGACAACGCCATGGGCAATGCCAATGTTTATACGTGATCGGGTCGCGCGGGGCCAATGCCTAGTGAAACTTTTGCTTTACCGATTATCAAACCCAATGTTGCTAAAGATGCTTTCAATTTAAAAAAACCGGGCAATAGCATGTCGGATCATTTTCAGTGTAGAGTTCCGAAGCCGTTAAGTACTACAAACATAAAAATCAACAAGTAATTAGGTACTAATTTTCTGTTTAAAGTCAATTAGTGCGTCTTATATGATTTTAGTAGGTATAAACACTTTAATCGCCTGTATCTGAAGAACCAATGATGTCTACTTAGTCGTGATAGTTTTCTTTTGAAATTCGTTATATGTTCTTTCATTTAAAAAAATCTCAGATTTGTAGTATTTGTAGTTTTCGCTCTAGGGGGGGGACACTTGAGTCTAACAAAAATTACCGCTTTAAATCTTAATATTTTATAAACGGATAACTTAATCGAAAAACTGTTTTTACAAGTCCGTAATATTTTTGAAAGACCAATCCAACAACACCCCACATTACAGGGTAGACGAGAACAAAAAATACATCCCCAAGTTACGTGCAGGGGAGGTACTTACCCTAAAAAAAAATTTACCTTTATCTTCTGTCTGTAGTCTCTGAGCTAGGCTGCGGATGGACGGACGGACATGGCGAAACTATAAGGGTTCCTAGTTTGACTACGGAACCCTAAAAATCACAGCCCTGAATGTATTTACGAAGCTAAGGCAGTCAACTAATATTAGCTCATAATGTAGCAGACCTGACCGATTTTCATTTCATACATTTTACGAGCGCATAGAAGCTTTTACGAAGCATTCAAAGTACATTGCGCCTATAAAGCTTGCAGAACTTGGAACTTATTTTCTCTGACGATTATACGAATAATCATTAAGCACAGCAAGTAAAAACTATTAAAAAAAGCGTGTTTTTCAAATTCGAGTTTGTATAATTAGCTTAGGTTTTACAACAACTCAACAGCAAATCAAAACAACTTAACTTGAACTAAGGGTATTTAGAAACGTTATACATGTAAAAACTTAGCAAAATATTATGTACAAAAAAAAATAGAAATTCATAAGTAAACAAAATTACTTTCTAAAATGGTCCATTTGTCCAAACCTAATGAAAAACGGAGCCCCTTTTTAATGTGACCCATGATTCCATTTATTGTTATAAGATCTATTACGCATAGGACACGCTTATTTTAAACCATAATGTTATGGTATTGTTAACGTTATGGTAGGTCTTAATTACTTGACTGTAAACTTGGCTTTATCATAAAAAAGTATAGTATCAATACACTTTCAAAAACACATGGAGAGTTTTAATCCATGAAAAATATCCCAAAATTCTTCGTCAGATAGCTTTGAAACAAGTTACTACGAACAAAACATACCATACATAACGTCACGCCTTCATTCCCAAGTACCCCACTTGGGAATGAAGGCAGAGCTACTGAATACCAACAACTCTAAAAAAACTTGTTGATAATTCTGTAACCACATGTTGCACAATCAGGCCAAGATGTTGCAAGCCCATCGCCAAACAGTCCTACAAGCCTTTATTCCCTTAGTCGCCTCTTACGACATCCACGGGAAGACATGGAGTGACACTATTCTAACCCGGCAACCACACGGGAATACTATGTAGGTACTTAATACTGCATTATTAAGTGGAAGCTTTTTGTGATCATTTTCCAGTCCTTTTACGAATATCTGTGTGTTTAGTAATAAATGGTCTCACAAGGGACCATCTCACACAAATTCAACTAGTTCTTTATAAAACTCAAGGCGTGAACTATGGATACTAGACAACGGGAAGACATGGAGTGGCACTGTTCTAACAAGACACCATACGGATGAACAAAAAACTATCTCATAAAAACAACAAGTTTGAACTTGTCTGGTGCTGTCTTAGATATATTTTAGTAGGTATAAACACTTTAACCGCTATCTCGGAAAACGATCAAGGATACACGTAACTCTAGCGAAAACAATTACACATTTCGAGTTCAATATTTCCTAAACGATCCCCCAACATTGATAATAACGTGTACATAATGATACCACACTTAGTCGTAATTTAAAAGAAAAACTTTGCTTACTTGTATGCGAAGTATCCGAAATGATTTTTGATTGGCGTAATTGTATAAAAAATAGCCAAGAGTTAAACCGCGGACAGACGGACATAGGGAAACTTTGGAAGTTTCTTGTTGACTTAAAAGCAAACTTTGAAAATCTGACTGTAGACAAATTGAATTAAAAAATATTGCTTATGTCACTTCCACAACCAAGGCGAATATCTAGCAGAACGTGACAAAGAAATAGCCTCATATATTCGTAAGTTCACTCGAAAAATATAACCCTCCTTGTGACGTAGTCGGGTAAACATCTGCTACAAAAGCTTAACTAACTAATCTTATGGACTAATGAATCTAAATATTATGAACATAATGAATTGGATAGCAGGATCAATACTCTTTAAAAAGTAAATATTACGAAATTACCAGAGGGTCAATTTTCATAACTTCAAAACCAAATTCTAAAAAGAGCCTCATAGCTGAACATTGTCGCTTTTTAAATGTTGTGGATATTATGAAAAACTACGCCTGGATAAAATAAAACCAACCAAATACCAAAAAAATAATGATGTAATAAAACATAGTATGTTTATCGTTGTCTAGTACCCATAGTACAAGCCTAGAGCTTAGTTTGGGACTAGGACAATTTGTGTGAGATTGTCCCCTGTTTTTTTTTTTTTATAATAACTACAACATATTAAGAAATCTTGGAAATCCGACTTCATTAAGGGGGTGAACATTTTTATCATCAAGACCTAATTTCAACGGAAAAAAAATACAGTTAAGTACGCGATTTAAGCTTTGCAGCAGTGGGTAGTTTATGTAAAGCTCTCATCTAATTCACTTACAGCTAAATAATATTGTTACGTAAAAACTTCAGTGTACGAAGAAGGATTTACAAAGGCAAATTTACCCCGATTGGTGTAAGATTAACCCTTCGTGATCTGTATTTAAATTATTAATGACAAATTGCTTTACCTTCCAAATTACCAAGCAATCAAAAACGGTTAAAAAAGTAGTCTTATTTTGGAAAAAAGCGGTTTTCAATTATAAAATCACCCTTAAACGGACACGTAGGGTCAAATTCAAAACTATAAAGGTTTAGCCAACCCTCATTTTACGTGTTCATTCAAAATGTATTCGAAATCTGCAAGTACTTTAAAATTACAAAAGAGGACCTCGCAAGGAAACCAAACTCTTTCCAAAACTGTAAACAAACCTACTGTAATAAAATACTTAAGAGTAGCGAAGTATATATTATGTATACTCGTAAATTACGTAAAGAGAATGCAGAGCTTAAAACGTAAACTACAAAAAACACTTGCCTATTTTTGCTATAAATTTCGACAAGGATTCCGTAAAAAAATACTTTTTAAAACTAACTCATAGCCGCTGAACCGTTATTTTTTTCAAAATCAATCTGTTAACATTTATTGTCAAACAACTCAACTGATGCTTTACTAACGGGCGTAAAAATAAAACCATTAAAAGTATATATTATGTATACTCGTAAATTACGTAAAGAGAATGCAGAGCTTAAAACGTAAACTACAAAAACACTTGCCTATTTTTGCTATAAATTTCGACAAGGATTCCGTAAAAAAATACTTTTTAAAACGAACTCATAGCCGCTGAACCGTTATTTTTTTCAAAATCAATCTGTTAACATTTATTGTCAAACAACTCAACTGATGCTTTACTAACGGGCGTAAAAATAAAACCATTAAAATGTAACGCCTTAAAATCACAACAAAGCACTATAAAAACTATCCAACCACAGTCAAAAACTCCGACGTGCCGAAATTAAAAACTTAAATCGAACTGATAGCACACCGTGAAAAGATCGCGCACGTCACATTTAAAACAAAAAACAAAAACAAACATGGCCGCCGATTAAATGCGTAGTAAAAAGGGTTGGACTCACCCTTTCCCGCGGGACCATGGCGGCGGTGAAGGCACAGAGAGCCAGGAGGCAGACAAGTTCACGTTTCATGGCGAGAGGTGTAAAGAGGCTGGGAGGAGTGCACAGCGCGGAGCCGGGACGTGGTATGCTGTCCGCGCGCCGGCCGCGCCGTTTAAGTACCCTGCCGCGCGTTCTCTATACGTACGCACAGATTTTCTTTACCAAATCTACAAGGGTTACCATATGTTAAGTAACCACCTGTTTTTTTTCAAGATTATAATTAGTTTTTTTTGTGATACGTAATGAAGATTATTGTTTTTTTTTTGGGTACGTTTTTAAATATATTTGTAGGTAAAGTGGGGTTCAAGATTTTGACGATTCCGGTATTAACGCATATAAAATAGTATAAATAAAATGGATTTACGCGATTGTGATACTTGGTAGACGTTATTATTGTAACAAGTGTTTTAAATAAAAAAAAGTTTAAAATTAAAGTTAAGCTTAAATATTGATAGTGTTATGACATGATTGTTGTGTGTTAAAGTCATTGAATTTTGTTACCTTACCGAATAAATAAATAAATATGTAATATCTATTCTCATTACTCAATTCTTCGGTAATTTTCAGTTACTACGCAGGTATATAGTGAAATGGCTATTTAGATACTAGCTATTATCATATCAAACGATATTCAAGTTAGTGTTTTGGAATTTTAGAATATTCAAGTAAGCCTATTTGCGTACTATCAACTGAAGTTTTTAGTTTAGGTAGGTATTTGTCCCGTTGGACAGAAATTATGTAACAAAGTATTGAATTTAATTTATAAAGAATCGAATAAGTAGGACACGGTTCTTAGAAAATCTTGTCACGTAGTTGTTACACAGATCATTAATCATTGCTAAAACCAAACGCAGCAGCATTTGCATCGTGGCTACTGATGCTCTTTTATTTTTTTAAATCTGCGTCACCTGCGATACACGTGATTAGCCTCGGTGTTAGTGCTATAATCATGTAGTGTCACTACCCCTGCTTAATTTGTGTTGAGATCAAACGTTTGTGTATTGGACGCGAGTATTTATTGTACTGAGTCATGGATTTGTAACCAACTTCAAAAAAGGAGGTGGTACGTTCGGATGTATATATGTTTGTTTTAAGTATATTTCCACCGAATAAGGGCTTGTAGTAGTAAAAAAAAAATTAAATTTGGTTACAGAATTATAATCAAGTCTTTTAAGAATGGTTGGTATTTCTCTAGATCTGCCTCCCACCCTGGGAATGAAGGCGGTATGTTATGTATGTATGTATTTTCACCGATTACTCCGTCAAATTGTGGACCGATTTCTTCCGAGGTGGTCCGATAGTCACAAATTCGGTGTCAGACGAGAGGATCCGTGAGCAAAGCAAGCAAGCGATTTTGGTATTTTCAGTAACAAGTGCAGCATTTGCATTCAGAAAGTACCTACCATTTGGTGAAATGGAACTGATGATGAAGATCACAACTGGTCACCGGAGCTTATGATGAGACTTATGGATGGCTATAATATAACTCGATTAAGATAATTAAGCTACGACGAAGTAAATTTAAATAGTTTAAATATAGACTATGACTTTCGCTTGGCATAGCTTGCGGCGAGCTTTAAATGTCGTATACTTTACTTAAGAAGTTGGACTACATAACAGCATAAGTAATTTAAATATTATGGTCTCTAAAATAAAAGATATAAAAACAAAAACCACCTTAAAAAACGCAAAAATTTCCTTTTAAAATGGTAATAGGTTCAAACTGAAGTCAGACCCGGCGTCCCACAATATTTTAACCTAAAGGCGACTTCAGTTGGACTTATTGCCATTTTAGAACAAATTGTTTCAATGTAGGTATTAAAGACTTTTTTATCGTTGTCTAGTATCCATAGTCACGCCTTGAGTTTTAAAAAGAACTAGTTCAATTTGTGTGAGATGGTCCCTTGTGAGACCATTTACTACTAAACACACAGATATTCGTAAAAGGACTGGAAAATGTTCACAAAAAGCTTCCACTTAATAATGCAGTATTAAGTACCTACATAGTATTCCCGTGTGGTTGCCGGGTTAGAATAGTGCCACTCCATGTCTTCCCGTGGATGTCGTAACGTTAGGCGATGGGCTTGCAACCTGTCACTAATAGTTACACTAGTAAACTTCTTGGCCTGATTGTGCAAAATGTGGTTACAGAATTATCAACAAGTCTTTTTCGAGTTGTTAGTATTTCAGTAGCTCTGCTGCTACCCCACTCTGGGAATGAAGGCGTGATGTATTTATCAAACCGCGATTAGAATAGTCTTGGCGGTGACAGTTTTGTCATATAAATACGCCAAAGTTCATATGAACTGACAGCTATTCCAAGTGTAAACTCATCGCGGTTTAGTAATACGTATGTATGTATGTTAGTACCTACAAATTAAATGAAATCAAATCAAAAATGTGATCAGCGCTCTCGCCGGCGACACCAGCATGCAAATGTGATACTGATTGTGTATAAAGGTAAAACCCTAAAAATTAAATAAGCGTAATGTTAAAATACTAATATTAACAGCCTAATTCTTAACCTTTTGAACGCCAACGACGCCTAAAGTTGTCATTAACTGTCGTGCCTAAAACGCCATCGACACTGTTTCGTATTGATTAAGTTAAATTTTGCATAAGTTTTAATACATGATTGGCGTGTGAGTGACGTATTCGTATTTGACGTAAGGCGTTGAAAAGGTTAAACATTACACATTACTAGCTATTAATTATTTCTTACAGATAAAAAATGTTTAATATAGTAAAACCTTAGAGTACTTACAAATCTATTATATGGCAAATTTATTATATCTTTCGGAATATTATTAAAAATATCTGTCTACACCCATACAATAACAATTCCTTTTTCGTGGTTTTCTGCTGAACAATTTTTTTGGGTACCTAGTATTGAATCTACAAACATTTATGAGCTGAGTAAATAGATTTAAATTTAATTTTACAAATTTGCTCTTTTCCAATTTATATAGTAACTAGCGACCCGCCCTCGCTTCGCTCCGGATTAAAGTATTATACATATAAACCTTTCTCTTCAATCACTCTATCTATTTAAAAAAACCGCATCAAAATCCGTTGCGTAGTTTTAAAGATTTAAGCATACATAGGGATATATGGACAGAAAAAACGACTTTGTTTTATACTATGTAGTGATGGAAGAGTGAGTAGCTTCAACTCGTCAAATAAAAGGTAGCAATATGTGAGCGGTGGCTTGTTACAGACATTTGGCTACCTCATCGAGTATCCTCATGCTCTATACATGTTATCTTAATTTGTTTTGACTACATCGAGGTTTTAATAGTCACGTAGCCGATTTGGGACATTATTTTACATAAAGGGGTAACTGTGCAGAATAAAATCCACTTGCGCAATGACTAAATAAAGAAAGACCTTTTGCCAAAAAATATTCACAGATAACAAAGCACGTAGATTACGAATTCAATACGTCATTTTATTTCTCCTATCATATCAATAATGCTTTAGTTTAATTTCGCGGAAATGTCTAATTTTTTTAGTGCATAATGGTGACCCTGTTACTTTATGAATGACATGGACGCCCGCCACATATACATTATATGAGTAATCGGCATATGCGATACGACCAAACGGTTTGATTATTGCATTGTATACCTACCTACTTGCGCGATGTGTGGAGGGACGAGCCCCTAGATATCATTCAGCTTTAACACTATCGCATCTCAAGACCTGTTTGATAAATTATTAGCTTTTAGCAGTGCCCGCTCTATTATTTGATTTTGGGAGGATTTGACATTTCCATAGAGCTAAATTCCTTTAATAGGGAACATGCTTTTTTTTCTTAGGCTCTCTGGAACGTGCTATGAAAGAGAGGAATAACTGTATATGCGAAATAATTGTCATGTAATTTTTTCATACGATATGAAGATTTAAAAAGTCATAGTTCAGACCCTTATACCTTCAACTGAACTTAAACTAAGCCGTATTATACCGTACCTGTCCAAACCTGACTAGTTCCAGGCAGTGAAAGACAGGTTTATAATGTAGGGTTCGGTAGGACTAAAGAGAGATATGGAGTTGACATTCACAATAATTTCACCATATATTCATACTCAATCATTATTGGCGTTTCATAATTTTATTTAATAATTAAAGTAAATTTTGTTTCTTTTTACATACTAACATAACGTCATGCCACAGAATGGCACAGAATACCAAAAACTTTAAACTTGTTCATAATTCTGTAACCAAATTTTGCACAATCAGTTTAAGATGAACCAGAATCAGTGAATTAGTGATAGGTTGCAAGTCCATCGCCTAATAATACGACAAGAAGGTGGAGGTGGTTGTGGTTTCCTTCTAGTGTTTTTATTTTTTATTTCTCGACTTTTTCTGACATTATATTATTAATAGTGTTTCTTGCACACGATGTCTGGTTGCACTGTGTCAGGACGACTTTTAGAATTTCGTCAGGATTGCGGCCGGTCTCGGCAAATGAGAGGATTTTTCAAACCAGTGTTTTATAAAAATACATAATTTACATATCTACGAGTCGTTACAAAAAAAAATGTACTAATAAACAAAGTGCACATAAATACAACAAAAGTAACAATAAAAGGGAAAATATGAATGGTGAAAAAAAATAATGTTGCAAATTGTTTATTTTTAAATTGCACCAAATTTTTCTAACATGAACGTTATTCATTTCTGTAATTACAGCCTAAAAAAATGTTAGACCAAACTATACAGACAATTTTATATAGGACAGACAATTTTAAGAGTTTCGAAGCGAAGTGTTTTTGGTGAAATTACTAGCATACAGGCATTCCATCTTAGTCCTCAGGGTTGGCAACGCATTTGAGGTCTTAGGATTGTAATCTTGAGAATTAAAATGTCTATGGGTCTCAGATTCCACTTACCATCAGGTGGCCTGAGTGCTCGTGTGCCTTCTCCTTAAAATAAAAAAAAAAAACCCTCCGAAACTTATTTATATGACTCACATACTCGTAGTTGTAACCCTATCAATGACGTACATAGCATAACGCGCCGTGTGAATGACCTATTTTGAATCGAGTGCAACAACAAAATATTTACTATTACGCGTATACTATCATCGCCACTGAATAGATAATAGTGTTCCAGTGTCAATACGTATGTAACATACTTATGTTGCACAACAATATATTGTTGTACGTAATATTCCTAGAATTTTATTACATTACGTCATTCATATTGCGTTATCAAGTGGAAAGCAAAGCTCAAAGGTTTTGTCGTGTATAAAAAGCAGTGGCTTACATTTTTATTTAGAGCGATATTTAATGCTAGGGTAGCTATTATGATGTATGTGTTCTAGGAGTACTAGCCAGAAATGTAAAAAATACTTTTTCGCTTCTCTCGCTCTAAAATGACTGCCAGATATTGTCATGTTACGTGGTCTTTCGAAGGTTCGGAAGACCAGATAACAGACGGAGGAAATTTGTAGAGGCACCTGACCTTCCGAAGGCTCGGAAGACCAGGTACGTAAAGAGGGTTGAGAGAGATAAAAGAGTTAGGTCAGGGTCAGGGTTATTTATTGAGCACTTGTTTAGCTTTACACAGAATTACCGATATAAAATTACTAACCAATTATATAGGTCCCTAACAACACCAGGGAGATAGCAGCAGAGAGTAGTTCTTTTCTGTGAAGTAGACGATTGAAGAGAGCTCCAGTGAACACCACTTGCGCAGTAGTGCGTAGCGATGGCAGCAACGCTCCTCTTCGTAGAAGTGTGGTAGCAGATAGGCCCGAGCAGAGGCCCGTGAGATCGAGTAACGGTCCCGGAGCAAGCAGGAACGAGATCGAGGTGTGGAGATAGTAACGGTTCCGGAGCAAGCAGGAACGAGATCGAGGTGTGGAGATAGAGGCTTCCTTATAAAAAGCCTTGGGAAACCACAAACAGCCAGATACAATGTTGCCATTTTGATGTCGTCGGTGTGCGCCATGGAGCCGGTGGAGGCCAGGGCAGGCTGGGGCCGGGAATACAACCTCCACCGCCTCAGTCTTCGTTCTGGAAATATTGTCTATGGAGTATTTGTAATGTTGTAAACTCACAAACAATCTTGTTGCTGTCTGGTTCTGCATTACAGTAACGGATTGATAGTAAAAATGACGGAGCATTTTTTTTAAGGTGTCTATTATTAAAAAAACTTAGACACGCCTTACACATGTTTAATGTAACCGTTTTCTATGGATTGTCAATTACAAAACAAATGTTCAACGGTTTTTTTTTTTATAATAACACCATTATAATTTAAGATTTATTGTTCTCGCAATCGAAGTGAAAAGCAGTGTTTAACTCGAGACTGAAAGCCATAATGACAGTCGAACTTCATCCACCCTCGCTTTGCTCGGGTGGATAAATGTCTCGTGTCATGATGGCTTACTTTAGTCCCTTGTTAGTAATCGTCATGGCAATGTTTGTTTGAAACAAGAAATCACCCGGGTGACACCGAGCACGAGCAGCTAGTTTAATAATAACCCTCCTACTGACGCACAGTCGGGTAAAAATTAAACTTCTTTTACAATAATGGAAGATTCCAGATCACTCTAAGCAGTGTATTTGACGACTTGCCAGCGATATATATACTCGTATTCGTAATATTTCCAAGAAAACAAGACAAGGAAAAACTGATAAAAATTAACATACCTGAAAACTTTTACAAACGCTGGGAAACGTAAGAAATTAAATAGACTATGAAGTTGTATGTATGGTGTGGGGTTAAGACAACCGGTGAAATTACTAGCATAGAGGCATTCCATCTTAGTCCTCAGGGTTGGCAACGCATTTGAGGTCTTAGGATTATAGTCTTGAGATTTCAAATGTCTATGGGTCTCAGATTCCACTTACCATCAGGTGGCCTGAGTGCTCGTGTGCCTACTCCTTAACATAAAAAAAAATAAAAAAAAATGTAGGTAATAGGAATAGAAACTGTTTACATGATTGTAGTCTAAGGTTTAAACGCGTAAAATTATTTCTCCTAATCGTTATAATTATTTCGCCTAACATCCTTTTATCCTAAAATTACTGAATTTATTAAACATATTATCTATTGTGTAGATAAAACTAAAAACCTAGGTCTAAGTCTAGTGTAGATTAGATAGGTTAGGGTAGTATTAAAAAAAAGAGTGTCAATTTTACAAGCCGTTTTCGACCAAACAACAATAATTATGCTGCTCGATTAAGACTACTATACTACACTTCGTATTTTTAAGATGAGAATAAGCGACCTGAATTTTGTACCCGTTTTTGCCTTACCGAAATCAAAATTAAAAACAATTGTCCACACTATAAGTAAATAATAACAATAATTATTAGAACATTTGCACAAATATTTCTCAGTTTTGACTACGTTTTTAAAGGAAAAATGTGCAAATTGACCATTAATATTTTCATCTTGAAAAAATCCGGGCAAGAGCATATCGTACCATGCTCAGTGTAGGGCTCCGAAGCCGTTAAATACTACAAACATAAAATCAACAAGTATTAACTAACTTTCTATTTAAAGCCATTCGGCGCCCTCTTAGATGATTTTATTAGGTATAAACACTTTATCGCCTGTACTTTAAGAACCAATGATGTCTACTTAGTGTATTAAATCCGTTCGATGGTTGAAAGGCAAAACGCTTCAAGCGTCAAAATGTGTGATATTGAGTTAAAGGTATATTTGGAATCAACAGATTTTTCTAATTCATTGTAATCACTTTATGGTGACTTTTCAAAAAATGTAGCTTGAAGCGTTTTGCCTTTCAACCGGTGCGTTATATGCGCTTTCATTCAATTTTTTTTCAGATTTTTAGTATTTGTGGTTTTGTCTTTAGTAGGAGGGGGGGGGGGACACCTGAGTCGAACAAAAACTAGCGCTGTAATGCTTAATATTTCCGTATTTATCCGTTTAGAAAAACGGATTACTTAATCGAAAAATTGTTTCACCAAACCCGTAATATTTTTGAAAGGCCTATCCAACGATACCCCACACTATGGGGTAGACGAGAAAAAACAATACACCCCCACGTTACATGTAAGGGAGGTACACTAAAACAATTTTTTATTTCAAATTTTATTCTACCACTTTGTTGGCGTGACTAATTTGTATATTCGTGTCAAATTACAGCTTTCTAGTACTAAGAGTCTCTGAGCTAGGCTGCGGACGGACGGACGGACATGGCGAAACTATAAGGGTTCCTACTTTGACTACGGAACCCTAAAAAACGAAGTTAGTTATAGGCTGGCTGGATCAACATGTAGATAAGATAACCATAAATAAAGTGTTTTTAATCCAAGCCATAGTCCTTTTTTTTTGACCCGGGGAATTCTGAGCATTACCGCTCCGACGGAAGCCAAGTGCCCGAGTTGCACGGACTAAAACCCCCGGCGGTTATAGCGGTTGCCCTGTGAGCTTACCTTGGCGGGGGACTTTTCTAGCCCCTCGCCTACTCCACTGAAGGCACCCTGGACTACAGGGGCCAGGCAGATAGATCCCCGATCGATCACTCGCAGAACCACCGCCGACCCAGTCGCTTGCGGCGCACTGGCAGCGCTCCGCTGGCTTGCACCAAGGCAGGCAAACGGGTGGCACATCATTCATTTTCATTCGTTAATTTTTAGGGCTCCGTACCCAAAGAGTAAAACGGAACCCGATTACTATAGTCTGTACTTTTAGGTATTTAAAAAAGTGTAAACAAAAAAACCACGTGACATTGACAGATGACAGTTTGTCAGCCAATAGGAGCAGAACACTGATACGTCAAAGCTCGACCAAACATCTTGGATTGGTTGATGAGCAGAGCCACGTGGTTTGGTTTGTTTACACTTTTTTAAATACCTAAAAGTACAGACTATAAGACTGCTGTCCGTCCGTCTGTCTGTCTGTTACCAGAGACCTTAGCCAAGATGCGTACCCTGTGAAAATTTCAACTGTCTAGCTACCACGATATATGAGATACAGCCTAAGGCCCTAGCAAAGATGCGATCGCTAACTAGCGTTTCTATTTAATAATTTAGCGTTTTATATATAATGGTACGGAACCCTTCGTGCGCGAGTCTGACTCGCACTTGGCCGGTTTTTAACCCCTGACCACGTGTATTATAACAACTAGGCCAACGTGTCATCAGTATAATGAGGTTATTATCTCTTTTTATTATTTCACTAGCTTCTGTCTGCGACTTCGTCCTCGTAGATTTCGATTATCGGTATACCCTAGAATATCTATTTTCCGGGATTCAAAGTAGCCTATCTGTTAATCCGGGGCATAAGCTGTCTCAATTCCAAATTAAGTACAAATTATAGTTCTTAATTAGGTAAATAACATTTTTGTAAAGTTACGAATGATATAATTGATATGGACGCTCACTTTAAATCCTGATATAAGTACGCAATTAAACTCATCCAAAAAAGGGTTGACACTACTTTTGTAATTTTTTTTTACGGATTATTTTGTAACTCGTTGTATAAATGGTGTAACTATCCCGACTTTTTGTACGTCGTATACAGCGTGTAAATTTCATACGGGCATATATTTTATCCTGACGTAGTTAACGATCATACAAATCATGTGAGAAAGATATTTTGTTGGTAACTTTTATTATTGAGGAGCAGTAAATTTTTTAAAGTTTGTCTTAGGAGCAATGTACGAAGTGTGCGAGCGTCCATCGGTCGTCAATGTATCGCCTGTATCCAAGTGCAAGGACGAAATGTGTGGAAACTAAATACCAATCTCAGGCGAGTGCACCGCCTGCATTAATGACCGAAATTTTTGACTTTCATGGGCGAAGTAAACAAATGGCGAACCATAACAATTCGTGAGCATAACATGACTATTATGTAGATGCTTTAATTTAATTGCGCAATGTCATACATTGCTTGCTGAATTAATTAGTAAGAAAAAAAGAAATACAACTAATGTTGCTGTTACACACGTTTTTATGTTAATTAGGGTGTATATTAACTATTGTTAAAATATATGCCCGTATGAAATTTACACGCTGTATATCATTTGCTAACAATTCAGCAGATAGGCACTCAGTGTTCCTATTTTAAAGATCTGACCATAGAGGCGACGTGGAGGTCTTCAACCTTCACAGTACTGAAAAAAAATATCGTTTTTATTTTGTCTAATGATTTTGTTCTATTTTTACTCTCGGGTATTATATCTTTAATCTTATGGATCTTTACATTTATTTCCCTTTTACCAAAGACTTCAAATACGAGTAGTATTGGGAACTGTATATAGATAAAACGTCTGGTATTGATTATCTAGTTTGTTTGTTGGTCAGGTTCAAAGTCTGCGCAACGTTACAGCTGAAATAATTTTCATACAAACATGTCGCAACAAGTTTTGACTTATCTTTACAACGAAGGCGATCGCTGGAATCTGGAATGGAATTTGATCTTTCCTGTTCGAAAAGTAATTCCATATCACAATAGTAGGATGAAAATTACATTTTAAACATAGGGCGGAAACATTTTCGAAAAAAATATGATAGATAACTACATTGTGACTAGTACGCCGTTGTGAAATTTCTATTTTTTTTACTTTTTTTTTAAATCGTGTCAAGAACGAAGTTATGATTATTTGTATTTGTTTTGTTTTTTTAATTATTTATTATTCATCATGCGATATATATCATTTGAAAAACTTTAAGTTAATAGAATAATCAATACAAAAAAAATGTGTAGCAATAGAAGATACTTGGATAATTAACGTATAACGCAAAGAAGATCGGCCTTGTACAAGTAGGGAAAATGCATATTCATTCTTCTAACGGTCAGTTAGCATAGATTATTTTAACGGAGAGGCCTACTTATCTATTTTGATAATTGTCAACTTTAATGGTTTCTCTGTTTTTCATCCACAAAGGTTTGCTATCTCAATACTAGGATGTCATTTTACTTAAGTACTGGCTTCAAAAATCGTCACGACGGAAAAAATATTATGTTATCTATTTCAAATTTTCTTATCGATATTCTACAATTGTTTCGTGCTTTTTTTTCCAAAATGACGATATTTTCTATCTCGAAATATTACGATATGCTGTTAGGCATAGGCCATGAAGATAGCAATTTGAATCGTGCTCGCGAACTGTATTTAACACTGGCAATGATTTATCGATGGAAGACCCCCCACTGAACAGCGACGGCGACCTCCATACCAGTGTTTTTTCAACATGTCAAGACACCTACATTCCATCTTTCATCGGTCTACTGGACGCGGACGTCCAAGCACAGTCGATGTTAGGCAGGCTGGATTAGTGCTAGAGCATTCTGAAGAAGAGCCAACCACGAACGCGAGACGACCCGGAGCAAGATTCGGTATAAACCATGTCGCACTTTGGCGAATTCTTCGTGACGACAATCGTCACCTTTATCACTATCGCCGTACATAAGTGCTGATACCCTCCGATCTTGCACCCAGGAGGAACTTCTGCGAGTGGTACCTCAGACAGTTAGGGGAGAGCCCTAATTACTTAACCTTTCGTATGCCGGAGGGGCTCCCACACTTGTACCCGTCGTATGCCGGGCTATGACGTCATCGGTGTCACGTGACAGAGTTTAAAAAATCCTAGCTCTCAATTGGTTCCACTTTTCGAACTACTACCTATATAATCTATGGAAGATTGATTTTTAGATTTTACCACAAGCAAATTAGAACCCTATCTTAAAGGAGGTATAGTCCAATTTAAAATAACAAGATTAAATCCCTTGTGGACGGATACGGTACTAGGCACTCTACTGCGCTGGGCCGGATACGGCACTAGGCATACGAAGGGTTAAACTATGTTCTTTGGACGGATGATGCAACATTCACGAGGTCAGGACTTTCAAATTATGTTAGGTTGGTCTTTTAAAATCTTCCAAAACTCGACTTGTAATATCTATCTAAATAATCGAATTCTGAACAATTTGTTATTATGTCTCTTTATCGTTCCACGAATTAGGTAGAAATGTACATAAACATTCTGCGTAGTTTACTCTTTAGTTTTACTGAAATAGGGTTTGCACATGAATGAAAAAAATAATGGTTTTATTTTTTTTGACGGTAAGTCATACAGTGATACTACGGTTCTCAAAATATTGTAAATGGACTCGTTATAAGGCACCATTTAAACCCCTTTCGGCTTTACGGGTACTTTTGTAACACCCTGTATAAAATAATGTTGCCTTCGATTTCCGCGATTGTTACTCATTAAATAAAACGATTTAAACGGATTTTAATCGCGTATATTATTTTAACTAACATCCCGGACCTTTACAGGTTTCGTTTTCAAGCGGAACTAAATAAATTTACCTTTTTAAACGAAACCTGGAAAGGTCTCTAAACGTCCGGGATGTTAGTTAAAATAATATACGCGATTAAAATCCGTTTAAATCGTTTTATTTACTATATAAAATGTTAATAAACGGGTCACAACTTAGTGTGTTGCGTTTTATATGCTTATTTACATTTTCTCCTAAATCGTATTATAACCCCCATTTATTTTAGAAACTACTAAAACTAATAAATCTCGAAAATACAAATCAAAGAAAAATAAAAAAGGGTGAATTCTGCATTGTAAAAAGTCCATAAATAGAAGTTACGGCTTTGACCGGTAGATATGTCCCATATGGTGTGTAAAGAAAAAGACAGAAGCAGCAGCAGGACTTTAATGGGTTTCTAATATTACATACAAACAAGACGGTAGTTGTAAAACACTCGGTGCTTGAGTCCGACACGCACTTGGCCGGTTTTTTAAAATGAAATACATCAACGTGATCATAACAATAAAACGTAACATCTGTTTTACCTATGTTCAGCAAATAAATTATTTGTATTTTGAATTTGTGATGCATCGGAACTGTGCTAAATATTTATAATATTTTTATTTAATAAATATCTGTCAAAGTTTGGATGCGTTAATTGCATGAAATAAATACTAAAAGCATAGAAGGAGCCTTAAAACAAAAGCGCCAGATCTATACCTACCTGTTTTGAAAATTCCTATATGAATGTTCAATAAGTTAAAAAAAGGAAATATTATAGTGTCCAGTTCTTGCTAAACTAGCCGTACACCCCTAGTCACCTACTGGTCAACCAACTGGCGACCATCATGTCACCATGGTCGTAAATTAGCCTGCCAAATCAAAATTCCCTTAAAAATAGTCTATGGTATTGAGCTAGGCATAAACTAGATGTCAAACGGATGTCATGTTTTATTAGTCGTGTATATTGTTTGTTTAGCAGTCTGCCGTTTTCCACTTCTTAATTGTTTGAATTTATTTTAACAACAATTATAATTGTGGTGTTTTATATAAACGTGAAGAACAACAAACAGCAATATGGCGTGTGTTGTTTTTGAATGCAGATCTCATTCATCCCGCATGAAAAATCAAATCGAAAAAATTAGCTTCATCGGTAAGGCGGCATGTTGAATAAGTATATTTCGGATTATAATCGTCAGATAGCATTATTAAAGCGCAAAAATGCAGAATATCATCATCCGAAGTAAACATGTGATTTCGAAATATCCTTAAAGCAATATTAAAGTAGAATTTTATTGTTTTGTTATATGTTATAATAGTGATGTTACAATTTCGTATCGATAAATCAGTTGCGAAGTTTAATGTTATTATGTATTAAGGTAAAGGTGGTTAATTATAATATTCGAAATATGATAAAAATATGGTTTATTTTAGATTCCCTGACGACGATAATATGAAGCAAAGTTGGATATAAGCTATTTCACAACCAAATTGGTCTTGGTCGAAACGTAGTGGCAATACTTTTACTTTTGGACCAGAACAGGACCTTATCAAACTACCAGTATCTAGTCCCAAAAAATAAATTTCAACATAATTAATCTTTAACTTTCGACGACAAGGTTCTATCCTCCTGGATCCTGACGATCCTTTACAAAGTACCTTTATCTTGAGTCAACCTTCCGCCGCTTGATTTAATAATTGTTAACGCTTTTTGCTAGATAGTTTTTTCCGATAAGTTTGTTTGCTTTGTGTCAGGACTTAGTAGGCGTTCATTTCGTTCTTTATAAAGGATGCGGGGATCGTTGAGGCTATAGTAGCTCAAGTAAGAGGGCGTGTTATCTTACTGGCACTCCGTGATTGCGTACGTGCGTGCGCGCAGCCAAGCTGATGCAACCCCGGACCGGCCGGCATCAGGGGGCTATTTTTACCCAACTATTCGAGAAGGAGGAAAACCTTTGTGACTACAGTCACACAAACTAATAGGGGACAATCTCATACATTTGAATAGGTTTAATTACTACGGGGTTTCATAATGCCTTAAAGTTAAAATTAGTCCGAAAATGAATGAATGAATTGATTAAATAGGTTTACTTAGCACTAGTTGTTTATCACTATTCCCTCAAGAACCGTACAATTTTGGCGATCAGATATCTCGATTAAGATAGTTGAGCGACTACAACGAAGAATATTTACTTGTTGAAATATGACTGTGACTTTCCGGCGGCGTTGCTTGCGGCGCGCTTGAAACTTTCATCAACTAGTAAGTGGGACTACGGAACAGCGTATTATGATCACTAAAAAGTATAAAATAAAATAAATGTTTTAAAAAACAAAAAACCGCCTTTAAAAACGCAAAGAAATAACTTCTTTTAAAATTGTAGGCACGTACCTAATAGGTTAGTTTAACTGAAGTCGGCGACCACAATAGGTATTTTCACCGAAAAAGCCGACTTCAGTTGGACTAACTAACCTATTAGGCCTACAATTTTAAAAGAAGTTATTTATTGCGTTTTTGAAGGGGGTTTTTTGTTTTTTATAATAGTTTCATAATAACTACTTTTTATTTGACACTAGTGCCTGTTTGACGTATTGGACACTAGTACCTGGTATGGCCCCACTGGAAGCCTCCTTAGTCAAGATGTATATCGCCAAGTTAGCGATTTTCGAAAATCGATATAATGTATAGGATTGACGTAAGCTGATGACAGATCGCTCGACAGCTTGTCGACTCCATACATTTCGAGTCGATAGAAAGCAGAATCGTTAGTGTTTACACCTTGGCTAGGCCTACTGTCTTATCAATATCAATGGTTAATAAGGATATAATATACTAAAAACGTACTACAGCGACTTTACTGTTCAGTTTTCTTTCATATGTAGAAGGCGCATTTGGTCCCTAAATTATTAATAAAACTTTGCATTGTAATTGAAACCATATTATATTCATGGACTACCTTTACATCTCTGGATTCATTCTAATTCTAACAAGACCATCGCTCTCTTGTTGTCAGTCTTGCCCGCCGCGCAAAACGCCAAAAACACCGGGCTCTTAACACTTCAAACCTAACACATAGTAAATAACGTGGCGCCCGTTGATGTCTTTTGGTTAAAAAACCTTACGTGTTATATTTTAAAATACAGTAATACACTCGAAATACCTTTTTAATTAATTATATTATCCATAATATGACCATAATCACACTTTACCGTTCGAATTTTCCGTCTTTTTATTTTTTAATATGAATAGCAGTTTCAAAATTGCATACGATCTACGTTCAAGAGTAGTTTCCTCTCTTTTTCTTCCTGGGCCTCTATTCTAGGTTAAAACGATATTGTATTTGACATTTTGACATTGACATCCTATCTAGTATTGTTTTTAATTCGGTCTCCTGTTTCCTTGCTACTAGCAAGGAAACAGGAGTTATCACAGCGTTGACAATACGGAAACACGTCAAAGACAATATCGTTCTTACTCAGGTACTTCTTTATTGACAATGTCAAATTACAAGTCAAAATTAAATTACCGTAATTTACCGTGTAGAATCTCAACCCTAGGGGCTTATTATAATGACACGTTATCGCGTGACTAATCGTGGATTAAACATCCGTCACTTTCTGACAAGTGCCGTGCGAGAGTGACGATGCTTATTCTATAATATTGCGGGCCCTGCCCTTTTGGCGACTAAGGTCTATAAGAAAAAATGACGAGGTATAAAAAATACTAAAAAGAAAATTGGAGAGAAGTATTTATAGGCTAAGCATAAAAAATCCGACATTTAAATACGTAGGTAGATTTAGGTTATGTCAGTTTTGTAGCAGAAATAGGAGTAAACCACCCAGAAACAGCAGCTCCGCGGTAGCGGAGCTTTGTCGACACTACCTAATTTCAAATAATTACGTATTTGAATGTCGGCATTTTTATACTTAGTCATAAATCCTTCTCTCCAATTTTCTTTCTAGTCTTTTTCATACCTATTAATTTTTACTTATAGACCTTAGACGCCAAGAGGGGCCCTGTTCCGCTTGCACATGAGTGCGCGTGACTCATTTCGCCCGCGAGATAGACTACCAGTCATTTTCTGACCGATCTAATTGGACAAAGACGGGTAGTCTGCAGTCTCGCACGCGAGTTATGTCGCCCGCGAGATAGTTTACCTGTGTTTCTCTGACCGTTCTAATTAAACAATGACGGGTAGTCAATCTCGCGCGCGACGTAACTCGCGCGCCACGTGATCGGGTCGCCACTTTCCCGAACACATGGTTGAGAGAGGTGATGGCTGAGATACGCGTCATACTCGTGAACGGGTGCTGTTTGTGGAGTCCGGTCTGTTAACGTTTGCAAGGACTGGTTCTTCAGTTTATTATTCTAGTTATGGCTTTTGACGTAGAGATCTCGTCGTGTTGTTCTCCTGGACTTATTATTTTTAGTTTAATGTTATTAGCCTTACATTTGTATTGATTTTATTTATTCAAGCTTTAATCATTATTATTTATTAAGTACTTGAAATGTAACTTACTTTTAAGTATTTCTGTACTTTATGTTTGAAAAATGACCTTCTGCCGGAGTTTCTTGGCGCTTCTTCTCCGCAATGATGGTCTGATCTGAAGCGCTAGTAAATTCACTTCATATTACCGACGTGTAAAATAGCCCCATGGGCCTATTTACTGAATAAACATTTTGATTTTGATTTGATTTCGTCATGTGGTAGCCGTGCAGGGCTGGGATTCTACACGGTATTAACGATATCGTATTTGACGTGTTTCCGTATTGTCAACATTAATGGCGACTGTGACATAAACGATTCTAAAACACGTCAAACACGATATCGTTATAACGCAGCAGAATAGAGGCCCTGATCTTCCTTGGTAGGGACATAGTGAGGTAATTACAATGGGGCGGCTGACGCAACAACTCGCCGACCGCCGTCAGTTGTTTTGTCGTTAAAATTGAACCATTAGCAGCTCTAATAGCGTAGAGTGGACCCCGCCAAGGGAAGAAGCATATCGCTAACGTAAGGTTTTTTTGGGAATTGAGCCTCTACGAGTATTTCCCGAACACATGGGAGGCGATGGCTGAGATAAGTGTCATACTCGTGAACGGGTGCTGTTTGTGGGGTCTGGTCTGTTCAAGTTTGCAAGGACTGGTTTTTCAGTTAATTATTAGCTATGGCTTTTGACGTAGAGACCTCGTTGTGTTGTTCTCCTATAGACTTTTAGTTTAATATTATTAACCTCACATTTGTAATTTTATTTGTGCTACTTTTAGTAAATATTATTTATTACTTTAATAAAAATATTCAGTACCTTGTCAAAGTTACATTACTTGACTTGTAAGGATTATTTTCCTTATGATTGAAAAATGACCTTCTGCTGGAGTTTGGTGCGGCGCTTCTTCTCCGCAATGATGGTCTTGTCGCTAGTAGATTCACTTCATATTACCTTGTTTGGACAGGAGAATACTTCTATAGTGTGAACTCAGGGACAATCGTCGGGTGGAGTCTCACCACTCTACTAAATTAAAGTTGTCTAAAAGGCTTCTGCGTGTTGGCTTCGGCTCCATGTAAGCCTTTCAAAATTCCAGGACTCCCATAGTCCCGTATTTGGTAGAGCCAAATTTTTGGGCAGTTTTTTTAGTTTTCTTTTACTACGAACACTTTAATTGCGTCAGCTGTAAAATTATTTTAGTGTATTTTGATCATGTGGATGATTTTAAACACCTTTTGAGGGTACAGAGAACAGACAGCTAGACCTGAAAGAGTTCTGACCCTTTCGAAGAAAAAGTACTTATAATGGTTCAATTAATAAATTCATTTTGGATTTTGACTTACCAAATTATAAATGCCTTTTTATTATTCTTCATTTTGATACCTATTATAATCATAATGAAAAAATGATTATTTTCACTTCTCACCTAAATCCGCCATTTTGATTTCTTTTTGACTTGCCCTATGGGCTACGCTTGGGTTGCTGAGACGAACCCAATGGTAAAGAATATTACATACAAAAATACATATGTAGATACGAGCAAAAACATAACCTTCTTGGCATTCGGGTAAAATTAGATATGCAACTTATTTTTTTGGATAGAGCACTACATAACCATTTTTGCAGCAAATGTGCTCCGCTATGCGGGGTAAAAGAAATATATCAAATACCTACCTAACTCATTTGTTCATCACTCTGTCTTGACGCATGTTAGCCACAACACAAACTCCCATTGCATTCTCCAGTACAAAGGTTGTAATAATATTGCTTCGTGAACTTAACTCGGTGTAAAATAATACATAGTTGAAACAGATCGAATAAACATTATCCAAATAATGCGTAACTGTTATTGTGAGTGACCTGTACTACGCCGTTTGAGAGTTAACGCGTAGAATCATGCATGATGTACCGCTTACTAGGTAAATTAGTTTGTGGGGCAATTTATATATGTTTTTAGGGTTCAGTAGCAACAGTGTTCGCATTGTTGTGTTCCGATTTGGGGATAAGACAACCGGTGAAATTACTAGCATACAGGCATTTCATCTTAGTCCTCAGGGTTGGCAACGCATTTGAGGTCTTAGGATTGTAGTCTGGAGAATTCTGTCTATGGGTCTCAGATTCCACTTACCATCATGTGGCCTGAGTGCTCGAGTGCCTTCTCCTTATCATAAAAAAAAAACTGAAAACAGACCTTAGGTACAAGATGACTTTGTTGCCCGTCCTTCGGTCTGTCCGTCTCAAAGCTTAAACTATCTGGCTGAACTTTTAATATCTGTAGTATTCAGTGGTCCAAACAAAGTCTCGTCTAGATTTTTAATTGTGTCAGCAAAAATATCAGAGTCAGCGAATTCAGTTTCTGGATTAAAAACGTGATATTATTTGAAAGCTCTGCAGTTAAATATGATTATCATTGTAATTTTAATGTGTGTGGAGCCAATCTACTCGAAAAAGGTTCATGCAGAAAATGCCGGTTGTAATTAAAGCCAAGGGCCCGTAAAGTAGTCGCCTTTATCGATGTGGATAACACATTTGTCACTTTCTGACCAGTATGTCAGTGCGAGAGTGACAGATGTGTTATCCACGTTTATCCACATCGATAAAGGCGACCATGCTACGGGCCCTATTGCTGCACCAATAGTCAAATGCTAAATATACTCCAGAATTATAAATACACGGTAGGAACGAGTAACCCGCCACATTTTAACCATCGATTCTAGAGCCTATTTGGAGTATATAATGTAGTGTAACATGAAGTCCAATAAAGCATAATTTAAGAGATTTTCATGTTATTAACAACAATTCAATAGTTAATTTAATTTGAACTTTGTCACATATATTATAAAAATCTCGGAAATTATGCTTTATTGGACTTCATGGTATACCACATTATATACTTCAAATAGGCTCTAGAATCGATGGTTAAAATTTGGTGGGTTACTCGTTCCCACCGTGTATAATGTGTTACGATTATTATCTTAACCTTAAAAAGATCATACATATTAAAATAAACATATTTTCAAATGACTTCATCATTTTGTCGTTGTAAGTAGATGAATACTTTTTTTAAATAATTACAACACTTAATCACGAAATGCTTTAAATCAGTTTCTTAATACAGGCTATTTTTTTGCATTTATGAGAAAAACGAGCAGGTTTATTTTAGGTGTTTGCATCTTGTCTAGGCCGCCTATAGGCCTACATGTATTTATTTTTCCCAAAAAAAATATATAAATGTGGTAAAAAGTAATTCATACATTGTTGGGGCGACTTTTACAGCAATTAATTGTAATTTTTTCATACGTTTTAGACGTCGAAACGATTCGTGATTATGCGATATTCTAAACCTCTTCCAACAAAATACACGAAACAGTCGCCGGTTTCAGGTCGATTAATTAAAATAAAATAATGATAACAAAAAAGTAGCTCATACATTCGTTGAAAATATCAATTATCTTTCGTGTTGCGCATTATAGTTTGTAGAAGTAAAGTATTTCAACTGTAAAATCACATAAATCAGCAAAATCGGCAAAATTTCGTATACGGCCTCTTAAAACCGCCAAAATTAAAGAAACTATTAAACACTTGTACATTGGAGTTTTCGGCGATAGGGCTGGATAACGAAATCGCGCCATGCTTTATCAGACGTAACATGAGTCAGAGATATGGCTTGTTTACATTTCAGTATGTATTAGGCATGTAATGTAAGTAAATATAGGTTCTCTGCCTTTTTGCCGAGAAATCTTTGACAAATGCATCGTTTCGCAACCTATTCGCTTTTTTTTTCTGTAACTAGGATCGCACCAGTGTTGGACACTTTAAGCTGACAGGCACCAATAATGGATACTTTACTCTTAATTCAAAGATCATAGGGTTATAAATTGATTGTTGCAAAACAAATGAATAACCTTTACTGTCTGTAAAATAAAAGTTAAGTGTCCATCATTGGACCTTGTCCATTGCTGGTTCGATCACCAAATATTTCAGGATTTTGTTTAAAACTAACCTAACCTAACCTATAGGGTTCTACACGATGGTCCTGAAATAAATCTAGAATTATTTAGTTTTGGAAAAAAACGCGGGTTATCAAATGATATGTTTGTGAAATGAATCATTTGTGAAATGTTGATTATGAAATGATAGGATCCCGTAAATATAATCTAGTGGGCTGATGGGATCAGCGTCATCAATCATATAATCATATACATGTAAGAGTGAGAGGGTTAGACGAAAGAAGAACGAAGATTGAGATGTTTGAATGAAGTGCTTGAAAAGGCTGAGAACGTTAGTGGGTGAGCGAGACGAGTGAGTGAGCGAGAGAGAGGACAACTACAAGCAAGAAGCTTAAATATGACACGAGATAGCACGGCGAACAACGCCTTGAAGCCAATAAAGGTGACCTTGAATGACGTCACTTGTGTTTTTTGTCCCTTTCTTTTTATCCTAAAGAAAGGGACCCGTGCAGGGTCCGTCCGGATCGCGACCACCGTCTTATCCATTAACCACCTGCCAAGCAACAGTGTTCGCATTGTTGTGTTCCGGTGTGGGGATAAGACAACCGGGGAAATTACTAACATAGAGGCATTCCATCTTAGTCCTCAGGGTTGGCAACGCATTGGAGGTCTTAGGATTATAGTCTTGAGAATTCAAATGTCTATGGGTCTCAGATTCCACTTACCATCAGGTGGCCTCAGTGCTCGTGTGCCTTCTCCTTAACATAAAAAAAGCTTTATTAGCAAACCTCTTTAAATATTATGTACATCCATATGCTACTACGAAAGTTGATCAAATGATATGATACAATATCAAACCTGATATTAAACCAAAAAAGAAATGCGTTGATGAGAAGTTAGAATAAATAAAAAACCTTAATACCTACTCGTTTTTGTTCATTTTTTATTTGTCATGGGGGATACAATAAAAGCAATATTTTTTCACTAATAATATGTATATGTATGTATATATCCATGCAAAAACTACAGCTTTCTACTACTCAGACGAGAAAAAGAAATTACATCCCCACGTTACGTGTAGGGGCGGTACTTTTTTTATTTATTTAAGATTTTACTTTACTACTTTGTCGGCGTGACTTATATGTATATTCATGCCAAATTACAGCTTTCCAGTACAAAGAGTCTCTGACGGATGGACGGACGGACGGACGGACATGGCGAAACTATAAGGGTTCCTACTTTGACTACGGAACCCTAAAACTGGCTAACCCACTTTGCTTAAAAGGCCCACCTGTACAATGAACAAAAAAGTAAACGTTCAATATCAGTTAAGATCATTTCTCTTCTCGGTTTAGGCGATTGCTGACGACTTCTTGAATTGACGACCTCTTAGAACGACGACTTCTTAAAACGACGACTTCTCGAATTGACGACTTATTAGAACGACGACTTCTCGAATTGACGACCTCTTAGAACGATGACTTCTTACAACGACGACTTCTCTAATTGACGACTTATTAGAACGACGACTTCTCGAATTGACGACCTCTTAGAACGACGACTTCTCGAATTGACGACTTATTAGAACGACGACTTCTCGAATTGACGACCTCTTAGAACGACGACTTCTTAAAACGACAACTTCATACAACAACGACTTCTAAAAAAAATGTTTGCTTATACCGTTGACTTTCTTAAACTTATGGCTTCTTAAAATAATATTCTGACTGCATTACTCAAAAAGCATTACACTGATATATACATTAAATCATAAAAATGTTTAAATTTTGTGCTCGTTTTTTAAAACCCTTCATTTTGATACTACTTCATTAGGATAACTTGCAGACGTCAATACTTACTTCGCACAAAACCTACAACGCAAAACATCTATAAGGAGAAAACCAGTGTAGTTAAAAGTATGTATTGTTTCTTGCTTGTATCCTTGCTTTAGCAAGGCCTGGCAAAGGGTTAATTCAAGAGGTTGTCAATTCAAAAGGTCGTCGTTCTAAGAAGTCGTAAATTCAAGAGGGCGTCAATTCGAGAAGTCGTCAGTTCGAGAGGTCGTCAGTTCGAGAGGTCGTCATTTTGAGAGGTCGTCGATTCGAGAGGTCGTCAATTCGAGAGGTCGTCAATTCGAGAGGTCGTCAATTCGAGAAGTCGTCAATTCGAGAAGTCGTCAATTCAAGAAGTCGTCAATTCGAGTAGTCGTCAATGACAGCTGAAAGGCTCTCTCCTGCTGCCTCTCTCTCTTTTCATTCTTGTCTAATGCACACTTCATCCAGAAAGGAGTGGTTTATTTATTGCATGTATTTCATTAAGAACTGCCAAATTTTCCGGGATAAAAAGTAACCTTTGGCAATCTAGGAAAAGGTTTGTATGGTAATTTACTAATCTAATTTCGTTTAGCCGTTAATGCGACTTTCATAATTGATTACACTAGCAACTTAACTTTCACATTAACATTAATAATAATGGTAAGATAGGATAGAACACGATTAAACATTTCAGAGAAAGAGGAATCTTTCTTTTGTTTTAGAAAACGTTCTTTCCTAGGGTAATAACTTTTGTTACACAGTGAAAATGTTATCTTTTTACACGACTACGGCAGAACCCATAAGGAGGGTTATGTCACGTTTTTTACGCGTTTTTACGTCAACCGGTGTGACTGTGGTCACGTCCATAAGAACGCCTTGTGAGTAACTCCTTTTCGAGGTTTTGACGCGGTTCAATTTAGCGTATTTTAAGCTTCAAGTGTGGTCAATATTTCAGTCCTTATACGAAGTACAATATATTTAAAATACACCCTTATATTATTAAACTAGCTTTCGTATTAAAAAAGCATGTCCAAATCGGACATAACTTTTTTACCTCTATTGTCTTATCCGTTACGGTACGATCAACTTTGAAATAAAATTATAATAAAACTGAGCCTGCTTTTAAAAGTACTATTACGTTTTAAACCAGTTAAGATAAAAAACAAAAAAACCGCCTTAAAAAACGCAAGAATAACTTCTTTTAAAATTGTAGGCCTGTTACCCTATGGCTAGTACCTAATAGGTTAGTCCAACTAAAGTCGGCGACCACAATATTTTTACCAAAAAAGCAGACTTTAGTGGGACTTTAACCTATTATTTCAAAATCGGTCCAGAATTGACGGAGTAATCGGTGAACATACATAAAAAAAAAAAAAACACATTGGAACGTACATCCTCCTCCTTTTTTCGAAGTCGGTTAAAAAGTAAACCTAAGGTATAATAAAAGTTTTATAGGAAATCGCATTCTTACAAAACAGTGTTGAAAGGTTGGTTTACCCGACTATCTTATACAAAAACAAATTCACCTAGTCCCAAACAAAGCTCTATGGGTACTAGACAACGATAAACCTACTTATATACAGAAAGACACATTTAAATACATATAACACATCCAAGGCCCAGGAACAAATACTCGCGCTCATCACACAAATCTCCGCCATTACTGGGATTTCAACCCAGGACCACAAGCTTCGTAGGCAGGGTCACTACCAACTAGTTTGCAACTTACAACTTTACACACATAACTTCACGCATTCATTCCCAGACTGGGGTAGACAGAGCTACAAAAATACCAACAACTCTAAAAATACTTGTTTATGATTAGGTATATGTAACCACATTTTGCACGATCAGGCCAAGAAGTTTACTGTATTAGTGACAGGTTGCAAGCCCATCGCCTAACTGTACTACAAGCCCTTAATCCCTCGCGTCTTACAATATCCACGGGAAGACTGGAGTGACACTATTCTAACCCGGCAACTAGGTACATGGGGCCCCTCTTTTAAGTAGGTGGTTAACAAGCTAGTAGCTATAACAAATCCAAATCCAAATAGTATTATACTTGTTTATTATGGAACTGCGCCATACTACCTACTTACATATTCATGTCACCTCCAACAAATAGTAAACAGATTATATTCACGGGTCTGGAGTTTCCGTGCTCAAAATTCATAGACAGCTGTTACGCTTTCTTGAATAACTAACTATTCAACAGATAAAAACCTCTTTGGAATCGTGACCTCTCTATGACAGCTGATATCGTTAAGACGCGATATTAAAATGCTGCCACGCCCACACAAGAATGAAGAGGGATGTCTTTATGCTTCCGCGCGAAAAACGTGAGTTAGAGATACTGATGGTTTACTGGGTTAAGAAGTTATAAATACTCAACTATTAAATCATAAATCTTCGTTAAAGATCATAGGATTTCGAAGATTCAACCAAAAACATGAGAAAAAGGCGAAACGACGAAACGAAGGAAACCCGGGATAAGGTTGGTTGTTCCGCTATCTCGATCTAAATAACCATAACGCCTGTTCTTTGGATATATTAAACTTATTCGTATTTATTTTGGACTGTATATGTGAAAACACTATTTAAAAATACCATCCACGATAGTTTCATTTTTCAAACATGTTGCCTTTTTCGCATGTTTTGGTTAAATCTTCGGGTTACCTTCGTTTCATCCAAAAGTTTTTGCCAAACTGATTTATTTCCCGAACATATCATTCGACCAAACTGTTAATTTCCGAAACGAAATGAAATATTAACAATTTCGGAAATTAACAGTTTGGTCGAATGATATGTTCGGGAAATAAATCAGTTTGGCAAAAACTTTTCAACTTGGTATTTTTTTACCACTGACAGACGAGTAGCTGTCAAAATAATCCATACAAAAGCTCCAGGCGATAATGTTTCTCGCCCTCAATTAAGGCCAATTTTTACAATTTTAGAAAAATAAGTTGTAGTTATTATGAAAAACTCGGTTTGTACGTTTCCGGTTTTTTTTTGCAATGAATATTTTCTTGGAAAGGAAAACGTACAGACCTAGTTTTTCATAATATCTACAATATAATAATATTCAAAAATCAATTTTTATTTGGAGAAAAATGTTACCTGATTTTGTTTGGTTTTTTTTTTGCTTTACAGTCTTCTTAACTATTAACTAAGCAAGTTTTTAAAACCCAACAGCATGTTTTGATAATGTCGTCTATATAATTATGTTAGTTACCATGGCAATTATGGGTAAGGACCAAAAAGTTGGCCACGCTAACTCACTCAATTAAATTTTCTATGAAACTTTTCCGTTGTGACACTAAAATTAGCCATACTTTTGTAACGGAACTTTTTTCACTTTTGGGGCATTTCATATGAAGCGGACAGGAAAAAAAAAGTGAGGTTCCCAAATTTGTTTATATTTGGTTTAATTCTTCCTCTAGTAGATGTAAAACCGGAAGCTTAATATTTTTTATATATAATGGTTATTTTAGAAATTATAAGCTTTTAAAAAATTGCCCTAATTGAAATCCCGACTTTTTAATAGTCGAATATCGAGTAAGTTAAATATAAAACTTAATATTAAACCAAGCGTTTTGTTTAGAGTTTATAATGGTCTTTACAATAAAGAAACCAATTTTGAAAAATAAAAAAAATAAAATGGTCAAAACCGGAAGTAAACATTTCAAAACGATTTTTGAATAACTTTGACCACTTTTTTTTTACTTTTTTTTATCTTAAAATATAGCCTTTAATATGTTTAAAATACACAAGAAGTTGTAGGATGGGATCTCCATTGGTTAAGGAAATAATTAAATTAATGTACATACATATCGCACTGAGTGCGACGTTACGTATGGTGTATATCAGGTGTTGGGCGATATATGAGCTAAGACGTTACCGTATTTACATATTATTATCTTATAGGTCGTATTTAAAACTTTTAGATATTTTTTAATAATACAAGTATTGGAATAACTATAATAACTAAACGCGAATACCGCCATCTATTAGCAGTAAGAAGAACTAGTTACTTATGCAAGAAAGAGATGGCAGTATGACGCCACGCCATTTTGATTTTCCGCTATTGTTTTAGTTGTTGCTGTGACCTTGCCACAGCAAGGTCACAGCACGTAGACACTTTTCTTAAATTTTTAGTTTTTCGATGATTTACTAAATGAAACGGATTGTTACATCGGTAACCGTACGGAGCCATAATGAAAATGTTAACTGTCTAAAATGTGCACACGTCACAGTGTGCACATTTTAGACAGTTAACATTTTCATTATGGCTCCGTACGGTTACCGATGTAACAATCCGTTTCATTTAGTAAATCATCGAAAAACTAAAAATTTAAGAAAAGTGTCTACGTGCTTAGTGCAAAAGTGGGGTGGTCCACCAAATGTGTATGTGTGTGCATCTTGTAGGAAACGACTTTTAAATGAATCGCCTCCAGTGCCTCCAATAGCTAATGTAGACCTTGTACAATGTAGTCAAACATCGAGTGAACTTTCGCAGAACACCCAAGATGAACCATTTATTCCTGAAGATAAATTCAAACATAATTCCACTCAAACTGATACAGATATAGAAAGTGTAGAAATTTTAAAGCAGTTAAAGGAGAAATTTAATGATCCTTCGACGTCTGTTTCCATAAAAACTATGATATTGACAATAGCACCAAAATCATGGACAGAGAATAAATTAGCGGAAGAGTTTGGAACATCTAGGCGACAGGCAAAAAAAGCAAAACTACTTGTTGACCAGTTCGGTATATTGTCTTCTCCGAACCCACGTGGTAGCGGCCGTAAATTGTCAGCTGAGATCGAAAATATGGTTAAATGTTTTTATCTCCGAGAAGACATAAGTCGTATCATGCCAGGGAAAAAAGATTTTATATCTATTAAATTAGATGACAACAAAAGAACCCACGTGCAGAAACAACTTCTGATGTGTAATATTAACGAACTATATCAGAAGTTCAAAGAAGAGTATCCGAACATTCGAGTAGGTTTAACAAAGTTTTTTACCCTAAGACCGAAACAATGCATCCTCGCTGGCAACCCTGGTACACATATAGTATGTGTTTGTACTTACCATCAAAATGTGAAGCTAATGTTGGAAGGTGGAGCTATTGCCAATCTCACAGCGGGAACTGCCATGGAACTATCAACATATAAGGATTGCCTTCGCCAGATGATGTGTCCTAATCCAACACAAAAGTGTCATTTAATGACTACAAAATCCCCACGTAATGAATTTTGTCAATCTTGTCCCGGTTTAAATGCACTTCGTGAACATCTGAAAGTCGTTTTCGACAACAATCAAGTGACAGAAGTACGGTTTGAAAAATGGCTTGGTACTGATCGTTTCACAATATCAACTCAAATATTGTCTTCTGATGATTTCGTAGATAGTTTGTGTGATGCCCTGGAGACTTTGAAACCACATGCTTACATTGCAGAGGAACAGGCATTTTATTTTAAGCATCTTAAAGAGACTATTGATAAAGGGGAAATCATCGTACAGTGTGATTTTGCAGAAAATTACAGTTTTGTAGTCCAAGATTCTGCCCAATCGTTCCATTGGAATAACGATCAAGCTACACTCTTAACTTCGGTTTTTTACTATAGGGATGGCACTGAAATAAAACACGGGAGTATTGTCATGATTTCCGACGACTTGAAACATGATACAGCTACCTATTATACTTACCAAAAAATACTACTCAAGCACCTTTCAGAAAAAGGAATAAATGCAACTAAAGTTATATATATAACCGATGGTGCCTCACAACACTTCAAGAATAGATTTAACTTTGTTAATCTTATTTATTACAAGGATGATTTTAATATAAATGCAGAGGCACATTTTCACGCAACATCTCACGGTAAAGGGCCCTGCGATGGTCTCGGAGGGAACCTGAAACGTTTGGCGACGCGTGCAAGTTTACAGTTACCTCCAAGTAGATCAATCATTTCACCAATGCGATTGTATGACTGGGCAAAATCATCTCTTAAGCAAACAGCGATCTACTACAGCTCTAAAGACGATATCGAACGTCAAAGGATATTTTTGCAAGCCAGGTTTGATTCCGCAGCCACAATTACAGGAACAAAAAAGTTTCATGCCTTTATTCCAAAAACCGACGGTCTTCTGGTGAAAAGAACGAGTTCTACAGTAGATTCTCACTGTAAAATAGTAAAAATTATAAAATAAAATGTATTAAAATTGTTGATTTTCTTATTTCATTATGTTACCATTTTAATGTACCTGCAATCTTAGAATACATGTTTTTTTACGCCCAACACCTAACATATACCATACGTAACGTCGCACTCAGTGCGATATGTATGTACATTTATTGACCAATTTCCTTAACCAATGGAGATCCCATCCTACAACTTCTTGTGTATTTTAAACATATTAAAGGCTATATTTTAAGATAAAAAAAAGTAAAAAAAAAGTTTTCAAAGTTATTCAAAAATCGTTTTGAAATGTTTACTTCCGGTTTTGACCATTTTATTTTTTTTATTTTTCAAAATTGGTTTCTTTATTGTAAAGACCATTATAAACTCTAAACAAAACGCTTGGTTTAATATTAAGTTTTATATTTAACTTACTCGATATTCGACTTTTAAAAAGTCGGGATTTCAATTAGGGCAATTTTTTAAAAGCTTATAATTTCTAAAATAACCATTATATATAAAAAATATTAAGCTTCCGGTTTTACATCTACTAGAGGAAGAATTAAACCAAATATAAACAAATTTGGGAACCTCACTTTTTTTTCCTGTCCGCTTCATATGAAATGCCCCTTTTGTTGTTTGTATGGTTAACTACGCTTAACTATGGTGCAACTATCCTTACCCATATATATTTTTTGTGCCGCTATTATTTTTGTTTTAATGTAAGTACCCAGTGACACTTGCGACGTTAAGACGAATCTAACGACACCTTGCTTGTTGAAATAGGCCCATTCATCTCTCTCCGTCCGTCCGTCTCTATGTTCTCTCTGCGAGGGAACATAGAGACGGACAATCATACAGGTCGAACACATAACCTAACCATAACATGCACACACTTTCACACACACACTCACACGCACGCATGCACACACACACACACGCACGCACACACACACACACACACACACACACACCCACACACACACACACGCGCGCGCGCGCGCACACACACACACACACACACACACACACACACACACACACACACACACAGACACACACACATACACCCAAGTTAATAACATGGTAAATTTAAATTTATTAAGCTAAGTATAGTTTATGTCGATTGTAGGAAGAGCGAGGTGTCCCAACACAGGCTTTGTAAGCCTAAAGGGAGGCCTCATCAACTGTAAATCTACGAACTTGCTAAATAGTAATAAATACATTTTGATTTTTTTTTTTGATTTTGATAACCGTCCTTTTGGGCTTTGCTGCAGTCGGGTAAAAAGAGTATTCACTGAAAATAATAAACGTTGAAACAAGTATTTAAACGTGCCTTGAATTTAAACAGCTATGAATCATTTATATTTCCGTCCAAACCAACTCCATATTTAACAGGTTTCTGAAAACATCTGGGTTTTTTACATGATGTAATCGTGGGTTTTCCTTACGTCGTAGTTTGTGCGGAATTTTATTTTTCTCTCTCGCTTGGGAATATATTTAGAAAAACGATATAAAGCCGGTCCGTTCTTTGAGAGTATATTTTAAACGGCTCAACGGATTTTCACAAACCATCCCAATTGAATCAGATTTCTTAAAAAAAAAACCATCCAAATTTGTTCATCCGTTTAGGGGCTACGATGCCATGGACAGACATACAGATACACACATTAAACTCACACAAACACATACATACACATCTCGTCTGTCTCTATGGGGTAGGCCGCACTATGGAACGCCAGGGGTACCTGATCATTTAATCGACGTTCACTTCATCAAATATATCATTTCATCAAACGCAATTTTTACTGAAACCATAATGTTTTCAGCGTATCTTAAACATTAATTACGTAGCTCAGGTTAGATGTTTAAGACACCCTGAAAACATTATGGTTTCAGCAGAAAATAGCGTTCGATGAAATAAAATTCGATGAAATGATACATTCAATGAAAGGTGTTTCTATAAAATGATAGACACCTCTAGAGGTGCACTAAGGTGGGCATTACATTATACAGGTAGTGCAGATGTAGTGCTAGTGCGACATACGATCACACTAGATTGGATCACTAACCGGCTAGTGTCTTTACATTACCTATACAAAATTAATGCGCCGTCACCTAGAGCTCTGCAATTTTTATAATTTAATGCCTGCTAAGAAAGGATTTTTCGAAAATCGATCAACGCGGAGGAATAGGGAGAGAAGCTGGCGTCTTCTAGTTTACGTATATATTTTCTTTAATAGAACTTTTCGCTCCAAAACAAATTCATTAATCGATTCTTAAGCTCAATCGCATACCTAAATGTCACGCCTGGAAAAAGAACGGCGTCTTTAGCTAGTGACGCGGGCTAAAAATAACACATCCTCGGAGAGAGGCCTTGACACGAGCTGTTACAGCCGGTGGCTCCGGGAATAACCCCGTGCAGAGCAAGTGCAACGTAGTGCAACACAAGTAAAGTCTGTGTCAATTGAACTTACAAAAGATGTAAACAAAACATTACATGTTTAAAAACATATTTCCCTTTTTAACCGACTTCAAAAAATGGAGGAGGTTATACGTTCCATTGTATCTATTTTTTTTTATGTATGTTCTCCGATTACTCCGTCAATTGTAGACTGATTTTGAAAATTTCGTTTTAGTTTGATAGAGTACACTTTCGAAGTAGTTTAATTGTTACCAAATCCAAATCTGATTAGGGGATCAGTGAGGAATTGAGTTAACTCCTCAAATATTGTAGGCAAACATATAGCGATTTTAGTATTTTTAGTAAGAAATCTAGCATTTGCATTCAGAAAGTATCATTTGGAGAAGTGGAACCGATGATGAAGACCTCAGATGGCCATCGGAACTCCTCAATGGTACCTATTTCAAGGGTGGCGTTAACATATCTCGATTAAGATGGTTGAGCGACTACAACGAAGAATATTTACTTGTTGAAATATGCCTCGCGCTTAAAACTTAAAGTTTCATATCAACTAATAAGTGAATAATAAATAATAAATAAATAAATCACAGGATAATGTCATACAAATTGAACTATTTAGTCCCAAACTAAGCTCTAGGCTTGTGCTATGGGTACTAGACAACGATAAACTTACTTACATAGAGAAATATATACTTAAATACATAGAAAACATCCAAGACTCAGGAACAAATACTCGTGCTCATCACACAAATATTTGCCCTTACCAGGATTTGAACCCAGGACCCCTAGCTTCGAAGACAGAGTCACTAACAATTAGGCTTGCGTGTCGTCAAGTGGGAGTACGGAACAGCGCATTTGTGATCACTAAAAAGTTTAAAATAAAATAAATGTTTAAAAAACAAAAAACCGCCTTCAAAAACGCAAGAAATAACTTCTTTCAAGATTGTAGGCACCTACCTAATAGGTTAGTCGAACTGAAGTCGGCGGCCACAATTTTTTCACCATAAAAGCCGACTTACGGCGGTTTTTGTTTTTTTATACATTATTTTTTTCAAATAGTCACGTCACAGGTCAGTTAGTGAACTCGGCTTTTGGTTTAAAATATTGTAGGACGCCGACTTCAGTTAGACTGAGCTATTAGTACTATTTGAATAAGGAAATTACTTTTTGCTTTTGAAGGCGGATTTTTGTTTTTTAAACATTTAATTTTTATTTTACCATTTTTAGTTATAATATTTCACTGTTAAGTAGTTCCACTTCTTAATTAATAAGAAAGTAAGTATACGATATTTCATGCTCGCTGCAAGCAATGCCGCGGGGAAATCATAGCGTATATTGTATTTACCTCATTTAAATGTGCTTCGTCATAGTCGCTCAAGCATCTTAATCGAGATATCTGATCGCCACTCTTGAAATAGGTACCGTTGAGGAGTTCCGGTGGCCATCAGTAGTCTTGATCATCAGTTCCACTTCACCAAATGATACTTTTTGAATGCAAATGCTAGACTTGACACTGAAAATACTAAAATCCTTATATGTAGTCCTATTATACTTGAGAAGTTCCCTCGAATTCTCCAATATTCCATCATCAGATCTTCATTTTGACCAAAATGGGACCAATGTGAAATGACTCTGTTCATAAACGTCGGAGTTCTGAGGTAACAAACATAAAAAAGTTTTAAAATTGAGAACTGCATTTGGGTAAGGACCAAATAGTTGGGCCATAGTTAAACGTAGTTAACCATACAAACAACAAAAGTGAAAAAAGTTCCGCTGTGTCACGAAAATTAACCCTACAAATGTATGGCTAATTTTCGTGAAAATTTAATTGAATGAGTTAGCTTGGACAACTTTTTGGTCCTTACACATTTAAGAGCACGATTAAAATTCCCGCTCACAATAATTTCCTGTTGGTGGTCCATGGTAGGCCTCACGAGGTTAACTTGTCATAAATGTGTCCAAATGTTTGTTAAATAAGCTAAGTATCTTTCTTTCTTTCTGTGGAACTAGTGTTAGGTCTGTGCCAAAGACATTGAGTATACTTAAAGTAGTATTTAATCCCTTTGTCCTCTCAACAGGAATAATAATAGCACATTGTGCATCAAGGGAAGTAAGAAGGGGATAGCTAACTAGAGTATTAGAAGCCCGACGCCTAAGGCGGGGGCTTTTAATGACTCGAGTTTTTTATCCCCTTACTGCCCGTGATACACACATTTTTCATCACATTTGCAAGGAAACAAAAAAATAGACTATTAAAGAAAACAACAATCAAAAATGAATTGCACTCGACTCGCTAAAAGAGATTGTCAACATGTCAACTCAACTTTTTGAATATAATCTTCCACAGATAAAGCCATTAGTTTTCAAACTTGACAAACCATACTGCCAGATTGTACCGGTTTTTAATATACAATTTAATAAAAATAATTGCAAATGTCTCTGAAATAATAAATAGTAAATAAGTATAATGCAGTTAAATGTACCGTATAACTTGTATATAATAGCAAAATTTGTTTGTAGTCAAGTTATGAAATTGCGAAATAATCCTTGGCTCCATAGTCTAAAATGACGTACGATAGTGAGTTCTACGTATATTTTTATAACTAAACCCATAACTTCTTTGGGAGGTAAATAAGCTATAACTGCCCTATACGCCTGCGTGTTTAACACCCTTTCCGAGCATGTGTGATGAAAAAAAAATAAACAACTTTCTGTTAATTGCTAAAGAGCTTAAACGCCACATGTTCTACGTCACTTCTAGTGTTAGACTTGAGAAAAACAAGACGCGGTTACAAACAAGATAACGTCATTCCGACCACAAGTCCAACCAAAGCGGGCGCAGAAGACACTGATAATATTCAATTTTCTTTTCTCAGTAAATTATATTTATTAAAACCGGCCAAGTGCGATTCGTACTCGCGCACGAGGGGTTCCGCACGATTATCTACACAACATTATTCCAATTTAACTATTTTTTTGAAGTGAATACAACGTGTTACAAAATAATCCGTAAAAAAGAAATTACAAAAGTAGTGTCAACTCTTATTAAATAACGTCAGTTCAGTATCTTAGGTATACAGTATACTAGGGTTAACACTAATTTCGAATTTCTTTTTTACGGATTATTTTGTAACACGTTGTATACAACAAGTGAATATATAAATAAAATTGAAAATGCAACATGTAAACAGGTAACGAAACGATATTTACTTAGTAAAAACATAAATATTAGAATTTAATAGTGTTAATGAATAAAAGGTATTAATAAAATAAAACGTAGAACTCATGTATACTCTTAACTGATAAAATCTTTGATTAATTTAAGATTATAAGTTAAGATAAAGTAATAATGTATTTGTTTTTTGTGTAAGAAATAAACAGATATTTTTTTCTTTTTTTTTTTTAACCAAATATTCTGTGAATATTTCAAGCGACCTGTTTCCGTTATTAATATCGAGCAAAAAAACGGCAAAATAATCACGATAGCTGTTTTTACTATTTGTTGTTATAGCGGCAACAGAAATACGTCATCTGTGAAAATTTCAACTGTCTAGCTATCACGGTTCATGAAAGCCTGGTGGCAGACGGACAGCGGAGTCTTAGTAATAGGGTTCACGGGTTCCCTTTGAGTACGGAACCCTAAAAATAGGTATGCTTTTGAGATAAACCTTTAGAACACCTTTTCAAAAAACCGCGTTGTCAATGTAACGCGTTGTTGTTGTTGTTGTTGTTATGTATGTTGTTGTTTGATGTAATGTATGTATTTTATATAGTATTAAAGATACTGTATTAAGTATTATCATGGTCACAATATTCAAAAAAATACTGACTATTGAGTTTCATGCGGAGTTTCCTCTCATAGCAGTGGTCTCCTCCTAGAAAGCGCTGGTAGATTTGACGTGTAAAAGTGCCCGTGCAGCCTACGTACTGAATAATAATTTTTGTTGACAACGATAAAAAACGATACAATACATACGAAACATCCAACACTCCGCAACGCTTACGATTATCACACAAATATCAGCCCTTACCGGGATTTGAACCCAGGACCGCTAGCCTAGCTTCGTAGGCAGAGTCACTACCAACTAGGCTAACGTGTCGCTCTATATATGTTTGAGCCAATAGTTCAAAAACATATTACCGCTGCACTACTACCATCTACATCATTTTTACTTGTCTTTGGATTCCATGCAGTGCACTAAGTGGCTATAGAATTTCATTTAGCGGAGGACGGCCTTTCCTTTAATCCAATACGTCTAATAAACTATCACGGGACAGTGTCACACAAATTGACCTAGTCCCAAACTAAGCTCTAGGCTTGTGCAATGTGAACTAGACAACGAAAAGCTTATTTATATAGAGAAACATATACTTAAATACGTAGAAAAAACCCAAGACTCAGGAGAAAATACACACACAAATATCTGATCTTACCGGGATTCGTAGGCAGGGTCACTACCAACTAGGCTAACGCGTCGTCTGCCTTGACTTAGGTCTCCAATCGAACAATTTTTCAGTTTCAGGGAGGACGGCATGAACCCTCTCTTCTAAATCCGCCACTGAATCAGAGCGAATCTTTTACTATGAAAGGGAAATATTTTATTTTTTACCTCTTCATTATCCAAAACACATGTTAACAATACCCAACAGTTTTCCTCGTCAATCCAGTTCTCATGGTCCAAGGAAATATTTAATATCCTTTTATATTTCTGAGAACCCTTATCGCAATTGTCGCGGCAAAACAGAATGTTTTCGTTTACTTTAATCATTTGACAATAGGACTATCTACATGTGTGTTATTAAATAAACTAGCCTTTGCCCGCGACTCTGCGTAGAAGTTTATCGCTGCTCTCGGGAACTGTACAATTTTCCGCGATAAAAACTATGTCCAGGGATTACCGCTAAAAATAATACCTATATTCGAATTAGAGGTATTGTTGTCATTCCACTTTTGTTTTTATCGTTATTATATACACTATTTACATTATTAAATACCTGTATTCAATAGGTACCGCTATTCATTGCACCTGATAAGTGAGATGTCAAATACACTTTAATTAACTGTAATTTCTGACTTGTCTAATGTGAGTCTAAGACTTTTGTAAGAGCACCGAAAACATTTACATATACAAACTAGCGACCCGCCAGCGGCTTCGCCCGCTGCAATTTTTTTAGACGTGCACGCCCCACTCCTGTATTTCAGTGCCCCCTCCACCCCGCCCGCCGCGATGCCCGGCGCGCTTTTCAGACTGCATCGCAAACAACGGCCACGGCGCTATGGCGGTTTTGTTTACTGTTTGAATTTTTTAATTCGTAATATCTTTTGAATGGAAAGTCCAATTTAAATAATTTAAAAATTATTTTATAGGTAGTTAAATGGTCTTGACCATAAAATAATTTATTTGGATAAGGTTTAATATAAACACATAAATAGCATGGTTTGAATTTGGTTAGCATTTTCATTAATGTTTAAAATGAAAAAAGTTGTTGTAGTGACATAACTACAATAGTTGGACATATGCTATCGCTAATAGTTTCGGCAGCGCATTCGACGAAAGACATTTTAAGACTCATTTTTCTACACCTTCGGTTACATTGTTCAAATTTTACCAAGGATCCTTAATTTTTTTCAAAATGAAATGTAGCCTATGTCAAATTGGAAGAATGTAGCATTCTATTGGTGAAAGAATTTTTTAAATCGGCCCAGTACTTTTTGAGCCTATTCATTACAAACATACAAACATACAAACATACAAAAATAGGTACAAATCTTTCCTCTTTATAATATTAGTGTAGATAAATGAGTATATTGACACTGACAGGTATTACTGGTAATAGTTTTTAGGGGTAAAGTATCAAATAGAGGTGTTGTTGTCAATTGGCTAAACCGGTAATATACTTGAATACCGATATTGATTATACCGGTAATCAGAGCTTTAGAGGTATAAATAGTGAAATTCAATTATAACCGGCTATATTATACCTCATTTAATACCGGTAACGATCCCCGACTATATCCTTCCCGGGCCTCGAAATATCTCCATGCCAAATTTAATTTCATCTAAATCGGTTCAGTAGTTTTAGCGTGAAGAGGTAACAGGCAGAGAGGGTAAAGTATTTTGGGGAGAGGAGGGTGGTGAAGTCAATCTGGGTTTTACGCTGCTCGCGAGGTCAAGCCCGGAGAGGGATCCCGTTGGGGGAGGCCCGGCTAGCGACGAGCGTCTTTATGGGCCCGTGAGGACTGTCGACGTTGTCGACGAGTCGAGGTCGCGGAAGTATGCCTTGCCGTCAAGGGGTCGCGTGTACAGTAACTGAGGCGCGATGTCCCTCAGGTAGAGGAAATCGCTTGCGCAATCATATTTTGCTAAGTTAATTTTATTTTACCTGTTTGTCGGGGTAATTTAAATGTATAACTATACCAAATTACAGCTTTGTAGTATCATGAGTCTCGTGAGTTGAACCGTGTACATACGGACAGACGCACGTGGGTCGTTTTAAAAACATTTGTACATAGTGTTAGACGGGAAAAATATGGATTGGGAACATCACTAATTTCATAACGCATCCCTATTGCGTTTGACAGATGAAACACGCTCGGGTTGTCTGTGGAAGTTACTCTTGGCGGCATTGTGCGCTTGGTGGATCGTCTTTTGTTTATTTTAGAATATAATTATAATTTTGTAAACCAATTTGTGTGTATTAATAGTTGCATTATGCTGAGTTGGAACCTTTTTGGCGCCAGAATACGTGCATAGTGTATATTCTTTTCTAAATGTTGTTTATTTTTTGGTGTCAAATAAATTATATTCTATTCTATTCTATTCTATTCTATAATTATAACAAAACTTAATTGATTCCTTCGTGTAACGAAAGTTACTCGTATAGTTTGCATGGCTAACTTTCGTTCCACAAAGGACGCGATCGTGATTTGGTCTTCATTAAGCCTTTAACTGGTTCTCTGCCTTTTTGCCGACAAATCTTTGACAAATGCATCGTTTCGCAACCTATTAATTTGCCAACCCGCTTTGTTTTCTGTAACTACAAATATTTCAGGATTTTTGTAAAACTAACCTAACTTTTTTTTTTTGATGACGAAGTGGAAATGCATTTACGCATCCCCCCTGGCCTAAGGATGACCGTGCAATGGGGGGTATAACGGACTCTCACCTAAGTGAACTACCGTTTAAAACCACTCCGGCGTAACCCTCCTGGCTGGTTAACGGAGACGCCGCGGGACCGCCTGGCCGCTGGGCGCCTACCAAAAAAAAAAAAAAAAAAAAAAAAAATAGATAAAAAAAAAAACTAACCTAACCTAACCTACATGGACCTTTCACAATGGTCCTGAAATAAATGCAGTTGCCTTTTTAACCGATAGGGCCATGAAAATCAGCGTCGTGGCTCGGCTTTGGGCTGAGTGCCACTGTGTTTGTTTTTTTAAATTGTTTGTTACTACTACTTACTAATTACAACTCTTTCTTATTAATTTCACAGTAATGGCCGCCGAGTCGAAAACCATACAAACGCAATACGGGAAAAGTAAACGTAGACTAAAGCCCCTGATAGGTTGAATGACTAAATCCCACGTTTACCACCTTCAATCCCGAGTATTCCCGACAATTCCAAGGTCCCGAATCAAACAAGTCTTTTACGACTCCACAAAAATGCCAACAATGCGAACAAACAACCATACGGCAGTTAAACCGCGCATTCAGACTGCGAGCTTGAGTCGCGAGTCAGTTTTGAATATCTTGTAACAGTCCCACTAGCAACCAGCAAAACTTGGTGTCCAAAATATGCATGTGTTGGTGAGAAAGTTAAAAAATACATACATACATAACATCACGCCTTCATTCCCAAACTGGGGTAGGCAGAGCTACAGAAACACCACAACTGTAATAAAAAAATAAATTTAAAATTTAAAAAACCCCCCACTAAATAAATAGTCTGTAAAAAAACCTCTAAAAAGTAAAAAATAATAAGTAGTGGCCCTAAGGGCTGATTGTTTTATAAGTAGATACTCGTAGTTAACTTAGGCTTAGTTAAGTTAGGTAACTGAACACTGACACTAACTAAACTGACACGTCGGGGACCGCTAAGTAGATGGTATTTTATGTTCTTTCATTTCCTTATGAAATATATATCAGCTCTGAAAGTAGGTGTCGCCGTAATTTCGGGGGCATTTAACCCTCTAAAAGCTCAATATCTCAAAAACGGCTAAACCGAATTTGATAAAACATGTCAAAGAACCACCGCTAGAACACCTGCTTTCACACACACACACACACACATACACACACACACACATACACACACACACACACACACACACACACACACACACACACACACACACACACACAACACACACACACACGCACACACGGAAGCACGCACGCACGCACGCACGCACGCACGCACGCACGCACGCACGCACACACACACGCACGCTTTCTGCGTCAGGGGTTCAAAAAGTGTTGTATCAAAGTAGATAAAAATACACGCAGGGCAAGCTTTCCCAAAAGTCTTTCAGTACTTAAGAGGCCGTACACGAAATTTTGCCGATTTCGCTGATTTTCGTGATTTAACAGACGTGATTTTACTGTTGAAATACTTTACTTCTACAAATTTCAATGCGCAACACGAAAGATAATTTCGATTTTCAACGAATGTATGAAATACTTTTTTGTTTTTATTATTTAATTTTGATTAAGCGACCTGAAACCGGCGACTGTTTCGTGAGTTTGGCTGTAAGAGGTTTAGAATATCGCATATTCACGAATCTTTTTACGTCTTAAAGGTATGAAAAAATAGCAATTAATTGCTGTAAAAGTTGTCTAAAAAATGTATGAATTACTTTTTATCAACTATATATATATATTTTTTTTGTTTAAAAAAATTATGAACTTGGTAAAATTTTATAGAATATGGACAAAAATAGTTTTAAATTTCGGCTTCTTTAAAACACTCGTTCATAAAATTAAAAGAACAGTAATAAACTTCAGTTTAAAATCAATCCATTACCTTAAAAATGCATCCAAAAATTAAAAATTAAATAGCAATATATAATGTTTTAAAATAACCTAAATCCCGAATTTAAATTCTCGACAAAGATAAAAAAAAGTAGCTCATGCATTCGTAACTCATTTATTCGATCATAACTGAAATGATATACATAATGATGTGCATTAAAACTTATAGAAAAGCAGTATTCAAACTGTAAAATCACGAAAATAAGCAAAACAGGCAAAATTTCGAATACGGCCTCTTAATTACATTTTTTCCTTAGTTGCATAGCAAGTTAAGTGAAACATGAGCGCGGTCTCGCGAAAAAACAGCACTGTAATTTTGCCGAGGTAGTAGTCTAATTATAAAAGTTATGTTTGTTATTTGAAAAATAATCTTTAAAAAAACGCCGCAAGTCATTCAGTAGTTAGTATTTTTTTTAATATTGCTTATGACAATGATAGAACTTAACCTAGCTTTAAATAACCGTCATCCTTGTCATGCATATAAAACGTCGACTTTCGATTTTGTCAAGTAGTTTAACCTTTTGAACGCCAACGACGCCTAAAGTGCTCATAAGCAGTCACGCCACCGACACTTACTAGTTGTCACAGGTACAGTTTGAATGAGACGTTATTTCGTATGGATTAAGTTAAATTTTGCATAACTTTTAATACATGTTTCGCGTGTGAGTGACGCAAATGTGTTCGATGAGGGCGTTGTAACGGTTAAACATCATCAATCATCATTCATCATTAATTCAGCTGAAAGACGTCCACTACTGGACATAGGCCTCCCCCAAGGTTTGCCACTAGGCTTCGGTCCTGTGCAGCTGCGCTTGCGTCCATCGGTTTCCCGCAACTTCGTCCACGTCGTCTGTCCACCTTGTTGGAGATCTACCCACGCTGCGAGTTTAAATATATGTGAACCCATTTCCATAGAAAACTAGCACTGGCACATTTATTTTGAGTTGTTTATAAACGGTGTAAGTAAATGAGATTTCATGCTACATAATGAAAGCAGATATTGAATTTTTCGCACCTTTGCGACAAAACTGTGCTAACTCCAAAGTTGCGAAAAAAGTTGTCACAGATTGGTTAAAAAAAAAAATATACATACAAATAAAAATAATTTGTTACATAAAATCTCATTTCATTACACTGTATTTAAACTACTCAAACGAATCGTAAGTGCTATAGCTATACTATCCATTAACCCTTTATTTGGCGATGTATATCACACTATAAGTACATACCATAAAATATTTTTTTTTATATTTTTTTCGTTCTTTATTTTTATTCTGTTTTAAAATCTAAAGAGGCTTGAATTCACGAAATTCATTGAAAGTAACTCTGTCTGTCACTCTGTTAGGCTTTCACGATCAATCTACCAAAAGGATTTGGATTAAATTTGATATTAAGATCCCGGGTTAGGACATTGAGTACATTTAATTCCTTTAGTGATAAACGACATCTACACGGACGTTGTTACGGCCAATAGCTAGTAATACAGGGCGTCCCACGGCTATGCCACATGGAAGGAAAGTACCTTGAATATTGTAGATGGAACATTTTACTGAAACAAGACAGTACTTTAATTTAAAAAAAAACAATTTAAACTGCATTCATACATATTTAAATAATTACATGGTTGAACCGGGAATCGCACCCGTTACACGAGAAAAATAATTACCCTGTAGCTTTATCATACCGATCGAAAGGCTTCATCATATGGATTATTTTTTGCTAAATAACATAGTGTCAGAAATAAAAGGAAGACCATGAATTTTAACATTTTTAATATAAAATTAATCAATTTATCAAATGCTTAAAATGAGTCCCTTCCTGTTGAATACAATGTCGCACTCTTTTGATTATTTCGCTCCCTGTCGATTTTTTGATCGTGTTGTGGTGGATGTGTAGAATAATACGTCTAAGTTCTGTTTGTAGCTCGTGGACACTTTCATACTGGTTCTTGTGAACTAAATTTTTGAAATAACCCCATAAAAAAATCTAAATCTATCTATCTCTCCATCTATCAGCTTTTCATTTTCTGAACAAAATTTCACATCAAATGTTAAAATTCATGGTCTTCCTTTTATTTCTGACACTATGTTATTCAACAAAAAATAATCCTTATGATGAAGCCTTTCGATCGGTATGATAAAGATACAGGGTAATTATTTACCTCGTGTAACGGTTTCGATTCCCGGTTCAACCGTGAAATTATTTAAATATGTATGAATGCAGTTTAAATTGTTTTTTAAATTAAAATAATGTCTTCTTTCAGTAAAATGTTCCATCTACAATATTCAAGGTACTTTCCTTCCATGTGGCATAGCCGTGGGACGCCCTGTATAACTAAATAACCTATTAAAAAAAATACTTTTGACTCTCAAGTAAAGGCCATGATACCTCGTAACATAACCCTCGGAAGTATAGAACATGCATGAAAATCAGAATTAAGTTTCATTAATACAATTTACGAGAAAATGTAAAAAAGAGCATATAAAACGCAAACGTTTTGACTCGTCTATTAACATTAATAGCATCGAAACTTGTTAAACTTATAAAACTTCTTTTAATGTTAAATTGTTTTTTTCGGAATCCAAATTTTATTTATTTATTTATTTATTTATTTATTTATTTATTTAGCAGTAATATTTAAATTTAACCATATTGGCTTAAAATAAGAAGCTGTCAAAGAGGCATAGAACGAAGCTACATGAACATCAAATTGAAAGATAGAGTCAAATGTTCAATTATAAGGAAAAGAACAAAGGCGAGAGACGCGGTCAAACAGGCTCTGACACTGAAATGGAAATGGTCAGGACATATTCAGAGATCCATGGATGAAAGATGGTCACAAATAATCACAAATTGGTATCCAATAGAAAAAAAACAAAGGATAGGTAGACCATTTAAAAGATGGAGTGACGACATCGTACAAATAGCCGGTAACCTATGGACCAGACAGGCAAGGGATAGAGCTGCCTGGCACGGTTTGGAGGAGGCTTTTACCGCAAAAGGCGGCCCTTACTTCTAACAATACTAATCTAATACTTAAGTACAAAACTAACATCACTAACAAATAAATATCTAAGTATACACAATATAATGTAAGGGATAAAATAAAGCTAATAAATAAATAAAATATTGGCTTAAAATTAGTAATTTACGAAACAATCCTCCAAGTCCTTATATTTCACGTTATTCCTATCGAATTTGTATAGTGTTTCTGCAGGGGGTCTGAATGACTTTTTAAAGCTTCATATCTTATAAAAAAATTACAGGACAATTATTTTGCGTATACAGTTATTCCTCTCCTTCATAGCACTTTCCAGAGAGCGTAAGAAAAAATATAGGCTTGTTCCCTATTTTAAAAATGTTCTCCTAAATATAAAATGCAATTTGGAGAGTTATTGCAGTTGAAGTGTAGCGGCAGACAGGCCTTGGCGAGTTCCAAGTTGTTATTAGAAAAGTCTGCGAGGCTCAAGAGCTCTTCACACGTTGCCCACGAAATTTATTGCATTTATTCAGTCACTCGTTCAGTGTGCAATTTAAAATTCACGTAACTTTAGGACCACGAGGATATATTTGATACTAGCTGTTGCCCGCGACTCCTTCTGCAGAGAATTCGGTTATCGCTATTCCCTCAGGAACAGTCCAATTTTTCGGGATATGAAGTACCCATGTCCTTCCCCGGGACTCAATTTTCATCGGTTCAGCGGTTTATCCATGAAAGCGTAACAAACAGACAGACAGAGTTACTTTCGATAGGTATTAGTAAAGATAAAATTAGTATGTCACACTAATAGCTATATAATTCTAAATTAAATTCATGTTATTTATTCAGTAAATTGGGGTTCTTTTACGTGTCGTCGTTTATATGAATTTAATCTACTAGCGCTTCGGATAAGACCATCAGTGCGAAGAAGAAGCGCCGCCGCAAGGAACTCCAGTATTTTAGTAGGGATCCCTTTGTCACACATAAACTTATTGTATCGAATTATTGAAATTCAGAGATTTATTACCATAGTATTTATATTAAGTATCTACATGTAGTCATAAAAAATGTAAAGCGTGACGCTTAATAAATCTGACGTTAATGATCAATATGTTCATACGCATATCGTTAAATATTTATAAATATTTTAGAGAATATATCATAAGCAGACCCCGCACGTTTGGTGCCGCTGACGTAAAAGTGACGTAATTTCATGTACAGGAGTTGTTTTATAACACTAGCGGTAATTTAAGTTACCAAATTGTTATATTCTAAAACATATCAATGCATAAAAAATCCACTTAAATAAAAATACATATATATTTTGTGTTGCATTTCAGTAACTATTTTAGTTTATATTATTTAATTTTCTAAGTGAACGACTATCAAAGTCAATCAAAGACGTTTTATATCTTATCTTCGTTTATTTTTAATTACGATAAAGATTAACTAAAGAGGTTATTATGTAATAAATAACTATGATAAAACTAATTTGAATCAGCCTATATGCAGAGTGACATCGACTTTGTGTCAACGGCACCAAATGTACGGGGCTGATCATAAGTTATATTATGTTATATTTATTATCATTTCATATTTCATCGGTCAACGATTCTGATCCGTCGGGCTCTTAGCACAGTTGCTTTCCCGGCTTCGCTGGAGCCCACTGGCCTGTCTACCTCAGACGGAAAGAGACCCGATGGATGCACGTTAATTTCGTGGCATCTTGATCGCCCCTTGGCGTGGGACGTCACTTGCGTTGATACGCTTGCGCCGTCTCACGTCCAAGGTTCTGCTCGCAAGCCAGGGTCCACCGCAGACCACGCCCAAACCATCAAGTGCCGCGAATACGCTTTTTTAAAGCCAAATTACATATTTGCTGCACTTGCACTGGAAACTTTCGGGCCGTGGTCATCTGACACATTTTTTTTTATAAAAGTGTGAGACAAGTTGTCGGTGTCTCTGGCGACCAACGGCAAGGCTCCTTTTTTGCTCAACAACTGAGCATTACAGTGCAACGGGGTAATGCTGCGACTCGCAGACTTCGAGTCGAAAGTAAAAAAACCGGGCAAGAGCATGTCGGACCATGCTCAGTGTAGGGTTCCGAAGCCGTTAAGTGCTACAAATATAAAAATCAACAAGTAATAACTAATTTTCTATTTAAAGTCAATTGGTGCCGTCTTAGATGATTTTAGTAGGTATTAATCGCCTGTATCTCAAAAACTAATGATGTCTACTTAATCGTGATAGTTCTCCTTTAAATTTCGTTATATGCCCTTTCATATGTTTTTTTTTCTGATTTTTAGTTTTTGTAGTTTTGTAGGGGGGGGGGGAACACTGAGTCTAACAAAAATAAGCGCTTTAAAGCTTAATATTTCATAAACGGATTACTTAATCAAAAACTTGTTTCCACAAACTCGTAATATTTTTGAAAGACCTATCCAACGACACCCCACACTATAGGGCAAAGGAGAAAAAATAAATACATCTCCAAGTTACGTGTAGGGGAGGTACCGTAAAAAAAAAATACATTTTATTGTACCACTTTGTTGGCGTGACTAATATGCATATTCATGCTAAATTACAGCTTTCTAGTACTAAGAGTCTGCGCTAGGCTGCGGACGAACCGAGGCACGGACGGACGGAAAGACATGGCGAAGCTTTAAGGGATCCTAGTCTGACTACGGAACCCTAAAAATGGTTACCCCTTCATTTCTCCATCATTTTATAAGTTCCTTACCAGGGAAGCTGTCAATCGAACACGGGACAACCAGCCTCGCAGGCAGGGTCACTACCAACTAGGCCAACTGGTGATAAAGTTTCTACATGTTTAACACTATCACAATACACAATGACATTACATAAATTAACTTCAATGACCGATATCTCCCTCGTAACCGTAACTCTCGTTGATAACGAATTGTAAACAAATCCGAATGCAATATCATAACTAAACATCAACCTTACGTTTTCATTCGTAATTGTACGGTCAGTTATAAGCTACACACTTTAGTACCTTGTCATTTTTACGTCATGTTTGAACTGCTGCATTAATCTGTCAAAGATATTAACGCGACAAGGTACTACAATGTGCAGCTACTTATAAGGTCGATTGTACATAGTATATACAAAGAAATGACAATCGCGGCTGACTTTCAACCTTATCAAGCTTTTACATGTGTGTGTGTGACATTTATGACGTCAACATTATGATTACTGTATTGCTATATGATGATCTGAAACAAAGTCCAGGAGCTATGCTATATTCTATACGATTAAACGAGCAATATTTGTATAGGTATATAAATAATAAATAAATATCACAGGACAATCTCACACAAATTGACCTAGTCCCAAACTAAGCTCTGGGCTTGTACTATGGGTACTAGACAACGATAAACATACTTAGAGAAATAAATACTACATAGAAAACATCCAAGGCTCAGGAACAAATAATCGCGCTCATCACACAAATATTTGCCCTTACCGGGATTTGAACCCGGGACCTCTGGCTTCGTAGGCAGGGTCACTCCCAACTAGGCCAACGTGTCGTCAATATAATTCTATATTTGTAACCACGTTCTTGAAAATGGCTTACGATTTCGATGAAGATAGCGAAATAGGTTCTTCAGGTCAAAAAACAATCTGTCAAGTCATGATCTTTGGGAAAATTCGGGTTCTGCCTAAAATTTAGGTTTTAAGGTATTTAACATGAAATGGCAGACGGTGACTCGCCAACTCAATGATGGACGGTTCTTGAGGGAATAGTGATAAACTACTTCTATGCGGACGGAGTCGCGGGAAACAGCTGCTCTACTAAATGACAGTTTAGTTACTGTAGGTCGTTGTGGAATTGGGAATTTCGCACTGTCATATTATTATCAACCTGTTATCAGCGTTTATTTAATTTATTACTCCGACACAGCTGACAAGTTGCTTCTTGTGATCGGGGGGAACTACGCCGGAGGCAGATGCGATTTCCTTATTCGCATTCCCGTAAAATTATAATAAATTAATCAAATAAATAGATTAAATCATAAAAGACAAAAAAAAAACAGGGGACAATCTCACACAAATTGATCTAGTCCCAAACTAAGCTCTAGGCTTGTGCTATGGATACTAGACAACGATAAATATACTTATATAGAGAAATACATACTTAAATACATAGAAAACATCCAAGACTCAGGTAGAAATATTTGCGCTCATCACACAAATATCTGCCCATACCGGGATTTGAGCCCAGGACCGCTGGCTTCGGAGGCAGGGTCACTCCCAACTAGGCAAACGTGTCGTGTCGTGTGATAAAATCTAACATTTGTGAAGAAGGGGCGCCGTTTAATTTGCATAAAAACATTTAGGATAATTCCCTTTAACTACGTTCGAAAAGCATAATAAACTTTTAGCAAACAAAGTGTATGATTATATCAGGCATACGGTCAAATAACATATAACTCAATTATCATAACTATAATTTTCTTATTGTTATGCATTTTAAATCTATTTCTTCTTTCTAGGTTAGGTTAGGTTAGATCTGTGACCAAATCAAATTAGTAGAAGTCAAAGACGTTAGAATTGTCGTCGCTTAAAACCAACAGCCCATTATTTTTTAAGAAATTATGCATTTCGTTGTTTTGTATTATAATTGTTATATAGTGAGTTTATTATACAGATCGCAATTATGCAATTCGTTTTATGAAAATTAGTACATTCGTTTTTATGAAAAAGATCACACACCCGTAGAGAAGTATAAGATTGGTTTTTTTTACTAACTCGCAATGTATGTTTGTATGCATTTATGTTAGAGCCTAATCTTGGAAGGAAGATTTGACCTGAAGTTTGGTATACCTACGTAACTTCGATGACAATAGGTAGGTAGGTAGTCACTTATTTCGTTTTGGAAATTACATTATTATATGTCGCATAAGTAGTTATAATGAATTCACAATAAGATAGTAAGTGTAAAAAAATAAAAATAAAAATGTAAAACTCAAATACATAATGTCAAAGTGAAACATACAATAAAAATGATACACAGGATCTCCGCTAAACTTAACATAGACCCACCGAGTTCAGACTCATTGTTGGTCTTGATAGAGAGTATATAACTATAGGTAACAATGCAATAAATTATATTGTTTTGATTTTATTTGATATAACTGCCACATTAATTATGACCAGGATAAAAATGTCCCTATATTATTTGAATATTTCATTTGTACTGCGATGCGTAAAATTTGGAAATAATGTAAGTATTATCCTGGACATTTTTGATGTTAGTAATAGAAATAAAACTTAAAGGGGGCCCCATTCAAGAAATGTGTTTAATATTGTACAGAGTGGTACCGAACCCTTCGTGTGCGAGTCCGGCTCACACTTGGGCGGTTTTATTTAATTGTTTATTATTAGGTTTTTTTAACTCCACATGTTTGTTTATTTGCCAATGTTAAGTGAAATTTTCTTGCAAATGTCAACCATTTCGCGTAATTGGACACGCACACAATCACACACACACACACACACACACACACACACACACACACACAATCACACACACACACACACACACACACACAATCACACACACACACACGCACACTCACACACACACGCACGCACGCACGCACGCACACACGCTAGCCTAGTTGGTAGCCCTGCCCAAGGCTACCCTGCCTTCGAATCTAGGGGTCCTGGGTTCAAATCCCGGTAAGGGCAGATATTTGTGTGATGAGCACGACTATTTTATTTCTGAGTCTTGGATGTTTTCTATGTATTTAAGTTTATATTTCTCAATATAAGTAAGTTTATCGTTGTCTAGTACCCATAGTACAAGCCTAGAGCTTGGTTTGGGACTAGGTCAATTTGCGTGACATTGTCGTGTGATATTTATATTTATCTGGCTTGTCACATACATGTTGTTAACTTTTCCCGTTTGAATTGACGTTCCGGGAATTTATTTTACGTCTTTTAAGCCTTATATCGATTACGCCTAATTAAAGAACCAAAGTGATACGAGTCTCATGCGTCATTTAATTAGATACGAGTAAGCCACGGAAACGTATTTCACGCAGTATTTTAAGTGTAACATCTAAGTGACCGTCTACGTATAAAATTTACGAATGGGTTTTTTACAGGCACGTTGGTAAATTGAGTTATACGTTGACTTGACGCATGTTGCTTTTAGATAGGATTTCGGGGTAGCTGTCACGAAATGCTAGAACAACCATTGCCAACGGGTTCTGAAGGCATCACAGAGGACTTATGATACGTGTGTAGTTCAATATAAAAACCGGGCAAGAGCATGTCGGACCATGCTCAGTGTAGGGTTCCGAAGCCGTTAAGTACTACAAACATAAAAATCAACAAGTAATAACTAATTTTCAATGTAAAGTCGTTCGGTGCAGTCTTAGATGATTTTAGCAGGTATAAACACTTTAGTCGCCTGTGTCTCAAGAACCAATGATGTCTACTTAGTCGTGATAGTTTTCCTTATAAATTTGTTACATGCGCTTTCATTTGAGATTATTTCCAGATTTTTAGTATTTGCAGTTTTGGCTGTAGAGGGGGACACTTGACTCGAAAAAATTTTAGCGCTTTAAAGCTTAACATTTCATAAACATGATTGACATTGACAAACCCACAATAGTTTTAAAAGACCTATCCAACGGCCTTCCACACTATGGAGTAGACGAGAAAAAAAATACATTACCCACGTTACGTGTAGGCGAGGTACACCAAAAAATAACAAGATTTTATTTAAGTACCACTTTGTTTATATTCATGCCAAATTGTAGCTTTCTAGTACTAAGAGTCTCTGAGCTAGGCAGCGGACGGACGGACATGGTGAAACTATAAGGGTTCCTAATTTGACTACGGAACCCTAAAAACGTACTGCCTTTTAGTTCATCGCACTAAAACACCGAAGAACCAGCTATTTCAGGCCGGTCAAATTCAGCGTGATCTTCTATGACACATCCAGCATGTCTGCTTAAAGGGCTATCGAAAAATACAGGTTACAAACTGCAATTTCCCCCATCCCTTTCTCTCGATTTGTACCCGATTGAAGAGTGACAAGGATAAGATTCAGATGTTCCGTAATTAATTCCTCGGAGTAGTTTTGATGATTCTGGCAGCCGACGTCGACCCAGAAACTCTTGGCACCTGAGCGAGTTCAATAAACTGCGTTGTGAGGATCACGAAATATTTCTGATCGACATCACATTTAGTGACCAGTACGACCTTGTGAAGGGTCTGTCAGGATCGCTACCATCATCAGCACAGTGCGAACTGCTGCTTGGCGGTAGATTAAAGGATGATAATTTATCCTCTAATCTACCGCCAAGCAGGGTGGTGATTCTCTCAACACAGCGCTGCGTCGATCTTAAAGGTGAAGTTTTGTCTGGCAAGTTTAAGAAGTCCCGTCGGAGCGTACAAAACACCTTTTAGCGCGTGCCTTCTCAATTAGGCAGCTTACCTATATAGCTGCTGCTGACACTGAACGCGATTCACCTGCCTGCCGCCTAATTGAGAAGGCACGCGGTAAAATGTGTTTTGTACGCTCCGACGGGACTTCTTAAACTTGCCGGATAAAACTTCGCCTTTGAGATCGACGCAGCCCTGTGTTGAGAGAATCACCCCCCAGGAGTTCGCACTGTGTTCCAGTGTGGCGGCATATAAGCATTCTATATTAGTCCTCAGAGTTAGTGACGCATTACGACGTTTTACCACCAATACCTCCTAACTGAAATTTTTGGTCAAATAACTTTTTTCGCAAAACGTGACAACCATCGAATGCATACAATATAAATATCTCCTATTTTAAATAAAGTATTTTTGTGGTGTTTTTTTATCCTGGCAATACCTGATCGAACCTTAAGTTAAGTTTTTGTGAGTTTTTGTGTCTACTGTAAAGTTTTAACACATTAAGATATTACATCATAAGGAGGGATTAGCAGTGAACCGTCGATTAGCAGTCTTAAGACTGTAGTCTTGAATTTGCAAAACGTCTCTGGGGCCTACATCCCATTTACGATGAGGTGGCCTGCATGCTCTCCTGCTTTCACCATAGATGCCATAAAAATGTATAAACATAAATTACAGTCGTTCGCGGTTCGGTTAAAACAACTGATATCAAGATCATATAATTCTAGGCGGGCATCTTTGGTATCGTTGCATATTACTTAATTAGTCCACTAGATGATGGAATTTACATAGTTTTTTTGTTAATAATTTAATAAAAAACGACCTGATTCCACATCAAAAAAGTAAAAGTAAGAAATGGTGTTATTTTTTACTTATTTTTGGGTTGGCTTATTGTTTTTAAACATTATTTTTAGTCATTACGTATAAAAATATAAAAAGTACTCATAAGTACCAAGTAATACTCGATTTTCGTACATGACCATTTGAATTGAATAGTTCACTTTATATTTTATATGGTTTACTTTAAGCGCAGATATTTGTGTGATGAGCACGAGTATTTATTGGTTCCTGAGTCTTGGATGTTTTCTATGTATTAAAGTATTTATTTATCTATCTAAGTAAGTTTATCGTTAGCAATAGCCTTAGCTCAAGCCTAGAGCTTACTTTGGGACTAGGCCAATTAGTGTGACGTTGTCCCGTGATTATTCTCTTTGTAGTCAACTGTACCTATACAGCAGAAAATTAACAACGTCAAAATTTAAAAAGCAAAAATAGTAATAAAAACAAAGAAACGACAAAAAGAAAATTACAACTCAGTAGAATAAAATTCAATATTGCCAATGTAAAAATATCATAGTCCTACCACCATTAACACACTTTGAAAATCATTCACGTGCGGGAAGAAATTGGAACGAATATGAGAATCAACGTACACGACCTCGAAATTATCTAGGTACTCATAATAATTAAGTAGTCCTAGATAATCCCTGTAGTAAATTAAACAGAACGCCTGGAATAAGGCTATGTGTACACGGCTTAGGATCGCAGTTAAAAAAACCGGACAAGAGCATGTCAGACCATGCTGTGTAGGGTTCCGAAGCCGTTAAGTACTACAAACATAAAAATCAACAAGTAATAACTAACTTTCTATTTAAAGTCAATTAGTGCCGTCTTAGATGATTTTAGTAGGTATAAACACTTTAATCGCCTGTATCTCAAAAACCAATGAGGTCTACTTAGTCATGATAGTTTTCCTTCAAAATTTTTATATGCTCTTTCATGTAAGTTTTTTTTCTGATTTTTAGTATTTGTGGTTTTGGCTGTAGGGGAGACACTTGAGTCTAACATAAATTAGTGCTTTAAAACTTAATATTTCATAAACAGATAACTTAATCGAGAAACTGTTTTTACAAACCCGTAATATTTTTAAAAGACCTATCCAACGAATACATCCGTTACGTTACGTGTAGGGGAGATACCCTAAAAAACTGTTTTATTTTTATTTCATTGTACCACTTTGTTGGCGTGACTAATATGCATATTCAAGCCAAATTACAGCTTTCTAGTACTAAGGTCTCTGCGCTGGGTTGCGGACGGACGGACGGACATGGCGAAACTATATACAGTTATGTGGCGAAACTATTATAGTTTGACTACGGAACCCTAAAAACCTTGTTACAAGTTTAGATACATACATACTTAACATCTGCCTTAGTTCCCAGAGTGGGGTAGGCAGAGCTACAGAAATAACAACAACAAACAACCTGACTAGATTTTGTGATATTTTTATGTAATCAAAATATATTTTTTTTATATCTGTTTATTATTTTTATCTTTATTACTACGAGCATATCACTCCCACAACCAAGGCGAATGTAACGACACCTCACTCTTCAAAATCTTTCAAGCCGTTTATGCTGCCGGAGGTCACAATGGAACGGACATACATACATGCATACTCGCATACATACGCGCGAAAAACATTACCCTCTTTCTGGTTCAGTCGAGTGAAAATAAAACAAGAGGGACTTCTCAAGAGGAATGGGAAGCCAAAAAATTCCATATAACAACCTCCTTCTTTTTTTGAAGTCGGTTAAAAATGCGATAACGTTTTTCTGCCCTTAAACGTTGTCCGATTTTTACGATTTTTGAATATGTTATCTATACTATAAAAAAACTAGCTCTGTACGTTTTCCTTTCCAAGAAAATAATTATTGGAAAGAAGCAAAAAGGAACGAAAACGGAAACTTGCACACTTGGTTTTTTATGAGAAATACAAAATATTTTAAAATCGTAAAAATCGGATTATATCAAGAAGCTCATATATTACTAGCGACCCGCCCTCGCTTCGCTCCGGATTAAAGTATTATACATATAAACCTTCCTCTTCAATCACTCTATCTATCGAAAAAAACCGCATCAAAATCTGTTAGGTAGTTTTAAAAATTTAAGCATACATAGGGATATAGAGACAGAAAAGGCGACTTTGTTTTATACTATGTAGTGATAACACAATAATCCATCCTTACTTTAACGTAACGATGTTACGCTTTATTAGGTGATTAGGTTATTTATTTAGGTTAGGTTATTTTAAAACATTATATATTGCTATTTTTTTTCATTTTTTATATGTTTTTTTAAGTAATGGATTGATTTTGAACAGAACTTTATTACTGTTGTTTTAATTTTATGAACGATAGGTTTAAGTAGTCGTACCTAATCAAAAACAATGTGTTGCCCATTTTCTGTAAAACTTTACCAAGTTAATAATTTTTTTACACAAAAAAAATATATGAAGGTGGTAAAAAGTCATTCATACATTTTTGGGACAAATTTTACAGTAGTAAATTGAAATTTTTTTGATACCTTTTAGACGTCAAAACGATTTGTGAATATGCGATATTCTAAACCTCTTACAGCAAAATTCACAAAACAGTCGCTGGTTTCAGGTCAATGAATCAGTATCAAATAATAAAAACAAAAAAGTAGCTCATACATTCGTTTACCTAAAGTTGAAATTATCTTTCGTGTTGCGCATTAAAATTTGTAGAAGTCTTATTTCAACAGTAAAATCACGTCTGTAAAATCAGGTAAATCGGCGAAATCGGCAAAATTTCGTAAACGGCCTCTTAATATATATTTTTAACAAAAATATAAAATTAAATAATCAAGAAAAAAAAATTGCAACGTGCGAAGCCGCTGGCGGGTCGCTAGTACAAAATAATCCATACAAATTTAGCTCCGAGTGACGTTTACTTCTCACCTCTTAAATATAATCCAAACATAAGCCACGTCATTCAAGGTCACTTTTCGTAGCTTCAAAGCGTTGTTCGCCGTGCAAAGCTAAGAAAAGTGACCTTGAATAAAGTCGCTTATGTTTGGATTATATTTAAGGGTTGAGAAGTAAACGTCACTCGGAGCAAAATTTGTATGGATTATTTTTACAGCTACGCGATTTAACCATCGCTTCACGATCTCTTAAGTTTTTTACTGAGATTTAGATATCGTTACTTTCCAAAAATTAAAATCCAAACAGGATGGATGAAAACACTTTTCTTTTACTGATTAGGTATACTGTTTAGTTCTAACCCTAAGCTTACACGCGCGGCACGCGCCCCAGTTTATTGAACTAGACTTAATAATATTTTGTTTACCAACAACCTAGGCTTAATTTTCCAGTAACTAAACAGTGAACGACCTAGTCTATTAGTTGAAGGAAATTGTACCCTACACGAGGCGGAGTCCATTGAACTTCACTCGAAGGCAGTGAATACTGGTCAACTAGTACGTAAGTTCGTACGTTCAGTGACCCATTTTTATTGCGCTTGAGTATGATCCTCGACAATTTTATAGTGGTGTTTTATTATGAGTTTAACGTGAAAAAGTAGCTACACACCAAAGTACCAAAGTACCTTGTCACTTTAACGCCTTTGACACATTAGTGTATCACTTCAAACACGAAGTAAAAGTGACAGGGCACTAAAATACCTGCGTATCCCTGTACGTGTGCTTGTGTAACTGTGTGGCATCGTAACTGTAAAACGGATACCTAAGCCGATTTTGACGCGATTTTTTTTTAAAGACATACACATATACATAACGTCACGCCTTTATTCCCAGAGTGAGTAGGCAGAGCTACAGAAATACCTACAACTCTATCATGATACTTTTTTAACTACATTTTGTAGGTACAATCAGGCCAAGATGTTTACCAGTGTATTAGTGACAGGTTGCAAGCCCATCGCCTAAGGGGGTGATTCTCTCAACACAGCGCTGCGTCGATCTTAATGGTGAAGTTTTATCGGGCAAGTTTAAGAAGTCCCGTCGGAGCGTACAAAACACATTTCAGCGCGTGCCTTCTCAATTAGGCAGCAGGCAGGTTAGTCGTGTTCAGTGTCGTATAAAGCTGCCTAGTGGAGAAGGCACGCGCTAAAATGTGTTTTGTACGCTCCGACGGGACTTCTTAAACTTGCCCGATAAAACTTCACTATTAAGATCGACGCAGCGCTGTGTTGAGAGAATCCCCCCAGGACTACAAACTCTTATTTATTCCCTTAGAAAGTTGCCTCTTACGACATCCACGGAATGACATGAAATGGGATTATTCCAACCCGGCAACCACACGGACTGGGTTGTATTGTATGAAAATGGGCTAACGACCTTGACGCGCGACTTTTTCTCATTTTCCTTAATATCCTTCAAACGGATCACAATGTCTGGCAGATTTATGGAGGACTATAGCTTCTGCCCGCGACTTTGTCCGCATACATTTCGATTATTCGATTATCGTTATACCCACGGGAACTTTTATATTTTCCGGAATGAAAAGTAGCCTGTGTTAGTCCAGGGTATGAGCTATCTCCATTCCAAATTTGATCTAAATCTGTCCAGCCGTTGCAGCTTGTAAGAGTAACAAACTAACACATACACACACACATGTATGTATGTAAACACTTTATTGTACAAAATAAAAACCAAAACAATACAATTAATAATAATAAACAGATGTACAAAGGCGAACTTTTCCCTACATTTACACTTTACATTATATTTTTTTTACACTTTTGCATTTAGGTATAATATTAGTAGGATAACACGGTACTTTTTGTACATTTTTTGCATAAGTATGTAAAAGGTAACATTTCGGACGAAAATGAAAAGAAATGTAAATTGGAGGGGGAAGATATCGGGTGCGCCAAAATTCATATAAAATTGCAAATTAGATTATTGGAACTCCGAAAATGTTTCTTATACCATTTTATATCATAATGATCACTTTTCATAAAAATATATCTCATACCATTTTACATCATAATGATCACTCTTCATAATAAATATTAATAATACACCTGTTTATTTTCCGGATTTTAAAAATATCTAACTGGTAAATAAGGTATTAGGTTAGGTTTGTTTTATAAACGTCCTAAAACCAGAACGGTTTCAGTAAAAATCACTTTAGGAGTTGCGATAGGAATAACAAATTATGAACTAATAAAGAAAGTAGTAGATACATTTAGGTAACATAATTATATCAGCTACAGACTCCGTCGGCAGGCACATGCTGAGCCGGCGCCCTTTCACGGATAATTATGCCGTGGCATTCAATTATTGTACAATAAGTATAATAATATTAATAATAACAGTAGTATTCATTTTATTTTTTATTTTTGTATGTGTATATTTTTATGGTCTCTTTGTATTTCCATGTCCGCGGCATACTTATTAAAGCGAATAAAGTGTTTTCTATTCTAATATATTCATTCGTCAAGACGACGTTTTACATAGAAATGATCATCTGCAACACGCATCGTCAAATTCTCCCAACACAAAAAATAGACACTCCTCTACTCTACTAAAAATTACAATTAAAACAACAATGCTCAAGTTATTTTTAAACGAACATACCGCAGTGCTAGATCAAAACAGTATCAACTCAAAAAAACTGTTAGATTTGTTTCAAGTCCAAACACACTGGTATTAAAGTTGATTTAAAAATGCAGTTTTATTTTGAGTTGATGCTGTTTTGATCTAGCAGTGCGAACAAACATTTAAATGCCCGCCTAGTTGACTATAACGTTCGGTCGATTAACCTTCTGTTTACAACATCGCTTAGACCGCGTCTAATAAAGGCCCTGACGCGTTTGGCAGCCGCTCTACGGCCCACGTGCGTGTAAAACGATCGCAGACTGCGGGGCGGCGTCGACCGCAACCGCAGACTCGAAATGAGAACGACTCATCTGAAATATCAGCTAATTATTCTAAGACTAGTAGTCGCGGCCACAGTCAATACAGACGCGTAGTGCATCTTTGGCACCTTAGGAGATCGAGGAGTTACCACGACGTGTTTAGGCAACTCAGTTTAGAATGTGTAAGTGAAAGGAGAACGTGTCAATTCTGTAGGAGAACGTATCGAACTTTATTTAATTTTTTATTTCATTTAGTTTTGCACCGTCATGCGTAGGTGTAAATATTATTATTATTATTATTTTATTTATTTGCTCTTGTGTTTATTAGAAAATTCGACACGTTTTTTCCTGCTTAACCACGCATGATATATATTTTTAAAATTTATTAATTGTTTGATATAATGCTAGGTTAGGTTCTATCATTGTCATAAGCAATATTAAAAAAAAAACTGTTAAGTTTCTTGTAGCGGCAGCTAGCTTAGTATTTCATCTAATATACCTACCGGTGTCGATTTAAATCGATGGGAACCGATTTTTGACTTTAGAGCGTTCGATTTCAAAACCCAGCAGTAGAAAATATTCGAATGCGACAATCTTTCACGCTTTATTTTCGAATGGTACCAAATTCCATATTTTTGAGATTCTTACTCGAAACTGAAGGATTGATTAAATAGTACTGTTAAGTTGGAACGCGTTTCATTATACGCAGTAAGTCGATGTTTTACCGGTTTTTGTAATTCATATTTTGAATGCGAATAAATGTGTGAAACTATCAAAAGTTGAAATTATAACAAGTTAATTATTATTTAAGTGAGAGTGATATTTATTACGCTATTTTACAAATTCTTGACTAGTTATAAATTTAGGTTAAATGAAACGCTTCCTCGTCTGTGGATGTCTATGTCATTGCTAGGTTTCTTTATTTCTTTCTAGATGATAGTAACTGGTTAGAACATGCAATTGTTTTGTAACATAATTGCAAAAACTTTATGTTGTATCCATAATAATCACACAAAACTAATTAACTTACCTTTGCGTTAATACTTAAATCACATGGTCGTTGAGCATCCGAGACAAACGGCCTTAACTTATGAATTAAATATCTGCATAGGCTTTTGCTTAATCTGTAATTCTTCTTAAATTAGCTTCCAAACATATACTTAATTTTGTTTTTTTTAATGGCAATTGCTTGATGGAAGTAGGTAATATGGTTAAAGACTTTGATAACCATGGCATGAAAATTTATTTTTATACAATGCACTTCCAAGTATATTTAGGTATTACCTGTGGGCCTAAGGTTTAAAATAAAAGTGTGTTTAGTGCGACTTGAGCCCTTTTATTATTAAGCAACTTAAGCCCCGGGTAGCTGTCAATTTAATAATTTCATAGTTTTTGACACTAGTTCCCGTTTGACGTGTTCCACACTAGTTCCCGTGGCAGCATATTAGGCCCACAGTAGGCTTTACAGCCTTCGGACTGAAGGTAAAAACATAAAAGTTATATATTTATAGTAAGTACGCACGGTCACTTTTACACGTCAAAATCTATCAGCGCTTCCCAGGAGCAGACCACTGCTGAGGAGAAACGCCACAAGAAACTCAATCGTTTTAAATTTTGCTTAAGGCAATGATAATAAACCTAGTATAATATTAAACAATGAATATAAATTGAAAATAGCATGCGTAGTTAAGCAAAAACGCATCTCAAAACTTAGAATAATCACAAGGGCAAATACATACATGTCATACATTCATTACATCTCGCCTTCATTCCCAGAGCGGGGTAGGCAGGCAGAGCTACAGAAATACCAACAACTCTAAAAAGACCTGTTTATAATTCAGTAACCACATTTTGCACAATCAGGCCAAGAAGTTTACCAGTGTATAAGTGACAGGTTGCAAGCCCATCGCCTAACAGTACTACAAATCATAAATAATAAACATAAATAACATTTTTAAAACTACCTATGATGGCGCAAGACCGCATTAAATATAGTTTTAATACATTCTCCTGCAGAAACCGTGTCCGCTAGACAAGATACAGGTCTGTAGTGCCCTTAAGGAGCGCACACTTAGGTACGGTCAAGGACTTTAATCGTTATGCCACTATGGAACCCTGACATGATGACAGCGGTAATCATGAATGTTAGCTTTCTTTCACATCACATCATATAAGATGCTCTACTGATTCGTTTATACTGTACCGCGGCAACGGCGAAAGCTGGCACTTTTTTTTTATGTTAAGCAGAAGGCGCACGAGTACTCAGGCCACCTGATGGTAAGTGGAATCTGAGACCCATAGACATTTGAATTCTCAAGACTTTAATCCTAAGACCTCAAATACGTCGCCAACCCTGAGGACTAAGATGGAATGCCTCTATGCTAGTAATTTCACCGGTTGTCTTATCCCCACACCGGAACACAACAATGCGAACACTGTTGCTTGGCGGGTGGTTAATGGATAAGATGGTGGTAGCAATCCGGACGGACCCTGCACAGGGTCCTACCACCACTAAACTTAACTAAACTTAACTTTGCGAGTATCGAAGAAAAAACCGGCCAAGTGCGAGTCGGACTCACGCACGAAGGGTTCCGTATCATTATCTATACAACATTAGACAATATTTTAGTTTACCTGCGGCCGTTATTAATTATCGAGCATAAAACGACAAAAAAACATGTTTGCTGTATGGGAGCCCTCTTAAATATTTATTTAATTTAATTTAATTATCTAGTTTTACATACTACTAAATATTCTGTTAATATTTCAAGTGTCTAACTGTCACCGTTATTAATATCGAGCCAAAAAACGGCAAACGCATACTACAAAATGCGAGCCCGCTAAAATATTTATTCTGTTCCGTTTTGAGTAATTGATGTTACAGCGGCAACAGAAATAAATCATCAGTGAAGATTTCTACTTTCTAGCTATCACGGTTTATGACAAACAGCCTGGTGATAGGCAGACAGGCAGTCGGACAGTGCAGTCTTAGTAATAGGGTCCCCTTTTTAGGGTTCCGTAATCAAAGTAAGTAAGTAAGTAAGTTTAGTGGTGGTAGGACTCTGTGCAGGGTCCGTCCGGATCGCTACCACCATCTTATCCATTAACCACCCGCCAAGCAACAGTGTTCGCATTGTTGTGTTCCGGTGTGGGGATAAGACAACCGGTGAAATTACTAGCATAGAGGCATTCCATCTTAGTCCTCAGGGTTGGCGACGTATTTGAGGTCTTAGGATTATAGTCTTGAGAATTCAAATGTCTATGGGTCTGAGGTTCCACTTACCATCAGGTGGCCTGAGTGCTCGTGTGCCTTCTCCTTGACATAAAAAAAAAGAAAAGAAACTAGGAACCCTTATAGTTTCCCCATGTCCGTCAGTTTCCGTCCGCAGCATAGCGCGGAGACTTTTAGCACTAGAAAGCTGTAATTTGGTATCATCATATCAGCCGAAAGACGTCCACTGCTGGACATAGGCCTCCCCCAAGGCTCTCCACTTAGACCGGTCTTGTGCCTTCCGCATCCATCGCGATCCCGCGATCCTTACGAGGTCGTCGCTCCATAATAATTTGGTATGAATATACATATTAGTCACGCCGACAAAGTGGTAACTTCAATAAAATATAAAAAAATATATTTGATTTAGGGTGCCTCCCCAACACGTTACTTGGGGCTGTATTTTTTTTCTCGTCTACCCCATAGTGTGGGTGTCGGTGGATAGGTCTTTCAAAAATATGGTGGGTTTGTGCAAACAATTTTTCGGTCAAGGAATCCGTTTATGAAATATTAAGCTTTAAAGTGCTAATTTTTGTTAGAGTCAAGTGTCCCAAGTTTTTATACCTGCTAAAATCATTTAAGACGGCGCCAATTGACATAAAATAGAAAATTAGTTATTACTTGTTGATTTTTATGTTTGTAGTACTTAACGGCTTCGGAACCTTACACTGACCATGGTCCGACATGCTCTTGCCCGGTTTTTTACCCTTGGGTACGGAACCCTAAAAAAGCGTTGAGTTCATTAAAAGTATTAAAACCGCCTCCGCTATGCTTTTGAAACACTTTTTGGCAAGGGAATGCCGCACCACGCCGCTTCCACTTTTAATAAATAAATAAACATCACGAGACAATGTCACACAATTTGACCTAGTCCCAAACTAAACTCTAGGCTTGTACTATGGGTACTAAATAACGATAAACTTACTTACTTATATAGAGAATGTGTACTTAAATACATAGAAAACATCCAAAACTCAAGAATATATACTCGTGCTCATCACACAAAAATTTCCCTTACCGGGACCTGAATCCGGGATCGCTAGCTTCGAAGGATTGTGCTGTGAAACGATGCTTAAATGACGTATCTAACCCATAAAAAACAACCCTTACAAATTTAGCCCCGCGCGTTTCTCACCCCCTAAATCAAGTCCAAATTTGTCGATTTTTAAATATGTTGTACTTATAGTTATTATGAAAAACTATATTTGTACTTGCTATGTTACAAATGCATTGAAGAACAAGCTAGTAAACTCTTTTTAGGGTTCCGTAGCCAAATTCGTCATGTCTGTCTGTCTGTCCGTCCGTATGTCACAGTCACTTTTTTCCGAAACTATAAGAACTACACTGTTGAAACTTGGTAAGTAGATGTATTCTGTGAACCGCATTAAGATTTTCACACAAAAATAGAAAAAAAACACAAATTTTGGGGGTTCCCCATGCTTAGAGCTGAAACTCAAATTTTTTTTTCATTAAACCCATACGTGCGGGGTTTCTATGGATAGGTCTTCAAAAATGATATTGAGGTTACTAACATCATTTTTTTCTAAACTGAACAGTTGGCGCGAGAGACACTTCCAAAGTGTGGAAATGTGTGTGTCCCCCCCTGTAACTTCTAAAATAAGAGATAGAACTAAAAAAAATATATGATGTACATTACCATGCAAACTTCCACCGAAAATTGGTTTGAACGAGATCTAGTAACTAGTTTTTTTTTAATACGTCATAAAAACGTTGATCAAAGCTACAACGAACTTTTATATTATGTTAATTGCTGCTACGGAACCCTTCATGGGCGAGTCCGACTCGCACTTGGCCGCTTTTTTTTAACTCTAATTAACGGTACGATTCCACAGACCGACACACAGACACACAAGTTAAACTTATAAAACCCCTTTAGTTGGATCAGAGGTTTCAAAAATCGTGACTACTTTGAAAAAACCACGTATCTCATATTTCGTATTGTACGATTTTAAACTTATACTCGAAGAGAAATAAGTTTAAAATCGTTCATAATGAAATATGAGATACGATATTTTTATATGAAATACGAGATGCGACGATATATTATTTTAAACGTCTTTCGCCCTCTGGACAACCTCGCTCGCCCTTCGACTTTCGACCAACCTTTTTGCTCGCAATATTCTAAGTTGTAAAACGTTCACACTAAAATAACTCTCAATCTCATGTTCCCGTACCGTAACAAGTCCCAGCGGAACTTTAGACCTTCTCAACGCATGATAAGCTTTAAATTGGAACGCAAAAGCGATCCATGTTCTTTCTTTTAAGAAAGCAATTTCATATTATATGGCAGGCAATAAACGCTAGCATGTTGTGGATGACCTACATAGTTATTGCAGAAGTTTGTATCGCAAGATTACTTTTCCAATTTGACTCCAAAAACTTAATACCCTTATAAATAAACGTGGAGTAACCGTGGAGTAGCTGAAGCCGGTTACAAATCTTCAGTTGTATCTGTACATTTCAACGTACAGGGCCTCTATTCAACTGCGTTATAACGATATCGTTTTTGACCTGTTTCCGTATTGTCAACGTTTTGATAACTCTTATGTCATTTACAATAATGGCGACTGTGACATAAACGATGCTTAAACGTGTCAAACACGATATCGTTTTAACGCACCTGAATAGAGGCCCAGTTATATCGGCTTTAGATCGCATAGTGTGTAGGCCAAAGCTTTCGTAACTGGGCAGTTTTTGTGCTACATTCCCTCATTTCTATGCTAGAAATGAGGGTATGTAGCACAAAAACTAGAGCATGTCGGACCATGCTCAGTGTAGGGTTCCGAAGCTGTTAAGTACTACAAACATAAAAATCAACAAGTAATCACTAATATTGTACTTAAAGTCATTTGGAGCCGTTTTAGATGATTTTAGTGGTGGTAGGACCCTGTGCAAGGTCCGTCCGGATCGCTACAACCAACAGTATTCATTAACCATTAGCAACAGTGTTCGCATTGTTGTGTTCCGGTGTGGGAGACAACCGGTGAAATTACTAGCATAGAGGCATTCCATCTTATTGTTAGTCCTCTGGGTTGGCAACGCATTTGAGGTCTTGGGATTATAGTCTTGAGAATTCAAATGTCTATGGGTCTCAAATTCCACTTACCATCAGGTGGCCTGAGTGCTCGTGTGCCTTCTAATTAACATAAAAAAAAAAAAAATAAAAAAAAATAGTAGTGTTAAACACTTTAATCGCCTGTATCTCAAGAACCAATTACGTCTACTTAGTTGTTATAGTTTTCCTTTTAAATTCGTTATATGCGCTTTCATTTATGTTTTTGTTTCCGTAATATTTTTGAAAGACCTATCCAACAACACTACCCCCCCCCCCACCCCCTCTCGTCTACCCCACACTAGAAGGGAAGACGAAAAAAAAAATACATGGCCCCACGTTACATGTACCCAGGTACATTAAAAACAAAAACTAGATTTTATTTTACCACTTATGTGGTTACAGAATTATAAACATATCTTTTTAGAGTTGTTGGTATTTCTGTAGCTCTGCCTACCCCACTCTGGGATTGGAGGCGTGATGTTATGTATGTATGTATGTATGTATTTTACCACTTTATTGGCGTGACTAATATGTATATTCAAGCCAAATTACAGCTTTCTAGTACTTATAGTCTCTGAGTTAGGCCGCGGATGGACGGACGGACATGGCGAAACTATAAGGGTTCCTAAAAAACGCGTCTAATAAAATACGTGTCTGCTATTTTACACTACTCTTTAATATATATTATATCAAAATAAATCAATCGGAGCCGGGCAGGGTCCTTATTTTTCGTAATCAACTGTCACAAAGACAGATGATAAAGTACGGCTTAGCTACACCGCGTTTAATAATATGGGCATTATATCCTTACGAGGCCCACCATACTACAAACATTGAGATTTTGTAAGTGGGAATTTGAATCAACCTTAGCTGACTGTAGCATGGCAGTACGAATTATAAATATGAACATATCTCGAGAGTTTAGAAAATAATGTGTGCGCTGTTCAGAATTAAATTGGCAACATGATCCAAGTTCTAACCAAAATACATACATACATAGCACCACGTCTTCATTCCCAGAGTGGGGTAGGCAAGCTACAGAAATACCAACAACTCTAAAAAGACTTTGTGACGCAAGTATATATCGCGTCACGTGATTAGATGTACTCTTAGCTTAATTTCAACGCTTCACGTACTAGCCACGGTAGCTCACTGGTCTAAGTTCGCGTCCATGATCTAGAGGTCGCAGGTTCGAATCCCGTTCGGTGAATTCTTTTTGTATTTATTTATGGGATAATTCTAATTTAAATAGTTCTCGTTTCTTTGTTTGGCATTCCAGCTCGTGGTTTAGAGGAGCTCACACTGGTGTTACGAAATTTGGGTTAAAGATTTAAAGATACCCACCAGACTTTCAAATGTAACAGAAATTATAAATCATCAGTAATTTACAGTAATTTATAGTCATTTAAGTCATTTTCTTTTGGGTGTGTGTAATCTTTGGACGAAGGGGTAAGTCATAAAATTAAGGCTCGTCTAGGCAGTTAAATTAATCGTTTTCTTAACCACTTGACTTACGAAGGGACATTCCGCTTGTTTTAGCTTCTGGTCATGCCCTTCGAAGTCTGCCGAGACTAAAACGTACTCAGTAACGAGACTGTTGCTAGCCGGTGACATTCTGGATTGGCAGGGTTCCCTAGGCAGCTAAAAACCCTCCTGGCGCTCAATACTTAGTCTTAGTTTTATTTTTTAAGTTACTTGTAGTGTCTAGTTAAGTACTTGTTTCCCTTTAATATAATTATTATCTAACGTGTAGCTATGCTTTTATTTCGCCAAGTTAACCCGTAACCCGTTTATAATTCTGTAACCCTAACCACATTTTGTACATACAGACCTAGATGTTTACCAGTGTAGCGACAGGTTGCAAACCCATCGCCTAACAGTATACTACAAGCCCTTCTTTTATGATAAAGAGAAGGCACACGAACACTCAGGCCACCTGAAGTTAAGTGGATGTGAGATCCATAGACATTTGAATTTACAAGACTACAATCCTAAGACCTCAAATGCGTTGCCAACCCTGAGGACTAAGATGGAATGCCTCTATGCTAGTAATTTCACCGGTTGTCTTTTCTCCACACTGCAACACAACAATGCGAACAGTGTTGCTTGGTGGTTGGTTATAGGATAAGATGGTGTTAGCGATCCGGAGGACCCTGGACAGGGTCCTACCAGTCCTACCACCACTAAACCTTACCATACCTTAGTCGCCTCTTACGACATCCACGGGAAGACGTGGAGTGGCATTATTCTAACCCGGCAACGACACGTGTGACACGGGCAAAATGAGATGGATAATAATGCCACTTGAAAATATAGTATGTAGTGGCCCAACAGGTGAGTAACAACTCACCCTTTACCTAACTCCTCTTCTTCTTAGGGCCGTGTTCACCAACAATTAATCGGACGGTTAAGTCTTAATCAGCTGTTAATCAATACATCTGACACCCGTTAAACTGCTAATCGTCCGTTTAATCGTTGGTGAACACGGCACTTCGACGGCGTGTCAGATATGAGCTGACCAAAATTCAGTGTACATGGCGCAGCTTATATGAAACCCAGTGATATATCAGCGTGTTAATTTTGCAATGTAAATCGAATTGTCACCTGTCACGTGTTATTGTCAAGATGATAAAATAGGAGCTGGTGGAAGTCCCTCGACAGGTGGAACAAAGTCCTGCAGAGAATCTTGAAGAAGAGCTTTTACGGCTTTTTAACCGACCGGTTATGATTTGATGTCTATAAAAGAAATATAAATAAGCAACACTTAATTGTTTTGTGTTTGTGACGACACGGTGGCCTAGTTGGGAGTGACCCTGCCTCCGAAGCCAGCGGTACTGGGTTCAAATCCCGGTAAGGGCAGATATTTGTGTGATGAGCGCGAATATTTGTTCCTGAGTCTTGGATGTTTTCTATGTATTTAAGTATTTATTTCTCTATATAAGTATGTTTATCGTTGTCTAGTACCCATAGTACAAGCCTAGAGCTTAGTTTGGGACTAGGTCAATTTGTGTGACATTGTCCCCTGATATTAATTAATTAATTATTATTTAATTCAACTGGGTATTGAAGAAAAATTGGTCTGTCGAGTGTTCGATGTTAGGTATTTTTTGTAAGCCCAGAAGCAAGGTTGCTTTAAAGGAATAAAATTATTATAAGAAATATATAACCATTTTATTAAAAACAGCACTATTTACACAAATATAATCTAAGTTATACTAGATATTATAAACCAAAACTTTTTGAAAACAGTCTGTTATGAACTCCGATAGTAGAAGATAGTACAAATTTATTAAGTAAACAATTCTGAAGAGTGATCAAGGGACTACATATTAGGAGAAAATTTCGAGCATACAATTTTATGTGAGCCAATACATATATACATATTATCAACAAGTCTTTTTAGAGTTGTTGGTATTTCTGTAGCTCTACCTACCCCGCTCAGGGAATGAAGGCGTGATGCTATGTATGTATGTATATTTATATAATAATTATGTTATATCATAGTTTAATCTCCGCCCGTGTGGTTTCCGGGTTAGAATAGTGCCACTCCATGTCTTCCCGAGGATGTCGTAAGAGGCGACTAAGGGAATAAAGGCTTCTAGTATTGTTAGGCGATGGGCTTGCCACCTGTCACTAATACACTAGTTAATATCTCAGCTTACTTGTGCAAAATGTGGTTACAGAATTATTAACATGTCTTTTTAGAGTTGTTAGTATTTCTGTAGCTCTGCCTACCCCACTCTGGGAATGAAGGCGTGATGTTATGTAGGTATGTATGTATGTAATCTCCGCCACGCTGCCGAGTAGGTCCCCCAAATAAATCAAATCTAGGTGTAGGTACCTACTTAGACGCGACGCGCCAGCCGTTGCCGCGCCGGTGCGGCGCCTAGGAGCTTTAACATACCTATACGTGTGTCCAGCGCGACGGCTAGCGGAAGACCGAGTAAATTTCTCTCCGGATTCAACCGGACCTCGTGTTATTAGTCGACATCATGCCGAACTCGGAATTCTTTCCGATCGGAAAGATTCCGGACTCGTGTAGTCCGAGCCTAATATGTTTGGGACGTTTTCAAAAAATTGTACATAATTAAGGGCTTTCATTAAAACAAAACTTAATGGATCCCTGTGTGTAACGATCGTGATTTTGTTTTCATTAAGCCTTTAACTATGTACATTTTATTTTTAAATCGACCCGTTTACTGGTGTATTAGTGACAGGTTGCAAGCCCATCGCCTGGCAGTACAAGCCTTTATTCCCTATGTGACCCAATATTTGTTTGTTAGTGAAGATAATCAAATGGACCATGGTGTAGGCCTCTAAGGCTGCCAGATAGGCAGATACGAATCTAGTCTATAACTAGATCTAACCAGTTTATTTACTGTGTCTTAGTTTAACCTCTGCGATACGTTTAATTATCGGTAGTAAAGTTGAACTGCGCACATATTGAGTAAGCTTTCGTTTCTGTGAATTATCACTACATTAGTAGGGAAGATAGCGCATAGTTTACTACGCAGTTGTACCTTTTGCCACACGGAAGTGTGGCTGCCAAGTCCTCAGAACTCATATCTACGAGTGCGTATGGATGAAGCGACGATGGACGATATTTCATTTCTTTTCACGTTACAATAATTACGGTGAAATCCGCTCACGTTCCCTTTAATAACGTAAGATTCTAACGATTTTTATCCTAATATTATAGTTATTGTTATTATTAGAAATAAAAGATAGAATTGTATTCAAGTTTCAGTCGCAAACGTGTGCAAAAGAATGGGTCTTGTATTCCGTTTAGATTGAGTTGGGTGGCAAATGGCATGGCAATCAAACTTTTTCGTAAGGGACCAGAAAACCGTAACAATTTAGTGGGGCCCCAAAAAATCAAAAATCACATTTATCATTATTATTATTATTTACATACTTATGTATAAGTTGGAAACTAAACCACTTCGACTACTCCAGCAGTTTAATCTCTTAACTTTTTACAAGCTTTTAATAAACTTGCAATGTTTGTAGGTATGTACGTGAGTGAATTTAGGTCAAATTAAGTACCTAAATCAATTTAGAACCACTCCCCGTCAGTAGAATGGGCTGAAATTTGAACCACAAACCCGATGACAATATGCAATCTTATGGCAACTACTTAAAAGCTAACCTAATGATGTTGTGGAAAGATGGCGATGTCGTTAGTATAGTTTTGACAAACGGATGATAAATATGCAGAAAAAAGTACAATCGGCAACAAAAGCTTGTCCCAAAAATTAAATTTCCATCCTTACTCCTCACCTTATGCCACGCCAACCAAGACCATCTTTTTGAATGGATGTTGGGGACCAGAGCCGCAGTTTGCCCACGCCTGGGTTGGGTTGAGGCACAGATTAAAAATAAGAGGTGCCAGTTCGATATCTAGTGGCAGCCGAGCAAGAAGCTTATGACACTGGAGATTGCACGGCGGACAACACTTTAAGAAAGCAAAAAAAAGTAATCGTGAATGACGTCGCGTATGTTTTTTCTCCCTTTCTTTATCGTGAGCGTGAGTTTTTGAGAAAGGGTCATTAAACATAAGCAACGTCATTCAAGGTCACTGTTTGCCGTGCAATCTCCAGTGTCATATACTAGGTGTCCCAAAAACCGACGTCAAACTGGATACAGGTTATAGGGCAATCTTCAGCGATTTTTTGTACTTTCGGAGATATTGATCATTTTAATCATCAATAAAATTTCCGCCATCATCATCACTAGGTACTTATTGCTCGGAAAATTTGAACGCTGCATTAGCGTGTAATTTGTATTATACGTACAGTTACGATAATAATATGGGGTTATCGGGTTTCTATAGGTACCTATGTGCAGTAAAAAACTAATTGGAATTGATTCAAAATTGTTGCAAGATTTTGGCCCATAACGTGTACCACAGAATAGATAATAGTACAAGCCTGAACATAAGTACTAATCTACAAACCAGTGAAGTTAAATGCAATCATACGATATATACAATATTATTTTGTTTCCCTTATCACTTCAGAATGCACCAAGATAATTATGAAATGTTTTGATGGTCGGTAACTTGACGTATTTTTCCAATCGATGTTTTTGAAGTCGTTATCACACAGCTGCCTGTGACGTCTTATCTTAGGGCTCGACCCGCCACGACCTCCGTTCATTCACAGTTTCGTACTATCGAGTAATAACCCTAGCAATGTTTTTAACCGATTATGTTCTTATCTACTTGGACCCAATGAGGAACGAAGTGGGGAGCCAGCTTGAGCGTACAATCGAGGACATTTTTATCGGATAAACTTTCGCAATACCTACCTTCTGTATTATCTGTTAGTGGACTAAACCAATGATATTACTATAGAGCCATCCATCTTAGTCCTCAGGGTTGGCAATGCATTTGCAGTCTTAGGATTGCAGTCTTAAGATTGTAGTCTTGAGAATGCAACGTCTATGGGTCGTATGCCTTCGCCATGCCATAAAAAAACATAGGATTTGAAAGATTTCCCTTGTGATCGGTCTTGTGCTTCTCGTATCCAGAGGCCCATTTCACGAAGCAACAAATTACAAATTACTAACTCATTTTGCTAGAGAGTTCCGCTTGTAATTTGTAACTTGTAGCTTAGTAAAACCGACTACTGGTGTTTCCTGCTACCCTTATTAGATCCTCGGTCTACCTTCTTCGACGCCTGGCAACATTGCGCTTTTTGGTACGTAGTCACCACTCCAAAACCTGTCCGCTTCAATTGCCATCGGTTCGGCGAGCAATGCCCTTAGTTAATTTAAGAATAATTTGCTTAAAAGGTCTAAGCTAATCTTTACGCAATAGCAGGCCTCTTCCAAACCATTCATTGGAACAGGTGCAGCCAGTGTTAGCCCGAATCACATATTTAACGATTAGTTGACAAATATGTGACGACATGCGTTAAGTAAGATAAAGGCACATTTTGAAATGTATTTTGATGATGAAAGCAAACGAGCGTACGAGCTACTTGATGGTAATTGCATGCCATGGTCTCTGAGGCCTATAGTCATTTGCAATCTAACGACTGCAATCTTAAGAGTGCACGTGCATTGCCTCTATACTATGGCCATGCCACGGTTTTTGGTTTTACTCACACACTGACAACAATGTGAGCACTGCTGCATAGCTGTAGGTTAAATGATAAGATTGTGGTAGCGACCCGAACGGATCGTTCAAAAGGTGCTATCACCACCAAAAAAAAACACCAGTGGGCCTGTCCAATTCGGAGATTGACAAGGTATCGGCCAGATAGCGGCTATTGACTGAGATTTGTATTTGTTAACAAAGAAGACATGTCGAACTAAAATATTGTTAAGTAATGAATTAAAAATTCCATAATGTTGCCAATTTCACTTCGACCAGAGCCGTGATTCTGACAAACTCTTGCCAAGCTACGACATACGAGTAGGTTCTTGTTCGTGAGCCGTGTCATTCGTTGGCGCTTTTAATGTGCGCTCACATTTTTGATAAATATATCAAACAGCCACATTAAATGGCTTGCGAAGTATAAAGTAAAAGCATTACCTATTAATGAAGAGAATTGAAGACAGGGCCAACGTTACCATTTTTCAAACCACCATGTTGTGTACATACCTACTAGAAGTATAAAGCCTCGCCATCTTGCGGAAAAGTTATGAACTAGGTATCTATGTTCTATACAGTGTGTAAATGGTATACGGGCGTTCCTTTTAACTGTGGTTAGTATAACCCCTACTGAGCACATTTAGGCAGCTTTTGTTAAAATTAAATAAAATAAAAAACCATACAAAATAATTTATTTGTATAACGAAAAATGCAATGAATTAAAAACGCAATTAATGACGTTTCAAAGTTAAGTATTATTAAAGCTGAGGCTACTTAAGCCGAAATACACATTTTCACAAGTTAACATTACGTACTTACCTGACAGATGGACTTCGATGTCCATTGCGGGTCGATAGTATGTTCAAAAATTAATAACGGTGTATACGTTAGCGTAATCAAAATAATTCTTTCTGTTAATGATTAGTAGAGTCTTAATCTATGTCCAGTTTCAATAAACGCCCGTATACCATTTACACACTGTATAAGTAAATTGTAACCTTGATTGCTTGATTTTGACTCGCGTATTAGTGACTGTCCTACACTTGTACTATAATAATTTAGTGCATTTTTAATAACTTCTTTTTTATGAATGGCGGACCGCCACCGTGAAGTGACCGAGAGCATCAGCGGTTTGTTAGTTTAGGATAGTTTTAAATAAGTTTGTAAGTTGGTTCGTTAGTTATTATTGTTGTATTTGTCTTATTTATTTTATTAGAGGAATTGTACCTACTATTGACATGTTTAATTAAATAAATTACAGATGAAATGGAAAAAGCAGCAAATTGAATGAATCAAGGCGGAATTTTATCAATCGGTCTTTTTCTTAATTTATAAGTTAAAATTAAATACCTTATACATTATCCTTATACGGTTGTTTACTTTAATTGTATTGCGGTTTCTCAGCGGTTTATCCGGGTATTTTTTCTTATCTGTAGTCTAGCGTATCTATACAGCAGCTGTCATTCTCGTTTTGTTTGATTATTGAATTGAATACTGTCAATTGAATCATAAGTATATTTAAAAAATGTCAATGGCTGCATGGCTTCTGCCTTTGCCTTTCTCTTTGTGAGAAAAATGAAAAAGAAAAAAAAATTGAATACTGTCAAACGAGACGTCAGTCGTGTCGTGTGGTAGTGTTGTTAAGAACGCTAGCATTTAATAAAATAAAATAAGCGTTTAATTTTTGTTTGATATTATTTCTATAACTTCAGTTAACCCTCGATATGTCTTTAGAAACGGTGCCAAAAGATTTAAGAGGTCTACGGGCCTGTTTAGTTTGTTCTTTAATCAAGGTACACACGATGCCAACAGTTATGTTTGTTGCTTTTTCACAACGTTGCTAAAGTGTTTTCTTTTCAGACGTTTGACCAATTCGAGTACGATGGTTGTGATAACTGCGACGAGTTTCTTCGAATGAAGACGAACAAGGACAACGTTTACGACTGCACAAGTAATAACTTCGATGGGTTAGTACCCAGTTAATTACTCCAGAGTGAATTAATGCGTTCCGTAATGCCCCCGATGAGTCACGCCACTGCTTGCTGGCCAGGAGTCTATGCTTCCACAAAGGAGTCACAGTTTTGTTTGGCTCCACTTTTGGGTTATGCTGTTATGTATCAAGTCCATGCCTCCAAACTAGGGTCATATAATGTTGTGCTATTCCTTAGACAATCTACCTATAATATAATTGTATCAAACTTGACCTAAACCCAAGTTGAAAAATGAGTGTTAAATACATGTTTTATTTCTCGAGGTATAAGAATTCACATTGATAAGTCCATGTCCACAAACTGGATGTACCAGTTGGACTTATGACATGGTCAGATTGTTTTGTAAGTGGATGGTTAATGTGTGAAATACAGTACAGTTGAGTGCTTAAATATGTATAGTTTTGCACCTTATTTCAATGGGATAAGGTGTAAAAGTATACATCTGAGAACTCAACTGTGCCTAGGTTTGTAACCCTTGCATATTATTTCACTTTTTAATTTGATTGTTAACCCCTCGTATGCGGGAGGTCAAAAAAGTACCAAGTTCTTGTCTCTTCAGATATAGTCCATAAAATTAAGCTAAAAAAAACAAAAAGATATCCAAATTTTGAGCACGCATCCGTGCCTAAGCATACGAGGGGTTAATAGACATTCGAAAGTAGTTTTTAGAATACCCAGTACTAAATGTACTGATTTTGTCCTCTATCTTATCTTATTTCGTCGGTGAAACTGCAATACCGCGTAACTAACCAATTCAATACGTGGCAATACCTTGCTGACTTAGCTATTAAAGTGTATTTTGCAACATATTCAATTCGTTAGCTACGCGGTATTGCAGTTTCACCGACGATTTGCTTTCTTTTTCCAGGATGATAGCTGTAATGAGCCCTGAAGACAGCTGGGTGTGCAAATGGCAGCGCATAAGTAAGTATGCCAATGCAGGCCTAGTGCACTCCGCACATTTAGCATGAAGTAACAAGCAAATCAGCTTGCACTACTGGAATGAATCAGATAAGATTTCAGGTAGAGATCATCTGCAAGTTTTTCAATGCAATGTATTCGGCCTAATAGTTTGGTTACATTGCCGGATATTTAGCGAATTTAATGATGTATTTAGGATATTCGTATTCGGCCCATTTGTGTTGATTTGAACAACAGTTTGTAAGATGTAAATTGCCACTTATAGAAAAGAGCACATTGTGATTTTGGTATTTGCTGCAACAATGTTATATTCAACTATAAGTCTTGGTGACATTGTAGGAACGACCGCTCATGACTACTTTAGGCATCATTGGCGTTCAAAGGGATAAACACTTGTGTATTTACAGTGGCTTTTTCTTTAATATTTTTTTTTTTAATTCAATGTCTTTAATTTAAATCTATTTTATGATGTCTAGCTATGAGCATTAATTGTGTTAAAATATTTAGTATAGTCTACATAGACTATACTAAATATTTTTGATGATAGACACATCATGATTTTACTAGTAATGTTCTCTCCTTTCGACAGGTCGGTTTTGTAAAGGAGTCTACGCAATCTCAGTATCTGGACGTCTACCTGCAGGAGTCATCAGGGAAATGAAGAGCCGAGGAATCGTGTACCGACCCCGCGACACCAGCCAGAGATAAACCATTCCACACCTTGTATATACTTTTTATTTAAATAAAACACTAAGTAATAAATAAATCTGATTCTAACTTTCTATTTACATTCAACATAAGTTACCTTACATGTGCTTATCATGATATGCTAAATCAAACTATGATTTTAACCTTTTGAATGCCAAGCAGATGGTTAGTGTCACAGGCCTGTATTAATAATCTGGTCTCGGTGTAAATGCCCGTCTCAAGATATTCGAAAATGACAGTATTTTATGGTTTGACATTTACTTAAACGGATCTTGCAGGGCATTTAAATCGAGACCTGTTTATTAATACAGTCATCAGAGTCTTGATCAATGAAGTTTAACGGCAATCGCTGACATTTAGCATCACTGGCACTAATTTGACGACATTTGCTGGCTTTGGCGCTCATAAGGTTAAACATCCAGTATAAGCATAAATTGTCACAAAACTAATAGAAGCTGTAATTTTTAACCACAAACCTTGTTATTGTGCGACATTCGCACCTTCGGTAGAACAAGGGCAAAATATACAATGTGACTAAAGGGGCAATTATGCCCTTGTCCACTAGAACTAGGGCACAATGTACAATGTGACTAAAGGGGCAATTGTGCCCTTGTTCTACCGAAGGTGTGATATGCTAAGAAATAATCCATATTTTATTGCATTATACACATTATATTAATTTGTTTAGTTTATATCAGCAACTTAACTGATTTTAAAGTTTAAATATGGCTTCCTTCTTCCTTAACAAAATTAAATGAAAAAGTTGCATAATTTATCTTGTTTAACAATTCAACTAAACTAGCTTATTCACTCCTGATATTGTAAATTAATCATCATTTTTGTTGTACATCCCAAGCCATAAAAAAGGAACAAATGTATTTTCTCAAATTATTGAAGTGTTGTTATGCACTTTGTACTCCAACTGGCACTGTGGTTTCAGCACGCCTAGCACATGACTGAACTCGTAGCATAGCACATACAGGGGGAAGCCTGTCAACTGCTTCCCGTGGGCGGTGCCTTAAACTCGTGCTCTGTTCCCAGGACATCCTTATCTATTTCTTTAAAATCTATATTTTGCTGCTTCATAGCATTCTGAAAACAAAAAAAATGATAGTTAAGCTAGATTATATAAATGCAGATCGATCTAACTCAACCTTGTGTTATCTACCTTAACACATTCTTGATAAACTTTGAATATTCCAGCGCACATCGAGTCATCGTGGTCCCCCTTTAAGAACTTATCCGAAAACCAAGAATTAAAACAATCATCGTACTTCTTCTTTAGGTCTGTGCACTCTTCGCCGATACTATTCATAGTTGATTTAATTTATGCACGAGTTATTGGACTTCTGTGACTGCTTATAATATAAACAGAAAATTAAGAACGGATGACGAAAAAGATCAATGTGCCGATCCAATGAAATTTGACAGCTCTGAAACGTTTTTCTACCATTTAATTTCTGTGGAAAATAATGTGTATCTTACTAACGATTAGACAAGAAAATTTACAAATTTTTAGTCCGCAATGAAGATGTACATGGGATATACGCTAAAATTAACAAGTGATTACGTGTAGCTAATAAAATTATCTAACAAAATTAAATATACAAGCGACATATAAATTAGCATGCCAAAAAACTTCTTTCAACTACGTTTTTTGCGTTTCGTTTCAATCAATACATTTCATTCCATATACACGGCGTACACAAAATTTCTACTTTATTGATTAGTTGATATTGAAATAATGTAACCAATAAGAGATAACAAACTTCTTATTTTCTTTGAATTTAAAGAACAAGGAAATTAAATCAAAGCAATCAATCGAAAGAATTGTAGTACGTTTAGGCTGTATGGATTTATGTCCTTTGCCTTTCCCTCGGGATAAAACCAGAAAAAAAATGTAGTACGTTTTTTGACATTTGAGGATTTCTAGGTTATGTTGTGGTGTAATTCTTTCCACACTTGAAATGTCTTGATGTCCTTTTAATCTGTAAAGCTGATTTCCCGACTTGACAGAAGCGCGTGTAGTGGATCTGTTGTGTTTTTTGGCTATTATCCCTGTTAAGTGTCTATCCCTGTGTTTTGTTTTGTCTGGTGGTGGTAAAATAACAATAAAATTGTCAGGTGAGTTATAATACTGTAAAGGTTCTCCAATTGGCCGTTCGGCCTTTTGGACAATGGCGGAGAATGAGAAGGAAAAACCCCCGGATGAGGGCAGTGGCAAGCTGGACAACATGGTCATTGACGACAATATTACCCCAACATCGCGAAAACGTACCAGCACAGCCTTGCAGCTGCCCTCTGAAGAGGCGAGACGCGAGGTCAAAAAAACTATTGTCGACCCCGAAAACGCTAACCCCTCGGTCGCCAATATGTATAAACATCCGTCGTTAGAAAATGATGGATCCCATACGTACGGTAAGGAAGACTGCGGTCCATTTATTGTCCACGTCTCCCGCGTTTTAGAGTCTGCTAACTCTGGTGTAGGTCTGCGACCAATTAAAGTTGGTCTTATCTTTGTGCAGAACAATATTCAAAATATCAAAAAAGACGGCATTAAATCACTCGGTCGTAATAGGGTTTCAGTAGAATTTAAAAAAGCAGAGGATGCAAATAAATTAATTGGGAACCCTTGCTTAGCCCGCCACAAACTCTCAGCCTCAATCCCCTCGTACAATGTGTCTCGGATGGGACTTGTCCGCGGAGTCCCCGTGGAATGGTCCATGGAGGAATTTGTAAGTGCAACTGAACTTAGGGAAGGATGCGGTAAAATCTTGAAGGCCCGACGCTTACACCGCAAAGAAATGAAACCAGATGGCCCTACTTGGATACCAACTCAGTCTGTTGTCCTTACGATTGAGGGACAAAACTTACCTCAAAAGTTGTATGCCTTCTACACATCGTTAATTGTGGAAACATACCAGCTCCCAACCATACAATGCCGAAAATGTGTTAGATTTGGACATGTTCAAAGCCAGTGCCGTTCGGAGGCACGCTGCTATCGGTGTGCTCAAAAACACCCAGGTGACCAATGCAAGGTTCCCCAGGAAAATTCTACCTGCCTGTCATGTTCTGGCAGGCACTTTGCCACTGATACCAACTGTCCTGAATTTTCTAGACAGAAATCAATTAAAAGAGTTATGTCTGAACAAAGCATTTCATACGCAGAAGCTGCTGCGCGCTTCCCTTTGGTACGGAGACCTTACGCTGATATTGCAAAAGTTATGTTTGCCCCTGTTTCTGAGCCTCCAAGGCGCCCCTCCACATCACACTCCTATTCCCCTATCCCTTTATCCCCTCATAAGACCACCTCTTACCGCAAGTCCGTGGAACGTTCCCCCCGCCCTAGGTCCCCCCTTCAGGAGGGTTACGACAGGCATGCTCACCAAAACATTACCGCATCGCCGCCCTCACAACTCCCAAACGGGCATGGTTATCCCAGCCCTCCTCAAAGGATAGGAAGGGTCACCCCGAATGATGACCTCATAGAGCTTTTGCTCAAGCTTCTTACTAACATCGTCTCCAAATGGAGTGATGTGTTACCGTACGACGTTGCCCCCCTTATGATCACCCTCGCGGAAAAACTTTCCAATGGCTTCGACGGCCCCCTTGCTGACACACATCCTTCAGTGGAACAGCAGGAGCGTTGTTCCTAAAAAAAACGACCTTATTGATCTCATAAATTCAAACAAAATATCTGTTGCGGCCATTTCGGAAACATGGCTGAGACCTGGAATACGCTTTAGAATTTCAGGTTTTTCATGTCTTCGGGATGACCGTGACGATGGTCGTGCAGGTTCTGCACTTCTTATTAAAAGAAATATCCCTTTTTCATCAATTCCCCTCCCTCCCCACTCCCAAGATATTAATGCCGTGGCTGCTCAAGTCATGGGCATTAATTATATTTCAATATATATTCCCCATCCTAACCTTAACCTCATTCCTGACTTGTCTTCTTTACTCTTTTCTGTCCCCTCCCCCCTGGTAATACTGGGAGATTTTAATTGCCATCATACTTCCTGGGGTTCTTCTTACACTGACTCCTTTGCTCCATTTCTGCTTGATTTATTTGATGACATTAATGTTTGCGTAATTAATAATGGATCACCCACTCATAGAGTCTACCCTAATCAGAATAATAAATCAGTCCTCGACCTCACTGCTTGCTCCCCTAACCTCGCATCCCTGCTGTCATGGAAGATCTTAACCCAGTCTTGTGGGAGTGATCACTTCCCTATAATTGTCACTAACCCCAATACTGTACTTCCCTATTCGGTTCCCGAACCACTATTAAAATATAAGATTCAACTAGCCGACTGGCCAAATTATTGCCTTTATGCAGATCAGAAGTTTAAAGATTTAGACCCAGTAACCTCTAATAATTATCTCAAACAGTATTACCATTTTCTTACGATTTTATTAGAAGCTGCAAATAAATACATCCCAATGAAAAAGCCGTCCAACCCTAAAATTTCCTCGCCCCCCTGGTGGGATGCAGATTGTTCGGCGGCCGTTAAAGAGAGGAATGAGGCTGAGAAATCTTTTAACGAGACCGGGAATACTGACGATTTTATTAACTTTCAAAAAGTTTCAGCGCGTACAAAATGGTTATTGGCCAAAAAAAAAAAGAAGGGATGGAAAAGTTTCTGTGAGAGTTTAGCCCCCAGGACTCCTTCCACTGTTGTTTGGAAGAACATCAAACGGTATAGAGGTTCATTCACACCTGACCCCTTATCCTCGGACAACTTATCTGTGTGGGTGGAAGACTTTGCGGACAAACTGGCCCCTCCTTATGTCCCTGAACATTTACAGCTTTCTCTTACTCCTCCGTCCTCCTCCAATGATGCCTTGGACCAAAACTTTTCACTGTCGGAGCTTGACATAGTGATTGACGGCGTCCGTAACACTACACCTGGTGAAGACGGAGTTCCCTACATCTTCATTAGTAAGCTGGGTTCCGTTGGACGAAAATACCTACTCGAGATCCTTAATAGCTGCTTTACTTTTGGTGAGATCCCAGATTCTTGGAGAAGCCAGGTGATAGTACCTATCCCTAAAAGTAATAAAAACACCTTGGAGGCAAATTCCTATAGACCCATAGCCCTCTCTTCGTGTATTGGTAAAATATTGGAGCATCTGGTAAAAAATCGACTCGAATGGTGGACCGAAAATAAAATGGTTTTGGCAGACAGCCAGTTTGGCTTCAGGAGAGGGAGGAGTACTATGGATAGTTTGGGCATCCTAACTTCTGATATCCGTCTTGCCTTTTCTAGAAAACAAGACCTTTTTGCGTGCTTCCTCGACGTGAATGCTGCATATGATAGTGTCCAACTTCCGCTGCTCAGAGCCAAACTGCTCCAGCTGAGCATCCCCGCGAGGATTGTTCATTTCATTTGCAAACTATTCATGGGTAGAACAATCAAAATTAGAGATGGTGGCCTAAATTTCATTCAAAGAACTCTTTGGCAAGGAATCCCCCAGGGCTCTGTCCTCAGCCCCCTCTTATACAGCATTTATACCTCTGATCTTGACCAGTCGGTTCTCCCTTTTTGCCAGATTCTCCAGTACGCTGATGACTTGGTGTTATATATCACAACTGATTCCACCACTACTGCTTCCTCACGACTTAACGGAGCCCTTAGTTACTTGACAGACTGGATGGATGAACATGGTTTGTCACTGTCCCCATCTAAAAGTCGGGTTGTCACGTTCACGCGAAAAAGGGTTATCCCAACAATTGACGTATCCTGCGAGGAGAATGTAATCCCTAACTGTGAATCTGTCAAATTTTTAGGCGTTATTCTCGACTCTAAAATGACCGGTGTTCAGCATTTAAATTATGTTGTGAGTAAGTGCGAGAGAAATATTAATGTTCTCCGTAGTCTCTCTGGTGTCTGGTGGGGCTCTCATCCGTACTGCCAAAAAATTATGTATAATGCGTTGATTCGCAGCCATATGGATTACGGATCCTTTATTCTTGAGCCCTGCAACAAAGTAGCCCTTAAAAAAGTCGATCTGGTTCAATCGAAGTGCCTGCGGATTATACTTGGCGCGATGAGGTCCTCCCCAAAGAACGCTATGCAGGTTGAATGTGTTGAGCTGCCGTCTTACCTTCGGAGACAATACTTAGCAGATCGATTTATGTTCAAGGCTTTATCTCTCTCTAGTCACCCTCTGCACTCACGTTTGGACTCTCTATCCCGTGAGATGACTGACAATAGTTACTGGTCCCATAAAGACCCTCCAAAGCTGATTTCAAGTTATATCAAATTAAAAAACCTTGCCTTCTCATACTACAAAACTGTTAAAAATCCATTATTTGATACTGAATACAATGCTCTGGTTTACCGTCCAAATGTAATTCTTGATTTCGGAATATTCAAAGACGATCCTGCTGCCAATATGAAGTTTAATAAAGCCCTAGAAGATTGGCAGGACTGGCTACCAGTCTTCACAGACGCCTCAAAATTATCAGTCGAAGGGGAGGTTGGTGTCGCAGTCTGGATCCCAAAGTATAAAATATCGCTAAATTTCAAATGCCCTCCAATGACATCGGTTTTCATTGGTGAGTCGGTAGCTCTATTTGAAGCAGTATCTTACGTCGAGTCTCACGGTATTCCTAGATCCATCATCTTCTCTGACTGTAGAAGCTGCCTGCAAGCAATTAGTGGAAATCAATTTAAAATGAAAACGAAATTCCCGTTAGTTTTAAAAATTAAAGAGCAGCTACTTTTATGCAGGAATAAGGGTATAGAGGTCGTACTTGCGTGGGTTCCGAGTCATTGCGGAATTGAAGGCAATGAATCCGCAGATACATGGGCCAAAAACGCGATTGATACTGGTTTACAGAGCCACTACATTATCTTTCCTTCTGACCTTCTAACGATGGCTTATGCCGACGCGAAAGCTTCATGGCAGAAAGAATGGGACCTCTCTAGGCTTAGCAAAGGTAGACACTATGGAGCGATCCAACCTAACATTCCAACAAAGCCCTGGTTCTTTCGGTTCAAATCGACTAACAAGCAAACTACTTCTACTATTTGTCGTCTTCGCTTAGGACATGTTTGTACCCCAGTCTTCCTTGCCAAGATCAGGGTTCGGGATAGCTCTCTGTGTGAATGTGGGCTCGACGAGGGCACAACTGACCATATCTTTTTCAACTGTCCTAGATTTAGTTATTCAATGTATGACATTTTGCCTCGGGATATTCCGCGCCCAACTAACTTTCAATCTCTTCTCGCCTGTCCCATTTCACTTAAACTGCTTATAAAATATATACAATCGCATGAAATTAAACTTTAGTGCCAAAATGTTCGTAATTCTGTGTTCTAGTAAAGTGTTACTGTGATATTTTCCCTACCCTGTTTTTACTAACTTTTTTTTTTCCACTCACTTAACACAACTTCCGCAGTTGTCCGTCAAATGTTTTGTGGCTTATTTATGTTTGTGTCGTCCTTAACTCATGTTATTTGTTTTAGGTTTCCTGAAACCCGGATCCTTCCGCATTATACAAAATTTCTCCACCGAACATTTTCCCAGCGTGTCTAATGTCAAGTTGTCATTGGCGAAATACATCCTGATAAAAAGATGTGAAAGCCATTACATAATTTAAAAAAAAAAAAAAAAAAAATCTGTAAAGCTGAGAAATTAGTGAATAAGTTTTATTTTACTAAACTAAAAATGGGTGACATTCTAAAAGACAGTCGCTTTGCAAAATACCTTAACGATCCACGATACAGGCAAATACCGAAACATGAAAGGAAAGTTAAAATTGACAAACGATTTCAGTCTATGTTTAATGATTCTAAGTTTAAAGTGAAATATACTGTGGATAAGAGAGGGCGACCCGTAAACGAAACTAGTACAGAAAACTTGAGAAAGTACTACGAATTGGAAGATTCTGAAGTCAGTTCTGAATCCGAAGATGAAGTCAAGGATGACAAGGAAACGTCAAATAAAGTGCAGTCAGACGAGGCTGAGCCGGGACGATTTGTTAAACAACCTCAAAGCAACGACGATCAGGCTGATGTTGTAGTGCCCCCATTGCAGAATGACAAACTTGTCCGTGGCAAATTAAACATTAAAACTAAGGAAAGATTGCAGGATCTAGATGTAGATTATGCACGAGGAGAAGGTAACATAATTGTGTTAAAGTTACAAGTTTTTCTATTTTACCTATGACATTTGAATATCACGTTTGTCTAGGTGTGCTGCTCACGGACAGTTCTTCGGATGAAGATACCAGTGAAGAGGAGGAGGAGAGTGAGGTGGAGCACGAGTGGGGCGCACTTGATGCTGAGGCAGATACTACAGAGGAAGCCACTAAAAGGTCTCATTTACGGATACTGTTTTTTTTTAAAAAGGTCCTCTGACTGACTAAGAGAATAAAGGCTTGTAGTATTGTTAGGCGATGGCTTGCAACCTGTCACTAATACTCTGGTAAACATCTTGGCCGGATTGTGCAAAATGTGTAAACAGAATTATTCACATGTCTTTTTAGAGTTTTTGGTATTTCTGTAGCTCTGCCTACCCCTCTCTGGGAATGAAGACATGATGTTAAGGTCCTCTGAAGTATAGCTCGCGATCAAAATCAAATATTGACAAGGCCCTGAAACTAACTGTTTTTATTAGTTTGTTGAAAATAAAATGTAATTTGGAAGCAAATAAATAATATCACTGAACATTCTTTGATACAAATAAGAGAGAAACAAATTATTAATACCTTAATTCATTATCCAACTTTCAAGTCTGTATAAATCCAAACAGATAAGTAAAATTATCAAGTTTTTTTAATGTATTTGGTATATCTGTGGCTGTAATGTGGGGTACGGAGCCCCACTCTGGGAATGAAGGCGTGATGTTGTGTATGTAGATAAGTAAAATATTGAACCTGGCATATTTCAAATTTCATAATAACTCCTTATCCTGCTAAAAACATGGTATGTAAAGCTGGGTACGAATCTGAGCGGCTCAGCGTGAGGCATGCTCGCCCTGCGCGGCGAGCTGCTCGCGAGCCAAATTGTTGCATAAACATGCGTGGGTGAGGCAGCGTACTTGACGCGAGCCATCAATTCAAAATGGCGTCTGACACGATGACAGCTGCGGCTGCGTACGCGCCTCGCCCATAGACAAGTTAGAACTTGTCGTTCTGCCCGCGGCACGCTCAGATACACGTCAAAGTTACGCGAGGCACGCACACCGAGGCGCCTTTGAGCACGTTCAAAAGACCGACTCTCGACGGCTCGCCGCGCGCCGCTCGCCCGCTACTCGCGCACAGCGCGTGAGCGCGTACGAATTTGAGCAAAATAGGTGAGCCGTGCGTGCCTTGACCCGAGGCTCTAATTCGTACCCACCTTAGCATTTGTTGCGGCAGACTTAGAGTTTAAGATGTTTTGGTTTCTTTTTTACAGAATAGCCATCTGCAACATGGACTGGGACAACATCAAAGCAACAGACATCATGGTGTTGCTGAGCTCCTTCTTGCCTCCAGGGGGCGTCATTTACAAGATAACAGTAAGTTAACCTGCAACTCTATTTGTATGGATACTAATTTTTAATCTGGGATGAAACATATCCACATCTTAGACATCCATGTTATATGTAATTTTTATGCGGCACTGCTTTTGTATGCACTTTGGAAAAACTTGAATATGCTTTACGTCTCAGTCTTACTAGGTATAAGATTCCACACATTTTGACGTAACTAACCTAACCTTAAGCCGAAATTTTATGATCGATTCCCTTTGGGTGCAAGTGCCTCTAAGTTTGTATTTTGTGGCTTAACGCAGTGGTTTTTATGTGCAGATATCATAATTACAATTAAAGCTTGTGATCTTACTGAGTGGGAATTAGAATTAAAGAACAGGGCTTGATACCGGTATTCTTTGAAGTATCTTCCTTACTTTGCAACATTTCCTTGGTATTTTCGATTGTTTTTTAGGTAATTACACTATACGATTATATAAACTCATTGAAGGACAAAAATACTCAATAATAAGGGAGGGACCTTACCAAAAAGCCCCACTATTAATATCATATAGCTACAATAATATAAAATTAGAATCGTGACTTCTGCCACTTTATTGGGTATCGTTCTAGATACCAGTCGAAACTGCGAACCCCACATCCAAAAGGTAGCAAAAAAACTGTCTTCCTTTGTTTACGCTCTCCAGCACCTTAAACGCGTAACAGATTTTCAGTCCGCACTCGCAGCGTATTACGCATACGCCTATTCTGTAGTGTCGTACGGTCTTGTTTTGTGGAGACACTGTTCCGAAGTGGATAGAATTTTAATTTTGCAAAAGAAGTGTATCTGAATATTAGTAAATACAGCGTGTTACCGGCATGAGGGCTCAAATGGAACTCCTTTTGTTCTACGACTTTAAAAAATGAGGTAATTTTTATTTTTTATTTTTCATACAAAATTAATTAATTCACTGATTTTACTAGTAAAGTTTGAAAGTTTGATCACCTATAACTTACTGTAAATTAAGTTATTTTCTAAGTCGTAGAACAAAAGATGTAGCATTTGAGGAGTAGAATCGATACCTACATTTAAAGCCCTCATGCCGGTAACACACTGTATAAATCAACTAGAATCATGCCGACCACATTTTATCAAACATCAAATACTTACTCTCACTCCTATGTACATCTTTGAATCGTGCAAGTTTGTTAGGAACCATAGAGATCTATTTACACAAATAACAAATGTCAAAAGGAACAACCGAAACTTAAATAAGCTCTACTTGCCCTTTGATGATCAAGATATATAATCATATACCCAACTCTATAAAAAACTCAGATAAATTTACGCTATTCACCAAAGAACTGAAGAAATACTTTTTGTAATCTTAGCAATATCTTCAATGAAATGTAAATCAAATTGGTAAATATGTAGCAATCTCAATTACATACATACATACATAATATCTCGCCTTCATTCCCAGAGTGGGGTAGGCAGAGCTACAGAAATACCACTAAATCTAAAAAGACTTTTATATAATTCTATATCCACATTTTGCACGATCAGGCCAAGAAGTTTACTCGTGTATTAGTGACAGGTTGCAAGCCCATCGCCTAACAGTACTACAAGCCCTTATTCCCTTAGTCGCCTCTTACAACATCCACGGGAAGACATGGAGTGCATGGAGTGCACTATTCTAACCCGGCACCCACACGGGGGTACTGTCTTAAAATCTCCAATGGTTTTAGTTTTAGTTGTCAAATATTTTTATGAATTTAGGAATAAATGGAATTGAATTACTTAAATTAATTAATTAGCCCATAAGTAATATTATATGTATAGTCGTCCTCTCGCATTTTGCTGTGTCCTTACAGGGCGTCACATGTATACCTCTATATTTGTTCCATCCTTTGTCTTCTGTAATGTGACTTTGACTTTGACTGAAATTGAATACTGGTGTTTTTGTACGAAAATATCACCGGTATTCAAGCCCTGGTTAACAATGAGCACAAGGGACATAACTGATTTTGATGGTTAATTAAGTGTCATACTTTAACATAGTAAATAAAAATAATGAATCCGGTTGCGCCTTATTTTGAATGCGGTGTTATTATGTTTAATAGATTTATCCATCCGAGTATGGTCTGAAGAGGATGCAGGAGGAAGAAGTTCGCGGGCCTATCGAGCTGACGGAGGAGCGCGAAGTAGACAGCGGCCTGTCGGACGATGGCGGGAATGAAGAAGGTGAGGAGAGAACAGACAATATTGTGAAATTGACACAGTTTTCATTTGCACTAAAAAAACCACTTCAATATTGCCAATTTTGCTTTAAACAGTGCCCAAATATTTTTGCTGTATTTACCTGAATAGCTAAAATGGCTAATATGAAAGCTGACTTACAGCGCCCGGCCGATAAGAAGTTAATCCTGAAACCTGTCATCGTAGTACAATTTATAACCTATTCTTGGGTTTGAGGTTATAATTTGTATTGGAATGACTGGTGTCAGGATTTACTTCATATCGGCCGAGCACTGTAATAGCCTAGGCAAAGAACTGAAATAACGCCTTCAATGCTGAACCGTGAAAAAATATTCTAGGTTTATATTATGAATAATATCAAAACAAAAAGTGGTATGAAAACGGACCAATGCCTAAGCATAGTGGTTATATTTGCAAAAGGAGTGATCAGGCAGCTGGCCAACATTATAGAAAGCGGTCACCAGTCTGTTAATAAAACGAATTTGTATCGCTGTTTAGGTGGGTACGAGTTAGAGCAACTTCGGGTTGAGGCACGCACGGCTCATCTCGTCGAGACTCGGTCGCTTGCTCGCGCAAGCAGCCGGCGCAATGTGCGTGCCTCGCGTAATATGGACGTGTATCCGAGCGTGCCGCGAGCAGAACGACAATTTCTAACTTGTCTGTGGGCGAGGCGCGCACAAATTTGATAAAGTTGCTGAGCCGTTCCACCACCGAGGCGATTTCTTCGTTTTATTAATAATTCGGTGAATTATTATAAACTCAGCCGCGGCTGCCATCGTGTCCTACGCCATTATGTACGACGCACAATGTCGGCTCGCGAGCAGCCCGTCGCACAGGGCGAGCATGCCTCAGGCTGAGCTGACCCAGCTTTTAATATCAGGTTCAACATACCACATGGAGAAACTGCGCCGCTACCAGCTCAACCGGCTGAAGTACTACTACGCCGTGGTGGAGTGCGACAGCGCCGCCACGGCCGACAAGCTGTACGCGGACTGCGACAACATGGAGTACGAGAGCAGCGCCACCAGGCTCGACATGCGGTTCATACCCGACGACGTCACGTTCGATCAGGTTTGACATTCTTTCTTTAGTGGTGGTAGGACCTTGTGCACCAGTCGGATTGCTACCTCTTCACCAGATTCAACCAATAAGCAATGACACTGGAGATTGCACGGCAAACCACGCTTTGAAGCCAAGAAAAGTGACCTTAATCACGTCGCTTATGTTTTTGTCCATTTCTTTAGGATGAAAAGAACGATAAAAAATAAATTTTAACAATGTAAAAATTACATTTCAAATTGAGAAAATATAATAATATTTCCCTCTCAGCCTGGGTAAACAATTTGAAAAATTCTGACACATGCTATTTCAAATACTCGTGCTCTACCCAAAAAGAACATATTTTTTTCATATATCATACTTTCTAACCATTGTATTTGTGGTAGTAGGACCAGTAGGACATAGTGCAGGGTCAGTCCAGGTCGCTACCACCGTCTTGCCCCATAACCTACCGCCAAACAGCAGTGTTCGCATTTTTGCGTTCCGGTGTGAGTATAAGACATCTGGTGAAATGACTAGCATAGACGCATTCCACCTTAGTTCTCAGGGTTGGCAAAGCATTTGCTGTCTCGCTGAGTTCACTTACCATCGGGGGCTCTTTTCTGCATGGTAAAATCATATTGCTTTTGACATGTTATCGCAATGTCAACGTTTTGATGAGAGAATGAGACATTTATAACATAATTTTACACGTCATATTCCCTTTATTATTAGTTTACATAATTTTAAACTTTTTACATTGTCACTACATAGTATAAAACAAAGTCGCTTTTTCTGTCCCTATATCCCTATGTATGCTTAAATCTTTAAAACTACGCAACGGATTTTGATGCGGTTTTTTTTAATAGATAGAGTGATTGAAGAGGAAGGTTTATATGTATAATACTTTAATCCGGAATGAAGCGAGGGCGGGTAGCTAGTACTTATATAATTAGATAGGTTTTATTCACTTGCTAGTAGATGTCATGTCCAAACGCCGGATTGACGGGGGCATAAATGTACCAGTGCTAGTGATTCATTAAACATCGACTAGTTTATCGACAACTTTTTTCGTGACATGGACTTTACATTTCTTGCAAAAGTAAATCGTACCTTTATCTTCTATATCTAAATGATCAGTTTTCCATGAAGATAAACGATATTTTTTTCTTGCGAGGCATTTTAAACCGACTTAAAAACAAAAAGGTTCTCAATTCGTCGGAATGCTAAAGAATATTGTTGTACTGAATTGTTATTAAATGTAATTTCGATGATTGTCAAGTGACTCGAGTCCTGAGTCAATGTTAGATACCGGTTGATTTTAGTTGCGATAAGTATAAATATAAATAAAAGAGGTTTGCACATAAAAGGTATTCAAATTTGGCCATCAGTCATAATGATTAAAAATAGCTTTTACTCGATGTCGATAAACTTAGTCGATATTTAATGAATCACTAGCACTGGGTAATTTTAGCCCCCGTCAAGCCGGTGTTTGGTCATGTAAAAAGCAATATGCCTTTACTTTACTTTTACACGTCAAAAATTATTGCTTAATCATCCTACTGTCAATATTGCGATAGCTTAGCTCCTATTTACTTGACAGTAATGGCGGTAATATCCTCGATATTTCAAAGGGAGATTTTTGTAAGTGGGAATTTGAATCTACCACCAAGGAAATAAAGTTCAATTACCTTTGCCCTGAAATACCATTTTCAACTTTGAAATAAATAAAAATAAACTATGTCGCCACTGATATAAAGTTTAAACTAAATTGCTTCGATTTTGTACCAATAGGGGTACGGACCAAAAAGCTGGGCGCGCTAACTCAAGCAATTAAATTTTCTATGAAGGTATTCCGCTGTGCGACGAAAATTGGCCAAACAATTGTAATTATACTTTTCGTCGAAACAACGTTACTTTTACAACGACGCTTAACTATGGTCCAACTTTTTGCTCCTTACTAGACGTAATCTATCGCTCAGTTTGGAGGAACGCTAAAATAGCGATGTTTCTTAACATCATTGGTTGATTCAAATTTACTTACAAAGAGTTATTTGTCAAAATAAAAAATCATTTGTGAGGCTGCACCATACAAACATAAAATAATAATCCAGGTTCTAAGTGTGTAAAATATGAAACATATGATAGAAAATAAGGAAGTTCAAATTGATAACTGGATTGTAAACAAAAACTGTATAGCGCATTGCAAAAAATACAGTTTTGACAGTAAGATCGAAAGATATTTTTTATTTTTAAAATGGATTTTTACTAGCGACGAAGTTTGACTTCATATGATATGAAAAAATATTATAATTAACATTATGAAACACATAATAAAAGAAAATGTATTTTCTTTAAGTTCATAACAATTTAAAAAAAAAACACTATATCAAAGCTCTGTTATGATGAATCAAATCTTTTCAATGATAAAATTAACTTTATTTTATGTCGATTCTGTTTATCGAAATTGCCCCATCACTTGCTCGAGCCTTCTTATCCATAGCACACTGGGTCTCACGAGGATAAAGTCTAGTGTGCTCAATTGTCTCCTCCATTTCTTACAAAAACTTCTTTCTTCGATCCTTGTCTGAGTTTGTTTTGGATTGTTTGGTCCCAGGAGCCCCGCGAGGAGTGCTCGAAGCTCCCGGAGCTGTCGCGGTACCGGCCGCGGCTGTTCACGACGACGGCGCTGCAGCAGGCGCGCGTCGAGCTCACCTGGGACCGCACCGCGCCCGCGCGCTCCGAGGCCCTGCGCGGAGCGCGCTCCGGGGCCCTCCAGGACTACGACCTGAAGGAGTACCTCGCGTCCAACAGCGAGGACGAAGGTAAAGCCGGGTACGAATCCGAGCGGCTCACCCTGAGGCATGCTCGCCCCGCGCGCCGAGCTGCTCGCAAGCCAAATAGTTACACATAAACATGCGCGGGCGAGGCAGCGTGTCTACGCGAGGCAACATTTCAAAATGGCGTCTGTCGCTATAACAGCTGCAGCTGCGTTTATCATACCTTTAATTCACCGAATTACGAGTATTAACACAAAGAAGAAGAAATCGCTTCGGTGGTGGAACGGCTCAACAACTTTATCAAATTTGTACGCGCCTCGCCCACAGACAAGTTAGAACTTGTCGTTCTGCTTGCGGCACGCTCGGGTACACGTCCAAATTACGCGAGGCACGCGCGCCGAGGCGTCTTTGAGCACGGTCAAAAGACCAACTCCCGGCGGCTCGCTGCGCACAACTCGTGGGTGGTTCGCGCACAGCGTGCATCGCGTACGAATTGGAGCAAAATAGGTGAGCCGTGCGTGACTCAACCCGAGGCTGCTCTAATTCGTACCCACCTTTAGGTTTGAATTCCTTCTACGCTGACATCGGTCGCTGACGTCGGTCGCGTATGACAAAGAAAAATCCCACAGTGCGAAACCGATCGCTGTACGGAACAGACGTAAATTAAATTACTTTAATTCTGTACAAAGTTTAAAAAAACAATTAATATTTCACTCTCAGTCTCTCCATCGTGCTATATTGTATTAATGGCGGTAGAACCTGTAGGATATTGTAGAAGGTCCGTCCAGACCGCTTCCGTCTTATTAACCGCCAAGCAACAGTGCTCGCATTGTGGTTCTGGCGTGGAGATAAAGCGACTGGTGAAATAATTACCATATAGGCATTCAATCTTAGTCCTCAAGGTTGGCGACACATTTAGAGTTAGGGCCATTATTAATAATCTGATCTTAGTTAAAATGCCCGTCACAAGATACGTCAAAGTAAACGACAAATCATAGAAAACTGACACTTGGCGCATCTTGAGACGAGCATATAAGTCGAGATCAGTCGCAGACACAAATCGCAGTATCTCAGACAAAGCTCCTGTAGCAAATGCAATCTTATTCCTATTAAAATAGGATTGAATCTGCTTTCGCCATTGAATTTGAGATACTGCCGATTGGCTTATAGGGGAGCACTGCAGTATTTGCAGTTTTGAAATTGCAGTTTAGAGAATTCGAATGTCTATGGGTCTCAGATCCGACTTACCTGTGTGTCCGTGTGCTTGTGTGCCGCCTCAGTGCCATAAACAAACTCATTCTTATTTTTCAGACGATGATGAAAACCCAGTTCAAATCGCAAATGACTCTCATTCAGACAATGATGAGGATCCTATACTGAAGTACAAGAAACTTCTAGAAGAAATTGACAAGACAGAAGAGAGCAAGAAAAACAAAGACATGGAAATGGAGATCACGTGGGGCCTTGGAATCAAAGACAAGGCAGAAGAACTTGTCAAGAAAAAGTTAAAGCAAGGTAATAAAACACTGGAGCCCGTTGTTTCTTTTTTTTGGTATAACGTCTTAGTTAACATAATCATTATTTTTTTATGATTTTTATATCGCTGGAACATGTAGAGATAAGGCTAAGTTAGGTTAGGTTAGGATTAAAAGAAAATAGATATTCTTTGCGATAGTTATGACTTAAAGCACCATTATGGCTAAAAATAATTATGTCTTGTAACATCATCATTCTCCTGCCCTTATTCCAACTTATGCAACTTTTTCTTTCACTTCCATACTTCATGTAACAAATTAATTATGTCATGTTACATGTTACAAAAAATACCTATTAAAATAAACTATTTATCTAAGTTAAAAATAATGTCAACCCTACTGAGCTGTCATCTGTCATCGACTGACAGGGTGACTGCTAGGGTGGATATAATTTTTGGCTTTGATAAATAATTAATATTTATGGGTATTCATTTTTAAATGTGCTTTTGTATAATCCCGTTTAACAGAAGGTTCGCCTGTAAATACTTAGGAGGGCGCCTTGTCGCGGATTTAGAACAATAACCTCGGATAGCGAGCGACATAAGTATACAACACAAATAGGTTATAATAAATACCATGAACATCGTGACCTTGATGTGGGACTTATTTCTGTAATCCAAGAATACTCTAAAATGAAACGGAACTTCTTGTGCTTTTAGCGCACCCGGGGGTATAACTCGTTTGAGGGCCCCCAACTCCCTCGACTATTACAGATGGAACTTAGGTCTCGTCGTGAATCCCGGAGGGGAGAGAATATCACCATGTCCGATGAGTAATGAGGCGGGTAATTACATCACCTAATGGACCTCCACATCAACCCCTATAGTCCAAACCATCAGCCACCAGTAGTAACTTCTAACCTCCAATACTCAAACTTGTAACTAGCCATCTTATAACTTCTTGTTCGAACTTCTTAGAGTATTGGATAGCAATCTGAAGGCACCCATAACATTCAGATGTAAGATACTGTCTAAAGGTCACCATAATCTTAGTATAGAGACATTCCATCTTAGCCCTCAGGGTTGGCGACCGACGCATTTGTGGTCTTAGGATTATAGTCTTGAGAATTCAAGTGTCTATGGGTCTCAGATTCCACTTACCATCAGGTAGCCTGAGTGCTAGTGTGCCTTCTCCTTAACATAAAAAAAAAAAAAAAAAAAAAAAAAAGCATACATTAAGGAACAGGGGAAGAACTTAAAAGGAACTCACCAGGAAACTATGTCGGTACTTCGGTAACTTACGCGCCTTCACTCATTCATCCCACTTTCAAAGTTAAGTAAATTGGCCTTTTTTTTCTCTATTTAGGGTTGCCACATAAAGGTTAGCAATTATACTAGGACTGTGGTAGAATTCGCGATCTCCGCGACAAGCCTAACGTCCGGTAATTAAAGTATTGTCTTAAAATCTGGCACTTTTTTTCCGTTAAGTTGCTCACTCATAGTTCAATTGCTGTTATGTTATATAAATTGTGTACAACAGTAATGCACTCTTTGATTTTAAGACAAATTTTAGTTGATTAGAAAACTCAATAAACGTAATGAGAGCGCCACTGGACGCTCGGCTATACTATCTAAACACATCTAGGAAGTCGACTTTAACCGGATAGTCATTTATCAACATTGTTAGAAGTAGCCGTAAAAGACTTTTATTTTTTTGGTACGACTGTTTTTTCATTTACTTAATAATAACTTTTTCTTTATAGATGACAAAAACTTGACTCCGTTTGAACAACTAATGAACAGAAAGAAGGAGAAACAAAAACTGAAAAGAATGAACAAGAAAGCAGATAAAGAAGCATCAGATGCAGAATCCGACGACGTTCCCTCCGATGTGGACATGAATGATCCCTACTTCGCGGAGGAATTTAATAAACCTGAATTTAAGGTGAAGAAATCTAAAAAGAAACAAAATGTTGGCGTGCCTGAGCCTAATGAAGAGGATGAGAAACGTAAAGCTGAATTGGAACTGCTATTGGATGAAGACGATGGTAAGGTACACTTCAGTCTGAAGAAGATCCAGGATGCAGAGAGCACGAAGAAATCTAAGAGGAAAAAGAAACTAAAACAAAAGATGCTGGAACAAAAGCAAACTGCACCTGATTTCGACATAGACGTCAATGACAAGAGGTTCTCTGCTCTGTACAAGTCACATCATTTCAATATTGATCCAACTGATCCCAATTTCAAGAAGACTAAGAATATGGAGAAACTGATACAGGAGAAACTAAAAAGGCGACCTGCTGATAATCCTATTGAAGAAGTACAACCCAAGAAGTCTAAAGAAGACGCGGAGCTCAGTCTTCTTGTAAAGAACATTAAACAGAAAACTAAAGATGTTTTAATGAAGTAAATAAAAATCAGTGAACACTAAATTGTTTTTTTTTTTAATGTTCGGGCAAACGAGCAATCTTAGAGCCGCTGTGCGCGGCTTGATAATATAAGCTGTAAAATCCGTTCCAATCCGATGCAATGCGAGGTTTTTGGTGGAAATCATCCTTTATCACTACATAGAATAAAACAAAGTCGCTTTTTCTGTCCCTATATCCCTATGTATGCTTAAATCTTTAAAACTACGCAACGGATTTTGATGCGGTTTTTTTAATAGATAGAGTGATTGATGATGAAGGTTGTCACGTGGTGTCCTGCCCGGAGGGGTACAACAGGTGACAAAACAAAATAAACGAAATAAGTGACAGAAAGTTTGCAGAGTAAGATACTGGAGTACCAACGGAGTTTACTGGGACCATACAATCAGGAGCTTAATGAAACAGGTTAGTAATTATCACAGTCTTTATTCCTTTGCAGCTCTATACATGATGTTATGAAATTGTGAACATAACTTTGCACATAATTCCTACTCTACAAGAATAGATTTAGCTCAGCGGAAGGCTGGTCGTGTTACACAAAGTAAAGGTTCTTATGTTATGAATTCACAATTCTTAGGTGGTAAGTTGTTAGTCCCTAGTTATAGAGTTGCCATCAATTCCAATCTACGAGTTCAAATAATTATTATTGATATCCTAATTCCCTAATATATAAATATTGTCTACAGACCTTGATCTGAAGAAAACCTTCCTTCCTGGACGATCAACTTAATGTGGTCCGCGGTTGACAGACTGGCGGAGCGGTCCCAAGACACTGCGTCGCAAGCCACAGTATCCTCGGTCAGCTCACAGCAGCTTGTCAAGGCTAACAGAATCTTCGTGCCTATGGCACGCCTACCCCAAAGGTGGGTTTAACCAGTTAAATCCTACTTCCCTACTTGTATGACTTTACTGAATGGTCTTAATCAAAGATTTATTACTTACAGATTTAAAGAGAGTACCTGCCAAACACTAATCACTTAAGAAACTACTTCATAGTTTCCAGTACCTAAATATGGTTGGACCCAGAATCGGAATGAACAAAATGTATTTCAAAATAAATTTGTCCAACTATATTGGCGAATCGGAAGCTAACTTCTACTGAGAATATCTAAAGTTCGGAACCTACAAAATTTGGAAATAGCTACTTAAAGAATACTGAAATTAAACAACCACAACTAGAAGAACAAGTTCAAGAAGACAAAACCAAAAACAAGAAGAACCCAGTCCAGCGGAGAACTTCCAGGAAAAGCCCTAGTAATCTCGACGCTGTGACATTCCCTCCTCTCCACGTGTGAGAACAAACAAAGTTTCTTTCTCCGAAATATGACTGAAAATATGTGCTATATCTCCACAGCAGGTGCTTGGTTATATTATTGAAGCTGACTCTCTCAATGTTATCTGGTTAAAATCTGATTTCGTAATGGGCCATGATCCTGATCAATGCCAGACAAAACAGAATGCAGCTAAAATGCATAGAACCAAAATGCTAGACAAAATTAGTAGGTATAGATAATTATCTAATTAATAGATTACTTATATTAAATTTACTTTTGGCTCAAATGTGTTTGTTTAATGTTGGTTTGTGTATTTATTATTAAAAGAAATCTTTAAATTGTTTTGTTTATTTATTAACTTGCTATCTACTATTTCCTAATTTTGTTGAATAATTACTGTTATCTAGTATCGCCCTAATTCAAAAGTAACGCGGCAATACCAACATAATAAAACAAAGGTGTGTCATTTTTAGTATAAATCAAAACAAACAACGGTAATGCCAATATCACCAAAAAATATTTCCCCAGTCTTTAGGTTCTGTTTCACGCAAGAAATGCTGCGTTACAAGGTTTATATGTATAATACTCTTATTCGGAGCGAAGCGAGGGCGGGTCGCTAGTCACTACAAAGTATAAAACAAAGTCGCTTTTTCTGTCCCTATATATATAACCGCAACGGATATTGATGCGGATTTTTTAAATAGTTAAGAGTGATTGAAGAGGAAGGTTTATATGTACAGGGTGGCCAACTTGGAGGTATACAACTTTTCATATATTTACTATACTAAAGTGTATACCTGTTATTGGGTGCAGACCCACCGTACCCCTAAACCGTTCCACTGACCCAAAAATTGTATCATAAATATGAGTTAGGTTTAGGTTATGTTAGTTCTTCAGCAGGTCCGGAGAGCCAAACTACCCAGAAATAGGAGCTCTGCGACAGCAGAGCTCCGTCGACAACGTTAAATTCGATTTTAATAGTAATAATTGGTCAAAGTACCACCAGTGGTACGGCCGAGGGGTACGGTGGGTCTGGAAGGCCTGTTATTTGGCTACCCTATATAATACTTTAATCCGGAGCGAAGCGAGGGCGGGTCGCTAGTTAGGTGATATAGCACAATTAAACAAGTTACATTCGGTTATTTCAGTAAAGATTTTATTTCAAAAAATATCTTAAAGCTATTACGCTTAGTCATACACAATTTCAAATGGTTCCTTATAATATTTGTACTATGAATGTAAACTCGGCACTCAGGTAAAAAGGCACATTTTTAAAAAGAAGGGCTAAGCGCCAGCGCTTTCCTGATTTCTCTACCCACAGCCTCTCCTAGAGGCGGCGGCACTGCGTTGCCAATCTGCAAGCAAATGTCTGAATCAATATCTGAACTACCAGTGTTGTAAAAGAATTTCTTGCTGAAAATTCAAAATCAAATTATTTATTTAGTTTTCCACACCATATACGTCATATATAGAGGGAGGCTCCTAGCGCTTCACAAGACTGAAGAAAAGCAGCAAGAAACTCGAGCAAAAAATCATCAGAGTTGAGACTGCTCGATCCCACAGTCAAACTGTGCAAACGGTTTTGTGGGGCATATGTTCCTATATATGTTGTAATTTGATCTTTTTAATAAATAATAATAAATTTTCAATCATAAAATACAATAATACTTAAAAGTAAGGTAAATAATTATTAGAACTAGCAGAAAATTAAATAAATAGTACAAGGTCCAGAAAATAATCTATTAACGTTGAATGGACTACCTGTCGTTACCTACGAGCTGCCATCTATCAATGACAGGCGACATTCAATATACATGGCGCAGCTTACATGAAACCCAGTGATGTAGCAGCATGTCAACTTTGCGATGTATACGGAATTGTCACCAGTCACGTGGCATTGTAGCGATGGTGGGATAGGAGGCAGGAGTGTATACTGACACTACTTGTGACCTCACCTGTTACTAATTGCAACTATTCTTCCAATCAGCCTGAATCTACCCACTGTTGAGTATAGGGCCAATTTCCTCAGTCCTGATCTAATCGCATTGTCTCCACTACTTGTTAGCCAATAATTCCTGTCACCACATACTTCGGTACAGTTACCTGTCGGTACCTGCGCACCGGTCTCCTGTCACCAAATATTTCGGTGTAGTTACCTGTCAGTACCTGCGCGCCGTTGTCCTGTCGCTTCATATTTCGGTGTAGTTAAGTACCTGTCGCTACCTGTGCGCTGGTTTCCTGTAACTACATATGTCGGCCTTGTTAACTGTCGGAATTTGCCCGCCGGTTTCCTGTCGCTGCATATTTCGGTGTAGTTACCTATCGGTACCTGTGCACCAGTTCCCTGTCGCTATTTATTTCGGTTTTGTTACCTGTCGTTACCTGCGCGCCGGTTTCCTGTCGCCACATATATTGGTGTTGTTACCCGTGTTAATATGTTGCGCTAGTTTCCTGCCGCCACCAGATGTCGATGTTGTTACCTGTCGTTACCTGCGCGCCGGTTTCCTGTCGCAAGATATTTTGGTGTTGTCACCTGTCCGTACCTGTGCGCCGGTTCCCGTCGCCACATATGTTGGCGTTGTTACCTGTCGCTACATAGTTGAGTGTAGCTACCTGTCGATACTTGTCGAGCACGGCGCCGGCGAACAGGTAGGTGTCGGGGAAGCCCTGCGAGCGCGCGCACTCGCGCACCGACACCACGCGGTGCTGCGCCGGGTGCAGCACGCGGCCCTGCTTGCCCATGGGCTCCGGGTCCGTCACCGTCGTGCTGAAGTACCCGTCCCATGCGATGCGACCTGCGGATACAATAAACAATTACCATAACATAAAATCATTCGAATGAGTTATATTTTACCGTGTTGAATATAATGGGTACCTACTATTGCTATGCCTGACAGGGCAACTTGCCTATTTGTATGTGAATAGTTTGTAAGTAACATGTAATTTTTAAGCAATAAAATATGAATATAAATCGATTACACGATTTTCGTGCGATGTGCCCTTGTTTCAGAGCCCAATCCAACGTTTTCTATTTGTCCAAGTATATGTTATATCGTTGTCTTATATCCATACTATAAATCTTGTGCCATTGACATTCCTACAGGAGTACCTCAAGGGTCGCAATTGGGTCCCCTATTATTTTGTAATTATTTCAACAACTTTGCAAAATACTAAATCGTAATCTAAAAATGTACGCAGATGACCTCATATTGCACCAAATTATAGAAAATCCTGAAGATGTAATCCGCTATAGCTAGTGAGCGCTGACCGTAAAGTCCGGCCCAGTTGTTGTGTCTGTTGGCGGTGTGCGGCAGACACCACGGGATGAGCGTGTTCTCCTGGCGGTCCTGCGGGTCGCAGGCGCCCCCGGATGCGCAGGCGCACACGCCGCGGCGCGCGCCTCCGCCGCGTCCACTCTTGTCCACGTGCCGGTACTGAAGCACCTGGAGGCAATTCAACCCAATTATTTTTATAATTTTCTGAATTCTTTTTTTTTTAATGTAAGAAAGCTTTAAGAATTTATGACACAAACTTTGGATATTCTAAAATTAGGTAAAATTAAACCGAGCCTTAAAACTTACCTTGCATTTGGTCCCATCGGAGAGGGTAACCGATATGTTGGGCAGGTCCCTCCAGTCCGAGCCGGGCGTGGTCGGAATCCTACTGATGCGTGCTTGAATCAGCGGCGCCATGTTTTTGCAAATGTGGTCGCGTAGCTTCGCGTTCTCGTCCCTGCTCCTAATCATTCTCTGGAAGTGGCTCTCTGGCATCGAGCCGTATTCTATCTCGATTTTGCTGGCGCCGTTGGCGACCTCAGGCAAGTCGCTCATGGCGTCCCGAATGGTGCAGGTCCGACGAGGCGCGGACTCATCCCACTGGATATTAGAAGCGAACCGCTTCCCATCGATGTTGATGGTGAGCGAGCAAGCCCGCCGGCTAAACACATGCGTCGGCTCAGGGTACAACGGCAGCTTATATCCTGGGGCTGCAGCGATTATTATAAGACGCCGCCTCGTCTGAGGAACACCGTAGTTCCCCGCTTGTAATACGCCGAACGTGCACTGATATCCCATGTCTAACAACGTCCGCAGCGTCAGTTTTAGGACCATCCCCTTTTTGAACGCTACGAAGTTCCTCACGTTTTCCAGGATGAAGTATTTCGGGCGGTAGTAGTCGCAGAACGAGAGGTACGTGGCGACGAGGGAGTTCTTGAAGTTGGAGTACTCGCGGGAGTTGAAGCGGTTCATGCCGGAGAAGCCCTGGCACGGCGGGCCCCCGCACAGCAGCTCCACCTCGCGCGGCGCGGGCAGGCGCAGGCCGGCGGCCGAGTGCGCGGCGCCCGCCAGCGCGGCGGCCAGCAGCGCGTTGCAGTCCTCGCGGAACACGGCGCAGCCCGGGTAGTTGAGCGCGTAGGCGCGCGCCGCCGCGTCCGCCAGCTCCACGGCCCAGCGGCACGCCGCCACGCCCGCCGCGTGCAGCCCGGCCGACAGCCCGCCGCAGCCCGCGAACACGTCCAGCGTGCGCAGCGCGCGCGCGCGCCCCTCGCGCCCCTCGCGCCCCTCGCCCCCCTCGCCCCCCTCGCCCGGCGCGCGCGCCGCCGGCTTGCTGGACTTGCCCTTGCCCTTCCCCTTGTCCTTCCCTCTCTCTGTGCGCCCGACGCTCCTCGCGTGATCCGGGGCGTCTGTGAACTGCCCGCTGGCCTTATCGTAGGCTTGCCTGAAGTAGAACCTGTTCGGGTCGGCGGAGAGCCAGTCTTGGATGTGGTCGGCGGGGATGTTCTCCTCGTGGGCGAGGTGGCAGGGCCCGGCGACCGCGCTGAAGGGCACCTCGCGGAGCTCGTCGGTCCAGTAGAGCAGGTTGAGGTCCTGCGCGCGAGGCCGAGGCGCGCGCGTGTGCTCGGGCCGCAGCAGCACGCGCACGAGCAGCAGGATGTCCTGGGGCGCCACGAGCGGCCCGGCCCCGCGCGCTAGGACCGCCACTATATGCCCCACGTTAAACGGCTCGCCGGTATCCACGTTCGACCCTCGCATGTTATTATCGCTCTTCCTATAGTACTCCGGGTAGACGGTCTCGTCGACCTTCTCGAGCTTCACTCGGCCGCTGTCCGTGTTGATCAAGCTATTTTTCAACTTGAACGTCCCCGGCTTAAGGAACACGCCGCAACCTTTCTTGTACTCGTAATCTTGACATCTTACGTAGCTCCATTCGGTCCTGTTCGCTTCTTTTACTTCATCGGATTTCTCAATCAATTTTCCGAATACTTTAGGTATGTTCTTACCGTCCCGCTTGGTTTTACGCTCGCAAGAAGGACAAAAGCGGTGCTTCCGCAACTCGTTGGGACATGCGGGGTCCTCCGGGAGGTCTTCGAATCGAGCGGTAAATCTTTCGTAGTACTTCTTAAAGAAGTATGTTTTGCCGTCATCATCGATCGAATCGTCTTCCACTTCTTTCCCACCAAGGTGGAACCAGTTCTCGGGTATTTTGTGCCTCTCTACGTTAGCTTTTCTTAATATCGAGGACAGCGGCGCCCCGTGGCTGCAGCGGTCTCCCAAGAACACCTCTCTAGGATCGCCTACTTCTCCCAATACTGTATCTGTAGCTCTTATGAAGACTTCTGCATGGAAGTACCCTGACTTAGGATTGATAGTTTCCATCCACATGTACACAACTCTGGCAACTAGAGCAGGTATGTTGGCTTGAGAAGTTTCAACCATAACATAATCCCCATTGCACAGTTCAGAGCCATCAATTTCAACTTTTTCATAGTAAACTTTAGTAGCATCTGCTTTGACAGGCTCACCAATCCATTTAATTTTCCTACTGCCTGAACCTGTCAGTTTCACGGGTACTGCATCATCTATCTTATCGTGTTCTTTCTTGTCCGCCGTTAGTCTCGAGTCATCGTCATCTTCTGGGTCTGAGTCCTCGGCCTGTTGCACGGCCATGTTGGGACACAATCTCCTCACGCAAGCCTTCTTCGTCCGCCCGTGGCCCCCAAACTTGGCCATCGCTCGACAAGCATTACACTCCCCGCAGTCTGGCAACTGGCATGCTTCACAAATACCACACCTCTTCCTCCTCAGCACGAGCTCATGATTCGTTTTATCCAATTGATTCGTGAAAAAGCTTTCGAACGTCTTTCTCACGAGAGGCGTCGTGGTTGCCTTAGTCCAAGCTTTCTTGTCTATCTTTTTGTAGTCTATCTTGGCGCGGATTTTACGTTTGCCGAATTTGATACCATTCAACTTTATTAGCTCTCTTATGCATGGGAGAGTAATTAATGGCGTGTCATCTTCATCAGCTTCCAAGCTCACAACTTGATCGCACACAAACTGGGCGTGCTTATGAAGCATCTCCTCAGTCATACGTTTATCACCTAATTCTGGAATGATGGACTCCCGAATAACCTGGAGCAAGTCTTCGTAAGTAGGCAGAAGGTAGTGGAACTCTTCCAAATACTCTACAACAACTTTGCTTATCCAAATTTTCTCATACAAATTGTTCATTAGTGGTGTGTATTCAGTGCTGGGGTTCATTAGGTTGTATTCTCCAAATTCAGTAGAAAGTGTGATGCAGTTTTTCATTCCACCATCAAATCCGTGGATAAACCTAGAATTATAGAAATTACAACACCAATTAATTAATCTATTATGTATGATGCAAAAGAAAATGATGCTGAGAAAAGAAAATACCATTCTATAATAGGGCCTACATCCTTAACTGGGACTGATTCTTCATCAATTTCAGGAGACTCGGAACAAATTGATTTTAAATATCCAGACATGTAAATCCTAGCATCACTCTCGACAAGTCCTCCGTCAATAGCACATAAATGGCCTTCCCGGTCGAATATTGAGTACCCAGTAATATTGGTCTGAGGCCTTTCCATGATGTCCCCTTCATCACCTGCAAAGCAACCAAATTTATTTAAATATTTAGGTGTCTATGACCAAGGTGACTAGGGATATAATATAATATAATATAATAATATGTTTGAATTGAAAAAGGAGGAAGCAGAAGATATTTGGTTCAAAATAAATACAAATAAGCTATTGCCTCCTAAGGCCCTTTGTACAAAAAATTGTACCACCATTGAAATACAGATCTAGTGCAAAGGAAATAGAGTGAAATTTCTTTGGTTTTTATGAATTATGGTTAAATTTGAAACATGACTTATTCATTTAACAATAGGTTTATATTTCAAAGACAAATTTCATTGTATGGTGGGCCATAGGATAATAGCCACAAGGATTTAACAGGAAATAAGTTTGTTTATAAACTTCCTCAATTTTTACCTGACGCCAAAACCAGTTTTTCATTAGTTAGTGCTATAAATTCTTCCACTGCATCCTGAGGGTGCCCTTGATAGTATATAATGTCAGAATTATTGATAAACTGTCTGCATGTATTACACCTCTCCATATTAGGCTCTATTAAATTTGTCTTGTTTTCTAAGTCAGTATTTGAAATATTTACATGATCTGTATTAGTTTTATCATGATTATGATTTTTGTCACTTTTGCTTGTTTTTACATCTGTTTCTTCAATGGAGTTTTCATGATTTATATCTGTATTGTCTTCTGTATTATCAACTTCAGCTTTAGTGTCAGTTCTACTTGCATCTTGTTCGGAGTTATCCTGTTCTGTTAAAATGTCACCATGTTCTATTTTTAAATCTCCATGTTTTTGACATTCTTCAGTGTCTTCTGTTACTTCTACATTTGCTATCTTGTCTTTGAGTTCACTTTTATTAAGATCATGTTTTTGTTCATCTTCTTCAACTGACTCTGATGAATCATTGAGTCCAACTTTCAGTTTTTTCTGGAAAATTAAATTCATAAATACAATGTCAGTCTGTAGGCAATTGACAATAAGTAAACTTTTATTATTTTCCGTGTGGTTGCCGGGTTAGAATAGTGCCACTCCATGTCTTCCCGTGGATGTCGTAAGAGGCGACTAAGGGAATAAGGGCTTGTAGTACTGTTAGGTGATGGGCTTGCAACCTGTCACTAATACACTGATAATAGCCTGATTGTGCAAAATGTGGTTACAGAATTATCAACAAGTTTTTTAGAGTTCTTGGTAATTCTGTAGCTTGGTGGATTCATATTTTAACCGACCTCGAAAAAGGAGGAGATTCTCAACTCTACTGTATGCTTTTTATGCTTGTACTCTGTCAATAGCTAACTGTTTTTTTTGACAATATATACTCTTGTGGTGTCACCAAGTAAGTATCTGATGAGGCGATCTGTGAGGAATTTAAGGAACTCTTCAAATATTATAGGCATACGATTACGATTAGTATCACACAGACATACACGCGCATGCACGCACAGACACATTCTAAATTGAAGCAAATCTCTATGTGGGTAAGAGGACTTTTTTTTCAAAACAATGTAATCATTATTTTAAATGATAATTAAAGTGTTTATAAAAGTTTGTTCGAGCTTAAATTAACATCCAATTCAATTTGATAGTAAATTAGCTTACGGGAGTGATTTTGGAGTCTTCCACAGGACTCCGACCCCTCTTTACTGCAAACATGCTGGTAATTGACAACTGTTTCCCATTTGAAGACCTTAACTTTGACCTGCAAAGTTATTTTAAAATACAAATCAATGTGTGAATAAGTCTTAAAAATTGGAAAGAAAAATCTTAATTGAAATTGAAACATAGGTATTTTAGATATAAAGTTCAAAAGAAATTTGACAGGTCTTTTAACATCATGGGATGTTTCCTACAGATACATAATCAAGGCAATTTAATTTAATCTATATTTTAATGGCTATAAAGTTAAATTTTAGGGTTCCATAGTCAAACTGGGAACCCTTATAGTTTCGTCCATCTGTCCGCAGCGTAGCGCAGAGACTCTTAGTACTAGAAAGCTGTAATTTGGCATGAATATGCAGATAAGTCACGCCAACATAGTGGTACAAAAAAATATAAAAGGAAAAAAAATTGAGCGTAGACGAGAAAAAAAATACATCCCCTACATGTAATGTGGGGTTGTATTTTTTTTCTCGTCTACGCTATAATGTTGGGTGTTCTTGGATAAGGCTTTCAAAAATATTACAGGTTTATGGAAACAGTTTTTCGATTATATAATCCGTTCATGAAATATTAAGCTTTATAGCATTCATTTTTTGTTTGACTCAAGTGATGTTGTCATCCCTACAGCCTAAACTACAAATTATAAAAATCTGAGACAAATCTTAAATGAAAGAGCATATAACAAATTATAAAGGAAAACTAACACAACTAAGTAGTATTGATTCTTGAGATACAGGCAATTAAAGTGTTTACACCTACTAAGATTGCACCAATTGACTTTAAATAGAAAATATGTTATTACTTGTTGATTTTTATGTTTGTAGTACTTATCGGCTTTGGAACCCTACACTGAGCATTGTCAGACATGTTTTAGCCCGGTTTTTATTTAATTTAAGAGCTAAGGTGCTGGTAGAATTCCCTCTTACAAAAATATCCATTTGTAATCAAGTGGACCTCACAAGGTTAAAAGTAAATAAGCACCAAATATTACTAAACCTAATACCTATTAAAACAAAACTAATTGAAATAACTAAACTAACTGTAAGTATAATATGGGGTATGGGGTATGGGGTAGTATGGGGTAATCGCTGCTGATTGTGCCCAGGAGGCTGGCAGTTTTGCTTCTTTGAACAACAAGGCATATCCTGTGGCCAAAGGAGCTACCAGCTCTCTGGTCACCCGAAACGTAATTGAGGCACTTTCCAAATCTCCCTAGAGTTCCTTCATGCCCCCAAGAACCAATAAAGGCCGCTGGGCGTTGCGAGGTTATTACTATAGTTGAAGGCAATTTGGCGATATCAATTATAAGCAAAATTAGCTGATATATAAAACAAGTTCATTACCAAATTTGCATGAAACAAATAGCCTTTTCCAATCTCATGACATGATGTGGTAAAATAAAGTATCCAGAAATTATGTTCCACATCCACACCAGATTAACCTTCCACACATTCTGGAATGTTTGGTGATTGAGAGGAACATGATAAATTACTAACAATAAAATTTTAGTGTTGGTGATGTTTAGATTTAAAATACGAACCACGAATCCACAACTGTTTCTTCACAACTAACGGGACGTAAAAGCTACTTACTTGTTAAACGTAGTTTTCAAGTTATTCTTTGATTTGGGACTGCAAATGTCACCCTTTTCCAGGTCAATATCCGTAGCGGCAGGCATGTTTAAATGTTTAACGCGATTGTACTCAACCCCAACGTGTTACTTAGTGTGAACTATGTACTAGTCTAAACATTGTATTTGTATATAAAAGGAATAATAACAAAAGGCTATTCACGCACTATTTAATGTGCAAAACAAGTAAACTAGAAAAATCAAAATTAAATAAATGAAAATGGCGCGAAAACATCACCACGGTTTGACATCTGTCAACCACAGATTAGAAGGTATGTCTAAAGACAGATAGGAATCAAACTTAGAACTGACATTACGTTAGTAGTAGTTGAATAACTCACCGCAGGGTGGGAGCAGTGGCGCTAGTATGCAAAAAAAAAAAAAAACTGGAAAATGTAGGCAAATGAATTCAGACCGAAGTTCATTCTTGAATTGAACGAGATTAACTTCTCCACTCATTGTTGATAAAAGAGCGAATTAGTTAATCTCGTTCAATTCAAGAATGAACTTCAGCAAATGGTGTATGCTAAACATTTTGTGTTAAGAAATTTTTTGCACTGTTTTAATGGAGTTACATATTTTAAGTAGGTACATTTTTGACACAAAGCTGATGCATTGAATCAAATTCTTTAAAAGGAAAGTACACTTAACTGTCGCAAAAATAGTGTTTGCAATCCACAAAGATTCGTGCCATATCTATAAATATTTGCTGCTGAAAGATTGTATTACTGTGTGGCGTCAAATTAAGTAGCTGGGTGCGCGTCTTCATGGATTGAAAATATAAAAACGTGAAAATTATAGACCAAATTAGATTTAAAATATTTATTTTGCAATTATGTAAGCCTGTAGCTAATTTTATGTCACAAGTCTACCAGCGCTTCTCAAAAGTCGACCATTGTGAGAACAAGCGCCGCAAGTAATTTTATAGTAAGTCTTTTAAAGAAGAACTCGTATTTAAATGATACAACATATAAGAAAGAATGATATAAAATTTATTTTATAACCTAGAAACGGAATTTAATTGCGTATGTACAAGTCTGCTATACTGTGGACCCAAATTTGAAAAAAATAGGACATATTCATGCTGTGTCACAATAAGATGGTGTTTTATTAATACTTTAAATATTAGGTTATAGCGATAGGTTATCAATAGCAAGATGACCATTTCCATCCTTAGCAATTATCACTCTTATCCGTTGGTATTCAATTTACTCATTTAAGTAAGTAATCGTATGTGCTTCGAAAAACTTGTCAAGAAATCAGGGTTAAAGGATAGCATTAACTTATTAACGCGTATAAAAGTTTTAAATACGTTATTGTTTAGACACAAACCTACCGATTCATGGCCAAGAAGAAGGCCTTAGGTTTTTTCACTCAAAAATATTATTTAATTCTACACTTACAGTCTCACATGCCATTAATATCCGTTAAAACCCCACTTGGTGATTAGATTAAGGCTTTCACTCAGTGAATCTGACTGAGTCAATAACACCAACAATACGTAGAAGTTTCTGAGCTGTCAAATTTAACTAGCTTTTCGCTGGCATCCTCTTCGGTTAATTCAATATCATCATTCTTCGGATAGTACTGTCTTGTGGCAGCTTGTGGTAAGAAAATCATCAAAGAGTTCCCGGAATAGAAAAAAATGGTTATCAATGCCATCCATTTGGACAAATCCAGAAATTTACCTAATGAGAGCCAATGCTGTATCATCATAAAGTGTCTTTTGTAGCATCCTACCTACCTTCCAAATCAATTTCTGAGCTGTCAAATTTCATTAGGTTTACGCTGGCATCCTCTTCGGTTAATTCAATATCATCATTCTTCGGATAGTACTGTCTTGTGGCAGCTTGTGGTAAGAAAATCATCAAAGAGTTTCCGGAATAGAAAAAAATGGTTATCAATGCCATAAGCGCCAATATAATAAGAGCCAATGCTGTATCTTCATGAAGTGTCTTTTGTAGCATCCTACCGCATTCTTCGCAGGATTTTTGGAAGATGATCAATAATACTGGGTAGGTTATCCATTCCGTCAACTCTTCTTCATCTCATTGTATTAAGTCGTCCTATTTTCTTATTTTTCGTATACCATGTTTCGCGGCAATCAAGAAACTTCAAGAAAATCCATTTAAACAACCACTAGGTCACTTTCCAAGGGCAGTCACCGGCCATGATTGAAAACAATCCCTTAAGTAAAATCCTCTTAAGTAATCTTCGGGTAATGTTTGAGAAAGGATATTTTCTAGAACCGCTTTGTAAAGCCGTTGGTTGGAAGTCCTTTTGACCCCCTTCTCGCAGAAGATGTAAAAAAAAACAGTTATTTTCCAAATCAATTTCTGAGCTGTCAAATTTCATTAGGTTTACGCTGGCATCCTCTTCGGTTAATTCAATATCATCATTCTTCGGATAGTACTGTCTTGTGGCAGCTTGTGGTAAGAAAATCATCAAAGAGTTCCCGGAATAGAAAAAAATGGTTATCAATGCCATCCATTTGGACAAATCCAGATATTTACCTAATGAGAGCCAATGCTGTATCTTCATGAAGTGTCTTTTGTAGCATCCTACCGCATTCTTCGCAGGATTTTTGGAAGATGATCAATAATACTGGGTAGGTTATCCATTCCGTCAACTCTTCTTCATCTCATTGTATTAAATCGTCCTATTTTCTTATTTTTCGTATACCATGTTTCGCGGCAATCAAGAAACTTCAAGCAAATCAATTTAAACAACCACTAGGTCACTTTCCAAGGGCAGTCACCGGCCATGATTGGAAACAATCCCTTAAGTAATCTTCGGGTAATGTTTGAGAAAGGATATTTTCTAGAACCGCTTTGTAAAGCCGTTGGTTGGAAGTCCTTTTGACCCCCTTCTCGCAGAAGATGTAAAAAAACAGGTATTTTCCAAATCAATCCATGTTTTCTTCTAATGTATGTTGGTAAGCTTGCTTTTAGCATATATGTCATTCCACAAAACATTAGTCTTCATTTAAAGGTGTAGGTTTAAGCAAATATTAACAATACCTATATGAGTTGTAATACTTACTCGAAATAAATGATTTATTATTATTTTTAAAAGTCTCTTTAAAATATTTTTTTACAATAAGCCTAATAATGTCCTATTTTTCTCAAATTGGGAAAAAATACGTCTGATTCTACTTCAAATTATTTACATAACACAACACTAGAATTGTACGTATATACAGAAAATAACTAAACCATTCAATTGATACTACCAAAAATCCGAATTACAGACCGACAACTTTAATAATTTTAGAGAAAAAGGGTGTTGACAGCCATACAGACAAACGGACAGGTAGACAGACAACAAAGTGATCTTATAAGGATTTAAAGATGTAGTTTTTTCAAACGCGCAAGATATATTGATCTTAAAATTTACAGAGGAGAAAGTGCGCAATGCTTAATAGGGTGATCGCACCAGTGTTGGACACTTTAAGCTGATAGGCATCAATAATGGACACTTTACTCTTAATGCAAAGATCATAAGGTTATAAATTGATTGTTGCAAAACAAATGAATAACCTTTATTGTCTGTAAAATAAGAGTCAAGTGTCCATCACTGGACCTTATCCATTACTGGTTCGATCACCCTACCCCATAAACTAAATACCTACGTAAAGATTAACCTCGATAAACTCGTGAAGGTCATCAAATTTTAACGAGGGATTTAAAACTAAGTAATTCTATGAATGTGTTGCGCTGACCACTCGTAGATACCAAGAGCCACGCCCGTTGATTCTGAAATTGTAAAAAAACTTGAGTTTAATGTATGCAACAATTCATAAGTTTAACTGAATCGATGAGAAATGAGAAAGGGAGATGTTTATTCGTAAACATAAAAGCGCATAGGTATTCAAACATATAGCGCTAACTAAATGCACTTTTAATCGATGATTAACCGAAACCTGGTCTCTGGAGGATATACAGACCTATAATTTTTTACCCATGCACGTTCAACGATTTTATACTGTTTAAAGTTATTTAAGTTATTGATAAAAATTAACAGCAACCGCATTTTGACCATCTTAACAGCTAAGTATAATGGATTTGAGAATCCAATTAACGTTGCACAGAAAAATACTATTTTTGTTAAAAAATAAACCACGAACAATTATCCACATTTTACTCTTTCTACGCAACTTCTTTTCTACGTTAGTAAATTTCTGAAGCAATTTCTATAAAATACTCCTCAGAGATAGACTGGCTTTGTTTATGTATCATAAGTATGATTATGAAAAAGTAATAAAAGAAAGTACAAAGTCAGATACAAAGATACATACCATTAATTTAATTTAAGACCGGGCTTGCTTATTTACACGCCAAAGGGCTCCTTCGGGGCTTTGCCCCTCCACACACTAAATAACGCTTTTCGAAATGTAAAAAACAAACTTTTAGGTTTTGCAGGGACGCTGCACTTTTTGATTTTAAATTGCTAGCGTGCGGCGCCAGCAGTTCACACCAGATGCGTTGCAAATCTGGGTTTCTGGGGAACCGAAATAATGTTTGGTGCTCCACAGTTGATTTGCACACATTTACGACACATTTCGTGTAAGGCATGTTGCAAACAGAGTTTAAGAGAAGAGTTGGGTGGAGTATTGGTGGACGTGAAATATGGATAATGGGAAGTGAGAACTGGAAGAGAGCAAATGTAACAAAGCAAGTTATGATATTACTGAATTAATACCAATTTTATATCGTATAACCCGACAACGTCAAACGCAACGGTTGAATGAATGTAAAAATGATCTACAGATAAAGCAACAATAACAAGTAAACTGTTCACGCTTCGTATCATCATTCGATTAAGTGAACTGTATAGGATACTTTATTAACGTTTACTCGTGATTCCCAAAGCCTACCAATGACGTCACGAATCAGTAGCGTCGGAGAATGAATGAGGCTGATTCCACCCCGCTGTCAACAATCTACAACACAGATTAGAACTAATTAGAAGGGTATGGGCTACACTACCATAAGATCCCTCGAAATTAGTATAGTATATACTTTGCAAAAATTATATTTATCTTTTATAAAATAAAATAAAATAATGCGCCCATATAATGAGCGAACCCATTTTCTAACCGAAAGATCTAACTTTCTTAACTCATCGTGTAGGTTCGATTTAGTTTAGCTAGAATGACGAGTAAAAAGGATGGGGCATCCGAAGTTTCAAATCTAGTCTATGATAGTTCCAGCAAAACTTACGCAAGATTTACCATTTAATATTATGGTAAATCTTGCGTAAATTTTGGGAGAGCCGTTATTAAAATGTGTCAAATATCGTGATTATTTCTTAACTAGTATGCTTAGGCACAGATCTGTGCTCAAAATTTGGATATCTTTTTGTATTTTTTTCAAGTTTAATTTTACGGACTATATCGTAATCAGAATAGACTAGAACTTAGTACCTTTTTGACCTCCCGCATACGAGGGGTTCCTTCCAAGAAGCTTTCGTATATAACATAAGCATCTTGGACGTTTCTTAACATACCCCTATAAACTGTGGTATCTCATGTGGTGAATTATTATGTTTTGTAAGTACGTTGCAAGAAGCTTATATATGACACTGGAGATTGCACAGCGAACAACGCCTTGAAGCCATGAAAAGTGACCTTGAATGACGTAGTTTATGTTTTTTGCCCCTTTCTTTATAATGAAAAGAAAGGGGTAAAAACATAAGTGATGTTTTTTGTCTCTTTCTTGAGGATGAAAAAGAAGGGATCAAAAGACATAAGCGAGCGTCATTCATGGTAATTTTTCTTGGGTTCAATTCGTTGTGCGCCGTACAATCTCCAGTGTCATATTCAGTGTAATTAAATACTGGCACTTCATATAGCATTTTATATTTTATCAACGTTTTTAAAATAAACGCTCTTTTAGAGAAATGCAAACGAAAGCGTGACCTGAGAAAGCGCGGCAATTAAAAAAATATACATGTAGTATTACTAATTATAGTAGGAAAAAAGTATTTTGATAGAGTCTGGCAAACGAAAGCTGTCCCCGAGAAGGAGCGCCAAAATCAAGAAAAGTGCGGTTTTTTACACTGACTAAACGGAGTTGATACTCCAACATTCATGTGAAGACATCAGGAAATTCTTCTTCTTCTTCTCTTTGATTATGGCGTCTGTGACTGAATCCCAGCACAATTCTGCCAATGTCAAGTTCCGAGTTTTGCACGGGTTCGAGGTTAAAAAAATAAATATATTAACAGCGATCGGTGAACGTTAAACCTGAAGAGAAAGGACAAACACAAAGCCACCATCACCAATATGTTAGGAAAATTTTAAAATAATGGCAAAAAACGTTAAGAAACGGACACAAAAACGCTAAAGTTTAATGTTATTTTTGTCAATAAATTTACAGATAACAGCTGCAATTTTTTTGTTGTCAATTTGACACAGAAGAGACGTCATATTAGTAGGAAGAGGGATAGAAGCCTTAGAAAGGAGATGATATAGATCGCATGTATTATTATAAATAGGACAATTGAAAAAGATATGATCTACTGTTCCTATTTCGTTTCCACATTCACAAAAAGGAGAGTCCTTAATTTTAAATCTATGGAGCAGTTCCGGCGAGCAAACGCGTCCAAGCCGAAGCCGTATTATTACACTAGTATGTCGTTTAGACAATGACCGATTTTTGAAGAACCAAGGCCGAGAGGGAATACTGGGTTGAATAAATGAGAAATAAGTTTTTTTGGAGGAAGACCATCGAGCAGACCATTTTTTAATTAGGGACTTCGCCGGGATATGGCCTAAATCCGGAGAGTAAATTTTAAAAAAGGAATCATCACCACATATTACAGCTGCCTTAGCCGCCTGATCTGCGATTTCATTGCCGGAAATATTACTATGACTAGGGACCCACACAAAATTTACCTCTAATTTTGAAGAGTGACACAAAAAAATAGTGTGTTTCAATTGACAGATGATGTAATGGCGGGCACAATTTTTAACAGGGTGGAGAGAAATGGCTTGAAGAGCACTGAGGCAATCCGAAAAAATGACTGATTTAGAAAGCTTGTTAGCGAGAATGAATTCTACAGCTTTCCAGAGGGCGAGGCATTCGCCGGAGAAGACTGATGACTCTGGGGGGAGTTTAAACAAGGCTTTATGCTTAATCCTAGGACAAACCACAGCGGACCCGACACACCCTACATCAGAGAGTTTCGATGCATCAGTGAAAAAGAGAAAGTGTGAAGGAAAATGAGTATTAACATATTTATTAAAGATGGAATTAGCAGTAGAAGAGTTTTTTGAAATACCACAGTTATAGAAGATGCTAGGAGTATGAACTATTGCCTCGAAAGGAATCGAGTAAAGAGGCAAGGAGGGGCTTCTCTGGACAGGAGCTCTCAGCGCCAAGAGTTTTTCAAAACTCGTTACCAGTCTGGGTTTGTTTTTATTCCGCCAGTACGGCTTTGAGGAACAATACTTTTGAAGCAGTTTAAGTTTTGGGATGAGAGGATGAGATGAAGAAGAAAAGCAGTGAAACAAGTAGCGGTCCGATAAGAATTGCCTTCTGAGGTCAAGAGGAGGGTCGACACATTCCACGAGGATAGCTCTATTGGGGGAACATAACATGGCACCTGAGACCACACGTAGAGCCTTCATCTGGACTGTTTCTAGTGCTTTAAGAGCACTTTTGCTACAAGGCTCAAATATAAAAGTACCAAAATCGAGATGGCTTCGGACGAAAGCGTTGTATAGGAGTTTCTGAGAATATGGATGTGCTCCCCACCAAACACCTGACAGGGCGCGAAGAAGGTTAATATTTTTCTCGCATTTTTTTACAATATAGGAGAGGTGGGAGACTCCCGTCATACGCCTATCGAAAACCACTCCAAGAAATTTTACAGAGTCAGAAACAGGAATCTGAACATTATTAAATTTAATAGGACACTGGGGGGAACGAAGGCTTCTAGAAAAGATAATAGAAGAGCTTTTTAAAGGGGAGAGAGAAAGGCCATGAGAATTTAGCCAGAAATTTAAAGAGTCTAAGGCAACATTAAGTTGTTCTGATGCTAAAATAGGGCTTTTATTGTTGCTGTAGATGACGACGTCGTCCGCATACTGTAGCAATCTGCATGACATGTTCACAAATTTGTCAAGATCTAGCGTGTACAAGTTGTATAGAAGCGGACTAAGGACGGAGCCCTGAGGAAGGCCCCTCCAAATAGATCTCTCTCCAGTGATATAGCCATGCCATCTAACCTTTATAGTTCTTGCCGTGAGAAGGCTAAAGACAAAGTTAACTACCTTCAGGGGTATACTCAGCTTGGACAATTTGTCCCTGAGCACCGAAAGCAAGACATTGTCGTAAGCCGCCGACACGTCCAGAAACGCGGCCGCTATTGATTCTCCGCGAGAGAATGCAAGACGGATGTCTGTTGATAAGATGCAGTGACTGTCAGTGACGCTCTTGCCCTTACGAAAACCAAATTGCGTTCGAGAAAGCATACTTTCACTTTCAAGGTACCAGTCCAAGCGATTTTTAAGTAAGTGCTCAGCAACTTTACACAACGCTGACGAAAGCGCAATTGGACGGTAAGATGAAGCCAGACTCGGATCCTTCCCTGGTTTGAGAATGGGAATTACAAACTGTTCCTTCCAAGATTCCGGGACGCAGCCACTATCAAACATAAAATTTACAAGGTCCAGGTAGTACAAAAGAGTTTCAGTATTCGTTTTTGCAAGGAATGAGTATACGATACCATCTGGGCCAGGAGAGGAATCGGAAAGAGACTCCAGAACACTCGTGAGCTCTGACAATTGAAATGCGGAGCTCAAAAAAGCGTTATTGACTAGAGGAGAAGAAGGTTCAGAAGGCAATAACTCTGTCAAATTAGGGACATAAGGAGGGGCCAATTTATCAAGAAAAGAGTCCATCCACTCGGGAGAAGAAGAGAAAGAAGAAGGGGAAGGAGAAGAGTCACAAGAAGAACGGAATTTTTTTAGTTTACGCCACACTATTGAAGGGGGCGTAGAAGATGATATAGATTCACAGAATAAACTCCAACCTTTCTTTTTTTTAGCATGCAACGTTTTTTTTGCTCTAGCTTGAGCATGCTTCAAAATTATAAATTTTGACATTGACATGTCAGAGCAGTACGTCAATTCTGCCTCTTTCCGCTCCTTCACTACAGACGTACAGTCAGAGTCCCACCAGGGAAGGGAAGGACGCCGGCTAACACAAGCATTTTTTAAAGGGATTGATTCCTCTGCAGATGTAAATAGTGTAGAAATATCTTATGTTGTATAACCACCCTTACAATACCAAATAGTGTATGGTTAGGTTTATGTTGCACGTATGTAATATATTGTCTATGCTTGTATCGCTTCCTCTTTCTCTTTGGTAATCCTACCGGCAGGACGCGCTTTCCCAAGCTGTTCCTGGTTTATCCTATTTTCATTGACTTTATATATGTGAAACTTCTGTGCCAAAATGTGAGTAATAAATGAGTAAAAGGATGGTCAATTCATTTTAATTTATTTCCACTGCAACAGACCGCACTGGTCTTCAAGAGGTTATGGTGGCCCCAGTCGAATAAATTGTCCAGCCTATTTCAACACCATTAAATTTAGAGTGCCGCTTCGTTGAGCACAATGGCGCTGGCATAACAACGCTGCTCGCCGTGCTACTTCTTCTCCGTCGTCGTGATTGTCGTGCGCCGCGCCGTCGTTGCCGTGCCCACATCGAACACGTGGCGTGGTCGTCGCATCGCATCGGGAGATTGAGACGCTAAGGTACTCATTACAAAATGGCTAGTGAAACTAACAATCAGCCAACTATAACTACAAGTCATTCAAACAACGCTATAGAAAAATTGCGTGGAGCTGAAAACTACTGCACATGGAAGTATCAAATGAAAATGCTTTTAATTCTCGACGGCTTATGGGATGCCGTAGATGGAACAGACAATGACGCATCTCGTGTTAACCGCGCTCTAGCCCGCATCGGTTTAAGCGTGTCACCACCATGCCTTCAACATGTTTGTAACGCCGACACAGCGAAGACAGCATGGACTAACCTAAAAAATGTCTTTGAAAATAAAGGTTTATATCGTAGAGTTCTTCTGCTTCGACAATTGCATAAAACTGAATATAATCAATTCAACTGCATGTCGCGTTATTTGGAATCAATTATGTCTCTCGTTCATCAATTGGCGGACATAGATAAAGTAATTGAAGACAAGGAAATAATCGAACTGTTGCTGAGCGGTTTGCCTCGTGAATACGACGCCCTAGTCAGTAATTTAGAGACTGCTAACATAGCAAATGCTGACCTAACTGTAGAAATGGTGCGATCCAGACTACTACAAGAGGAGTCGAGGAAATCAAACAACTCTAGCACTGAAGAGACTGCTTTATTTTCCAAGTCTCATAATCGTCCTACCATGAAAGCTGTGAAACCAACGTGCCATTACTGTGGAAAAATAGGCCACATTAAAAACAAATGCTTCAAATACAGAAAAGACAAGATGAAGAATCACTCGCTACTGGCTGCGGATGCACCTACAACAGCATTCTTCGTCAAGAAGTCGTCGTGGTATTTGGACTCTGGGTGCTCCAATCATCTTTGCAACAACAAGAACTTGCTAAGCAACTATCAGGAGCTACCAGGCAATGGCAGTGAGGTTACACTGGCTAACAGTGAGTCAATGAGAGCGGAGGGCATCGGTGAAATGACTGTAGATGGTGTCATCAATAAGCTTGACAAGGTATTGTACGTTCCTAATTCGTCAGCTAATTTGTTGTCTGTTAGTAAACTTTGTGGTAAAGGATTTACTGTTATTTTTGACAAAGAGCAATGTAAAATTTATAAAAATTGTAAAATTCATGGCAATATGATTACCTCTGCATCAAATATAAATGGATTATATGAGTGGAAAGGGTGTAGTCGGGATACTTTGCAGGAAGTGCATTCTTCCATGTTTTTGTGTAATAGACAAGAAACAAAGAGTGCTAACGTCGCTGTCTCCATGTTGCCAGCTGAGCTCTGGCACAAGCGTCTTGGCCATCTTAATCTTAAAGGAATGTGTTCTTTAAGGGATGATCTTGCAACCGGTATCAAATTTCAGGTATGTTCAGAAGCAAAGTGTGAGACCTGTCTGCTCGGGAAGCAAGTTGCCTTGCCGTTCCCCGTAGGCGAGGCTACACGAGCTAAAAAACCTTTAGAAATTATACATAGTGATGTAGCAGGCCCGATGCAGGAGAACAGCTTTGGAGGTGCAAGGTATATGCTAAGTTTGACGGATGACTACTCCAGGAAGACCTATATCTACTTGATGAAGAATAAATCTGAGGTAATTAACCATTTTATTAATTTTAAAAATGAAGTTGAAAAACAACTTGGATTGCCAATTTTAATACTTCGTTCAGATGGGGGTTCAGAATATTGCAATAATAGTTTTGCTGAGTTTCTTAAGGGACAGGGCATCATTCATCAAAAGACTGTGCCCTACAGTCCGCAGCAAAATGGTGTCTCTGAGCGTCTTAATAGGACACTCTTGGAGAAGGCGAGATGCATGCTGTTAGAAGCTGGTCTCTGCAAGCGTTTTTGGGGTGAGGCAGTGATGACTGCAGCTTATTTGAAAAATAGGAGCCCCACCAGAGCTTTAGCAGGACAAACTCCTGAAGGGGTTTGGACAGGTTCGAAACCGGACCTTAGTCACCTTCATGTCTTCGGGTGCATTGCTTACTCGCTTATACCTAAACAGAAACGTCGCAAACTAGATCCTAAAAGTAAACCTTACATTTTTGTTGGTTACAGTGAAACAACAAAAGGTTTTAGGTTATTGAACCCACTTGACCCCCATAATGTAATTTTGTCAAGGAATGTTGTATTTTTAGAAAATAAATTTTACAATAATTTAGACATGGTGAATTTTAATGAAAAAGACAATGACAATTTATTTTATGAATATGAAGTGACATTTAATAATAATTATAAAGATAATGAAATTAATTTAATGTCTAGTCAAATCAATGAGACCCCTATGTCTAGTCCAAATAAAGAACCTCATATGTCTAGTCATAGCTTTAACAATTCTCCCATGGTTTTTTCAGATCCAGATCACTACTGTACCGGCAGTGAGAATGAAGAAGAGTCAGTCCCAAGTGACTCGTCGTGCGAGCCTATAGCGCTGTCGCAGCGACCGTCACATTCAGGGGAAGAGCTACCCTCAGTGGGTGCTCCTGCTGATCGTTCTTCTAGACCTATACGGTCTACAAGGTCACAACCACCAAAAAGGTATGATGATTATACGTCTGACTTCTCCCTGGTCGCGCATAACGTCACGTCTGTCGACAATGAAAGTGTACCTGCATCCTATAAGGAAGCAATTAATAGTCCACTTAGCACAGAATGGTCTACTGCCATGAAAAGTGAGTATGACTCTCTGATAGCTAATAAAGTTTGGAGATTAACTGATAGACCTAAAAATACCAATGTAATAAAATCGAAATGGGTATATAAAATTAAAAAGGATGCATCTGGTAACTTTGAAAAATATAAAGCAAGACTTGTTGCCATGGGTTATACGCAGGTTCATGGTGTGGATTATAAGGACACATTTTCACCAGTCGTAAGACACAGTACTATGAGAATATTATTTGCTTTAGCTTGTCAATTTGATCTGAGCATAGATCACATTGATGTAACCACAGCCTTTCTTAATGGAGATCTTGAGGAAACCATATACATGGAACAACCACCAGGTTTTGATAATGGTAATAAAGATAAAGTCTGTTTGTTGCAAAAGGGTATCTATGGTCTGAAACAAGCAAGTAGAATTTGGAATAACAAAGTAAACAAAATACTATGTGAAAATGGGTTCTTACAAAGTAAATATGAACCATGCATTTATATAAGTAAATATAAGAATATTTTATTAATCATAGCATTGTATGTAGATGACTTTTACATATTTTCTAATAACAGCTCGCGTAAAAATGAGCTGCTAAATGTATTGCAAAACGAATTTAATTGCAAAAATCTAGGCACTTTAAAGAACTGTCTTGGGATAAATGTTACAAGAGAGAAAGATGTTTTAAAACTTGATCAGAGTGAATATATTATGAAAGTGCTCAAGCGGTTTAATATGGAAAACTGTAAACCTGTATCAACACCTATGACTGTAGGTTGTAAGCTCGATAGTGATGATGAAACTCTGTGTGATGAAACTTATAATTATAGAGAACTGATGGGTTCACTGCTGTATCTAGCTGTATGCAGTCGACCTGATATAGCTTATGCGTGTAGCCACTTAAGTCAGTATAATTCTAAATTTAATAAGAGTCATTGGCTTGCAGCTAAAAGAATCCTTAGGTATTTAGCAGGAACAATTCATTATTCCTTATATTTCATAAAGAGTAAAGAATTAAATATAACTGCATATACAGACGCCGACTGGGCTAATGACACGTTAGATAGACGTTCATATACTGGTTTTGTTATAAAACTAGGTTCAAGCATTATAAACTGGGAATCTAGGAAACAACGTTGTATTGCACTTAGTTCCACAGAGAGTGAATTTATTGCCATCAATGATGTTTGTAAGGACTTGTGTTTCATTAAGAACTTTTTAGCAGAGATTTTATGTGTGAAACCAAGCATCACCGTGTATAATGATAACCAAAGTGCACACAAACTGCTGCTGGCTAAAGAATATTGTCATAAACGCACTAAACACATCGATGTCAGGTATCATTACATAAAAGACTTAGTCCATAACAATGTATTAACTGTTAAGTACTTACCAACTGAAGAAATGATAGCCGATGTACTTACGAAACCGCTGAGCTTTTGTAAACATTCCAAATTTATTCATGGCATGAATGTTAAGTAATGTAGGCATGTAACAATGTAAATGTACAGCCATGTGATAGTATGCTTATAACTGTTGATTGATCCGTGTTTGTGTCATGTGATAGCATGTTATTGTGTAAATTTGTATAGAGTTGAAGTCTCTCTCTAGGTAAACATTGTGATCAATGTTAACATTAATATAATTAATATTATATTAGGTTCATTCCTTACATTAGAGACGCTAAGAAATACAAATGTTTGTTTGTCATGTGTGTATAGTCTTTCTTGTCTCTTTTGTGTTTAGGCATGTTGCAATGGTGTTGTAAGCTGTGAGGGGAAGTGTAGAAATATCTTATGTTGTATAACCACCCTTACAATACCAAATAGTGTATGGTTAGGTTTATGTTGCACGTATGTAATATATTGTCTATGCTTGTATCGCTTCCTCTTTCTCTTTGGTAATCCTACCGGCAGGACGCGCTTTCCCAAGCTGTTCCTGGTTTATCCTATTTTCATTGACTTTATATATGTGAAACTTCTGTGCCAAAATGTGAGTAATAAATGAGTAAAAGGATGGTCAATTCATTTTAATTTATTTCCACTGCAACAGACCGCACTGGTCTTCAAGAAATAGACACCTAGAGAAAAGAGAATAAAGTTCCAAGTAGTTATCAGATGAAGCAGGGGGAAGATCACGCACTTTGCTATCGACAAGGGCAACATACAAAGGTCAGTCAGCTTTAAGTAATCTAAACTTTTGTAAAGGGGGACACGGGGGAGGAATAGAAAAACCTGAAACATAAGAGATAAATATAGGAAAATGGTCGCTCCCATAGCTAGTGTGACTAATGTCCCAGGAACAAAGTGCCGCCAGGGAGGGAGAACACAAAGATAAATCCACCGCCGACGGCTTTTGTGTGGGTGAAACGCGTCGAGTAGGCCTTCCGTCATTCAGAATGCACAAGTTTTGAGCATCCAGTGACTCCACGAGCCTGCGACCGGCTGAATCAAGACAGTGAGAGCCCCAAAGTGGGTTGTGACAATTGAAATTACCAAGTATTAGAAGAGGACCTGGAACAGAGGCAATATGCCTCCAAAAATCTGAAATAATACTGGGGTTAGGGTGAGGAATATAAACTGAAATGACAGACATATCCAGAACCCTACAGGCAACAACATTAAAAGAGGAATGTGTGGGTAAATTAAAACGAGAAAAACTGAAACCATTTTTTATAAACAGGGCGCAACCATCGTACCCATTAGGGTTGTCTTGTCTAAGACAAACAAAACCAGGGAATCTAAAGTTATTACACGGCTTTAACCACGTCTCAGCTAAAGCAATAATGACCGCGTTACAATCTTTATTAATAAATAGGAGATCAGCCTTGTTACGACTGATACTCCTACTGTTCCATTGAAGGATATTGAGAGCCATTATGAGACCGGCCCGCAGGCTCCAATCCCCTTGGTAAAAGTGAAGAAAGTAATCTCAAGAATTCGGCAGCGTTGGACGGTAAAGGAGAAGAATTGTTCACAAACATATCAATTAGAGAGGACATAATTGAGAGAAGAGTAGCACCAAAATCAGAACGGGAGAGGGATAATTCGGGGTTCTGGAAACCTTCACGATGATGGTCTTCGGGGGCCTTTGAGAATGCCACACCATTGCCAGGTAGAGTTTGATTGTAGCCTTCTATTAAGGCATTATGGGCTTGTTGGTCATATCCATGAGAGGAGGCAGGTGCCCGTTGCTTTCTCTGAGTGTATACCGTCTTTTTGTAAGAGTTTTGTTGACTAACAACTTCATTGAAAGGGCGTTTAGATGTTGGGTGCTTCTTTTCAGCATCAGAATAGGAAATTCCTTCATCGGACATGGTCAATTTGATAGACTGTTGCCTCACGAATTCGGGGCAATTTTTGTCGGTTGCTTTATGCCGCCCGGAACAATGAAGGCAACTCACACTTTGATCCGGGACTCGACATTGATCAGCATCGTGGGGCTGGGCACATTTAGCACAGCGAGGCTGGGAGCGACACTGAGCTTTAACATGTCCGAATCTGCAGCATCTAAAACATTGCACCGTTGGAAAATTATACATAGACACCTCTAGAGAACAGTTAAAAAGGTAGACTCTCTGTGGGAGGGATTGACCATCAAATGTCAATACCACAGTTTCAGAAGGGGCCCACTGAGGGGCACCACCATTGGTATCTCTTGCTTTATAATTAAGGCGCCTCGCCTTTATTATCTTTCCAAATCCGCGGGGAGGTACAATTAAACCCGGGAGCTCCTCATTAGAAAAGTCTTTAGGTACACCTCTGACTATCCCCGTTCGTGAGATATTGAACGAGGGGATGAACGACCTGTATTTTGCATCTCCGATTGCTGAATTGGAGAGAAAGTCATTTGCTTTAGCCGCACTGATAAATTCCACAGCCATTCTATTCCTTCCAATCTTTTTCACACCACCCTCCTTAATCCCGGAAACCTTTTTGGCAAACAAGAATTGCCCAAACTTAATTTGATTTATGTAAATGCCCGAGTCTAGCTCCACTACTTCACGAACAACATGAACAACAAAAGGTCCGCTATCAGATGAAATGTAAGCATTACGGTGGGGAGCTGGCGATTTTATTTGGCTCAGTGAGGGAGACTGAGACTGAGAGGGCCCAGTCTGAGAAAGGGGAATGATATTTTGTGATTCGGGTACTGCCTGAGAAACAATAGTAACGTGAGACAAGGAGACTGAGTCCGAACGTGACAATTTCGGTGGCTCTGTAGGCTCGGGGGAACTTGACTCGCTAGCAATAGCCGAATGATCTCTTTTTCTAACAGGAACCGAATCTGAAACATCTAAGTAGCACGCGGGAGAAGGAGGATGCTCTATAATCTCCATTGAGGCCTCAGGGGAAGAAGATGACTCCAACCCCGGGCTAACAACCGTAATCCCGGGGTCAAAGTTACCACCGGACGCCATGATGCGTCCCGGCCAAGCCGGCAACAATCTCACATTTGAGATACTGCCAGCTTCTCCCGATAATTTTTACTTACCTGAGAAACGAAAACACAGACCACCACAAACTAAACACATACAACACAACTACATACGAATATTAACAGGTTTAACGCGTAAAAAAAACCACGAGAACTAGAGAGAACAGATTTGACAACGTGCTCCACTCAAAATCTCAAGGCAGAATGAGGAAATACTAAAAACAACGTACGAACGACCACCAGTCACTTCAGTCACTCCCATCAGGAAATTAAATAGTATCAAACTCCGTTTATTCAGTGTACAGTCAGAGTAAACAGCTGCAGGTTTTTTGATTTTGGCGCTAAATCTCGGGGACACCTTTCGTTTTCCAGACTATAAAACATTTTTTCCTACTATAATTTAGTAATACCGCATGTATATTTTTTGAATTGCCGCGCTTTCTCAGGGTCACGCTTTCGTTTGCCAGACTTTACTTATTTTTTATGTTAAGGAGAAGGCACACGAGCACTCAGTCCACCTGTAAGTGGCATTTGAGACCCATAGACATTTGAATCCTAAAGACTATAATCCTATAAGCTTCTTGGTACATTGTAGGTATATGGTTTTATTTTAACTTTTGTCGAAAGTAATTTTAGGCCTTTGTAAAAATTTAAGTTTAAAAGATTTATGTAGTTTTAATTTGATATAAAACCTTAATTTGATATACGTGTTCAGTTTTTTTTTTAATGTTTCTGCTTAATCTAATGGTAGCCAAAGCTCTCAAGAATTTAAAAAAAAGTCGTAAGTGATGGGAATTGGGAAATTGGGAAGGGAAATTTAAAATATACCTATTTACCTAATTTAATTAGAATAGAATATTCAGTTTAAAATAAACAATGATAACTCGCAAGTGTATAACATTGTGCAAAGCTAGATACTCAAGACTATATTCATCCCTGATTCAGCCAGATATCGATATTGGTTATTATTGTGATGTAAGAAACTCTACCGAGGTTAAGCAAAATATAAACTTAAGAAAAGGTGTTGGAAATTTGGACCGGGTTCTTGATATTTACACTAGGTTTAAAACTGTTGATGCGGCTGATAGCTCACACGAGTTGCTAAGACAGGAGTTGTATATAGAGCTTAGCAAGTTACCGAACAAGACTCACCCTTCGGTTCAAGGATACGAGGATGTGCCTCGTATCGTTCACGAACTTAATGAGAAACGGGACTTTGGAAAGCACATTCCACTAGAATTCAGCGAAATCACTCGGCTCATGAATCTTATGAGGACTGACAAGTTGGGACCGACATGTGGACACAAGAGTTATTATTTTTTAGGAGAACTGGCAGAGCTAGAGGAAGCATTAATAAAGTATTCTATTTCCTATTTAATTAAGGAGGGCTTCAAATTGGTCTCTGTCCCTGATATACTGCCAAAGAATGTCTTGGAGAGCTGTGGCATGCTGATTAATAATGATCGCACACAGGTAACCAGTTTCTAGTGACAATTCTACAAAAAAAAAACAAATAATTTCATTTGCGATTGCCCACCAGGCCATGAGAAATTAATTTGGTAGTAAATCGTCAATCATATCCAGTCATTAACTTTAACTACACTTCTATAATTTTTTTATGAAGATATTTACATAAGTTCTACCTTTCTTATAAATTCACAGTATTATTTAAGTACATACTTGCATGTTTAACTATGTCCACCATTAAGATTTCTTTTGAGTGATAATTTTCATGTTATTGGTAATACCAACACCTAAACATTGGGCATATTTCTAACTAGAATACTTTTTTTACTATGTTGTAGATCTACTCCCTTGATCCAATACATCATGGACCAGATTTGTACCTCTCTGGTACAGCAGAAATGTCGCTGGCCGGATTATTGATGAACTCAGTCCACTCTAAGATGGATCTGCCGCTGAAATTGGCTGCCGTGAGCAGGTGCTTCCGTGCAGAGACTTCAAGTGTTATTGAAGAGAGAGGTGTCTATAGGTAAATTATTTTACAAAACATCTGGATGTTTTGTTTGATGAATGACTATGTGCGAAGAAAGGAAGAATACATATAAAAACATCTTACTTAATGAAAAGATTGTAAATAATCATAATGCCCATATTTGACGACACGCTAGCCTAGTTGGTAGTGACTCTGCCTTCGAAGCTAGGGGTCCTGGGTTCAAATCCTGGTAAGGGCAAATATTTGTGTGATGAGCACGAGTATTTGTTCCTGAGTCTTGGATGTTTTCTATGTATTTAAGTATTCTATTTCTCTATGTAAGTAAGTTTATCGTTGTCTAGTACCCAAAGTACAAGCCTAGAGCTTAGTTTGGGACTAGGTCAATTTGTGCGAGATTGTCCCCTGATATTTATTATTATTTATTATTATTATAAATTAAAGTATGTAAACAATTAATTAAATGCATCTAATACAATCCAGCTTCAACATTTCTATCTCACTCACCGTAGTTAATAACGTAAGTTCAGTTTCAGCAAACATACTCTTTCTTTTTTCATAAAGTCTGCCTTATGCTCAGTATGTGTCAAACTACAGATAAACTGAAAATGTGTGTTTCTAAAAGAAACCTTTTCGGATGTGTGGAAATGTCTACCAATTAAAAACTGCAGTTAATGTTATTTATTAATAATTTGACACCATAATCTTCTTGCAGAGTCCATCAGTTTACTAAAGTGGAGATGTTTGTAGTCACCACTCCCGAGCAGTCTGAAGAAATGCTAGAATACATAAGATGTATGCAGGAGGCGATGTTTTTACCCCTGGGATTTAATATGAAGGTTTTAGACATGCCACCACACGAACTAGGAGCCCCAGCCTATAGGTATTATTGAAATAATTAATTAATTCTTGATGCAAATAAAAGTAGCCTTACTTTTATTTGCATAAAGAAAGATTGAGAGCTCTAGATTGAGGGCTTAAAGACTACTTGTTTGTTTGATATGCATTATACAGCCAAATTACACCATCAGCGTCATGAATATTTTTACCACTCCCACTATTTCTCATAAGGTGTATAATATTGGTGGCAGTATACATCATCATTATCATCTTTTAATGGGTGCCTAATTTCATTGAAACACCTTTCATCGAATGTATCATTTCATCAAACGCTATTTTCTGCTGAAACCATAATGATTTGATCTTAAACACTTAACTGGGTATCTTAAACATCTAACCTAACCTAACCTACATAATTAATGTTTAAGATACCCTGAAAACATTATGATTTCAGCAGAAAATAGTGTTTGATGAAATGATACATTTGATGAAGTGATGAGTTACCCTGTTTAATGTTTCATATGTGAAACAGGAGTCTAGGAGTTTTTTTTTGCAGGAAATATGACATAGAGGCCTGGATGCCAGGCCGTGGCAATTACGGCGAAATTTCTAGTTGCAGCAATTGTACTGATTACCAATCGAGGAGATTGCATATAAAATATACAGATGGAAACACAATAAATTTTGTGCATACGTTAAATGGAACAGCATGTGCTGTGCCTAGAATGTTGATAACCCTGCTCGAGACCCATCAGGATCCCAAAGGAAAGATATACATCCCTGAAATATTACAGCCATTTATGAAAGGGAAGAAATATATCAGCAAAAATAGTACAGTGCCAGATTTGAAATTAATGAAATTAAAGAAATAACTTTTAAAAGAGTTTTATTAATAATTACATTTCATCTGTTTAACAATTATTGTTTTACTCATTCGCTCCATTATGCACTTGGGTTAAAAAATCTTAAATGATGATTATGACCCGCACATGTGTTAAACTTTTTCAGACAGCTCTCAACAAGTTAAACTAATGGCTGTATTAATAAACTCATCTCAGTTTAAATGCTCTTCTCAAGATACGTCAAAGTAAACCTCAAACCATACAAAACTGTCATTTTTGTCATAACTTGATATGGGCATTTAAACTGAGATCAGGGTAAGGACCAAAAAGTTGGCCACGCTAACTCACTCAATTAAAGTTTCTAGCCATACATTTGTAAGAATAATTTTTGTGTCACAACAGAACTTTTTTCACTTTTGTTGTTTGTATGGTTAACTATGCTTAACTATGGTCCAACTATTTGGTCCTTACCCATCAGTTTATTAATATGGACCTAAGACCTAACTATATCATCAACTATCTATGTTTTCCTTGGTTTTTTGCTTTAGTCCCTTACGTTGTTTAGAGAACTTCTTCATCTTAGCCTTAAATTGTTTTATGTCTAATGTAGACTCTGTAGAAGTAGAAGGAGCCACAGTTTTTTCCTCAGGCGGTATGAAGTCCTTCTGTCTCTGCTCTGCTCTAGCTCTCTTGTTCTGTTCTTGCTTCTCCTCCCTGTCATGTCTCCGCTTGGCCTTCTTTTGATCATCTTTAAGGAAGTATTCCCCGGTAGCCAACTCCTTGTCAATCTTACTCTCTGGCTGAGCTGGTGGGAAGGGTGTGTAAGGCTTCTTCTGTACCTTCTTTTTAGGTTGCTTCCTCGGCACATTCTTGCTCTTAAACGAAGGCAGGAACCTATCCCAACTTTCATTTTTTAGCCTTGGGTCTTTCATCAGTTCCCTTTTGATCATCAGACTCTTGATATTATACATTGGATGGATATTTTTCATTGTGTCTTCTATTATCCGCCTGACTTGTACCAAGCCCTTATAAGGACCAACTGCAGATACTGTATTCCCTTGAACAAGTATATAGCACTCTGTTAAGAGCTCAATAGATTTGAGAGTTACTCCATTAGGTCCTATAAGTCGCTGCCGTCTCTTCAAGAATGTTTCCTTTTTACGTACAAATGAATTGATTTTAATAATATCACATCCCATTTCATCATCTAGAACCCGGACGGCTTGTTCGAAGGGGACGCTTCTTGACAGGAGCTTCATGAGGTCCCTAGCTTTTATGATAATATAGGGGTCCCATGTTTTTCTCGTAGTTTTTACAATGATACTCCCTTCGATAAGGTCCAATTCAGCGACGATATGGTGCTCTTTTAAAACTTTCTGGACGAGAGGCCAACATTCTTTGAGATATTGTTCCCGATATTTTGGAAACAGGGTTGCGAATTTACTTTCTTCTAGCAGACCATGTGGGTTATCTTCTGAAGTAAATTTTGGTATTTTCATGGCCCAAGCATTGTCAACGGGGCCTGATTCCGTCGTCTCATTATCGGAGTCTTGCATTTTAATGTCAATTTAGAGCGAACAGGGTACAAATGGCGATTAGCAAAAGATACTCCAGTCCACACACGAAAAAGCATGAGGAAATCTGGCAAATACTGGCAATCTGCCGTGCCACAGATTACATTGCATTGCTCTGCTGTCAAAAAGCCTTTGACTTTTCGATTTGATATTGTTGCAAGGTAAAAACATAACCAATGGTTTTTTGCCTTGGCATAAAATAGCAGCGTTTTACCTACCAATAAAACGCTTATTAAATTACTTACCTTATTCGAAGCTTAATATTATTGAGATAGGCCCTTCCGTTTCCCGCTAGTTTACCTCTCTTTCTACCCACATAAGAGCCTCTCTTTCGCACTTTCGCACCATCGTGACGTCACGATCACACCACCACCAGGTAGCCTGGAAGAGTTCCGGGCGCGCTCTGGCTCATTGATGTTTGGAAGCACCAGGCAGGAATTACTGTAAGCTTCGAATAAGGTAAGTAATTTAATAAGCGTTTTATTGGTAGGTAAAACGCTGCTATTAAATCACTTGACCGTTATTCGAAGCTTAATATTATTGAGAAGTGTTTGTTATCGCCTGGTGGTGTGTACTTGATACGAACGAGACGCCAATGTGACATCAGTAAATTCCAAGTATGTAAGAATATTTTTATGGTCTTATACATAAATTAAGACAAAAACCAGGATGTGCGTAATCATTGTTCTATTTGCCACTTATAGAAATTATATTTTCAATACTATTTGTACAGCATTTTCATATTAGACGTAATATACAGAAAAACAAACAAAACACCACCTCGCTAATTCTATGTAAAAATAATAGAATCTAATTAATCAATGGGATTAAAAAACTTAGTTACATTACGATGGTTGGAGGACTCAGGCATAAATTCACGCCTGTAAAATTGTCTAAATGTGTTACCCGACCTCCAGTTGCCTCTAGCTAATATATCATCAATCGGCAAATTATTTGCCCAATGTTTCGAGGCAACCGCCGACCGCACGCTCCCAGGAGTTGCAGTTATGCCTGCTTCTTCCAGGACAGATTTAATCCACCCCGCAATAACAGTGCGAGAGGCTCCCTTAGCCTGACCTCGAAAGGTAACAAACAAATTATTACATTTAGCAAGAGCCCTTCTTTCTCGAAGAACATCAATTGTGCGATTAATCCACAAAACAGGATTTAACTTGTCATTCCTATGATTAACAAATAATTTCCAACCAGACTGCCTATAGTCAGTGGTATCAGTCTTTGACCCAAAACTTGGCCAAAATGTTACAAAATCATCTGATACAATTAGGTGATTAGAATCAATACACAGCAGGGTCAAATCGTGAACACGCCTGCCGGAGCACAGTAGTAAGAGTATGGCAGTGTGTCTACAAATAGCGAATACGTTATTTTCTACTACGCAATAGTTGTCCAAAAATGTAGTCAAGACATCGACATTCCAAACAGGAGGTTTCAGTACTACTGGTTGCTTTAAACAGATTGATTTTAATGTATGTCTTACTAGTGCATGACTACTCAAGTGCCCAGAGCTATCAGCGTTACAAAGGGTGGACACAACCGATTTATGTAAAATAATTGTGTTGTATGATAAATGGTCTATTAAAAACAAATCAGCTAAATATCTTGCCAACTCGGAACCACTTGGCCTAACAGGGTTGATTTTGTGTTTGGTTGCCCAATTCAGCCAGCGATTCCAAGCACTCTTGTAGGTGTTACGAGTGGATTCTCGCCAGGATGACTCCAGTAGCTGTCTCTGATCTTTATTCCAATCGACTAAATTCCCATTCCACCCCCACATTTCCATACTTCCAAAGTCATCTGTTGAACCTCCGGGGGTGGGAGACCTGTCGACATATCTAAGAGGCAGCTCGGGAGGTCCCGTATCGTAAACGGGGCCGCTAGTGCACGTGACTTGAGGTCGGCTCGCCAGAACACCCGCTCCCAACGAGGGACCACTAGAAGAAAGACTCCCCTTGCTTTGTTCATGTGTGCCAGGACTTTCGGTATCAGATATGGGGGCGGAAACACCCAAGCTATCGAGTAATTCCAACTCTTCGAGAAAGCATCGTGATATATTGCCTGGCCGTCCCGCAGGTTCAATGATACGTAATTGACGACAACATGAGCTTTGTCTGAAGCAAGGAGATCTATAACTGGGACTCCAAATTTTTGAAAGACTACTTCCGTTGCTGTGGGCAAGAGATGCCACTCTGGAGGCGATCTGTGGCGAGACAAATGATCCGCATGGCGATTGTATTTGCCGGGGATATAAAAAGGTTTTAAAGTTATTTGATTCTGATCTAAAATCTGAAAAATTTTGATCGTAATATCCATCAGGCTGGTCGACCTTGTTCCACCTTCGTTCCGAAGATATGCAACCACAGTCCGGTTGTCGCACTGCAGTAACATGGAGCTCTTTCGTAAATACATGTAATGCTTTTCCAATACCTTTAGTACTGCTAACATCTCCTTCTGGTTGGAGTGTACTGAACTCTCTGTCTCGTTCCATCTCCCCGATAGTGGATAATTGTCTAGCTGGGCCCCCCAAGCCTCCATCGACGCATCTGTTGTTAGAAAATGCGTCGCAGGTGGTGAATGTATTTGTGTAAAGCGATGACTGTTCATTAACCACCACCTTATCTCCAACTTGACTTCCTCTGGGAGGGGATACAAGCCGCACGTAGGCATATTTTGAATTTGTATGAGCATTCTTTGAAGGGCTCGATGATTCAGCCTCCCCAACGGAACTACAAAGCTCGCGAAATTTAATAATCCAACTAAGCTTTGGATATCTTTCAGGTCTGTCTGACCGTTCCTTAGCATGGCTGTAAGTTTGGCTGATAGTGAAATTATTTTGTCCCGAGGCAGATGTTTTTGGTTCAACCACGGGTCCCAGTGTATGCCCAAATAAATCAGACTCTTTTGAGGAATTAATAGTGATTTGCTCCAATTTATTTGCCAACCCAACCTCTGTAGAGTTAGTACTAAAGTCCTGACATGGGAGCGCAATATATGTGGGTTCTGATGAGCCACGAGAAAATCGTCCAGATAAACTAGGATACGTATTCCCTGATCCCTCAAGGTCTGTGCTACCCAGTTTGAAAGAGATGCAAACACCTTGGGCGCTGTGCTGAGCCCAAACGGAAGACAAGTCATTTCCAGGAGCTCCTTTCGATATATGAGACGCAGGAACCGCCTTGTGATTTCGTTATTTTCAAGTGAAAATAAGCTTGGGACAGATCCAATTTGCAAAGCCAGTCTCGAGGCTGAATAAAATTTGGGATGCGGTGAGCATTTATCAGACTGAAACGATCTGTAAGCACATATTCGTTTAGGGCTCTTAAGTTGAATATTGGGCGAAAAGCACCGTCGTTCTTCAGAACCAGAAAGAATTTTGACAGAAAGCTTGGGGAGCACTTTGTCCTTTTTAAGACCCCATCGGTCTTGAGTTTTTCTATAATTTTGGTCATTGGCTCCGACACTGGGGTACTGAAGACATTGCTGTTTAGGTCTGGCATAATCAGAGGCGGTCGCTTGTAAAATGGTATGCGATACCCTTTTATTATTTTTAAAAGAACATCCGGTGCTCTCATCTCTTGCCATTGATGATAAAATTTTGAAAGTTGGCCGGCTCTGAATGCCTGATAGTCAAAACCTTCGCTTCTTGCCGGATCCATATGCTGTTGGAGATCCGGCGCGCTTGCGACCTCTTGCATTAGAATCTGCAGCCCTGTGGTTTTGTCTCGTCGATCGGGAATGAAAGGTACTTTTGTTTACACCTGACTTATTGCCCGGTTGGTATTGCCCCTGCGGAGGGCGATAATAATAGTTACTAACTCCCTGCGGGGGAGCCAAATTGTTACGAATGCCCTGCGAGGGTGGGTTATTATGGCAAGCGTAAAAGGGGGCTCGCCAAGTGGCACAGTAGCCTTGTCTAGTGCCCTGCGAAGGCTGATATCCCATAGCTGACCCCTGCGGGGGGTAGCGGACAGTTAAATTGGTTTTTCCCACTTGCGAAGTGGTACCATAACTGGGCTGCTTATTGTTCAGGGGCAGGAAGGCTTTTTTCACACCGCCTTCCCTTTCCAAAGCTGTACGCAGCTTTTCCTGATCAAACAAATTCTTAAAAGATGGCGGAATTCGCCTGAGTGTTGATTTAAAAAGCGGGTCACGTGCATAATTAATAACGCCATCACGTCGCATTTGAATGGTTTCAGCCCTATGACCACAAATTATTTGCAAAAGATCACTCGACACTTTAGCATATTCAGCGTTCACAAGCTCATTTAACTTTGTTTGCAGAGTTTCATGGCTAAGGTCATTTTCATTTTTAGCCCATAAAAGAACTGAATTTAACGTAGATTCTATAACGCTTTTTTGTTTTAAAGCACAAAAAGTCAACGCTGCAAATGCTTTATCGGCATAAATCAAGTGCGTGCGATTATCATACGCCTTTAATTCCTCATTTATTTCCAGATCTACGAAACCCGGGGAATGGTTATAGGATTCTTGCACGTCTGCGTACCTTACTTCAGACCATTCTTCGTCACCAAGATGCTGCATTGTTTTAAGAATGTTTAAAAAGGAATCGGGCGCTTTCGGAACTGCGGGCTCCTTTAACTTTGTACCTAAGTCGAGAGTAAATTCCGAGTTGAGGTCTGCAGCCTCCCGGCTGTCGTAAAGCTCGCGACTGACATCCGCCTCAATGGGGGCCTCGTCGTAGCGCTCTTCATTGAAATTCGATACCTCATAATCACAAGTAACAGACGTTAATTGTTGTTTTAAATCACTTACTTGTTTGACTAACTCATCTACCTTGCGGTTTTTGCGTCGAGCACGACGGGATTTCATTCTGCTGCGGCGATGCCGAGAGCGGCTCCGCTTGTCGCGCGCCGACCCCGATGAAGACGATGACGAGCTCGACGACGAGCTGCTGCTGCGGCTGCGGCTCGAGCTGCTCCACGCCCTGCGCCGCCGCGGCTGTGTCGGCGCCGGCGTGCTGGCAACCGGCCTACTCCTCTCGCTTGGGTTTTTAGTATCATCCATCCTACCAAAACCACGTATTAGAAAACATTCAAGCTAATAGTTAACCTCACGAGAATTATTTAGGTAGGTAGGTACACTTAACTCGTACTCATACCCGACAACATTATAAAAATAAATGGGGTAGACGAACAATATGAATATATTTTTTAACAACGTGATAACGTCGTACATTGTTCAAAAACGAACGGTAAACTTATAACATTACATCACAATATTCACAATAAAATAGTAATTTTAAATCGAATGGTAATACCATTAACACATTCAGTGCCGATGACACGTTTAATACGTTTATCGTATTCATAGCAATTGGCGGCAGTGAATGTGAAAGTAATGTAAACTCACAAATTCTTAGACAAATCTTAATAATATAATCACTCACCTGTGTAAGAATGCGCACAGCACAGGATATTTCTTACCAGAACGTTTATATTTGAATCTAAGAACTTGAGATGGATGGACTTGGAGGTACTCCGTGTGCCATCCATTCACGGTGGGAAACAAAACGCCAATGAGCCAGAGCGCGCCCGGAACTCTTCCAGGCTACCTGGTGGTGGTGTGATCGTGACGTCACGATGGTGCGAAAGTGCGAAAGAGAGGCTCTTATGTGGGTAGAAAGAGAGGTAAACTAGCGGGAAACGGAAGGGCCTATCTCAATAATATTAAGCTTCGAATAACGGTCAAGTGATTTAATACTAAGTTATAGTATGCTAAGGTTTATTTTAGTTTTTACAAAAGAATTTCGATTAAATGGTAAAAAATATTATATATTATGGTTTTAATTATAAAACTTGGCAGTTGATATGGTTTGGCCGTTGCCGTTTGTATTCGTAGTTTTAGACTGCTGGTAATCCAAATTATTTATTCGATTTCATTAAACCTACATCTGTAAAATTATGAGGTCGCAGACAGAATGATATGGGTTAGAGTGAGAAATTAGTTAATATATCTGCCTGTCACGTTACGTTAGACATACCTTCTAATCTGTTACGTACAGGCCCATAAAAATGTACAGCTACTATTTCAAGTAAACTTTTAATTTGGCAAAAATAAATATTTAAAAAAATTAACACTGTTCGGAGTGCTAAAAGTGGTGATTGCCAATTGAAAAATCGTAGATCCACTTTTCATCGCGTGTTTTAAGAAGGTATCACTTTAATTTATTAGTATATTAGGCATAATTATAGCATGAAATTTCTTCTTTGCGCACCATTATTTACGATGGCAATATATATTTCATTAGGGGAATACCAACCAGAGAGTAATCTGCCGCAGAGTTACGTGATACAAGCACTTTACAGCCAATCAGCTGATCCCAATAACCTATAAAATAATTTAGACCAATCACAACGCGCTGTGGAAAGTTCTGAGAAAGTAATTTATAGGTTGAACTTCAGTCAGACTGACCGAATTCGCTCACTTCGCTCAGAGTGGCTCAGACAGAAGGCAGATACCGGAGATATTCTTACGTGTTAAAATAATTGTTTGCACTGAATCAGATAGACTTCAATATTTTACCAATAAAGGTAAGTTCGCATGCGTATATTACCTCTTTTATTCTTTAAAATAAGGAGTTTTCTTTGGCAAATGTAGTATTTGTCTGGACGGCCGTTATTTTGTTACGGCCGAAACCTATATTCAAACCGCGGATAGATAAGGCTTACTTTGGATTGAAATTTGACATTTGCCGATACAAAATGGTGTCAAATTTTCATCCGAAGTAAGGCTATCTGTCCGCGGTATAAATATAGGGTTCGGCCGTTAGTCTCTAGTCAAATTGACGTTACACGCTTTTGGTATAGTAGTGAGGCGGGACGTCTTGAAATGAAATCAAATCACTAGTTTGTTAGGTGAGTGTTCGTTAAGAGGAAGGCACAAAAATAGTAAATTGTTATCGTTTTGTCAAAAACAAGGATGCTTCGATACTACAGATAACAAAAAAGCGTGGAGTATCTTCGTGTGGTTTTGCTTAAGGTAGATTGTGATTGACATTAAAAGTTGAAGTTTGAGTTAACTTTATAGAGTTCTCTTTCTCTCGATCGCCAGACAACCGTAGAGTAAAAGAGATACTTAGCTAGAGTTTGATATAATATTCACACGTATACGAGTACGAGAAGTTACGACTTACGAGCTGTGCTATGCTTATAGTAGGTATTTAGCATTACGTGCAAACGTTACTTTGATTCATAAAAATGATATCATTATGAAAGAACAGTCATCTTGTACCATTATTTAATACATCAGGTTAAAAGAGAATGAATAAATCAGATGAAACTCGTGGTAATAAATTTAAAGGGTTTGTTTTTTTATGTCTTAGCCGGTAGACTTATTTTCTACCATTGTTACTTATTATTGTTTAGATTTATAGTACCTAGTTGTTAGAAACTTGGCTTTATAAACATGCTTTGACGGAACCAATGTTTTTTTTTAAACGGGGTACCTAGACATTTAAAACCAAACTACCTATCAAAGGTAAATCAATATCTAATTTAAATCCTATCCTTCATCAATTTTATTTGGTTCATGTAAATTAAAAGTCAAATTCGTATTGTGTTTGTATGTGTTTAGAACACGCGGTTTCCTTCGGGGAGGGAAGATGGCCGATTGAAAGACGTCCGGCTTTCACTTTTGATTTATTCTGTTACCTGACGTCTTATTTACTCTATTCACTTGATATAGGCGAAATATACCCTTATAATCTGTGGGCGAAATTACTGCGGAATATCGCAATAAACCGCCATTAATAAAAAAACAAGAAAAAAAAAAGAAGAAAAAACAAGAAGAACGGTGAAATCATCTTTATGTGAGTACTTATGTAGGATTCTTCTTTTCACATTACAATAATAATAATTAGTTAAAAATATTAATCGAAATGCATTAACTTTCAACCGAATTTTCTTTTTAATTTATTTATAATAAAACGTGGGTTAGGTTAGGTACTTTAATTGTAATTTATAAATACTACCTTATCGCATCTTATAGTTTTTGTACGCAAATATGTTTGATCGCTTCGGATCATGTGCCATGATATTTTAAGTGAACACTGCTAGGTATTTATATGATGCCTAATCAGGTCTCAGCTAGGAAAATCCTCGGCTCTCTACCGTTTGCAGAAGCAAAAGGTAAGTACCTACAATGAATAAAGATCTAGCCAAAGCCCGTTGCATTGTCTTCTTCTTTTACGTATATTAATGGCGGTCCATCGCGATATTCCGCAGTGATTTCGCCAATGTCACGTTAATAGAGTAAATCAGTAAAGAGTAGATCATGAGTAAAAGCCGGACATCTTTCCTCCCCGAAGTGGTCGTTGCATTGTCGTCTACTTGAATTAATGTCGGTTCTGCGACGTCGATTGCTGAAACCATCGTCAACACACCCGAGACTCACAGGGCCCGTAATAAAATTGTAGTCTTCATTTTAGTTTTGCTCGTCTTTTTTTCCTTTTATGTGTCTTGGAATTTTAACCTTTACATAGGTACATACATAACATCACCCTTCCTTCCCATAGTGGAGAAGGCAGAGCTACAGAAATTCCAACAATTTAAAAAAAGACTTGTTTATAAGTAATTCTGTAACCACATTTTGCACAATCATACTAAGAAGTTTACTAGATTACTAGTGACAGGTTGCAAGCCTATCGCCATAGTAACACAAATCGCCTTTTACGACATCTACGGGAAATTGCGTGGCAGTGTTCTATACCGGCAACCTCACGGGGAAATTTTAAATCTTTATTCGTTTCTAGTCTCTATGCAAATGCTGTTGCACGCCTATAATTGGTGCATACCTACACGTTAATAAACGAGAATGTAACTTCTATATTCTGTTAGTGTTATAGGGAATTTGTTTATGTTACTGTTAGCGTGTCTTTATAAATAAATCAATAAACTAACGGGACCCCTTTACTAAGCCTGCGTGGTCCGTCCGTCTGTCTGATACACTTTCACGGCTTAACCTCTGAACTGATTGCGATGAAATTTGGTATACCTTAAGGCTTCGGCAAACCGGATGCGCTCCGCGTGACGTGTACGTGCGCGTTTCGCGGTCCACTGCGTTGTACTATAGTTGACATATTGTATGAGGATTCATACCTACTATACAACGCAGTGGAACGTGGAACGCGCACGTGCACGTCACGCGCAGCGTTCTATCCGGTATGGCTCTGCCTTTATTATAAGCCGCGTACTGACTGAGCGAGCAGCCTCGCGAGGCAGCCTCGGACGTTTGCCGCGCGAGGATGCCTCGATCGGTAGGATTTCTTGCACTCAGCTGCCGCGCGCGGCAAAGCCGAGCCACGGTGACGCTGAGCCAGCATCTAGCGCTCAGTTTAAAGCTAAGGTACGAATCCGAGCGGCTCAGCCTGAGGCATGCTCCCCCGCGTGGCGAGCTTCTCGCGAGCCAAATTGACAAACACGAGTCGGTCTTTTGACCGTGCTCAAAGGCGCCTCACTCTGTGTGCCTCGCGTAATTTGGACGTGTATCCGAGCGGGCCCGGGTATGGCGCGTACAAATTTGATTAAGTTGCTGAGCCGTTCCACCACCGAGGCGATTTCTTCTTTTTGTTAATAATTCTGTGAATTATGATAAACGCAGCCGCGGCTGTCAACGTGCCCGACGCCATTTTGAAATGTCGGCTCGCGTCAAGCAAGCTGCCTCACCCGCGCATGTTTATGTGCAATTATTTGACTCGCGAGCAGCTCACCGCGCAGGACGAGCATGCCTCAGGCTGAGCCGCTAAGATTCGTACCCAGCTTATAATAGTTGAGCCGTGCGTGTCTCAACCCGAGCTGCTCTAATTCGTACCCACCTTAACGTGAAGTCGCACAGAGACCACTCTATTAGTATAATCAGGACATTACGCATCTCACAATCGTGTATATTCACCATATACCTAGTTGTATTAATTTAAAACACTGTTCTATATCCATGACGCTAACACGCGACGAACAAGCGAGGCGAAACAAGTCTTGAGTGAGCGCGGCAAACGTACTGAGCCGCCTTTGAGCATGGAAAAAAACCAACAACGCTTGGGTCGGGCTGCGGCACGCTCGCCCGAGGCCGGAAATGCGTTTGCCTCGGGCGAGGCACGTCCTGAATGACCGTGTTTTTGCCTCGCGAGGCTGCTCGCTCAGTCAGTACGAGGCTATACACGCGTGTACATTATTAGGCGGACGGAGTCGCGGACATTACCTAGTCTACACTTCTACACTAATATTATATTATAAAGAGAAAAGATTTGTATTTGTGTAACAAATAAACTTAACTACTGGACCGATTTCAAAAATGCTTTCACCAGTAAAATGCTATAATATCACTGAGTAACATAGGTTAAGTTTCTAAGCGGACGGAGTCGCGGGCAACAGCTAGTGAGTTATAAAAATAAATGGTTTATGTTTCAGATACACTAAAGTGAACTTGAGTACTCTACGACAATGGATGGTGGTGGGCCGGGTAAGGAATTAACTTAAAAACTTATTATTGTAATAATTATAATTAGGTTAATAATAAACGAATTTGCTTAGTTACCCCCATTTCAACACTTTACTCTCATTCAAACTTCTACTCCCTTTTTTACCATCTTATTAAATATTCCTAAATCGCCGAAAGTCATTTTTTTAGGGTGCCGTACCTACTTTGAAAGGAAAACCGGAACCCTTGTAGGATCACTTAGTTGTCCGTCCGTCCGTCCATCCGTCCGTCTGTCAAGACCCCTATCACGAAACGCGTGGAGGTATCAAGTTGAAATTAAAACCATATACCCCGTCCGTCTCCAGTCACACAAAGCTGTGAAAAAATCTTACATAAAATAACTTGAAATAAATACGGCTGTTTATGCCGCAAAAATCATATATTTCGACACTCTCAAGGGAATTAAAATTTGCAATAGACACTTCCCATAGACCTAAAATATTGAAATTTATCAAGAAGGAAGGTTTTACTGCACAAGGTTTTACTGGAAAAATCTGAATATCGTTAATTTGTAGCTCCATTACAAAATATATAAGTATATATATATATATATATTTATATGTGCGATTGCAAACTTATTTTCAGTTGGTAAACTAATCGCAAACTATGTCGATGTATGGAGAGAACAGTTTTTCTACAACAAAGTCAAGTTTCTCCCTCAATACAATTTTACATCTTAATAAGTTTGTACGGAACTCTCGGTGCGCGAGTCCGACTCGCACTTGTCCGGTTTTTTTAGTAGGTATATATACTTTACTTGCCTGTATCTCAAGAACCAATCAAGTATCTTAGTCGTGATATTTTTTCTTTTAAACTCTTTATTATTTGCTTTCATTTAAGATATGTTTTTCAGATTTATAGAATTTATTTTTGTCTGTATACAATTGACTCTTAAATTAGCAGTTTAAAGCTTAATATTTCACAAACGGAGACCTATCCAACGACACGTAGACGAGAAAAAACCCTCTTGATCGAGTTACCGTAAATCAAGATATTATTTTACCACTTTATTATCGTGACTAATATGTATGTATTATTATTATTCATTACTTAAGAGCTATGCTTTTGTCGGAGGAGTGCCCGCCATTGCTCTCTATGGATTGCTAGGTTCTTGACATCTTGATACCATACGACCTCAGCTTTCTCTTTCACTTGTTCAATGTAACTTCGTTTGGGTCGTTCTCTGCCTCTTTTGCCTTCAATGTATCCTGTACGTTATTTTGTATGAAATACATACATACTCATCACGCCTTCATTCCCAGAGTGGGGTAGGCATAATATCTACAGAAATACTAATAACTTTAATAAGACTTGTTGATAATTCTGTAACCACATTTTGCACAAAAGGCTAAGATGGGTGCGCCAAAGTTCATATGAAATTGCAAAGTACATTATTGGAAGTTCGAAAATGTTTCTTATAAAAATTAATTTCCTAATGATCATTTATTACTTATATCTATTTTTAGTTAATAACTATCGCAACTCAAAATCATTGATATGTATAATGTCATTAAATATATGTACTTCTATTACTATTATTTAAATTTATATTTTTTATCAATATAACGATTTCTTGCAATAAAAATTAATGTTATTAACATTTTTAAAGATACCCTTGTTTATTCCTAAACTGTTTAAATAGAAAAGTCACTATGCAGAAAATACTTATAAGTAGGTTAGGTTAGGGTAATCTTGTGTCCCTTAGAGCAAGCAAATGTTTTATTTTGGCAAATATCGTATTACCTACGGGAGACAGAATTTCCTTATTTGTAGCGAATGAACAAGACGAATCGAGGTATTTTTTTTTATCTGCCCAGAAAAACTTCCTTTCGATAAATGCATTAAATTTTAATAATATAACTACTAATTCGCGGGGTGCCGTCGACACGCTGGCTCATAAATGCTCGTATAATAACTGAAAGTGCATAAATACCTACTTTTACTTATAACAGTTATAACAGACATCCTCGTAGATAACTATGTAATAAATAGGGTGAATAATGTTAAGGGTACTTACTTTATATGTAGGTCATAAAGAAAAAATACCGATATACGTAATAAGCATTCACTTTTAATAATATAACTACTAATTATATGAGTACAAATAATACTATCATATACGTCTATGAAGAAAAAAAATCTTCGAAAAAAATTTTTTTTTTTTTGTCCGCTTACAATCTTGGCCACAGTATTATGTATGAGTATAAAAAATCGAAGTACTGCATATTATGAGTAGTACTAGTAGTACAACAAAATTATAATGAATAATATTCCAAGAAACAATTTTCTAACAAATGATGTTTATGATCACAAAGCGCGGTATTATTAAAAAAAAAACTAAATTAAAATTGTATACCTATAGCCAATATGGACCCGGCTAAGATGTTTACCAGTGTATTATATAGTGACAGGTTGCAAGCCCATCGCATAACAGTATGTATTCATACCAAATAACAGCTTCCTAGTAATTAGTCTCTGAACTAAGCTGCGGGCGGACGGACGGACGGACGGACATGGCAAAACCATAAAGGTTCCCAGTTTGACTTTGTAACCCTAAAAACCCCTATAAATCGGTCCATCCGTTTCGCAGACAAGACACCCTTATCTCTTTTTAGCAGCCCACTCATTTACCGATAAAAGCCTTTGAAAGACTACCTCTCAATTGAATACCCCACTAAAAGAATAACCTCTTGGAGATAAATATATGATAAGTTATTTGTTAAACTAACCATTCACTATATTGGAAAACAGCTAAAGCACAGATAACGCTTGTAAATAGCGCTTTAAAAAGCATATAGAACGGCTTTTCTAAGTAAAACCATTATAAAACCCATTCGTAACCCCTTGTATGGCATAGCGGGTTTTAAATAGCAAATCGAATGGCTTTAAAGCGATACGGCTTTTCTAAGTAAAACCCTCGTAAAAACCCATTCGAAACCCCTTGAATGGGATAGCGGGCCGGTCCCTGTTTTTTAGATGGTTAAAAAATAAATTAAAGTATTGTTGATTTTCGTCACAGGTTCACGGCGCGGTAGGCCAAGGCAAACGGGTGGTAACAATAGGCCTTGGCGGCGTCCGCCGGATGGAGGCCGGGGCGCGTCTGCCGGGTCACAGCGTGGCCAAGGCCGCCCATACCAGCGTGGTAGATGTGAGTGAAACCTTGATCTACCAGGGGTCCGATATTTTAATCTCATTGATGACCAAAGAGTAACTTTAAAATCAATTTATGCGGCGATTTTGTCTACGAGGGTACCTATGTACTTATGTCTATTGGATGATAACAAATCACCGCATAAATCAATCTTAAATAACTCATTTGTCATCAGTGATATCAAAAAATGGAACCTGGACCATTTATTTAGTATTTACATATAGGTGACATCGAAGCTCAAAATAGGTATTTATGTACCTACGAGTATTTCTCGGAATACATGTAAATTGTGAAAATGGAATTAAATGCGTTTCGACATATGTTGCCATCCAATACAATTAGAAATTTATTGTTTTTATTAAGCATTATTATAATAAGAAAAATCGTGGCCATGAAAAATAATTTTATTTTTGCATTGTTGTGTTCCGGTGTGGGGATAAGACAACCGGTGAAATTACTGGCATAGAGGCATTCCATCGTAGTCCTCAGGGTTGGCAACGCATTTGAGGTCTTAGGATTATAGTCTTGAGAATTCAAATGTCTATGGGTCTCAGATTCCACTTACCATCAGGTGGCCTGAGTACTCGTGTGCCTGCTCCTTAACATAAAAAAATAAAAATATATCCACTCTTCCTTCCTTTGTTTTTGTGGATATTACTTGATATCTTTCGTTATTAATTAATTACTCTTTTTTATTTCCCTGCTCGTTCCCGTTGTGTGTAACAAAACATAGGCCTACCTAATATAAAAAAAAACTGTTGTGCTTCGAGTAGTTATTGATAAATTTGATTATCTTTCGATTGAATATAATATTGATATAACTACTACTTTAAATATCGTTGTGCTATAACAAGCACAGCGTTAAAGGCCGAGCCACACCGGTTGCGTTCCCAACACTTGCGTGTGCACCACCTGCGTTGTATAGTATGAGTCCTCATAAAATATGTCACACTGCTTGTGTGACGTGCACGTGAACGTTCGCGTAATGCGTGTCGCCCGTATTGCAGCTCTCTTGAGTGCAGAGAGCGGAGCGGCAACGTCGCTTCGATGCGTGCAGTGATAACTTTGGATCTAATAGGCGTTCGCTGTGAGGCGGCGACCTGGACAAGTTCGGACACAAAGCTCGGAGCTGCGCGTGACGACGCACAGCTCTCTTGTATTTATTTACAACTACTCCCGTGCACGTCGTAGTTTTTAATCACTTTTTAATCATGAACCTCGAACTGAAAGAAAAGCTTATTGATATTGTGTGAGGACATGAATGCCTATACAACTTGAGGCATAAAGAGTATAAATATGCTAGTTATAAAAAGATATTGTGGGACCAGATCGGTGCATCGATGGGAGTACCAGGTAACCTCTTTGTTGTAATTGAGAAATAAATTAAAAACTGCCCTTAGATTATGTTCTGGACACATTCAGTCAAAGGTGTTGGCTCAAATGGCGGCTGGGTACGCTACGGAGCTGCTGCGTGCGCTGCGTGGCGTGCGCAGCTCTCTGCAGCTCGCACGGCGTCGGCGCGCACGCAAACGTGTGTGTACCCCGGTGTGATAGGGTTGCTGCACACCTCTACGCTTGCGTCGACACGCAGGTGCTGCACACGCAACCGGTGTGACTCGGCCTTTAAGCGACCGAGAATATTTTCATCATTATAATCCTCGTACTTGGTTTTTCAGCTGGTCCCGAACGTGGAGAAGGAGCGAGGGAATTTGTAAATTTTCAGTATAGCCCACATGTATTGGAGGAAATCGGAGCAAATTATCAACACAATGATCAGCCCACAAATCAGCAACACAAAAACCACAACGAGCGACGTAATCGGCCCCAAAACAAACAGCAGAATCCCAGGCGAGAAAGGACTCTAGGGTTTAGAGAATTAGAAGACATATCTCAGTGCGAAGGCGTGGACATAATAGAGAGGATCAACCGAAATAAAACTCTGTTCAGGCATCTCTTGGAAACGCCGGTGGAGAAGAAAAAGCAAGATGTCTTCGCATTAATGATGACCCTCGTCACGAATGTGTGGAAAACCTCCTTCGAAGAATCAAAAAAGTTGCTACTCCTTGATTTTTGCAACTCAAAATTCGTTGATCATTTGCAACTGTACTTGATGCAGCTTCCGTACGCTAGCCACCAGGACAAGTATTTTAACAAGTATTACTGGACGAAAGAAATTGAGTTTTGGCGTAATTTCATGACGTTTTGCGCGTGTATCATCAACGTTTCTCCATCTACGGCAGTACATAAGTGTGGGTCGCTGATTGAAGCTGTTACTAAGAGCTGCCTAGATGGCTTGAAAGCGAAACACGGATTTGAATTACCTGAGGAGTATGCTGTAAGAATGACCAAAATTCGGGACAGCCTAAAAACATGCGACGAAGAGCAAAAGGTATGTATTATTCAATAATCCGTCGAGGTATCTGCTTAAATACTTGTTGTCCATTCAGTCTCCAACATTATGTGATCGGGCCAGCTATTTACTAGAGTCTTTATGCGACTAACCTAAACTAAAACAAACGCCATGGTACCTCACACATAACATCACGCCTTGACACATCACGACACTTGACTCTTAACAAAAATTAGCTCTGAAGCTTAATATTTCATAAACGGATCCCTTGATCGAAACCGGATCCCACAAACCCACAATATTTTTGAAATACCTATCCAACGACACCCCACACTATGCGGAAGACGAGAAAAAAAAATACATCCCCACGTTACGTAAAGGGGAGGTACAGTAAAAATGTTTTTTTTTTACCTTTACTCTATCACTTTGTTGGCGTGACTAATATGTATATTCATGCCAAATTGCAGCTTTCTAGTACTAAAAGTCTCTGCGCTAAGCTGCGGACGGATGGATGGGCGGACATGGCGAAACTATAGTTTGACTACGGAACCCTAAAAAAAACCCAAACCGGAATTTGTTTTTTAGCAGACAAAAGTACAGAGAAGAGTAGAAACTAATCCCGGTGAGCCTCCCGAGAATTTCCGCGAGCTGAGTGTCCTGCCGACTCCCGAGGAGCTGGTGAACAGCCAGCCGTTCCTGCGGGCGAACGTCGTGGACGGCTCCTACAGAGACAAGGAGCACTACCTGGACGTCCAGTTCCGGCTGCTGCGCGAGGACTGCTTCGGCCCGCTGCGGGACGGCATCCGTGAGTACCACGCAAACAAGACACAGGTTAGGGGTTGCAAAGCCAGGGTTCAAAAGACAACATGGTGCAGTAACAATATAATTACAGCTAGTAATAACATTTTTCCCTGTTAATTTATGTCAAATACTAATGGTATCGGACATCATCACCATATTTACCGCCTGTTGTGGCTTTAGTGAATTAGATATCATTCATGAGAATTGATTCAAAAAGTTGTTTGTGACAACAATTATGGAGATGGAAATGTCATGGCAGTAGCTGAATGGTAACGGAACCGTGGACATATGAAATAATGATTTTAGGGAAATATTACATTTAGTATCTGGCTGTTCTTGAAATTGATTTAGTGACGCACTTTAGAAATAAAATAAAACAAGTGTCACCTCTTATTTTCTTTTTTTAGATCAATTCATCGTACAACCAAAGAAAAAAAAGTACGACAATATACGGTAAGTATTCAAAATAAATGTCTGAACTTAGAAACCTGGCAAGAGCATGTGTAGGGTTCCGAAACCGTTAAGTACTACAAAAATAAAAATCAACTAGTAATAACTATTTTTTTATTTAAATCCAATTGGTGTCGTCTTAGATGATTTTAGTAGTTATAAACACTAATCGCCTGTATCTCAATGATGTCTACTTAGTCGCCATAGTTTTCCTTTAAAATTTGTTATATGCTCTTTCATTTGCTTTTTTTCAGATTTTTAGTATTTGTAGTTTTGGCTGTATGGGGGGGGGGGGGGGGGACACACTTGAGTCTAACAAAAATTAGCGCTTTAAAGCTTAATATTTCATAAACGGATTACTTAATCGAAAAACTGTTTTCACAAAGCCATAACATTTTTGAAAGACCCATCCAACGACACCCTACACTATAGGGTAGACGAGACAAAAATACATCCCAACGTTACGTGTAGGGGAGATACCGTAAAAAAAAATTTTTATTACGTTTTTTCTACCATTTTGTTGGCATGACTAATACGCATATTCATGCCAAATTACAGCTTTCTAGTACTAAGAGTCTCTGCGCTAGGCTGCGGACGGACGGATTGACGGACATGACGAAACTATAAGGGTTCCTAGTTTTACTACGGGACCCTAAAAAATGGGTTTCGGGTGTAAAAAAAGATACCGAGTGAGCCTGGTAAGTAACGTACGAATCCTGGAAGAGCAAGCCTAAGATCTTGCCAGGGCCTCTGTTGTGCCTACTGGGTTAGAACGATTTTAACTCTATAATCGCCAAAGCTGGCAAATCACATCATCGGATTTTGGTGCCAGGGACGCCATCCGCTCAGTACGCTCCATACATTTTCTATACGAAATTCAAAATATTTATTCAGCAAAAAGCCCACAAGATGGCTCTTTTACACGTCAGTAATATGAAGAGAATCTCCTAGCACTTCGGACAAGACCATCTTTGCGGAGAAGAAGAGCCGCAAGAAACTCCAGCAGAAGGTTTGTTTTTTAAAGCTTAAAGCACAATTATCCTTATAATACTAAGTATATCGTATTGTTACGAGTACGTATGGTTAGGTAGGTAGGTATATTAGAATCGACGCGCCGACTCAAGGACACCTCTATTGTTAACGGGTTCAATCGAGTTCAAGGCCAAGGCCCTCGCTATTGTAATACAAGACCGCAATGAGTAGAACCTTCCACTATCGAACTATCGAGAACGTCCCCGGCGGGTCAAGGTCTATCGGTCATTCGAGAAGGCATTCTGGAACGTTTTTTATTTATTTATTAAATTAGACACACCAACAGTAGCACAAACAAATACAAATACAAAATATACAGAGAAAATAGTCCTGTTTGTGCACCAATTACATTAGCACAGTCGGGGATCAATAAAACTAAAAACTAGGCATTTATCACATTAAAGAAAAATTACAAAAAAATAAATAGAATTAACAAATTTGAATATTAAAAACATTCGGCGATTGGGTGTATAAAAAGGTGAGGCGCGCGTGCGGCGATTCATTCCTTACTTGGAGAGCGAACAGTGCGTAAGTATAGATAAATTAACGAGAGCATGGAATTGCATATGTAGTAGTATTGTATGTTTACAGGAATTCTATATTTGAATTTTCTATTTTCTCGTACTATCAGCATAAAAAGAGGTTTGTTATATGTTGAAGAAGTAAATACCAAAATAATGTCAGTATCAAATTGTGAATATTATTTACGTTGTGCATATATTTTTACGTCTGATTTTATTGTATTCTCACAATTATCAGAATAATTTTGTGTCAGCCCGTACAGCTAAGTGTAAGTTACAAAATTTTCAAAAAATATGGCAGTGAGTAATTGTGGTCCGATTGAGAGTCAAAGTAAGCAAATTATTTTTTACTGTTATAAATATTTTGAACTTAAACTGAAGAAAAATTTAAATTCCCCTTACACGGCTTCCCAGTTAGTTGAAAAAGCTACAGGTGTTTGTCTCTCTACTGTTTATAACATTGTGTCTGAGAGCAATAGTAAGAAATTCGCATCAACAAAGAAATTCACCTCCGCGAGAAATAAAAAGTTACGTACTTGTCCGTCATCAGTAGTAGACGATTTTCATCAGGAAGTCATCCGGAGAACTATATACAATTTTCATCTGTCCCATAAGCAATTTCCAACCTTAAAGGCACTCCACTCTGTGTTAGAATCCGATATAGATTACAAATTTAGCATTTCCACCTTACGAAAACGAATACAAAAATTAGGATTTAAATGAAAAAAGACCGAGGACAACCGAAAAATATTAATTGAAAGACACAACATACGACTGCTAAGAATAAATTACCTTACCAAAATTGCGGAATATCGGTCTAAAGATAGACCACTAGTTTATACTGATGAAACCTACATCCACACTTCACATGTGTCCGGAGAGGCTTGGACCGATGGAACAGAATTTGGTGTAAAAAAACAAATCAGTACAGGCCAGCGATTAATAATAGCGCACACAGGAGGAAAATATGGTTTTATTCCCAACGCTTTGTTAATGTTTAAGGCAAATCAAAAAAACGGGAGATTACCATGACCAGATGAACTTTGTCAACTACGAAAAATGGTTAAAAGAAAAATTAATACCGAACCTTAAACCGAATAGCGTACTTATCGTAGATAATGCGTCCTATCACAACAAACTTTTGAATAGTGCTCCAACGTAAAATTCTCATAAACAAGAAATGATGGATTGGTTGACAGAACACAACAATTCATATAGCCAGTTGATGTACAAAACCAGTCTGCATGATTTAATAAAATAAAATAAAGAGCGGTTTCGTGAGTACCACATAGATGCAATTTTAAAAAAACATGGCCACTCCGTTTTACGAATGCCACCGTTTCACCCGACATTCAATCCGATCGAAAATATTTGGTCCATGATAAAAGGATATGTAGCGAAAATAAACGTTTCTTTAAACATGCAAGGCATTATGAGTTTAGCAACTGAATGAATGAATACTATTACTGCTGAGGACTAGGAAATTGGGAAAATGGGAAAAATATTTGTCGCCATGTCGAAAGTGAAGAAAATAAATATCGATGTCAGGAAGGGGAAATGGATCGAATTTCAAACAATCTTATTATCAATACTTGTGACAGCTCAGACGAAGAACATAATAGCGACTAAAAGCAAAAAACAGAGGACTAATACTTATTCCATTTCTAAAGGGTATGTAATTTTATTAAATTAAGTGAAAATGATTCTCCTTTTGTTGCAAACGGTACAACCACTTCAAGTGAAATTCCATGTTCTCGATAATTCATCTATACCTACGAGTGAACCGAGCGATCATCTAAGTTTATTGTGCGATAATTGTTTGTAACGATTAAGTGAGTGTGTTAATAAAGTCTGCTCTTAATTACCGGTGTGTTCGTGCATTTCTATCAGTTGCCTACCCCCACGTACATAACAGTATATCGGCGCGGTTGCGGCATATCACGTCGTTGGCGTCTGGGGCACGTAAAGTAGCAGCCGACCATGGCTTTCAAAATGTTAAAATCAAAGTATTATTCTAGTATTCAAAGTTCGAATCGTTTTAACCCAGTAGAGGTCCTTTATGTTGCAGCATGGGACAAGAATATTGCTGTCTGATCATTGCGTCGGTGCTCAAGGAGGTTTATATACATCAGTGAGTGTGTGTGTGTGTGTGGAGCGTTTTAACTTTTTTACGTCGATTCGTTGCTCCCAAAATTGTATTTTAACTGTACCCTCCTCATCATCTAAATTCTACAACAATTCCTTTACTTTTCAGGCTGTCCGTCTGTGGAACTCCCTCCCTGTGGAGCTGCGGCAGGCTAAATCTTTACCTGTATTTAAGAAACTTCTACTTTTTGTCGCAGTCTTAATTGTATTGTTTCGGTACATTTCTCTCACTATGCATTTCTGTCGTGTGGCTGTTTTTTTTTCCCTGATGTGGATGTATTGACATTAATGTATGTATTTATTTATTACTATCTATTTATTCATGTAAATCATTATAATGTATTAGTTTGTATTAGTATGTATTTGATTATCTATTTATTAGTTTGGTAAGCGTGTATTTATAGGTATATTGTATTTTATAGCTAGCATAGTTCCTTGTTATTGTTCGAAATTGGTCTGCACCACCTACTGTGTAAATTGTTTTTAACTTGCACCTTATCCCTTCTAAGGTTGTCTGGAAGAGATCGCTAATCAGCGATAAGACCGCCTGTTGTTTACCTGGGTCTTCTAAATTGTGCAAATTCTGTGTAATGTTTTTGTTTGGTGGACAATAAAGTGTTTTGTATTGTATTCTATTGTATTGTTTTTATTTTCATGATAATGATGATAACGATCATGGTGATGATAATGATGACGGTGATGATAGTGACGATCATGATTATGATATTGACGACAATGATGATGATAAAAGTAAAATGTACAGAAGTAAATAGCATTCACGCACTGAGTAGATGGTCTCTCATTGAAATAACCTCGCAAAAGTCTCAGAAAGGCCGTGCTCGAAAGTGCTTGAATTGGAAACGATTGACTACATAACGGCCGATTGCCGCAAACGTATACCTTTCATAATAGAGAGCGTTCCAAAAGCGTGGCTGAGGCGTTTTTAGTATGGAAACGTGCCTGACCGCGCTGGCCCCGCTCTCGGTGCGTTAGCGGGTTTACTGGTGTAGTTTGGCATTTAGGTACATTTGTCAATTTACATCCTTATTTTTTCTGAAATTTAGGTATATTTAAAAGCCACGATCAGCTTCAGCTCTGGCTGTCCGTTTCCTTTCCATCGAAAAATACTTGTAGTTTTAAGTTCTTACCTCTGATTTTTCAGATGGCTTCAGTTCATGTTTAACTTTCTTTTCTGTTTCTATGTATTTCAGCGTGTATAACAACGTGAAGTTTCTAGAGCCGTTTGTGTCCAAGCAAAAGATTGGGTCGACGGTGCTATTCGACGAGAGCACCACGAAGCGCTTCAGCAAGATGAAGTTGGCGCAAAGCAAGCGGCTGCTGTTCGGGTCCCTCGTGCTGTTCACGAAGGACCACTGCCGCAGCTTCCTCATCGGGACTGTACTGGAGCGGGACGAGAAGTACCTGAGCAAGGGGCAGGTATGGAGCTCTCAACTATCAATTAGTTTCATAAATAAATAAATCACAGGCCAAATTGACCTAGTCCCAAACTAAGCTCTAGGCTTGTACTATGGGTACAAGACTACGATAAACTTACTTACATCCAAGACTCGGGAACAAATACCCGTGCTGATCACACAAATATCTGCCCTTACCGGGATTTGAATCCAGGACCTCTAGCTTCGAAGACAGAGTCGACTAACTAGGCGACGAAGACTAGGCGTGTCGTCATAAAAATGGAGTTTAATTTTTTTTGCACCCTATTCAATTTTTCTTCAGATTTGGAAATGAAATTGTACTTACGTTGGTAGGGACAATTCTGAACAAGAAAAATAGAATTGCTGATATGTCCCCAAAAAGATGTATGGAATTATCCGTGTTACCAAGAAATGTATTGGATTTAGGTAACAAAACGGACACTTACATACATCTTTTTGGAGACGGATAAGAGTTCTATTTTTCTTGTTAAGAATGAGTCCCTATTAATACTCGTATGCATTGTTTTCCCAAATTTGAAGAAAATATGAATCGGGTGCAGATTTCTTGAAACTCCTCAATAATCTATTAAAGACTAGCTTGTGCCCGCAACTTCGTCTACGTAGATTTCGATTATGGTTATTCCCTCGGGAAAATTTAGATTTTCCAGGATGAAAGAAGATTATCTGTTAATCCAAGTATTAGCTATCTCCTTTACAAGTTTCATCCTAATCCGTGCAGCTGTTGCAACGTGAAAGAATAACAAACTCTCAGACACACACAACATCTCGTATTTATAATATTAGTATGAGTGGGAATAAGGAAATGCTCCAAATTTGGGACATGTAAAGCACGAACTATACTAACTGTTTTGTAAATTCGGCCTGAATTTACAAAACAAACTTTTTTGAAACAGCATACATAATCCTTAAGTTTATATTATTATCTTTTGTTGACTTTAGACATTGTACATAATTATAGTTTTTTCACGCCCCGCCAGTCAAGTTGGAAATAAAGTAGTGGCGCTGGACGTCTATACCTATCATAATGGAATAAGTATCTTCTGTACTAAATGTAATGTAATAAATAAATAAATAAATAAATAAATAATGTTTGCTGCATTTTTGTTGGTTTTGGCTTTTGAGTTTTACCGTATGAGGACTGTGAAGCGAAAACTTCCATTCAAAATGCGATACGAGTAACGTTTTTCTCCCCTTAAACGTTGTCCGATTTTTTTATTTGTGGTAGGTAGATATTGTGAAAAACTATGTCTGTACGTTTTCCTTTCCAAGAAAATATTTATTGGAACGAAAAGAAAAATAAAAGCAGAAACGTACAGACCTAATTTTCCATAATCTACAACATATTAAAAAATCGTGGGAATTGGATTAGATTTACGGGGTGAGAAACGTTATCGCCCGGAGCTAAATTTGTATGGAATATTTTTGACAGCTACGCGATTAAAGCATCGCTTCACAATCCTCTTAAAAATTTTGATGTTCGCAGCTACCGGTTAAGATCGTCAATATTGATGCTTCAATGGAAGCCAATCTTTACAATGATAATTTATACACCATGATGGAATGCGAGGTGTACTTCGAGCCATACTATCATGTTCTCAAGGCACTTCAGGATCCCAATTTCCCAGAGCACCTCGCAATGAGCAACTACATCATCGATGTACAGGTAAGTACCCACTTCTTTATACTATTACGAGAGCCTAAATAAACTATATAAACTAAATGACCTTTTTGGGACAACTTGTTGCCGATTGGATCCCCGTGTGGTTTCCCGTGTGGATGCCGGGTTAGAATAGTGCCACTCCATGTCTTCCCGTGGATGTCGTAAGAGGCGACTAAGGGAATAAGGGCTTGTAGTACTGTTAGGCGATGGGCTTGCAACCTGTCACTAATACACTAGTAAACTTCTTGGCCTGATTGTGCAAAATGTGGTTACAGAATTATCAACAAGTCTTTTTAGAGTTGTTGGTATTTTTGTAGCTCTGCCTACCCCATTCTGGGAAGGAAAGCGTGATGCTATGTATGTATGTATGTTGTTGCCGATTGTACTTTTTTTTGCAAAGTAATTTACTCCTTATTAAGACTAACCTAACGAGTCCAAACACGGTGGGTTTACTTCAAGTTTAGCGGAGATCCTGTCGCAACCTTCCGACTATCATCAGACCAGCTCGATGATGCCATATTACTGTATTGTCATCGAGGTTTCGTAGTTATACCAAATTTCAGCTCAATCGGTCCCCGGGACATACATAACATCTCGCCTCCATTCCCAAAGTGGGGTAGGCAGGCAGAGCTACAGAAATACCAACAGCTCTAAAAAGACTTGTTTATAATTCGGTGACCACATTTTGCACAATCAGGCCAAAAACTTTACTAGTGTATTAGTGACAGGTTGCAAGCCTATCGCATACATACAAACATTGCAATTACAACTTATTACAATTAGTAAAAAGCTTGTAAGAAACCAATTTAATAATTAGTGGGCCTTGTAAAATCGTACGCGGGTCGTCGACTGACGGGAGGAAATTTATGTTCCTGCTATCCTGTGTTACCTCACTCAATGTCATAATGTAAAAAAAAACGTTATCCCTTGTGGTTGCCGGGTTAGAATAGTACAGTCGACGTCATAAATATGTTTACACTTTAGTACCTTGTCACTTTCATTCACTGAGACAATTACATATATATGAAATTGTCTGAGTGAATGAAAGTGACAAGGTACTAAAGTGTAAACATATTTATGACGTCGACTGTACCACTCCATGTCTTCCCGTGGTTGTCGTAAGAGGCGACTAAGGGAAAAAGGGCTTGTAGTACTGTTAGGCGATGGACTTGCATCCTGTCCCTAACACTGGTAAACATCTTAGCTATTTGTGCAAAATTTGTGTACAGAATTATCAGCAAGTCTTTTTAGAGTTGTTGGTATTTCTGTAGCTCTGCCTACCCCTCTGGGTCTGAAGGCGTGATGTTATGTATGTATGTAAGATTTTATTTTACAACTTTATCGGCGTAACTGAAATGTATAACTATGCCAAATTACAGCCTGAAATTACCTGCGGACAGACGGACATAGCGAAACTATAACTACCTTGTTGACTGCGGAACCCTAAAAGTCCTCCAAGTGGTAAAGGAATTTTTGGAATATTATAGGTTTCGTGGTTCCGAAGATTAGTATTGTGCCCGGCCGATGAGAAGTAAATCCTGAAACCTGTCATTTCAGTACAAATTATAACCCCAAATCCAAGAATAGGTTATTAATTGTACTCTGATGACAGGTCTCAGAATTCACTTCTTATCGGCCGTTCACTATAGTGTTATTAGTATGTAATGTTTACCGACGCAGTCATTGCTCCGAAATCGTGTAGATCATGAAAAGTGAAATTTTGCATATGTCACAACCCTCAAGTCTCTGTATGGTAGTCTAATCATATAAGTCATTAAACTCATGTTCTTCTAGAAAGTACCTGAAATACCGGCTTACTTGACTGCCGATGCAAGTTACACAGTGAAAACTAAGGATGAAACAGATGTAACTTTTACCGTCCTGCAAGATAAAACTTGGCCATCCGAAACGACGTTGGGTTTAAACAGCTCTCAGTATGATGCTTATAAACTGGCTCTCACCCACGAGTTCGCCGTCATTCAGGGACCACCCGGGACAGGAAAGACTTTCATTGGAGTCAAAATTGCTCAAAGTCTATTAGAAAATGTACCATTCCTACCAGGCAAGTGCCATCTCCTAGTCATATGCTATACCAATCACGCTTTAGATCAGTTCTTGGCAGCCCTGCTGCCTGTGACGCGATCCATGGCTCGCATCGGAGGAAGATCACGTAATCAAGTATTGGAACCTTTCAACATAAATAATTTGAGACGCAAGGATGACAGTAAATATTTCCATGAAAGGAGAATTAACCTAAAACTGGAAATTGGTGCAATAGAACATGCCCACACTCAAATCAATGCCTTGCAAACGGGAGTTTTGACTTACTTTAGTGTTGCTGTGTTTGTCGAGGATAGTAAAATACTAAAAAAGTTTTACAAAGACGTTCCTGATCCATTGAAACATTGGTTGTTTGAAACAGCTAACTATGTTGACTGCAATGAATTATTAGAAGAACAAGTGGAAAACCAAGAAGAGGAAGGTAGCAATGAAGACATTGATGAGGATGAATTCGAGCGATGCGGAGTACTATATGATGACCTGGACAGTGACGATATTCCAGGTGAAATAAGAGGCTTTGATTTTATCAGAACATCTTTTTCCTTGACTGATGCCGTAGATGAATATACAGGCCTTTTGAAACGGATTTCTAAAAGCGAGACTAAAGCACTCCCTCTGAAAGATCAACACAAGTTGCAAGACCGTCTAAGTTATCTGCACTCCCATATCAAAACTTTCAAAGTAAGTGTGTATTTTGATCGGTCTAACCTACTTTATTTTCAGTAAGTAAGTTTTTCGTCAATCAATTTTACTGACTATTTATGAAAAAGTCTTCTAGCTAGCTCAACCATCTAGTTATTAATGAGATCAGGTGCTAGTTGCATTAGTTTTTTTATTATATCCTTTTTTCGTTTCATTTACAAACTATTTCAGGAGATGCAACCATACCGCTCCCGTACACCCAGAATCAACCTTAAGGAAGTGCAAGACATGTCTGCCGTTCCAGACATAGAGCGCTGGACGTTGTACTTCAAATGGGCAGAAGTTGCCATGCAATTTGTGAGAAAAGAAATAAAAGCTTTGGAGGTAAGATGTCTCGCGTTTTCACACGAAAATTCGCTCGTTCCCTTAAAACCATAATTGCAAAATATCTAATTGCCGATATACATGCTTACCAAAATATTACATTCCCACAATACCAGTATTTTTATATATTATATTATGATCCTTTTCATATTTTGTGAACAATCTTCATATATGATAAATTTTTCGGGTGTGCGTGCAGGTGCTGGTTGGCATAGTTATTGCGTACAGTAAAATTTGGTGGCCTGTAGGTAGTAGTTGTTATTAATTAATTATATTTTTCTCTCTCTCTCACTGTTTAAACGTTTAACTTAGGCTTATTCTTTTTCATATTACTTAATTAATGGCCGACAAGCTTGTTGCCTTTGTACTTAATGAAAAAGAAAAAAAACGGTCACTTCTATATCTGTCATTGACAAGTCAAATCAAAGTAAACAAACGATTCAATTCAACGGCTCTTTTCTATTTGCTTACATGAAACGCTAGCACCCCGGACTTTAAATTTTTCCGGATTGCTTGAAGTCATTGCGTGGGTTGTACCATTCAAACGTGCTCTCGTGGCTATCAAAAAGCAGGACAAAAGTCGTCGTAAAATGAAGAAATCGGTGTCCAAGAAGCAGTGCCAAAGGGGTCGAAAATAAATCGTAGTCCAAGTATCGTGCAAGGGTCGTAGAGTAAAGGGGCAAAATTGAAAGTCCGGGGTTAGTTCTGAGGTCATTAAAAATATTTCTAAAAACACTGATCACATGAAACGCAAGCAAAATAGAAAAGAGCCGTTGAATTGAATTGTTTGTTTACTTTGATTTGACATGACAATGACAGATATAGAAGTGACAGTTTTTTTTCTTTTTCATTAAGTACGAAGGCAACAAATTTGTCGGCCATTAAAATTGACAAATGTCAACACCACAACTATAAAAAATATTTCTGAAATATTAGAGGAAATAAAAATAAAAGAGCCGCAGCAATCTCTTCCAAAAACTTTACTTATCCAATTGTTTCACGAATACTGTTATTCTTCTCTTTCATAGCACTTTCCAGAGAGCGTAAGATTAAAACGTATGTATTTTCCCTATTTTAAATGCCATTGTAGTTTGTACGTCGACACTGTCACTATCAAATCGTTTTTATTATAGAGTAAGTTGAAGTCCACCGCTGAGGCATATGAAGAGGCCAGGATGATGGTGGACCTGGCCGTCCTCAAGCGGACGCAGGTCGTGGGCATGACCACCAGCGGAGCCTCACGCCTGAGGAAACTGCTGGTTGAAATATCACCACGAATTGGTACTGTTCTTGGAGGAAATAGAATATACCTAATATAACGGGTGGTAACAAAAAAAAATGAGAATCATTTTCAGTAGTCTTAAAAAATATATCTTTTGTCATAGACAAAGAAGTTGTTCATGAGGTTATTTTTGCCTCTTTTGAGATTCTTGATTTTCATTAGTTTTATTTTTTCAATCATTTATAATTGTCAAAATGACGTCGAAACAAGCTCTGCGAAAACGCGTTGTACATTTTTATAATAAAATATAAACATGGGGAAAAAGTACACAGTAGATCATTTTACCAAAGAAAATGTATCAGTTTCTACTATATATAGAATTCTTGCATCCTTGACGACAGCTCGCAAACTTGGTAGCGGCCGACCAGCTAAAATAATGACCAAGGGAAGACTGAAGAAACTCCATACCACTTTCAATGATAGTGATTCCATGAGCCAACGAGATGCCGCGAAAGTATTTAAATGTTCTCAACCGTACATTTGCCGGTCTTTAAAAAAGGTGGGTTTGGAGTGCCGCAAGAAGGTACGGGCACCGGAATACACCGATCAGCAAAAATCTAACATTATGTCACAATGCCGCTGGATGGTTAGAAATTACAGAGGAAAATCGTTTATTTTGGATGATGAAAGTTATTTCCCTTTGAGCAAAACCCATAAGTCGAAAGTCCTAAAAGGTGGCATTAACACGTTTTGCTCCAAAATATCGAGTTATTCATAGTTTTATTTGAAGTAATATTTTAAACAACGCGAGTACAACCCTGGCGACAGAAGAATGTAATATTGTGTAGGGAATAAGACCGGTTCAAATAATAAAGACATATCTGTATCCTGACACTTTACATTTTAAACCTACTGACTAAGAGGTTAGGGTTGATAATTCTATGGACATACAATGTAGTTCTAACTTTTTTGTATGTAATCGGCTTGCGGTTACGGACACAAAGAAAGATAATAGTATTGTACACAAACAATGGCCTTTGTGTAGAAGATCGGCTCGCTAGAAATAATAAAGACTATACCTGGAAATGATCGGTACTATACCAGCAATATTTCAACAACACCAGACAATATAAAACACAAGTATAAGCACAAGTTTGAGCAGAAAGTTATGCTTTATGTGGCTATTTCCGATAAAGGTGTGTCAAAACTGTGGTTCAAACCTAGTGGTTTAGCGGTCTATCAAAAAGTATATTGAGAGTGAATGCTTGAAAAAACCGTTTATTCGCCAACATCACCCTGATGGAGAACATGTATTTTGGCCAGATAAGGCATCGTCGCATTACGCCAAAAAAACATTGCAATTCCTGGAATCCCATAATGTGCTATTTGTACCGAAAATCCGAAATCCCACAAATCTTCCACAATGTCGGCCTATCGAAGATTTTTTTGGTCATTTGAACAGTCTGGTTTACAAAAATAATTGGAGAGCAGAGAATTGTGCCGAACTAATTAAAAGGATCAAAACTTGTGTGCGAAAAATGGTCAAAAATGCCGTCCAACGGTCTTGTTCGGGCATTATGTCAAAACTGCGTCGAACAGCTGATCACGGACCTTATTGTAACGTTCATTGATTATTTTGTAAATAGTTAAATGTGTATTATAACCTTACTATAAAAAAGTTTGATAAAATGTTACATAAGTTTTTTTTTACAGCTTTGCAAATAATTCTCATTTTTTTGTTATCACCCGTTATATAGATATAGTTGTGCGTGGCAAGAAAACAATGTGCGAGTAATCTAAAGCTGGGTACAAATCTGAGCGGCTCAGCTTGAGGCATGCTCGCCCCGCGCGGCAAGCTTGTCGCGAGCCAAATTGTAGCACATAAACATGCGCGGGTGAGGCAGCGTGCTCGCCGCGAGCCGACATTTCAAAATGGCGTTGGACACGATGACAGCTGACAGCCACGGCTGCGTTTATCATACTTCACCGAATTATTAACAAAAAGAAGAAGAAATCGCCTCGGTGGTGGAACGGCTCAGCATCTTTATCAAATTGTACGCGCCTCGCCCACAGACAAGTTAGAACTTGTCCTTGTGCCCGCGGCACGCTCGGATACACGTCCAAATTACGCGAGGCATGCACACCGAGGCGCCGCGTGAGCACGGGCAAGAGATCGATTCTCGGCGGCTCGCCACTCGCGCGCTGCTCGCGCACAGCGCTTGAGTTCGTACGAATTTGAGCAAAATAGGTGAGCCGTGCGTGCCTCAACCCGAGGCTGCTCTAATTCGTACCCACCTTAACTCTGTACCCCCTTACCAGACGCTAATACCGTACTCGCTAGCGAGTCGAATGCTTTATCCCTCACAGTATTGTAGTAGAGTGAGACGGACAGAGCATTAGAATCTCTAGCGAGTATCGTAACTGTAACTCATGGTAAGGGTCCAGGGCACCGACTTTGATATGTATTCCGTGTAAGTATAATTCATTTCACGAACTATTAGACGCATGTATAAAACTGGGTATTCCGAGAAAATTAGTTATTATAAAGATAAAAGATGTTTATTCAGTAAGTATGCGCGGGCACTTTTACCGTTTGTTAGTCCTTTACCTCAAAAGCATAATTTTCTTGTAGCAGTTCACCGATTCGCATTTCACCTCGATCGTGTATTTCATTTTCGCTTTGTGTCAAAGTCGTCATTTTTTTTGTTCGTTAATAGCTTTACTCGCATTTCACCTCGATCGCTTATTTTACTGTTTCATTTAGTCTCGATCGTCAATTTTATTATTAGCAAATATTATAAATCACAGTATACCTCAATCGCATATTTTGAAATAGTATTTCGCTGCGATCGCTTAATAGCATAGTTCGCCAATCTACTATGATTACCCTTTATAAAAAAATCTAATTGTTTTATTTTCTCAAAGTCTTCGCGCGCTTATTACGGCGCGGCGCGACGGTCCCGCTGCAGGAGACGCTCGCGTCGCGTAAGAACACGATCTTCTTCTTCTTTCGTGTCGGCAAGAACTCGGGCTAAATCTTACTTGCCCAGAAAGCGGCTACCGTGGTAGCCCTCTGGTTACTGACAAGTAAGTCCTCACGCGAGCAGGTGGTCGGGCACGCGGGACAGTTTGTGAGGTGTAACATGGTTTGCAAGGGTTCTCCACATTCACAGCTAGCGTCTGCGCTACTTGAGTACCCCCACCGACACAGGTTATCTTTGCTTCGGCCAACCTGGGTCCTCAGCCTATTTAGACTTCTCCAGGTGGGCCAAGGTTCCTTATAGCCTGGAGGCAGATTTTCGTTGGGGGGGTACAGAGAATGTGGATACTCACTTGCCCAAAGCCTGCACCTCACGTCAGTAGGGTTTTCATCGGTAGGCTGCGTAAATCGCAGGAAGCTTTTGCGGCTTCGCAAACGACCTGCGGTGGGGGAGAGCCCGTAGAGTGGGTATCTCGGGTCACTTTCCTGTTTTTGTTTTTCAAGCGAACATGTCACTTCTCTACGGACTCTGGGTGGAGCTATTCCCGCAAGAGGAAACAGCATACCGACCGAGGTTGGCTTAAGACAGCCAGTTATTATGCGGCAGGTATTGTTCAGCTCTACGTCTACCTCTCTGGTATGTGCTGACCTAGCCCACACTGGGCACGCATACTCTCCTGCAGAGAAACACAAAGCTAGTCCTGTAGTGCGCATAACCGTTGGGTTTGCTCCCCAGTTAGTGGAGGAGAGACGGCGCAGTAGGTTATTGCGGGAACAAACTTTTTGTTTTGTGTTTCTGCAGTGGGTCCCGTAAGTCAGGGAGCGGTCCAGTGTCACTCCCAGGTATCTAGGAGAGTTACAATGTTGGATGGCGACGCCTTTCCAGGAAATGTTCAGCTCCCTATTTGCCTCCCGGTTACGTAGGTGGAAAGCACACGACTGGGTTTTGCTTGGATTAGGCCTTAGAGCGTTATGCTCGTAATATTCATGAAGGTTTTCCAAGGCAAGATTCAGTGTACTTTCCACGTTTTTGAAGGTCTTATCTTGGCAAGTTAGTGCAAGATCATCGGCATAGATATATCGCCGAGTGTTAGGGTAGTGGGGCTGGTCATTTGTATAGACGTTAAATAAAAGTGGTGCCAGAACGCTTCCTTGGGGAAGGCCGTTTTTTTGACAGCGCCATCTGCTCTTCTTTCCGTGCAAGTGGACGCAAAAGCGGCGGTTGCAAAGAAGCTCACTCAACAGTGACACGAAAGTGGGATCGTTTGTGGCACTCGATACTTTAGACAGCAATTTTTTTATATTCACTGTGTCGTACGCTGCTGAGAGGTCGACAAACACAGCACCTGTGACCATGCCCCGCTCAAATCCGTCCTCAATGAATTGGGTGAGGTTAAGAACTTGACTGGTGCAAGACTTTCCCGGCCGGAATCCAGCCTGCTCTGGGATGAGAGCAGGGTCAATGGTCACTGTGAGTCGGTTGAGTATTAGTCGCTCGAAAAGCTTGAAAGTATGACACAGGAGAGAAATTGGTCTGTAGCTCTTAGGGTCAGATGGAGATTTCCCTGGTTTTAGTAAGGCCACAATTTTCGACTTCCTCCACAATTTCGGAATCTTCGCTGATGCCATGCATGCGTTAAATAAACTAAGCAGCCAGCCTATAGCCCCTGGTCCCAGGTGTTTCAGCTGTTCGACTGTGATATCATCCAAGCCAGCAGCTTTGCCGTTTTTGAGTGCTTTTGTGCCTGTGATGATATCAGTGAGTGTGAATGGCATGCTGATGTTGTTGCAGGTCTGCTGTGTATATTGGGCTGATTTTGTTGTTTTGGGGAGTCTTCCAGTAGGCTTTCCATTAAGTATAAGCTGGTGGGCTACTTGATTGGCTGAGGTTTGGCCCGGCAATGATGGAGGGGGCGGATCATTTGTCAGTTTTTGTATTGTGGACCACGCTTTCTTGCTATTGTGCGTCATATCGATAGTCGTGACAGTATTTATCCACTTTTTCTGCCTGCTGTCGCCTACCAGACCAAGAAGCTCTTCTCCGATCGAGATGGTCTGTTCAGAGAAGGGGTCTTCTGCAAAGAGTGCCTCATACTGTGAAAGTAGGGTAGAGGCTTCTGTAGTCAAGCCTGGGACGTATGATGTGCGACAGCCTCTGGGTATGGTCCGGCGGGACACTGACCAGATGGCTTTTACAAACCCGTCATAGTTTTGAGGTTCAGGCGGTAGATCGAGAAGCTGTTGGTCCACTTTTTCGGAGAAACTGGTCCAATCGGCTTTGGCAAAGTTGAACCTTCTTCTGAATGGGACCCGAAAAGGTCTCACGGTAGCCACCACCTGAATCACTACAGGCCGATGCTGTGTTCTGGGTATGGGAGAGCACAATTGTTTGGTACACTGTGGTCGTATATTCGCGCTGCAGAAAGCGAGGTCCGGGTTATAGCCACGACGCCAACGGCGACTGTAGAATGATGCAGGGAGTTTGGCACTGTGGATGAGTTCCAGGCCGTGCGAATCTGACCAACGCTCTACAGCTTCTCCGTTTGAGTCACTGGCTGCATAGCCCCAGGTGGTACTGTGACTATTAAAGTCGCCAAGTACTAGTTTAGTGGGGTGATTATCAAAGTTCTTGGTTTTGATGAATCTAAAGTCATCATTCGGGGGTTTATAGACCGAGGTCACTGTACAATTTCCGAGGTCGACGGTGATAAATTCAATCGAACCCTCTGAGATACAGTCTGCTGAAAGAACTGTGATCGATGGTTTAGCAAAGACTGCGCTGCCATACTTTTTGTGCTCGATTTCAGCGATAAGGACCATACTTGCTATTTGTGGTCTTTGTTGTTCAGAGCCACGGTGCGTTTCTTGGACACACAAAATGTCGCATGAGTGCCTCTGACAGAGTCTGGATAGTAAGATAGACTTGTCATCTGAAAAGCCTTCGATATTAATCGTGATGACAGTCAGGGCTGGCTCTGAAATGAGCCCTTTAGCTGGTCCTGAAAAGGACCGTTTTGGGGGCCCTTGATAGGGCTGGGTTATGTCGCATGGGTCGTCCATTTGCCGTAGTAAAAAGATTTGCCAGCCTAGATACTCCGTTACGGTGTCTAGCTGTTTCCAGGGTGCGCCGCGGGGAGGCTCTTTTTATGCACCCTAACGATGATGATAATATTTCAATGAATTTGATAGCATTTCAGACATGAAACTACAAGCACAAAACACGTTTTAAAAAAAATGATACAGAAATTTAGTGCGCACATTAATTAATGCGTCAAATTAAATAGAGTCCCAAACAAACATCGATCGCGACGAAATGCGTCTAGGGTAAAATACTACATGAAAAATGAAATGCTACAAAATAATTATACTGATGTAAAAAGCCACGCGAGAAATTGCTTCAAGTAAAAGATTCTATTGAAATTTTGTTCATCCGAGGTGAAATGCGATTCGGTGAATCGCTACAAGGAATTCATGCTTTTGAGGTAAAGGACTAACAAATGACTTTTATCTACATCCATGGTATAACTTCCCTATAATATGTTCAGAAACGATAAGCAAATGACATACATTACTAAACATGTATCTGTGGTTGCATCATAATGTTTAAATTAAAGTGCAGGTAGCCGAAACTTTAATCACGTTCAAATTTCGAACATCTTCTTAGAACAATCCAGCAAACCTGCAGCACCCGCGCGCCCGCCCCCCACCTGCACCGCACCGCACTCATTTGTTTCGAACTCTCGAATAGTGCGTAGACCAGAAAATAAAGTTACTTGAAAATGTTTGCCGGATTGTACATATTGTAGAAAATTTACGATATGTATGTAGATAAAGTTATGTATGCGACTGTACGCATAATTAGGCATTAAAACACTCGTGTGATCTTATTATGAAACTCGCCTTCGGCTCGTTTCATAAAACCACACTCGTGCTTTAATGCCTCTCATTATGCACCAGCCACATAAATAACTATTACATGTCAAAATTCTCCCAGCGCTTCCCAAGGCGATCACTGCTGAGAAAAAACGCCGCAAAAACTCGAGTCAGTTATTTTTAAATATCAATGATAGAGCATAACCTAGCATTATATAATAAACCAATTAATATAAAATAAAAATATCACAAATAAAACTACAATTAATAAACATACTATTATAGAGGATATACTAACTTACTTCAAATACACCTTTTTTGTACACTGACAAGTTCCTGCGCGATTGTCCTGTGGGGTGACTGGAGGAAGCGATCGCCAGTCAAACACAGAAGTAGTTGTAAATTTTAGTACCTTATCTCTGTAATAATATTGAGGTAATAATGATAAAGGTTTGAATTCAATTTATCAATAGTTGCGACAAGGTGCCTAAAATCTGCTTCTTTTTGCAACTGGGTCCGCTTCCTACCTTCGCCACACAGCACGCCCTCGTTAACATCTGTTACTCGTTAACTTCTCGAACTATTCGTATTCATATGCACTGCAGTCGGAATGTCCAGGAGTTCAAAATAACATTTTAATTCACCCAATATTATATGTCCAGTGGTGGTGGAGGAGGCGGCAGAGGTGCTAGAGGCGCACATCGTGACGTCACTCACGAAGAGTTGCCAGCACCTCATACTCATCGGTAAGTAGCATTCAGTCACTGCTCGGTTCATACCAGGGCTCTGAACCGGCTTAAAAATACCGATTAATACCGGTTCATTTCTGTTTTGCTGGGAACTTTTCCAGGGAACAAGAACGTTTTGAGAACTTCATTTTAACCTTAATTAACCGGTTTAATCCACGAGCGGCGAGTGGAGAAATCAAGTTTTGCACTAAATAAAAACACTAAGCGGCGCGCACTATAACGCGTGACGCGCGTCTGGTTAAACCGGTTTTTTTTTAGCTCGATACCGGTTAATTCGTAAAGAGCTTTTTAACCTAGTTATATTTAAATAACTAGGTTAAAAAGCTCTTTACGATTTATGCGAACGGAACCGAAACGAAAAGGTTTTGCGCCAAAAAAATCTACTATTTTGTAAGTGCTATGTAGTTAAGTGATCCTGTTCAGAGATGGTAATCAAATATTTACCCTTAAGCGTTTACAACTAAACGAAAATACATAACCAGGAACCGGCCCGCTATCCCATTCAAGGGGTTTCGAATAGGTTTTACTTAGAAAAGCCGTATCGCTTAAAAGCCGTTGGATTTGCTTTTAAAACCCGCTATCCCATTCAAGGGGTTTAGAATGGGTTTTATAAGGGTTTTACTTAGAAAAGCCGTTCAATATGCTCTTTAAATCGCTATTTATGAGGGTTATTTGCGCTTTAGCCGTTAAGGTTTCCCTTAAGAGGGTTGTGAAGCGATGCCTAAATCGCGTAGCTGTCAAAAATAATCCATACAAATTTAGCTCCGGGCGATAACGTTTCTCAACCCCTAAATCTAATCCGATTTCCACGATTTTTGAATATACATACGTACATAAATCATGCCTGTTTCCCAGAGGGGTAGGCAGGCAGAGACCACTTCTTTCCATTTTTGAATATGTTGTAGATATTATGGAAAACTAGGTCTGTAAGTTTCCGTTTTTGTTTTTTTATTTTATTTTATTTCCAATAAATATTTTCTTGGAAAAGAAAACGTACAGACCTAGTTTTCCATAATATCTATAACATATTCAAAATTGTCAAAATCGGACTAGGTTTAAGGGTAGAAAAACGTTATCACATTTTGTATGGATTTTTTTTGCTTCACAGTCCTCTTAAAGTGAATGGTTAGTTTGACAAATAATTTAGTCATATATTTCGTTCCAAGAGGTTATTCTTTTAGTGATCGGTGAATGGGTGGGCAAAACACATCAATTGACCGATACTTTCAGTTCATTCAGTCTCCTGCCGAAATTATGTGTCAACTGCAATTATTTTTGGGCATAGTGTGCGACGTCGAGCACAATAATTGGTTAAAGAGGACTGGTATGGAGTTGTAGCAAGTAAACGAGTTAAATTTTCACCCAGTGGTCCGTTTCACGAAGCTACAAGCTAAATAACAAGTTACAAAGGACAATGGGCAAAAATGTATGATGTATGTAATGTATGTATGTAAATGTATGAATGTGGTACCTGCCCCAATGGATATAATTTATATATCAATGGAAAGGTTATGTAGAGCAAAGGTAACCAGGGCCCATATCTCCATTTTCTGTTCCTATTTGTATGACCTTTTCAACGACACCATCATCATTGCTATTAAGCGGGTACCAATATGCCCATTGTCCTTTGAAGAGAGGCTCTATTTCTAGCAAACGGAGTTAAAAAGAGACTTCCACTTGCAAGTAACTTGTAGCTTCATGAAACGGGCCTCTGGCTGTTCACTGGGGACACAGTTCTCGGGGGCTTTTGAATATATATTGTGAGGAAGAGATGGGAGGTAATGTCAGGATAAATGTAGTGAATGGTGGAAGGTCGCACAAATTGACCTAGGCCCAAACTAAGCTCTAGGCTTGTACTATGGGTACTAGACAACGATAAACATACTTAGATAGAGAAATAAATACTTAAGTACGTAGAAAACATCCAAGACTCAGGAACCAATACTCGTGCTCGTCACACAACCCGGGGCCACTCGGCGTTCGCTGGACACAGTTCTCGGGGTGGGGGGGACGGCAGTGCGTGTGTCTGTACACGGCGGAGGCTGCGCAGGCGACCACCAGCAGCTGCGGCCGGCGGCGGCGAGCGTGCGGCTGGCGCGGCGCTACGGGCTGGAGGTGTCGCTGTTCGAGCGCATGGTGCGCAACGCCGTGCACGGCCGGCGCCTGCGCGTGCAGCACCGCATGCGGCCCGCGCTGGCCGCGCTGCTCTGCCCGCACATCTACCCCGACCTGCAGAACCACCGCTCCGTCGAGGACTTCCCGCCCGTCCGCGGCGTTCAACAGGACCTCTTCTTCTTCACGCATCAACACAGAGAACAGGTAATATTATACAATTAGACTGCGTTTCCACCAGAACTGTGGAAAGTAGCGTAGCGGTGTGCGAGGAAAAATCCAGCAATAGGAGCTGCGCTGAGCGAGGCTAGGAATTCAATTGGTGGATTTTTTCCTCGCACGCCCGCTCCGCTGCCTCACACAGCTCTGATGGAAATGCAGCCTTAAACGAGCAATATTTTATATACAGTGTGTAATTGGATAAGGTGCACGAACGAATAGAGATGAAACTAAGACCTGTACCGAAAAGTTTTTTTACATACCATATTCACGATAACAATAAAACTGTAACTAATAGTAAAGATATTTTATTTTAGTTGTAAGGAGTAATTGTGCCTATTTACAATAAATATACACATGGTTATATTTATTGGTTATATTTATTAGCCGCCAAACCCTCAATGGTTTGAGGGTTTGGCGGCTGAAGCAGCGATTTTTTTTCTTCAAGCTCGCCATTAAGTTCTGCACAGTGGTTTCAGAGACTTTGCTGGCATGCTTTTTCCATTTCTTTTTAAAATCTTCCTATGATATTGCTGGAGCACAGTTTTTACGTAATTCCGCTTTTACTAACGCCCAATACCGCTCAATGGGTCGTAGTTGGGGGCAGTTAGGGGGGTTCATTTCTTTCTGCACATATTGCACATTATTCAAAGCAAGACACTCCTGTGTTGCTTTGGCATAATGTGAAGTAGCCACATCGGGCCAAAACAACACATTCCCTTCATGTTTCCTTATAAATGGTAATAAAAACCCTTTTATAATTTAAATATCACCATTTATGGTCCCTTTCGTTATAAATGATCCCGTGTGTTTCCCACAGGAACATATTGCTTGCCAGATCAAATATTTTTCTCCGAATTTTTCCATAAAAATATACTTATTACTATCGCTAATATTCTCTTTATTCTCGGTAGTGAAGAATTGGTCACCTGGTAAAGTCGAAAAATCCTTTTTCACATATGTCTCATCGTCCAAAATTCTGACGCACTTTTGCTCTTTGAACCATAGATGCACTTGTTTTAACTTTTTTTGCCACATCTCGCACAGACAGATTACAATTATTTTTGCAAGTGGACACTATTTTCTTTTCTAATTTTTTATTTGAAGGACCTGTCGGTCGTCCACTCCGAGCTTTGTCTTGGATTCTATACTCGTTTAAGTATCGGTTAACAATATTTCGAACTGTGGCACGTTTCATATTTACTCTCTTTCCGACCGACGCAAAAGTGGAATTAGGATTTTCCAGGTAAATTCGCAGAACATTTTCTCTTCGAGTTATTTTATCGTCCCGCATTTTAGATAAAAGCGATACTTTTCCGGAGATAATTGTGTCGATTGACAGTTCAAAATGACAGAAACGGAGTCATAAATAAAAAAATAAAAAAACGATTACTGACCAGTACCATATCATGTGCAGAGTTTGTAAAAAAACTTTTCGGTACAGGCCTTAGATGCAATTTCACCGACAAAAAAGTTGGTGTCATATGTATTATTTTTAAGATATAAAATAATACATAGATACCCCTAACCCTATCGGATCAAAGTGAAATATTTCGCCTCATATAAAGTATATCAAGATGAAATAAAAGTTTTTTTAATCCTAGAGCATTTTCTGCGTGAATTAAGTAAATACGAAACTTACAGGTAGCACTGGTAGCATTGCAGGTCAATTATCCTCAAATTCTGAACCCATCTTAGAGTACTTTTACATTAAATATTGTATGCAACTAACTAATTACGCCTTCAACACTCGTGTGATCTTATTATGAAACTCCTTCAGATCGTGTCATAAAACCACACTCGTGTTTTAAGACCCCTCATTATGAGTCAGTTACATAAATACTATTTTTTGCCAGAGCGAAGATGACAGCTCAAGTCGTACCAACACGTTTGAAGCGGACATGACGCTGCGGCTGGCTAACTATTTGATGCAGCAGGGCTACAACTCCGAAGAAGTCACTATCCTAGCTGCGTATTCAGGGCAGATGTTCTACTTGAGAAAAGTAAGCTCATTTCAATAGCTGTCGAAAACTGTATGACATATTTTTTTCATTGGGCATAATTACACGGGTAAACCCAAGCGCGCGTACTTAATTTTTCCTGTTTATTCCTTCTCTAGCAACGTCCACGGTACGCTCACCTGGCGAACGTGAAAATTACTGTTTTGGACAGCTACCAAGGCGAAGAGTCCAAGATAATTCTGTTGTCTCTGGTGAGGAACAACTCCAATGACAGCATCGGGTTCCTGGGCACCGATAACAGGGTCTGTGTGGCCTTATCCAGGGCACGAGAAGGTATAACTCCTTCTGATTTATTTTATCCTAGTCCTAAGCGTCCATGAGGCTTTGTTTTTAATTAAGCTTGTTGCTTTACTTGTTAGAAAGAACCAAACCCAACGTGTATTTTTTAAAGGTTTCTACATATTTGGCAATATTGACATGCTCAAAAGGAAATCGCCTCTGTGGTCCAACATAGCCAAGACACTGGCCGACGGTGGATCTCTCGGAAACAGTTTGAAGCTGAAATGCGTGAACCACAAGGATCAGATAACAATGGTTTGTTTCTTATTTATTTTAAACTACTTGTACCCGGTAGTACGTTTTGTAATGCCACGTGAAGTCAAAAAAGTAGATACATATTTTTTGGATGAGAATCCCTTGAGGCCGTCCTTAGCACGCCCTACCAATGCTTGTTTTAGGAACACAGAGGACAAACATATAAATATTTATTTTTATTTATAGACAATGTTATCGTTTCTTTTATAATGATATTTAGGCGACGACCATCTTTGGACAACTATGAAGTAATGTTGACTTGCCACCATTAGAACCTGCATGTTCGTTGGTCAGGAATCAGGATTAATTGTGATTGTTGATTCAGGGGGCCTACCAATAGGTGGAGAAATATCTTTACATACTTTTCCAATTAACCTACGGTCAAAACCATAGGACAAGAACTAAAGGCATAGAAGAAGCAATAAAATAAAAGGCAACATATAGATAGCTGACATGCACTGTCTTATTAGGATTCAGTGTGCCTAAGAGAGGTGAGAGAGGTGTGTTCTATAAGCTTAAATATCACTGTTGCGTTGCTGTCGCACTCTGTTGCATATATAATCTACGACCATGGTGTCCAGCTGGTGTCGTTGGAGACCAATTTACACGAGTTGACAACACCTTGGTGTGTACAGCTAGTTTTAGCAAGGACTGTACTCTACTCTTTCCTTTATTAACTTATTGAACATTCATATTGAAACTTTCGAGACAGGTATAGATTTGACGCTTTCGTTTCAAGGCTCCTTCTATGCCTTTAGTTCTTATTCTATTGTCAAAACTCCCAATTCATACACGCATGCGCACACACACACACGCACAATACTTTTAACTAGTGTAATAATAATATCTTTTATCTTTATCTACACACAATATATTATTATCATAAACCCTCAAAAACCGCAAATTACAGTAGCATAATGATAAACTATTTTGTTAGGACACATTTCTTATTTTTGAAAATGTAATTATTGCTTAATAATGAATGACATCAAATTCGATATCAATATTACATTCAAATATCGAACATCTTTGAAAAACAAAGCAATTTTATTTGACCTCGATTCTAATATCACTCGAGATGTCATTTTATTCGAAATAAAATGTCAATTGCATACAATTTTGACAAATCTCGATATCGAACGATATGATAGTAGAGGCCGACTCTAGTTTGTCTCTGAATTTAAAAAAAACTACGGGTGCCGCCATTTATGACGTTTTATTTGTCTTGTCGCAAAAATTAGTTTAGTTTAGTTTAGTTAGTTAGGTAGGTAGGTAGGTAGGTATTAGGTTAGTTTTTTTATAATAATATATGTATGTAGATTGTAACTGTACATAATTAGGCATTAAAACACTCATGTGATGTTATTATGTAACAGTCACATAAACTACCATAAGGTAAAAAAAAAACATGGTAAAAATAAAACAACATCCCCAGCCGCCCGTGCTCCGCACCACGGCCACAGAAGAAAAATTAAAAAGTTACTTTGTCTCACGCTCGCAGCAAAATCGAATTTTGCTTACTGTTTTTAAGCAGTAAAACCACCCTTTTTGAGGTACTGAGGTGAAAATATATTTTTTTACTTTCATTTAGGTAAATTACCCTTTACTATATTTGGAAGAGCGAGGTCTCCTGATGAAGGTAATGTTAAATCTAATAGGAAATCTCAACCATCATGTGGCATGCCACCTACTGTTTAGAGAAAGAAAACAATTTATTCAAAAGCACACAGCAAAAGTAACAATATTTTAGAGCACAATTGTATAACAAATATATTGATACAATCTTGGCAGTTACCAAGCAGCAGGGCTCGGATTTTCAAACCGTTATTATTTACTTGCCGAAAAACCTTTTCATTTTGGTTCCGTTCGCATAAACCGGTTTAAATAATCGGTTTTTGGAGAAATCTACATAAAGTTCTTACGAATTAACCGGTATCATGCTTAAAAACAGGTTTAACCAGACTCACGTCACGCACCATAAACAGGCGCCGCTTAGTGTTTTTACTCAGTGCAAAGCTTTTAGTTTCTTGACTCGCCGCTTGTGGATTAAACCGGTTAATTAAGGTAAAAACAAAGTTCTCCAAACGTTCGCGTTCCCTGGAAAAGTTCGGAGCAAAACCGAAATAAACCGGTATTTTTTAAACCGGTTTCAAGCCCTGCCAAGCAGAGCACACGCGTATGTGCACTGGAGCTCAGCAATGTGTGTGGACGATTAGGTTCTGGCTCAGCATGTGTTGTGAGAAACGAAAAGTTATTTCAGAATCAGAATCAGAATCAGAATAATCAGAATCAGAATAATCTTTATTCAAGTAGGTTTACAAATAATAAACTCTTTTGAAACGTCATAGTAGCGACTTAGCCTAAATTGACTGCAGGTTCAAATCGCGACCGATCAGAGAAGAACCTGTAAGAAACTCTGTCGGATGTCTTTTTTTTTTTCGACGTTCGCAACCTTTTGTCGTAAGGACTAAACATTTTATTACAAGTCCCAAGCATTGTTATCATTAATATAGTCTTTAATACTATAAGATGCTTTAGAAATTAGTTTACGCTTAACGTAACTCTTAAATTTATTTACTGATAGTTCAGTAACATTACTTGGGAGCTTATTATAGAACCTAATACAATTACCCATAAAAGAGTTTTTTATTTTATGGAGCCGCGTGAAGGGCACTGCGAGCTTATATTTATTTCTGGTATTAACATTATGTATGTCACAGTTCTTTCTAAATTTAGCGATGTTTTTATGAACATACATAATGTTTTCATAAATGTATTGACTGTGCATGGTCAATATGTTAATTTCTTTAAACTTATCTCTAAGCGAGTCTCTCTGGCCCATCTTGTAGACAGCACGAATAGCTCTCTTCTGCAGAACAAAGATGCTATTTACATCAGCAGCTAAAGTAACTAAAATAAACTAATCGAGCGGTATCTAAGGGCCGTGTTCACCAACAATTAATCGGACGGTTAAGTCTTAATCAGCTGTTAATCAATACATCTGACACCCGTTAAACTGCTAATCGTCCGTTTAATTGGTATCAGCGTAATTCGTCCCATTCGTTTTTCGTTCATTTCTTATGTCCGTCTCATTCTGTGTTCGTCACTCATTCTTTATTCGTCTCGATCGCTATATGTCCCTATCGTTTTAAGTACAATTATGTAACCTGTCTCTTTCTTAACAAGTCTTTTTCGTTTTTCGTCACGGTCTTCCTAGGACTCATTCTTTCTTATTCCCTTTCGATTTTTGTCTCATTCACTTATTCGTCTCATTTTTTGTCATGGATTCGTTATTAGTCACATTCGTGATTAGTCTCATTCATTTTCAGTCTAATTCTAAGTTCGTTACATTCGTTTTGCGTCTCGGTCACTATTTGACTATCTTTTTCCGTCAATCTTATTTTTTTTTAAATTATATCTTATTGACCGAGTGATCGTCATAATTTCATGTAATTTCATACATTTAAAATAACACTTTGAATTCTGACAGTTCATTTCCTTGGAAATGCTAAGGACGTATGACTCTATTTATACAATCTGCGTACTTAATATTACTGGCCACTTAATGATAATTCCGCTCGAATTCAAGTTGTTAGAATTGGCATTTGTCAAGATGTTTAGAAACTTCAACGTAGTCTATTCTATGGAATAATTAATGATATTAAAATAATAAATATATCTTTCCATTATGGATGTGGACTTTCCATTATTAGAAAATTTGCGTTTCAAGATGTTGGCCATGATTTTATTGTAAAAGAATACCATGACCATTATTGACGGCATATCAAAATCTATGAATGCAGTTATTCTTATTTTTTCATATGAAATAATGTTTATCTTGAGAAAAATTTACTATCTTAAGTATCTTAAGTCCCAGACCCTTCAGGGCCCTCATTTTTTCCGTTCTGTATATGTACGGGACATATAAACTTCAATTTGTTTATGAATTCCGATCCGGAGGACATATGAATAGCAACTAAGACCTACTAGTACGGGACGATTAGCGAACGTGCCCAAAAAAGAACGGAACGAGTTACCATTAAAGACAAAAAAAGAGTGAGACGAATAACGAAAGTGACTAAAGATAAAGTGCGAATGATACCAAAAAAGAGAGACACAAACAAAGACATAGTCCTAGGAAGACCGTGACGAAAAACGAAAAAGACTTGTTAAGAAAGAGACAGGTTACATAATTGTACTTAAAACGATAGGGACATATAGCGATCGAGACGAATAAAGAATGAGTGACGAACACAGAATGAGACGGACATAAGAAATGAACGAAAAAAGAATGGGACGAATTACGCTGATACCGTTTAATTGTTGGTGAACACGGCACTAAGTCTATTAATTGCCGAATCTTATTAACTGCAAAAACTGCAGAACTGAGTCTACCCGCCAATCCAGCAAGATGAGGACCCCATTGGAGCTTGGAGTCTAGCGTTATACAGTCACGGATTTTAATTGTTATGCCATTGTGAAGTTATTTAAATTTGCAGTATTATGGCATCCACGAGCATTTACGAGATTACACGATTAATCACGAATACATGACACCGCGGGAACTACATAATAAGATGACGGATAAATAGATTGATTAGTTCGAATCACAAGGAGGTTATAGGTTAAACGTGATTAAAATATTGACAACTGGCATTTTAGAAATACTGCAGGATCGTTGTCATAATGACATACAGATCAAGTTAAGACGTCATTATTATAAATAAGCAAATTTAAAGAAAATAAGATGCCACCAGCAATTTCTACGGAAACTCGTCACATGATTGTGACTTTGCACCAAGAAGGGCTAAGTTTGCGAGCAATAGCAAGACAGTTGTTAATATCGGTGGGATGGCTTCTATATTTATTATGACGAGTTTCTGCCCGCGACTTCGTCCGCATAGAATTAGTAATTTTGCCATCGACCGTGAACAGGCACAGTGATTTATGCTTATGTCAATCTATGCGGTCACGGCTTCAAGCTGTCATAGATAACGAAGGCGCATATACACGATATTAGGCGAGAGTAATGTCGGTTTCGAGCATATCGCCTTAAAAAATAGGAGAAGGTTCTCAATTCCGCAGTAAGTTTTTCACTCAGGGGAAAGATTTGTTTTTTTAGAGGAGATTTTTTGTTGACTTTCAAATAGGTTTAGTTTTTTTCAAAATCCTGTTGTGATGATGGAATCCATGAGGAATTCGAATTCATGTGGAAACAACATTCCTGTCTTTGCACCATTACTCCCCAAATGTTTTTTAGATCTAAATGTTTGCTTTTTCTTGTTGCGGTTTAACATATAAAAAGGTGGTCGTTAACAGCCCGACGCAAAAAATCTGACAAAATCGTGCAAACGCATTGCTGGATTTCTTTCATGCTGCTTCTTCTCAACTATCTGCGGAATATACACTACTTAAACCTGTATTTTATAATTTATTGACCGATTAAAACATTATGTAATGTATTTTACGTTTTTATTTTATTAAATTTTACGCTACTTGTGAGGCAGTCAAGGACTTTAATTGTTATGCAAATATGGAACCCTGTCGCATAACGTTAATCATTAATTTTGGCGTAATTTCTTTCATGTGGTTTGACGCTGTCATTATGACAGGGTTCTACAGTGGCATAACAATTAAAGTCCTTGACTGTAATGCTTCAATCAGCCATAGTTATGCAGAAAGAGACTAAAAGAACTAGAATATTTAATAATTTTTAAATTTAATATCCAGTAACACTACAATAAATATTTTTAAAAGTTTGACTATTTATTGCCACGATTAGTCCTTCGACTTACACGCTGACTAATCAACTCTTTTTAAGATGGTGGGTTTTGACGTGTTATTTATATTCAGATATTTGCAACAGTTATCACATTGCATGGATGCCATATTTTTATTCTATATCACCAATAGTGGCTGTTGTTTAAATGTAACCATAGCAACTAGACAAGCAATTTGACTTTGGGTGAATTCACTCTGTGGTCTGATTGGTAGACTTGGGTCTCAGGTTAGCCAATCGCTAATGTTGCATGTCATTTTGTTCTTCTATTATACGAAGACGTGTGAATTTCCTTATCTCGATATACGAGTACACCCGACTGAATCCGATTTGTATTACATAGCGAAAATACGAACAGTGGCAAGTGGCATAACAATTAACGTCCGTGACTGTACCAAGAAACACTGTATCATTAACTAGGTCTAGTATGTCATTTTTAATAGTTACAGTAGTTTGACTATTTTTCACATTAGTAGTCATGAACTTTATACATTTCGTCTTTTTCTCATTCAGTAATAAATTATTAACACTAAACCAATCGACTACTTTTGATATAGCATTGTTTACATCGACATTAAACTGCTGTTGTCGTTTAACTTTGAACACAAGTGACGTATCATCAGCAAACAATACTATATCATGGTTATCCTTTATAAGGTAAGGTAAGTCATTTATGTAGATGAGGAATAAAAATGGACCCAATATTGAGCCCTGTGGTACGCCCATTGAGACCAATGACCCAGGTGATCGTACTCCATTCACGTCTACCCTTTGTATTCTCCCGTATAAGTACGTTTTTATTAAGTTTAGCGCAGTACCTCTAACACTCCCATAGTGGTGTAGTTTCCTGATCAATGTGTCATGGTTAACGCAATCGAAGGCCTTGGACAAATCACAAAAAATACCTAAAGCATCCTGTGACCCTTCCCAGGCATTAAAAATGTTTTTAATCAACTCAACACCAGCTTCGGTTGTCGAGCGACCCCGAGTAAAACCAAATTGTTTATTGTGTAATAAATTATTATACCGAAAATGTTCCGCTAACTGTGACAAAATCAATTTCTCAAATATTTTACTGAAAGTGGGTAGTATGGATATTGGTCTAAAATTTGTGGGGTCAAAAGTACTACCCGTTTTGAATAATGGAATTATCTTACTATGTTTCATAAGACCAGGAAACTCACCACAATCAACACAGTGATTAAATACGACCATTAAGTCAGATGCTATGACTTCAATTAAGGATTTGAGTACATGGACCGACACTCCCCAAAGGTCACTGGTTTTCTTTATATTGATTGAGTTGAATGCCTTAATTACATCCAAGGCAGTAACGCGCTTGAATTCAAAGTATATACTGCATTCAGGCACGTTATCTTCTAAAAGTACAATGGCAGACGCAGGCGAAGAGTTCAAGCACTTAGTCGTGGACACTGGTATATCGGTAAAAAACTTTTCAAATTCAATTGCGATATCTGGATTGGAATCTATTATTTTACCATCTACTTTTAAACGATAGTCGTTAATGTTCTTTTTTCGGCGACCTGTTTCTTCATTAATTATTTTCCAGGTCGTTTTAATAACATCAGAACTATTCAAGGTTTTGTTACTTAAAAAATTTCGCTTAGTTATACGGCAGTCTATCTTGAATTGCTTAGAATACTGTTTGACATGTTCCTTAAGCTCCTCACTCGCGTTATACCTCCGTTCCTCATATAGTTGATACAGTATTCTTCTACGCTTATGTAAGTCCGCAGTAGCCCAGTCACTGAAAACCTTTGCACCACCAACCACAACCGATTTGGATGTAAATACTGCGTTAAATTGTTTTATGAATGTGTGAAAGAATGAGTTGTACATGTCATTGGGTCCCTTATCAGTGGTTAGAAAGGGCAAATTATGCACTAGGTTATGTCTCATTCTTTCAACACGGTCTGCAGTTATTGGCACAAAAGTAATTTCTTTTTTTGGAATATTATTCGATACGGATTTGAATTTAATTAATTGACCCAAATGATTTATCATTATCATTTAATTGGTGCACGTATAAAGAATCCAAGCAAGGTATTTCATTCAAGAATATGCTGTTTAAGGCTGCATGTTTGTTGACAGATCGAGGAGGTGAAGGATTTCCTGAAAGTGCCTGAAGGGGGCTGCCGGCTGGACTGCAAGTATCGGCTGCCCTGCGGCCACGCGTGCCCGCGCGTCTGCCACGCGTACGACTTGCAGCACGCCGCCATTGCGTGCACGCAGGACTGTGACAGGTACCCCATACACCGAGTTTAAAGAAATACATGAAAGAAATACATTGATTCGTGACAAACATCAACAAATAACAGACAAATACGCACCAGAAAATGTAGTCACGAAATGGTTCTAACTCAGCATAATGCTGGCATTTGTTAGCGCTGATCTTCCGTTGGCACAGGTTTAGCCAGTCAGTGCTGGGCAAAATACATGCTTTGCTTTAATCGAAATACAAATTATAAACCCTAATTTGCACAATCAGGCGAAGAAGTTTACTAGTAGTATTAGTGACAGGTTGCAAGCCCATCGCCTAAAAGTACTACAAGCCCTTATTCCCTTGGTCTATCAGACTGGCTTGCACACACATTCTGACTTTACGTTACGTGTCCTCCAGAATAATCACAGCATTTTCCCTAGTTTCGATTATAATTAGTGAAAATAAAGTGAACCTTTATAACTTGCCTCAACAATTAAGTACCTACTTCAGACAGCTAAAACTAACTTTTCCACGCAGGAAAATCTGCCTTGTCGAAGATCACAGTTGTCCTCTCCCGTGTGCTCGCAAGTGCGAGCCGTGCGGCCGTCTCGTGGAGAAGTCTCTTCCCTGCGGCCACAACCAGGTCGTGCCATGCCACAAGGAACCTGGCGACCCGTCTATCTACTGCAAATTTGTCGTGTCTGTCACTCTGCCCGACTGTGGACACGTGGTGAGTTGATCTTGGAGCCGAACCTTGATTTTGCATCGCGTCTAATAGATGACGAAGGCTTTAATAGAAGTGTTTATATGTATGATCCATCTATGGTCCTGACAACATCATAAGTTTTGAATTGCATTTAAATCATAAGTAAGTAATGAGTTTTTGCCGGCTAATATCTAATCCTGGGTTCCTATATTCAAAATGTCTCGTTAAAATGTGCGGTCTCGTTAAAATTTGACACATTTTGTACGTAGCAAACGTCAAAATTTAACGAGACGTCACGTTACAGTTTATTTTGCAATGTTAAGCCCACTTATCATCATATTTTAAGAACACTCCTATTTTTTTTATAACTATTTTTTGTACTCTATTAAAATCAAAAGAGGTTTGAATCCACGACATTTTTTAATTTTGCGCGTTAAAGGGTTAACGAGGTTTTCTTCGAGCGCGGTATCTTCTCCGATGTTCATGAGAGAAGACTCCATTTAGAGCATTCGCATGTAATGAGCATTCTTACCCTGACCCTGAGCTTAGTATTCCACGAATTTAGGTCGGTGTAAAGCTTTGCGAAATAGTGTTTGCCTGACTGACTACACACTGATTCTCTTAACCATTACAATGACAATAACCTTAATTTTTACTGTCTTTGCTAAGCACACTATTCTATTACCTGGCCTGGACTCGTGAAACGTGTGTAAGCAAACATGCTCAGCGCGTATTGCACGTAATGTTACATGTTGGTCCTCTAGATAGAAATGCCAATAGAGAACATGCATTAAAAACAGAATTGAGTTTTATTGATACCATTTAGGAAAAAATGTACAAAAAAGCATATAAAACGCAATACACTAAGTTTTGACCCGTTAATAAGATTTCATATAGAATCAAAACCTGTTAAAATTTTAAAACTTCTTTTAACGTTTAGATTGTTTTTTTCGGCATTCTCATTTTATTTACGTAATATTTTAATTCAACGATATTAGCTTAAACATAGTAATTTACGAAATAAATGCAAATTTCTTCGTAAGGTCCTTATATTTTAAACATGGAACAACAGCTGTGACGTCATTCCTGTCGTCGGTTTTGTATAGTGTTTTTTGCAGTGGGTCTAACTAAACTATTACTTTAAAAAAAATACACTACAACTATTTCGCGTATACAGTTATTTCTCTCTTTCATAGTACTTTTTTTTTTTTTTAAATGTTAAGGAGAAGGCACCCGAGCACTCAGGCCACCTGATGGTAAGTGGAATCTGAGACCCATAGACGTTTTGAATTCTTAACACTATAATCCTAAGACGTCAAATGCGTTGCCAACCCTCAGGACTAAGATGGAATGCCTCTATGCTAGTAATTTAACCGGTTGTCTTATCCCCACACCGGAACACAACAATGCGAACACTGTTGCTTGGCGGGTGGTTAATGGATAAGATGGTGGTAGCGATCCGGACGGATCCTGCACAGGGTCCTACCACCACCACTTTCTAGACAGCGTAGGAAAAAAAATATGCTGGTTCCCTGATCGCTATCGTGTTTGTCGCAGGGGGAGAAGGCGTGCTCCATGAAGGTGAGCGAGGTGCGCTGCGCCGAGCGCTGCCCGGCCGCGCGCCTGGCCTGCGGCCACGCCTGCCGCCGCGCCTGCCACGCCGCCGACGACCCGCACCACGAGCGGGTAACGAGCGCGACGCCGACCCGTACCCAACATGCAACATGCAGACGCCTTCTGTCACTCACAACGTGCGGGGTGACGTTCTCGTGCGATACGATAAACCACGTGATCAACTGAGGATCCCATAGACAAACACTTCACAGACACTATCACTTTCCAGAATTTTCATTTCATAGGAAATTGTAGGTGTTGATTTCAGGTTACCTTAAATACGCCACGAACGTTTTTCTTTTCTATCACTCAAAACGTATCGGATGACGTTCTCGTGCGTTACGATAAATCACGTGATCAACTGGGGATCCCATAGACAAACACTTCATAGACACTATCACTTTACAGAATTTTCATTTCATAGGAAACTATTTGTGTTGATTTCAGGTTATCTTAAATACGCCACTATCGTTTTTGTTTTCTATCACTCAAAACGTATGGGGGTCGTTTTCAAAAATAGTTTCATAGTTAAGGGCTTTAATTAAAACAAAACTTAATTGATTCCTTTGTGTGACGAAAGTTACCCATACAGGTTGTATGACTAACTTTCGTTATACAAAGGACGCGATCGTGATTTTGTTTTCATTAAGCCTTTAACTATGTACAATTTTTTTTAAAACGACTCATAGGGTGACGTTCTGCGTTACGACAAACCACATGATCAACTAGGGATCCCATAGACTGACTTTACAGAATTTTCATTTCATAAAAAAAAAACTATTTTCTGCTGAACCTGTGTTGATTTCGTGTTATCTTAAATATGATTCACGTAGGTTAGGTTATTAGGTTACACTTGTAAACATAATAAGATAAACTGATATCAACACGTGTTCAGAAGAAAATAATATTCTATGAAATTAAAATTATGTGAAGTGATAAGTGTCTATGAAATGAGAGTCTATAAAACGAGAGTAAACCGATCAACTGTCATTCCATTCATTTTGAGCGATAGATAAGTAAAACGTTAGGAGCGTTTGGGCATTGTCAAAATAAAGTGTACCCTAGTTAAGGAAAGGTAAGAAACGTTCATTTTTGTCCGTTTTGTGACGGAATTAGCCACATAAATGTATATTTATTTTGAAAATGCCCGTTTGCATCTTGGCTAGGGTCTTTGTGAACAGCGGTTAGTGACGCCCGCACTGCCCTCCTAAGCAAAAAAGCAGTATCTCAGATTTAATGGCCAAAGCAGATTCAACCCTAAACCGTTAGTAATAAGGTTAATTTTGCTACAGAAGTTTTGTCTCAGATACTGCATTTTATGTTAGCAGGGCAGCGCACGACGCGTGCGCTGGCTATGGGACCGTCACGCCATACTTATGTCAAGCCAGCGTCGAGCTCGCCGTGACTGAATTTTAATGTCGATTCTATCCTTGTGACTCAAGTCATGTGATCAAAATGCAATACAATTATTGTTCTCAGTACACGTGTCTGAAGCCGTGCCCGAAGCCAAACAAAGGTTGTACAGCGAACCTGGAGGGTGACCTTAAGGAACATCAATGCCGCCGGAGTTGTTTTGAAGAATGTCTCCCTTGCAACGTCCAGGTCTGTACCCTTTAGTTTAGTTTGGAATAATATGTCAAGTTAGGTTCAAGGGTAAAGAGGCCAGCGCCACAGCCATAAGCAGACAGAAAATGTGTGAAATGTGTAACTTGAAGACATTATAATTTTAGTCTCAAAACAAGGTATACAACGACATAATGCCGTATACATAGCGCTCTGTGACAAGGCCTTTCGGTTAATGCGTTACGTTACGAGCATTGTAACGGCAATACGCCCGTCTCCGCCCTCTGTGTGTAGAGAGCTTAGGTAATTGTTGAATGGCAAACATTCTACCCCGCTTCTGGGATTGTTTTGATAAAGTTGTAAGCGCCATCTTTATCCTTTTCGCTGCTAGTAACGGCTATAGAGGAATCCAAATGCACCGGTAATCGCCTCAATCGTGCACCTATTTAGACTGTTACCTGCGATCCCACTACTTGTCCCACTGCACTATTCGCTTTCGTAAAAAAATTGACACATCACTTACTCCGCAGAAGTAGGCAGGTTAGGTATCTTTAAATGACCGAATGGCAAAACGTCCTGAAATAGGAATGGTCGCGTCTAAATGAGCAGTGGGACGAAGTAGTGGGACCACGGGTAAGCGTCCGTGACGTCATTCCTGTCTTCAATTTTGTATAGAGTGTTTTTGCAGGGGGTCTGGGGGCAATTTTTCCTTCCGGGTCATGGCTGCTCGTATGACTGAATGTCCAAATAGTTCGATTGCCTATGTGCTAAATAATACGAGTGTCAAAATGTACAACAGACATATAAAACGATTGATTAAAAGAACGATTGTTATATACATTAATAGTCATAAAGATTATTTGTCAGAACGAACCAGTATCTAAGATACTATTTGTTACAAAGTATAAGTGTTAGAACGATCGAGTGTCAGAATGTATAAAATCAGAATGACATCTTTGATATGCCGAATGAGAGTCAAAATGTACAGTTTGTATCAGTGTCATAATGACTAATACTTATGATGTATTGTTTGTTATCAAGGAGTTATTTATCCGTAAATACTCATTAAAAAGCCGGCCAAGCCGGGGCTCCGTCTGAAGTCAGTTTGACAAATCTAGTTTGACCATGGGGAAGCACCGGTCGAAAATAATGGGGGTCTTTATTATTTATAAGTTATAAGTATGTCCCAATTATTCATAGGTTGGTACATAGATTTTTGCCATTATAAGTGCCGTGTTCACCAACAATTAAACGGACGATTAGCAGTTTAACGGGTGTCAGATGTATTGATTAACAGATGATTAAGACTTAACCGTCCGATTAATTGTTGGTGAACACGGCCCTAAGACTGTTATTTAGACAATTACATGATTAGGCATTAAAATGTTGTAACATTTATATATTTTATCTCTGACATAATTTGACGTAAATGCATTGTTAAATGTTAACATTCTGACACAAGCATAATATAACATAAATACAATGTGAACTTTTGTCATTTTGCCACCGCAACATCATAACCAATAAACTTTGTACATTTTGACACCTACACATTTGAGCCATTTGGACATTCAGTCATACGAGCAGCCATGACCCGGAAGGCAATTTTTGAAGCTCACTGACTAATTTTAAAATCAATATATGCAGCGATTTAATTTACGAGCGCGCTCACCTTTTGGATGTGATATGATAAAGATAGCTCGTAGATTAAACGCTGCACATATTAGCTTATTAAGAGGCCGTATACGAAATTTTGCCGATTTCGCTGATTTACGTAATTTTACAGACGTGATTTTACAGTTTAACCCTTAAAGTGGCAAAAATTAAAATAGTCGTGAATTCAAACCCTATTTGATTTCGAACCAGCATAAAAAAATATCAATCCAAATAAAACAAAAAGTGAACATTATGTTATGGCAAGTATACTAGACACTATCAAATTAAGGGTATACTTTATTTCTACAAAATTGAATGCGCAACACGAAAGATAATTTAAATTTTCAACGAATGTATGAGCTACTTTTTTGTTTTTATTATTTGATTTTGATTAATCGACCTGAAACCGGCGACTGTTTTGCGAATTTTGCTGTAAGAGGTTTAGAATATCGCATATTCACGAATCGTTTTAACGTCTACAAGGTATGAAAAAATTACAATTTATTGCTGTAACTGTCGTCAAAAAAATGTATGAAACACTTTTTACCACCTTAATATAACTTTTTTGTGTAAAAAAATAACTAACTTGGTAAAAATTTATAGAAAATGAGCAAAAAATTGTTTCTGATTTCGGCGACTTAAAACTCTCGTTCATAAAATGAAAACAACAGTAATAAATAAACTTCAGTTCCAAATCAATCCAGTAGCTTAAAAAAGCATCAAAAAAATAGAAAAAATTGTAGTATATAATGTTTTAATACAACCTAAATTTCGCATTATAACACTCGACAAAAATAAAAAACTAGCTCATTCATTCCTAACTCATTTATTCGATCATAACTGTAATGATATTTCATGATGTGCATTAAAACTTATAGAAAAGCAGTATTTTTAACTGTAAAATCACAAAAATAAGCAAAACCGGCAAAATTTCGTATACGGCCTCTTAAGAGTGCGCCGAGGCAACGATACGTAATTACGAAAAAAATGCGTTCGTTTGATCGCCTGCTGCATTGTTTTTACTGAAGCTTTAGTTATGCAATTCATATGTAAGATATTTAAGGAATCACTCTATTTATCATATACTTTAGAAACACGATTACTTGTACTTCCCTCGATAGAAAACACATCCAAAGATACCTCTACATAACAAAATAAACACTTAGTACGGCGTAATTACTTCACGGAAGATCATCAGTTTTGGATTTACAACAAAACTACACGTCTTCTATATATTCTATACTTTAGATTTGAAAATGTGTTTTTATTTTACTAATATGAAGGAAATACCTAAATTCGCACGCGTTTCGTCCATTTTAGCCAGAGCCGTCACGTTTCCCCCATGTCCGCATTAGTCAGGCTTCGGCCGTCGGACGTGGAGGCTGTGTCGCTTGGTGGTTGGTTGCGTTTATCGCCATTTTTGTGATTATTCACTTTATTTTAAATGGGGAACAAACACAACCAAGAAAGGAAGAGAAGGGGTTGGCAAAAGCACAATGCTAAACGCTTGCGTGAAGAAATGAAGTTAGTTAAAATCGTAAACCTACTGATAGTGGAGTAGTTCTAAGAAACCTGATTTGACAGTTGTCAAAATGCCACGCTAAGGGAGGAGAAAATAAATCGGTAGCAACATAGACTGATTTTCGAGATGTATCGATTTGTATTACTAAGACTTTGTAATCGTTTAGTTGTAGTCTTGATGTTTTGGGCCAAAATTGGTTTATTTACACAAGTAATTTTCAACAACACGCGAAGTTCTTTCAATTAGTAGGTAGGTATATAAAAATACACTTCTATGGTGAATATTTACCAAGATATAAAAGTAGTTTAGCTAAAAAAACACATTTACAGGCAAAACAAGCTTCTTAGAACGACCCGAGGTTTTTTTTACTATAATTAATTATATAATATTGTTACTTCTTGGGATGGTTTCAATATTTCTAGAGCAAGACATCTCCAGAAATCTGAATACAAAGAGAATACTCCGTAAGAATACTCAGTACCTAACAACTATATTTCAACAAATGAGTAAAATTGCAAAATTATTCATATTTTTTTATTTATAGGGTTAATGTTCCAGTTGTTGGCACTTCGCTACAAAGCGAAGAGTTAGGTACCTAATGAACCGGTGAGGTATGCGTAAAAATAGTAAGAGGTGTATAGGAAAACATTTTAATAAATTTAGTATGAATTTTCACATTATCTTTATATTTTTTCAATTTACAGAGTAAATGAATTGGTTGACATCGATTATAAAATTTACCACACAATGGAATTGTAAGTCCCAAATACGAATTATTTTTATAGAATGAGGATTACAAAATTTCATCCAAAAACTAATTCTGTTAATAAATAAATTATAGTTAAATCAAAACGTTCTGTTTTATTACAGGATGCCAATGGACCAAATTTTTTGTCTTTCAGTGGATGGAGAAATAGACAATGACATTGCTTACTCACGCAGACAAAATAATGCCGTGAAGTAAAATCCGATATTGATTATTGTTGTTACTTATGTCCTAATATTTTTTTCTAAAGATACCTGCGTACATTATTCATTACATTATATACATACAAACATTAAGTAGGAACTTCTAAATATGTGATTGATACAGCAGCTTTAAGTTTTTAGTTTTTTAAAACATCAATTTAATTTTATACTTTATAGTGATCAGAATCAGACATTGAAGTTTTTGCGGAAATAATCATGGATAAACTTTCGTACAAACTAAGATCCTTTTTTTTAAAGACGGTTAAAATACCAAAACCTTCTCCTATGTGAAACAAATACTTTTCTGAAAACCGCATTAAAAACGGTTCAGCCAAACGTGAGATAATTGCGGACAAACATACATACATACATACAGGTCAAACTGAGAACTTCCTTTTCTTTGAAGTCAGTTATAAATAATATCTTGAAGAAAGGGTCCATGACTGGGATTTTTGCCCTACTCAGCCGTTCTTATTACTTTACATTAGGTATTGAGTTCACTTTATTTTGTGCTTAGAATATTGTCAATAAAGGTAATTAGGTTTTATTTCATTTCAATATACAGTCACATTAAATCACGGGGTTGTTGAGCCACCATAGAACTCTGTCCTAATGACAGCGTCAAGTCACGCAAAAGAAATTATTTACGTCAAAATTTACCGTCAACTTTCTATGAAAGGGTTCTCCCGGTAACCTTCGGAGAGGGAAGATGGCCGATTGGAAGATGTACGGCTTTTACTTATGATTTATTCTCTTTAGCCGAACAATTTGCCCAATAAATATTATAAATAACTTAGCACTAGCTAAATACACCATAGATGTACAAACGACATTAATTAAAAATTATCTATCTATCTGTGAGTGGGTTCTAGAGTGGCTCAACAATCTCGTGATGTGACTGTACCTCAACAATACAAGTAATTCAATCCTACCTTACCCACCGACAGTAAACAACAAATTTAAAAAAAAATGTAGACTGAAAAAAGTTTTTAACTTCTTATAGTCAATATTTGAATAAAAGTATTCGGAATCGATTATGTTTTTTTATTTTGTAAACATTGGTAGCAACCTCCGCGCCTAGTGGACCGGCGCACGGCTCGTCAGGCGCGGCGCGCGGCCGGCGCATGGCTCCAGCTCGCTCCTTGCTGGTGTGCTATACGCACACATACACAGAGTGCATAAAATACCTAAAGTTAATGAGCGCAAAAAGCTCGGTGCCCCCTTAAAGTTTTTCGTTTTTCGACAGTGAGCTTCAAAAATTGCCCCCCCTGAACTATGACTTTTTAAAGCTTCATATCTTATGAACAAAAGTACACGACTATTATTTCGCGTATACAGTTATTCCTCTCTTTCATAGCACTTTACAGAGAGCGTAAGAAAAGAATATTATGCATGTTTCGTACCCTGTAACGGTCGTTTGTTCGCAGGTGAACAAGAAGCGCGCGGCGTGCCGGCACTCCAAGATGGTGGCGTGCCACGAGAGCGCGGACGCGGCGCCCTGCCGCCAGAACTGCGCGCGCTTGCTGCCTTGCAATCACTTCTGCAAGAAACTCTGCTCCGAGAAATGCGGGGATTGCAAAGTAAAGGTACTTTAAACTAAAAATAATTAGTCTAGGAGAACAAAATGACGAGGTCTCTACGTCAAAAGCCATAACTAGGATAATAAACTGAAAAACCAGTCCTTGCAAACGTGAACAGACCGGACTCCACAAACAGCACCCATTCACGAGTATGACGCGTATCTCAGCCATCAGCTCTCTCAACCATGTGTTCGGGAAAGTGGCGACTCGATCAACGACGCCGCCGTAAGCAAAAACCTTTAAGCGAGCATGACATGCTCATGCTGCCGGACAACATAGAAGTAATTTTGCATGAAACAGCTGTTCGGCGAGAAACATCAGTGTGTTCTCGTTCTATAAGGAAATTTTTACGCAATTTGGTTTTTTGGCATTTAAAAGTAAGTTGTTGGCTGTAAATCAGTCATCTATAATTTTAATGACATCAACGCGTCATTGATGTCATTAAAATTATCCTGTTTCCTATCCGATTTGAATATGTATAAGTGAAGTATCGTCAGCAAACAAAACTAATTAATTTTTATCGTGCACTACATATGGGAGATCATTAATATAGATAAAAAATAAGAACGGACCCAAAATAGAGCCTTGAGGCACTCCCATAGCAACAGATGACCCTGAATATTGTGTCCTGTTAATGTCTACCCGCTGAGTTTTGTGAGCAAGGTAAGACCAAAAGCACTGTTTTTGATACCATAGTAGTTTAACTTCCGCACTAACGTTACATGATCAACACAATCAAATGCCTTGGACAAATTACAAAAAACTCCAATTACATGTAGTGATTTTTCCCAGGCATCAAAGATATGTTTCACCAAAGTTGAACCGGCATCAGTTGTTGATCGTCCCTTGGTTAATCTGAATTGACCGCCGTGAAGTAGCTTATATTGATTAAAGTGTGATAATAATTGATTTAGAATTCATTTCTCAAAACTTACTTAGTATATAATTCAGTTGTTTGGTGACCTTAGTCTTAAATAATTCTAATTGATTTTAGGAAATTTGTCTAAGTACGAGTATAAGCTCTTGGGGCGCTTTATCCGTCTTCCCCTTAATGGAAGCTTGCTGGCCGCAGTGATCAGAACTTAAGATGTTGATTATGGATTTCCGAATAGGGTCAAAATTACTAAACATATTATCAATACACGTATCACTAGTTGCTGTTATTCTAGTTGGCTCACAGAAAACATTGACTAAATTAAAGGATTTAAAAACACTCAGTAAGTTAATAGACGTGGGTGAATTGTCTAGCAAATTAACATTAAAATCACCATAGAGTATAATACACTTTTTAGGTAGTACCTATTAAAAATACAATTAAGAACATTTTCCAAAATTCTTTCTAAAAGCCCGTAGTCCGCCGCAGGGGGTCTGTATACGCAAATAATTATAATTTATAAATAATAAATTGTGATAGACTAAAAGGGTTTAAATATAAATAAATAAATAAAAAAAATTAACGTCAAGTTTTATTAGATTTCTGTTTTGTGATATTATTTAATAGTATGGCAAGTATTTCAGTTGTATGCTATGTCGTACCTATTTTGAATTTAAAAGGAATAATGAGGGATATCGATGCTGATGTTCGCAATGTTATTTTTTCGATATAAATTTTGGTACTGCCCTTAACATATAAAAAAGGATTATTGTTATATTTCCTGGGGAAAAGCACATAAGCAAATTTATACTCGTCCTGCAACGGCTTTTATCCTGTCTTAAGCAGTACCGTCTAGTAAATATTTAATGAAATAGGAGCTAGTGGCGCCATCTAGTTACACTCGCCGTTCTGTAGGTGAAGAAGGTAGTGGCGGAGTGCGGGCACGAGGTCGCGGTGGAGTGCGGGGCGGAGGCGACGCGCGCGCTGTGCCGGCGCCGCTGCGAGCGCGCGCTGCCGTGCGGCCACGCCTGCGCCGCGCGCTGCGACGAGCCCTGCGCGCGGCGGCCGTGCGCCCGCACCATGGACAGGCTCTTCGACGCTCCCTGCGGACACAAAGTGAAGCTACCCTGCAACGTATACAGCTCTATGATGAACGGTACGCACTTAAACATAGCACCTTCAGAACAATAGCGACCCAATTCAAAATCTCAGCTTTCAAACTTCCATAAATTTACATACATACATACACATACATAACATCACGCCTTTATTCCCAGAGTGGGGTAGGCAGAGCAACAGAATACCAACAACTCTAAAGTTGTTGATAATTCTGTAACCACATTTTGCATAGTCAGGCTAATAAATATATTGCAATAGAGTACTAACTCGAAATTTAAAATTTCCGGATTAGGTCACTATTGTTCTGAAGGTGCGATTATTCGCCCTTTAGTCCGGAATCCTAGCAAATCCTGGCAAGCATACATAACGTCACGCCCTCATTCCCAGAGTGGGGTAGGCAGAGCTACAGAATACCAACAATTCTAAACTTGGTGATAATTTTGTAACCACATTTTGCACAGTCAGGCTAAGATGTGTTAGTGACAGGTTGGAGGCCCATCGCCTACCAGTACTACAAGCCTTTATTCCCTTAGTCGTCTCTCACGACATCCATGGAAGACATGGAGTGGCACTATTCTAACCCGGCAACAATATGTGTAAAAAACTTTCCGTTTATTTTCATACATAAATAACATCGCCACAGTATAAGTAGATATAGCTAAAGCAGTAAAGAAGCTCGGCCTAATTTTCAAGATAAATGCCTACTCTCCAATTGAGCGTCAGGGTTGTCTCCTAAAATTTTGTAAAATTTAAAAAAGTTTTTGTTTAGTAGTAGTAGTTAGTGCAAAATCGATGTCTGGGACAACGAATCCCTTGACAGATTGACGAAATGTAGCCGCCATCTTGAACTTTTTAGTTATTGGACTGATTTCTTCCAAAATTGATATTTGGGAATCTGTGTGGTCTCCGACAAGGAATCCGTTGACAGAATGGGAAAAAGTAGCCGCCATCTTGAACTTTTTAATTATTGGACTGATTGCTTCCAAAATTGATATTTAGGAATCTGTGTGGTCTCCGACAAGGAATCCATTGACTAATGGGAAAAAGTAGCCGCCATCTTGAATTTTTTAATTATTGGACAGATTGCTTCCAAAATTGATATTTGGGAATCTGTGTGGTCCCCGACTAGGAATCCGTTGACAGAATGGGAAAAAGTAGCCGCCATCTTGAACTTTTTAGTTATTGGACTGATTGCTTCCAATATTAATATTTGGGAATCTGTGTGGTCTCCGACAAGGAATCCGTTGACAGAATGGGAAAAAGTAGCCGCCATCTTGAACTTTTTAGTTATTGGACTGATTGCTTCCAAAATTGATATTTGGGAATCTGTGTGGTCTCCGACAAGGAATCCGTTGACAGAATGGGAAAAAGTAGCCGCCATCTTGAACTTTTTAGTTATTTAACTGATTGCTTCCAAAATTGATATTTGGGAATCTGTGTGGTGTCCGATAACGAATCCGTTAACATAATGAGTAAAGGTAGGGTAATGAACATTACTTTAGCATTTTAAGAAGTCTTTATTGTTAGTAAGTTATACATTTCGGATTGCTTAACAACTAACTGCACTACCACAGTATCAAATAAAACTGAAACTTAAACAAAACTAATTTATTTATTGCCTGCTTTTAACCTTAGTTACAAATTACTTACTGAAAAATATTTTCGCCTGCTACGACAAGTACGGAAAGCTTTATTGTTAAATTTTATAGTGTAAAAAATTCTCATTCTAATGAATAGCTTTTTTAAATAAACTATCGGGAAACATGGACATGGCACGATGAAACTGACTTTGTTTATTTCTTTGTAGATTAAATCGAAAAATTTCATCCATATTCTCGATGTATTGGACAAAATTATCCGGTGGTACAACTAGTAAACTACGGTTAGTATCTTTACTGTATTCTCTGTATCTCAAGTAGTGACTTTCAGAACTTAAGTTGTGGACAGTTTGATTTGGTTTCATGTATGATTTCAAACTTTGGTAATCGTTGTGGCGTTCAGCACCTTTCTTTAAGAGATAGCCACAAACATAAAAAAGTGAGTTTTTTTCGGGAATATCCAGTTGGTTATATTCTGAGCATATAATTTGAACGGTGTTTTGTAGTTCTTCATCATTTGTACCGTGGACTTCTATTTCCTCATTTCTTGTTGCTTCGTTATTTCGTTGAATTAACTCGCTGGTCTGAATGAGAAGTTTTCCCAAATCGTCTTCACAATTACCTGCTTTTGGAGGTTTTATGACACAGGAAAAAAAAATCTTTGAAAAGCTGATATGAACTGTCTGCTTGTGGGTTCTGTGGACAGACCATTCTTAGTTCTTATTTGTCCAAAAAAAAACTCAAGCACATCTTGATTGAGCCTCCTTGTAAGTAAAAACGTGCATCCTTCTGACTTCAAATCTTCAAAAAGTAACAAAATAGAGGTAATTGTTATTTGAAACCCATGTATAAACTTCCCCTTTGACGTCCCATCTTTTCCATTTTTCGGATTGATTAATCTCAGATGTTGAAAAAAGTTGAACATTTTATTGAAAAAAGTTATTTGCGATTCTTTTCCACAAAACGCTCTTCTGTATTCGTATTTATCTTTTAGATTTGAGGAGTTTAATGCATCGAATAAATTATTCATAAGTTTTATAAGTTCAGCAGTGTCTCTTCCAGATTTTTGAATGACATTAAAGTCCACGTAAGTTGAAATACCAGCGGCAACGGAATTACTCAAAAGTTGTGTAGCATAACAAACCTTCATTCTTTCAAAATTTGTAGGGTGAATGTGGCTGTTAGTCAATTTGTGTGCAAGTTTAAAGTCCTTTTTTTATCATTTTCGTAAAATTAAACTATTTCCTCATTATTAGCCACACTATCTTGGAAATGAAAGTCGCAAGAAATGAAATTGTTGCGAACTAGTTTGATGAGATGAGGTGCATCAAAAATATAGTATATTTTTTTGTCATTGACAATAAAATAAGGCCGTTCTATGGTAACAGATCTCTTTTTTGCTGCGTTAAATAGATCAGAGCCCATATCGGAGACAAATGCTCTAATGTTAAGTCCTATCTCGTAAAGCTTTTCCAAAAGTTTGTCAATCCATTTAGCTATTTCATCGTAGTTTCTACATTCGGAGAGCAATGCAAAACCAACAGGTTGCTTCCAGTTGATAAATATCCCACGAACCATCACGACCAAAGCATTTTTTGCAGGATCTGGTAACTGTACTCCATCGACCTCATGGAACCCAATAATTTTATCTTTCTTTAAATTATAAAATAAGTTAATAAGTTAAGCCTTTAAGCTCATGGCATTTTATATATCTGGTAGGTGGAGAGATGGCAATGAACTCTTTTTAAGCATTTTGCGATGCCTTCCCTGTAAAATATCCTTACCGTTAAAATGTGTTTCACAAACGGTATAGTTTGCGGCGGCTTGTTTACCAAATCTTGTCGAGATATTAAGCGAAGCCATTTGGAACGTCTGAAAAATATAACACATATTCATCAATTTTAGTAAAAGCAGGTGGTACAACTATTGAAAGCATACAAACAAAATCTTGTACTAAGTCGTCATTCAAGTGTCAGTTTCAAGAGTAATAGGATTCCTTATCGGAGACCACACAGATTCCCAGTTATCGATTCTGGAAGCAATCAGTCAAATAACTAAAAAGTTCAAGATGGCGGCTACTTTTTCCCATTCTGTCAACGGATTCCTTGTCGGAGACCACCCAGATTCCCAAATATCAATTTTGGAAGCAATCAGTCCAATAACTAAAAAGTTCAATATGGCGGCTACTTTTTCCCATTCTGTCAACGGATTCCTAGTCGGGGACCACACAGATTCCCAAATATCAATTTTGGAAGCAATCAGTCCAATAAATAAAAAGTTCAAGATGGCGGCTACTTTTTCCTATTCTGTTAACGGATTCCTTGTAGTGGTCTGTGGAGGCAATAGGTAGAATAACTAAAAAGTTTAACATGGTGGCGGCTTCTTTTTTTCTCAACTCGGGAGGAGGTAGGTATGCTTATTTGACATAATATTATGTAGGTATTTCATAACCTAATAAATAAATGTCATCCTATAAAAAGCATTTTATTAAAAATACGTTGCTTATATTATATAAACCTACTTGACATTGGCAAAATATCGTTATTATGTAGACGCCATTAAATATATAAATAATAATAAGATTTAAAAATATATTTTATTTATTCTTACCTTTCAACACAAGTAGGGAGTTTAAAAAATGAAATCTCCGTGTTTGAGAAAGCCGAATTTAAACAGCCGTATACCACGCAATACACTCGCGGCATCTTTTTAAAGAATATAAAATACGAAAGAAACCATTCGTCTCGACGCGGCACTCGCGACTGACAGCACTGCGATGTCCGCTTGCAGGTCTCGTAGAGGCGTGCGTCTGCGTGAGTGCGTCGTCTCGAGCGTTTGTTCGGAACTTCTTTACTGCTTTAGCTATATCTATACAGTGACATCGCGCCTTCATTCCCAGAGTGGGTTAAGCAGAGCTACAGAATTACCAACAACTCACTTTGCATAATAAGGTTAATAAGGCTAAGATGTTTACCAGTGTTAGTGACCGGTTGCAAGCCCATCGCCCATCCGTTTATTTATTAATTAAAAATACACTTATCTATATATCGCACTTTTAGAATTATAGTGACGGGTCCCTTGCTATGGAATTTCTGTACTAAGTTACCCGTTTTCATTGCTGCTTGACCTGGTGAGACCCGGTGTTCAAGAGGTACACAATCTAGTCAATGTAGTGTCTTTTAGTCTGTCAAGTTTGAAAACTAAACGCAGGCGCAGGTCTTAGCATTATCTGTAAAAGTCTATATTGCGATATTGAATAAAGGTGACAATCCATTTTAGCGAGACGAGTGCTATATGTTTTTTTTTAATGTTGTTTTTTAATAGTCTATTTTTGTTTCCTTGCAAATGTGACGAACAACAATGTGTTTACCATGGGCAGTAAGGGAATTACAAACTCGAAGCATTTAAAGCTCTTCTAATACTCTCGTTAGTAATCTCCTTCTTACTCCCCTTGGTGCACAATGTAAGGTACCTACCTACATTATTTTCACAAAACTTTTCTCATCCGAGATTAGTTAAAATTCAAATTAAACAATGTAATAGGTTGTATTAACAACCAGTTACTTGGTCTACATGTAAATGTTTCGACAGGTTGTTAAAATCTTGTCTTTAACTATAAAGAAATGCATGATTTTAGTGACTATTTTTACACTGACGAGTTTTGGTATAATTTAAATTCAATTTAAAACATTGATTTAACTAATTGACCTCATCTAGGCTTTGTCTGAAAAGTTGCTTAAATAAAATCCTAAAGAGGTGCTGGCAGCTGGTCATTTACCGTTTATACATATTGTGACCTATAGGGGTTGCTGGTTTAAATAAAACCAACAAGTCAGATCAGCTTGATTAAATAATATTTATTAATAAAAGAAATGGTCTTGGGTTCGATTCCCGTCTATAATTTTGCCTCCGCGATCCGGTACTTCCCTGTACGCCAGGATGGTTAAGCGGGTGAAGATGAAGTGGCCGGTAAATCAGTTGTGTTCCTGGATGCGGTGACGTCACAGGAGTGTAGCGTGACGTCAGTCGTGTGAAGTGGCGGACTAGATACAATGCCGTCAGCCGTGGTTTTCAGCTACAACGTAATAAGAAAGTAACGGCTAATAGTTGGTGTAAGTGTTTCAATCAGAACGGATTTACAAAAGAGGGAAGAGGGTATGCAATTACGCAGTAAGTAATAATGCTCAAGCAGAATTAGCTGACAGTTAAAATTAATTAACGTAGCATTACGATATTACATTTGGAAAAATAACAATAAGTGCTAGCGTTGCGGTAATGATTTTACACCATAAAATCTAACACAAAGGCTCACTTATATTTTAAATGGTTCAACACTTACCCTAATAGGGTTTAGAAGGTCACTTAGGTATGTTCCTGATAACGTCAGAAACTAGGCGTGCACTGCACCGATACTTAAATAGAGGTTGACGATTTCAATTGTTCGTTAGCGCGTAAGATGACACGTAGTAGCACTAGTGAACGCACAACAAACATAGGTCCGCCTTGGAAGACGTCGCGGTGAGGTGTGTGCGCCGGCGCAGTGCGCAGGCCGGCGCGGCAACGATCGAAAGTTCTGGAGCGCATCGTACAGTCGCGCTGATCAAGTGTTATTTGTAAAGTGTTTTATTTATCTGCTAATAAAATATTTCGTTTAATAGTAGCATTCGATTATAATTAGTTTTAAAATTGTTAGTTATAATAAAATAATAACATTTTATTCATAAATAGAAATAAGTAGGTATCATTGAGTTTCTACTCGGTTTAACTATGTACATTCTAACTGAAAAGTTTGCGATTGATAAGTTTCAAATAAAAATAAAAAGGCCTTTCGATAGAATGCAAAAATGTCACTGTAGGTTTGAATCACGAACAAACAGAAAACTTTGTTGATCTCGTTATACTCAAATTTAAATTAAATGTGTTGTTTTACTAGGCGGCATTGATCCGAAGACGCTGTTGGCACACTGCGAGGCGCCATGCGGCGAAGTGCTACGTTGCGGACACAGCTGCGGAGGGAGTTGCTCCGCCTGCCATCAGGGCCGGCTGCACGCGGCCTGCTCCGCCGCCTGCCACCAGCTGAACATCTGCGGGCACCGGTAACTACACTAGCACACGACATATGTCACCACATCACTGCGCCGCCGCCTGCCACCAGCTGAACATCTGCGGGCACCGGTAACTACACTAGCACACGACATATGTCACCACATCACTGCGCCGCCGCCTGCCACCAGCTGAACATCTGCGGGCACCGGTAACTACACTAGCACACGACATATGTCACCACATCACTGCGCCGCCGCCTGCCACCAGCTGAACATCTGCGGGCAGCGGTAACTACACTAGCACACGACATATGTCACCACATCACTGCGCCGCCGCCTGCCACCAGCTGAACATCTGCGGGCACCGGTAACTACACTAGCACACGACATATGTCACCACATCACTGCGCCGCCGCCTGCCACCAGCTGAACATCTGCGGGCACCGGTAACTACACTAGCACACAACATACGTCACCACATCACTGCGCCGCCGCCTGCCACCAGCTGAACATCTGCGGGCACCGGTAACTACACTAGCACACAACATACGTCACCACATCACTGCGCCGCCGCCTGCCACCAGCTGAACATCTGCGGGCACCGGTAACTACACTAGCACACAACATACGTCACCACATCACTGCGCCGCCGCCAGCCACCAGCTGAACATCTGCGGGCACCGGTTGTAACGAGGTTGTTACAAACCTCCTTTTTTTACGTTCCTGGCCACTTTTTCTATACCATCTAAATCTTTCCAAATTCAAAATTATTGATTATTTTTGTAATTTCCGATCCATTAGTCAGTTGGCAAATAATTTCGATAGGCACCAGACACGAGATCTCGTGTCGGTGCCCTCCTGCTTATTTTTCTGTATTTTTAAAATTTTTAATCATATTATACATCTTCATTTCTTAAAAAGTGTCTAATTTAATATCTTCACTATCGAGACGGGACAGGATACTTCTTTCTACACCGCTAGAAATGGCTCTCCGGTAACAATCGATCAATCGAACCAGCGTATACCATATCTACCAACTACCACCTCCAACCAACCATCAACAACAACAATACCAGCAGCAGCAACAGCAACAACAGAAACAGTAATACCAGCAACAACAACAACAACAATACCAGCAGCAGCAACAACAGAAACACCGTTACCAGCAGCAACAACTACCAGCGACAGCAGCGAATAGCAGCACCAACGTCAATAACTCTAGCAACGACCTCAGCGAACAGCAAAAACAGCTTACAACATCAAGATCAGACTATTAGTTACTAATTCAGTGATAATATTGTGTTGTTGTAATAATTATTTATTATACCCTACCTTAGCATTCAACAAGAACGAAATTCCTCATAATTCATTAATTCATTAATTCCCTACTTTTCATAGTGTGTATGTTGTGTGGGTAAAGGTAAGTGTGTGTTGCTTGTGTTCTTTTTTTTTCATTTTCAGGACTATAATATTTATACATACAACACACTTAATTCAATCACAACTCTATACAAAACTCAAACAGTACACTATTCAAAAAGAAATCACCCCATATTCAGACAAATATACAATCCCGGTTCCATTGGAACTAGCATAACTAGAAACATTCACTCGTGATAATCTCTTATCGAGACACTTGTGCTTTGTGACTGGTAACACTTACGGCAGTACCGTAGGAGCATATCCTCGGTGTATCCAACATACCAACTTTTGTCTTGAAGGTGACTTACTAGGGCATTTAATGCCGCCTATCTAGAGGTCACTGGATTTTCAAGATTGGCTACTCACTGACATACATTACTCAAACTATAAATAAATAATATAAACACTTTATTAATATATTTATTTTGAAATAAGATAAACTTTAAAAATATGAACCCCCTACTACTAAACAAACCAGAGTTTATTTATGAACTGAAATTACGCGGCACTCAAGTCACGACTTCGTCTACTGCCGACGAACTACGCCGACAGTTATCTTCATTCCTTGAATCCAGCCCCACAGAATCAATTTCTCAAAGCCCTTATTCTTCAGAGCAAGATATCGATGAGATTGAACGCAGTCTTTCTTTAATTTCTTCTCGAATTGCCACATTACATTTAAGTAATTCTCATCGTGAAAAAATAGCAACACTACAGCATACTTGATCCATTTGCAACATCGCATAGATCGAGTCGATATTACAACAGAATGCACTAAAAATACATTAGATGCATTTAAAAACATATCTGAAATTTTTATTCAATGTCGAAAAGATTATGACAATAAAACGTCAAATCTATCATCTTCTTACCAGTCAGCAGTCTCTGTCCAACCATTAACAGATTTAGACCTCCTTTCTCAAAAATTGACCAATTTGGTAGAAACAAGACCAAAAGACATCAAACGATTTATTTATACAGGCCAAACTTGTCCAAGAGATTTTATACAAATTTACATTACACATTTATTATTATTTTATTTTATACTTTTCTCTATCTCTCTAATTAGGTATAATTTATAATTTAAAGTCTTAATGTAAGTATCATTATCTCTTCACGCTCATTCACTAAAGCATTATTTTCATTTCTTGAATTTGTTCTATTATTAGAGCAAAATCACGTTAACTTTTTATTCTAGAGCGGCTGACTACTCTCTAAATAAGCCTCAGGTCATGAACTATTAATAATATAGATATTTTTCTAAGAGCCTTACCACTCTTAGTTCTTCTTCATAGTTCTTAACTATGTACTTTGCTTCGTATCTACTCCCTCATCTAATTACACGTTAACTTTTTATTCTAGAGCGGCTGACTACTCTCTAAATAAGCCTCAGGTCATGCATTCTTTTCCAACCCAGAAGTGGTTAATTACTCATATTGTACGTACGTCAACATGTACATCAGGTTTCTCTGAGTGAGAAAACTTTTTTTTATTATATAATACTTGTATATAGGTACTTTATCATCTTAGACTACATCAGCGGTTGGTGACTGATCTTAAAAAAGCCTACACTATTACGGGACCTTCTATGGAGTATATCTCTGCAAAAATAAGAGAATACTCTACTTGAATGATGTTATGAGCTGCGATATATGCGACCATAACTATGAATGAAGGATGAATGAAAGGAATAGAATGAAAGTAATAGATTGCTTCCCACTGTACATACCCACTATATATTTCATTCTCACCTCACTCACCGCATCCTTCATCTCAATCACCACCATTTAATTTAAGATCATTTTTCATTTTTTTTTATAAGTTAAGAATGTAAAAGAAAAATCCTTCACTCCAAGCTCAGGATTTTTCTTTCCAAGCCAGCCCGGGTATTGTAACGAGGTTGTTACAAACCTCCTTTTTTTACGTTCCTGGCCACTTTTTCTATACCATCTAAATCTTTCCAAATTCAAAATTATTGATTATTTTTGTAATTTCCGATCCATTAGTCAGTTGGCAAATAATTTCGATAGGCACCAGACACGAGATCTCGTGTCGGTGCCCTCCTGCTTATTTTTCTGTATTTTTAAAATTTTTAATCATATTATACATCTTCATTTCTTAAAAAGTGTCTAATTTAATATCTTCACTATCGAGACGGGACAGGATACTTCTACTATACCGCTAGACGGTAACTACACTAGCACACGACATACGTCACCACATCACTGCGCCGCCGCCTGCCACCAGCTGAACATCTGCGGGCACCGGTAACTACACTAGCACACGACATATGTCACCACATCACTGCGCCGCCGCCTGCCACCAGCTGAACATCTGCGGGCACTGGTAACTACACTAGCACACGACATATGTCACCACATCACTGCGCCGCCGCCTGCCACCAGCTGAACATCTGCGGGCACTGGTAACTACACTAGCACACGACATATGTCACCACATCACTGCGCCGCCGCCTGCCACCAGCTGAACATCTGCGGGCACCGGTAACTACACTAGCACACGACATACGTCACCACATCACTGCGCCGCCGCCTGCCACCAGCTGAACATCTGCGGGCACCGGTAACTACACTAGCACACGACATATGTCACCACATCACTGCGCCGCCGCCTGCCACCAGCTGAACATCTGCGGGCACCGGTAACTACACTAGCACACGACATATGTCACCACATCACTGCGCCGCCGCCTGCCACCAGCTGAACATCTGCGGGCACCGGTAACTACACTAGCACACGACATATGTCACCACATCACTGCGCCGCCGCCTGCCACCAGCTGAACATCTGCGGGCACCGGTAACTACACTAGCACACGACATATGTCACCACATCACTGCGCCGCCGCCTGCCACCAGCTGAACATCTGCGGGCACCGGTAACTACACTAGCACACGACATATGTCACCACATCACTGCGCCGCCGCCTGTCACCAGCTGAACATCTGCGGGCACCGGTAACTACACTAGCACACGACATATGTCACCACATCACTGCGCCGCCGCCTGCCACCAGCTGAACATCTGCGGGCACCGGTAACTACACTAGCACACGACATATGTCACCACATCACTGTGCCGCCGCCTGCCACCAGCTGAAAATCTGCGGGCACCGGTAACTACACTAGCACACGACATAATATGTAGTAAAGTGACATATTATGTCACCACATCACTGCGCCGCCGCCTGCCACCAGCTGAACATCTGCGGGCACCGGTAACTACACTAGCACACGACATATGTCACCGCATCACTGCGCCGCCGCCTGCCACCAGCTGAATATCTGCGGGCACCGGTAACTACACTAGCACACGACGGATGTTAACAGATCAGTATCCAACATTGGCCTCAAATATATGTAACACGTCTTTATTGAAGGTATAAGCGCGTGTCAGATATTTTGAAGCGCGTTGTATAATATAATGATTGCTGGTGAGTGTACCGAAAAGCTCTATGGAATCGTACCAAACCGTACTCTGTCCGCAGATGCGAGGAGCCGTGCAACCAGGTGTGCCCGCCGTGCGCGCGGCGCTGCGAGGTGCGCTGCGAGCACTCGCCGTGCGGCCGCGTCTGTGGCGCGCCGTGCACGCCTTGCGCGGTACGTACTCTACACCTAGCTACTGCAAGCTTTCTTGGTCCAAGGGCTTATTTAGGCTGGGCTATTTTGAGTCAGTGAGTCAGGACATATACAGGGTGTTCGGCAGAAGGGTGGACAAACTTCAGGGACTAACTCTGTATATCATACTCATCGACTTTTACTACGGCACCAACATCCTAATCGCGAAAAAAAAACAGCTGTTCCATACAAACTTTGATAGCTGAACAGCCGAAATGTATGGAACAGCTGTTTTTTCTTCCGCGATTTCTATGTTGGTTCAAATAACAGAAAATAATTATAGTAAAGCGTGGGAATCACTTCGAGAGCGGTTCGGCAACAAACAGATGATTGTGAAGTCAGTATTCAAAAGATTATTCGGACAAAGAAAAATTATTGCCCAGTCGGCAAGCCAGATCAAAACCATACTCGACACTACAGTGGAATGTATTAACAACCTTAATTATTTAGAAATAAAAACCGAAATGTGGGATCCGGTAATAATATTTTAAGATACACAAAATTAGACACAGAGTCACTTAAGGACTGGGAACAATGCGCGCAAAAGAAAAATAGTGATGAATTATATAAATGGGAAGATATAAGAAAGTTTCTAGAAGCCTGGTTTCGTACGCTAGAATTAGTTGCGCCAACAACGGTACCGTCCAGAGACAAGCCGCAAACACAAATCATTCATTTGTTAGTCCTTTACCTCAAAAGCATAAATTCCTTGTAGCGATTCACCGAATCGCATTTCACCTCGGATGAACAAAACTTCAATAGAATCTTTTACTTAAAGCAATTTTTCGCGTGGCTTTTTACATTAGAATAATTATTTTGTAGCATTTCATTTTTCTTGTAGTATTTTACCCTAGACGCAATTCGTCGCGATCGGTGTTTGTTTGGGATTCTATTTAAATTGACGCGTTAATTGATGTTCGCACTAAATTTCTGTATCATTTTTTTATAAACGTGTTTTGTACCTGTAGTCTCATGTCTTAAATGCTATCAAATTCATTGAAATATTATCATCATCGTGTTGTTACCGCGACGCGAGCGTCTCCTGCAGCGGGACCGTCGCGCCGCGCCGTAATAAGCGCGCGAAGATGATGATGATGATGTGCTCCTGTTATCCCTCATTAGGGACATAGGGCTCGCAGAAGAGTTTTCCATTTGTCGCGATCTTGCGCGGCTTCTTCCAGCTCTTCCCAACCGAAGACTTTGACTAAATAAAACAATTATTTTTTATGATCGAGGTAATTATAGTAGATTGGCGAACTATGATATAAAGCGATCGCAGCGATATGCTATTACAAAATATACGATTGAGGTATACTGTGATTTAAAATATTTTCTAATAATAAAATTGACGATCGAAACCAAATGAAACAGTAAAATAAGCGATCGAGGTAAAATGCGACTAAAACTATTAGCGAACCAAAAAAAAAAATACGACTTTGACACAAAGCGAAAATAAAATACACGATCGAGGTGAAATGCGAATCGGTGAATCGCTACAAGAAATTTATGCTTTTGAGGTAAAGGACTAACAAATGAAATCATTTTACATTGCTGCTGAAGACAGTGAAGACAACTCCTATCAGTGTGCACATGCCAGCGTGACATCCCACCAGTCTTGTACTTACTGTAAGGGTGATCATTACATTTTTAACTGCAAAGAATTTACTAAACCATAGAACACAGACAAGATTTTGTGAAAAAGAAATAAAAAAATACTTGCAAAAGAAGAAGAAGAGTATGAAGAGATATACAAAAATACTACTAAAAGGGATGCGAGTGGTAGATATGTAGTCCATCTGCCATTAAAACAAAGTATAAATAAAAGAAACGGTTGACTTATGCGGAGAAACGAAACAACAAGCTATAAATAGATTTAAACAACTAGAGAATAAATTTGAAAGGTCTGAAAAGCTAAAGGAAGAGTATACAAAAGTAATTAATAACGAGTACAGTCAAGTTCAAAAGTATGTATATACTTTAGTACCTTGTCACTTTAATCGCTTGGATAATTTCATATGGCAGTTTAAACATGACGTTAAATAGACAAGGTACTAAAGTGTATACATACTTTTGAACTCGACTGTACAAGGAAATGGGACACTCACAAAGATCACAGCCTCAAAACTGCACTGAACCTATTTACCTGCCTCATCTAGCTGTGATTCGGGAAGACAAAGAAACTAGTAAAGTGAGAGTTGTCTATGACGCTTCTGCAAAAGGATCAAATTATTACTCGCTTAACGATGCTATGATGGTAGGACCCGTTTTACAGCCGGACCTTCGAAGTCTTATTGTAGCTTGGAGACAACATATGATTTGCGTAGTGGGAGATATTGTAAAAATGTACAGGATGATAAATATGACACCAGATCACGCGAATTTACAACGCATCGTATGGCGAGACAACCCAGACGAAGAGTTGACCAGCTACAATCTGACAACTGTAACCTTTGGTATAGCTGCAGCTCCTTACCTGGCGGTACGTACACTAGGTCAACTAGCCGACGATGAAGCACATGAATACCCGGAAACAGCACCCTTGATGAAAAGTTCATTTTATATGGACGTTTTAATGGCAGGAAATGACAACGTAGATAATACGAAGAAAATGTGTGAAGATGTAAGGGAAATATTGCAAGTCCTGAGAGATGATGAAGTTCACGTGACGATGATTGCTTCTCGTTCTAAAGTTGCGCCACTGAAACAATTATCAGTTCCTAAGTTGGAGTTGTGTGCTGCAGCATTACTAGCAGAACTAATTAATGATGTCGCAGAGCTTTTGGGAATACCTAAAAATAAAATATTTGTTTGGACTGACTCGATGGTCGTACTCTCTTGGCTGCAATCCCAGCCTAATCGTTGGCAGACATTTGTAGCAAACAGGACTGCAGAGATAACACGAGTTATTGACAATGACCGATGGAGACACGTTCAGTCTGCAGACAACCCGGCAGATGTCGCTACAAGAGGCTTAAAAGCATGCGATGTAGCTGCACATGTTTTATGGTGGCATGGACCTGAATGGCTAAAACAAAAAACCTTGAATTTGACAAATCAGACATACCAATCACAGAATTAGAAATGAAATGTACACATAACATAATTCTAGACAAAAAAATCAATCTGGGAAAGATTTTCAACAATGTCAAGAATGAAAAGAGTATTGGCTTATTGTAAAAGATTTATGAAGACGGAAGGACTCTGAAACAAAAGAAAAGATTTGACAGTAAATGAAATGGATAAAATTGAAGAAGAATGTTTAAGATTCTACCAAGGTTTAATATATGGATAGGAAATTGAAGAATTAAAGAAAAACGGATAAGTTAAAAAGAGAAGTTCTCTTATCACGCTTTCACCATCTTTAGATGAGAAAGGTTTATTAAAAGGACGACTCCAAAACGCTTTAATATCGGAGAATACCAAACATCCTATAATTGTTCTAAGCAATCAGCACTTCACTAAGCTGATCGTAAATGAAGCGCATATAAGAACTCTTCATGGCTGGAATCAATTAATGATGGCTTATATTAAAACTAAATTCTGGATTGTTGGCCTAAAAACAGCTGTCAGAAAATGCATTCACAACTGTAAAATCTGTGTTGTGGACAAAGCTGCTACAAAGAAACAATTTATGGGTCAATTACCTGCTGTCCGAGTCAACCAACATCGAGCATTTATGAATAGCGGTATCGATTTCGCTGGACCTATATCAATTAGAACATCGAAAGGACGTGGACACCATGCGACAAAAGGATACATTTGCCTGTTCGTATGCATGGCTACCCGAGCTATACACCTAGAAGCGGTTATGGATCTTACCTCGCAAGCATTCATTGCCGCTTTTAGAAGGTTTGTCGCGCGCAGGGGCCATTGCCAACACATGTGGAGCGACAATGCTACTAATTTCGTAGGCGCTGCTAAAGAACTAAGAGACCTGTTTCACAGTAGCAAAACCGATGTGGCAAAAGAAATTACTGAACTTCTGGCCAACGATGGCACCACATGGCATTTTATACCACCTAAAATGCCAAATTACGGAGGCCTATGGGAAGCAGGAGTGCAATCTGCTAAAAACCACCCGGCAAGAGTGAATAACGATACCAAGCTGACACATGAGGAGATGGCAACAACTCTCCTGGCACAAATACCAGCTTGCCTCAACTCCCGCCCTCTTTGTCAACTAGATGACTCAGCAGAAGTGCCACTGACACCTGGACATTTCTTAGTGGGTGAGCCATTAATAAGTGTTTTTTGATGTTAACTATGAATATAAGAGAGTCAGCCTCTTGACACGATGGCAACTCATACAGAAATGGACGCAAAATTGTTGGCTGCGATGGCGAACTGAGTATCTCAACACGCTACAACAGAGATACAAATGGCAGGTTGGAGTACCGTCACCCTCTATCGGAGACATAGTAATTATTAAGGATGAGCTAATGCCCCCAACTAAATAGTTACTAGGAAGAATAAAGCACCTTCATCCCGGTGCAGATGATCTCGTAAGAGTAGTAACCGTACAGTGCAAGGGCAACCACGAACTGAAGAGACCTTTATCTAAACTAGTACTACTTCCTAAAAGTAGTCAGTGAAGTTATTAGTGTAGTGTTATGTTATGATGTTCTTCGTGAATAAATTATGCATGTGAAGCCTGTTATGTAATAGTATTTTAATAGTCTCATACCTCGTTTGTTATCATCATTGTTTGCCTGAATTCGAGAATGTATGTATGTATGAATACATTAAATGCATAATTATGTGTATTTATATTTAGTGTAAATATAAATAGATTTTATTTCAAAATTGTTACATTTTAAGTGTTTCTTGTAGTCCTTTATTGTCAAAAAATTAAAAATAAAAACAACAGTACATTTTTAACTTAACCTTTCGTATGCCGGAGGGGCTCGCACACTTCGCACATTTAGAATTATAGTGACCCAATTCAAACATTTTCAGCTTTCGATTTCGAGTCATAAATTGCGTACTATAGAGACCTAAGTCGAAAATCAAAATATGTGTATTAAGTCACTATAATTCTAAAGATGCGACTTGTACCCATCGTATGCCGGGCTATGACGTAAACAGTGTCACGTGACAGAGTTTAAACGCTCCTGTCTGTCAATTGGTTCCACGTTTCGAATGAATACTGAATATTATCTAAGGAAGATAATTTTTTTTTTTTGATTTTTCTACAAGCAAATTAGAACCCTATCTTAAAGAAGGTATAGTCCAATTTAAAATAACAAGATTAAATCCCTTGTGGACGGATACGGCACTAGGCATACGAAGGGTTAAGACTAGCTTAAGCCTAGTCAAAAAGCCCCCTTCGAGTCGCCCCTGGCGCAAAGTTAACACTGGCCGCGTTACCACGTTGGATCGCGATGCCAACCTTTGCATCAGGTACGAACCCGCACGGGCGTCACACCCCCTGTCCTTAATTCGACGATTCTTGTAGTTGTTCAGTTGGAGTTCTCAAGGAATTAGTGAAAACCGCCTGCCATGTATTTGTGTCCTTAGTTATTTATATGTCGAATGTCTTCTGGAAGAGATTGTTATTTAGCGGTAAGGCCGCCTGTTATATACCTGTAAATGTACCTACTGTCCCGTAAAGCACTGAAATAAGACTCTAGCTTCATAACCTTTACAGAGAAACTTAAAGAACTGCTGATATCAAAATCTTGCTATACCATTAATTAATTTAGGAAATGAAAATTGATAGTACAGTAAATAGTCCTCTCCCATATTTGCGGGGTGCCCATCAGGGTTCATAATGAGCTATGTTTTAACCTCTAAGCTCGCAAGTTAGATCTATGTTAATATTATGATTGAAATAAATTATTAAGGTATCGTGTGGTTGCCGGGTTAGAATAGTGCTACTCCATATCTTCCCGTGGATGTCGTAAGAGGCGACTAAGGGAATAAAGGCTTGTAGTTCTGTTAGGCGATGGGCTTGCAACCTGTCACTAATACACTAGTTAACTTCTTGGCCTGATTGTGCAAAACGTGGTAACAGAAATATAAACAAGTCTTAGGGTTGTTGGTATTTCTTTACCTCTGCCTACCCCACTCAAGGAATGAAGGCGTGATGTTATGTATGTGTATGTAAATTATTGAGCATTATAGTAGTTTATGCAACAGTTGTATAAGAGAGGTCAAAAAAGACGAGTGGTGTGGTTACGACGTGAGCCGCAGGCGAACATCGTAAAGCAAGACGCCACGAGTATTTTTTGACTTAGTTATACACCGTTGCATACAATACTTTTTCTACGACTAGGTTTCAAATAAAATGCAAAATTAAATTAACAAAATTTTATTCATATACCTAGGTTAGAATACGAACGAACGAAGCACAGAAAAACAAACGAGCGGGAAACATTCGAAAACGACAAAATATGTGTCTATGGTTAACTTTGTTTTTAAATTGATGTGCACTTGCCAGGTTTTATATTTAAAAAAAAAGTTGCACAATTGATTTAACTTGTGAAATAGGAACTAAAAAACACCTAATGATTTGAGAAATGAGTTCTTTTACCTGATTGGTCGATTTTAATATAGCTGCATTCTGGTTGGTTTATACCATGTTTTTAAAGAGTTAAATTAGTAAAAGAGTTTACATACCAAAAAGAACCTAACGTTCCGATTGACAGTCAATGTGTATTGTGATTGGTGGATTAATTTTGTGAAGTATTTTGATTGGTCAAATTAACCTAGGTGTAAGCTTTGGCAGCTAGGCATGTCGTTTTGGCTCAAAAAAGCATAAGTGCTGTTAAGGGGAATAGACGAGATAGACTTTTCTACGGAATGTTCTGCGGACATATTATCTATATTCTTATATTAGTGTTCGTGACTATATAAATGACAGATAAAAGTACAGGAGTAGGAAAAACTTTTAATTTACGCAGGAGCCCTGCAAGCGCGCCTGCGAGCACTCGGCGTGCACGCGGAGGTGCGGGGCGCGGTGCGACCGCGCGCCCTGCGCGGAGCGCTGCGGCCGGCGCCAGGCCTGCGGGCACCCCTGCCGCGGGCTGTGCGGCGAGCCCTGCCCGCGCGCCTGCAGGCAGTGCGCGCCGGCCAGCTTCCCCGGCGACCTGCTCGGCGACCCCTACGACGACAAAGACAAGTTTGTTATATTTTACGTCCTATTGCGGCATGTATGCCACTTCCCATCTGGTGGCAGGCCACCTATGAGGTCGGTTGCCTTCTCTCCTTGCCATAAAAATGTAGGCGTGAGATAGGATTAGGGATTGCAATTAATCAATTGTCATTTTCAGTTAGACGGGATGCGATCGGTTCATCGATCCGGCCGGATTAATCGTTGGTTATTTTTTTCCTTTTCGTTCCAGGGTAGACTGTTTGAGAAAATTTAATGAATGTAAGGCCTTACCTTTTTATTGGGGTGAGGCTATCACCGGGGTAAGACTGCCACAGTCCAATAACTTTATATGCACGGCTTTCGTCTCTAGTTTGCTGTGTCGGTAAATAGTCCAAAAAGTTCCCGGCTCAAAACACACATGACGTCATTCAGAAATGATATTTGAGGAAACAAAATACGAGGTCATCGGATAGTTGTTTTTTTATAAAGTTTTGGGTATACAAGTGGTGAATTTGACATGTGAAAAACGTATTTTTGCAATAATATTACCTTTTAATTAATTATATCGCTCCAACGTATACCCAATCCATTTTATCCACTACTAATCGAAACAAATACATAACCTCCAAAGTACGAGGTGGGGTAAGACTATCATTCCATTAGGAGCTGGACAAACATATCCCATATGTCTTGCCCCGAATCGGTACTAGTTTTTTTTTTAAAAGGAACTATATTAAATAATTTTATTATCTACATTATCTACATTTTTCTTAAAAATAAATTGGTTTAATGTTTGGATGGTTGATACTATATCCCTGCAAATACACTAGCTTTTTCCAAAATTGAACTTTAAACCTTATGTTTGAGCACTAACATTGCCGCCGGCGAACGCACAGTGCATCATTTAACCGAAACTACCGCTCGAAATTCAAAAAAGGCAAGGTAAACAAATCAATTAGGGGTTAATGGAAACATATTTAGGACTAATTAGGGGTCATTAACACGTGGGTATTTTTCTGAAATATAATTAATGTGTACTTAATCACCTAGGTCAAAAATATAAAATGTCGCAATTAGTTAACAGGGTATTTGCATTTTTGCCCTTGCAGTTAAAACATATATAATTCGGTATATTGTTAATTTGTGTTTGTGGAAACTATGGAACTTTCTACTCAAGGTATGTACTATTTAAACATTTTTTTTCTTTGAAGTAATCTACTTTAGTTTACACATAATACGACTTTAAAGTTTGTCGTTTTTTTCATCTATTTTTTTCATGTTTGTTGTAATTAAAAGAGTAGAAAAAAAAATCTGTAGTTGCAAACTCAATAAAACTTTTTTGGGTGATAGGTCTAACCTTACAGATTCTAATTATGTATCTTAAGTGTCAATTTTCGGTTCGGAACATACATGGAGATTTTTTTTTCAGATGGACGTCGCAGCATCACTAACGCCGATTGTTTTTATGCGTGGCGCGAAAGCCCTAAAGGGTGCAAAATGAGTGGTGTTCGAGAAGCTATTCTTAAATCTTACGACTTGGACAACTCTTCCGATCAGGACAAGCTACTTGTTGAAGAGAAAATAAAAGTATTTTGCATGGTCGCATCCAAAAAATGGAGCAAAGCCGGGCAAAATATGGAAACATTTTTAAAATATAATATCATGTGGTTGAGTGAAACATTTCAGTTGCCACCTACTTTGAGAGATATCTCGATAGATGAACCTACACCTGGACCGAGTTCTCGTGGTAGAAAACCCAAAGTTTTTGATGAGTGTGCTGTGTCAACGAAGAGAAAAAAGGTGCAGTGCTTGGTGGAGAGCCATTCCATTTCGGAACTTTCATTGGCACATTCGATTGCGTTACGAGCGGAGGGATATTCTGCTGCAGCCTCCGAGGTGAAAAAAATCCCTTTAACACCAGCGCAAGCTGTCGCTGCCAATACTGCAGGTGATGGATTGCAGTCGAAAATATTAACTTCCGAACAGGCTTTATCTCTGTATTTAGATTTAGAACTGTCAGAAAGCAAGTATAAACTGCTTCGAGCTACCGTAAATAGTTTACATAAAGATACATTCCCCACCCTTCATAATTTGAAGCAAGCTAAGCAACTGTGTTATCCATCACATGAGTTTATAGAGGTCACTGAAACTCATGCCGAAGTACAACTGCAGGCTTTGTTGGATCATACAGTTGCTAGGATTGTGGAATGTCAAGAAGAGGTATTGCGAGTAGTCTCTTCTTACAAAGAATTGACTATGATTTACAAGTGGGGTTTTGACGGTAGCTCGGGGCATAGTTTGTATAAGCAAAGATTTACAGATTCGTCGAATACCGATGAATATTTATTGTCTGTTGTTGGTTTAGTTCCCCTTCAGCTAAAGCACACTTTAGATGGAACTGTTATTTGGCAAAATCCACGCCCGGGATCCACGCGATTTTGTAGACCCATAAAGTTTGCCTTTGTAAAAGAAAACGCTAATATAGTAAAAGAAGAGTCGGAAAGATTAGAACGGTTAATTTCTGATTTAGTTCCATCTAAAGTGTGTATTTTTGATTTAGAATTAAGTATAAGCCATGATTTACATTTTACAATGGTCGATGGGAGTATTTGTAATATTGTGTCAGAAGCCAACAGTACGTCCAAGTGTTTCGTATGTGGTGCAAAACCTTCTCTGGAGAAAATTGTAAATGTCGAATCATATAGATTTGGCATTTCACCACTGCATGCATGGATTCGTTCTTTTGAATGTCTACTACATATTTCGTATCGCCTACCAATCATGTCATGGCAAGTGAGAGGTGGCGATAATAAAAAGATAGTAGACGAAAGAAAAAAACAAATCCAAGCATCATTTAAAGAAAAACTTGGACTTATTGTTGACAAACCGAAACCTGGGTTTGGTTCAACGAATGACGGTAATACTGCTAGGCGGTTTTTCAGAAACGCGGAAATATCTGCTGAAATAACAGGTATTAACGTGAATTTGATAAAAAAAATGGCAGTTATTCTCAATGTCATAGGATGTGGCTATCATGTCGATATTGAGAAATTTGGTCATTTGGTGAGCCAAACCAAATCATTGTACCTGGAACTGTATTCATGGTATTACATGCCAGTGACAGTACATAAGATACTGGTTCACGGTGTTGACATAATATCTACGTGTATACTTCCGATAGGGCAAATGTCAGAAGAAGCATTAGAAGCGCGCCACAAAGAAATCAGGAAGATACGCGAGCATCACACGCGCAAGTCCTCGCGGATTAATACAAATACCGATTTACTGAATTTGCTTCTTTTGACATCAGATCCTAAAATTTCATCTCTTCGAAAAAGTACAAAAACGCGGGAAAAGTTGTCACAGGAAGTTTTGAATTATTTAAAAAGCCCTGAACCAAGTGATCCCGCGTTTGAAGGTTTTCATCTCGAAGACGTGGAATTTTCGGATTCTGACAGTGACAATGAGTAAAATGTAAATTGTGTGCTCTTTTTATTTTTTATAGTAGTTCAAATAATTGTTTGTATTTTATGCTTTTATATTAAGTATTGTTTATTAATAATTATTTCTTGTATGAATCCTTATAAGTTTACTGTATTGCTGTTGTTTTTTTGTATTTTATTTTATATTTTATAATTACTTGTTATTATTTACTTATTATTATTTATTTTAACTTACATGTATTAAATAAAATACAAATTTCTATGTTATATTGTATTTTTATTTCAAAATCTTGGTAATTTCTATGTAAAAAAAAACTAAAACGTTTCTAATTATATTATATTAAAATTAAATACATTTTAAAACATATTTACAATGATTCCATTCGATTTGTCGTCTATTTGAATTTCGAGCGGTAGTTTCGGTTAAATGATGCACTGTGGAACGTCTTAAATACTTTTTGCGGGTTACTATCATCTCGTCTAAAACGCAACTGGTAGAAGTAGCATCTGGTCTAAAACGCAGCTGGTCTAAGTATCATCTCGTCTTAAACGCAACTCGTAGAAGTAGCATCTGGTCTAAAACGCAGCTGGTCTAAGTATCATCTCGTCTTAAACGCAACTCGTAGAAGTAGCATCTGGTCTAAAACGCAGCTGGTCTAAGTATCATCTCGTCTAAAACGCAACTGGTAGAAGTAGCATCTGGTCTAAAACGCAGCTAGTCTAAGTATCATCTCTTCTAAAACGCAACTGGTCTAAGCAAGTTCCTTACGCTTAAATTTAATCATTATTAAACAAACCGCACCTAACCTTTTGGTTTCTACAAAAAAACATGTTCTAAAATTAGTATCTCTAAAATATCTAATGAAAATACGTTATTACAAAATCATTTTCATCGCAGATCATATTTTATTATCACTGCTTAGTTTTTGATTCATGTAATTTATTGCTACATATCCGATGCCTGGATTAACATTTTGCAAAGTGCAACTGACACAGAAGATATGCAAACATTCCATTCTTATGTCAACAGACAATGGCTGTCTTTGCCAATGATTAGCTGTGCTCACGAAAAGCATCACACGACAAACAGTGTACATAGAAGCATGGCATCGTAGATTAAATAGCCGAGTGCCCTCAAAGCCCACGTTTATTCAATTTTTGGAGAAATTACTACGAGAAGCGAAAATACAAGATATAATTGGTGACGAAGAATGTGTTTAATGTCAATAAAAAAAAACGGGAGATAAAAAGTTCAATGCTGAGTATTCAAAGTTATTGACTGCTTTGGAAGGTGGATTGATTACACCATTCGATTGTCTAGAGAAAATAACGGAAGCAAGAAATAAAAATAAAAATATAAACAGTAGTGAATGACTAGTACAAAGATTTGTTTAAAGTAAGGAACATTTTTAGTTGAACAGGGATATTTTTTTTAGTTTAATACTTTCTTAAGATTATTCCATGTTTTTTAATATAGTTTTAAGGTACTAAAATACAAACGCTATTAAAAGCTATTCCTCATATTTCAAACATCCTTTGATTTGTGCAAAAAACCGACACCAAAGCCTATCACTGGCGAACACAAACACAAACAGGCAAGCACACCTCCACATGTTCGTGTTTGTTGTTTGGTGTTCGCTGTTTGCCGTTGTTTGCCAAGCGTGTGGAGTCGGCATTATAATATTTTTTAATGATATGCGACAATGAGGTACATTTTAGACCAGTTGCGTTTTAGACGACATGTATTTTAGACTAACTCGGTTTTAGACCAGTTGCGTTTCAGGCGACTTGTAGTTTCAGACTAGTTAATACTTAGACCAGCTGCGTTTTAGACCGGATGCGTTTTAGACAAGATGCGTTTTAAGCCTAGTGACCAGCTGCGTTTTAGACCAGATGCTACTTCTACCAGTTGCGTTTAAGACGAGATGATACTTAGACCAGCTGCGTTTTAGACCAGATGCTACTTCTACCAGTTGCGTTTTAGACGAGATGATAGTAACCCCTTTTTGCCTCAAGTCAAAAAGTTTGATAAAAGTACTACTAAAGTAATTAGTTACATTATTAATAAATAAATATTCCATTTATTAAAAAAAGATTATGTTTACTTCTGTATATTTTTTAAAAGACCCTAGTTCTACACCGCTGATTTTAATGTTATGTTAGTCTTCCCCCAATTAAATAAAATCACTCATAAAAACGAAAATTAACCTTATTCTGCTTAGCACAAAGTTTAAAATATAGATGGTAACATTAAAATGTAACGGCTTTTCTGTTCGAACTAAAGAATGTGTGTTTGTTCAGATAACAGAAGGCAATGTTAGTCTTATCCCGTTAGTGGGGCAAGGGTAGCTGTTTGCACATTCTGTAGTTTTCCTTGAATATATCTGTTTTGAGTAAACTTGAGTAAAAATGACTACACTTTTGTACAAGTTTACAATACATACATACACAACACGTACATAACATAACGCCTTCATTCCCAGAGTGGGGTAGGCAGAGCTACAGAAATACCAACAACTCTAAAATGACTTGTTGGTATTCCTGTAACCACAGTTTGCACAACCAGGCTAAGGGCTTTTAGTACTGTTAGGCGATGGGCTTGCATCCCGTCACTAATAACATCTACAATACAATAAGTTACTATTATTCACTTAAAGCGACGGGGCGGGCAATTGACCTTGCTCATTCGGGCAGACGAGTAAAATTTAATTCGCGCGCCATCTAACGAGTAAGCTCTGCGATCGACCACATATTGCTATTTGTCCAACAGTCAGACGTGCATTTACTGTTAGATGGCGCTTGATTAGGCCGACCATATAACAAATTTGCGTTTTTCTAAATACTATCTCAAATTTAGGAACGAATGTCAAAAATAGATTTTTATCAAATAAGTAAATACATAAATAGTATTTCTTTTAACATGTACCTAAAGATTGTTTCATGAATAGCTGGCATGAATATTAGATCAATGAAAAATTTGGTCTACTAGGATCTTTTAGACAGTTTATATCTCGAACCAAAAATTTAGTTATGCACATACTTTCATTCCCTCTTTTCATGGTTTCGTGCCAGCTCTTGTAAAACATCCTCTACGTGATTACTATCTACTACAGTAGAATTATTTTGAGTTTACCATCAGGATTGCCTTCATTTAATCTCATACAAATAAAATAGTTATTACTAAATGGGTAGACGTGGGTAACAATATTCTGAAAAATGCTTTATTTATGTCAGATTAAAATTGAAAATTAAATGAAGGCAAACTCTCTGTCAATGGTAAACTTACAGGGCCTCCATTCTACTGCGTTATAACGATATCGCGTTTGACGTGTTTTAGAATCGTTTATGTCACAGTCGCCATTATTGTAAATGACAAGAGTTATCACAACGTTGACAATACGGAAACACGTCGAAAACGATATCGTTATTACCGTGTAGAATCCCAGCCCTGTAATCGTACTACTAGTCTGTTACGATACAGACGCAAAGAGTGAGCTAGAAAAAAAAGATGTGCTAGCCATACCCGACAGGGCTGGGATTCTACACGGTAATGTCGTCATTACCGTGTATCTAATTTAACGTGGTTCCGTATTGTGAACGTTTTGATGACTCTTATAATTATCATTGACAATAATGGAGACTGTGGCATAAACCTCAAACGCGATTTCGTTATAACGCAGTAGAATAGAGGCCCAGGAGTAGGGAATAAACTATTTCAATAATACTACTTTAAATGTATTTAAATATTTTATTTTCGACGTGGTCTACGGCAAGGCGGCGATTCGTCGAGAATTTCGTGGTCCGGTTTTCTCTTTTATTGGGCCTCCTTTTTTCTTTCCTTTAAGCTTTATAGCTAGCTTTCATTTTCTTATTTTTTTCCGCCGTGGCTTTTTCTTTCTTTTTCTGTTCCTTCATGGGCTCTATTATATAGTCTGGATCCCTTATTGCCATTTTTCGGGTAAACCTTGGGTCGATAATTTCTCGCAGTAAACAATCTTTGGGCATGGGAACTAGGCCAACAGCAGCTGATAAATCAGTAAGCTCAGTGAATCGACATCCAATGGTCACTGTGCCTGCTACTGCACTAGTATTGAGATCCATTACATCAGTAGGGATATCATTGTGCATTTGAAATGTCATATTGCACATTTTGCACTTAAATGCATATAGTGAGATGAGCCCACTCCGAGTTTCCGATATAATCTCAACTGCTTGTAACCCGCAATTCAACGGGCCATGGGACGATATTTCTTACAATTGAGTAAAAAACTGCAAACCATTAACTATTCTTCTCCCATACTTTGTTTCATTGCTTTTTTCACTGAAATAGCAGATTAAAAAACATAAGTATACAATCATATTCATAATTGATTCAAAATTAATTATTACGGCATATAATTAAAGAGCGGATTAAACTGTATTATGTTAATTTGGAGATAAAGATTTTAGGCAAAACAATACCAGGTGGCCCATGTAGTAGATCGGTCAGTATGGGCAAGTCTGAAACTATAAAATATACAAAGATCTGGTCTTAGAATCCATGTCATCAATTTTAGTGACAAGAAAAACTGCATGCCTAGATTTAACAAAAACTAGTAGGTACACAGTTTGGATTAGATATCAATTGTGTAGGTCTTAAGCAGTAAATGTTACTATGAAACATGTTATCTAAAATGAATAAAATGCATTGTTTACCATATCCTTTAAAGATAAAAAAGATAACAGATTTAAGTTGGTTATTCAGTAAGTAGGCCGCACGGGCACTTTTAAACATCAAAATTCTACCAACGGTTTCCAAGAGCAGACCAATGCTGAGAAGAAGCGCCACTCAACAGTCAGTATTTTTTTTTTAAATATTGCTTATGACAATGATAGAACGTAACCTAGCATTATATCAACCAATTAATAAAATTTCAAAATATATATATCATGCCGACACGTTGGCCTGGTTGGGAGTGACCGTCCTGGGTTCAAATCCCGGTAAGGGCAGATATTTGTGTGATGAGCGCGAATATTTATTCCTGAGTCTTGGGTGTTTTCTTTATATTTAAGTATGTATTTCTCTATTTAAGTATATTTATCGTTGTCTAGTACCCATAGTACAAGCCTAGAGCTTAGTTTGGGACTAGGTCAATTTGTGTGACATTGTCCCGTGATAATAATGCATAGTTAAGCAGGAAAACGTGTCAAAACTTCTAATAAACACAGGAGCAAATAAAAAAAAAAAAATATTTATTATAACCTACCCATGGCGGTGCAAAACTAAATGATATAAATAATTAAATGTAAACAAAATTACGTCACTGTCAAAGTGACGTTTCAGGGGATCTCAAAGTTCGGGCCAGCAACATAAATAATATTAAGTTATCATTTCGCTGTAACAGTGATAAAAAAAGAATTTTGAGAAATAATTAAAATTTAACAGAACAAATTATCAAAGTCACTGGAAAGCGATTACGACGGGAGCATGAATTGTGAAGCGAGTGTTAGTGACGTCTCACATCAATCAAGCGGCCCTCAACTTGTTGACACGGGTGTATCGAGTCAGTGATACCATTGCAATAAATAAATTATGCATAGAAAAAGAGTACTCTCGTTTTAAATGAATGTAACAAAGAGTTTATTTCAAAATAAAGTACGTCATTAACAAATATATTTTTTTTTATGTTGATTGAAATATATACATTTTTTATAGCAAGTCAATTTCTTATAAATGTGGAAAGTATAAATATTTTGAATGCTGCAAATGTTTTTCGTTAGCGGCAACACCTTTGTTTACATTTTTTCTGTGAGATTAAAAATCCGATTATAGATTGGTACTAAGCTGTTACGTTAGGTATCTTAGGCCAAGCATTTTTGTCTGTTAGATAATCCTCGACCCTATAGTTTAATTTAATTTAGTAGGTGTTTGAAATGACAACCAACACAAATTCGACACCTAAAGATAAGAACGCAATACTAAAATCAACCTAAAAACGAGTTCAATATTGTATTAAAAAAATGGCTGTACTTTCAAACACCTACTAAATTAATAAATATCACAGGAAAATGTCACACCAATTGACCTAGTCCCAAACTATGCTCTAGGCTTGTACTATGGGTACTAGACAACAATAAACTTACTTATATAGAAGTATATAAGTAATTGAGAAATATATACCCCCCCCCGTGTTGTTGCCGGGTTAGAATAGTGTCACTCCATGTCTTCCCGTAGATGTCCTGAGAGGCGACTAAGGGAATAAAGGCTTGTAGTACTGTTAGGTGATGGGCTTGCAATCTGTCACTAATACACTGGTAAACATCTTAGCCTGACTATGCAAAATGTGGTTACAGAATTATCAACAAGTTTAGAGTTGTTGGTATTCTGTTGGTCTGCCTACCCCTCTCTGGGAATAAAGGTGTGACGTTATGTATGTATGTAAATATATCACTACATAGTATAAAACAAAGTCGCTCCCCGCTGTCTGTCCCTATGTATGGTTAGATTTTGAAAACTACGCAACGGATTTTGATGCGGTTTTTTTTTAATACATAGAGTGATTCAAGAGGAAGGTTTATATCGACGGTTGAAAGGCAAAACGCTTCAAGCGACAAAATACGAGATATTGTGTTATATACATATTCGGAATCAGCAAATTTTTCTGCGTCGTTTGAGATGGATTTCAGATTATTCTGGCCACCCTAATGGCACTTGAACCAATCAAAAAATATGCCTCATTTTAGACCCCATTGAATGAAACGACACGAAAACACATTTTTTTAAGTCGGAGGATACTTCAACATTTTAGCCTTTTTACATCTCAATTACGTTGGCTTTTAGGCCATTTTTGCTTAAGCTTGAATATTATTCAATGTGTGGTAAGCTAAAATGCAATAAAAGCTAATACTAAACAATGTCACTTGAAACATTCTCCTTTCCGTTAACCATGAACATTCATGCCACTTAACGCACTTTTCTCTGCGTTAAAATAAAAACGAATGCCACTTATTTTGTTCCTGTTCCTGTTCGTTTACAGAGTATTTATTTTTGTTTGACTGAAAGAAATACTGTCTATGTATAAGTCGCTTGTTATGTTCCTTTTATTTGATAAAACATACAATAATAATAACACAATGATCTTTTAATATCCCATGAATAAAAATGATACAGTTTGCCTAAAAGAAGATGGTTCAAGTGCCGGCGTAAAAAATAAAGAAAGACACTGGTGGACTTGATTCAAACAAAAAAAAAACATGTAGTCGTTTATTTCATTCTCCTTTTTTCTTCTCTAGATTAAGATAAGGGTCAGTTGTTTTTCCTTACCGATATATTATGCGAAATTGTATTTGAATCATTCTTCTTCGTCTTGATTATAAGAATGATAGGCACTTCAATCATTTTACTTTCAGGCATTTTTTGGGTCAGTGGGCGGTTGAATCATTTTTCTTTACTAATAAAAGTAACAGCTTTAGCTCATTTTGATTTAAGAACCATTTATTTAAGAAGATAAAGACTTTTTTAAGATAACAATTATCATAAAAAAAGATAAAAAAAAAAAAAAAAAATATTTCTCAATTTTTGTAGCAATTGGGTCATATTTTTTTAATGATTGTTTTTACGTATCTTATCCATTGAAATCGCTTTACTGTGGATATCCAAAAATGTCGCTTGAAGCGTTTCGCCTTTCAACCGTCGATATATATAATACTTTAACCCGGAGCGAAGCGAAGGCGGGTCGCTAGTACTTAAATGAATAGAAAACATTCAAGACTCGTGGTCATTATACAAATGTTTCATAGTAACATTTACTGCTTAAGACCTACACAATCAATATTTAAATAGAAATAATGTATGTTTGAAGTGAATGGTAGAAGGCCTAAAACAAAAATTAAAACTTATATTTATAGTAACTGCCAATCCAAGTATAATAAAAGAGCCAAAAACTCTCATGGTTGGTAAATCAATTACGCTATTCCCAGTTGATACACTGCTGCCCATGTAGGGCTTGCAATTCGAATATTTATGGTTATTCGGACAGACGGATGTAACATTGCCTCGGCACTAATCGGAAATTATCGGGGATGGTCGGCTGTCTATGTCTCACTCCCCATCCCATTCACCCACCTCCAACCTTTTCTTCTTCAAATTCTTCTCCACTACTGGAGGTTGGCAGTCACCTCATCATACAAGTTAAAAAAAAAAAAACAACCTTTTAATGTAACAATATTATAAACATGGTTGATTGTTTTTGTTTATTTGATTAGATTGTTTGATTGATTTCACTTACTTAGTTTTATTTTTTTTGTTGATTCTGTCTTTATTTAATTGTTATAATTATAAATCTTTGCTATTTGTAACTTTAGATTTTTTTTGGAGATAATTATTTAAATTCAAGTTATTTTGTTGTGATGATTTATGATTTCACGATCTTTTTACTTATTTTAATCACTTCGTTGATTACTTTTGTTACTTTGTAAAATTGTATGTAATGGTTCATTTTAGTTTAAATGTAAGGTAGCCGAGAGAATTTTCAATCAGCAAACTTACATTGTATTGTATCACTGATATCATTATAGTTTTGTGTTGATTACATTAATAATTAAACACATACATATATTTCACCATTTTAATTATTTTCTTTTAGTTTTGTTGTTGATTCTTTCGTTTTTCAATTGAAGTACCTGTATAATATTTGTGCAATTGATACTAAATCGTTGCTGTTCTTACATTCTGCAGTTGTTTTTAACCTAATAATATTTAAATTCTAGTTATTATTTATTCATTCTATACAACTAAGTACTTTTTATTTATTTAAAATATTCATGTTGATTTTTTGAGCTTTCAGACTGATAATAAGTGAAAATGAGCACCAAAGCCTGTATTTTTCTGTAATTTTCAGTATATTCGAATAGAATCAGAATCAGAATAATCTTTATTCAAGTAGGTTTACAAATAATAAACTCTTTTGAAACGTCATAGTAGCGACTTAGCCTAAATTGACTGCAGGTTCAAATCGCGACCGATCAGAGAAGAACCTGTAAGAAACTCTGTCGGATGTCTTTTTTTTTCGACGTTCGCAACCTTTTGTCGTAAGGACTAAACATTTTATTACAAGCAATTCAGTCCCAAGCATTGTTATCATTAATATAGTCTTTAATACTATAATATGCTTTAGAAATTAGTTTACGCTTAACGTAACTCTTAAATTTATTTACTGATAGTTCAGTAACATTACTTGGGAGCTTATTATAGAACCTAATACAATTACCCATAAAAGAGTTTTTTATTTTATGGAGCCGCGTGAAGGGCACTGCGAGCTTATATTTATTTCTGGTATTAACATTATGTATGTCACAGTTCTTTCTAAATTTAGCGATGTTTTTATGAACATACATAATGTTTTCATAAATGTATTGACTGTGCATGGTCAATATGTTAATTTCTTTAAACTTATCTCTAAGCGAGTCTCTATGGCCCATCTTGTAGACAGCACGAATAGCCCTCTTCTGCAGAACAAAGATGCTATTTACATCAGCAGCACTACCCCACAGTAAAATACCATATGACATAATACTATGGAAGTAACTAAAATAAACTAATCGAGCGGTATCTAAGTCTATTAATTGCCGAATCTTATTAACTGCAAAAACTGCAGAACTGAGTCTACCCGCCAATCCAGCAAGATGAGGACCCCATTGGAGCTTGGAGTCTAACGTTATACCAAGAAACACTGTATCATTAACTAGGTCTAGTTTGTCATTTTTAATAGTTACAGTAGTTTGACTATTTTTCACATTAGTAGTCATGAACTTTATACATTTCGTCTTTTTCTCATTCAGTAATAAATTATTAACACTAAACCAATCGACTACTTTTGATATAGCATTGTTTACATTGACATTAAACTGCTGTTGTCGTTTAACTTTGAACACAAGTGACGTATCATCAGCAAACAATACTATATCATGGTTGTCCTTTATAAGGTAAGGTAAGTCATTTATGTAGATGAGGAATAAAAATGGACCCAATATTGAGCCCTGTGGTACGCCCATTGAGACCAATGACCCAGGTGATCGTACTCCATTCACGTCTACCCTTTGTATTCTCCCGTATAAGTACGTTTTTATTAAGTTTAGCGCAGTACCTCTAACTCCATAGTGGTGTAGTTTCCTGATCAATGTGTCATGGTTAACGCAATCGAAGGCCTTGGACAGATCACAAAAAATACCTAAAGTATCCTGTGACCCTTCCCAGGCATTAAAAATGTTTTTAATCAACTCAACACCAGCTTCGGTTGTCGAGCGACCCCGAGTAAAACCAAATTGTTTATTGTGTAATAAATTATTATACCGAAAATGTTCCGCTAACTGTGACAAAATCAATTTCTCAAATATTTTACTGAAAGTGGGTAGTATGGATATTGGTCTAAAATTTGTGGGGTCAAAAGTACTACCCGTTTTGAATAATGGAATTATCTTACTATGTTTCATAAGATCAGGAAACTCACCACAATCAACACAGTGATTAAATACGACCATTAAGTCAGATGCTATGACTTCAATTAAGGATTTGAGTACATGGACCGATTTGAGTACATAGTATTCGAATACATTCAAATTAAAAGTTGAATATTCGAATATCTGAATCTATCGAATATTTGCAAGCCCCATGCCCATGTTAAACCCGCTACCATGAGATCTTTATGTAGGTGCGTAAGTAATGTACTTTACTTTTGAAATGCATATTATGGGCACTTTGTAAGCAACTTGATTGAGGCAGAAGGTTTTCTGCCCCGCTTATTCCCCATTTTCACACGTATAAAACACGAAGTTCAGTGAGAATTACAAAAGAAATAATTAACACAATTGAAACAAAACAACGCAAAGGCCAAAATATAAAACAACTGCAGTAGCTACTTGTTCGCACGGAATAGTAGAACCTGGAGAACGTAGAACGCAACTGATTGAATTCAACTGACAGTAGTGAGTTAGTGACGACTGACCGTAGGAGTCAAAACAAAGTTTGAAACATTCGAACTGTCAACCAAACAAATAAATCCAACGATCTGGCAACGCCGCGGCCGGCCGCCACACGCCAACCCAAACCGAGCACGCAACGTCGCTTTCATCGCTTTGAAGTTTTGAGTAGGTACCTATATACGTAGTTATAACTTTTACGAAATTTTACTGATCCAACGTGAATGCAAGTTCAAATCCATTATTATTATAACACTAAAAACAATTTTTATTCAAAATATTTTAGCTTTTGTTTCAGATAGTTTTGTTTATTTTTTGATTATTTTAAACTCTTTTTTTTAGTTTGTATATCTTTTTTTTGGGCATATTCAACAAAATGCTTCAAAACGCCTATTCATAGTTTAAGAGCAAACATTTAGATTGTTTCACTAGGAGCATATATGTTTTGAGTATATAATATGGAAATTCTTATTAAAACTAATAATAATTAAGTTGACGCAACACACTAAACCTGTAAAAAGAAGAGTGGAAAGTTTGGCTGCAGACTAAATCGCCCAGCCGGAATAAAACCAATATAAACTTTTTAAAAACGGTTTATTTAAAGTTGTGTATAGAGCTTACTATGAGTTAGATAACTACATATGTAAATGAGTCAGAGCCAAACTTGAGGATATGTCTTCAGATTATTATCATTTAAACCTACCACTTCAATTATTTTTACCAAGAAATTTATCCGAAAACACCTCGATTTCATAATTTTGCCGTACCCTTCGCCTTAAAACTAAAACTTAATATTTCGTCGTAAGAACCGATCTTTGACTTCAATAATAAACTACCCCACCCCACCTTACCTTATTAGAGTCCTTATTATAATTTAAAAAACAGCGACCAACAAATAAACAGCAATAATTTAAAATAATTTAAAACACGCCTGCCATGCCTTAAAGTGAATTTAAAAAAGCAATAAGCATTGCAGTCAATGTAATTAATATGCCAAAAAATTTTTTTTTTATTTGATTCCTCGTTGTTTTTGTTCGAACATTCTTTCTTTTTTGTCGAGCACGAACGGAAAGAAAAAATATATTCTGACTCGATAAATCCGGATCGATGAAAATCCGGTCGCGTTCTGCCAAATGTTACTCGCAATAATTTTACAATTCCAATGATACCCCATACGCCTAGGTTTTGGTTCAGGCGTTAAGAAGGTACACTCAAGGTACACTCCTTATTTTGGGCAGTCGTGTAAAAATCTAGTACAGTTTAGACTTTGTGTTGATAGGTAAAGGTAACTATAATAGTATTTTTTTACGTAACGGGTAGTTCAGTTAAAACGCAACACGCGTTTTGTGCCTACTCATAAAGCGCATTATTTGGTCAAAAATTGCCATCACCGGATCCGGACGTTTTCCTGATTGCGATCCCTGATTAGAACTCAATGTGCATTCTTTGGTTACACAATGAATAAATAAAAATCAAACGTAAATATATCACAGGACAATGTCACGCTAATTGGCCTAGCCCCAAACTAAGCTCTAGGCTTGTACTATGGGTACTAGACAACGATAAACATACTTAGATAGACAAATGTAGTTACAGAACTACCAACAACTCTTTTTGAAGTTGTTGGTATTTCTGTTGCTCTGCGTACCCCGCTCTGGGAATGAAGGCGTGATAGTATGTATGTGTATGTATGTTGTATAGAGAAATATATACTTAAATACATAGAAAACATCCAAGACTCAGGAACAAATACTCGTGCTCATCACACAAATATCTGCCAGGAAATAAAGAGTAACACTTACATAACCTCGTAAGGCCCAACGGCCTAAATTTAGGACATTTGCCAAAGTAAGTTCAGACTTTAGTTGACTTACACAAGGTTCTTTTTTGAACTAGTAAAATTTGACGTGGGCCTCAGGAGATTATACAGTCTCGGATTTTTGATTTTATCGTAGGGTCAGTTGCTTGATCAGTAGTTAACTATTATTGTTAAAATTCGAATTAAAAACGAAAATTTGACATATGTCCTAGAAATTTAACCATTATTTACGATTTTTAACAATTAGTGTAACTACTGATCTAACGACAGGCTCTTAGACTAAAGGCACAGTCATTCATTATCATTACCCGCAGCTCGAGGTTCGTAACACCGGGCTATATTTTCCAGACTTGTCCAACTGCAAGACTGCCCTCACATCATGGACGTCGACACCCTCGACAACCTAATGAGTAGCCAGTCGGAGACGGTCCAGATCAAGACGTGCCCGTTCTGCCGCCAGCCCATCATCAACACGCACCGGTACAAGGACCACGTCAACAGAATGCTCAAGAACGAGATCAACCCCATCAAAGAGAAGGTCTACGGAACAGACAGTCAGAGACAAAAGAAGAAAACTGACATGCTTTTGAAAGTTGATGGGATAATTAAAGCGTTTGCTGAAACTGCGGCGACAGGTACGTATTTTTTTGTTTTCTGTTACACTGTTTTCTGATTTGTCGGCGATATAATTGCGTATAACGTATGCGGAATGAAATTTGCACAAAGTTTTTATACAATTTTCTAAGAGTAAATGATTCGATATTTAAAACTTGATATTATCTTTTGTTTTCTGTACTATCTGTCAAAGTGTTGTTTGTACAAATCATTCGCTTGTAGGATTTGTCTAAAAAATTATGGCAAATCTCGAAGAAATGCGTCGAAAAAACGTGTGTGATTTTCGTGACACACATCCAGATTGGCCGAATTCGAGGATTGTTAAACATTTCACAGAAATGGGGGAGAGCCGAAGGACGGTTTATCATCATCCTATTCCCTTCGACATACGATTACTACCTAGTTGGTTACTAAGTTATGTTACTGTAATAATCCTTATCTATATAAAATATACTAACGAAAGTTAAATAAATTATATATTAAAATAAAGTACACACAATCAGGATTTTCATTTGTCAATTTCATTCAAAATGGCCTCCTTGGGCCTGAACACAGGCCTTCAGACTACGAGGCCAGTCATCAATAGCGGCACGCACAGTTGTCATATCTAATTCCGTCACTGTCTTGACTATGGCCCGCTTGAGGGAGTCAAGATTTGTGTGGGGTTTAGCACAGGCTTTCTCCTCAATAACCTGCCATATAGCATAATCCAGGGGGTTGAGGTCCGGGCTGGAGGAGGGCCAGTCTTCGTGGGCAATGAAGTCAATTTTGTTGCTTCGAAACCAGGCTTGAGTTGTTTTTGCCTTAATTGTGCAGGGGCTGAGTCTTGTTGAAAGACCCAGGGCTGGTTTTGAAATAGAGAGTGGCTTAAAGGCTTCACTATTGGTTCCAGAACGGTTTCCTGGTAAACTTTAGCCCCAGTTTAGACACCTTTTTCACAGAAATGGACCTGTGTTCACCCTGAGTATGACACACCTAACCAAATCATGACATAAGAGGGATGATGGCCTTGTTGCACTCTCGGAACAGCTACACTCGCTTCTTGACTGTTTTTTGCAAATACTCTGTCATTCTGGCGGTTACAACATTCTTCAATGGTAAAAATTTTTTCGTCTGTAAATAATATATTTCGGTGGCCATTTTGTGCGTACCGCTTCAGTAGCACGCGACTTCTATTCAGCCTCATAGTCTTCAATCGTCCATTAAGCAAATGACCTTTCCGTCTACGATAAGCGTGTAGTCCAAGGTCTTGATTGATAACTTTTTTAAGGGAGCTTCTCTTCACAGACATCTGAATTGCCAACAACTTTTGCTTCCGGACGGGGTTTCTTGCGATTCTCGCCTTCACTGCCTTTATTAGAGCTGGGGTCCGAACGGCGCGTGGTCTTCCAGACCTCTTGCGGTCATCAAAGCTCAGGGTACTATTGTACCTATTAATGGTACGATAAACGAATTGTTTGTTGATTTTCAGATTTTGAAGCAACTTCAAAATCACGTTTGGCGGATGCCCGCATTTGTGCAACGCAATTACAGCGACACGATTTTCTTTTAGACCCCAATCCATTATAAATACGACGAGATAAGTGTTGTGTGTGCTATAAAATTATAACTGACAACCCGCCATATTATGTAATTTTTTATTTTTTCGGTAGCATTTGTTTTAACGCAAGAAATGAGTTTGCAAATCGAGTAACAGAGCTTAGTAACCAACTAGGTAGAAAACCAGGTTCGGGCAAAGTGTGTTCCTTAAGCCGATCTTTGAAAAGAAGCCAACTAAAAAAAATTATGGCAGGTCGGGTAGCTAAATCCTACAGAGAACTCGGAAAAAAAACTGTGGTGGCAAAACAGTGAAAAAGTATCTACACGATATGGGCATTGCGAAACGAGGAAGAAAAGTAAAACCCACCGTGTCCGAAAACCAAAAACTTACCTAGAAGAAGAGACTCAAAACTTTGGTCAAAAACATATTCTATGCAAAAAACGACGTAGAGTGCATTGTGGACGATGAATCCTATTTCACCTTAGACGGCAATGAATGGCAGGGTAACTTTTATTTTCAAAACGCCAATGACTCAACTGAAGAATCGGTAAAATATGTGGAGCACAGTAAGTTTCCAAAGAAGGTTTTGTTATGGCTTGCAATTAGCCCTCGCGGCATGTCGAAACCGGTGTTTTTTTAATCTGGTTTAGCAGTCAATGCTGAACGATACATGCAGGGTTGTTTGCCGATTGTACGTGATTTTATGAAAACACATCACAGAGGAACTAATGTTGTGTTTTGGCCCGATCTAGAATCCAGCCCTTATTCAAAAAAGACCCTGACTAAAATGGAGGAGCTAGGAATCCCATATGTACCAAAGGATTCAAATCCGCCTAACGTACAACAACTTCGCCCGATCGAAGATTTTTGGGCCAATCTAAAAAGGCGTGTTTATGCGAATAATTCAAAAACTATACAGGCTCTTACTCGAAAAATTAAATTAGAATTAAACAAAATGCCAACTTCGACTTAACAACAGCCATGGATAAAGCGCCAGCAAATTGTCGAAAAGCAGCACGCATGGGGCCAAATTACTTTTTACATTAAAATTTGTTAGTAGATTGTTTATAAAAATACATAACCAATTATCGTTTTAATTTTTGTTTTATTTTATAAGGTTACAAACATTGTGCAAATTTCATTCCGCATACGTTAGTTACTGTGTATTTTCGAAATGTACCAAATCGGTGCTCACATAGCAAAAGCTCCGTACCAATACACACTGATATGTGAGAAAGCGGAATTGTTAATGTACGATTCCATTACGATAATTATATAAAATATGTTTCTAGATAAGCATCATAAATATCAGGAACTTTTTCAAATTGTAATTTGTTTTTATTTATATTTCAGAGCATATTGAGTGGTTAAATGCGTGCATCAAAATCCATAAAGTGCTTAAGTCGTCGGTAAAGGATAAAAAAGTGTCGCTGCTACAGTTAGAAATGAACGACATATATCTGAACATATTAAGACACGTAGGAGATTATTGCGTTGAATATAAACAGGCGAATATAACGAAGCTCGGCGACGAGTTCCAGAACCAAGTGAATTTCATTTCCAAAGTCCTCGCGGCAAACGTGCACAAGATAAGTCAGCAACAGCAAGTGGACATCGCGAACGAGTTGCGCCGGACGAACTCTATGATTCAACACGGCAAGATTTTGAGTCACGTTAGTTATCTTTCTAATAAATCGAATCCGAACGTGGCGCTCGCGGCTGAAGCGGCAAGGGAGGCCGTGCTGTCGTGGCGCGTGTTCGACGAGGACGCCGCCGTGGCGGCGCTGTCGCGGCTGCAGGCGGCCGTGCAGCTGTCCGGCGTCGCGCGCAAGGAGGAGCGCGCCGCGGTGGTGCGCGCCGTGGGCCTGAAGGCGGGCCACTGGTTCAAGTGCCCCAACGGACACTTCTACTGCATCGGCGAGTGCGGCGGCGCCATGCAGCTGGCGCGCTGCCCGGACTGCGGCGCGGCCATCGGCGGCCGCGACCACGCGCTCACCGCCGGCAACTCGCACGCCGGGGAAATGGACGACTCGCAGCACGCGGCCTGGTCGCAGGAGATGAATCTCATGGCCAATTTCCGTCGCAATGATATTTGAGCATCCGCAGAGGCGTCTCTAGCCCGTGTAGCGCCCGAGGCTCGGCGCCCCGTGGGACCGGTGTTGCCGCAACGCACACCCTGCACCATAGGTAAAGACGCCTCTGTGAGCATCGCATAATAACGAAATGATTATAATTCTTCGTCATTCGTGTGTAGTACATAGTATACTGACGATAAAAAGGTTAATAAAAGGGAATGATTCAGCAATTTGCATTGCCATATGTAGTGCTTTTCATGGGTTTCCGCGACCCTCGCCAGGTTCTAAAGGGGTCTTTCATAAACCCACAATATATTTGAAATACCTATCCAAACAACCCTCCACACCATGGGGTAGACGAGAAAAAAAACCATCCCCACTTTACGAGTAGGGCAGGTACCCTAATAAAAAAATAATCAATATTTTACTTATCCACTTTGTCGGCGGCGTGACTAATATGTGTAATCATGGGCAACTTTCTAAAACTAAAAGTCTCTGATCTAAGTTGCGCACGGAGGGACAGACGGACGGATATGGCGAAACAATATCCCAATCTTTTTTTCGTCGAGCCTCCCCTGATAGTTAATAATGTTTTTGTGATTATTATTATTATTTTTGGTGACAAGAGATACACGCACATTATTTATAAACAACGTCACTGACGACGCTGCGTTGCGATACAGAGCCCGTATATTAACCCCTCGTATGCGGGAGGTAAAAAAAAAACAAGTTCTAGTCTCTCCGGATTACGATACAGTCCGAAAAGATAAACTTAAATAAAATACAAAAATATATCCAAATTTTATGAGCTAATCTGCTCCTAAGCATAATAAGTTAACTAATAAATAATATCAGGGGACAATTTCACACAAATTGATCTAGTCCCAAACTAAGCTTAGGCTTGTGCTATCATACCAACTGACTTGTATTATTTAGTAAACACTTTTATAACCTCAAAATACTCCCTTTTCGCCTAAAATTACCATTTTGTCATAAAAAAACCATCCATGATGTAAAATCAGGAAAATAGTGCAAAATTTGCACTATCACACTACTCACACTATTTGCATTTCTAGTTGCTTTATTCACCAGAAAACGGGCAATTAAGCAAAACAATGCATTTTTTGAGGTTATAAAAGTGTTTACTAAACAAGCCAGTTGGTATAGACTTCAAGTACATTGAAAACATCTCAACTCATAAACAAACACTCGCCGCCCATACCGGGAATCTAATCCAGGACCGCTAGCTTCATAGGCAGGGGCACTACCGACTAGGCTACGGACACTTACTGTATTTATGTTATTTACACATTAAATTGTCGACAACTTCACGCTCTTTGCCATCTTCAAAGCCGCGCCGCGCCGCTGGTCCCAACCACTGCTCAAACTGCTCTAAAAACACTTCTAAAAACCATTTTAGATGGTATTATGAAGCGATAAATTCAAAGTTCGTACGCAATTTTTTGATCGTCATTTAAGACTTTATTTATGTATACGCCCACACTTTATTGTACTAAAACAAAAAATCTTAAAATTACAGAAATAAAAGTAATCCAGTTAACCTTTAAGCGAGTGAGTTAAACTAAGTGTAACAAACAATAGACAAATACAAGATATGGACAATAGGAAAGAAAATAATAAGTTTTTCTAAAACAACACTTTTTTTAAATACATAACAATTCACATAAACATAAATGAAATAAATACATACACTAGTACGTTTTTAAATGAATATAAATAAAATACTCTATTACATTATTTTTAGAGACGGAATTATCACGAGCGTCGATTTCCAAAGTAGGTAGATACGTACATTATAAATTTATAAATGCATTAGTTTCGTAGATAGGTATTTCAACAGAGCCGTTCCGAACCAACCCGAAACCAACCCACCAACCAACCTTGAACCAACCAACCACCCCAACCACCACGACCACCAACCAACCAAATTCATCAAAATCTTTTTAAAAGGTATGTTCATGCATACATTTTTAACTTGTAAACTGATTTCGGAGTTTAGACTGCACGATGTTTTAAAACAAAATAAAATGCTTCCTCAGTCAATTAAATTTCAAATCGTTGAACAAGCTCTCGTTTGATTTCTTCCTATATAAAATGTTTCGTGACCTTTTTGTCGTCAGATTTCGATTTTTACGAGTATACTAAGAATATGAACAGTGTTTTCATCACTTTTGTTTTTAAGCAAAGCTTATGGTCCGGTGGGGCAAGTCCACCAGCGGGGCAAGTGCGTCAACCAAATATATCTCATGTGCACTCGCGTGCTTTGTGCATCCACAGTTGCAAGTTAGCCCTTATTTGCTTATAAAATTTTTGCACGAGCACTCAAGTGGCTTAAGTATATGGTTTGTCGGACTTGACCCGTTGATGCACTTGCCCCACCTGACCTTACAATAAGAATTGTTTAAAATTAATTATTTACCGAGAACATCTTTATTTTACTAGCTGACTTATCAGGTAAGAATTTTAAAGGTATATTTATGAAACGTTGCAATTTCTTTTTTACTTGTCAGGGTTCCGTCACTAAAGTGGCACCCATTACAATGCCTAAAAATTTGCACGAGCACTCAAGTGGCTAAAGTATATGGTTTGTCGGACTTGCCCCGTTGATGCACTTGCCCCACCTGACCTTATATTACACATACAATAAGAATTGTTTTAAATGAATTATTTACCGAGAACATATCTTTGTTTTACTAGCTGCCTTATCTGAGGTAAGAAGTTAGAAATTAAAAAGGTATAAAATAAATGTTGCAATTTTTTTTTTCTTCGTCGTTTGTCTTGTCACTCTGCCAGCGGGTTGTATCTTATGACCCGTAATATAGTCAAGAGCAATGAAAACGGGCCACTTAGTACAGATTTGCCATGGAAAGTGACCCGTTTTCATTCCTCCTGAGTGTAGCTTGAAATTTTAACAGAATGTATGTTACTGTGACCTCTATAACAACAAATAATAATTACAAAATAAATGGGGAAATATTGTGCGGCTGTACAGAACCCTTCGTGTGCAAGTCCGACTCGCACTTTTCTTAAATATGCATGTAAGGGAATATCAATTATATAAAAACGCGCATGTAATTGGAGTTTTCATTTAATAAAAGTTTATTTTATTTGATTTTTTTTATTACCGTCGACGGACAAACTAGCAGACCCTAGACCCTAGACCCTATTTCACCATACCAACAGTGACATGTGATAGGTGACATTTTAATGGGCCTTTTCCTCGTGGTCCTACTATTTTTGTCCTACTGACTTTCGACGGAGCCCCGCCCAGGGCGGGGCTCCTACTTCTACGTGTGTCGCGGAGATCGCGAATTCTACCACACTCCTAGTATAATTGCTTACCTTTATGTGGCAACCCCTAAATAGAAAAAAAAGGCTAATTTACTTCACTTTGAAAGTGGGATGGATGAGTGAAGGCGCGTAAGTTACCGAAGTACCGACATAGTTTCCTGGTGAGTGCTTTTAAGTTCTTCCCCTCTTACTTAATGTATACTAGGATTATGGTGACCTTGAGACAGTACCTTACATCTGAATGTTATGAGTGCCTTCAGATTACTATCCAATACTCTAAGAAGTTCGAACAAGAAGTTATAAGATGGCTAGTTACAGGTTTGAGTATTGGAGGTTAGAAGTTATTAATGGTGGCTGATGGTCTGGACTGTAGGGGTTGATGTGGAGGTCCATTAGGGGATGTAATTCCCCGCCTCATTACTCATCGGACATGGTGATATTCTCACCCCTCCGGGATTCACGATGAGACCTAAGTTCCGTGTTTCCATCTGTAATAGTCGAGGGAGTTGGGGGCCCTCAAACGAGTTATACCCCCGGGTGCGCTAAAGCACAAGAAGTTCCGTTCGATTTTAGAGTATTCTTGGTTTAAAGAAATAAGTCCCACATCAAGGTCATGATGGTCATGGTATTTATTATAACCTATTATGTTGTGTACTTGTGTCACTCGCTATCCGGGGTTATTGTTCTAAATCCGCGACATAATTTGGTGGAGGTGCTGGTTCTGTCGTTGGTAGTATTTAATGTTCAAAGAAGTACTTTACCTAATAGTTAGGTACTGTAGAAGTTATAGTGAGAACAGAGAAGGTTGCCGTGAAGTTACGAGGCGACATTTTTATTTTTTTGGCGCGGGAGGGCTCTTTGCTTGTAAGAGTGAAGTGCCTGTCTGAATATGTAGTAAACCGGAAACATGTTATAAGTTGAAGCCGCCTTTAAGTCTGTTCTCTATTACATAGTCTAATCACTGTGAGCCGGCGACAGACGAGCCTACTTTCAGCGTGAAATATTACGTGGGTGAAGAGAGCGACAGTTTGTAGTTTTCTTTCTGTCTTCAAAATGTATTGCAATACACTAACACATGAAGGGAGATAGGAGATATAAATTATGTATCATTCTCCATCTGATTAAAGTTTAATATTTCTAAATATGTAATTGAATTCGCACTAGATCGGACCGTGTAAATGACCCTTAACTTTGATGGCACGGCAACGGTCCATCAAGAATAAAAAAAAAAAAAAAGGGGGGTTTATCTTTCTTTCTCTATGGTCATTTTTTTCTTGTGAAATCAGCGGCCAGTAGGTAATTCGAAATCTCAAGTTGTTTAAGTAATCTTTGATATTCTTTAGTACTCTCCATATTTAAAAACAAGTTAAACAGTCTATTTAATTAATAGAAGATCTATTTGCACGATTCACAACTTTTCTTAACTCACTTGTTAAGTTACATTATTTTCGTTAACGACAACGTGGTAATTACTTTGCAAATTGTTTCCAAATATAAAATCAAGTGTTATCATCGGATTATGACAATAATATGGTTTAATACCTCACAAATACGTTGCTATATTGTGTTACTGTGATTCATATAACGGATTACCCAATATACTTGGTAAGTTAACGAATTTATACACTTAGGACTTGTATTCTATTGATTATGATCACGTGCGATATTGGAATGGTAAAGTTTATTTCAGACCACTTTCTACTCGTATCGGGACATACTTAGGAAGAAGAATATTACTGCCTACTTTCATTACACATACCGGAAGATAAGGCCATCTCGTACTAAATTCAAACAGGATGGAGGAAATACTTTTATATAATCTCCAGTTAAGGCAGCAAAGATTAGAAGCATCAGTGACTGACGCAAAAACTCTTATAGCAACTTCGACGCAAACTGGTATAACTAGGGATTTACTTACTGAAAATCGCATGACATTGAAGACCATGTTATCAGCATTTTCATCAGCATTAGTCTCGTGTACAGAAAAGGTATTGAATCTTGATGTAGAACTGTTTAAAAAATACAATAGCGAACTGATACAAGCAGAAGATGTGTTGGCAAAGTTAGATATTATAGCGACATTAAATCCTGAGGTAGAACGGAGACAGCATAGTCGTCTTCCAAAATTAGATTTAGTTAAATATGACGGAAATATCCTTGGTTGGACAGCCTTTTGGGATCAGTTCAGTGCAACCGTGGATAACCGGAATATTACAGATGTTGAAAAGTTGTCTTACTTAATGGGTTCCCTGGAAGGCACAGCTAAACTGGCAGTTGAAGGTCTGGAAGCAACCAACGGGAACTACATAATAGCTGTTGATATATTAAAACACCGCTTTGGCAAAACTGATGTTGTAATTGATGCCCATAATGAGGCCTTGCAAAAATTAAAAAGGGCAGAGGAGTCTGCGAGTGAATGCAGAAGTACCCTCAACACTATTGAAAAACACCTTAGAGTGTTAGAGACTCTGGGTGAAAGAGTAGATGCTAGTCACCTTCGAGTCATTGTTCTTAGTAAATTTCCTGGGAAGATAGTGTATCAAGTAAGGTTAATGACATCTGATAACTTATCAATCACCTCTATCAGAAAATCTTTGGACTCTGTAATAAGTGCAATGGAACAATCCGAGACCATCCCGAAATTAAATGAAACAAAAGTTATTGAGGTACCTGCTTCAACATCAACACTTCATGTGAGAACTGATAGAGCGCGAAGCACCTTCAAAAGGAACTGGCAACAAAGGGAAGGACAAGCAAGACATAAGAACAAACCAGATCAGAAACACCCAAGAAGATCATGCATCTTTTGCAATGATGATCACTATAGTGAAGACTGCAATCAATACAAAACATACATGGAAAGGAAAATAAAACTGAAGGACAGGTGTTTTCTGTGTTTTCAAATAGGACATCGTGCATCTAAATGTGTGCGTCGCAGGCAATGTGTGCATTGTTCTAGACTACATAATAGAGCACTTTGCCCCCGGAAGACAAAGAAAGAGAGTGGTAAGGACAAATCACATATGACTACTACTGTTAATACACAAATAAATAAACCGCATCATCTCTTACAGACAGCAGTAACCAAGATAAGGACAAAAGAGGGCACAACCCTCAACACTAGACTTTTACTGGACTCTGGAAGCCAGCGATCCTACATAACAAAAACATTAGCAGCTAAATTAAACATTTCTTCTGAAGGTGAGGATCGTCTGATGATATATACTTTTGGATCAGAAAAACCTAAGGAAATTTCAAGCCCATTTCTAGAAATTACATTAGTCACTAAACGGGGTGTAGAAAGATGCATTAGAGTAAACATAGTCCCTCACATCACTGATGGAGTACCGATAGCTGATATCAAGTTTCCTGAAATTGATATTATTGCAGATGATACTTCGACTGGAAAGGGTATCGACCTTTTAATTGGAAATGATTTATACTTTACATTTTTAAGGAATGAAAGTATACAGCAGAAGAACAATATATTTTTTGTTAACTCTGAATTTGGATGGCTAATCTCCGGAAACTACAGTGATAACACAAGAGACAACAATACCTTGTCAGTAGTGACATACTGCCAGTGTCATGACACCTGCCCCCCATGCTTCACCGAAGCAGACCTTCCTCTACGAAGCATCGATATCAAATTTCTATGGACACTTGAAAGTATAGGAATTACTGATTCTCCTAAAGCATCGTGTGAAGAAGAAGCAGTACAATACTTCAATGAGACCATCAAATATACAGAGGGAAGGTATCAAGTTAAGTGGCCGTGGATTAAATACCCTCCGGAACTTCCGAGTAACTTTGGATTAGCATATGGTAGACTAAAAGGATTATTAAGAAGAACTAGTGAAGAAATGTTAAAAGAATATAATGAGATCCTAAAGGAGCAACTCCAGGCTAGTATAATTGAGCTTGTGGACCCCGATATCCCTACTTCACATCCAATTCACTACTTACCTCACCACCTGATCAAACCAACAGAAAAAAAGGGTCGTATAGTTTATGACGCCTCTGCTAAGTTGAAAGATGAAAAGAGCCTGAACGAGTGCCTTTACAGAGGACCATCAATGTTGGAGGACCTAACAGGGCTCATACTTAGATTTAGAACTAATAAAGTAGCTATAACAGCTGATGTGGAAAGAGCTTTTCTACAAATTGGCCTTCAGCACCAAGACAGAGACGTTACAAGATTCCTTTGGGTGAAAGATCCATCTAAAGACCTAACTGATGACAATATTATTCAATATCGTTTTTGTAGAGTTCCATTTGGAATCATATCAAGCCCCTTTTTATTAGCAGCAACTATACGTTACCACATTTCTAAGAACCATGAAGCTCTACTATCTAAGATTGCAGATAGATGTTATGTAGACAATTTGGTAACATCAATGAAATCAACCGAAGAGGCTGTCCAGTTCCACAGAGAAACATCTGAGCTATTTCAAGAATTAGGAATGAATATGAGAGACTGGGTATCTAATGATAAAGATTTAATGAACAGGATTCCTGAGTGTCAACGAGCAAAAGAAGAAAATACAATAAAGATTCTCGGTGTGATATGGAATCTACATAATGACACTTTGCAACTTAAAATGGACAATAAAATGTTGAATTATGATGTCACAGAGAAGGGAATTACAAAGAAAGGTATCTTACAAATGCTTGCACGGCTTTACGACCCATGTGGCTTTGTATCACCTCTGGTGCTACCAGGGAAATTATTATTTCAAGAAACATGTACAAGAAAATTAAAATGGGATGAACTACTGCCAGAAGACATGTTATCATTGTGGAAAAGTGTTGTAAACAATTGGAAAACCATCAAAGACATCAAAGTACCTAGACATATCACAATAGGAATGAATGATCAAAATGTAAACTATGAACTGCATGGCTTCACAGATGCATCTATAAATTCATATGCGACTGTAGTATATCTGCGTGTCAACAAAGGAAGTAAGGTATCAATCTCCTTTCTCATGTCAAAGTCTAGGGTAGCTCCTACAGAAGATAAAACTGACCTTAAGATTCCTATACTAGAGTTATTAGGATATCTTATTGGAAGCAGACTGATAAAGTATGTTAAAGGGCACTTAGAACTAAATTTATCTAGAATATGCTTGTGGACCGATAGTCAAATCGTCCTAGCTTGGATGAGATCTAACAAACTGCTTCCACCATTTGTATCAAGACGTGCCAATGAAATTAAGCAAACTCAAGTTGCATTAGGCATGGAATTGTGTTATGTCAACTCTAGAGACAACCCTGCTGATATAGCTACACGACCGGAATTGTGGCATCAGAAACAACACTTGTGGTTCCATGGTCCGAAGTTTCTTCTCCAGGAACAAAAGAACTGGCCTAGAGAAAGAAAATTAATGGAAGAAGAAATCTGTTTGATTGGGAGGACTCTCTGCGAGGATGATGGAACAGTTCTTTGCAGTAATGATAATATTTCCATGATAAGTGAGCCTGAGGAAGATTATAGTTCAACAAGAACCGGTACATATGAAGAAACCGTGAGGGACATAAAAAAGTTACAAAGATCTTACTTTGCAGATGAAGTATCAGGTAAAGAAACTAATTTGTCACGGAACTTGGGACTCTTTAAAGATGAAGATGGTGTGCTGAGATGCAAAGGACGCTTAGTTCACGCGAACTGGTCTTATGATAAAAGATATCCAATTTTGATTCCCAAGGATTCACGATTTACTGTTCAAGTTATTCAAAAAACACATGAAGATAATTACCACGTTGGAATACCACATACACTCAGTATAATAAGGGAAAAGTACTGGATTCCTCATGGCCGAGCTCAAGTTCAAAAATGTCTAAAAAAATGCCTACAATGTGTGAAACATGCTGGAGGTCCATACAGAGTACCACCACCACCAGCACTACCCAGTGAAAGAGTTAATTTTAGTTCACCATTTACATACACTGGATTGGACTATCTAGGACCCATATTAGTAGATACAGAAAATGGCAGAGAGAAAAGGTGGATATGTCTTTTAACATGCCTAGCAGTAAGAGCTATACATCTAGAGTTGGTTAAAGCTTTGACTGCAGAGGAATGTTTACTTGCTATACGAAGATTCATAGCCACGAGAGGGGTACCGAAGATGTTCATATCTGATAATGCCTTACACTTTAAATTAACAAGTGAATTAATAAGTAACCCCCTTTGCATTGAAAAAAATATTAAATGGAAGTTCATTGCCCAGCTAGCACCATGGCAAGGTGGTTTCTATGAACGTTTGGTGGCACTTGTTAAACATTGTTTGAAACGCACACTGGACAAGCACTTGCTGAGAGATAGTCAAATGCACACAGTTGTCAAAGAAATTGAATCTGTAATTAACACAAGACCACTCACAGCAGTAGGACCAGAAGTAGAAGAAGTTTTGAGACCGGCAGATTTCCTGTCTCTTGGACAGTGTATTGAGTTGAATCCCACCTTCACAGAATCTACCCTTGGTACAAATACTAAAATAGACTTAGTCAAGGGATGGAAGAAGGGTCAGGTGATCCTCGAAGAATACAAGAGCATGTTTATAAATCAGTATTTGCCCAGTCTTCGTGAGAGGTACAGTCACTCTCATAAACAACCCAGGATTAAGTCAAATAAACTCCCAGAGATCGGTGATATTGTCCAAATCAAGGATGATTCGAAAAATAGAACCAATTGGAAAGTTGGTAAAATTACAACTTTAATTAGAAGTCGGGATGGTGAGTGCCGGATAGCTAAGGTGATGGTTGGAAACACGGAGTTTACAAGATCATTAAGTCACTTATATCCGCTAGAAACAGAAATATACGACTACAAGATACAAGGAGACGTTTGTGAGTCTGAAAACAGTATCAATACATCAGATACAACTAATTCATCACTACAAGAACAGTTGAAGGTTGCTGAGACAGGTGCTCAACTAGAAGAGGTGTCAGAGTCTACAGATGTACCAGCGGAAGCCGAAGTAACACCTGAAACGGAAATTGAGAGGTCAGTAATGCCTCCAGGGTTAACTACAGCAGAAATGCGTCCTCTAAATGATGATACCTACGAGTCCAATACTATTGAATCCGAGCCAGCTTGTGCTATTGATATTGAAACACCAGATATAGAAGAGTCACAGTTTAATACCATCGAAGAAGACCCTACAGCTGAACTAAGTGGAAGAAGGAATGCTGCCATTCGAGCTAGAGAGAGAATAGCTGAGTGGACGCGTCAGTTACTGTTGCTACTATAATTTCCTTTGCCTTGGGGAGTGTCGCGGAGATCGCGAATTCTACCACACTCCTAGTATAATTGCTTACCTTTATGTGGCAACCCCTAAATAGAAAAAAAAGGCTAATTTACTTCACTTTGAAAGTGGGATGGATGAGTGAAGGCGCGTAAGTTACCGAAGTACCGACATAGTTTCCTGGTGAGTGCTTTTAAGTTCTTCCCCTCTTACTTAATGTATACTAGGATTATGGTGACCTTGAGACAGTACCTTACATCTGAATGTTATGAGTGCCTTCAGATTACTATCCAATACTCTAAGAAGTTCGAACAAGAAGTTATAAGATGGCTAGTTACAGGTTTGAGTATTGGAGGTTAGAAGTTATTAATGGTGGCTGATGGTCTGGACTGTAGGGGTTGATGTGGAGGTCCATTAGGGGATGTAATTCCCCGCCTCATTACTCATCGGACATGGTGATATTCTCACCCCTCCGGGATTCACGATGAGACCTAAGTTCCGTGTTTCCATCTGTAATAGTCGAGGGAGTTGGGGGCCCTCAAACGAGTTATACCCCCGGGTGCGCTAAAGCACAAGAAGTTCCGTTCGATTTTAGAGTATTCTTGGTTTAAAGAAATAAGTCCCACATCAAGGTCATGATGGTCATGGTATTTATTATAACCTATTATGTTGTGTACTTGTGTCACTCGCTATCCGGGGTTATTGTTCTAAATCCGCGACAACGTGGTTTTGCCCTTCGGGCATCTGAAGATACCTAACGAACCTAACCTACCTACTTTTACAACCATAATTAGTATTTAGTGATCAAATCTAGGTTCACTTTTTGACTAGTAGGACCACGAGGAAGTAAGTTTTTAATGTAGATGTCGCATTTTATATGAAACTGTGATATATCGGCGTGTTAACTTTGCAATGAATACCAAACTGTCACCAGTGACGTGTCATTGTCAAGATGGTGAAATAGGGGGCTGGTGGGAAGTGGTCACCGCCGCTTATTGACATTTGCCGGGGACCTTGCCAATGCGTTGCTGGACTCAAAGAAATTAAAACACCCTTATTAAAAAAATCCAATTGGGCGCATTGGGAAAATCTTAGACGTCAGCTTATTCCAAATTCTTATAGGACGCGCCAGAAACGATCTAGATAGTGTTGTTAAAAGACTAGTCTTGAAGACTTTTGAACCTTAAAGACTTCCAAACCTTGAAGGTTCAAGCTTTGAAGACTCGAGCGTTAAAGGTTTGAGTTCAGAAACGGTTCAGAACCTTAACGACTCAAGCTTTTTATGAGCTCTTAAGAGCAAGTCTTTAAGACTCTGGGTTCATAGACAGCTCAAGGCCCGGAACCTCGAAGGCCTGAGTTAAGCGTTAAGAGCTCAAACAATGAGCGTTATAGGAAGAAAGAATTATTGTACGGTCAAGTGCAAAAATGCGTATCGATTTCATCCTCTCATAATTATGTATCGAGGCCTTATTTCGCTGAAGTTAAGGTACTTACTATGGGACATATTTTTGATTGGTTATGTGCACCTATATTTTTACACTTGACTGTACCTATATTTATTTTTAACCCTTAATTTGACGGTGTCCGGTGTGGCGGTCTCAGTCTACCTAGTTTTTAGAGTTCCGTATCCAAAGGGTAAAAACGGGACTCTATTACTAAGACTCCGCTGTCCGTCCGTCCGTCCGTATAATTATCAAATATGGCATTGATAACATAAATTAATCTACTTTGTTAAAAGCTTTTAAGACTTACATACATACATACATAACATCACGCCTTCATTCCCAGAGTGGGGTAGGCAGAGCTACAGAAATACCAACAACTCTAAAAAGACTTGTTGATGTTTCTTTTAAGACTTAAATGCTACAAACCTTATAGACTTAAACCTTCAAAGCTTAGGAGGCTTTAAAGCTTGAGGCTTAAAGACTCTGAGGTTTCTGTGCTCGTAAGCAACAACGCGAACTTATTAAGTTGAGGCTTATATGGTCGAGGCTTTAAGATTCGAGGCTTCTAGACTCGGAAGTCGCGACTCAAGTCTTGTAGTTTACGCCTCGAAGCTTAAATTCACAACACTAGATCTAGAGAACCAGCGGCGCTTGGCTAATGCTAAGTGCTTAACCTTTTGAACGCCAACGACGCCTAAAGTAGTCATGAGCTGTTGCGCCTACAACGCCACCGACACTTATAGTTGTCACAGGTACAGTTTAACCTTTTGAACACCTTACGTCAAATACAAATGCCAAACATGTATTAAAAGTTATGCAAAATTTAACTTAATCCATACGAACATCTATTTTAAACTGTTCCTGTGACCTATATAATGGTCGGTGGCGTTGTAGGCACGAGAACTCATGACCACTTTAGTGGTTGTTGGCGTTCAAATGGTTAAAAAAAACGTTATTTTGTATTGATTAAGTTAAAGTTTGCATAACTTTTAACACATGTTTGGCGTGTAATGTAAGTGACACAAATCAAAATGTCACATTATCAAACGACCGCAATGTAAATGACCACGGGAGCAAAACGTCCGCAGTTATAATTGTACTCTACACTACACACTAATGTAAGAATTATCTTTAGCTAAAAATATCATGTTTCTTTTTTTAAGGAAATGAGTCGCTAGGTATATTAAATATAATGGATATTGACGAAATACATACAAAGGTCTCATTGTAACGCAGCATTTCTTGCGTGAAACAGAACCTAAAGACTGGGGAAATATTTTTTGGTGATATTGGCATTACCGTTGTTTGTTTTGATTTATACTATAAATGACACACCTTGTTTTATTATGTTGGTATTGCCGCGTTACCTTTGAATTAGGGCGATACTAGATAACAGAAATTATTCAACAAAATTAGGAAATAGTAGATAGCAAGTTAATAAATAAACAAAACAATTTAAAGATTTCTTTTAATAATAAATACACAAACCAACATTAAACAAACACATTTGAGCCAAAAGTAAATTTAATATAAGTAATTTATTAATTAGGTAATTATCTATACCTACTAATTTTGTCCAAAGACTACTATTGTATACTTGGGTATAGACTGGTAACTCTGCTCTTTTTTCTGTTCTTGCGATACCTACGTGCTGCCATCTAGTTCGTCTAGTTAAAAGCTCAGCTATGCGTATGTGTGTGTAGGCACGTGCTTACACATAACCACATACGTAAGTTATTCGGTAACTTGTTGTGTTGTCATTATTTTCAATGTAAATTAATTTCTGCCATTTTTGAACAGCATATGTATTTTTATAAATAACAATAGTAAATAAATTTCCTTTTTTGCGTTATTATTCAGTATTTAATGGTTCCTAAAGAATGTTTTTTTTTTTATTCATCAGCAACACTAAAGTTTTAGGGAAGTCCATGCAATAATGAAATATTATTCGCATAGTAGGGTAGATGCCGCCACCGGCGGGTGGCGATTGTGGCGAACCACCACTAATGTACTAAGTTGCCATAGCATGATTTTGTCTAGCATTTTGGTTCTATGCATTTTAGCTGCATTCTGTTTTGTCTGGCATTGATCAGGATCATAGCTCATTACGAAATCAGATTTAAACCAGATAACATTGAGAGAGTCAGCCTCAATAATATAACCAAGCACCTGCTGTGGAGATATAGCACATATTTTCAGTCATATTTCGGAGAAAGAAACTTGTAAGTAGGAATAAATAACATCCTTTCTGAGGGAGGCATTTGTTGCAATTAATGTGCCATTCTCTGACCTAATGGTGAATTTTCAGTGTTTGTTCTCACACGTGGAGAGGAGGGAATGTCACAGCGTCGAGATTACCAGGGCTTTTTCTGGAAGTTCTCCGGTAAGATGCATATTTTTATAACCAAAATGTCTGTCCACATGTCTCAAATATTTTCCAACCTTAGTGCTAATCAGAGCAATTTCTCTCTGTCTTTACAGCTGGACTGGGTTCCTTTTGTTTTTGTCTTCTTGAACTTATTCTTCTAGTTGTTGTTGTTTAATTTCAGTATTCTTTAAGTAGCTATTTCCAAATTTTGTAGGTTCCGAACTTTAGATATTCTCAGTAGAAGTTAGCTTCCGATTCGCCAATATAGTTGGACAAATTTATTTTGAAATACATTTTGTTTATTCCGATTCTGGGTCCAACCATATTTAGGTACTGGAAGCTATGAAGTAGTTTTTTAAGTGATTAGTGTTTGGCAGGTACTCTCTTTAAATCTGTAAGTAATAAATCTTTGATTAAGACCATTCAGTAAAGTCATACAAGTAGGGAAGTAGGATTTAACTGGTTAAACCCACCTTTTGGGTAGGCGTGCCATAGGCACGAAGATTCTGTTAGACCTTGACAAGCTGCTGTGAGCTGACCGAGGATACTGTGGCTTGCGACGCAGTGTCTTGGGACCACTCCGCCAGTCTGTCAACCGCGGACCACATTAAGTTGATCGTCCAGGAAGGAAGGTTTTCTTCAGATCAAGGTCTGTAGACAATATTTATATATTAGGGAATTAGGATATCAATAATAATTATTTGAACTCGTAGATTGGAATTGATGGCAACTCTATAACTAGGGACTAACAACTTACCACCTAAGAATTGTGAATTCATAACATAAGAACCTTTACTTCGTGTAACACGACCAGCCTTCCGCTGAGCTAAATCTATTCTTGTAGAGTAGGAATTATGTGCAAAGTTATGTTCACAATTTCATAACATCAAGTATAGAGCTGCAAAGGAATAAAGACTGTGATAATTACTAACCTGTTTTCATTAAGCTCCTGATTGTATGGTCCCAGTAAACTCCATTGGTACTCCAGTATCTTACTCTGCAAACTTTGTCACTTATTTCGTTTATTTTGTTTTGTCACCTGTTGTACCCCTCCGGGCAGGACACCATGTGACATCATTTTCAATTTATTTTTCATCCCACTAGCTCGGAAAGCCCTTTTTGTTTGTTTGATATCTATTAGAAAATCGCTTTTTATCTTCTTTTTACATAGAAGAAAGAGTTTTGACATTTGTAGGCATCTTAAGTTAGCAGCTATTTTGCAGCAAAATATGGGTGAAAAGTTATTTTACGTGTCGTGTGTTGAAACACGCTTTGCTCAGGATTCTATTTTTGAACCATTCGCTTCGCTCTTCATAAAATTCTTTCGCTAGCTCGTGATGTAAAATACAACTTTCCGCCCTTGTATAACAAATAACTATTAGCCGTAGTTTTTATTACAAGATCAATCGGGAGAGAGATCGAAGGACTGAGGAGATGACTCGTAGCTCAGTTGTTAGAACTAGTTACTAATAATGGCGTATACCGATTAGTTAAACAGTGTTCACAGTTCAGTTCACATGTTATTCAGTGAAACATTTTCTGTTTTTGGGAAAGAAAGGGAAACTAAATGAATGGGAATTTGTAAAAATGGGGAAATCGCTTAAATTATTATCAGTATACACAACAAAAACATATTTTCGAAGCAACTCTGTACGTTCTACCATCAGTCTGTCAGAAATCAGCGGTCGACATATAGGACTATTGAGACTAAGGCGCATGATGGGGATTTAAGGGGTGTGGTACGCTTGCTTATGTCGAATTCCACGTTAGCACCTTCTAATGAAGATACACTGAGAGTGTTACGAGAGAAGCATCCTTCTCCTAGGAAACCTCTAGCTTTGCCGCCAGAGCCGACCCAATCGAGCCTTTTTTTGACAGTGACGCCTTTGGATGTGTCGATCGCAATTGGTTCTTTTTATAATGGTTCCGCTTCGGGGCTGAATGGATTGCGTCCACAACACTTAAATGAACTAACTTCGCCTTCCGCGAGGAGCAATGGGGGTCGCTTGTTGGGATCGCTTGGGTTTGCTTAATCTAGAAGTGCGCCAATATATTTACGGAGCATCTCTGTGTGCTTATTCTAAGAAGGATGGAGGTATTAGGCCCATTGCAGTAGGTAGTGTTCTACGTTGGTTAGCAGCCAAGCTTTGTTGTCGTTCTGTCAGGGAGGAAATGTCTAGCTATTTTCAGCCAAAACAAGTGGGCTTTGGTACTGCGCTAGGTTGCCACGCAATGTTGCTGCGCAATACATGCCACTCGTGCGTTTGCTGTTCAGGAGGAAGGGACGGGCACCGTTATCGTTAAAATTGATATTAAAAATACGTTCAACAGTATAGACCGAGATGTCTTTCTGGCTGAAGTTTTGGAGCGCGTTCCAACCATTTACCCATTCCTCTACCAGTGCTATTCGTCATCTAGTAATCTATACTTTGACGGCAGTTTGTTGTATTCGCAGGTGGGTGCGCAGCAGGGGGATCCGTTAGGTCCTTTAATTTTTTGCTTGGCTCTTCAATAAATAATAATGCACTAAATGTGTAATAATACTGCACCACTAAATGTGTGGTATCTTGATGATGGCACTATAGGTGGGAGTCCCTAACATTGGGGTTCAGAAGCCAGGGAGCTTTTTAGGGAGTTAGGTCGTCAACTGCGGGACAGAGGGGGATCTTCGTTCTGAGTCGTGGTTGGTTCAGCAGGTTTCCATTGCAATCCAGCGCGGCAATGCAGCCGGTGTAATGGGAACGTTTGTTTTGTTAGTGTTAATATAATTTGACGAAGCATGTTGCCGATGATCATTCTTATGTAAAACGACTTGATGAAGCCTGTTGCTGATGTAATGTGTTATTTTACAATGTTGTATGTTTTTTTTTACTTTTCATTGCAAATCTCTATTTAACATTTTCAGCCACTCAAAAGTTATCTAAACCTTACCTTATCTTAATTTACCTTTACTTTTAATCTTCATTGATATGTTGTGTTGTGTTCTATAATGTATCGATAAAATATGTATATCGGATGTCGATAAACGCCCTATGAAACATAAAAGTTGCTACGAAAATTCCGGGCTCGGTTAAGAACCATCCCAGAAGTGCAAGGATTATAATTTCCGAAAGAATTTTGCAAGTCGGTGCAATAGTTTTACATTTAGGTCAAACACTAGGGTGATCGCACCAGCGTTGGACACTTTAAGCTGACAGGCAGCGCCTGACTGTACCAGAACTACCCATTTGTAAATCTTGTCGCCTTACAATAAGGCTCACTAGTGGTCACTTAATAATGATGTGGTTAGTATATTAAGCCAATAGGCAGTATCTCAAATTCAATATCCGAAGCAGATTCAATCCTATTCACCTAGTAATAAGGTTACATTTGCTACAGGAATTTTGGGCCGTTTCCTCGTGGTCCTACTATTTTTGTCCTACTGACTTTCGACGGAGCCCCGCCCAAGGCGGGGCTCCTACTTCTAGGTGGTTTTGCCCTTCGGGCATCTGAAGATACCTAACGAACCTAACCTACCTACTTTTACAACCATAATTACTATTTAGTGATCAAATCTAGGTTCACTTTTTGACTAGTAGGACAAATTAGTAGGACCACGAGGAAGTAAGCGAATTTTGTCTTAGATACTGCGGTTTGTCCTAGCAGGGTAGTATTGTAGAGAAGACACGCTGCGAGAAACTCGAAACGGGTTAACTACTTTACATCTCGACTTATTAACTTATTCACGTCATGCACGGAAGTAAGGCATTGGTATTTCTACATACATAACATCACACGCGTTCATTCCCATAGTGGGGTAGGCAGAGCTACAGAAATATCAACAACTCTAAAAAGACTACTTGATAATTCTGTAACCACGTTTTGCACAAACGGGCTATGATGTTTGCCAGTGTATTAGCGACAGGTTGCAAGCCCATCGCCTAACAGTACTACAAGCCTTTATTCCCTTAGTCGCCTCTCTCGACATTCACGGGAAGACATGGAGTGGCACTATTCTAATCCGTATGGTATTTTTTTTTAAATAAAAAAGCAATGCATCTACTATAGTCTTTATTAGGTACGTATTATAAAATATATGTATGGTTAAACACTTAACCACTACAAACACACAAATATTAAAACGTTAAACTTAAACTTATTAAATTTTGGATTTCGACTTAAAATAATTAATTTACGTTTTTAATAAACTATGTTCAATTTAAATAAAAAACTAAACATTGATCTTAATATGTTGACAAATCAGATATTGCAAATTATCTTTATTATCTTTAGACATACCCTTATAATATAATCTGCAGAGGGCGGAATACTCATGGCAAAAAATTAAATGTCATAGGGTTAGAACGCAATATTTTATCGACCATCGACAAGTAGTTCTGGTTCACGTAGCACAAGATCTTTTACGAAATGTAATTATACCTCCTATCGGTACATTATGCTTAAACAAAATTATTTACCAGTAGTAGGTCTTTTAAATTAGTATAGTTTTAGATAAATGTAGGTGTAGTTTTCATTATTATTGTATAGCTGCATGTAGCTTTAGTTTTGTTTCTAGTGTTCTTTTGTTATTTACCGTTAATAAAGATATATATTTTAGAAAAATAACACAATACCTACATTCAATTTTAGAGCTTCACATTGTTGAAAACAAAAACTAAATGGAAATGAAGAATGACATTTACATTTTAATACACAAGCAAAACTAAAACAATAATTAGATTATTGATGTCCATAAAACAAAATGTTCCATCCCGATAAGATTTGATTTTTTGCCATGGGAATTCCTCCGCCCTCTGATAATCTGTGATCTTCGACGTGACGGCACTATACAGGATGTTTGCCAGTCGGGTGCAGAGGTTTTAAGGGATGATAGTTGGGGTAATTCTGAACATTTTTGACCGCATTTACTATAGAGCAACGTTGCATGGTTTGAAGATATTAACATATTTATTAATCAGTCTTGCTATAGTAGGCGTTAATTTGAGTTTATTTAGAACCACGGAAAAAAGAATTCAACACGGGCAAAAAAGGGCGTTTAGTAATCGTTTTTTTGGCGAACATAGCGTACTAACTCAAAAACCGTGCAACTTTTCATGTGATCAACAATTTTTGATCACATTGGCTATGTGATCAAAAATGTTATGAATGACTCTTAATATCACCACGTTCCACAATGTACTTAACATTTTGTAAATTGTGTTGCTGGTAAATAAACAACATATTATTATTATAATACGTAGAACCCCTACACCCAACTGCCAAACACCTGTATAATTCAATACCTAAATTATATAGCGTGGTCACGTCGAATTGCGAAATTTGTTTATACGTGTACATTTTTGGATACTGTATGATAACGATACAGAGGCCCTAGCCAAGATGCGTTCGCTAACTAACGTTTCGATTCGTGTTTTTAAACCAATCGCGTCACTGGTAGATCACATCATACGAAAAGTCACGTGATCAACTAGTGACGCGATTCGTTTAAAAACTAAACGAATCGAAACGCTAGTTAGAGAACGCATCTTGGCTAGGGCCTCAGGAAAAGTCATTCAATTTAAAAATGCAGTATGGTCCGGAAGGCGATAAATCATGCGATATTTTTTTATCGCTCCAGCCCGTTTTAATTTAAAAAAGCCTCTTGCCTAGACAGGGTCTCAGGATTCCTCCAGAGTGTATCGATCCTGCCTAGACAGGGTCTCAGGATTCCTCCAGAGTGTATCGACCCTGCCTAGACAGGGTCTCAGGATTCCTCCAGAGTGTATCGACCCTGCCTAGACAGGGTCTCAAGATTCCTTCAGAGTGTTTCGAGCCGGCATTAAATTTTCGGGTCCAAATTGGTTGCAGTGCAAAAAAACCATGCAGAAACAATCTGACCTCAAATATTAAAATAGCAGCACAAAAAATACAATATTTGAACAAAGCTAAGCTATAGTGCCCGGCCGTTGTGGAGTAAATCCTGACACCTGTCATTCCAGTACAAATTATAACCTCAAACCTAAGAATAGGAATACAAATTCTACTTCGGGGCACTTCAGTAACATTCAAGTTTTTAGTCTAATTGCAAATTAGCCATCATGTTGGTTTCCTGCGACCAGGCAGCGTACTGCGAGTTGTCCATTTCCCCGGCGTGAGAATTATAATCATTTCGTTATTATGCGATGCTCACAGAGGCGTCTTTACCTATGGTGCAGGGTGTGCGTTGCGGCAACACCGGTCCCACGGGGCGCCGAGCCTCGGGCGCTACACGGGCTAGAGACGCCTCTGCGGATGCTCAAATATCATTGCGACGGAAATTGGCCATGAGATTCATCTCCTGCGACCAGGCCGCGTGCTGCGAGTCGTCCATTTCCCCGGCGTGCGAGTTGCCGGCGGTGAGCGCGTGGTCGCGGCCGCCGATGGCCGCGCCGCAGTCCGGGCAGCGCGCCAGCTGCATGGCGCCGCCGCACTCGCCGATGCAGTAGAAGTGTCCGTTGGGGCACTTGAACCAGTGGCCCGCCTTCAGGCCCACGGCGCGCACCACCGCGGCGCGCTCCTCCTTGCGCGCGACGCCGGACAGCTGCACGGCCGCCTGCAGCCGCGACAGCGCCGCCACGGCGGCGTCCTCGTCGAACACGCGCCACGACAGCACGGCCTCCCTTGCCGCTTTAGCATCTTGAGCCAACTCCGGAACAGTGTCAATCGTATGAACGCGACCGACGCTCAAAATCTTAGCCAGCTGAATCATAGAGTTCATCCGCCGCAACTCGTTTTCTATGTCCACTTGCTGTTGCTGACTTATCTTGTGCGCATTTTTTGCAAGGACTTCGCATATCAGTTTCACTTGGCACCGGAACTCTGTATCGAGCCAGTCTGTGTTCGCATTTTTATATTTAACGCAATAGTCTCCGACTGCTTCTAATATGACGAGATAAACGTCGTTCATCTCTAACTGTAAGAGCGAAACTTTTCTATCCTTTTGAGATATCTTGATGATTTGAAAGATTATAAAGTATGCCTTTTTCCAGTCTTCGTTACCTGTAATCAAAATGAAACGAGTCATATTTGTAATCTATAAAACACCTTTTTCTAACAAATAAATAACACTAAATTATACTACCTATTGAAAATAGGAACTATAATTATATTACCTGTAGCAATTGCATTATATTCTTTATTCATTTTGGCAGTTTTAAGACATAATTCCTTTTTCTTCTTTTGTCTCTGACTGTCTGTTCCGTAGACCTTCTCTTTGATGGGGTTGATCTCGTTCTTGAGGAGACTGTTGACGCGGTCCTTGTACCGGTGCGTGTTGATGATGGGCTGGCGGCAGAACGGGCACGCCTTAATCTGGATCGTCTCCGACTGGCTACTCATCAGGTGGTCAAGGGTGGTGACGTCCATGATGTGAGGACAGTCTTGCAATTGTACAAGTCTAGAATCAAACGGTGAACAGAAATTGCCAATTAAATTAGATTATCAATCATACAAGGGGGAAAAAACTCTTCACACCTCTCCCTTCTACCAACCAAGTAAAAATCGGGCAAGAGCATGTCGGACCATGCTCAGTGTTAGGGTTCCGAAGCCGTTAAGTACTACAAACAAATGTAAAAATCGACAAGTAATAACTAATTTTCTATTTAAAGTCAATTGGTGTCGTCTCAGATGATTTTAGTAGGTATAAACCCTTCAATCGCCTGTATCTCAAGAACCAATGATGTCTACTTAGTCGTGATAGTTTTCCTTTAAAATTCGAGACTAACAAAAATTTGCGCTTTAAAGCTTAATATTTCATAAACGAATTACGTAATAGAAAAACTGTTTCCACAAACCCATAATATTTTTGAAAGACCTATCCAACGACACCCCACTATAGGGATGACGAGAAAAAAAAATACATCCTCACGTTACGTGTAGGGGAGAAACCCCATTTTTTTTTTTAACATTTTATTGTACGACTTTGTTGCCGTAACTAATATGCATATTCATGCCAAATTACTGCTTTCTAGTACTAAGAGTCTGCGCTAGGTTGCGGACGGACGGACGGACATGGAGAAACTATAAGGGTTCCTAGTTGGACTACGGAACCCTAAAAAAGTGAAAAGTTTTCAGGAAAATCTACATATTCTTAGCTATCTATCTAAGAAACTATTAAAAGTTTCAACACACTTAAGTACGTTTTCAAACTGTAGAAAAGCTTAAACAGATGCCATATTGGTAAAGGACGTAAAATATAACAAACTTGTCTTTGTCGTCGTAGGGGTCGCCGAGCAGGTCGCCGGGGAAGCTGGCCGGCGCGCACTGCCTGCAGGCGCGCGGGCAGGGCTCGCCGCACAGCCCGCGGCAGGGGTGCCCGCAGGCCTGGCGCCGGCCGCAGCGCTCCGCGCAGGGCGCGCGGTCGCACCGCGCCCCGCACCTCCGCGTGCACGCCGAGTGCTCGCAGGCGCGCTTGCAGGGCTCCTGCACAAGTTACCACAAAAAACGCCTGTAGACGAGTCATTATTTGGGCGTTTGTTCCGAATCACTTTTGTGTGTCACATGTTTGTAGAAGTGGCCGCAGATTTCGATTTCGTTCGCGCTTGCAGGGCTCCTGCGCAGGTTAGCACAAAAAACCCCTGTTGAAGAGTCATTATTTGGGTTTTCGTTCCGAATCACTTTCGCGTTCACATTTTTGTATTATGTGGCTGCAGGTTTCGATTTCGTTTCTGGTTAGGTAGTTTGATGCATCATCCTGAAGAGAGGGGAGGGGAGGTGGAATGAAGGGAGGGCACAACCTGATTTGAAAGCTGGGAGAGAGACAGTTAGAGTGTGAATATGCAGCTTCGTAGTGAGGAGGGCGAGCTTTAGCACGGAATTCCGCTCTGCAGGGGGGGTTTACGTGGTGTCAGATATCAGCGTAGCGATTTATTTGTTCCTTGAACTCACTACACGTACCACTTTTTCTATAAAACCCTTCGTACTTTCGCGGTTGGCTGCTGTACCCAGCAAGGTGCTCCAGCTTAAGCCATCAGGAGTGACTTTGACTCCGGTCTTTAGCTCAAGGTCAAGCCTTTCCGCACCGAAGCGTGGGCAATTGCAAACCACAAGCCAGATGTCCTTGTCAAGAGACGAGTGGCAGACACACGAAGGTGTGTCTTTGACCTTAAAACGGTAGAGATAGGCGGCGAAGCCTCTGTGGCCAGTAAAAGCTTGAACCAAGAAATTAGGATACTTTTATATTGCTAAGTGAAATTATATCTGGTGAAACTTCGAGTTTTAAGTAGTTTTAAAGATTTCTGCGTGAAATCATCCAGACTGAGTTGCTGTACGCTGTTTCTTCCATTTTTAAGTGCTGAAATATAGGTGATTTGGTATAATCCAACGTACCGCGCAAGGCGTGCACGGCGCGCCACAGACGCGGCCGCACGGCGAGTGCTCGCAGCGCACCTCGCAGCGCCGCGCGCACGGCGGGCACACCTGGTTGCACGGCTCCTCGCATCTGCGGACAGAGTACGGTTTGGTACGATTCCATAGAGCTTTTCGGTTCACTCACCAGCAATCATTATATTATACAACGCGCTTCAAAATATCTGACACGCGCTTATACCTTCAATAAAGACGTGTCACATATATTTGAGGCCAATGTTGGATACTGATCTGTTAACATCCGTCGTGTGCTAGTGTAGTTACCGGTGCCCGCAGATATTCAGCTGGTGGCAGGCGGCGGAGCAGTGATGTGGTGACATATGTCGTGTGCTAGTGTAGTTACCGGTGCCCGCAGATGTTCAGCTGGTGGCAGGCGGCGGCGCAGTGATGTGGTGACATATGTCGTGTGCTAGTGTAGTTACCGGTGCCCGCAGATGTTCAGCTGGTGGCAGGCGGCGGCGCAATGATGTGGTGACAAATGTCGTGTGCTAGTGTAGTTACCGGTGCCCGCAGATGTTCAGCTGGTGGCAGGCGGCGGCGCAGTGATGTGGTGACATATGTCGTGTGCTAGTGTAGTTACCGGTGCCCGCAGATGTTCAGCTGGTGGCAGGCGGCGGCGCAGTGATGTGGTGACATATGTCGTGTGCTAGTGTAGTTACCGGTGCCCGCAGATGTTCAGCTGGTGGCAGGCGGCGGCGCAGTGATGTGGTGACATATGTCGTGCGCTAGTGTAGTTACCGGTGCCCGCAGATGTTCAGCTGGTGGCAGGCGGCGGCGCAGTGATGTGGTGACATATGTCGTGCGCTAGTGTAGTTACCGGTGCCCGCAGATGTTCAGCTGGTGGCAGGCGGCGGCGCAGTGATGTGGTGACATATGTCGTGCGCTAGTGTAGTTACCGGTGCCCGCAGATGTTCAGCTGGTGGCAGGCGGCGGCGCAGTGATGTGGTGACATATGTCGTGCGCTAGTGTAGTTACCGGTGCCCGCAGATGTTCAGCTGGTGGCAGGCGGCGGCGCAGTGATGTGGTGACATATGTCGTGTGCTAGTGTAGTTACCGGTGCCCGCAGATGTTCAGCTGGTGGCAGGCGGCGGCGCAGTGATGTGGTGACATATGTCGTGTGCTAGTGTAGTTACCGGTGCCCGCAGATGTTCAGCTGGTGGCAGGCGGCGGCGCAGTGATGTGGTGACATATGTCGTGTGCTAGTGTAGTTACCGGTGCCCGCAGATGTTCAGCTGGTGGCAGGCGGCGGCGCAGGCGACATGCAGGCTCCCGCGGCGACAGGTGATGCAGCTACCGCCGCAGATGTGTCCACAGCGCAGAACAACACCACATGGCGCCTTGCAGTACTCTAGAAGCTTCTTCGGCTCAATGTCGCCTGTGTAAACAGCACACAATCAAGTGCAAGGTTTGTCTTTACAAAAGATCTGTGACTCTAGAATAAAGACACGTTGATGACATGTACCTTTGTGGCATTCTCTTTGTCAGAGCGTACCATTATAACGACCTTTTCACTTCTCAAACTCTAAAATGACCCATAATAGCTATGTGTAAGCGGACTAAAGTTATGCATTTAATCCCTTGGGACTACTTATAGTTACATTTTACTCCCTAGGTACTATAGTCACATTTTACTCCCTAGGGAATAAACTACTTTTCTTTTTATTTCCTTAAAAGTAAGTGCCTTGGAAAACCACAAATAGGCAGATATATGTTGTTCTTGTCGTCGGAGTGCGCGGTGAAGGGCAGGCTCGGCTGGGCATACAACCTCCATCGCTGGCCGCCGAGATAGACTATTATTGGTTACGTTCTAACCCCCAAAATTAACCTTGTTGTTGTCTGGTTGCATTACATTGGGATAAGACTAAAAATAATAAAGCTAAGTATGTTGTAATTTTTTACGAGTATATTTAAGATTATTTTTTTTGCAACCGGCGTGAAAAGTGACACGCGGACTCGTCCACCCTCACTTTGCTCGGGTGGATAGAACAAGCGTAGGAGTAGTAAAACGTAAATAAAATATGTATATGCATACCGTCGATCGCGGTTTTGTACAGGTGGCAGGGCAACTGCACCTGGTGTCCGCAGGGAGCGTCGAAGAGCCTGTCCATGGTGCGGGCGCACGGCCGCCGCGCGCAGGGCTCGTCGCAGCGCGCGGCGCAGGCGTGGCCGCACGGCAGCGCGCGCTCGCAGCGGCGCCGGCACAGCGCGCGCGTCGCCTCCGCCCCGCACTCCACCGCGACCTCGTGCCCGCACTCCGCCACTACCTTCTTCACCTACAGAACGGCGAGTGTCACTAGGTGGCGCTAGGCTGATCGGGTCGTGTCAGTTTTCCATATTCTTTACGTGGCAACAATTTTGACAGTCGATAATGTTGCCACGTTATGTAGTACACTCACAAAGTAACAGCGATTACAAACGCCCACCGATTATATTACAAGTTTTACAGGAGTTTGGTTAAATAATGTACCTACAATGTTTATTACTTGAATCAACAAAATTAAAAAATAAAAGACGCAGTTTTGTTCTCTCAAAAATAAATCGTCATTTACATGCAAAAACAGACTTGTCATCCTACCCAAATATGCTACCCCCTTACTTATAAACGTGGAATAATAATCTAATCTAAATAAAACAAATATCACAGGACAATGCCACACAAATTGACTTGTCTCAAACTAAGCTAGGCTTGTTCTGTGGGTACTAGATAACGATAAACTTACTTATATAGAGAAAACATATTATATATGTATTAAATACATAGAAAACATCCAAGACTCAGGAAAAAATACTCATCACACAAATATCTGCCCGTACCGGGATTTGAACCCCAACATCCAAGGCAGGCTCACTACCAACTAGGCTAGCGTGTCGTCAAAGGGGGTAAGGGGCTTAAAGTTTAATCGCATTTATTAAAACACTAGCTGTTGCCCATGACTCCATCCGTGTAGAAGTCGTTTATCCCTATTCCTTCTGCAACTGTACAAATTTCCGGAATAAAAAGAACTCTTTGTACTTCTCAGGGGGATCCTATCATTTCATAACAAACGTTTCTTAAATGATTCTTTTACAACCGGCGTTTTTTTTTCCGAAACTGTATATAATTCTGGATTTATTTCAGGACCATCGTGTAGAACCCTATAGGTTAGGTTAGGTTTGTTTTATAAAAATCAGGTTGGCAAATGAATAGGTTGCGAAACGATGCATTTGTTAAAGATATGACGGCGAAAAGGCAGAGGACCTTCCCCGGGGTTGAAGCTACATCCAAAATCCATTAAAATCAGTTCAGCTTTGTGCATATGTGTTGTGTGCTGTGTTTGTGTGTATGTATTATCTTCATAAAGTACCATTTCCCGGCAGTTTCCACATTGTTCGAAGCAGAGTTTCTTGCAGAAGTGTTTGCAGGGCAGCGCCCGCGCGCATTTATTGCGGCACGGCTTCGCGTCGACGTTCACGTGACACTGCACCTTCTCGGAGTGTCTGCAGCCTGAGCGCTTCTTCGAAACCTGCAAAATGAACTCCTAGCCATCTATCGCAGGTCCTCGATAGCTGAGAGAAGTGAGGCGTCTTACAAAAGCTGAACTGGTAATGTCGCATATTTCAGTTTACCTTTATTGAAATTAAATTGAGTAAGAATTTTAAATGCATAGTGTTAATACATAGAGGATTTGAATCAATTTTACGGTAACACATCACTTCACCGAATTTCACTTCATCGAATTTAATTTCATCGAACTCTATTTTCTGCTGAAACCATGTTTTCAGGGTATCTGAAACATTATTTATGTAGGTTAGGTTAGGTTAGATGTTTAAGATAAACCCTGTAAACATTATGATTTCAGTAGAAAATATCGTTCCATGAAATGAAATTCGATGAAATGATACGACAAACCCAATTTTACTCCAATAATCGAGAAGGGATGACTGGTAATGTTGCCTTCTGTTTTTGTAAAACAGCTCTTAAAAATCCACAGTCGCAACGCCATCATGTACCTACCAGTGTAAACTGGAATTACCATCCCTCTGAGCTTTACCAAAGTATTCACAGAGTTGCACACTGCTTAGTAGGGAGGTCAAAATAGTATGGGGAGAAATAAAGTATATTAAACCATACCTCAACAATTTCATAACACGCAGCGTCAAAATCAAACTTATTTGTCAAAGAAATTGTTAAATAATAAATGGTAGGTACCTATTATTAAAGGATATTATTACATACAAAAAGACATCCAGTAGGTAGCTCCTTTACCAAGTATAAAAACAATAGTACAATATTATTCGCCTACTGCTTACACAAAAATCCGTTTTGTGATCTCTCCAAATTGTTGCTCATTAGATATACCTTTATATAATTTATATAAAACGTTTTAAAGAGTAGGTTCAGCGCCGATTCTACTGGGTGAAAACAACATTGCGTTTGATGTGTGTTGGTATTGTTTTTAATTCAGACGTTATTATTATTAAGTACCTAAATAAGAGTTGCAATGTTGACAATACGGAGAACACGTCAAACGAAAAGTCGTTCTTACCTTATACAATCTCAGCCAAATGGGAATAACATGCTGGCACGGGAACTAATGTAATGTGTGTGTTAAAATGACAGCCACCCGGGGTTTAAGTAGCTTAGTAATAAAAGGACTCAAGTCAACACTTTTATTCTTACGTTGGAAAATGGAATAGGCGATTAAGTCCCTAGCCTATGTCAAAAGCGTGTAGTCCACAGGTGACATGCAACGGTTATTCAATTGCAATTAAACTTGGCATACACTTTTTTCATTGTTTTAGAATAATAGGAAATGTGTGAAGCAAGAATATTAAAGACTATTATTTTGGAACACCCTACTGCGCTGTGTTCAGTGACAACAGACCTGGACATTGCATGGGATACAACATTCGAAACAATTCCGCAGGCACTTATGTTCCCCGAGGTCACCCTCCAGTTTGGCCGTACAACCTTTCTTCGCCTTTGGACACGGCTTCAAACAGGTGTACTGGAAACAAATGAAATATAGTATTTGTATTAGCCAGTTTGGATCAGACCCTTGCAGGTTCTGAGCTCTTGGTGATAAGCTGAACACCCTCATCTAAATGATATCTAAACGTGCGTCCTCGTTAGACTTAATACCTCTCCCGTAGCATGGTCGCCTTTATCGATGTGGATAAAACGTAGATATCGCTTCCGTCACTCTTGCACTTACATACTGGTCACAAAGTGACAGATGTGTTATCCACGTTTAAAACGATATCGCCTTTGACGTGTTTTGATATTATAATAACTCGGCCCCCATTACTGTCAAGTACATAAATGCTATCAAAACGTTGGCAATACGGAAACACGTGAGACAATATTATGGTTTTTACCGTGTAGAATCTCGGACCAGTAATATTGCAATTGAAAATTAAAAAAAAAATGTTTATTGGCAATATCAATACAAATTTATCTTTATGATACAGACGTAGGAAGACCTGTGTTACAGGACCCAGTGGTAAACAATTTTAAAGTATCACTCCTAATAAAATGTTAGACTTTACAAAGCCTTATTACATACTAAATTAAAACTAAGTACTTAAACCTGTGTAGGTGTGTGTCTTAAGATATATTATAAATGTGTAACATTATTTAAATATATTTATTCAATAATTATATTGCCCGTGTGGTTGCGGGGTTAGAAAAGTTGCCACTCCATGTCTTCCCGTGGATTTCGTAAGAGGCGACCAAGGGAATACGGGCTTGTAGTACTGTTAGGCGATGGGCTTGCAACCGGTCACTAATGCACTAGTAAAATTCTTGGAGTTCCTGGCCTGATTGTGCAAAATGTGGTTGCAGAATAATCAAAAAGTATTTTTAGAGTTGTTGCTATTTCTGTAACTATGCCTACCCTACTCTGGAAATGAAGGCGTGATGTTATGTTATGTTATATTGCCATTATGCCAATTGCAACCTTGTTTAATTCATTATAGAGTGCCTTTTATATTTGGCATTATGTCCTCAAGCGAGAACCTGGGGACTCGAAATATAATACCATTAAAGCCTGACAAGTTTCTATTTGGCCCTATTTCAATACAAGTTTGTATTGAAATAGGGCCAAATAGAAACTTGTCAGGCTATACCAATGAATAAGTATACTAATATCATCATCATCATTATTATCAATATCATTATCATTATCATCATTATCATCATTATCAGCATTATCATTATAATTGTCATCATTATCATCATCATCACACTAACTACTAATATTTCGGAATAAAAGGCTGGGCTCACCAGCTCGTGGTGCGGGTCGTCGGCGACGTGGCAGGTGCGGCTGCAGGCGTGGCCGCAGGCCAGGCGGCGGTCGCGGCACGGCTCCGGGCAGCGCACCTTGGAAACCTCCGCAGAACACTCTTTCTTGACCTGCAAACATATTGCTATGGGAATTTTTCGCCGTCTTAACCGCCTTTTTCTTGTCTTCCCCATTATCACAGTTAGAGTACGCCTGTATCTTGGCACGCGTAGAATTCGTTATCCATTTTCTTCCCGTTGGTTGCCGATTATCGAAAAAAAATCCCTTACAAGTCCGCTGTCTGTCAGTCAGTCAGTAGATCTCGGAAGAGTATAGTTATGTATTGATAAAATAAAAAATTTAATAACTACTCTATTCTGCTCCCATTTACAACCGAAGTTGCTGGTTGTATCACTTTCTTCAATATATTGAAGACAGCAATAACGGCGGTTGGAACGCCTTAATATTCACCCCACTGGTTTAAGTTTGAAACAAACCGAGTTCGAACCATTACCATGTACCAATGAGTTTTTCTAACTTAAGTACGTTACCCGATGCTATTACAAACCTGCAATTCGAACCGCTGAGTGTGTAAGAGGGTAATTGCACTAAAGATCTTAAAGGGGTCGAAGTGTATCCAAAAGGGCCCATCTGATAAGATAAGAAAAAAAGTTCTGGCTTGACTCTATTTACTAAATATTGTATCAACTATCCAAATGTTGATATATATTATATGTGTTTATTTAAGTTTAAGTGTGTTTATTGATGATAAATTATACATCTTTCTATATATTTATGTAAGTATTTGAATGTTTTAGTGTTGTTTTTTAATGGTCTTTTTGGTCATTTTTTGTTTTTGGGTGCTCTAGATAAATTTGTACACCCGTTTACTCGATGCACAACCTTTCACTTTTCTCAATCTCTCAAGGGTTAGCTGGAAGAGATCCCTTAATGGGATAAGTTCGCCTTTGTACATCTTTTTATTATTATTCATTGTATTGTTTTGGTTTTTCTTTTGTACAGTAAAGTATTTACATACATACATACTAAGCTTGAAACAAACATAGGCTCGATGCGATTGCCGCGCGAAATGAAATGATAGAAAAGTAGTGAGAGTTGTCACTCAGAACTCTGACGTTAGTGCTAGAAAAGGCTCGAGCCTAACGGTTCTTTAGAAAGAACCGACTTTTTGCAGACATGACTCCGGAGGCAGGCCATTCAAGATGGTCGCTCCTTAGGGCTGACAATGCATGTTGCGTATGCAACATTTATCTTGTATAATTTTAAAATCTAGTTACAAAAAATGATTTTAATTTTCATGTTTAACTTTAATACGAAACTCATTTAATTATAGTACTGTCAAAATACCTATTAATTAGATCTTAACAATGTAGTATCAAAACGCAGATTTGGGCTTCTCTCTACCACTAAATTTAAAACCGTTTCTTTTTACTTCAAAATATGCAAATCACTCTCCTTACCACCTCCGAACTGCTTAGGCACTATTTACCAGTACCTATTAAAGACAGCAGTACATGTATATTGAATGTTATTAAATAAGCTGTTAGGAAATCCTCTCGTGAGAAGTCTGGGTACCGACAGCTACATATGGTCCTTCGAACCGGATTTCTCACGAGCTTATTTAAATTCAGTAAAAATTAAAAAATTATGGTCTCAGAGACAAGGCATAGCCTGTGCGCTCGTGTCCTGTTTGCCATAAAAAAGGCACAGCTTGTCTGCAGAGTAAGCTTACCTCGTGGTTACAATCGGGCATAACGATAGAGACGATGACTTTGCAGTAGATAGACTTATCGTTGGGTTCCTTGTGGCAGGAAACGTATTCGTTGTGGCCGCAGGGAAGAGACTTCTCTACCAGACGCCGGCATGGTTGGCACTTCAGAGAACATCGAAGGGGACACTTGTGGCCCTCAATTTCGCAGATTTTCCTGTAAGAAAGTAATGAAAGGACAGTTTTAGTTATGCCACTTTGATGCCTCGACTTTGACATCAGACTCACAGTCGTTGGAGCATACCTGCCCTAGAACTCACGTGTATTTAATAAATATTTAATATCACAGGACAATGTCACACAAATTGACCTAGTCCCAAACTAAGCTCTAGGCTTGTACTATGGTTACTAGACAACTATAAACTTACTTTTATAGAGAAACTAGCGACCCGCCAGCGGCTTCGCCCGCTGCAATTTTTTTCTTTCATGTCACTTAGGGGTATGAAAAATAGATGTTGTCCGATTTTCAGACCTACCCGATATGCACACAAAATTTCATAAGAATCGGTCGAGCCGTTTCGGAGGAGTATGGGAATGAATATCGTGACACGAGAGATTTATATATTAGAAGAATATATACTTAAATACATAGAAAACATCCAAGACTCATGGACAAATACTCATGCTCATCACACAAATATGGTTTCGTAGGAGTATAGGAACGAACATTGTGACACGAGAATTTTCATTGCGAGCCGTGATTCCGAAGAAGGCGGCTAACTGCATAGTTAAGGTAGAAGTATTAGTGGTGGTAGGACCCTGGGCAGGGTCCGTCCGGATCGCTACCACCATCTTATCCATTAATCTGCCGCCAAGCAACAATGTTCGCATTGTTGTGTTCCGGTGTGGGGATAAGACAACCGGTGAAATTACTAGCATAGAGGCATACCATCTTAGTCCTCAGGGTTGGCAAATCATTTAAGGTCTTAGGATTATAGTCCTGAGAATTCAAATGTCAATGGGTCTCAGATTCCTCTTACCATCAGGTGGCCTGAGAGCTCGTGTCTTCTCCTTTTCTTAAAAAAGTCATGCATGCGGTACCTGTCGCAGTCCTGCGTGCACGCGATGGCGGCGTGCTGCAGGTCGTACCCGTGGCAGACGCGCGGGCACGCGTGGCCGCACGGCATACGCTGCAGGCAGTCCTGCAGGCAACCCCCTTCTGGAACCTTCGCGAAGTCGGCCAGATTCTCGATCTGTCAACAAGGTTGGATGGCTTAGCCCGTAGCTCTAGTTTGTCCCAAATCAGTATTTAGTTTACGTACGAATACTTGTGCAGCCTTGGTGCGTAACATTGTTTAAATTTAAACAGATTCAGAGTTTGACTTTCCTGAGGTGAACTCGAAAACGAATATGGCAACAGCGTTTCAATATGTCGCCAGCTTTATGCTGCGTTTCCACCAGAGATGTGCGAGGATGCGTTGCGAGGGATGCGTTTGTCATGAACCAATAGACACTTCATTTACCTATCCTCGCTGAGCTCAGCACTGGTGGAAACAGCTCAGCGGAGCGAGGTATTTGTACATGCAAAACAAGGGAAAGATGTGCGCGAGGAATGTGTTGCGAGGCGGCGTCTGGCTGGCGCACGCGAGTGCAGTCACTGTATAGAGATAGATTACGTCTAAGATCGATGACAAAAACTGGGAACCAACTGAGGTGTAAGTAGCGGCCGGGGGCACGTGCGCTCCGCTCCCGCCTCACCGCACCCCGCCCGCTTATTTATTTATTTTATTTCGCAATATAAAATGCGTTCCTCCACGGTTAAATAGTAGGCAAGTCAAAAAATTAGTTTGTGCACACATTTCACAGAACTGACATGCTGTAATGTTTTTTTTACTTTCATACAATATTGCACCGCCCACAACAATTTTATGATTTGCCCAAAGGTCAACTGGTAGAAAATGCCATTAGGCATTAAGTTCACCTTTTGTATTCAAATTCTGTTCTGCTCGCGTGGATAAATTACTCGTGTGATAATGACTCCTTTAGTCCGTTGTTGAACAATTTACTATTACATACTTTGTTGCTATATTTATTTACATCAATCTTCACAAACCGTAGTTATATGCTCGCTGTGGTTTGCGCATTTCAGCTTCAAACTCTTCCCAACAGCTCCACCTTCCTCGAGAGTCTGCGCTATGTTGGACCACAGGGGCGACTTGCTCTTGAGCATCTCAATGTTTCCAAATATGTAGAAACCTAGAAGCAATGGGTTATATTCATCACACAATAGTTTCGAACTATCCAATACCAATTTCATAATTGTTAGTATTGGAACACATCATATGGCTGTGAAAATTTAGAATAAACCAACTCCTGACTACAATAAAAAATCAAAAACATACCAAAAGACTATATTTATTAGTAATTTAAGGCGTTTTAACTTCAACATGTTTTTATTTGGCAGGTTTTTATGCGTTTGAAGAATAAAGAAATCGGTTTCATTTAACTAAATTTAATTTCATAATGTAAATGTGATTTTATAAATAGACATATTATTTTGTCTTGTTTAAGTGCCCTTGCAGGGTTCATGTTGAAATACCGGTAGTTTCGAGAACCGGTACCGTGAACTAGGTACCGGTATTCACGCTACCGGTTCCAGGCTAGGAATTGGTATTTTACTGGTATAATACCGGTACAAATAGGCTAGAATTCCGGTGGTGTTGAAAAATACCGGTGCTCAGTAATATTAGTATAAGAGCAAGGTAATTGAAGAAAAACTAGAATAGAATAGGTATGTGGTAAACCAGCAATTGGCCTGCTATGGCCGGTCAGTTAGATTCAGACCCCTTAGTGTAAGCTTCTAACGTAAAAAACGTCTCGAAAGCTTTTGCGTTTCACGTACTCCGTATAAATCTGCCGTGATTCCGAAGAAGGCGGCTAACTGCATAGTTAAAGTAGAAGTATTAGTGGTGGTAGGACCCTGGGCGGGGTCCGTCCGGATCGCTACCACCATCTTATCCATTAATCTGCCGCCAAGCAACAATGTTCGCATTGTTGTGTTCCGGTGTGGGGATAAGATAACCGGTGAAATTACTAGCATAGAGGCATTACATCTTAGTCCTCAGGGTTAGCAACGCATTTGAGGTCTTAGGATTATAATCTTGAGAATTCAAATATCTATCGGTCTCAGATTCCACTTACCATCAGGTGGCCTGAGTGCTCGTGTGCCTTCTCGATAAAAGAAAAAAAAAGAAGTAATATAGTTACCAATAGAGTCTATAATGCTTGGACTACTCCATTGTAGTTAGCCGCGTTCTTTGGTATTACGGCAGAAGTAACATGGACACAAACGCGTTCGAGGCGGTTTGCCGTGTGAACACCAACTTACACTCAAGGCTCTGAGGCCCGAGCCAACATTGTTCCAGAAATTGTTTCCACAAACCCACAATATGAATGAATGACCTATCCAATGATATCCCCCACTATGGGGTAGACGAGAAAAAAAAACATCCAACGTTACGCGTAGGGGAGATACACAATTAAAATGTACTTTCAAGAATTATTTTACCACTTTGTTAGCGTGAGTAATATGTATATTCATGCCAAATTACAGCTTTCTAGTACTAAGAGTCTCTGCGCTAGGCTGCGGACGGACGGATGGACATGGTGAAACTATAAGGGTTCCTAGTTTGACTACGGAACCCTAAAAAGCGTTTAAATACCAGTGGAGGAACCGCGCCCTAATTCATAAGACTCGTTCATTGCGACAGCGACAGTCTTGAACAGTAGTAGGAATGAATCAAGAGTGCTTTACCTTCTCGTGCCCTGGACAAGGCCACACAGATCCTGTTGTCGGTTCCCAGGAACCCGATGCTGTCGTTGGTGTTGTTCCTCACCAGGGAGAGAACTATTATCTTGGACTCTTCGCCTTGGTAGTTGTCCAAAACAGTAATCTTCACTTTGGACAGATGATCGTACTGTGATCGTTGCTGAAATAGGGACAGATTAACATTACATAATGGCATTATGCCTCATAACATTGATGAAATCATTAAATGGAAGTCGCATATTGAAAAAATCTATACGATACTGTCTCGCTTTACGTATGCCTTATGAAATAAAAGGAAAACCACAGATTTTAAAACTGCAGTTAGTGCGTATTATGCATTTACCCAGATTTGGCTGCAATATGGAATACTTTTATGGGGCAATAGTATAGACCGAACAGATTTATTCGTATTACAGAAACAGTGCATAAGAATCCTCACAAAATATTAAAAATAATGAAGCATGCAAACGCCCCTTTAAAAGATCTTAATCATTTATACAGAGTAATCTCTATAAGTAATTTGGAAACTTGTAAATTTATACGGAAGCATCAAAATTTATAAACTCAAGCCAAAGACCGTCACACTTGCACCCTAAATCTAAGACATAGAGATAAAATAGCCCTCCAAAAAAGTAACGTACAGATGAGTGGGTGCAGACCCACCGTACCCCTAACCTAACCCAACCTAACCCAAAATTTGTATCATAAATATGAGGTAGGTTTAGGTTATGTTAGTTTTTCAGCAGGCCCGGAGGGCCAAACTACCCAGAAATAACCACCAGTGGTACAGCAGAGGGGTACGCTGGGTATGGAAGGCAGATGAGTAACAAGTCTTCCTAAAGAAATAGCTGATGACTCTGATGAGGTTAAATACACTAAATGGGTCATACACACTCTTAAAACAAAAGTTGTATTTCCTGTGGTCAATAGTTAAAAGCGTGTGTGCATATAAGTTTTGTTTTTATATGATAGGTCTAAAGCAGTCCTGACGGCGTCTATGCGGAAATGTGCTTAGCCACGGCGTGTCCACAGGAAAGACCTAAATCTATGCATAACCCAAATTTGTTCAGAAGTTAAAATCATATTTAATAGAAAACTGTTTTTATTCACTGAAAGAGTCCCTCAATATAAATAGATACCGTAGATATCCTTAGCAAATGTTATCGTAGATTAATATCTATGTGTAAATATTAGTTTAAGTACTATAGGGACACACTTTATAAGGTAGTTGCTGTCCGTGTGGCGTTCGTTTTTAGGGTTCCGTACCTACCCAAAGGGTAAAAACGCGGGACCCAATTACTAAGACTCCACTGTCTGTCTGTCTGTCACCAGGATGTATCTCATTAACCGTGACAGCTAAACAGTTTAAATTTTCAAAGATGATGTATTTTTGTTGCCGCTATAACAATAAATACTAAAAACAGAATAAATAAATGTTAAAGTGGGTCTCCCACACAACAAACCCTGCCCAAGGCCTTTCCACCACTAAATGTTACGAACACTACATTTATTTCAGAACCCGTAAAGCTTACATTTCTCAAATAGAACATCTGCCCAGAATAAGCAGTCAGAATGGTGACGTCCTCTGGTTGGTATCCCTGCTGCATCAGGTAGTTGGCTAGTCGCAGTACCATGTCCGCTTCGAACGTATTGGTACGACTCGAGCTGTCATCTTCACACTGCAAAAGGCAACGCATTTATGACCCTTTAGACTAAGCTTTCTAGTATAGTCCATTCGCTTAGGCATTGTCGTCTAAGGATGCCGCCGCGTAAAAAAAGAATGCGAGCGGTGTATCCGCAAGTAAATTTGACAGTTTACATCGAATTAAATTCGATTTTTACTACAATAACCACAAGTGCGTGCGGGTGTAGAAACACTATCTAAACAAATATAGACATACAATCGCTCAAAGCTGTAAGAAATGCAATGAATAGATTCGAGAGAACTTGTTATGATTCCTCATTTCTCAAAGACTTCTCTTATTTATACTAAACGAAACAGAATTTAAAGGCTGGATTCTATAACATCAGCGATAAAGCTGAGCTATGCGAGTTCGCACATAGCGACCCTGTTGACATTCCAACATTCCCATCCTCGCTCCGCTATTTTTTTTAATTTGTTAACGTCCAAAGTTACTTTGAATGTGTCTTCGGTCAATACTAAGCTTTCTCGTTCTGGTAAAATCGGTGTTACCTGTTCTCTGTGTTGATGCGTGAAGAAGAAGAGGTCCTGTTGAACGCCGCGGACGGGCGGGAAGTCCTCGACGGAGCGGTGGTTCTGCAGGTCGGGGTAGATGTGCGGGCAGAGCAGCGCGGCCAGCGCGGGCCGCATGCGGTGCTGCACGCGCAGGCGCCGGCCGTGCACGGCGTTGCGCACCATGCGCTCGAACAGCGACACCTCCAGCCCGTAGCGCCGCGCCAGCCGCACGCTCGCCGCCGCCGGCCGCAGCTGCTGGTGGTCGCCTGCGCAGCCTCCGCCGTGTACAGACACACGCACTGCCGTCCCCCCCACCCCGAGAACTGTGTCCAGCGAACGCCGAGTGGCCCCGGGTTGTGTGACGAGCACGAGTATTGGTTCCCGAGTCTTGGATGTTTTCTACGTACTTAAGTATTTATTTCTCTATCTAAGTATGTTTATCGTTGTCTAGTACCCATAGTACAAGCCTAGACCTTAGTTTAGGACTAGGTCAATTTGTGTGACATTATCCCGTGATTTTTTTAACAGCCAAGGTGTAAATTTGACTCGTTTACTGGCGTCAAATCCATATTAGTCTACTTTTACCAGATTACAGACTTCACCAATTCTTGTGCTGGATGTCACACACTATGCACTATTGGGAGGAAAATGAACGCGCTGAAAGTTACAGTCAATTGGTGCGTTTTGCGCTCTCATTTAGTTCTAGACGGTTGTAGGCACGAGTAGCAATTACAGAAACGCATAGTTTTTTGATCCTCTAAAATGGATTTCAAACACAGTATCACAGCCAGCCCGGCCGCGACCCGTCCACCCACCAGCTTCAACCACCAGTGGATCCACGGGGAATTTCTTTTTCCCCGTGCACCCACTGGTGGGTGAAGCTGGTGGGTGGACGGGTCGCGGCGGTCACAGCCCTATCGATGTAAAAATGGTAAACAAAATAAAACACTGCCTCACGAGTATGAACCGAGCAGTGAGTGAATGCTACCCACCGATGAGTATGAGGTGCTGGCAGCTCTTCGTGAGTGACGTCACGATGTGCGCCTCTAGCACCTCTGCCGCCTCCTCCACCACCACTGGAAATGTAACATGTTAGGGTCCCATAAACTCGTTATACAAGAATACATTTCATGGAATACGATGTGGGATTTTTACAAGTATCCGTTCATTTGACTACAGTTTGTTTGGCAAACGAATCAATTTACAAATAGCAATTGGTAAAGTCCTTTAAACAAAATTTTCATTTTATATCTTAACGAGCGTCTCCACTGGGACCATTTGCGTGAAATGAGCATTCGGCGTCGAATATTCAAATGGTGTGGACCGCAGTAACGCTCGGCTCAACATCCACACCAGTCGAATATTACTAACGAGTGCTCTCAGTGGGGATGCTCCTTTTGCCATTCTTTCTTCTTTTCTTATTTTTGACGACACGCTAGCCTAGTTGGGAGTGACCCTGCCTTCGAAGCTAGGGGTACTGGGTTCAAATCCCGGTAAGGGCAAATATTTGTGTGATGAGCACGAGTATTTGTTCCTGAGTCTTGGATGTTTTCTATGTATTTAAGTATATATTTCTCTATATAAGTAAGTTTATCGTTGTCTAGTACCCATAGCACAAGCCTATTTTAGGGCTTAATTTGGGACTAGGTCAATTTGTGTGACATTGTCCCGTGATATTATTATTATTATTATTATAATAATTTAGAGGACCTCTAATTTAATGCGATAATATCAGAGTCAAGATTTAGGTATTAAGCGTTACCTGGGTGTCCATTATATTGCGAAATTTTATAATTTTCAATAGATCTATCATAATGACCCAATTTTCCGAATGGCACCTCACCAATTTTTTATAACTTTTACAAATACAAAAAATTTACCCAACCAACATTGACTTAGCTTTCATTATATTTTTTATGTCTGTCTATTATTACCTCTCTGGGCAGTTTGTCAACCGACCCCGTGGACCTCAAGATTTAGGCTCAGCCTAGTTTGGTATCCACCGGTCCATAATGCCTGATTGTGTCCATGTGTTTTGTTGAAATAATTTTATTCTATTATATTACTGAGTAAACTTTATGGCTCAGTTTTATTGTAGCGTTGCATTGCGTCGTTGCAATAGCTCCCGACTCACTAACGTGAATACCAACTCGTCGATGTATTGCTACTGGCATGCGGGCTAAAGACCAATAAAACTGAGCCTTTGATGTAAGTTGACTCCCGGTTATCTGATCCCTAAACATTACCTATTAGGGGTGATATTTCTATTAACAGTTTCCTCAGCCGTGCAGCCCCGCTGGTGGTCATCCCGACCACTTCGGTCCCCTTGAGAATAGCCCGGTCTACCATCATCCTGGCCTCTTCGTAAGCCAGAGCAGTGGACTGCAACTTTTTCTAAAACCATAATGATAATCATCGTTTTCAGCCGAAAGACGTCCACATGGCTGGACATCTATGTCGTCTATAGAGCGTATGTCATGAACGTGGACGTTTTTCAGCTATAGCGTTAAATGGTTCTCCACAAGGACCGGTCCTGCGCCGCTTGCACGCATCGGTTCCCCGTCATTAATAATAATGCTAAATATTGGTAACTCATCACTTCATCCAATTCCAATCTTCATTCAATTGTGCACTTGACATACTTATGTAATGCAATAAATAAATAAATAAATAAATAAATAACAATTCATCGAATTTAATTTTATCGAATGCGATTTGTGGCTGAAACCATAATGTTTTCATTCAGCAGAAAATAGCATTCGATGAAATGATAGACACCCGCCAATGTTGCTATTCCGAATACATATTTGTTTAAACACAATAGTAGTGGGGTTTGTATTCTCCTGAATTTACTACTTTTTTTTTAACAAGACAAATAAAGCAATAAAAACCGGGCAAGAGCATGCCGGACCATGCTCAGTGTAGGGTTCCGAAGCCGTTTAATTTAAAGTCAATTGGTGCCGTCTTAGACGATTTTAGTAGATATTTATAAACACTTTAATCGCCTGTATCTCAACTAACTACTAAGGGCCTGTTGTATGAACAGTAGTTAAACTAATTAATTGTTAAAATTCGAAAAACGAATCTAAATTTTGACACATTTCCTTGAGATTTAACCATTAGTTACGATTTTTAACAATTAGTTAGTTTAACTGCTGATCAAACAACAGGCTCGTCGTGATAGTTTTCGTTTAAAATTCGTTATATGCTTTTTCATAGAAGTTTTTTTTTCGGATTTTTAGTATTTGTAGATTTGACTGTAGTGGGGGGGGGGGGGGGCGACGACACTTGAGTCTAACAATAATAAGCGCTTTAAAGCTTAATATTTCATAAACGGATTACTTAATCAAAAAACTGCTTTCACAAACCCGTAATATTTTTGGGTGAATATTTGAAGATGAGCATATTGGAGGTGTAAGAAAAAAAACTAAATATCGACTCAGATGTGGATTTTTATCGGTTTTACTTACGAGTCAACGTATTAATAATACGTAAAAGCAAAAGGGACAGTAATTACACCAATATATATCTATATATTTCAGTTTTTTTTTTTCTGCAAACGGTAGTGAGAAATAATACGTACGGTAATGAGAATTTTATGATGGTAATTAGTACGGATGAATGGTAGGGATAATTTATGAAATGGTAGTGAGAAATAACAAATTTGTTAAGGGAATTTCAAAAATGGTAATGAGGCTGACGATGATTACACAAAAAAAAACATTTTTAATCATCTTTTCAAAAGTCTTCATGATTTACTCAAAAATAAAAACACAACAACCTTCCACCATAACAGTAGCTGTTAAAAATTAAAATATTTAAACTCATTAGAAATTACTAGGGGAAACTTAAAACACGTTTGTTGTATGAGAGCCCCTCTTAAATATTAACTTTATTCGGTTTTTAGTATTTGTTGTTATAGCGGCAACAGAAATACATCTTCTGTGAAAATTTCAACTGTCTAGCTATCACGGTTTATGAGATACAGCCTGATGACAGACAGACGGACAGACGGACAGCGAAGTCTTATAGTAATAGGGTCCCGTTTTACCCTTTGGGTACGGAACCCTAAAAATGATGTACTTATTTTTTCCAGTATTGCTGATGAATTTATTAATTATTTACATGTTTTTTTTCATTAAACAGTATAAATATTATACTGATTCTCATTACCATTTCAACATTCTCACTACCATTCGTCAAAATGAAATGGTAAAAAATGGTAATTATGAAAATGGTGGTAAGGAGATATTAGTCAATATGTCACCGTTAAAGATAATAAAAAAAGTTTAAAAACATTACACATATATCAATACAAAAGCGACCCAATCGTACATATTTTAGTATAAAAATTGTATAAAAATCTCTAAAAAACATATCTTTGGAACCTCGAATGGTGTGGAGAAAAATATCTGACCAAAACGATTTCCGACTTGTGATTAGGTATTAATTTCAGCGCGAAGTCACTAAAAACGCGTGCGGCTCACTCCAGTCGCCAACGGGAACTGCCATCGATCGGCGCTTTTGATCGTTGACAGTTTAAAAAAGGCGCAAAGTATTTTTTTAGCTGCGTATATTGTAACGAACGGTAGTGAGTTTCAGGCTCTGGGACATTTTTCTAAGCCATAAAAAATAACTTGAAATGTTCTTTAAGCCGTGTAATTGTAACGTTTACTAAAACCACTATTATATTATACAAATAATTGTATAAACATACAATCTTCAGCATAATACCGTATTATTTTTAACATAGACTATTCAAATTTGGGATTTGGGACACGACTGGTAGTGAGATTTGACGACTTTATGTATAAATTAATCTTATTTATATTTACAATTAATATATTTTATATACATTATTCTATAAAGCCAAAGTTATAAATTGTATAAAAACCATGATTGTTTAGATTAATATAATTTTAAATAGTTCTTTACTAATCGCCGCGTAATATGTACATCTTCAAATATTCACCCTTTTAAGACCTATCCAGCGACACCCCAAACTATAAGGTTGCCGAGAAAAAAAATACATCCCCACGTTACGTGTAGGGGAGGTACCCTAAAAAAGGTTTTCTTTACATTTTATTGTACTACTTTGTTGGTGTGACTAATATGCACATTCATGCCAAATTATAGCTTTCTAGTACAAAGACTCTGCGCTACGTTGCGGACGGACGGACGGACACGGCGAAACTATAAGGATTCGTAGTTTGACTACGGAACCCTAAGAACGAAGAGTTTCTTACAGGTTAGATAGATAGATAGATAGATAAACATCTTTATTCATCTCACACAATACATGGGTTCTTAGGCTAACAAAAGGAACATGCAAATATCAATTATTTATAAATATTGTAAAAAGCCTTACTTGCGAAATAAAATTAACTTAGAACTAAAAACATAAATGCAGAAAAAGAGCCATGTGATGGTGAGACGAGAAGGCGCTGGCTCAGCATAAAACTGTGGTAAACCACAGCACTGATATTCTGCCAGAACCCTAAAGAGTAGTGACGCCAGTTAAAAATAATAATAATAAATATAGTTCGGTAAATTGTGCCGTATAAAACGAAAACAAGAGGCCCGTAAACTAAACGGAATAAAAGTGAAATTTAAAAGTTGCTACAGTGATGCCAACAGTAGATACCAAAGTTAAAAGTATTAAAAATTACAAAATTTAAAAAATATTATTTCTGAAATAGGGAGATTCTAGGAAGTATTTTTTTTGTAGAATTTGCAAATGAAGTTTGAGTTTTTGTTTAAAATTTTGCTTTGATCGAATTTTGCGCAAAGGTGGTGGGATATTATTCCAGCACTTTGTCGCCTGGTACTTGAAACTCCCCCTGAAAGCACAAGTCCTGTGAGACGGGACAAAAAACACTAAAGCTCGTGTTGCTCTGGCAGTAGAGTATGATTTAGACCAAGGAAGTTTTTTGTATAGGTATTTTGGGGTTTTAAATTTAACGATATCAAACAGTAAGCACGACAGTAAGAGGTCATAACGATAACAAACTTTTAAGATATTTGCTTCATTTAAATAAGAAGTAACATGAGTACGCGGTGGAATTTTGAAACAAAATCTAGCACAAGCATTCTGGATTCTTTGGAGAAGACGCCGTGATCGCTCTAACAGGCATGGCCAGTAAGTGGTAAGGCAGTAGCTTAACTTGGACAGTATGAGTGCTTCACATAGTCTGACTCTGAGATCAACACTGAGAAAATCACGAACATTATACAGAACTTTCAGGCGGTAGAAACAGTTCCGGGCTATTCCAATGACGTGATTCTCAAAGCGCAAATTACTGTCGACTAGTAAACCAAGATTACGCGCTTCAGAGACACATTCAACGCGAACCCCGTCAATCATAATGATAGGATCGCATATGGAGATTCTTTCTATTTGCTTCTTGGATCCCATTATCATGAATTTTGATTTAAGCGGGTTTAGAACAAGACAGTTTCTGGTGGCCCAGTCATGTATCCGTTCCAGATCCTCGTTTATCTTCGCGATTGCCTCAATAACATTCGTAGTATCAAATGAAAAGTAAATTTGAAGGTCATCAGCATAGAGATGAAATTTGCAGTGATGTATACCTACTTTGAATGATATCAGCGCTGTACAAAATGAATAGAAGAGGACCCAAAATCAATCCCTGAGGAACTCCTCTATTAACAGGACTAGGATCCGAATGCAGACTACTACCATCACTTCGCGAAATTTTCACTAGTTGCTGACGATTAGCAAAGTAACTACTAAACCATTGAACAGCGGCATGGTCGAACCCGTAGTAATGCAGCTTTGAAAGAAGAAGATTAATATTAATGGTTCTTCTCTGATCGGTCGCGATTTGAACCTGCAGTCAATTTAGGCTAAGTCGCTACTATGACGTTTCAAAAGAGTTTATTATTTGTAAACCTACTTGAATAAAGATTATTCTGATTCTGATTCTGAACTAACGAAAGAACTTACAAATTTACTTAAAACTATTCTAATCTAACAGACCAATGGGCAACGTTCCCAAAATGCTGGCAGCACTGCCACGTTGAATGGCAATGCTTAATCTAAAGAAGTTCATCAAACTTTATAATTCCACCTTTGTCGTCAGGGTTGGCATCGCATTTACAGTCTTGACATTGCAGTCTCGACTGAAAATGTCTAGACTCAGATTCCTCTGGCCATCAGGTGGCCCGTGTCGTAGAGATCTTGATCCCATAAAAAACCGGGTACTCCGAAACTAGATGCGAAAACATCGAAGGAACCAGAGAAAGATTAATATTACATCATATGACACTTTTGTATCCCGTTCTTTCTCTCGAAATATTTATTTCCCAGAATAGGGATATCTGAACTTTTTCGCTATGCGCCACAGATAAACTTTTTAGGGTTCCATAGTCAAACTACCCTTATACATATATGTAGTTTCGTCATGTCCGTCCGTCCGTCCGCAGCCTAGCTCAGAGACTCTTAGTACTAGAAAGCTTAATTTGGTATGATATATATACATATTAGTCGCGCCAAAAAAGTAAAAAAAAAGAGTGTGCCTCCCCTACACGTAACGTGGGGTTTTTTTTTTCTCGTTTACCCCATAGTTTGGGGTGTCGTTGGATAGATCTTTTAAAAATAGTACAGGTACAGGATAGATCTTTTAAAAATAGTACACAATTTTTCGATTAAGTGATCCGTTCATGAAATATTAAGCTTTAAAGAGCTAATTTTTGTTAAAGTCATCATCATTTCATTTTCATTTTTAAATTTAAGAGCCAGGCTCTTGTCGGTGGAGTAATTGCCACTTTTCTCTATCCTGTGCCAGCCTTTTCACCTCCTGATATGACACGACATTCGCCTTCTGTCTTATTTGGTTAAAGTATGTGAGCCTAGGTCTTCCTCTTCCTCTTTTTCCTTCAACTTTACACTCCAAAATGTTCAAAAAGAAACTATCGTGCCGCATCATGTGGCCCATCATCTTTCCTCTTCTACATTCTATAGTTTTTATAATATGTCTTTTCTCGTTCACCATCTTCAAAACTTCTTCGTTGGTTTTCTTTTCCGTCCAGCTAATTTTTTCCATCCTTCGCCAACACCACATCTCAAACGCTTCCAACCTTCCTCTATCTCTATACTTAATTGTTAAAGTCAAGTGTCAAAAATACAACTACTAAACATCTTAAATTAAAGAACATATAACGATGAAAGAACCAATGATGTCTTATTCCTTTAAAATTTAAAGGAATAAGACATCATTGGTTCTTGAGATACAGGCGATTAAAGTGTTTATACCTACTAAAATCATCTGAGACGGCTCCAATTGACTTTATATAGAAGAAGAAGAAGAAGAAGAAAATCGTTTATTTGATGCAAAACACAAACTACTAAACTACTAATAAATGAAATACATTTGGAGATTAATCAGGAGTACTAAACTTAAAACTATTTTATTATGCACCAAATTGGGTGCCGCTCAGCATAGTGTCAGACACTCGGTGTCGTGACGCTGATTTTCAGGGCAACCAGACGGGAAGAAAGCGCTGCTAGTCCTTTCATAAGTACAGTAAGAGCGTATAATAATATGTGGAGTAATGGGAACTGTAAACGAAATTATATGCATACTTATATGGAAATAGAGAATAAATAAACATAGGTAGAGGTACTTAAATAAAATAGGGTGAAAGCGAGAGTGTAATATAGATAACGTACAGCCGCTAGGTGTTGGACAATTGTAGGCCAATCAGATACTCTTTGAGGTTGTTTTTAAAAGAAGAAAGAGACTTAGAGTTTCTGATTGGTGGCGGAAGATTATTCCAACACTTCGTGGCTGCATAACGAAAGCTGCCTCGAAAAGCAGCTGTTTTGTGTCGAGGGCAAAGCAGGCGTGGCGCTCCTCGAACTCTCGAATTAGGGAACTTGAGCTTTTCAAAAAGGTAAGACGGTTGACCCTTGCCTATAACTCCAAATAGCAAGGTAGCTAGGTGAGAGAAACGCCGCGCTGACATGTTTAAAAGCTTGCTTCTGTTCAAAAAAGGTGTAATATGGGAGCGGCAAGGAACATCAAAACAATAGCGCACGCAGGCATTTTGAACACGCTGTACCATCTTGCTCGTACGAGCTAATAGACAACCACTAAACACAACATCAGCGTAACTTAATTTTGAGAGAATCAGGGAATCACATAGTTTAATACGCAGGTCAACGCTTATGTGGTTGCGAACTTGATATAATACCTTAAGCCTATAAAAGCAATTACGAACTAGTTCCAACACATGTCCCTCAAAACGTAGCCTGCTATCCATCAAGAGGCCGAGATTGCGAGTCTCAGAAACGATCTCCAGACGATCACCCATTATAGAGACATGCGGGTCACAAAAGGTAATGTCCCGTATGTGTTTTTTGGAACCAAACAGTAGCAATTTGGACTTACTACCATTGAGAACCAAGTTATTTTTCTCGCACCACTCAGCCACGTTACCTAGATCAATGTTAAGTTTATTCACTGTTGAGTTTGTTTCCGCGGGCTTAAAAGATATATATAATTGAAGGTCGTCTGCATACAAATGGTAATTACAATTAGAAATATTATTTATTATATCACTGCTGTAAAGAATAAAGATAAGCGGTCCCAAAATCGACCCCTGAGGGACTCCTCTAACGATCGGCATAATATTCGAAGCCAGTGTTATACCCGACTCATTACGTACCTCGACAAACTGTTTACGGCCGACGAGATAGCTAGAGAACCAATTCACTGTTCGGGTGTCAAACCCATAATATAAAAGTTTTGCTAACAACAATGTCGTATTAATCGTGTCGAAAGCTCGTGAAAAATCCAACAAGACTAGTAAAGTGCCCTCACCATTATCCTGAGCAACTAAAATATCATCCACTACGTCGAGCAAGGCGGTCGTAGTACTGCGAGATTTTCTAAACCCCGATTGTTTTTAGGCAGCAGGTTATTGTTTTCCAAATACTTTATCAGTTGGACACTAACGACTTTTTCAACAATTTTCGACAGAAAAGGCAATATACTAATGGGGCGCAGATCTTTAAATGCCCTTGGATATTGAACTTTGGGTATGGGTTTAACTTTGGCAGTTTTCCACAACTCGGGGAACTCTCCAGATAATATTGACTTATTAACAATTTTTGTAATTATTGACAACGTGTGCGGCAGTGTTAAAATAATCATATTAAGGGTAATGCCGTCAGATCCCTGAGCGTTACTGGAAAAAGATTTAATAATATTAAAGATAGCTCTTTCATCAACGGGTTCAAGAGAGAACACTTCAGTGCCAAATCGATCCGCCTTGTACCTAGCTAAAAGGGAATTATCAACTTGGCCATCTCCAGGCAAATTAAGAAAGTGTTCATTAATATGGTTAGGGTTGCTTAAATGTGACGGCAGATCCGATTCCTTACGTTTAAAATCAACGACGTCTTTCTTAATATTTTTCCAAAGGACACGCGAGTTATTTATATTACTATTAATACGCTGGTTAAAATATGCAGTCTTTTCAGTAAGGAGTGCAGATTTAGTAATGCTCTTCAGTTCCCTATAGTATTTAATGTGAGCTTCTGACTTTGTTAACTTACATCGAACGTGGGCGTCATCACGTAACTTCATCATTTTCTTCACCGTAAAAGTAATCCAGGGATAAGAGTGACTTTTAATCAGAACTCGCGTAATGGGCGCAGCCTCATCAAATAGCTTCAAAATACACTCATTGAAGAACTCCACCATGTCATTCACACTATCAGACTCCAGATTTCCCCATGCAATTGATTCCACGCGGGCATTAAATACCACTAGATCAATATCCTTTAAAGGCCTGTAAATAATGAACTTTGGTGGTGGCTTACTTTTTTTAATCTTTAATTCGCAGGTAATGAATGAATGACTACTGAGATCAGGTATATAGTTAACTTTTAAGTTGTGTACGCATATATTAGAACAGACCAGATCGATTAATGTTTCGCTTTGTTCGGTAAAATGAGTTGGGCAATTGACATACTGTGTTAACTCCATACAATTTAGGAAATCAATCAGTTTCTTTGTATGTAGTTCGTTTGTATTTAAGATGTTAACGTTTAAATCTCCCAATAGTATAACATGGTCGAATCTAGAGAGGGACGCAACAGAGTCACTAAGTGCGTCAATAAATGTATCGATATTCAACCACGGAGGGCGGTACGCTGTACCTACAGCAAGTTTAATTCCATTCAGGTTGAGACTCAGCCACATTTGTTCTACCTGGGGTGTAGGCGGGTGCGGGATAAGCCGCGCAGTAATGCCGTGTTTAATATAAAATCCGACACCACCTCCTCGCGAGCGCACACTAGCGGGGCGCGGGATGTGCCGTAGTCGGTATCCAGATGGCGCAGGCGCACGCGCCTCTTCGCCCTCACGCAGCCAAGTCTCATTAATAGCCATGAGATCCACATTATACCGCGCCATGGCCGCGACAAACTCGTCGTGGCGTGTTCCGAGAGATCCGGGGTTTAGAAGACCAAGTGACACATTCTTAGGCTTAATGAACTGTATGACAAACGAGTAAACTCTTTCAATAAACTTGCAGCATGAAAGGAGTAGACGACAAATTGTAATGTGACGCCAGTCTTTGGAGGTCCGATGTGGACAAGTAGTGTTTGTAGAATAAATATATTTGTATAAATACTTTAATGATAATAGAGAACAAGTATTTTGAGATGAAGTGATTTCTAGAGACCATCGAGCAGCGATTTCTTCCAGCGTAAATGAATTAAAGAAAATAGGGATTAAAACCAATAAATTTAGTGTACATTCACACAAGTTGACACTATCGTAACAGAGTTGCACCTTAAATACAGTAAAAATATGTACCAAGTAAAAGTTCAAAAACTCCATAAATAGAGTGGTTTTTGAATTGGTGTAATGCTTATTATAAAAGAGTATTTTTATCTTTAAAAAACTTTGACATACAAGTATTATTTTGCTATAGCATGCACATGAAACTATCAGAGAATCCAGCACCATATTAAGTGAATATAAAACATAAATCGCTCTAATATATTGTAAAACGCCGCTAAAATCACGGTATAACACATTGTGTTTTAGTGGAGCGGACGGTGTAATTATCCAAAAACTCGCACCAATTCGTCCTCAGAGCACAAACGAAAGCGCGGCGATCCGTGCTCTTTCCGCGCAAATATTTTCCCATCTCGCGTCCAAACGAACTTCCAGTTAGTGCGGAGTGCTTCTCCACGCGCTTTGTAGAAGAGTTGACGGTTCGTGCGAGTTAGTCTCTCGTTAATATGAAGTCGATGCGCATCAGAGTCGAGACCCAGGCCTGCGGTGGTGACCCCGCGGCGCACGCGCGCGGCCGCCAGCAGCTGGTCCCGGTGAGTGCGGCGCGCGAGTCGAACGACGAGCGGTCGGGGGCGCGGGCGCGCCGCAGGATCCTCCACTCGCCGGACCGGCCCCGCACGCTCCGCGCTGACAATGTCGCGATTCTCTAAGGTCATGCCAAGTTTGCTAGCCACGGTCAAAGCGAGGTGGAGGGACAGCTCATTATTATCTTCCGGAATACCAGCTATTTCGATATCGTTTCGCAAAAGTTCTTGGTCGCGTTCATTTAATTCGTGCTTGAGTTCCGATATTGCTTTTTCCAAGAAGGTGACGTCTGTCGCCACCGCCCTCTCACTCTGAGAACGCTCGATGGCTTCCACCCGCACCGCTAGGGCATCCATGCGACGGTTGCAGCTGTTGACGGCGGCGGTTAACTCTGCTACGACATTCCTGAATTCCCGCATCTCATTTTTCATCTCCTCCCTGAACAGTCGCAACTCAGTAATTAATTCAGAACCAGCCGATATAGCTGCGGGGAAAGGAGGCGACACAGGCAGGAGCGTGGCAGCACAACTATTATTCGGATTGGGGCGAGTGCGTAACGTTACAAACTCATCATTTTTTTCGGTGTCAGCACACGAGGGTAAATCCCGTTTTATTGGTGTATTCGTGTTATCAGTCTTAGGTTCCTTGCTTACGCATTCCTGACATTTCCATTTTTTTTTAAATTCTGCTGTTAGGATATTATTAAATCGCCTCTCAGTGATATTTGCACACAACAGGTCAAAGAATTTAGAGCAATGACTGCATTTGAGGAATTGTTTATTTACAATATCTTGCGAGCATCCACTGCAAGTCATAATTTTAGTAACTGGTGGCGCCATCTCTGAGGGACGGTATGAAACTCGTTCGATCAATCAATACGGACAAAGAATGGATTGCGGAGTATATCTCCAAGTTCGGGTGATTTCTTCTAGATGGCGTTAACTGGTCACTTGCGAAATACGGTATGCGACTATTGTATTAACTACCTACCGTAAATGTTATTTCACAATTGGGTTCTATTGACCAGATAATGTACTTTTATCTACCACGAGAGCAACAGAATCAAGATAATTGTTATAATGTTAAGCAGCTATGCTTTTTGTTTACTCACTTAGACGGTTCTGCGATGTAAACAATTCACTCAAAGCACAGTTCACTGAAGTGTTTTTTCGAGCTTGCACATAATACTTTCAAGATATAACGTTCACAGAGCAGGAGCAGGGTATAAGACACTGACAAATGATTAATTTGGGCCGAAATACCTAGAAATACTATTTTTAAACTTAAATAATTATAGAGCTAATATTACTCGGACGGCAGCGCCATCTATTCCATCCAAAATAGAAAATTAGTTAGGTATTACTTGTTGATTTTTATGTTTGTATTACTTAATGGCTTCGGAACCCTACACTGAGCATGGTACGATATGCGTTCGTACCCTGCACAAGGTCCTACCACAACTACAAATACTAGGTACCACTAGAAATCATAGTATTTTCTTACCTCCAGACTTTTTATTCTTTTCTTTACATCTTGCATCACGACTTCTGCCCATTTGAAGTACAAAGACCATCGCTCTATGCGTGGAACGGTGGATACGTCTCGCACTTGCTGTAGTCTAATTTTCGGTGCGCGGAAGCGGGACTGCTGCATCTCCTGGGTTTATTAAAAAAGATTGCATTCAATAAAATAATATTTTCCTGCCTGCTCTTTAGAGTCGTTTTAAGAGCGTTAGGAGTGAGAAACCAATTATCTCTTGGATACCTTTACCCGCGCCAATCTATCATCACAATCATGATTATCATCACCATTATCATCGTCATCACCATTACCATCATCATTATAATTATTATCATCATCATAATTATCTGCTGGAGTTTCTTGGCGCTTCTTCTCCGCAATGATGGTCTTATCTGAAGCGCTAGTAAATTCACTTCATATTACCGACGTGTAAAAGAGCCCCCATGGGGGCCTATTTACTGAATAAACATTTTGATTTTTGTTTTTTTTTTGATTATCATCATCATAAAACTACCAGCAAAAATTACACTTAATATATACCAATATTTCCTAAACGGTCGCCCAATCTAAAAGTAGTAAAGTATATTATAATGTAAATATACCTTTGCTTTACTTATATTGGGAGGCCCAAAGAAAAATAATAATTCATGATTTTATTTTACAACTTTGTCGGTGTTATTTAAATGTTTAACTATGCTAAACTACAGCTTTGTACTCTCGGAGTTAAACCGTCTTAGAGTCAAACCCTGGACAGACGGACATGGCGAGACCATAAGAATTCCTTATTGACTACGGAACCCTAAAAGTATTAAAAATAGAACTCTTACTAGTAAAAGTTTCCTTTCTGAATACAGTTGACATATTTCATGTCGTATCTCAAGCTGTTTGTAATGAGGAAGCCCTTCACTTTGACTTTTATTCAATCTCCACAAAAGTCTTTTCATATTCTCTTCGGCTTCATCAAAAGAGAATGATGTTTTAACAAAGTCGAAGCCTCGACTATGGCCTGGAATTTCGTCGTCGCCCAGATCATCATATATGATATTATATCTTTCCCTATCATCCTCGCCAATGGTTGTGTGTTTATCGCTCGCTTTCTCCTCCTGATTTTCCAGCTCTTCTAATAATAAGGGTTCGAATTCAATATTGTCCACTGTTTCAAACAACCAATATTTCAGTGGATCCACATAGCCTTTCCCTTTGTAATAATTTTCTAACATTTTACACTCCTCGACATACTTAGTAATACTCTGGAAGGTTAAAACACCTGTGTCCAAGGCTTCTACATGCAATTGGGCATGCTCCAATTCACTGATTTCCTGTTTAAGTTCAATTCTCATCTGATGATAATAATGGGTACTGACACTTTCGTCGTTATGAGGGTCACGTTCCCACCTATTACATTTCGTAATATTCAGTCTCAGATTGTTTATGTTGTACTGTTCCAACTCTATATTTTTCGATCTGCCTCCAATGCGGGCTAAAGAGCGCGTCACAGGAAGCAAAGCTTCCAAGAACTGATCTAATGCGTGATTGGTATAGCATATGACTAAGAGGCGGCACTTGCCTGGTGGGAATTGTACATTTTTTAGTAGAGTTTTAGCGATTTTGACTCCAATGAAAGTCTTTCCTGTCCCAGGTGGTCCCTGGATGACGGCGAACTCGTGGGTGAGAGCCAGTTTATAAGCATCGTATTGGGAGGTGTCAAAATCAAGCATATCATGGGACGGCCATGTGTCCTCTTGCAGGACAGTGAATTTCGTATCCAACTCAACTTTAGTTTCCACAGTGAACTTTATGTCAGGACCTAAGTAGGCTGGCGGTTCAGGTTCTTTCTGAAACATTATGAGATTGCAAACTGTAAAAGTAAGTAGAAATTTGCCTGAATTAGAAATCTTCATGTTGTGGCTTTAATAAATATAAATCATTTTGTTGCATTTAAACTTAAACTATTTGGTTTGCGTTTTTCTTAGAAACATAAAGTTCGTGTCTTTAACGACCAATACTTATTTGCGTTCTCTTAATGGAAAGTGATAAATACACAAGAAGATCATAGAGTAAGTAATAAATAAATAGGAAGAAGAGGTACTTACGTGTACGTCGATGATGTAGTTACTCATGACGAGGTGTTCTGGGAAATTGGGATCTTGAAGCACCTTCAGGACATGATGGTAAGGTTCAAAGTAAACCTCGCACTCTATCATAGTATATGAATCTTCATTGTAAATATCTGCATCCCCGGTTGCTTCAATATTTACTATGTTGACCGCCAGCTGCAAAATCACCATTTTTTTTTAAATGTATGAAACTGAGCTCTAGGCTTCTGCTATGGGTATTAGATAACAAGTATAACAACGAACCTTTCTCTATACTTGTTCCTTCTTTGCCCACTGTGCTTTAATAGACTAGAAATTACTACCTACTTCAATTTATTAAATTGATTTTTTGCCTGTGTGGTTGCCGGGTTAGAATAGGTGCCACTCCATGTCTTCCTGGTGGATGACGTAAGTGGCGACTAAGGAAATAAGGACTTGTAGTACTGTTAGGTGATGGGTTAGCAACCTGTCACTTAAAATACACTGGTACATCTTAGCCTGATTGTGCAAAATGTGGTTACAGAAATACCAACAGGTCTTTTTAGAGTTGTTAGTATTTCTATAGCTCTGCCTACCCCACTCTGGGAATGAAAACGTGATGTTATGTATCGATTTGCAAATGCTTGACGTGCGAAATTCGCGATGATTTTCAGAGCCGGGGATCATTTCAGTTAAAACCTTGGAAGAATGTTAATCCAGGAACGTAAACATCACTGAGAACAATGCCATGTAATGTTCGTGGAACGATAACTGGCAAGCTTAAGTCAGCGTTAGAGGAAACATCTAAAACAACAATGCGTGCGTGACTCCGGGAACATCCCCATATGCATCGATATTCACTTATTCGGAGGAACAGTTGAAGAGTATGTATATGGTCCCTAAGATTAGTCAGTAACGAGCGACAAACGGTAACCGATCACAAGTTGGAAATCGTTTGCCCGCTGTTTCGGCTGTTCGAATTAAAATGTTTAAAAGGATATACATGGTGTCCCAAAAATCGACGTCAAGACGGAAATAGGTGATAGGGCAGCTCGTAAGCTATCGATTTAACCCCCATGTATCTTCAGCGATTTTTTGTACTTTCTTAGACATTGATCATCCTCCGGCCCAGACCCCTAGTCCCCGGCGGCCCTGCTATTCCTGGCTCCGGTAGCGGCCATAGTAACGGTGGGGCAGGGGGTGCTTCAGTGAATCACCGGCAGAGACCCGGCTACCAAAAACGACGACCTTTGGCCCTGGCAACATACAACTGCCGAACACTGCGTACCGACGAAAGATTACTGGAACTGGAGGAAGAATTGAGCAGGTTGCGATGGGGAATCATAGGGTTATCAGAAGTCCGTAGAGAGGGCGAGGACATGATAACCCTGAAGTCCGGGAACCTGCTCTATTTCCGGGAGGGCGACCACCAGTCCCAGGGAGGTGTCGGGTTTATCGTCCACAAGTCCCTCGTAAACAACGTGGTGAAGATCGAGAGTGTGTCGAGCAGGGTAGCGTGCCTTGTACTAAGAATGACTCAACGTATAGGTATCGGCCATTCTCAAAAATGCTAAATTTTGCGTGTCCGGCTCATTAATAATACCTAAATGCGTTCAGACGTTAGTGCAATATTTTTTATTGTATACTTCTTGTTTTTATCTATAAGTAGAATAAACATTTTAACTTTATTATTTATTTATTACTACTTATTTTATTTTTTGAACCCTCGTTCGCCAATTACCATAGCCTGTCCGCACGCTACCTTTGTCTTTAAAACTGCTCCTCATTTTAGTCAGGAATAAGTTCAAGCTACGCCATTCAAAATCTTGAGAGACCGAGACACTACCTGTGTTATCAGATAAAAAAATAAAAATAGGACTATTTGATCAAAATTTATCATGATTTATGCCCCTGTCCGGCCCGAATGTATAATTGCCATCGCCATTCACTTTCGAAGTGCTCATCCCTAAACAACGAAATATTCGGACATCACTAGTACACGAGACGCGACCTGTCAGTTGTGCCGTGGCAATCGGACAGTGCGAACGTCTCAGTGTTGGTGTATACGCCGAGGATGCACGTAAGTACCTAATTACCGTAGCTTTGGTTTTCAAATTTTCTAATTCCCGTTCCTTTACTTATAAATTCGATTTCTTATGGAAATATTCTAATACTTAGTGAACCGAAAGAGATGAGAGCCCTTTGTATATTACGATTTTCCAATAGTTTCAATCGCTTATATTTTTTGATATTTTTAATAAATTGTTTTGTTTTCTAAGTACCGTAGTTCTAATTACCGGTTATTTTCTAATTACCGTAGTATGGAAATATTCAAATGTTTTCAATTTTATAAACAGAGTCACGAAATTTATAGAGTTTCAACATAATTTACACTAGGGGTCCATTTCACAAAAGCTTGTTATAACTAACTAAACTTCCACTTGTCTAACAAGCGGAAGTTTCGTTTTAATTCATATTGTTGGAAAGAGATTTCCGCTTGTAATACAAGTTACAAGCTTTTCAGGGCCCCAGGTTTGAAGACTGATCGACTACATTATCAAATTAATTAAGTAGGTATCATATTTATGCACTTTTTTACAGAATGGGAAAACCAAAGAAGACCAAGGAGGAAATTTTAGAGAAAAAAAGACTTTTGGCTCGTCAGCGGCGGGAACGTATTAAAAATGACCCTATTTTGTATCAGCGAGCGAAAAAAAAGGAAAAAGAAAGATATGAGAAGAGAAAAAGAGACAAAAAGTTGTTGCCAGTTTCCATTCCATTCCATTTTAATTGTTAGGTGCAAGAAGTTTGCGAATTTCGATTGTTTTGCATTTTTTTTGGTTTTTTTTCTTACTTATTCGTCTCTAGATTTGTAGTATGACTTTTATTTCTGCCTACATTAAAATAAGAAGAAGATTGTAATTGTTATTTTGATAAAAAAAAATTGTTGATATTTGAAGGCAAAAGTGTGCTCTTCAAATGTTTTTGAAATAAATAGTTTGATTATAAAATAAAAGTATTTTATTTCAACGTCGATATAAGCTCATTAAAAGAAAAGGAAAAGTATTCATATAAATATTCGAGTAGTTCTTTAATGTAATAGTACCTAGTTTTATTAGTCTTACTTCAAACATTTGCCCTTTCTAATTACCCTAGCCATGTAAAAATATTTTTTCTAATTACCGTGTTCATACAATATTTGAATCTCAATAACTCAAAAACCACTGTATTTATTCTAATGCCATTTTGATACATTGTTTAATTAGCTTACACTTGTTCATATTCAATAGTTATTTTCACAAAACAACGAGAAAAATAAATGCCTATGGTTATTAGGTAGAGAACACTCGACTACGAGAATGGCCGGTATACGCTCCGACCTCGAGGCACTCCGACGATGAGGTGGAGGCTGTGTATGAGGATGTTTCAGAGCCATGCATAGCTCCAGAACTCACTTCACGGTTGTTATGGGGGACTTCAACGCAAAGCTGGGCAAACGAGACGGTGAAGAGCTGAGAGTGGGGAAATTTGGAGTGGGGCGTAGGAATCACCGGGGTCACCTACTGGCCAGTTTTATGGAGAAGGAGGGATCTATATTATGATGAACTCCTTCTTCAGAAAACGTGAGCATAGGAAGTGGACCGATGAGCCCTGATGGTGTAACGAGGAACGAGATAGACTTTATCATGTCGACGAAGAAGCACATATTCAATGATGTGTCCGTGATCAGTGCGGTTAAAACCGGGAGTGATCACGCTTGAAAGGTCTCGACTGATGAAGTCTACGCTCCGCCCGGCACCCGCCCAGCTCCAAAACCCCGAGAGCTTCCAGCTCGAACTCCAAAACCGTTTCGAATGCTTAGGAAGTGACGTGGACGATTTCAACGACGGGATTGTGGAAGCTGTCCATGCGGTTGGGTCTAAGTACTTTAAGACCCGCCGTGCCAGAACCAAGAAGCTCTCGGACTCCACCCTTAGGCTCATGGAGGTAAGGCGCGAGATGGTTTTGCAGTCCTCTGGTGATGCTTGTCGCTATCGGCAGCTCAACAGACAGATATCAAAACGGTTGGTACACCTTATATTAAATTAGTTTTGGAGATGGGGACACCACAGATGTTAAATGATTAGCCATCTTCCACGAAGAATTCACCGATATTTCGTAATCCAATTTCATCCAGGGCTGGTAATAACGATATCGTTTTTGACCTGTTTCCGTATTGTCAACGTTTTGATAACTCTTATGTCATTTACAATAATGGCGACTGTGACATAAACGATTTTTAAACGTGTCAAACAAACGCGCACACAACACATACACTCATACACACTTTTTCAAACACGCACACACGCACATGTACTTACAAGCGTGGCTCTTTTACCTTTTCTTTTGAAATATTCTTCTTTGTTAGTTAACTTAAGTTTGTTCTATTACTTGACTTGTGGTTTGCATGAGCACAGGCAGCCCTTTTTAGTTTTTAATCGCTTCAGTGTTGTTAAATATGTTACCTGGTTAATCTGTGGATATCTATAATTGGCTTTGTTTGCTATTTGGTGTTATCGGTTTTATATTTTCTGTATTGTGCTGTTGATGTCCTTAATAAATAAATAAATAAATAAATAAATAAACGCACCTGAATAGAGGCCCAGCTGACGAATAACTAGTTAAAAATAATGAAATTATTGACTTTTTTTATATTATGTTCTATATAATTATTATTCTTATTTAAGTACAGGAATGAAATTGTATGAATTAAATTGAATTAAGATAATTGAATAATTGTAAGATTTTGACATTAAATATTTTTTATTATTATCAATAAATCAGTATGAGTATGATTATATGACTAGGTAATATAGGCGCTGAGCGCCTAACCCGAGTCAACACGTGTTAGAGCGAGACAGCGTAATATAAAGTTAAAAAAATATATTGTGCCAATACTACAAAAGATGACAAATTGTACTGGGATTACAGCTGTCAAAAGACATACATTGTTCACTCTTGAGTCGCAATGGACGTGCAGTTGTACCTAAACATGTTTTGTTACATGTTTTGCTAACATGTTTTGTTACATGGTTTTCTAACATGTTTTGTTAGTTTTTTGGCGCAGCGGGCACGCCTTAACTCTATTCCTCCATAGTACATGTATAAAAAAATCTAAAACCCTGCATAATTTAAAAAAACTGTGTAAACAGTGGCTCCTCTCTCAGCAAAAGGCTTCATGCGTGTGGGTGACCGTAATACCTCTTGGCATATGAACCATTTGTTTACCAGTTAAAAATATCATTGCTTAATTATTAAACAGTTTGATTTTACATATTTATATTTTAAATTTCTTTCTTTACTGTCTCTGAAATTTTAACTGCTCTGCAAAATTTGTGTACATATTATATTTTTTAGTGTATTTATGCTGATTTGTCGCCGTTGTGGCAGCGAACTTGCCTTTGTTAGCTAAGTTAGTTTAAGTTTTAGTTTTAACTCCTGGTTGGAGACTGAAAACCAGCAGTGTTGCTGAGACTCATATCCATTTTACCGCACTTACTACTCGTATGTACCTATTTTTGTATAACATCCTTTCATATCTTGTGTAACGTATTGTACTGTTTTGTGTTGATAAATAAAAAATTCATTTATTATTTATTATTATTTTATTATTTATATGCCATTATTCTACAGCAATAGGTGTCACGCCACGCATTATTTTAGTGTTTTGTATGGCGACAACATGTCTTCGCCTTTTGCTTTAGTCTAAAGGCGTGTTCGCTGCCCCAAAAAACTAACAAAACATGTTAGCAAAACATGTAACAAAACATGTAACAAAACATGTTTAGGTACAACTGCACGTCCATTGCGACTTAAGACTTGTTTGTCATAACATTTCACTTTTCTTTTGACAGCTGTAATCCCTGTATAATTTATCATCTTTTGTAGGATTGTAGGATATTTATCTATATTCAAAGGTATCATTGAGTTCCTATAAATAATAATTAATGCCCTATTTGATAGTTCTTCACTCGAACTCAAAACTTTCAAAAGTAAAAACATGTCCCCCTCCTCCGCAGACGAACGCGAGGAATGTTTTCCATCCGTGACGGAAAACGTGTTTCTGTTAGGAAAACATGTTAGATGTTTACTTACATCGAAAACACGGCGCAGCGGAAGCGGCTTAACATTTCCACTGAAGTCTCTGTCAATTGAACTTGGAAAATATGTAAACAAATTAGTAGGTACTGTTTGACATATATAATCTCAAAGGTCCACCAATCTTAAACTTAATATGAAAATATTGATCTAGTGTATAAATCATTGCAAAGACCTCACTTGATATCTAAAAGTACGTGATTATCGAGTAATCATGGTGAATTGGTTACATCTTTTCGAAGTTCAAGTGACACATAGATTTACGACATATAGATTTATTAATTTCATACCTTTCCCCTGCTCAGGTGCTTCTCTTCCCGCTCCAGTACAGTCCCGATGAGGAAGCTGCGGCAGTGGTCCTTCGTGAACAGCACGAGGCATCCGAACAGCAGCCGCTTGCTGTGCGCCCAGTTCACATTCTTGAAGCGCTTCATAGTTCCCCCGTCAAACTGTACCGTGGACCCAACCTTTTGTTTTGACACGTACGGCTCTAGGAATTTCACGTTTTGGTACACGCTGGAATAAACACAAAATATCATCATGATTTCGGGCGAAATATGTTTTGACTTCTGGGGGCCTAGAGGCTTATTATGGCCGTGTTAATCGCGTGACTAAACGTGTATAAAACATCTGTCTCTTTCTGTCAAGTACAGTGCGAGAGTGACGGATGCTTTATCTGCCGCGATAAACCCGACCATAATACGAGCCCTAGTCTAAAAGCATGGATAACGCTAAGATAGCTATTTTCGAAAATCGACCAAATGTATATAGTATTGACGTATGCTGAGCCTATAGCCAAGTGACGATAGCGTTGGGAATAGCGATAAACGACTTCTACGCGGACGGAGTCGCGGGAAACAGCTAGTTATTGATGAGCCAAGATGTGTTCGCTATCTAGCGTTTCTATTCGTCACTGGTAGATCACGTGACTTCGTATCACGTGATCTACCAGTGAAGCGATTGGTTTAAAAATTACTCGAATTGAAACGCTTGTTAGCGAACGCATCTTGACTATAGGCTCATGTACAGTACTACCAGCGTTTTAAAAGGCGTTCGGCTGGCTATTTCTATCATAACCTCGTGAGACCCGGTGTGCCCGATGAGGTACATAATCAAAGCAATTTAGTTTAAACTATATTTTAACGACCATTAAGTTCATTTTCATTTGTTTCTAATATGAAAATAACTTTTAAGAGCAAAGGTATTTGAACTTTATTTCCTTGCCGGTAGATTCAAATTGCCAAAATCTCCGTTTGTAGTATGGTGGGTTACTAAGGATACTAGCACTCGCATTTGACAGTACATTTAAAAACATACAATACCGATAGCGATTTAGAATTTTATTGGTAGTGTATTACTTACTTGACTAAACTAGGTATGTCTAAATATTAATTAAAAAACAATAATCATTAAGGAACTCGAATAACAGAACGAGGTGCAAATTAATAAATAATTATAGTTAATTACCGTATACTATCATATTTCTTTTTCTTGGGATCTTCAATGAATTGACCTGCAAAGTTAAATCGAAGTTATGAATTATACTTCTAGATCGATGTACGAAAAAATGTATAGTAATAAACCAACACTAGTTTACACGCTTTGATATCTATATCATGCATTTCAAAAGGTTACAACAGCAACCCTTGGCCTCTATTCTATAGCGTTTAACGATATCGTGTTTGACGTGTTTTAGAATCGTTTATGTCACAGTCGCCATTATTGTAAATGACATAAGTTATCAAAACGTTGACAATACGAAAACACGTCAAAGACGATACGTTTTTACCGTGTAGAATCCCAGCCCTGTGGTGCTAGACAAGTTGCATTCGACAATCGTTAGCAATTATGTTTCGATTGATAAATGTATGGAATTGACGTAAGCCACCGATATAGTAAGGTGACACTTACGTCAATTCCATATATTTTTTAATAGAAACATAATCGCTAACGATTGTCCACCACTGATCAGTTATCTATCATACACGCACGAGCACGACCCTGTATGTCCATCGGTCACAGCGGCATATTTCATCAATTCTATTAATGCTGTTGTTTTGAAATGGTTTTTAGGGATCCGTCGTCAAACTAGGAACCCTTATAGTTTCGCATGTCCGTCGGTCGGTCTGTCCGTCCGCAGCTTAACTCAAAGACTCTTTTTGTAATAGAAAGCTGTTATTTGACACAGCTACACATAGCTGGGCATTAACTCGTTAATCCGCTCAACGTTACTTAACGAAGTTAATCTTGTCTTAAAAGTTAATTAAAAAATGTTAAAAGATGTTAACGGACTCATTAAATTTCCCTAAGTCCATTGCCATTTAAAAAGTAACTGACGTCCTCGACATCACCAGAATCTAAATAAATAAAATCCCTATATAATGGCATCTAAGCTAAACCATAAGGGGATTTTCTGGAATTTTCCTTAATATCTTTCAAATGGAACACAAAACAATAATGTATTTTTATTTGCAATAATGTATTTATATTTAATGTCATTCTGGAATTGTTATTTTTAAAGTGCTATTGAATAGCTTAGTCTTACCAAATTTTTATTAACATTGATAATTACCATATCCTAAATAAAAAACTGTCTTTGCTCACTATTAATTATGAATAGGTACCAATGAATAATATATATAATTACGGTAATGTACCTGAATACTCATTAGTTATTACTTTTTATGGTGATGATGCTCTTAAACTGTTTATTGTAAACTCTTTATTTTAATAATGAAAACCGTGTAAATCAATTAAATATAATCAACTCACACGGACAAATATTTATTAAGGCATCCTTAATAAATATTTAATGTATAATTTCTTTTGAGATAATAAATTCTTTAACACGAAACGACCAGTAGTTTAATAAAGGATAAATTGCTGTAGGTATATTTTGTACATTTTTGCAGGTGTGCAGGAAGTCATTCCGGACAACAATAAAAAAAACTGCCAATTGGAATCTTGTCGATTCTCCTCTAAAAAAAACTCTTAACTTTTGCAATAATACTTCACCCGTGCCCCTTTGCCCGTGTGGTTGCCGGGTTAGAATAGTGCCATTCCATGTCTTCCCGTGGATGTCGTAAGATGGGACTGAGGGAATGAGGGTTTTAGTACTGTTAGGCGATGGGCTTGCAACCTGTCACTAACACACTGGTAAACATCTTAGCCTATTTATGCAAAATGTGGTTACAGAATTACCAACAACTCCTTTTGTAGTTGTTTGTATTTCTGTAGCTCTGCATACCCCACTCTGGGAATGAAGGCGTGATAGTATGTATGTATATATGTATGTATACTCCCTTTAAAAGGATGATCGAGAAGACTCTCGAAATAATTACGTCTCCGCACTAAACGCCTTAGTCACCAATCAGGCCTAATCCACAAGATCGCAACGTACCCGGCTCCGCGAAGACTGGTACGCTTCAGAGTGGAAGTGGAAGATGCCATTTCGGAAAATAGCCCAATCAGAGCCCGAGTCCCCCAGGGAAATTGCCTCTCTCTGGTGTGCTACACGAAGTACACCGACGATATCCCTGTTGTAGCCGGCTCCCTGTACGCTGGCGACGCGGCAGTCTACGCGTCATCGTTCCAAGCCCAGCACGCCGTAGTCAAGCTGCAACGCCAACTCGATGCTCTACCAGTTTGGCTAGCCAGGTGGAGGCTAACCGTTAATGTCGAAAAGACACAAGCAATTTTCGTGAGCAGGAGCCGCCCCCAATTCCACCAGTTCCACCACTCTCTACTCGGACAAGACATCCCATGGTGCCCGGTTGTAAAATACCTGAAGATCAACATCCAAAGCACACTCACCACGGGTAATGGGTCGCGAGGGACATCGCGCCGCAGCAAGCGCGACCTCGACACGCCAAGTACGACGATTGTCCTCACGGACCCATGAAGACGCTGCTCAGCTAGAAGGTCGCTAGCCGGGCCTCCCCCAACGGGTTCCCACCCAGCTGGCTTGACCTCGTGAGCAGCGTAAAACCCAGATTGATTTGTCAACCATCCCCTCCCCAAAATCCTTTTCGCTCTGTCTATCTGTTACCTCTTCACGCTTAAACTACTGAACTGATTTAGATGAAATTCAGCATGGAGATATTTTGATATTTATCACGAAAAATTGTACAGTTCCCGAGGGAGCTGCGATAAACGACTTCTACGCGGACGGAGACGCGGGCAACAGCTATAAAGAATGACTCTGAACGGACTAAGATTTGGAACTAGACGCCATAGTAACTTTTAATTATTTTTTTTTAACTATAAAAATACTTATCCAGCTATTGGAAGGTGGGGCCAGGATTTGCATCATCCAAATATTCCACAAGCGAGCCTGCCGTTAGGCCAAAATATTTTCGGGCAAATGTATCATTTCCCAAGTTTTTCAGTCGTAAAACCATTGTTACGAGTAAGTATATAAATTTTTCAGAATTTATTTTAGTACCATCGTGTAGAACCCTTCAGGTTACGTTAGGTTACCTTTTGTATAAACCTGAAATATTTACAGTTACAGAAAACAAAGCGGGTTTTACCAAAAACTTTTTGACGAAACGAAGGTAACCCATTCCACAAATAAACACTGCACAACAAGAAGTAAAGACAACAGAGGTGTGGTACTCACGGATGCCGTCCCGCAGCGGGCCGAAGCAGTCCTCGCGCAGCAGCCGGAACTGGACGTCCAGGTAGTGCTCCTTGTCTCTGTAGGAGCCGTCCACGACGTTCGCCCGCAGGAACGGCTGGCTGTTCACCAGCTCCTCGGGAGTCGGCAGGACACTCAGCTCGCGGAAATTCTCGGGAGGCTCACCGGGATCAGCCTCAATTCTTGCCTGGGTTTTGGTCTAAAAATATGTGTTATTGTTGTGTGTATCAGTTGTTCGTATTTATAAACGAACAAGAAAGTTCTGAATGCTATTTCACTCGTGCAAAGTAGGAAAATTAAGTTTGTAAGTTGCTTTTGGATTAAAACCGATATAACATAGCGTTAAATAGAGCTGTTGAAGCAGAACGTGGGGACGCTTCTGCCACGCCCTGGCGGGTTACCATGACATGGCTAAGCAATTCAGTTTACGGTGAGAAAAAGAGACAGAGCCGTGTAAAAGCTATAGCTCCGTTCCTTACGTTCTTCCTAAACTGAATTGCTTAGGCATGTCATGGTAACCCCCTGTAACAGTTATATCCGCACGTGCCTTGTACAAAGGGCTATATTACCTAGTGGGCGTTTGACGTTTCTAGGGTTCCATACACATAGGGTAAAACGGGAACCCTATTACTAAGACTACGCTGTCCGTCAGTCTGTCTGTCTCTCCACGTGTCACCAGGCTGTATCTCATGAACCGTGATAGCTAGACGAAAGTTGAAATTTTCACAGATGATGTATTTCTGTTGCGGCTATAACAACCATTACTAAAAACAAAATAAAAATAATATTTAAGGAGGGCTCCATGGAGGGATTCATGGTCAGGTTAACTGCGAGGAGATCCCTTAAAGGGATATGTTCGCCATTTTACGTATTAATCTTAAGTTTTTGTACAATTTTTTTTTTTTTTTAAGTGCAATAAAAAGTTTACATACATACATACAAATATCTGCCCTTACTGGGATTTGAACCCAGGACCACTGGCTTCGGAGGCAGGGTCACTCCCAACTAGGCCAGCGTGTCGTAACAAGGGCAAACGCACAAATAATCCGACAGGGTATACAGCGTCAGACATTGCCTATCTGGATGAGATAAGATTAGCTTCGCACCTGTACATCATCACAGATCCTAAGGCTATCACGAATCTTTGTCATCCTCGTAGAATATTCCTCAGGTAATTCAAACCCGTGTTTTTCCTTCAAGCCCTCCAAGCAGCACTTCGTCAGAATTTCTATTAGCGACCCGCACTTACGAACCGCAGTAGCTGGAGATACGTTGATGATGCACTCGCAAAACGTCATGAAATTACCCCAAAACTCAATTTCTTTCGTCCAGTAATACTTGTTATAAAACTTATCGTCCTCGTTAGAATACGGCAACTGCATCAAATACAGTTTTAAATTATCGACGAATTTCGAGTTGCATATTTCAAGGAGAAGCAACTTCTTCGACTCTTCGAAGGAGGTCTTCCACAAGTTCGTTACTAGACGCAACATTAACACGAAGACATCGAGTTTTTTTTGCTCGACCGCTGCTGTTTCCAATAATTTCGTGAATAACTGTCTATTGCATTTTATCTTCTCTATTATTTCCGCGCCCTCGGATTGAGATATCTCTTCTAATTCTTTAAACCCCATTGGTATTTCTTGTTTTGGTCTCTGAAATTTGTCCTTATTGTAAGGTCTGACACCAGCTGAAATAAAAGAAAAAAAATCTCGTAAGATCTTGCTGTTCGTAGAATACCGAGTGTTCTTGGAGTATCCCAGTCCAGGTAAAAAATAAATATATAAAGTACCACCTACCAGTTTCTCAATAGTAGCGGTAGCCAGACAATAAGACTTGAGGCGACGGGGACGGAATCCTCATTCCATACTAACTATATGCAAGATTATCTTTTATGTAGTAAATGAACATCGATTATTTTTGCGTAGTACGTGGGTGAATCAACTTTTAAAGTCCTCCTTTTCTACACGCTAATAAAAACTTACTAGAATATGTGAGATTGATAATGGTTTACACATGTTAAAATTGGATAATCAGATTTTCGGATTTCACTATTCATAATCTTAAAACAATTCTATAATTTTGTAAAAACATGGTAACGCAGTGGAAAATGCACGTTTTTCATACAAAACCCGGGGATAACGTCGTCCCCTGCGTTAACTGATATATTTGTGTAAATCATAGAAGAATTTTTAAAATAGTCAGCTAGAAAGTAAGTTTAACTGTCTGATTTATTCAATATATTGACCACATCAAAAAAAAAATTGCATTCTACCAAATTAAGGTGACATAGTGAGACATGTCGAAAATTGGGGAGTACCTTAAAAGTTGATTCACCCACGTATGTGTAAAACTGATTAATACAGTAAGGAATTAAAAGATCAGAGAGAAGTGTGACTAAGATTGAAAAGGGCATGCTTTGATGGTACGGTCATTTCAAAGAAGATTGACGAAAGATATATACAGTGCGAATGTGAGTGGAAGGGTTGGGTACTTTTTTGAATCAAATAGGAATAAATACTGGAAAAGGTCCATATCTCAAATACCCAAAACCGAGGTGCATGCATGACTCGATGTATGAATGTGGAAGCGTCAAGCGAAAGAGATTTGTCAGGATCGTAGCAGGTGGAAAGAAGTCTGGGAAACAGGCGTGGTTTAAGGTATGTATGTATGTAAGAAAATTGATATTACCATCACGGATATATTTAGCATCTCTTTGATTAGTGTTATTGTTTGTATATTATGTTATTTTTAAGAAAAATACCGTAAAATTAGGTTGACGCACTAAATTAAACGAAAAGAAAAATATCTTCCAAAAAAATGTTTACCTTCGCAAAATTACTATGGAAAAACATTACCCTACCCGTCGCCTTGAGAAGTTTATATACCTACTTGATATATGCATGATGTATATGTATACTTGAAGCAAAGAAATCGACCCACTTTCTATGGAAATTCAGTACTAAGTGACTCGATTTCATTGTCATAAAAGCCGAGAGTCCTTTATAAAGTAATATCACGGGACATAGTAATAATAATATCACGGGACAATGTCACACAAATTGAACTAGTCCCAAACTAAGCTCTAGGCTTGTGCTATGGGTACTAGAGAACGATATAAACATACTTAAATAGAGAAATAAATAATTAAATATATAGAAAACATCCAAGACTCGGGAACGAATATTCGCGCTCATCACACAAATATCTGCCCTTACCAGGATTTGAACCCAGGACCGCTGGCTTCGGAGGCAGGGTCACTTCCAACTAGGCCAGCGTGTCGTCAAAGTGCTTTGCCCTTGTGTCCTGAACCTTCCGGCGCTGGATTTAAGGTCTAATATTATTGTTACCGTGTTTATCTAGAAAGTTGATTCTTTAGAAGTAATGTGCTGAAATAACTACCTATGTTGAAGAACCGCGGGACTCGGTTCTCGCTCAAAAACAGTGTTACCGAACAACGAGGCGTTGGCGGGTTAGTAAACGGAACAATTTTAATCCTTAATTAGTTCACAACCACCTCGCTCTTGTTTTATAACAATAAGTATCGTTTTGTTTATAAATCGACTGTTAAATATTGAATAACGAAGTTTTTATAATCATTTATAAAAATATTTATTACTTCATTCTCTGAAAAAAAATACTTCCCTCGATTTTTTTTGTTAATCCCTTTGTAATAGTAACGTTAATACTAATAACTGATGTTAATAAGCATCTGTTATACTCGCAGTCACGTACCTACTTATCAGATAGTAGGTAAAGAGTTACATAAAGAGAGACACAGAGAGAGTGACATAAACAAAACAGTCGAATACGATAGCTTCCTCCATTTATCAAGTCAGTTAAAAAGACAGCCAATCAGACAGTAATCGTCCCATCAGTGACCACCGTGAGTTTCTTTCCCAATTAATTTAGCATTTAGCGAAAGATGACATAATAAAAACAATTATTATATCGTAGGTTAGGTTTTAATTTTTTCACCCCTTTGTAGGTGCGAATTCGAACGAATTAAAAAAAATACAGAAATTTCAGTGTTTTGCTAGAAAACTCCGAAAAAAACGAGTTGTTTGGAAAAAAAAAACCCAATTTTTTCCTGAATTTTTTAACGTTAAGCACCACACGCAATAACAGGGGCTCTATTCTACAGGGTTAAAACGATATCGCGTTTGACGTGTTTTAGTATCGATTTTAACTCGACCGCCATTACCGTCAAGTCAATAAGAGTTATCAAAAATTTGACATTACGGAAACAGGTCAGACGATATATTTTTCACCGCAGAATCTCGGCCCAGCATGGAAAATCATTACAAACACGTACATCTGTCCCGCCAGTCACACGGCTGGCTTCTGCCTCTGCCTCTGCCTCGAGGCGGCTGGCTAGCCCCGCGAGGCTCGCGAGGCCCCTGCGGGCCGCCGGGCGCTCCTTGACTTTGGCCCCGGCTCGGCCGCGTCTGAGGCTCTCGATTGGCATTCCCCCGCCAACCCCTACCACGCGATGGACCTTACACAAGACAACAATAAACAATTTATTTAAAAAAAACAGTTACAGTAAAAGCACTCACAAGTCAAACTTAAAAATATAAATCTATCTTGCGTAATAATGGCGTTGTACTCATTAGAGTAGAGTAGTTTTGTGCGTAGTACATTATAATACTACGCACAAAAGCGTACAGCGATTGCTACGCGGTAATCTTTAAATTGCGACGCCGCCGTATAAAACCGTGTGTCTTGCGGGTTTCTTACTAACTGATGCCATCAGTGTTGCCATATAAAATCGAATTTGGCATAGACAGTGGCGCCCCTATTATTTTCTACTCTTTTTTGCCAGACTATAAACATGTTGCTTACAGTTCTTAAGGTAACTTGCAGAAAATTTCAAAAGCTCAGGTGTGAAGCCAAGCATAGACAGTTTCCGCAGTAAAACGTCATTATCTACGACATCGAATGCTTTTCGAAAGTCGAATGCTTTAACTGGATAAGTGAATAAATTTAACAAGTCTAACCTATACTAATCTATACTTCTATACATGCGTGCATAACAATACGCCTTCAGTCACAGTAGGGTAGGCAGAGCTGTAGAAATAACAACAACTCTAAAACACAATCAGGAGGGTTATTATGACATGACTATGCAGTAGGAAAGAGCTACATAACTGTTATAGCTCTGTCCTTTTCTCTGAGCGTAAACAGAACTGCATGGTTATGTCATAATAACCCCAGGCTAAGATGCTCACCAGTGTATTAGTGACAGGTTGCAAGCCCATCGCCTAACAGTACTACAAGCCCTTACTCCCTTGGTCGACTCTTAGGACTTCCGACAGTATCTTTGTTCCGTGCATGCGACGATATTTCTATACTAATATTACAAATGTGAATGAAAGTAACTCTGTATGTCTGTCCGTTTGTTACGTTTTCCATAGATAAATAAGTAAATAAATAAACCGCTGCTGAACTGATTAAGATGAAACTTGGTAGTTTAAGTCCCGGGGAAGGACTTAGGGTACTTTTTATCACGGAACATTGGACGGTTCCTGAGGGAATAACGATAAACTACTTCTACGCGGGCGAAGTCTTATAAAGTAAGTATTTAAGTTATTCAGCGCAAACAAAATATTTATGACAATATACAATGTGACAAACAAATAATACTAGTTAACTTCTTAGCCTGATTGTGCAAAATGTGGTTATAGAATTATAAACAATTATTTTTAGAGTTGTTGGTGTTTCTGTAGCTCTGCCTACCCCACTCTGGGAATGAAGACGTGATGTTATGTATGTACAAAATAAATAGAACATGCAAGTTACGCTAAAAAGGACACCCCTCAGCAATCAATGCATTCATATATATTTATGGATGTATGCATACATTATATACATAAATCACGCCTGTTACACCCAGAGGGGTAGGCAGAGACCACTTCTTTCCACCTGCTACGATCCTGACAAAGCTCTTTCGCTTCTTCCACATTCATACATCGAGTCATGCATGCACGTCGGTTTCGGGTACTTAAGATTCGGCCCTTTTCCAGTATTTCCCCGATTTGATTCAATAAAGTACGCCTGGGGCGCCCCCTTCCGACCCTTCCACTCACTTTAGCACTATACAGGGTAATTCTTTTATCAGTGCACAAATTTTAACATATGATTTTGTTTCGTTAATATAATATATTACGACAGCAAACACGATTTAAAAAAAAAAAATGTTGCAAATTATCTCTCTTTTACCTTCTCGTGTGGACACAAAGTGTACGAATTCTTTGTGATAGTTTACTTAATGATGACATAGGTTGTCAAGCTGTATTGATAATACACTGTATTGAAATTCGAAATTTGAAATTTCATATACATCTTATCAGCAGGGCTCGGACAAGTCATCGCAAAACAATCGCAAGACGGCAATAGAACAAGATCAATAGAATCGCATTATGTACAATATTATTTAATTATATTTTTCAATTACATTTATTTTTCAATTAGATTTTTTTCCTAATATAGGATTCATCGGGTATTTCCCACGGGCACCACAGATACTTTTTGAAAAATGCCCTGAAGCGTGAATTATTGAGTTGATTCCATGGAATATTAACAGAAATTAGGAACATCAAGAAATCGATGCAAAAAGTTTCATAAGAAATTTCTGGCGGACCTGTCTTCAATTTGTGATTTTTTGACCTAATATGTTTATCAATATTATCTTTTTTTAACTGTTTAATACGAATGTCACATGCTGTACACAATATTTCCTTGACATTTTCCTGATAACGGAGCTCGGGGTAGTCCTTAATCCACTTATTAATTGTATTTATTTGCACCATATTTAAAATATTTAGAAATAACCATAATTAAGCAAATAATTGTATTTGTTTAAATTGTCACCACAAAACTGTTTCAAGCCACTTTGACAAATCCAAGACAGGTATGCGACTAAAAAGGTCAAATGTTAAATTATAAATTACGATAATAATTATATCAGCTTTAGATAATAATAATCTTAAGTCGCGACTCTATGATAGTCTTGTCCCATGTCCATATCAGTTTCTGCGATGACTTGTCCGAGCCCTGCTTATCAGACAACAAGCCCCTCTCCTACTGATATTCTAAATTTAAAATTTGATTTATTAACTTACTTAACAACACTCCCCTCTCCTCGCACCCCAGCATTAGAGGGTCCATGAATATCGTTAAATTAGTGGAATCATTGAATCGGCAATAACTCTAATATTTTTTAAGCTAGAGTAAAAATAACACAACATGTGTTATTGATTAACAATAGCGAAGCAAATATTAAAATTTGTGCACCTATTAAAAGTTTACCCCGTATATTTCTTTCGTCTATCGTTTTTCATCCATGTATGTATATTATGTATATTTATTGTTTTATTTTTATTACTACTTTTTACATAAAGTTTCTTGCTTTGTTTTCTGTGTTCCTTTTTCTGTGAACCACTTTATTAGTTTTGTATGATTATTTGGTTGACTGGTAGAGAACGCTATTAGGCATTAAATTTGCCTTAAGTGTTTTTTTGTGCAGTGAAGATTAAATAAATTAATAAATATACTAAAATCTAGTGTGTAACATAAATGTATGGACACTCTTTTGGACCCAGAATCTGAAATAAATGTTTTCTGAAATTCGGTGAAACGCCACATTCTATGAAATGAGCTTCAACTAAACATTAAACATTATTACCACGTATCGTTTGGTATGGCCTTCGTCCCTTGATAAGAAAACTAATTACTCTAATTGCCGTTATTACTATTTACGTAGAACACTTCCCGAACTAATTTTAGTATTATTCAAATCAATACATCTATTTCGGATTCGGGTGCAAAAAAGTGTCCATACATTAATATTACGTGATCCCCTTGTAATGTCGGAACCCGTTTCATAGAAAGCTACTATCTGCTGAAACCTTATTGTTTTCAGATTATATTAAGCATAGGTTACGTACGTTAGGTTAAAAAAAAAAAGTTTCTGTGATGGTAGGACCCTGTGTAGGGTCCGTCCGGATCGCTACCACCATCTTATCCATTAACCATCCGCCAAGCAACAGTGTTCGCATTGCTGTGTTCCGGTGTGGGGATAAGACAACCGGTAAAATTACTAGCATAGCATAGAGGCATTCCATCTTAGTCCTCAAGGTTGGCAACGCATTTGAGGTCTTGAGAATTCAAACGTGTATGGGTCTCAGATTCCACTAACCATCAGGTGGCCCAGGCGCTCGTGTACCTTCTCCTTAAAATAAAAAAGGTTCCTGTGACCACCAAAAAAACATAACTTACTAATTCTGCACGTGGAAATGTCTGTCGATGAAATGAAAATTCGGTGAAATGAGTGTCGACATTTCATGGAGAATTCAAACGAGCACACAGGCCAGATTCGCAAGCCTAAAATGCCAAGACTTCACATACATACATAACATCACGCCTTCATTCCCAGAGTGGGGTAGGCAGAACTACAGAATTACCAACGGCTCTAAAGAAAGTTGTTGATAAATCTGTAATCACATTTTGCACAATCAGGCTAAGTGTTGTTTGTATTAGTGACAGGTTGCAAGCTCATCGCCTAACAGTACTACAATCCCTTATTCCCTTAGTCGCCTCTTACGACATCCACGGGAAGACATGGAGTGGCACTATTCTAACCCGGCAACCTTAAAATTAAAAATGCGCGTTACCAATGCCAACCCTGGGGGTTCCGTAGTCACACTAGGAAGGAACCCTTATAGTTTCGCCATATCCGACCGTCTGGCTGTCAATCCGCAGCTCGGCTCAGAGACGCTTAGTACTAGAAAGCTTTTATTTGGCTTGGATATACATATTAATCAGGCTGACAAAATGGTAAAATTAAACCAGTTTTTTTCCATGGAATGGTGAAGGCAGACGAGCACATAGGGGATGCGCATTTTGTCACAACTGCTTAAGTCCTATTATCAGAACCCGAAAATATTTCTCACTAGCTTCCGCCCTCGACTTCTTACGCCTATAAATCAGTCCCGAGAGAATACCGATATGAAAGGTAGCCTATGTGTTAATCCAAGGTATAAGCTGTTATCATTCCAAATTTCACCTAAATCCGTCCAGTAGTTTTTGCGTGAAAGAGTAATAAACATCCATCCATACTTACAAACTTTCGCGTTTACAATATTAGTAGGATATTAGATTCTTCCATACAATGTCGTCTAACAATACCAAGCTGTTCTCTGAAACTATTTGGTTCGAGCGGAAGAGATAACAACGAACTATAATTTATTAAAAATAAACCTACGTAGGTACGTTTGTATTATCAACAAATGAATTCTCCGAAGGCTACAATAGTTAGGAGTTGTTTTCATATCTTATTCCCCAGCAAATAACTAGGTACATTATACGTACAAAGTAAGAAGTAATACATACATACATAACATCACGCCTTTATTTCATTACTCTAACCTGGCAGCCACGGGGAGCAAACAGCTATAATGTGTATTATTTATTACTAACTTTTACCGGCGACTCGTAGATTTTCTTTTATGCTATTAGGGCAAGATTTTTTCGATTGTCTCCAATAAAAATAAATAGCACTATGTCCGTGTCTGGGCTATGAACTATCTCTATATAGTCGATTTCAAAGATTACGTACCTATTTATTTATACACTATTGCACCTTTCTTACATATGTTTGAACTCGACTGTACCAAGACGATACATACAATATTTACGCATTTTTAATGTTAGTAAGGATACCTATATAGTATTATGTACAAATATAATAACCGAACCTGTGACGTGCTTTATTATATTTAAATTTGAATGTTATGAATATACCTACATACCCGAGTGTGAATTGTTTATAATTCCGTACTTAACCACATTTTGCATAAACATGCTAAGATTTTTACCAGTGTATAATTAGTGACAGGTTGCAACTGTTGCAAGCCCATCGCCTAACAGTACTACAAGCCTTTATTCCCTTAGTCGCCTCGACATCCACGGGAAGACATGGAGTGGCACTATTCTAACCCGGCAACCACACGGGGTAGGTTAGTACAAACAAGATATAAATAGCACGAAGAAATGAAAATAACATTTGACTCGAGAACTTTACAATATAAATTGAAACAAACAACAAGCAAAACTATAAGTTTATGTATAAGGCACCTTTTTTAGGGTTTTGTAGTCAAACTAGGAACCCTTATAGTTTCGCCATGTACGTCGGTCCGTACGTCCGCAGTCTAGCTCAGACACTCTTAGTACTAGAAAGCTGTAATTTGGCATGAATATACATATTAGTCACGCCAACAAAGAGGATAAAAATAATCTCGAAAAACATTTTTTTACTGTACCTCAACTACAAATAACGTGGGATGTTTTTGTTTCTCGTCTACCCTATAGTGTAAGGTGTTTTTAGATAGTTCGAAAATATTACGGGTTTGTGAAATCAATTTTTCGATTAAGGGAGTCGTTTATAAAATATTAAGATTTATAACGCCAATTTTTGTTAGACTCAAATAAGTGTCGTCGTCCCCCTACAGACAAAACAACAAATACTAAAAATCAGAAAAAAAACTTATATGAAAGCGCATATAACGAATTGAAAAGGAAAACTATCACGAATAATAAGACATCATTGGTTTTTGAGATACAGGCGATTAAAGTGTTTATACCTACCAACTAAAATTATCTAAGACAGCACCAAATGACTTTAAATAGAAAATTAGTTATTTCTATGCTGCATATTATTTAACGGAAGATCACTTGTGTTGACTTTCTTTAAACACACGCTACCACCAAGCAGCAGTGTTCGCATTGTTGTGTTCTGATGTTGGGATAAGACGAAAACAGAGTTAGGTTGGGTTAGAACTCCCCAACAGAAACGAAACTGGGGCCCTAGCCAAGATGCAAACGCTCCTAACGTTTTTCTTTTCTATCGCTCAAAATGTATCGGATGACATTCTCGTGCGTTTCGATAAACCACGTGGTCAACTGTCATCTCATACATTTTGAGCGATAGAAAAGAAAAACGTTAGGAGCGTTTGCATCTTGGCTAGGGCCCCGTGCATTAAAAGTAGCCTTTTTTCACCTGCCAGATCTTTTCTGCATTACACATTGAAATGACCGCTTCCTAGCCGTCTTGCTTTATTGAAAATACGTTCCAATAGGTCAAAGCGAGACAAATATATAACCCGCCGTTAACTCATTCGTCGTCAAAGCACGAGCGGAGGGAGCCCGCTGGACCGCGTCACAAAAGTTTTACTATTAGGTACTAATTCTGTGACAGAAGGCAGTTAAAAAAATCTACAAACCCGAGGAATCTCATGGCTCATCCTATCTGATCTTTCTGCTATCATGTACTGACGAACACTGGACAGGGTCCTACCACCACTAAAACATTGTACCTACTGCGATGTTTATTGTTATTGTTATTTATATTAAAAATAAACAACTTAACTAAGTATTAGGTATATTTGTTCGCATTTAACTCCGTAAGATACCCAATAAAGTAGGTTCCTCTTTAGTTACTTACCAGGTTCACCAAAGTCGTTCATTACAGTACACTAGCGGGTACTGTAGTACCTGAAATAATACAAAAAATGAAAAATGATCACTTTCTTCTAAAATGGTTCTACACCTTCAAATCAGGGCCGATTTAGGAGAGGGCAACCGGGGCTACAGCCCCGGGGCCTCCACGAAAAAGGGGCCCCCACAATAGAATTCGGAAAAAAAACCAAATTCAGTCTGGTAAACACTGGTAAACAACTTTTCCTTAGAGGCTTAGATTGAGATTGAGCGTTCTCCTGAGCATTGAAAGCGATTTACTTCGGGAACTGGATTTTAGCGAAATCACCAACGATGCGTCGGCGACAAAATCTCGGAAGGTTCCGTTCGTTAACGCTAAAATTTAATTTCAGATAATTCTCGTTTCCGTTTATATTTATATGTTTGTTAAATACCTAATAAAAGAATCTATACTTGGTTTCACAATAAATTATTTATTGGAAAACTCGAGTAAAAAAAGAAACATTTTATTTGGAAAATAATGGTTGGCATCCAGTCCTTTGTTGCCCCGAGGCCTCTAAATCCGGCTTAATAATAACTTCATATAAACTTACTCCATAGTGTTTCTATTTTAAGGTGTAGTAAGGTCGCGTATACAGTTATTCCTCTCTTTCATAGCAGTTTCCAGAGAGCGTAAGAAAAAAAGCCATGTTCCCTATTGTCTCTGCATGTTGGCTTCGGCTTCATGTACGTCTTCCAAAAGTCCGGGACTCCGATAGTCCCGTAATTAACATTGTACGAGACACTTACATTCGACGAGAAACTTCTCGAATTGTAAAATGATGAGAAGTCGGTAACTTATAAAAATATTCTTAAATTTTTGTAAGAAATAGAACGTTCTCAACGCTCATGTGTAGGTACGTCCGTGAATTTACTGAGTACTAGCATGAGTGCATTTTGTTTGTTTCTATCTGTGATTGGAAAGGAAAAAAAAACGGTAAAAACCGGGGATCGGAAATGAAACAAAAAAAAAGCGTGACTTATATAATAAAAACAAATAAATAATCATTATCAGGGGACAACCTCACACCAATTGAAAATATAATAATATATCACCACTATGGGTGCTAGACAACGATAAACATACTTATATAGAGAAATACTTTCTTAAATACATAGAAAAACATCCATGACTCAGTGGGTAATAAATATTCGCGTTCATCACTCAAATATCTGCCCTTGGGCGGTGATTCTCTCAACACAGCGCTGCGTCGATCTCAAAGGCGAAGTTTTATCCGGCAACTTTAAGAAGTCCCGTCGGAGCGTAAAAAATACCATTTTAGCGCGTGCCTCTCAATTAGGCAGCAGGCAGGTGAGTCGCGTTCAGTGTCGTATAAAGCTGCCTAATTGAGAAGGCACGCGCTAAAATGTGTTTTGTACGCTCCGACGGGACTTCTTAAACTTGCCGGATAAAACTTCGCCTTTGAGATCGACGCAACGCTGTGTTGAGAGAATCACCACCCTTACCGGGATTTGAATGCTGCCTGCAGAGGCAGGGTCGGGGGTTTCGTCCAACATTTGCCATGAACTAAGTATGCTACGTACCTATTAAGTAATAAATGATAGCACCTATAAGGTTTTGAAAACTAGCTTAGAAGATATATGTATTTAAATAGGTATTTAAAGATGCAAAGCGCTGGCCCTGTATCCCCTCGCTCCTTCATTTTGGAAACTACCTACACATCAAAATAAAAATCAGCCTGGCCTCAAGGGTTCCGTATCGCAACACAGTAGGTACCTATTATTATATTTAAATTTGAATGTTATAAATATATGTACCTACATACCTGCATACCCAGTGTGGTAGGCAGCGCTCCAGAAATACCAACTACAAAAATATCACTACAATAATACAAATAAAAATATCACGGGACAATCTCGCACAAATCGACCTAGTCCCAAACTAAGCTCTAGGCTTGTACATACTATGAGTAGGTACTAGACAACGATAAAGATACCTATACTTATAGAGAAATACATACTTAAATATATAGAAAACATCCAAGACTCAGTAACAAATATTCGCGCTCATCACACAAATATCTGCCCTTACCGGGGTTTGAATCCAGGACTACTGGCTTCACTGCACTGGCAGGGTCAATCCCAACTAGGCCAACGTGTCGTCAAACCTAACTTAACCACATTTTGCATAAACAGGCCAAGATGTTTACCAGTGTATAGTTAGTGACAGGTTGCAAGCCCGTCGCCTAACAGTACTACTAGCCCTTATTCCCTTAGTCGCCTCTTACGACATCCACGGGAAGACATGGAGTGGCACTATTGTAACCCGGCGACCACACGGCTGAATATTTATATGTATGTACCTATCTTACTTTACCCATAAAAAAGAAATGCGCGGGGCCAACTCACACTTTACTGGTTTTTAGTACCTACATTTTGGTTTTCTTTAGGGTTTGTACCTACTATATTTTTACTAAATAGGTAAGTATGACACTACGTTTAATCGTTTTTACGATACAACAAAAGTGTAAATACTTGGAAAATAAACGCTTATTGAATGGGGACCCCGTTAATTATACTTTTCTTTAATTATTTATTTTTTGTTAGGAAATCCACAATAATCCTACTAATATTATAAATGTGTAAGTTTGGTTGGATGGATGTTTGTTACTGAATCACGCCAGAACGGCTAAACAGATCTGCATGAATTTGCCACAGAGATAGAATAGGTACATAGGCCAATTTTTATCCCGATAAAATGGACAGTTCCCGAGGGAATAGCGATGAACGACTACTGCGCGGACGGAGTTGCGAATCTAGTAACACCAAGTCTGAAATAAAAACCGCTATTACATACAGATTCTACTTAGGACAGACGCAGTACCTAATAGGATACGACTAATACCTACTGTTTGACGTTTGTACCTACTGAAACAAAATCTTATGGATGGGTGCGCACTTTAACTACTTATATTATTATTTATTCTGTGCTTTAACCGAAATTGAATCACTAGTAAGAAAAACAGTGTAACTTATTATTTCCCATTATCAAGTAAGTAGTAGGTAAGTACCTAAGTACTTCGTTGCATGATTTCGAAATCTTGTACCTATAACTGCGTCAAGTTTCAAAACCAGATGCCAGATTGCCTAATATCAGTTTTTTTCAGTAGTCGAAAAACGAGAAAATATGCTTTAATGGCTCCGAAGCATATTTTAATTATGTTGATATTTTAAGTACGGAGTAATTTAATACGTAATTCATTTGTTCATTGCAGTTTTATGTTTTACAAGATCATATTAGTAACTAAGCATAAAATAGGTCCCAGCATAAACCCTGTTAGGCCACAGCAACACATTCTACATCTCCCAACCTAAATCCGTTATAAGTTATAGGATTATTCGATCCAGTATTGGAATCACAATTTATAGATTATTAGCTCAGACCGGCAAAGGTAGCATTCTTTACCAGTATCATTAAAACCTCAATAACTTCGAAACTAATTGTATACCTATTGGGAAGATATAACTATGTACTATGTTTTAAACCGGCTTTCTTATCCTTTATATATATAAAAAAATTAAGACACCTTTTATCATCGGGAAAAATATATTAAAGGAGTCTATTTAAGTACCTATCTCTAATAGATTTATAATAAAAAAAAATAAAAAAAAATCAGGGGACAATCGGCCACAAATTGACATAAATATTTACAATAATAATAATAATAAATCACAGGACAATGTCACACAAATTGACCTAGTCCCAAACTAAGCTCTAGGCTTGTACTATGGGTACTAGACAACGATAAACATACTTATATAGTGAAATACATAGAAAACATCCAAGACTCGAGAACAAATATTCGCGCTCATCACACAAATATCTGACCTTACCGGGATTTGAACCCAGGACCTGGCTTCGGAGGCAGGGTCACTCCCAACAAGGCCAACGTGACGTCAAGTAAAAATATAAAAATATATCGGAAAGTGATAGGTATTCAACTTTGTGTCAGCCGTATTTCGTAATACCAAACATTAATTAGTTACTAAGCTCGTTAACATTTAAAAATGTTGATTTATCAATTATAAAGGTTGTATCAATGTAGTATGAGAAAGTATAAAATAAACAATTACAATTAGTGTTGACCTATGACCGGTCACAAAGATCATTCTGGATTGACCTAACTAATTTTAAAGTTACTTAATTCCATCTAATATGCTCTACACGATTAGAAATAAAGTTTACCTTGATTATTGTCTATCGAGGTCTAACAAGCGATCACTTTTTAGACGAAATACAAAACATACTACCAGTCTGTGACAGATCACTTCCACATTGCCTTGCCTCGTACAGCTCACTAACCGACCGGACGAACACTGAACTAGTCTAGTCATTCAAGTCAATAACATTAGCTATAGGTACACACAGCACAAAGAGAGTTATTAGTATTACCTAACCCAACAAATTGATGAACGAAATGTATACAAGTTCTTCCGCGCCGTTCCATTACCTCACTTAGTCGGGTAACATTCACTCGTTACTGAATATATGTCTCGGGCAATCCCCGCTTCAAAATGTCGTTTTAGTTAGTGTTGCCATGTCTAGTAAACTTTCTTACCAAAAATCATGTTCGAATATTGTAAACCCTGATTTTTAATTGCGTAGAATTCTGACGTTTCTTGGTCTTGCCAGACTACAAAATATTCCTTGAACGTGTGGTGCAAAAAAGTAAAAAAAAAAATCTTTAGAATATTACTTATATGATTTACATATTAGAATTTAAAATGAAATTTTAAAAGTTAATTAATACAAAGTAATTTTATTTTAAAATCGCGCAATCCATACATAATATTTTGTTAAACAAATTTCAGAAAAAAGATAATAGTTGTTGGTATCATTCAGATCATTGTCATGTATTACAAACCTTTGGAGTTAAATTATATTATTATATTTAATCATTTTTGTTTTGCGTTTTTATTTTGGAAAAAATAGACTTTAAAATGACAGTTGTCGACTGTCCAACTTAACCTAACCTATTTAATAGCCTATGCAACTAATGTAATATGTAACGGTTTAAGCACAAATACATTTTTTGCGAAATGAAAGTTTGTAAAACGATATAGTTTGTCAAATGATGATTTGGTCATAAGTCAGGATACCGATTTGTTATACCTGTACCTTATGTATGTGGAATAGCAACAAATTTAAATGAAGGCCAAAAACGTCAACAATTAAAAAAATGTTTGTTACTCCTGAAACGTCAGAATTTGATAGCTGTCAGATGGCTGTCAGAATTCTACGCAATAAAAAATCAGAGTTTAGTTATAATATTGTGTTGTAAATCCTACTCGTAATTCGTAATGGATCTTTAGTGCGAATTTTCATTTACCGTAAAACCATTCCCGCTTTAATCTATAAACTTTCTAGTGTTGTTATAAATAAAACAACCCTAATCTAACCTAACCGGCAGGTACTAAAATAAAACTTCACCACCAAGAAGCTTATATATGTGACACTGGAACTTGCACGGTGAACAACGACTTGATGCGAAGAAAAGTGACATTGAATGACGTCGCTTATGTTTTTGTCCCTTTCTTTAGGATGAAAAGAAAGGGACAAAAACGTCACTTATGTTTTTGTGCCTGATTGTTCTTGGTTATAACTGTATAATATTTAAAGTATAGTTGTATAATATATAAAGTAGTTGATACTATTTGATTTCCTGGTCTTTTCACATCAGTGTTGGAGTATCAACTCCGTTTATTCAGTGTACAGTTAGTGTTAAAAGCTGCAGGTTTCTTGAAATGGCCGCTCTTTCTCTGGGACAGCTTTCGTTTGCCAGACTCTACCTTGTCGTTCCTCTTTATCGCCACCCTCCACCATTAAGAGGTTACTTCAGGAAAAGGAAACACGATACCGGTGTTGCAATATTTTTTATCAAATCCGTTTAAAAAAATGAGAACCCGTTATAATTTGGATATTAAAGAACTCGACTGTACATCTGGGGCTCTATCCTCGCAAAGCCCGATGTGCATTAGGATGTACATAAAGGCAATTGAATTTGTTATGAGAATAAAGTCCATTTTTCTTTGTTTAAAAATTTAAATAGGCATTATAGAGCAAACGTATTTGAACCTTATTCCCTCTTTGCTAGACACAAATTCCCATTCACAAAAATCTTCCTTATTGTACTATGGTGAGCCTTACGCGGCTATTCTACCCGGGTTAAACCTAATTGCTTTCGGCATGTTATCGTATTGTCAACGTTGTTGACAACACCACCAACTTTAGACTAGTTCTTTACCAGTTTGTATTTATTTTATGTTGTCTACTATAAGTCTACGCGTTCTATGGTACGCGCCTTTATATGTCTTCTCTGTGGCATACTTTCTAATCTGTGCTCTGTGGTGTATGGCAAAAATAACGTTGTGTGCGCTCCGTTCTTGCGTTCTTCAATTAACTAGGTATAAACTACAGTCCACGGATTGTAAATCCTCAACAAACGTTATGTTAGTTATTGGCTTGTCTGTAATGGCGGCCGATTTGAAACAATGCGATAACAATACGTGTAGAGAGTAGAATCAGTCTGTACTGTACAAAGTAAATCAGAAGGGTGAAAGCACTAGTTGTCTGCGACTTGTTTGTCACTGGGGCTCTGATCTCCCTTTCTATCTAGTCTGTAACGAAAGAGACGGACTGAGCGACAAGCGAGAAAAACCAACTTGTGTTAGCCGTACAGGAGTATGTCACACTGTTTTTAGGGTTCCGTAGTCAAACTTATAATAAACCCTTATAATAGTTTCGTCGGGAGCCTGCCGTTTGGCCAAATTATTTTTAATCAAATGTATAATTTCCCAGTTTTTTTTCATTTTCCAAACCAATGTTATACCGGGTGGAACAAAACGAGGAACTGAGCTGAAAGGATAGTGTTATCTAAGTGATCTACAATCGATTTATTATAGTATTGTAAAGCTGGACTTAAAAGTAAAACAAAATGATTAAAATTAATCAATTTAATATCAGTGACAACCCTACTGCTACTAGATCAAAGTTATTTACATTTTAAATTGACACATGTCATCAACTTCACTTAACATGCGATGCTCAAAAGTACCACCGTGTCGTATTATGCATGCTGCCGTTCGTCATTCATTAAGTTTGTTTACTAATGAAGTCGGTGAAAAAGGTCTAAGTTATCTAAATACCTTATTTGATGATGTCATCGGATCTACTTGCTAGGGTTGCTAATGTGCAGATTTTGCACTAATGTTTAACAAGCTGTATCTTTAAAACGGTTAGAAATATTAATATAGTTAGTTGGTGAAAAATAAAGTACAAGACCTAAAGATTTCCCTGTTTTCTTAAGTCTCTCGTTTTGTTAAATCCTGTATGAATTTTTCAAAATTTATTTTAGAACCATTAAGTATAGAATCCTATAGGTTAGGTTAGGTTAGCATTTAAATCCTGAAATATTTACGGTTACAGAAAACAAAGCGGGTTGGCAAATAAACATTTGGGAAATGATATATTTGACCAAAAATGTGTTGGCCTAACGAAATAGACCCAGTTTCGCCATGTCTGTCCGTCCGTCCGTCCGCAGCCTAGCTCAGACTCTTAGTACTAGAAAGCTGTAATTTGGCATGAATATAAATATCAGACACGCCAACAAAGTGGTAACATTAAACCTTGAAGAGTCAAGTGTCCATAATTATTAAACAAGTGTGTATATTAAACATGGAACAACGGCTGTGACGTCATTCGTCTTGTATACATGGTGTTTTTGCAGGAAGTCTAAACTATGACTTTTTAAAGCTTCATATCTTCTAAAAAAATAACAGGACAATTGTTTCGCGTTTAAGTTATCCTTCTATTTCATAGCACTTTCCAGAGAGCGTAAGTTTCCTATTACAGGTTTCACGGTAGTTGAACAATAATCATTCCTAGTACATATGTATTTAAGTGGGCAAAGGAGGGATAGACTTTTTGGTGTAACAAAACACATTGTTTCATCATTTTTATTGAATAAAAAATGCATAGGTACACTCGTACTTAGTTTATCTTAAAACGACGGTATATATCGTATAAAATTCTTAAACACTAATGTCACAGGAGTAATTGGGCAGTTTTCAAAAAAGTGTACATTGTAAGGACAAACATTAAGAAACTAATTTTTCCATTTCGTCACGAAAATTAGTCGAAATAAAAGTTACAATTGATCATATTTTCGAGTGTACGTAAATACAAAAGGACACATTTATATTTGGACGATTATACTATGTACATATTTCAGATGGGGCATATTTACAAATTGGGTTATCACATAATTTTGTAATGTATAGTGATTCAAAAACCATTTCGAGAAAAAGGGTTGTAGAACCATTCCCTGTTATCAGATTATTTTACAAAATTAGTATTAAATAGTTATTTCTAATTTATCATTTGACATTATTTGACCTGTAATTTAGTGACGTCACGATCTTCATTGGTAAGTTGTGTCTAATCTGTGATCAACCATAGTACTGCATATTATATGAGTCCGGAATGCAGTAATAAATAATTAATGTATATTGAATTTTGTCTTATTTATTTCTGTTTTATTTTAACGCTTATTAAAATTAAGACAGTTTTTAACTGTATATAAACATGACAAGGTCAGATCTTTAAAAAAATGGTATGATTGAAATACAAGTCCGTTTTGGAACCTCCGCCCGTAGGCTAGTCTGTGGGTGAAATTGTCAAACTCAAAAAACTAAAAATAAAATTTCGGTTTGTTTGGTGTGCAACGTATAACTACTCGTTTTCTGATTTTCTGCATTTTAACAACATTGCTTCAAATTCTACGGAATCTGACGATCCTGCTACACATATTGACCATCGTCAGATCTTGGATATCGATATTCTTGCTTATAATGACGACCAACGCTGTACATTTATTAAACTTTGTAAGGGCTGATTCCACTAATCTACCCAAAGTACATACATACTTGGGAGACAGCTCCAATTTATTTTATTTATTTATTTATTTATTTATTTATATAAACAATGCCTTGAGGACTTACAGCGTCAGCCAAAGCGCCCAACAAGATAGAAACTTAAAAGCTAGGTACAAATGTAACACAAGAACTCTACATAACATAACAAAACAATGAGGAAAATTAAAGCTAGACATAACCCTAGAGTTTATTTAAATTTACGAAGCGACTTAAGGCCACTATAAGGACAGGCCACTTGTCCGCAAACACGTCGGCCTCCCGCATCCGCGCAAGGAACTCGTTAAGTAGCGCGATGGCTCTGGTGGTGGGAGCGTTGCAGGCGTGCCGGGTGCGCATCCTATCTGGCAAAGCAAACAAGTTGCGTGCGCGCCGTGCGCAGCGGTCCGCGGCGCTTAAATAACGATCCAGCACAAACAAACAAAACTTTTCCAAGACGGAAGGATTATCCACCTTATGGCGCAATAATAAGCAGTAGTGGACAAGCGTTATAAACTTCCGCCTTAAGTTAAGGGATTCTAACCCAACCATTCCACTAACAAATAAAGATGGGTAGAGGAAGGGGTAACAATGATAACGCCTTTTATATAGGTATCTTGCAAATTTGCGTTGGACACGCTCTATCATTAGGCTATATTTCTCCTCCCGTGGATCCCAAGCTACTGCATTGTACTCGAGCTTACTCCGAACGTAGGTATTGTATAACAATATGGCAACCTTATCGTCACGGAACTGGGACGCTGTCCTAATTATAAGGCCCAGTACCCTACTAGCGCTTTTGCAAATATTACGCATGTGATCACGCATATCTAATCTAGTGTCCAACGTAAGACCTAAATCCTGAATTGTGTTAACCCGTTCAAGCTGTGTGTCGGAGAGGTGGTAGCGCCCATTGACTGGATTATTGGAACGGGTAAACGTAATCACAACGTAGCTGAAATACGTGGAGCTAAAGCTCTAATGTAAGTATGATTTAGGTATAAGAATATAATGTTCACAATACCATTTTTTTTTAATACTTTAGTTTACCTATATTGACATGACTTGACATTGAAATTTTACGTGATCTGACAGAAATGCGTACTCTCAAACGAATTCAATGGTTTTAAAGCATTTCTCAAACAAACCAGCTTGTAGTGACGTAATAAAAACATTTTCTTTAAAAATTAAAATAAATTAATATATTGATTTAAATGCAAAAACCGTGAAATTAGTGTCTTCAATTAGTCTATTTTATCGAAAAAAAAAAAAACTAGTGGTTTTTTTTTTTGGGATAACCCAATTGGTCACATTTTTGAGTGTCCGTAAATACAAATTGACATATCATATACCACATATAATATTTTAATAATTTTACTATGGGAAATAATTATAGTTGCAACATTATTCTGATCGGACCATTCCCATTGTTGATGTATTTCCAATTGTAATTTTTCCAATCTGACATAATTACGTGGACGATTTTTCATGTAGGTATACCTAACTAATGACAGTAACACAAAATAATTTAATATTTGTATGAGCTGTCACAGTGACCCAATTTGAGGTTCCATCTAATATTAATGGCAAGAATATAATATAAGCATTTACATAATGAAAATAATGGGATAGTGATATTAAAATAACAATTTAAGAAAGACGTTATTAACCTTTTAGAACCCATGACACATTTTAATTGAATCATTAAAATTCGAATTTAAAATCATTGTCAACGAAATCAAATTTCGATGTTAGTATTTAAGGGTATGACATCTTAAGAGGCCGTATACGAAATTTTGCTGATTTCGCCGATTTACCTGATTTTACAGACGTGATTTTACTGTTGAAATACTTTACTTCTACAAATTTTAATGCGCAATACGAAAGATAATTTCAACTTTAATCGAATGTATGAGCTACTTTTTTGTTTTTATTATTTGATACTGATTCATTGACCTGAAACCGGCGACTGTTTTGTGAATTTTGCTGTAAGAGGTTTAGAATATCGCATATTCACGAATCGTTTTGACGTCTAAAAGGTATGAAAAAAATTCAATCTTTTACTGTAAAATTTGTCCCTAAAATGTATTTATTACTTTTTACCATCTTCATATATTTTTTTGTGTAAAAAATTGATTAACTTGGTAAAGTTTTACAGAAAATGGGCAACACATTGTTTTTGATTACGACTACTTAAAACTATCGTTCATAAAATTAAAACAACAGTAATAAAGTTCAGTTCAAAATCAATCCATTACTTTAAAAAAACAACAAAAAAAAATATATATAATGTTTTAAAATAACCTAAATCTCGCATTATAATACTCGACAAATCTGAAAAAGTACCTCATTTATTTGTAAGTCTTTTATTCGATTAAAACTGAAATGATATTTCATGGTGTGCATTCAAACTTATAGAATAGCAGTATTTTAACTGTAAAATCTGAAAAAGAAGCAAAACCATCAAAATTTCGTGTACGGCCTCTTAAGATGTCGCTGGGTTCTGAAAGGTTAAAGTTGCGTCGAAGCTGCGTCGGCGCTGGTGAGACGCCGACGCTCAAAAACGTGTGGGGTTTCTCTAACAGTTGTCGACGTATATGGTGAAACGCTGGAGAATTCCCGGGAAAACAAATGGATAGGGCAGCGGAAATGTAACCATAGGCAACAGCATTTAACGCCTGCAGAAGTGCAACAAGTTGCTGCACGTCATGGGTACGCTAATCTATATATACCGGGTGTGCAATCCAAATGGTCACTATGGAGAAGTCGGAAACTATGAGAGATAGCGAGATCTGTTCTTAGGAACCATGACGTCGATTTTAGATTTAATAATAATTACATTCAAACTTTTTTATTAACTCTCATACATAACCGGGAATCGAACCTGGTCAAAATCAATGTGTATAAATTCTGCAAGACGCAAGAAGCACAATATAATTGAAATATTAAAAATATATATTAAATATATATTTTTATTATTATTAAATCTAAAATCGACGTCATGGTTCCTAAGAACAGATCTCGCTATCTCTCATAGTTCCCGACTTCACCATACTGACCCATTTGGATTGTACACCCGGTATATATAAAATGAATCCCTATTTCCCTTGGTCTCGGCATCACGCATGAAAGGCTGGGACCGATTACGCTATTTTTTTTTGTTGTGTTCGTTGTCAACACATTTCTCGTCGTTAGAATGAGGTGGTGATAAAAGTAATGTTGATCTTATTTTATTTATCGCAACTCAAAGTTTAGTGACAAGTACTAGAACAGCGACGACCACTCGGGCATCTAGGTACCTTAATTATTAATATTATTTATAAAATTAGCTTTAATGATTATATTTATATTGTAATTGTTGTTACTTTTTCTATGTTTTGTTTTTAAGGCGATTATGTACATAACACAAAAGACAAAGTATAATCCTTACTGAATAAATAATTATATATAATGAATTATACGTCAGCAAACCACCTGTAGGAAGAGAGGGCAATAGAGAGATCTCTGAAGTGGTATATAAGTCAACCGAGTGAAGAAACTTCGTTAGCGCGATGTAGCGCACTGTTAGATTTAGTTGCGCTGTCTGACGCTGGCGAGCTGGTTGTTACAAGGTTGCCACACACCCAACATGATCTGATTCGTAACTCGTCCAACATCAGTGAGTGTACACTGATGAATCGCCCGGCGCGTTGCGTTGCGCGTGAATTTTAATTCGTTTTAGCACCATCTATTCTGAGAAAGTGTTCACCCCCTCCCACAAATTTAATGTTAGAGCCTCCACCGCATGCCATCATAAGTAATAAATAGAGAGCTTTATTGTTGTTGTTTATTGTGTAAGTTGATTTATTATACTATTTCTTTGTAACCCTGCAGCACCCTGTGGTGTGTTATTTAACCCTGCAGGGTTGGACACGCTTTTATGAGCAAATTATACACGAAACAGTTATACATATCTAAATAAAGAAAAAACCGGCCAAGTGCGAGTCGGACTCGCGCAAATTTAGATACTATATCTTTATCTAACTTTGCCGTTTCTAATATCGAGCAAAAAACAACAAAAAAAACCACGTTTTTTGCCCCTAAATATTTATTTTATTCTGTTTTTAGTATTTCTTGTTTAGCGGCAACAGAAATAAATCATCTGTGAAAATTTCAACAGTCTAGCTATCACAGTTTATGATATACAGCCTGGTGACAAACAGACAGATATAGAGACAGACGGACAGTGGAGTCTTAGTAATAGGGATCAGTTTTTACCCTTTGGGTATGGAACCCTATAAACAGAGGAAATGAGTATTGGGGGGAGCTCTAATTTACAAATGGACGTCGCACACGGCACGTAATAAGTGCACATCTACATATAATATCTCCGTATCTCTCTCTCTGGGGGCTGCTTTTTTAAACTCTACGTGGGTCATACATACACTTAAAAACAAAAGTTCTTTCCTGTGGCCATTAGGTAAAAGCTTGTGTCCAAATAAGATATGTTTTTATAACATGATAGGCAGAGCTCGGCAAGGGTGAGCCATTCTTACGTCATAGTCATATCATTTATTTATTTTTTATGTCATTAATGTCAAGTGTAGAAATTAATATAGATACACATTAAAAAGAAATATTTAAAGAAAATAAAACTTAAAAACTATAATAAAACTAAAATTACACTGCATTATGTACAAAACGAGTAGGTATTAAGTATATTTATTTATTATTTACTATATTTAGATAGAGTTTAATATCATATCACTGGATTAATTTTCATAGTAGCATATGGATATACATATATGATAAGAAGATATTATTTTTACAGGTTTGCTGAAAAAGCTTGCTATAAAATTAATTTGTTTTGATAAAGATCGTAGCAGAAAGGCAGCCTCAATAAAATAATTTCATTAGTTAATAAATTGTAACCATTGGGTGACAAGGTATGTCCTTGTTATGCAAACTCCGTAAACAGCTCACCCCTGCCTCTGATTATGTGTGTGTAAACTTCCGTGGTTACACCTGCCCCCTATTTCACCATCTTGACAATGACACGTGACAGGTGACAATTCGGTATACATTGCACAGTTAACACGCTGACACATCACTGGGTTTCATATAAGTTGCGCCATGTACACTAAAATGACACCTGTCACCTGTCATTGTCAGTATGGTGAAATAGGGGGCTGATGGACGATTCGAACGGAAGCGCTGACAAGTGTCAGCATTATGCTGAGTTGGGACCATTTTGTGACTACATTCTTCTTTCTTGTGCCCCCCCCCCGCTTGAGTGCGCGGCTAGGGCCACACGACGTTCTCGATCCAGTCGAGGTAGGTGACGAGGTAGGTGTAGACGCCGGGCACGGGCGAGCCGCAGCCGCGGCCGAAGGACGTGACGCCCACGAGGCGGTACTGGCCGTCCGCCTGCGTCAGGCCCTGCAGCGGCCCGCCGGAGTCGCCCTGGACACGGTCACACGGGGAGCTAAATTATACAGGGTTTGGTCGCAAGGTGCAAAGCTTTAAGGGGTCATACTAGAGGTATTCTTAATTATTTTATTTAATGTTTTGAACGAAAAAGGCCAGAGACTAGAGAAGAAAGAACAGTAGAGGGCTGGGCACTGACCTGGCAGGTGTCGTGCAGCCCCTCGGGGTCGCCGGCGCACAGCTGGCGCGCGGAGATGCCGACGGGCAACTTCTTCCAGCGCGTGTACGACTCCCCGCACTGGCTGCGCGATACAACCGTCACGTTCGCTTTCAATAACACGTTGCTGCGCGTGTCCCCTGCAACAGTTTGACCAAAATATTATTTAAATTCTTATGCTCGTAAAGTTCTTGTTTTGTTTAAGCTGGATGCAGGCGGACTAAAACGACATAAAATAAAAATAATAAGTGTTTTCTTCTTGTAAAAACTTCTTTACAACAAAACCCATTTAAAAAATACTATTTGTTCAATTTTTATTTGGTTCCAATTTAAAATGGCATTAAAGAGCAAAGGTTTTTTGTCTCCTTGCTGGTAGATTCAAATTCCTACTTACAAAAATCTCTCTGTTTGTAGTATGGTGGGCCAGAGGATAATAGCGAGTCATTTTTTTAGCGATAGCTACAGCCGTAACTGGCGGCGAAAAGACTAGAGACCCATAGAGAATAGAAAATATCAGGACTGCAAAATGCATCGCCAAAGCTAAAGCCCGTGGATCGCGCGCGAAAGCCGCGAACGGCGAGAACCGTAAGTGCGGGTCCGTTTCTAGCAGTCTTCGCGGTTTTGAGGTTTGTTCTCTGTTTTATGTCGGTTTTTTGTCCCGCGTCAAAGGGACTGCAAACTTCACTATGAAATCACCGTGAACTACTGCAAGTGTGGAGTCATGGTTTATCACGGCGCGAAGGATTAGCAACTTCAAGAGAGTCGGTGGCTATGGGGTATGACCCGTGATCGTAAGATACCGAGTTCGAACCCCTGCGGTCACCATGTACCAATGAGTTTTTATAACTTAAGTACATTACCTGATGCTCTTACGGTGAAGGAAAAACATCGTGTGAAAACATGCACATTCGAAGTGTATCTGAAAGGGTGTACGATAAGATAAAATAGAATCGGTAAATTCACGCTGTGATTCGTGGGCTAACACTAGAGGCGGCTTAAGGACCGAGATAGAATGTCTCTATGCATACTTTGGTCTTGAAGTAGATGATGACGGTGCATAAAAAGGTACAGTGGTTTTTAATCAACATTTATAGGCGTAGAAGTATTTAAAAATCTTACTGGTGGTACTGGTAGTGCCCCATCCAGTGACAGTGAGCCGCGTGCTGGGTTCTTCACTACTGGTGTACAGACAGACAGCGTTCAAGTTATTGGTAAATTGCACTGACTTCTCCAATCTGAGGAAAAAAGAAATCGTTCAAAATTTATGAAAAAAAAATTATTTTTAATGCATAGAAATCCTACCAATATTATAAATGAAGTTTGGATGGATGGATGTTTGTAAGTTAATCACGCCAGAACGGCTGAATGGATCTGGATGAAATTTGGCACAGAGATAGATGTAGGGTATAGGCTAATTTTTATCCCGAAATATTGGAAAGTTCTCGAGGGAATAGCTAACGACTTCTACGCGGACGCAGTTGCGCGCAAAATCTAGTATCTAATAAGTCAGTAGATCAACATTCTATCCGTGGACAAGTAAATAAAGTATAAAAATAGATTTCATAGAGTTCAAAATCAAAACAATCATAACTTATTTCTACCATATTTAGATCATAATGGTGTTAGTAAATTACACTAAAAATGTCCAAGGACCAAAAACGTTCCTATTATTATTTAGATATTTTGCGATGTTGGGATATTTCTGATCGTTTTCTACATGTGTACAGTCAGCATTAAAAGTAGCTAAGCAGAATAACATGCTCAAAATACGTACAATAGAGTCGTGTGCAGATCATTTTGAGCTCTTCGGTGGCGTAGCTACTTTTGCTGGTGACTGTACATTGAAAATTAATCCTAATGTTAGCAATGAGATTTTTTTTTCCACCACGCTATTATTATTTTAAAGATGACATGAGTGGACGATGATATTTATTAATTTATTCATACAATTGTATTTCACACGCCTCGTGTCCCAACTTCGCCACTCGTATCACAATATCTTTAATTATGTACACATACATATATAACGTCACGCATTCATTCCCAGAGTGGGGTAGGCAGAGCTACCAACAACTCCAAAGTTGTTGATAATCCTGTAACCACATTTTGAACATCAGGCTTAGATGTTTACCAGTGTATTAGTGACAGGTTACAAGCCCATCGACTAACAGTATTACAAGACTTTATTATCTTAGTCGCCTCTTACGGCATCCACGGGAAGACATGGAGTGGCGTGGCACTATTCCACCCGGCAACCACATGGGCCAATATGTCAGGTTATGTTGCATAAATAAGTTTTTTTCTAAAAGTACCAGAGGCCTCTTATATAATAGCTGGGACGTCAAATTTATCGGTTTTTTTTAATAATTAGGGTTTACATAGAGCTTACATTGATATATAAGAAAACGTGATTGTACAAAAAACAACTTAAGTTGTCAACTCACAGAGGGCGGAGGCGGGCGTATTGTCGTTACAATGCTCGTAACGTAACACATTCTCCGAAATGCCTTCACACAGAGCGCAATGTAAACGGCAATATGCTAGTCTCCGTTTTCTATTGTAGACAGCTTTAAAGCTAAATGCAGCCTATACTGCAAACATTAAGCAAATACTTGACGACACGTTGGCCTATTTGGGAGTCACTGCCTCTGAAGCCATTTGTGTGATGAGAATTTTTTCCTGAGTCTTGGATGTTTTCTATGTATTTTTCTATTTAAGTATGTTTCTCGTTGTCTAGTACCCATAGTACGAGCCTAGTGCTTAGTTTGGGACTTTGTTTTTATTTTATTTTTATTTACTTACGGTTAACCACAGCATGCAATACGTAGAAAAAGTTATACACAAGGATCGGACAAACGCCCGTCATTTTCGAAACATAACCCTGTTCCGTACAGCAGAGACTTCCTTAGGTATATTGTTAATAAAAAATATTATTTGATATTTTATAGATTTATTACACCAAATGACAGTGACGCACCGCACGGTCGGACGTATCCTATTCTTACTCTCGTTAATTATACTAATTTTCGAGTTAACATGGCGAAAGTCACCTTACAAGCCATTGAAAAAATAATTCAAAAAGCTATAGAACCGTTAGAGTTTAAAATAGCCGAAATTAACTTTAAAATTAACGCAGTTTTAGCTAAATTAGAATCAGCTAACGTAAATAATCATACCGCAAAAAACAAAGATGGCGACAAATTAACTGTTCAAGAGCACACACAGCAGACACCGAAAATTGACGAACAGCCGCCGAAGCAAGCTCGAGGAAAGAAACCATCGGGGACGTCACCAGCGACCACGTCGGTGCGAGCGCGTGCCAGTGCGAGGACTGCATGCTCAAGCTATCGGTCCTAATTAATATAATAATCGTAATAATTATAAATTGACATGTAATGTACTTATTACCAATAAATAATATGAATATGAATAATTTATTTAACGATAATTTTATTATTGATTGACATTCCGGTGTCTGTGTTCGAGAAAAAAAAAGTTTCGCCAATAATAAAGAATTACCAATTATTATCCAAATTTTTACTTGTGAATTTAGGACCCATTTATGAGTTGAAAAAGTTCGTTTACAGTCTACGGACGTCATTGGCGCATATCTAATCGTTGACATTGGTATACTGTTCTTCCAATATGCTTGTGGCTCGGCGTTAATTTTCTTCTGAATTTCTTCTACAGTAACAAAATCAGGATTTCTATTTAGCTACACTTACTGGATAATTTGTGAAAACGTGTTAATAAATAAATAATATAAAATATTATATCGTAACATCATAAGGAAGTCTCTGCTGTACGGAACAGGGTTATGTTTTGATAGTGACGGGCGTTTGTCTGATCCTTGATACAATGGAAAACTGACTTACCTGATGAGTGCCAGGTCGTGGTATTTCTCCCGGCGGGTGTACTCGGGGTGTTTGATGATAGTGCCCACCCGGACGTCAGTATCAGCCTGGAAGGTGGACCCGCCCAGTTCCGCAACGCCCATGCGAACCACGCTCGGCTCTATCCTGCAAATAACATACATAACAGGTCCATCGGTCGTTCGAGAAGGCAATCTGGAACGTTCGGCGACTGGGTGTATAAAAAGGTGAGGCGCGCGTGCGGCGATTCATTCCTTACTTGGAGAGCGAACAGTGCGTACCTACGAGTGAACCGAGCGATCTAAGTTTATTGTGCGATAATTGTTTGTAACGATTAAGTGAGTGTGTTAATTAAAGTCTGCTCTTGATTACCGGTGTGTTCGTGCATTTTTCTATCAGTTACCCACCCGTAACAATATTATCTCCATAATAGCAATTCCCTTATTTTTTATTGAATAGGAGGCAAACGAGAAAACGGATGGCGTGATGGTAAGCGAATACCGCGTGGTGTTGGTGGTGGTAGGTCCCTGTGCAGGCTCCGTCCGGATCGCTACCACCATCTTATCCATTAACCGCCAAGCAACAGTGTTCGCATTGTTGTGTTCCGGCGTGGGGATAAGACAACCGGTGAAATTACTAGCATAGAGGCATTCCATCTTAGTCCTCAGGGTTGGCAACGCATTTGAGGTCTTAGGATTATAGTCTTGAGAATTCAAATGTCTATGGGTCTAAGATTACACTTACCAATAGGTGGCCTGAGTGCTCGTGTGCCTTCTCCTTAACATGAAAAAAAATCATTCGACTTGATTTCGAACAATCGGAAGTCGAAAATCGCCTCCTGGTACTAAGGTAGCATAAACATACTGGTCTAGTGTGTCGACGCAGTGCGCGGCCGTCAGCACGTAGCGGTCGGAGAGCAGCGAGCCGCCGCAGTCGAACTGTAAGCCGTTCTGCCGCTGGAACCCAAGCGCCACCTGAAATGAAAATAAAGCAACTTATTATGTTTGTTAGTGTGCCTTTTTTAAACCACACCCACACATAACGTCACGCCTTCATTCCCAGAGTGGGGTAGGCAGAGTTACAGAAATAACAACAATCATTAAAAGACTTTGGTAATTCTATAAAAACATTATAAACAATCAAGTTAACATGTTTACCAGTGTAATAGTGACAAATTGTAAGCCCAACAGCCCAAACCAAACAGTACTATTTATACCCTTAGTCGCCTCTTACGACATCCACAGGAAGACATGGAGTGGCACTATTCTAACCGGAAACCACAAGGAGGATTTTTTTTTAAACCACGCAATGCAATTAGAAGCAGTTTAAAATCCAGTTGTCCTGTGCGCAGATGTCGGTTATCGCTATTCCCTAGAGAACTATTCAACTTTCCGGGGTAAAATGTATCACATGTCCTTTCCCGCGACTCAAATTCTGCATGCCAGATTTCAATTGTATCGGTTCAGCAGTTTATGTCTGAAAGTATAACAAACAGACAAACAGTTACTTTCACATTTATAATATTACTAGTTTTTGCGCGCGACTCCGTCCGTTATCGTTAATCGCTATTCCCTGGGTAACTGTATAATTATATGGGAAAAAATGATCCTATGTTCTATTTCAGACTATAAGATAATCTGTGTGCCAAATTTTATCTATAACCGTTCAGTCGTAACAAACATCCGTCCATCCATTCATCCAAACTTTCACAATTATAATATTAGTAGGATTAGCATGGATAAATAAAGAATAGGGATTACCATGTGAGGGAATTCCCCAAGTGTTGCCCGCTCACCGCCTATAATATGCAAGCCCAAGGGCGGTATGCTCGATGCTATGATTTTCTGGCATTCTGAAAACATTAAAATAAAAACTCAGGGGTTCGAAACTCAACGACCACATTTGACGACGATTTTTATTAGATACGAGTATGTTGTAGTCAATAAGGTGACCTTTTCATGGATATATTTAAGGTTAAACATGTGAACCTTACATAAACTGAGACACCATTTTGTTGCACCATGTTAATCGCATAGTATAAAACAAAGTCGCTTCCCGCTGTTTGTCTGTCCGTATGTATGCTTAGATCTTTAAAACTACGTAATGGATTTTGATGCAGTTTTTGACACGACAACGTCTTATAATTCAATAGAGCCGGCTGCACGCACCAAAAAACATGACTCATGCGGCGTTACCTCGCTCTGAGGCGTTCCATTTAAGGCTTGAAGTGCAAACGAGAGCGCGGAACGAGCGACAAAGAGGCACAATCGGCCTCCGCGTTCGGCAGCGTTCGACATCTGTCTCTCTTCTACTTGAGTGAGCGATGCCTCCGCGTGGACAGCTGCTATCCTCTTGAGGCCCACCATACTACAAGCCGGTAGATTTTTGTGACTAGTAATTTGAATCTACCAGCAAGGAAATAAAGTTCAATTACCTTTGCACTTAAATGACATTTTCAATTTTGAAACCAATAAAAATGGACTTTATACGACTTGAAATAAGGTTTAAATTTAATTGCCTGGATTATGTACTTTCTATAGCACACCGGGTCTTAAGAGGCTATACAATAATACATTTACATGTTTTCGTCAAGTATGAAGTGCAGTGAAAAGTGAATGTGGTGTCAATTGTTTATAGCAACGATAATTGCGGCGATAAAGGTAATGATTCTTTCGATATTAAATTCAGTGATATATTGTCGAATATTCGTGCTTTCATCATTAAAATAAATAGCATCGGTCCGCTAGTGCAGTAATTGTAGGTTATGCTATAATTGACAAAACTATAACAATAAGTTAACAGAACTATTTCACGATGAGTAAAAAATCAATGGCTTTACTATTCGATCGAAATAATTATCGAGCGTAGCTATGATTTCAAAAAATTAAAACATAAATGTTAAATCTTCCACATATCATAACAACGTGTCTGAAATGACAGGTTGGACCAGCCAGCCGTCAAAGGGAACAAATTTCCTTGTAAAAACTATGTACAGTCAAGTTCAAAAGTATGTATACACTTTAGTACCTTGTCACTTTAATCGCTTGGATAATTTCATATGGCAGTTTAAACATGACGTTAAATAGACAAGGTACTAAAGTGTATACATACTTTTGAACTTGACTGTACATTGTAAAAAAAAAAAAGACATAATTGTATTTATGCGTACAAATAAACGTAACTTGATCAATTCAATTGTGATTTCCATTTACCTCCTTCTCTATATCCATAGAAAATATCTATCAAACAAATAAAATTAAAATTTTCTTTTGAAGAATGCAACCATTCCATCAGTATTTTCTTATGACGTTGTCACGTTCAACTACCGTCAGTAAACCAAACCGACTAGACAGACAACCGATTTTTTTACCAGATAGAGTGATTCAAGAGGAAGGTTTATAATATGTATAATACTTTAACCAGGAGCGAAGCGAGGGCGGGTCGCTACTAACAAATAAAAGATTATGAACTTTTGGATTTGATAATAATATGATATCGTGAACAAAATTATTGCATAAATTGTAAAAACTCTCATTCATCACATCCCTAAATATTTCACTATTCTGATAATGACAGGCGACAAGTGACATTTCAATAAAAATATCAAACAATCAATATCGAATATCGAATTTCGAGTTTTGTAAATCCAAACGAGCGAATTCATTACAATGACCACCCGATGTTACGTGCTTAATACTCTGACCACATGATTCTGAGGGATCACTTCGATTGCAACTTTCCGTCGGTAACAGCGCCATCTAGCGAACGCTCGGGCAAACTTAATCAGTCGAGTCGTAATACTAAACCGCGATGAGTTTACACTTGGAATAGCTGTCAGTTCATATGAACTTTGACGTATTTATATGACAAAACTGTCACCGCCAAGACTATTCTAATCGCGGTTTGATAATAACGCATATGGTATACAAATAGAAAGACCGGACATGGTCCGACATGACGGATAGCATGTCGGACCATGCTCAGTTTAGGGTTCCGAAGCCGTTAAGTACTACAAACATAAAAATCATAACTAATTTACAATTTAAAGTCAATTGGTGCCGTCTTAGATGATTTTAGTAGGTATAAACACTTTAATCGCATGTATATCAAGAACCAATGATGTCTACTTAGTCGTGATAGGTTTCCTTTAAAATTCGTTACATGTTCTTTCATTAAAGATTTTTTTTCAGATTTTTAGTATATTTTGTAGTTTTGTCTGTAGGGGGACGACGACACTTATTTGAGTCTAACGAAAATTGGCGTTATTAAAGCTTAATATTTCATAAACGACTCCCCTAATAGAAAAACTGTTTTCACAAACCAGTTATGCTTATTTCGAAAGACCTATCCAACGAAACCCCACACTATAGGGTAGACGAGAAAAAAAAAAACATCCCCAAGTTAAGTAAAAGAAGGTACCCCAAAAAAATTTTTGTTTTTACATTCTTTGTACCCCTTTGTTGGCGTGACTAATATGCATATTCATGCCAAATTACAGCTTTCAAGTACTAAGAGTCTCTGAGTAAAACCGCGGACAGAGGGACAGACGGACATGGCGAAACTATAAGGGTTTCTTGTTGACTACGGAACCCTAAAAACGGTCTAAATCATGTATGGAGTATACTGTACCCTTTTTTACCCTAGTCTACCGTACACACCCTACTTTTATTAGGACCCCAGAAACTTTGTTAATCCAACGGACCTCAATTTGTACACTTTACGACCTTTTTTGCTGCAATAATAGTAGAATACATACCCACATCAGCTTTCCTCTGGCCCGTCCGAGTCTGATCGGCGCTCCCCGTGCCACCTACAAAACGTCATAAGTGCGCATTTTTATTTCCCACCTCAGCACCTCAAAAAGGTTTTTCACCTCAGCACCTCAAAAAGGGGTTATTCCCACCTGTTACCACCAATTTGTTACCACTGGTAACACCTGGGTTTTTTGTTACCACTAAAGTACTCGGTAGTAACAAGTGGGTATATTTTTCCCATTTGTTACCACTATAATATTCGGTGATAACTATTTTTTGTTACTTTAGTGGTAACAGCAGGGAATTTTTATTCCCAGTAGTTACCAGTGGTAATAGGTGGGAAAATAAATCCCAGCTGTTACCAATGGTAACAAAGTGGTGGTAACAGGTGGGAATAGTCCCTCAAAAAGGGTGGTTTTGCTGTTTGAAGACAGTGAGCAAAATTCGATTTTGGTGCGAGCGAGAGACAAAGTAACTTTTTAATTTTTGTTCACAATACAAAGGTGGTGCGGCGCGCGGGCGGCTGGGGGATGTCGTTTTATTTTTTACCTTAAGGGTGTTTTCTCGCTGCTGAGGTGAAAAAATGTATGTGCCACACGAGACCAAAGTTATTTGCATCTCGTGTCTTTGATTCCCTCGCTGCACTCAGAATTCTAACCTAGAATCACTCGCTGCGCTCGTGATTCACCTCTGGAATCGTTCGCTTGCTCGGGATTCAAAATCAACACTCGCAGCAAAAACCAACTTTGCTCTCTTGTTCAACAAAACTATTGCTGTTTATAGAAAAACTCTGGAATCGTTCGCTTGCTCGGGATTCAAAATCAACACTCGCAGCAAAAACCTACTTTGCTCTCTTGTTCAACAAAACTATTGCTGTTTATAGACAGTGAGCAAAATTAGATTTTGCTGCGAGCGTGAAACAAAGTAATTTCTTTTCTTCGTCGCGGCGTGGCTCCACGCTGGCGGCTGGGGACCAATATACACTACATAATTTGGAGAAATACTAATATTGAAAATGCGAATGTTTGTATAGATGGATATGTGGATGTTTGTATAGATAGATATGTGGATGTTTGTATAGATGGATATGTGGATGTTTGTATAGATAGATATGTGGATGTTCGTATAGATGGATATGTGGATGTTTGTATAGATAGATATGTGGATGTTTGTATAGATAGATATGTGGATGTTTGTATAGATAGATATGTGGATGTTTGTATAGATGGATATGTGGATGTTTGTTACTCTTTCACGCTGCAACGTCTGGACGGATTTGAATGAAATTTGGAATGCAGATAACTTAAACCCTAGATTAACACATAGGCTACTTTTTATCCCGAAATTTTTTAAGGGAACAGCGACAATCGAAATGTACGTGGACGGAGTCGCGGCCAAAGCTAGTAAGAAATTTAAAAAAAAAAAATATGTCATTGATGATAATGATAACAAAATATTTAAAAAAAAACAGGACAATGTCACACAAATTAACCTAGAGCCAAACTAAGCTTGTACTATGATTACTAGGCAACGATAAACATATTTATATAGAGAAATATATACTTAAATACATAGAAGTTTAAAAGGTAAGATGGTGGTAGCGATCCGGAAAAGGTCTCTTTAGTCGTACGGTCAAGGACTTTAGCGTTAGTCATTAATTTCAGCTTTCTTTCATGTGGTTTGACGCTGTCATTATGACAGGGTTTCATAGTGGCTATCAATTAAAGTTCTTGACAGTACATTGCATCGTTGCAATAGCTCCCCGCTCAATTATGGTAAAAACAACTCTTCAATGGATTGCTACAAGTATGAAAACTTACTTATTGTGATGTCAATGAATATTAGCAATTTGATTTAATTAACTGTCGGTTATTACCTTGTGCATTCCCACGAGTTTGTTCTGTTGGTACACCTACAGGAGGAGGTTTTAATTAGTTAATACAACAATATATTTAAATATGCAATAAATATACAGGGTCCTAATACAAACCGACTCAGTTTTATAAACATACATAGTTAAATTAAATAATAATAAAGAAATAAATATCAGGGGACATTCACACACAAATTGCGCTAGTTCCAAACTAAGCTCTAGGCTTGTACTAAGGGTACTAGAAATACATACTTAAATACATAGAAAACATCCAAGACTCAGGAACAAATATTCGCGTTCATCACACAAATATCTACCCTTACCGGGATTTGAACCCAGGACCGCAGGCTTCGGAGGCAGGGTGACTCCCAACTAGGCCAACGTGTCGTCGAAATTACTTAAATACATGGAAAACATCCAAATAAATACTCGCGCTCATCACACAAATATTTACCCATACCGGGAATCGAACCCGCTAGTTTCGTAGGATCACCAAGTAGGCTAAACGTATCGTCAAAAGCCACCACTAATCTTAATAGTTGTGAATGAGTTTTGCAGCAAGATGAATCCACAATACATTCGTTTCGTTTCGGGACAATGTTTTAGTTTACTACAAAACACAATTCAATTTTGCTTCAGGGTTAGCTGGAAGAGATCCCATTCAGGGATAAGTTCGCCTTTGTACATTAATTTAGTATTATAATTGTAATATTTATACTTTTGTGCAATAAAGAGTTTACATACATACAACTATAGCCATGAGGGCGCCACTGGACGCTCGGCGACCTTTTAAAAGTAACCAAGCTGGAGCCACATTGCAGCAGCTAAACAGTGGGGCTAGACGAGAACATAATCGCTAACGAGTATCGAATGCAACTTGTCTAGCCCCACTGACGTCTCTTCCGTTTCGATTTTAATGACAGTAACGGAATAGGGTTTCGGGGACACAAAATAACCTGTCAAGTTATATTTATTAAAATCCAAACTCAAAATAAAATTATTAATTCAGTAAATAGGCCTCAACAGGGCTCGACAGGAATCTACTAGTTCTCATTCATTCATTCATTCTCCTGCACATTTTAATTATAATAATTAAATATAAAAATATATAAACGCTTGTAGTACAAACATAAATAACGGGGACAATCTCACACAAATTGACCTAGTCCCAAACTAAGCTCTAGGCTTGTACTATGGGTACTAGACAACTATAAACATCCATACTAACTATAAATGCGAAAGTGTGTGTTTGTTTGTCATTTCACAGCTAAGCCGCTGAAACGATTGCGATGAAATTTGACATGAAGACTACCAAACTCCCGGGAAGGACATAGTATACTTTTTATCCCGGAAAATTGGACAGCTAGTACTTACATAATAACAGAATTAAAATGCATTCTTTTCTATAATAAATTACCCGACGCAGTTTTAAAGTTGCCATTTTCAGCAACTAAAAATTACTTGAAAAAGTCGTTAATGTCTGCTTACTATAGGGTCGAGGATTATCTAACAGACAAAAATGCTTGGCCTAAGATACCCAACGTAACAATTTAGTACCTATCTAGTCTAGGGGACACTGTTTCTGTAGGAAAACGTATTGAAACTTTTTTTTTATTTCATTTAGTTGTATATATAGTATTATTATTTTATTTATTTGCTCTAGTGTTTATTAGAAGTTTCGACACTTTTTCCTGCTTAACTACGCATGATATATATATTATAAATTGTATTATAAATTGTTTTATATAATGCTAGGTTAAGTTCTATCATTGTCATAAGTGAGTTTCTTGTAGCGCTTCTTCTCAGCAGTGGTCTCTTTGAAGCGCTAGTAGAATTTTGACGTGTAAAAGTGCCCGTGCGGCCTACTTACTGAATAAACAACTTTTATATTTTTTTAAATCTTTTTTATTGTGTTCATGTTTTTGTGACAGTACTATATTTTTTAATCTCACCAAATTTGTCCTGTGTCGTGGGGCAGCACATCACTTCGTTCATCCCTTGAAAGCCACATCGCTGGAAGTCGTGGTAGTTCTTCGATCTTATTTGTCTGAAATAGTAAGTGCATTTTACAGAGGGATTGTAAAACCGGTTTTATTCAATGCCTGTATTTAAATTGACAAACTGTTTACTCTAAAAAAAAATACCTATATTCGAATTAGAGGTATTATTGTCATTCCGCTTTTGTTTTTATCGCTATGTATACACTATTTACATTATTAAATACCTGTATTCAATAGCGCTATTGATTGCACCTGATAAGTAAGATGTCAATTAGACTGTAAATAATTGTAATTTCAGACGTATCTAACGCGTGTCTGAGTTTTTTGTAATAACACCGATAACATTTACTGACACAAATAAACGAGTATATTGACTCTGACAGGTTTCAACCAGTTATGGTTTTTAGGGGAAAAAATATCAAAAAGAGGTATTGTTCTCAATTGGCTTGACCTGTATACAATACAATACAATACAAATACTCTTCATTGAACACCAAAAATTTAAAAAATTAAAATTGAACATGGAACAGTACATTTAAATCATAGGTATACAACAGGCGGTCTTACCGCTAAATAGCGATCTCTTCCAGACAACCTTGTAAGAGAAATAACTGAGGACACAAATTCATGACAGGCGGTGTAAACTAATTCGTTTAGAACTCAAAGTAAATAACAACAAGAAACAATTAAATTATTTCAATTTTGAAATTAGACCTATTTATAAATAGACTACATATAAATACATAAATTAAATAATTTAATAAATACATACTAAATACATATAATAATTATACATCTATATAATATATATACTGTAATTCTATGGAACTTGCTAACTATGTAAACAAACAATATATTGAAATTGACATCTAATGTCAATTTTAGTATGGCGGCTTGTTTACGTAGTTAGCAAGTTCCATAGAATGACACTTTACATACTTACATACATATACATATACTTGAATACCGGTATTCATTATACCGCTAAACAGAGCTTTGGCGATATAAATAGCGAAATGGAATTATAACCGGTTATACCTCATTTAAAACCGGTAGTAATACCGGTAACGATTCCTGATTTTACATAACCTGTGATAGGCTTTCCCGGCCTGCTAGTATGGATATGTCCCGGGATTCTGGGACTTACGTTACGTTGGAGGATTAAAAATTTATTTTATTTTAAATGATATCAATTGGAAACACACGTCAACTTTTAAAATAAAGTAAACATTCATTATTAAAAAAACACATTAATGTTAGTTTTCAACAATAATCTTGGCAGATTAATTAGTGATAAATATACAAGGTGTCTCTGACCATGGGGCTTTAAATGTAAGGATCGATTCTGCTCCTCAAATGGAACTCCTTTTGTTCTACGACTTTAAAAAAACGATTTATTTTTTATTTAGGTAAGCAATGTTTGTGTCATTTGTTACACGTGTTTGGCCTTCCACTACGAACAATATTTTTCGTTTTTGGAGTCGGTTTTTTTTTATCGTTACGTTCATGCCACTTTTAAGTTTTGAGTTACGGTGTATGGTAATTTCATGTTCATATTATACGTTATCTCATAGTCATAACTGTCAAAAGAAATAGAGTACAATTTATCGAAAGATTAACATCGTTTGGAACTCCCTAGGACAATTTTATTCATGCCACAAAAACTTCTCGTATGTCTGTTAATGACATATTTTTTCTATTTCAAGTTCTGAGACATCCTGTATCTTTGAGAATTGTGGTCATTGGTGGCAGTGATTAAACCCAAATGAGTCATTACGAATAAAGTCACATATTGTCGCGGCTTGTTTTTGATTCTAAGAATACTAGGTAGGTACTATACTGATGTTGGCAAAGTACATCTCACAAACACTGGCAGATATGAAAGTTACATAATTCTAGTTATAATTTTAATCAACGCCTTTCACTCTTGTTTGTATTTCGCCAATGTCACGTTATTTAAAAAACTTAGTATAGGTACTTATTAGAGAAATAAGGGTAACTCATCACTTCATCGAATGTATCATTCGAATTTCATTTCATCGAACGCTATTTTCTGCTGAGACCATAATGTTTTCAGGGTATCTTAAACATTAATACGTAGGTTAGGTTAGTGTTAAAGATACCCTGAAAACATTATGGTTTCAGCAGAAATTAGCGTTCGATGAAATGAAATTCGATGAAACGATACATTCGATGAAATGATAAACACCCGGTAACTCGTCACTTCATCGAATGTATCAATTCATCGAACGCTTGTTTCTGCTGAAAACAAAATAGTTTCAGGGTATCTTGAACATTAATTGCGTAGGTTAGGTTAGGTTAGATGTTTAAGATAAGTACCGTAATGGTAATGGTGGTAGTACCATGAAATTCGATGAAACAATACATTCGATGAAATGATAAACACCCGGTAACTCGTCACTTCATCGAATTTTACTTCATCGAATGTATCATTTCATCGAATTTCATTTCATCGAACGCTTGTTTCTGCTGAAACCATAATATTTTCAGGGTATCTTGAACATTAATTGAGTAGGTTAGGTTAGATCTGCCGTCCTTTAATTAGAAAGCCGTTAAGCCCAAAAAGTTGTTTTGGAGATATTGCCAAAAAATGCGCGAAACGTTGTTTCTAAAAAACTATGCTACCTAGATCACTGATTCTTGCACAAATCATTGACGTTTTTATACGTGTATTTTATACAATTTAATCTTTAAAAAAAACTCCATTAAATTATTATTAAAATAGATTTTTTTGGTTTAGTTAAGCATGCTGCAAGGTTTTTGCATCGAATTACTGTTCTACACGGCCGTTAACCTACACTTAGCGGCTATTTAGTGAAGCAATTTCCTTAAATATTTAAAATTATACTTTTTTGTTAAATTTATTAAAAGATACTTAACTATACGGCTGTTAAGTGACCTAACTACTTTATAAGTAAGTAATTCACTAAAATTTTAATTATTATACCTTTCGTAATAAACGGCTTTGGCACCTTAGACTCTTTCTAGCTATTTTTTTCAGAGTAATAAAAAAATCCAGTAAAGAGTTTCTTAACTAAAAGGTGGCAAAACATACTTCGCTTTTTGATAACTTCCTTATAGTTAAGTACCTATTAGAAAAAAGTGAGAAATAAAAGCCAAATCTTATAAAAATCTAAAATTTTATAAAATTTAATCTCAAGGCAGTATCGAAATTAATGCTTATTTTATAATAAAATTAATATTCATATTAGACAATATAGTTAACATTTGAGCAACAATTACTTACTTAACTAATGAAAAGGTTTGAGAGAACAAAGTTTGGCTCGGACCATAATTATTAATCTACTTATTCATTATATTAATATATTAATGAGCATTTATTAAGGCACTTTCTCAAGGCTTTTTATCTAGCAACATACTAAGTACCTAGTGCCTTGAATAATGCTCATTTATATTATCACAGTATCACAATTTGCAGTTTTGACAAATAACACTACAGATCATTATAGAGATTCATCATTCTAAAATTAAATATTTATAGTCACGCCTTAAATTTTAAAAGGCTCTTAGACATACTTATTATTATTACTATTATTACTCGCTTTCTTTGTTATTATACTTTTTTGTAAAATACTATCAAAAATAAATTGTTCTTTCACAATTTAGAAATAAAACTTTATCAATAAAAAATACAAATAAAAACCCTTCGTTTGCTTCGCCGAAGTAAGATAATCTTAAACAATAAGTATTAAAACATAAAATGTATCAAAACTTAATACTTTTAGATAACAACTTAATTGGTAGTTACGCCCTAAAGTTAAACAGATCAAAAGTTACTAATACGCAAATATTACTTAGTAGCACTTTTGTTACAATTGTTTGGGTGGATTTCCTTTGAAAGAATTGGTAATTTTTTTCAAAACATCATATTGTGTTTTGGTATAATAGGTGACAATTTATTAATTATGTTTTCTTGTCGGTCTTTTTCTACCCCTTTAGGAAGCAAACGTAATGTAATTACCAATTGAGGATTTTTTCAAAAATCTGTCATTTAAAAACTTTAGTGTCATATAGTCTTCTTGTTCAAAATTATTTTTATAGTGGAGATCAAAACTCGACCTTATAAAACAATCTTGAGAAATATTTTTGAGATATGCTTTTGGATTAGCATTTTGAATACGTCGCTCGGAAACATTGTTTGTATAGTTTATAAAATCTTGAGGCTGCTTAGATTTTAAAATAACTTTTCCATTATCAGCTGACGCTACAGCGTCTTCAAAGTCATCAAAGTCGTAAATCTTACCTTTTTTCTTCATTGATAGTTCCACCTGATGATGGAACTGATCGCAACTCATGAACGTATGCCCTGGTTCAAAATAATAAAGTATGATACAGTCTGTTGCAATCACGTCACTGTTGACAAGGTCGGCTAACATGGAAAAGAAAAGCCAGTTTTTATTTTGAGCTGTGCAGCTGTCCATCACAATTTTTATTATTTTGACATCACGAAAACGTAAACAAAAGTTATAATAAGCGCTCATTATATCTTCTTGCTTTCGACCCGCAATACCATCGTGCCAAATAGCTGCAAGTGGTTTTGAATTCTTGGAAATTTTTATTTATTTCGAAAGATTATTTTGTTACTTTTTTATTAAGTAAATAGAAGAAAAGAAATAAGTACCCAGTAGTAAGTATTTTTTTTATTATTGACGTCGTTTTCTGTGTCAATATTTGTTAGTTTGTTTTCTTTAAACTGTGCAATTTTAACAATTATAGAAAAAAAAACAAAAAAATCGTATATAATTTAACAAAAGCAAAAAAAACATTATTAGTGAACACTTAAAAACATATCCATTTTAAGAGGTATAGCCCTTTGTTTATATATTATCACCTAATAACTCTTTTTGCTAGAAAGACAGTTCCGCTTGTAATTTGTAAATTGTAGCTTCGTGAAACTGCCACAGCTGTTATTTATATCTCGCTTACACCATAATATAAAATACCTTAATATAGTCAACTTGTTTATTTGCGTTCATCTAAATTATAAAATAAAAATACTTTACTAGAGGACGCCCGCAACTCTGTACGCATCGCCTTTGTTAATAACGGTTCCTGACTATTTAACATTAAAACTAGTTCGTATACTAAAATATTATTATCTGCACTTACCGCGTAAAATTCCGCGACATTTCGATAATTTGGTGGGAGCGCGCACCGACGTGTAGCAGGTCCGCAGCCGGCGAACGCTCCGAGCAGGGCCTCTATTCAGGTGCGTTAAAACGATATCGTGTTTGACACATTTAAGAATCGTTTATGTCACAGTGGCCATTATTGTAAATGACATAAGAGTTATCAAAACGTTGACAATACGGAAACAGGTCAAAAACGATATCGTTATAACGCAGTTGAATAGAGGCCCTGAAAGATGAAGGCAACGGTTACCTCGCCGCGCGGGGGGAGCGGTTACCGCTCCGCTCGCCCCCGGGACGCGACTTGCGCGAGCGTCGTAAAACTGCTTTTTAGGTAAGTAATGCGGCTTAACTGCTCAATAGCTAAGTATAATATGAGATTATTTTGATCAATTTGATAAAGGCTGATAAAATATTTTTGAAGCAAAGTATTATGAGATATTTACAGTTTTAAAAACTTATTTTAAATGGCGTTAAGGGAGGATAACTGCAAACAAGTTAAGTTTTTCTCTAAAACCGCATTTGTTTTTAAATTTCTTTGACTGTATACCTTAGACAATGCTTAACTAAAAAGAAGTTATTGTTGCCTTGCGTCTTTTTTGTTAAGAATAATCAGATAACGTATTTGTAATTAAGTAGAAGACCAGAAAATAGTTATCGAATTCGGCGGTTAGGGTGTTTTAACGAACGTTAAGCTAAGAAATGTGTGTTAGTCGCTTTAAAGTGAAGGAATCATCAAAAATTCTGTCACTTAACGGCCTATAACGTTTTTATATCTCTGGATCTATGTGGAGTTGGAAAATGAGTCTTAGAGTGAAAGATAGAGAATTAAAAATGGTATCGGTTCGTATCAAAAAGTCAAAATCGACCGGATGAGGGTTAACGGCTTTCTAAGTAAAGGACGGCAGAGATGTTTAAGATACCCTGAAAACATTATGGTTTTAGCAGAAAATAGCGTTCGATGAAATGATAGACATCCTATCATAACACATACACCTACTACCCTCTTCAGCTAAAAGGATATCCGCACCGATAGCTCGTGACGGCGTGCGAGTTACGTCACACGCGAGATAGTCTACCCGTCATTCTCTAATTAGAACGATCAGAGAAAGACAGATAGTCTATCTCGCGGGCGACATAGGTAGCTCGCGCGACGTCATGTGCTAGCCGTTTAAACATTTACGAAAGAGGATTATCACAACTTCCGTTAAAAGTACAGATTTACAAAATTTGATATTTTTAAAGACCGCTCTGTCATAATGACAACTCCCACTTGAGAATAGCCCGGACTCAAGGACATACCCTATTTTGTTCTAAAGGTAGGGAGTTCGGTCTTAGTGACAACTTGTTTTTCAAAACTCTGGGTCTCAGGAGGGTATATAGATTTAAGCATCTATTTCTTCATTTTGTATTATTCATCTTTTCTTTTAATTTTTAAAATATCCCTGTTTGCACCGCCTTATTTATTTCAATGTTTATGTTGCTTCCTCTCTTCTATCCAAGGTTGTCTGGAACAGACCGCTTATAGCGATAAGACCATCTGTTGTTTACCGTGTAAGAATTTCATGTTTTTGTCTTTCCTTGTTTATTTTCTTTGTGTGGTGTTCAATAAAGCGTATTAGTATTGTATTGTAGCAATTGAAATAAAAAAAAAACTCTTCTCAAACGACGCAACGAAAACAACCCCCCTCAAAATTCCAAATTTCTATCTACTGAGGCTAGGCGATGATGAGTCAGTCAGTCAGTTAACCAGAACATTTTGGCTTTTATAAATACCCATACATAGATTAGATTAGATTATTTTTGCCCAAATAAAATTATGTTACAAATTGCACATACCAAGTTATAAGATTATAATTAAAATCATCGACAAAAATACACATATATTATGACAACTAATTTTATAATTCAAATTGACAAAGTAGTTTTAAAAGGCAAGGTTATTATACAGCATTTTTATTAAAATTAAACTTGACATTCAAACTAATTTATACTGATATCAAGTTTTACCAAATAATCTACCTATGCTTCTAAAATACTTAATACAATATTATAACTCGTAAATAGACCAGCTATTCCATATTAGTTAAATGAAAAAGAGTTCCCTCATTGAAGGTTATGGCAGCTGTCAAGAATAACAACTATCTTATCTATGAGTGTTCTGACACTGACCTCAGGGCAACTGCACAATCACTGATCACTGTACAAACTCCGTCGGACTCTTGTGAATTTGGTGTACACTTATCTCCAACTGGAAAAAAACATGTTTTTAAATATATTTTTCATACTGTGATGACAATGCCACGGAAATACGTAGCCTATTGTTAATTCAACATAAAAGGTTTGCCCATTTTAAATTTCTAACAAACCCGTCCAGCCGTTTCAGTGTAAAGGAGAAAGAAACATACTAACACACAAATTTCACATTTATAATATTAATAAACCATAAAATCAATTTGCATATAGCATCAGTAGTACTTTATGATATTAGGTATTGATATTAGTTTAATTAAATGTGCCTGTGCTAAAGGAGGATGGGCAGGTTTCTATGGACACCAGCCCAGGGCCTCTATTCAGGTGCGTTAAAACGTTATCGTGTTTGACACGTTTAAGAATCGTTTATGTCACAGTCTCTATTATTGTAAATGACATAAGAGTTATCAAAATGTTGACAATACAGAAACAGGTCAAAAACGATATCGTTATAACGCAGTTGAATAGAGGCCCAGGAACCAATAGAATAAGCAATGTACCATCAGAAAGGTTTCTTTATATACTTCAATTTTTTGTATGACAAGTGTTGTCAAATTTAATCTCTGTCCCCCTTACTTATGAACGTGGAATAAGCTTGGAATAGTTTATGCCATGCTTTGTCCTTATCTGTAATTGTGACATTTGCATCTGACAGAAAGTGACAAAGCATGGCATAAACTATTCCAAGCTTATTTCACGATCATAAGTAAGGGGGTGTGTGAAAAAGCTAAGCTACATACATACATACACATACATAACATCGCACCTTCATTCCCAGAGTGGAGTGGCAGAGCTAAAGAAATACAAACAACTTTAAAAAGACTTGGTTACATTTCTGTAACCACATTTTGCACAATCAGGCGAAAGAGTTCACTAGTGTAATTAGTGACAGGTTGCAAGCCCATCACCTAACCTGGTTGTTATTATATAAAATATAAATCAGCATAAGAAAACAAGAAAGTCAAGAAGTTGCAAGAAAATAATAATAATAATATCAGGGGACAATCTTACACAAATTGACCTGTCCCAAACTAAGCTCTAGGCTTGTACTAAGGGTACTAGACAACGATAAACATACTTATATAGAGAAATAAATACTTAAATACATAGAAAACATCCAAGATTCAGGAACAAATATTCACACTCATCACACAAATATCTGCCCTTACCAGGATTTGAACCCAGGACTGCTGGCTTCAGAGGCAAAAAAAACTAGGCCAACAACCCGCAAAAACAAATAAGCAGCTGCAGTTCACAGAAACTGATAACGAAACCAGAATATTAGCACGGGAAAATGAAAAACCCATTTGAATCGCTGAACCAGAATGACACAAAAAAACATGAGAAAACTATTAAAATACTAAATTCATTACACACTCAATTTTAACCTTTTCAACGCTAAAACCAGAGTGAATGTCAACTTTACCTCATAGATTCTCAGGTCTATTTTGCGCTATCACCTATGACGGAAATATTCATCAATGGTGTTGAAAAGGTTAATACTAATATAGTGTTATTATAAATTATTAATTGATACATTTTGTACTAGCTGACCTAAAAGAATATTTTCTGTTCAGTCCTTTTTCCAGGTATCTTTTCTAATAATTTTTTGTACAGAGAAACCTTTTCAGACTATGAACATTAAAAAAACCCAAATCTTTTCGGCCGTAACGCTCTAATCTTACGCTTAGGTGTATTCAAAAAGTTAAATTTATTGTTAGTATTATCAGTCTTACATTTTAGTATATGTTTTTTACAGGCACAAATATGAATAGATAATATAAATTCGCTCACCATCTCCGGCATCTCCTGTAATTATCAAGTGTATCAGAAAAATAACACACAAGATACAATAATTCGATATCATTTTGATGTGAATGCTTATAACAATCTGGGCAGGGTTAGCATCTATTTAAATTTAACACCAACGTTGCATACTAAAACAGAACAACAATATTTAATTAGAATCCACATAAACACATCGGTTTTCCTTATTCTCCGAGCAAGAGGGGTCAAGACGATCTTATCAAAATACCGATGAAACCGGTTATTATATACCTAGCTGCTTACTGTTTAATTACTACAAAAAATAACGGGTAAGTAATGCAGCAGAAAAGAGATTCTAATTTATTTTAAATCACATTCTTTACCTAAAATGTAATTTAAGGGATATTTGCTTAAGCCGACTTTCAAACAACAACAGCAAAGTAGTTTCGTGCCTTCCAAATTCAAAATAAATTTAAATCGCACTAAAATGATATGACATTTGTTAAGCACAGATTAAAAAAATACATGGTCTATGGATTGTCGAAATGAGAATTTGATGTATAGTCTGGCAAAAAAGAGTAGAAAATAATAGGGGCGCCACTGTCTATGTCAAATTCGATTTTATATGGCAACTCTTACGTACTTTTGTATAGAACAATTAAGTGTTGCCGGTAAAAATAATTGTGGTTCCGTTTCTACACTTTTTTGCCAAGCTGTGCCTATTACAAACATGGTGCTGTATGTGTATGTTGGTACAACACACGACATTTTTCTATACTTTATACAGATGTCCCAAAAGTCGACTCGAACTTCGGATCACTCCGTCTCTTTCTTATTAGTTACGCATCGAGAGCAAAATGGATAGCAATAGACGAAGTTCGAATTACGGATTTCATAGTACAGCCATAGGTAGCTCATAAGCTATCCATTGAACTCCTATGTATGTTCAGCGATTTTTAGTATTTTCGGGGATATTGATAATTTTAATCGGAATTATTGTAATTTTTCCTTATGAACCCCAGTTCCCTTTTCATCTAGTATGGCAAAACAGACTGTGTGCTGACACAAAAAGTTGTCATGGAAAAAACATCCTAAGTTTATTATGATTCTATCGATGTAAGAAACCACAGAAAAACATTGAAATAATACATGAACTTATGGGTTTTTTGCAACATGTACATAAAGAAAAATTACAATAATTCCGGGTTAAATCGAAAGCTGCCCCATCACCTATCTCCGGCTTGACGACGATTTTTGGGACACCTGTATTTTCGTTATTTAAACCGTTTGGCCAACATCACTAAACCATAAAACTCAATAAGTTTTTGCTTCGCTAAAGTTGGTAACATGAAGTTTCATATTAAAATAGTGATTGAATTTTATGTAGTGTGATGGTCATAGTCCGATGTTTAGTAGCATCTGTGGTGTTTTGTGGAGCAAGAGAGATAGAGGGTTGAGATGAAGGAGTATAGCAGAATTAATAAATAAAATCAACTCAAGTCGGTCCTCGCCTGTGTAGTTCTGTTCTGTCACTCATTCGTTCAGTGCGTTTGATAAATAAGATTCCATCCTCACCTTCAAAAATACATTTCAATACCAAAGTGTTGATAAAATGGACTTTTTATCCCTTTTATGTGCTATCGGACCAAAAGTGACGTGATTTGGGTGTCGTGCCAATGCCGAGCCAGTGATTTTTACTCGGAATAACACTGTGCGTACTAAGAAAATATTATGGTATAAACAAGTGTGAGCGTGCGTAGTGCAGTGTTCGTCGCAATGAATTCGCCCGACAGTGCAGGCACGCGGCTCGAGATGCAGGCGCCGATGGCAGGTCAGATAGGAATAGGCAGCCCGGAATTCGGTATGGCCGTGAACGTGCCGCCGCCGGCCTTCGATCTGCATGCCGCCTGCGGCGGCGACTCGTCGTCGTCGGAGTCGCGCTCGCCGGACGTGCCCCCGGCGCGAGCCAGCGACCGCGAGTCGCGCATCATCGCCGAGAAGCAGCGCAGGAGCCAGTACAACTCGCAGATCTCGGTCATGATGTCCCTGCTGACCGACATTGTCCAATCGCAGCGCAAGGTGGACAAGACGAGCGTGCTGCGCCTAGCCGCCAGCAAACTGCGCAACGAGCATGTTTTCGGCGACACCATTCAGTGCGGCCACACTGAGACCTGGTCCCCTTCTTTCCTAAAATTCTTCGACCTACTTGGTGGTTTCATGTTAACCGTCACGTGCCGTGGCCGCATATTAAACGTTTCTCCCAACGTCCAAGAGAAACTTGGCTACTGCCACATAGATCTGTTAGGTAATGACATATACAATTACATTCATCCTGAGGATCAGGCTGTGTTACGTGCCCATATCTATCCCCCTGAGCTTCAAACGAGTTGTGATACTACTGTTGTTCAGCAACGCCATAACTTTACTGTCCGTGTTTTGAGGGCGGGGGCCAGGTCAGACCCTCCCAGGTTTGAACGCTGTCGGTTTGATGGCACTCTCAGGCGTGCAGACCGAGCCACTGCAGAGGGAGTACAAGATGAGCAGATTATAAGACGGCAAAGAGTGAGATCCAATCGCACTTTTTCATCTAGCGGCAATGATGTTGTTTTCATAGGGATGGTGCATGTGATTACTAGTAATATGCCCCCACGCATAATGTTGCCTACAGCTTACTCAGAGTATTGGACTAGGCACTTAATAGATGGCCGCATAGTCCAATGTGACCAGAGTATATCCTTAGTGGCAGGGTACTTGACAGAAGAAGTCACTGGAACCTCTGCTTTCTTCTTCATGCATAAAGATGATGTGCGGTGGGTTATTTGTGTCCTGAGGCAAATGTATGATCAAAGCCGTGAGTTTGGCGAATCTTACTACAGACTTATGTCTCGGTCAGGACACTTCATTTACATGAGGACTCGAGGATTCCTTGAGATAGACCGAGATACTAAGAGAGTACAGAGCTTTGTATGCGTTAACAGTGTTATAGGGGATGAATATGGCCAAAGAATGATGGATGAAATGAAAAGAAAGTACTCTGTGATAGTCGACATGAACCCTGAGGCCAATGAGCAGGTTACAGTCGGGGACGAGGCACCTGTAGAGCACCCAAAGAAGTTGGAGCGTATTGTGATGCACCTGGTAGAGCCATCTACACTTGAAAGTTCTGAAGAGTTAAAGCTTGTTCCTCCCTCTAAGGAGAACATAATTTCTGCCATAAAAAATAGTGAGAAAATTGTTGAAGAGACTGGTGTGAGGTTTGATTCACGTAAAAGAAAAATTAACGGTAATAAACAAGAAGAAAAAAGTGATCCCATGAAGCGCCACAGTGGACGGATGGAATAATTTGATCTGTTGATGCATTCTTGATGATTCTTATGTTAGTTAGGTAAAGAAGTCCTTGATCTGTTCCTATGGAGCTGGTGCAATGACCAAAGTGAAATGTTAACCGTTTATGGCAGTTCTTTGTTTCTCTGTATATATTTTTTTATTATTGTGCAGCACAGAAATGGCTCCGGGTCTTTCTGTAAGTCAACCTCTTTTAAAGGTTTGACTAATCTAATGATTCTTTGATCATAGACTTGGGTATTTGCAATGATATTATTATTTGACATTGGATATACATAAGTACATAAGGTACTGAGTACATGTTAGTTTCTAGAATCAATAGATTTTACAGTGACATGATATGAATATAAGAGATAAGATTTCTATGTAATTTTATACATAGACTGAATGGGATAGTTAAGAAAATAGTTGTAAGTAAAACAACTGAAAATTTTCATTAGTTATTTTTGAAATGAACTCTATGTGTATAGTTAGAATGGTTGTTTTTCAACTACGTAAATGAGTGAAACTTGAGCTTGTGAATGCTATCAGTAAACTGTATTGATGGTGAAATGTCTAGATGCTCGAATGTAAAGGCTCCCATAGGCCAATCCAGTCAGACTGACAAATAAGAGGGACACAGCTATTTGTAGAATGAGATACATATACAGCATTCTCATTCTAACAAATAGCTATGTCCTTCTTAGTCCGACTAATTGGTCTGTAGGTCTCTGAATGTTCAGACAAATAATAATAATTAATAAAATACTGTCCGTTTACATCATTAGCTCACTGTTCTCGGTTTCAGCAACCGAATTAAGAAATCCAGAAAGTAAACCAAGTACAAAAAGTAATTAAGCATAATTTATATCCAGAACAGCTTTTAATTTACCGATGTTTTCTACAAAACGCTCAGAATTGTTCTATTAAAAAATGTGAACTGATTTTCTATTTATTTTATTTTCTTTGCATACCTTAAGTAGGATATTAAGCAATTTATAACTCATGCAATATTGTTCAGTTCTCTGATATCATAACTTGATACTATTTATAGATTAAAAAAAAGCCATTGGCCATGTTTATAAGAAAATGTGGAGCAAATGTGTCATAATAATATATATTATTTGATGCTCACATTTATGTAATGAGTTATTCTTTTATTTCTTTGCCAGTTCATAGCATACTTTCAATGGTGGTTATGAAAGTACAATCACCATTTTAATAATAAGCTATGCAGTAACTGTTATATATGTTATAACATTACCTTATCTAATTTAAAACAGTTTCCAATTAATAATTATGAAAGATTACTAAAACAGAATTTCTTTTGCTGCAGCTTCGGTTTATATCAAAATACGAATTTGGCGGCCTAAAAATTACGTCTATAGGTATATTATATTATTCTATATTGTCTTCAGCCAAATGGTGCTTATCTCATAATAATAAAGTAAAGCCTGACAAGATTCTATTAGGCCCTATTTCCATATAAATTTGTATTGAAATAGGGCCAAATAGAATCTTGTCAGGCTTTAATAGCATTACTAATTTCTTTACCACCATTATAGGTAAATAGATAACATCATTATAATTTCTTACGCTTTTTAGCCCATGTAGCTTCAACACTTACAGTCAGGAATATTGAATTTTCTTGCATTGTGTAGGTAGTTGGAAAAATTCAAGAAACATAATTAGTCCCAATTTTGAAAACGAAAGACAAAAGGAAAAATGACAATTAAACTGTATTTGTATAAAATATAAAAAAATGCCGAAAGGCATAATACTATTGGAATGTACCATCGTGACCAATGATCGTAGATTTTGTAGCAATGACGTCGCGATGACATGACAGAGACCTAGGGTTGTCGAGGTGTATATGATTGACTTATATAAATGGCTATTGATTCTATATTATAATAAAATGAAACACTACACTTTTTATTTAATTATCCCTAGTACTGCATTAAAAATGCTACAAAATCTGCGATCACTGATCATGACTACCGCTTACGGTGCTTAGGCACTACGTAAACTGATCGGCGGCGTTAAGTTGGCTTGGTAGGTACTCGCTCCGGTTCAAATAACAGACAATGCACAGGTATTCTCTTCAAAGACTAGCATGACTCGTCAGTTCGTAACTGTTGGCTCATGACTTAACCTTGGGTAGCCGTTTCTCGACGCTAATATCAAAGTACCTATCACCTCATAATTACTGCCACCGTGCGGACAAAGTTTTGTTGAGCAAGCGATGATATTTCCCCCTTTCTAAGAGAATATCTGCCCCTATTCTATAAAACTTATATGAGTTGCGTACAAGTTGGCAAATTCTCAACTACTATGAATATGTGTTATGTTCGTGGTGGTAGGACCCTGTGCAGGGTCCGTCCGGATCGCTACCACCATCTTACCCAATAACCAACCATTGTTGCGTTCCGGTGTGGGGATAAGACAACCATCATTCCATCTTAATCCTCTGGGTTGGCAACGCATTTGAGTTCTTAGGATTGCAGTTATAATCTTGAGAATTCAAATGTCTATGGGTCTCGGATTTCACTTACCATCAGGTGGCCTGAGTGCTCATGTGCCTTCTCCTTATAATAAAAAAGAAGACAATAACCCCATCATGGGACCTCTACTTCCGGACCTGATAACTCAACTTCCCAAACGTTTTTATTAAACCTAGCTAAGACTCGCCTTAGTTAAACCAGCATTATTTTTTCAAAAACCTCGTTCTCATCCATCCGTTTGGCCGCTACCTACAACACCACATTTTATTTTTAAATTGTACACTTGTAAAGCAGGCTGGTGTTCCAACACTCCTCGACTTGACGCGTTCTGAAAGACGGTAGTATCTCAATCTCAATAGCCAAAGCAGATTCAATCCTATCTCTTTAGTAATAAGGTTGCATTTGCAACAGGAGTTTTCTGAGATACTGCATTTTGTTTTAGCAGGGCAGCTTTGATGGCAATAAAATACAGATGTATGCATTTGTAGGCGATTACACTATTTGTATTAAATTTATGTGGATTTGTTTCCGCTGCCCGCCGCGCGCCGCCCACTGCCGCTAGGTACCTTACCTACCTACGTGAAGTAGTTGACGGGGGTTCATTTTCTCACATAACTTTTAAGGCCTATTATCGTAAGTCCGTACATATTTCTTATACCATTTTACATCATTGATCACTCTTATAATAATAATAATATCACGGGACAATGTCACACAAATTGACCTAGTCCCAAATTAAGCCCTAAATAGGCTTGTGCTATGGGTACTAGACAACGATAAACTTACTTATATAGAGAAATATATACTTAAATATATAGAAAACATCCAAGACTCAGGAACAAATACTCGTGCTCATCACACAAATATTTGCCCTTACCGGGATTTGAACCCAGGACCCCTAGCTTCGAAGGCAGGGTCACTCCCAACTAGGCTAGCGTGTCGTCAACTCTTCATAAAAATATTTCTCATACTCAATATTAATCAGAATCACACACCTGGGCCTCTATTCAACTGCGTTATAACGATATCGTTTTTGACCTGTTTCCGTATTGTCAACGTTTTGATAACTCTTATGTCATTTACAATAATGGCGACTGTGACATAAACGATTCTTAAACGTGTCAAACACGATATCGTTTTAACGCACCTGAATAGAGGCCCTGTCTGTTTTCAGGATTTTAAAAATATCCAACTGGTAACTTTTAATAAGGTTAGGTTAGGTTGTTTTGTAAATGTCTTAAAATCACAACGGTTTGAGCAAAATTCACTTTAGGAGTTGATATCTAGAGAAGAGAAGAGTGATTATCTATATAATAAAAATGTATCGCTGAATGCATTGCTAAGCGCAAATCTCGAGAGCAGCTGAACCGATTTCGCTAATTCTTTTTTTATTGTGTTTGTTACCGTCAGGAGGTTCTTATGAATGAAAACTGAAAAATCCACCGGGAATGTCAGAAATTTTGGCGGTCCCCAAGTTATGCATACAGATGGGTAGTAAAAGAAAAAACTAGTTAGTTTGGGAATAAGACAGCCGGTGTAATAACTAGCATAGAGGCATTCCATCTTAGTCCTCAGAGTTGGCAACGTATTTGCAGTCTTAGGATTGCAGTCTTGTCCATGCGAATGTCTATGGGTCACAGTTTCCACTTACCATTAGCTGGCCCGTGTGCTCGTTTGCGTTCTCAATGCCATAAAAGAGAATAGGAATAAGAATTTAATATGAGCCAACATGGACCCGTAGTAGCCAGGTCGTTGTCATACTTTTATTGCTTTTATTCTGCCCTCTTAAACTAATACGCAGTATTTCTAATTCAATGGCCAAAGCAAATTAAATCCTATCCCATTAGAATTAAGGTTGCATTTGCCATAGGAGTTTTGTCTGAGATACTGCCATTTGTCTTCGCAGGGCAGTATTGTTTACTGTTTGCGTTGCTTTGTCCTAATGTAAATGTAGTCTATAATTCACAGTGCCATAATTCTACTGTTATACTGTTGTAATTTCAATGAATAAATAAATAAATACTTTAGAGGATTGTGAAGCGATGTCTAAATCGCGTAGCTGTCAAAAATAATCTATACAACTTTAGCTCCGGGCGATAACGCTTCTAACCCCCTAAATCTAATCCGATTTCCACGATTTTTGAATATGTTGTAGTTATTATGGAAAACTAGGTCTGTACGTTTCCACTATTGTTTTTTCATTTTATTTTCTTGGAAAGGAAAACGTACAGACATAGTTTTTCATAATATCTAGGTATAACATATTCAAAAATCGTAAAAATCGGACAACGTTTAAGGGGAGAAAAACGCTATTGCATTTTGTAGACATTTTTTGCTTCACAGTCTTCTTAAGTAGGTTCATATCGTCACTACTTTGAGCAAACCTCGCATCTCATATTTCACGATGGACGATTTTAAACTGAAACTAGAAGAGAAAAAAGCGGCCAAGTGCGAGTCGGACTCGCCCATGAAGGGTTCCGTAGCAGCAAGTAACATAATATAAAAGTTCGTTGTAGCTTTGATCAATGTTTTTATGACGTATTAAAAAAAAACTACTTACTAGATCTCGTTCAAACCAATTTTCGGTGGAAGTTTGCATGGTAATGTACATCATATATTTTTTTTGTTCTATCATTCTCTTATTTTAGAAGTTACAGGGGGGACACACATTTCAACACTTTGGAAGTGTCTCTCGCGCAAACTGTTCAGTTTAGAAAAAAATGATGTTAGTAACCTCAATATCATTTTTGAAGACCTATCCATAGATAACCCACACGTATGGGTTTGATGAAAAAAAATATTCGAGTTTCAGTTCTAAGTATGGGGAACCCCCGAAATTTATGGTTTTTTTTCTATTTTTGTGTGAAAATCTTAATGCGGTTCACAGAATACATCTACTTACCAAGCTTCAACAGTGTAGTTCTTATAGTTTCGGAAAAAAGTGACTGTGACATACGGACGGACAGACAGACAGACATGACGAATCTATAAGGGTTCCGTTTTTTGCCATTTGGCTACGGAACCCTAAAAAAGTTTAAAATCGTACATCACGAAATATGAGATACGAGTTTTTTTTCAAAGTAGTGACGATATCTGGGTTCATATTTATATCGAAGGTAGAAAGGCAAAACGCTTCATGAATATTATTCATTTTGACTTTCTCGATGCTAGACATTATTGGGATCCGGCGAAGGCGATTAGCCTCTTTCATAATCATAGAGAAAGAAAGAGGCTCACGCGAACCTTCGCCGAACCTTGATAATGTGTCCCAGGGTTGGTTTACAATATGCAAGTTTTTAATGCATACCTATGACTTTTATCAGGCCATACGTGCTGAACTGAGTTCCGAATTCTAAAGTTTCAAGGACAGGATTTTACTTGTGACCCATAAGCGAGCCAAAATAATCCTAAGATCTTGGCGATAGAGTCGCGCAACTCGTGTCACCTTTGCCGACGGTGTTCTACGAGGGGCGGCTGAAAAGTTCTAAGCCTAAGGTAGAAAAAAAAAGGTTCAGATTTTTTTTACTATTTTTATTTTTCAATATAATCTCCCTCTAATTCAATGCATTTATTACATTTTTTAAATAATGCTTTTAGACCGTTAAAAAAATAAGTTTTATTTTGGCTGTCGAAATGTTCCTGTACAGCCGCCTTCATCTCTTCATCACTGCCAAATCGCTTTCCCCTTAAATCTTTCTTCAAATTGCTGAATAGAAAATAATCACTAGGGGCCAGATCTGGACTGTAAGGTGGATGATCAATTTCCTCGAAGCCAGTTTCCTTCAGAGCAAGCTTGGCAACACGAGCGGTGTGAACGGGGGCGTTGTCTTGCAAAAACAAAATGCCTTTGCTCAGTTTGCCCCTTCGTTTCTCGACTATGGCTTGTCGCACTTTTCTCAATAGCTCAGCATAATAAACTGCATTTATTGTAGAGCCTTTCGCCAAATAGTCTATTAAAAGAATGCCATCGCAATCCCAGAACACGGTGGCCATTAGCTTAGACGCCGATCTTTGAACCTTGAATTTCTTTGGCGGCCTTTCACCCTTTTCGATCCACTGCATAGATTCAGACTTCGACTCTGGATCATACTGTCTGATCCATGTTTCATCAACAGTTACTATGCGGGAACAAACTTCATCTAAACCTTCTTCACATAATTCTAAAAATGCCTGAGAAGTTTGAACACGACGTTCTCTATCGAAAGCTGTGAGCATTTTCGGCACCCAACGAGCACTTACTTTTGTCATATGCAAATGTTGATGCAAAATCTCTCCAACTCTTTCCTTACTAATACCTAAGGCTTCAGCTATTTGCCAAACCTTAATTCTCCGATCCTCTAATACTAACTTTTTGACTTTTTCAGTATTTTCTTCAGTCCCAACCGATATTGGCCTTCCTGAGCGAGGATCGTCTTCGATCGACTCCCGTCCAAGTTTAAAAAGTCGACTCCATTTTTTAACAGTGGCATGAGAAGGGCCAGATTCACCGTAAATACTAGACATTTCTTCAAAAAATATTTTCGGCGATTTGTCACTTTTTGTGAGGAACTTAATGACTGCACGGTGCTCAATTTTCGTGATATGCGTTGATAATTCACACATGATGACCTTTAGCGTCGGATATCTCGAGATGTAATAAACAAAAGACGACATTTTTTTCTTTTATTTATTAACTTTTTAAATGGTCTTTTTAGAGGCCAGTATCGCTAACGCATATGCAACCTCAACATACCTTAGGCTTAGAACTTTTCAGCCGCCCCTCGTAAGATGAAGAATGAATTGCCTACGTCAATGTCTGTAGAAAGTCTGTTAATATCGGTACTATAATCAGTTTATAATCACTTAACTGTAATGAACTATACTGACAACCGTGTCGAGGACGTACACCAACAATTAAAATACATATTTAATTAGACACGTTGGCTATTTTCGGTTAGGTTTTGTACAGACGAGAAATATAATAGAACGCGATTGATAAAAATCTAAAATATACCTAGATTCTCTTAGTAGGTAGGTAGGTACATACTCTAAAATTACTGTTTAAATGTAAATCGACATATTAGTCAAATTTATCATAGCAGACCAAGAGAAACTTTTAGTCCAAATCATAGAAATTATATCGGAACTAGGGACCGCAGCTAGAGTAGAGGGGTGTCTATCATTTCATCGAATGTATCTTTTTATCGAATTTCATTTCATTGAACGCCATTTTCTGCTGGAACCATAATGTTTCAGTGTGTCTTAATCTTAAACATCTAACCTAACCTAACCTACGTAATTAATGTTTAAGAAACCCTGAAAACATTATGATTTCAGCAGAAAATATCGTTCGATGAAATGATACATTCGAAGAAGTGATGAGTTACCAGACTAGAGACTAGAAGAAAATCAAAATATCAGACGTTATTCAAAACAGTGAAGTGACCTACAAAATGTTCGCATAATAAGTATTTAAATGTGGTTAGGTTTTAACATTTTTAACTCTATGATGTCTACTAGCGATTTTCAAAAATCCGTCAAGTCAACTCAATTAGCATAGATGCATGTCGCTCTATCGTTATAGACTAGATCGTAAGGGAGATCCGAGCGACAAACAAGTCGCGGAAAACTTGTGCTACCCCTTCAGACTTTCGATTCGGTAAAGCAATGTTTCTGTTGTCATTTTATCGTATTGTCAACGTTACAATAGCTCTCATTTACTCGACATTAATGGCGGCTGATTTAAAAACAATACGATTACATCTCGAAAGCTATACAGGGTAATTTTTTAATAGGTGCAAAAAATTTAATATTTGCTTCGCTATTGTTAATTAATAACACATGTTGTGTTATTTTTACTCTAGCTTAAAAAAATGAGGTATTCCGTATTACCGATTCAACGATTCCACTAACTTAATGATATTCATGGGCCCTCTAATGCAGGGGTGCGAGGAGACGGGAGTGTTTTTAAGTAAGTTAATAAATGAAATTTCAAATTTAGAATTTCAGTAGGAGAGGGGCTTGTTGTCTGATAAGCTGTACATGAAATTTCCAATTTCGAATATCAATACAGTGTATTGCATACCTACAGCTTGACGACCCATGCAATCATTTCTAGTGTGATTTTATGTCCACATGAGAAGATAAAAGAGATAATCTGCTGCATTTTTTTTTAAAATCGGTTTATTGTCGTAATATATTATATTAACGATACAAAATCATATGTTAAAATTTGTGCACTGATAAAAAAATTGTTTGACCTAGTAGAATACATATAAAACCGCAGCTAACTCGCGTACTAATAGCCGGTTCTTATATTCAAACCGCGGATAGATTAGGTTACTTCGAGTCTAAATTTGACACATTTTGCACGTGGCAACTCAAATTTTAACTCGCGGTTTGTATATAGGAACCGGACATAAGAAGTCCGGTTCCTATACGCAGTTGGCGACTGAATTCTAAAAAAAAAAGTACCAACGATCTTAGCCCTATTTCCGGACCAGTAGAGAATGCTTGTAATGGAAGAAATAAATACCTGCGGATTTTAGGCATCTTATTTCTTTGGTCAGCTTACAAACTACATAACAAATCGGCGTTTTGGTATTAGCAATGCATTTTTGACTGGTTTAACATTTGGGATAGGTATGGTGTAAATCTGGCGACTTTGATGGCCCTCCATTTAGTCATTTTGGATGATGCAGCCGATGCAAAATTATAATTCTTAACTACAGCCGTAATCATGGGTTTTAACAACAGCCCTAATGGTCTAATAGTAGCTATAGTCCAGGATGAGTAGGGAGTACCTACTAAGTGCCAGGGGGTTAGTCTGTCTGTATTGATTTTAGCCGTTCCCCCCCTAGCCTTTACTCCGCACAAGGATTCGCAACCGGATGTCTTTGCACATCTATTCTCATGGCAACCTCTAATTGGTATATTTTTGTTTTTTATTAACTAGTTTTTAAACCTCTGTTAAAACATAATAAGGTAGGTTAACATGATTTTAGTAAAAAAAAAGATTACGTACGTATAATCTTGGATAGATAGCATTGGATGCTATTTACTTTTAATTATGAAGCTTAATTTTCTAATATCGTACTTTATGACTTATATTATATTGTTTTCGTACGTACCTAATATAAATGTGTTTTTTTTTAAGTGTATAGTTCATCAAATACGAGCCCGCCTCATACCACTGCGGGACATGGGCCTCCCAATAGACACCACAGCCCAATCTTTGCCTGTTCTTCAGTAGCTTTGCTGGCAGCTATTAAGCCTGCCTGGCTACAGGTCGCTCCACCTATAACGATGCAAAAATATCCTCGTTCTATCCCGTTATGTTAGATTTTTTGGCAACACGTTGGCCTAGTTGGGAGTGACCCAGCCTCTGAAGCCAGCGCTCCTGGGTTCAAATCCCGGTAAGGCAGATATTTGTGTGATGAGATGATCGTGAATATTTGTTCCTGAGTCTTGGATGTTTTCTATGTATTTCTCTATATAAGTATGTTTATCGTTGTCTAGTACCCGTAGTACTTTTTATTTGTATTTTACTTTTCATGCTGTATTTGTATGTGGTGTTCAATAAAGAATATTTGTATTGTATTGTATTGTACAAGCTTAGAGCTTAGTTTGGGAATAGATCAATTTGTGTGAGATTGTCCCCTGATATATTTTTTTTTGCTGCTAATAACAGTGCAGCGTATAACCTACCCTCGTGAGGCCCACCATACCACATACACAACTTTTTGTAAGTGGAAATTTGAATCTATTACCAAGGAAATAAAGTTCAATTAACTTAGCTCCGAAATGCCATTTTCAATCTTGAAACAAATCAAAATGAACTTTATATTCGTTAGAATAAGGTTAAAACTACATTGCCTTGATTATGTACCTCCTTTGGAACACCAGGTTTCATTAGGATACAGAGTTTAACAGTTACTTTCAATGAGATAAGACTAAAGTGTTTAGAATTATCTGCTTTATAACCGGACGCACGACAAGTATAATTATAGTGTTACTAAAAAACCGATCCCATCCAATCAGCGAAACGTTTTTTTGCTCTGACTTATTTTAAGAAATAATTCACGCCCGATTCAATTTGGTTGATCGGTCAACGTACGGGACGCATGGTCAAGAGTGGATGCTTGGCGAAAAGTTACAAACTGACGACTAGTTTAGCCTGATTGGAAGTGACCCTGCCTATGAAGCTAGCGGTCCAAAAATCAAAAAAAAAATAAAAAAAAAATTAATGTATGATTGTAGGTAACAAGTATAGTAAATTATACAGATGACAAGGTTTTGCGCGTGCGTCGCTACAATCTACCATAAATGGTGTACAATAATTGTTACAATTCAAAGTGCAATTGTTATAAACTTAGTTTTATACGCAAATACTTAAAATAAAAACCTTCTTAAACTATAAAGTATAATAAAATTGAACATTAACCTATTAATCTTTGTTGTTATTTTTATTAATATCTATCGCTATTATATTATACTTATTTATGTCTTAATGGTTCGATTTCCGGTATGGGCTAATATTTGTGTGATAAGGGCGAGTACGTACTTCTCTATAAGTATAGAGGTCGCCCGCGACGAACGACGAACGACGAAATAGTTTCCCGTTAGTCCTCCTACTAACGCCTTAGGGGATGAATTTATTAAAATAACTTCTTAGTACACCCCTAGGATATCCAAAGAATATTCCCTGCATATTTTGAGTCCATAGTCCGTTTCACCCCGTCGGGGGATGAATTTCCAAAAATCCTTTCTTGGCGCACCCCTAGAACTCATAAGGAACCTACGTGCCAGGAATCTCCTGACCAGCGGTTTGGCTTGTGTTATGTCAGTCGCCCAGTCAGTTTCTTCTTTTATATATTTACATTTATCGTTGTTCAGTACCCACAGTACATGCCTAGAGCATAGGTAAATTTGTGTGAGATCGCCTACGCATAGACTATATAACCAACTTATAAAGGTGGCTAGGGTTGCGGGAAACCGATAGATGTAAGCGGCGCAGGATTGTTCCTCGTGGCAAACCTTGGAGGAGGCCTATGTCCATTAATAGACGTCTTTCGGCAGTAATTAGGAATGATAAAAGTCTGTAAACTGAAAAACATTCCATCAGATTGTGATTTGTGACTCAACAAAGTGCCTACAGTTGGCCTTATAATTATAAGCTCCACATTTTAGTATCGTCGCTTTAACGCCTTTGCAGACAAGTTAGTGCAGCAGTTCAAACATGAAGTGAGAAAGTACTAATGTGTGCAGCTATTTCAAAAAGCCGACTGTACCGTAAGGTTGTATTTCATTCGCACTACGTCATAGCATAATAATATGTACAACATGGGCCACGAAATGCGTCAGAGGGTCTTATATAGCGACATTTTTGTTTTAGCAGAAGTTGTATAAAACTGCGGCTCCAACAACGATAGCAATTTTGTATAAATAATTGTTGCACCTGTTATATGATTTTATCTAAAACCATTTTTTTCGAATTGCGAAACTAATCTAACCTTACCTTTACTTTATAATCGGTTAAATTAACCTAGTAACATCAAAAATTATGCGAAAAGATGATTATGTGAAACATTACATTATTAACAAAAAATATTATGCGAAGGAAAAACTTCCGTATCAGACTGTTTGTGTGAATTTGTTAGCGTTGATTCTCTTGCGTTAGTGAGTGCTATCTAAGTACCTAATAAGAATCTAATTAATAATAAATTGTTGTTAGAATGTGCTCAAGCTCTATTTTAATAAGTGTTTAGTGTTAAATGTCGTCAATGTTTATGTACGAAACACTGGCCGTTTGGATCATCACTACATCTAATTCTAATTTTAATTAATGGCTTCCTTTTAAGGTTATTTTGCCAATTTCAAGTTATTTAAAGACACTCCCACGGTCTTTTAGAGTTCCACGGATATCACAGACGAGGACAAATTGTTCGGTAGAAGAGTATCTTTTTTTCTTTGTCCACTGCTACATGTTACCTGCCGTTGCCGCAACTCAGCGTTGCTGCGTTGTTCCGGTGAATCCTATCAGTCTCGTTCTCATAGCGTACTGAATAAATAGTTGTGTTGTGACTCGAATAATTCGTAAATCAAATACTGAGTACAACTGACGACTAGTTTGACGCACCCTAATAATATTTATAAAGCCTAAGACACTTGCACTTTCTTGACAAATGATATGAGACGTTATTAGTTAAAAATGGTCTTAAGGTAACCCATAATTTTATCGAATTTATTCATCGATTACCTACGTATATCATATCGTCAAACACTATTTTCTGCAGAAACAATGATGTTCTCAGGTTATATTAAGCATTAATTACGTATGTTAGGTTAGGATAGTACCAAAACAAATTTATTAATGCGGTGAGAAATGAAATGGAATGAAATTTCTGCTTAACGATACGTTCGTTCAAAGGTGTTACGAAAAATAATATGTAACCCTTCTTTTAGTTTGGCAGTCGAGGGACGGGATCGCAACTGGCCTAGCCATGATGTCAAAGCTACAACGTTTCCGTTTTCTATCGACTCGAAATATATAAAGTTGATATAATCGATGACGCGATCTGTCATTCATAGTATTATCGATTTTTGAAAATCGCTATCTTAACGATGCTTCTTGACTAGGCCGTCCGGGTCCCCGATGCTTAACGCTAACGTTAATGATGTTCGAAAACTGACAAAGTATGTGAATTTGACACACGCTCTTTACGCGACTTCCGGCAACTAACTTTAAACCTACGTTCGTAGAATGCATGTTGTGCAGGGCCACTGGGTCTATTTTCAAAATCCAAATTCTATTTCCATGTCTTTTCCGATTTAACCTCATAAGGGATGGGGCATCCAAACTTTCGAATTTAATTTAGTGCCTCATAGAAACCATCCCAAAATTGTAAAATATTGTAAATAACATTATATGTATATAATGTCAAAAACGGTATTTGATACTATAATACTGACTGTGTCCATTAAATGTCCATTTATGCCTAATGCAAAGGGTAAATTTTAAGCTGACTTATGTATGAAGCTACCATTGTTCAATAAGCATAGTATATTGTTAATGTACTGGTAGGTATATCAGCGGTTGACGTTTACTTTTATTGCACGTATGTAGATAAGGAAATTGATACGCATACATAATACAATACAGTTGGAACCGTATCATTAAGCAATTTATAAACGTCATTGTATCGCTGTGTGACTGACTTACCTTATAGAGCACCACAACTAGCTGGCTGTTTGTCAAAATATTCTCGTTGTCAATATCAAAAGTAGGAAATATAAGACTAGTATTAGCCAAACTAGCAAGTGAAGATCCTCTTTTCTACTGGATAAAACGATATTGCCTTTAACACGTTATCGCATTTCCCCGTGTGGATGTCGTAAGAGGCGACGAAGGGAATAAGGGCTTGTAGTACTGTTAGGCGATGGGCTTGCCACCTGTCACTAGTACACTGGTAAACATCTTAGTCGACTGTGCAAAATGTGGTTACAGTAATTATAAAAAAGTCTTCTTAGACTTGTTGGTATTTCTGTAGCTCTGCCTACCCCATTCTGGGAATGAAGACGTGATGTTATGTTATGTACGGTATTGCACTACTGTCAAGTAACTATAAGAGCTAACGTCGACGATACGATTACAGTTCAAAGGCAATAAGGTATAGCCCAAGTAGAGTAGCACCGCTGGTCAAGTTACATATAATGTAATGAAGACACCTGCACACTGCATAGGGCTGAGATTCTTACATTTTATTCTTACTATAATTAATTGTTCATTCGAAGTAAACGTCTGCCGCTGTATAGCTCCACATATGCGGCGATGTTTGGCGATAGTGAGGAACGCGTTCATTCATTAGACACAGCGGTGGATCTCGTGTCTGGCGGCACCTTAAGGTTGTAAGGTTGTACCACACTCTTGTTTTTGTCTAATATTTTCGTTGCATCTGTCATTCAGTGTAAAATTTGAGACATGTAAGATGTTTGTTTTGCATAAATGTGTCGTCATATTCGCATATATGCGTTGTATATGTGAAAAGTCCATTGTATATGTTGCACTAGTTAGATATGTTGCACAATTGTGTTGTCAGCATCAATGAACTGAGAATTAGATAGCTTGGCAAAAAGGTGAAATTGTGAATATGTGGTTTCAGTGTAGCCCCCGGCACACACGTGTAATTATTATGTTGGTGCTGACGCCACATTAGCTCCCTATCCCGGAGAAATTTGTATCTCAGATGTTGTGGCCAATAATTGTGTATATTAATATTTTAATGTATTAAACGTTAAATGACCTAACTGTGTTTCACTTAAAACAGAAGAATACCTATAGTTCTAAGTTACGAACCTATGGATATAACGACATCTTTACTATTCTTTACTGCCCAGTTAGAAGAAAAAAGGCGTCACATAAACATTTTCAACGTCTATAATTATAGCTAAGATCCCATTTGCAAGGGAGTAGGTACCTACGTGAAAAGTAATTTACTTAGCTGTATATTTTTTTTTTTAATAATATAATCAGCTAAACTACGTCAATACCCGCTTCAGCCTCTCCAGCCGATCTCATTAAAACATTTGCGAATACTTACCGAAAAAAAATTGCCAAGATGCGTTCGCTAACTAACGCTTCTATTCGTTTTGTTTTTAAACCAATCGCGTCTCTGGTAGATCACGTCATACGGAAAGTCACGTGACCTACAAGTGACGTGATTGGTTTAAAAACCAAACTAATAGAAACGCTAGTTAGCGAACGCATCTTGGCTATAGGCTCTGATCTATGATTCTTACATCTAAGGAAGATAAATTAAAAAGTGGTCAATGACGTCGTGACAGGCCTTGCAAAGTTGTAATTAGCAAGGTCTTTTTTAGGGTCCCGGAGCCGAATGGCAAAAACGGAACCCTTATAATTTCGTCATGTCCGTCTGTCCGTCTGTCCGTCTGTCCGTCCGTCCGTCCGTCTGTCCGTCTGTATGTCATAGCCATTTTACTCAGAGCCTATTGGCACTATATAAATGAAATTTGGAGGATAGATGTATTCTATAAACCGCTATACAATTATGTAGTAAAATTGAAAAAAAAAAATATATTTAGGGGTGCTACTCCATACATGTAAATAAGGGACGAAAAAAATTTTTTTGAGTTACATCAGCGTGTGGGGTATTTTTAGATAGGGCTTCCAAAATGATCGAGATATATACGCTTCTAAAGTCGTAAAAATTCTGTCCGGGTGGGTAGCTTTTGAACTGTTAAATTGAACATTCTAATAAAAATTACAGTAGTAGAACATACGAAATACTTCCAACCAAAATTGTTTTGAACACGATAAGCTGTGTAGGTTTTGAGATTTTAATAATAAAAAATAAAAAAATTGAATTTCAACCATGAACGTTCATCCCAGCTACGGAACCCTTCACTGTGCGTGGTCCGACATGCACTTGGCCGGCTTTTCAAGTTATTCATGCCATCGGTTAGCTCATGACTCAAATTTAAAAAAAATGCTTTATGTACGTTCACTTCATCTGAATGTGACTTTCATTCACTCTTTTCATATATCTACTTAAGTACACAAATTAGGAGTTACAGAGCTCATCGACTCTAAAAGAGCGAAGACCCAAATTAAATCTGCCAAAGTGTCAAAATAGTTCTGGGGTTATTATGACATAACTATGCAGTTCTGTTTACGCTCAGAGAAAAGGACAGAGCTATAACAGTTATATAGCTCTGTCCTTTTCTCTGAGCGTAAACAGAACTGCATAGTTATGTCATAATAACCCCCCTGAGGTCGGAAAATCTTCATCAGAATGTTGATCTAATTAATTCTTCTTTTGGTTTATAAATGTCAACACGATCTTGGAAATAAAGCATATTTTATTTGTTTATTTTAACATGTTATCGTAGATACATACATATATTAATTATATTTGCACTATCTCTACAAGGTAGGTACCTAAGTCACAGTCCTGTTTCCAACATGTGTCGCCGTTTGTCTGTAAATGACGTCACGCTAAAATCAATATATGAATTATACTGATAATTTAACGAGGAATTAAACTTTGCTAAAAAGTGTAAGTAGGTATATTTGTTATAGAACACAAACTTCGAAAGGTAACAAAGAAAATACCTAATTTAAACAATACATAATACCTAGTAAAACAGAAAATTGAGTTAACTAGCTTACCTACCTACTTAAAGGCAACAGTGTTTGCAAATTCAGTGAAGGAAGGTTAAATACAAATTAGTGGCATAGAGAAGGTGAAATTATGTGGACATAATAGTCTACGTCATGGTAAGTGTGATCTGAGGTCCATGGATTCACCATTCAATTACTTACTAATCTTAAATACCTACATAATCTATCTCAGTCCTTTTTTAACAAAAATCCGTAGATAAAGTACCTACCTACCTATCTAAATTGGAGAACTACTTTGTCAGGAACTGGTTATGGACTCATTTAGCCCACTACAAGTGCCCATGACGTGACCTTAACCCAAGATCACGAATATATTAGTAATAATAATGAATTTAAGACTATTTCAAAACAGGCAATAGGCCCGCGAAGGTCGCCACTGGTACCTACCACAAGCAAAACGTTATAAACTCTGTGATTAAAATCATATATTTAAATGTTTGGATCTTCACAAGTGGCCTTGCTGGTGTTTCTATTTGAACTTTACCAGACGGAAGTTAAGATAGCAAGCTACTAAGAATGTAAACGAGGTTAAATTTTTGTTAAATATCATTTAAATTATTTAAATTAGCGTGAATGTAAATTCTTGTTTGACCACACCACACATTAGTTAATTTCATAGTCAAATTACGTACCTACTTGGCAACATAAAAACCTTCAATACCTAACGAGCTCAAACACTGGCCGGTGAGAAATAGCAGCTGCTTGTTACGTCATTCGCGTCACAACAATAATCGCGGTAACAACTACCTATTATTTACTCTGTGGTAACGAGTCATAACTTTAAAAATGGAAGCGCGCGATGTAAGTGGCCATTAGCATTTCAGGGGTCACGGAGGTCAGGGACGGCCAGGCCCTGACCACGGTCAACGAACGCGAAACTTGAAGGTGACCCGACTCCATTTTGTTTGACCCGGTGCCAAAAAAAGCGACGCGTCAGACGGAACTGCGTGTAAACGAACGCGCGTCCCTTGAATTGGTTAGGTTAGGTTCGGAATGTTCGGATACGATTAGGGCAAATAACAAAGGAAATAATGTACATCGTAAATGTGTAAGTTTGTAACGGCTGAATTGATAAAACCTATTCTGCGTTAACACGTAGGATAAGTACATTTTGACATGACAAAAATATGCAAAGTTGCAACGGAAACTAATATTACTTTAGGTTCAATATGCTAACAGAAACAAAAACTACTAGTATAAAATTTATGGAACCCTGAACTACGCGTTCCCACATAACCATTAACCGATTTTTAAAACCTACGATACATAATAGGTAAATGTCGGTGTCTGTTTCGGTAGCGTTGGAACTGATAAACGGTGTTCAAACTGTTTAAAGTGATTTAAATTTCTAAAAAAATAAAAAATAAATTTTAAATTTATGACATGAAGTTGGAAAGCTGAAATTTTGAATTTGGTCACAATTGTTCTGAAGCTGCGATATATTAAATGTTGACTACGTCATTTCGCAAATTACATGCGATGGAAGTTTCGCTCACTAGCGGTCATCAAATTGACTGAAAAAATCGTATCCAAATACCTTTCATGCGATATAACTCTTAAAAAATGGGTTGGGTGTATTTTTTTCTACTCGCTCTTATGCGAGTCTTATCGAATTTATCCAAACCCGAAATACTTTTTATGTGCACTTGCGTCTTCTCCTTGCGGAGATGCAAACGCTACTAACGTTGCTGGGGCCCTAGCCAAGATGCAAAAACTCCAAACGTTTTTCTTTTCTATCGCTCAAAATGTATGGGATGACAGTCGACCACGTGGTTTATCGAAACGCACGAGAATGTCACCCATACATTTTGAGCGATAAAAAAAAAAAACGTTAGGAGCGTTTGCATCTTGGCTAGGGCCCCTGTTTTCTAACAACTCGAATCGAAATGTATTGAGTTGACATAGCAGTCGACGCGACCTGTCATCACATCATCATATCATCATCATCATATCAGCGGAAAGACGTCCACTGCTGGACATAGGCCTCCCCCAAGGCTCTCCACTTAGACCGGTCTTGTGCCTTCCGCATCCATCGCGATCCCGCGATCCTTACGAGGTCGTCGCTCCATCTTGTTGGAGGCCTACCAACAGCTCGACTCCCGGTCCGTGGACGCCATTCGAGAACTTTCTGGCCCCATCGGCCATCAGTCCTGCGAGCAATGTGCCCCGCCCACTGCCACTTAAGTTTCGCTATTCTTCGGGCTATCACATCAGCTTACGTCAATTCATAACGCTATGTTAGTGATTTTCGATAATCGACAAAAGGTAGTCGATAGGTATGCATCTTGACTATGCTCTGCTAACAGCTTTGGAAGGTGATCTGATGCGATTTCTTGACAGAAATCGAAATGAAATCATCATACCGGGGGCTCCATTCTTCTAGTACTAAACCTAATTGCTTATGAGAGTTATGAACTTATGAGACATGTTATCGTGTCGCCAACGTTATGACAGCGGGCCTCTATTCTACTGCGTTATAACGATATCACGTTTGACGTGTTTTACAATCGTTTATGTCACAGTCGCCATTATTGTAAATGACATAAGAGTTATCAAAACGTTGACAATACGGAAACACGTTAAATACGATATCGTTATTACCATGTACAATCCCGGCCCTGTTATTTACTAGAAAGTATTGCGGTCGAGTTAAAACAATACGATAACAATTCATGTAGAGAGTCTAAGGGCCGTGTTCACCAACAATTAATCGGACGGTTAAATCTTAATCAGCTGTTAATCAATACATCTGACACCCGTTAAACTGCTAATCGTCCGTTTAATTGTTGGTGAACACGGCACTAAAGACAAAGTAGGTAGATTAAGCCCTGGTAGTCAACGAAAGCCTGTGTTGTTGCTGCCGCAATACCAAAGAAGGCGGCGTCGTAGTCGAAGCATTTTATACTCTATAGGCAACTTCATTAAATTTAAAATGCGTGTATAACTTTGCAGTTAATCTCCTTCTTAGGTACGGCAGTTTGATGCTCTAAACGCAATGTTAATTTGTAATTTCCACGCGGACAACAGAAGTTTGCTTAAATTTCAATTCCAGTTCATCAGGGCGATTCGAATCCTATATCCTATTCAGATGTCATAGCTTGTTTTGCTTAAAAATAAAAAATAAACGTTTTAAATTATTTACCAGAAAAAAATCAGTAGCATTCGAAGGCTGGGATGGAAATAAAACCTTTCATTGAATGTTTTTGTTGTATTTGTATTTTAATGGTAAGTATAGGAACATTGTTAATAAGTGCCTCGTGGAAAGGATCTATGTACATTGACTGCTTATTGTAAAAAACCGGCCAAGTGCGAGTTGGGCCACACCTAACATCGGATGACGTAGGCTCTCACGTGACGTTACTTTTATGACAGTTATATGATACTGAAGGGTGTCTATCATTTCATCGAATCACCTTTCATCGAATTTCATGTCATCGAACGCAATTTTCTGCTGAAACCATAATGTTTTCAAAGTATCTTAAACATGTAACCTAACCTAGCCTACGTAATTAATGTTTAAGATACCATAAAAACATTATGGTTTCAGCAGAAAATAGCGTTCGAGGAAATGAAATTCGATGAAATGATACATTCGATGAAGTGACGAGTTACCGATACAGACAGCTGATTAATAATGAATGCTTTCAGATCCCCAAAAGCCATGACCACAATACATTACCTTTCTTGGCATGTCTTTCGAAGTTCCCACTAGCCTTGATTGTAGGCAGCCGTTGACACCTTGGTTTCCTGTGACGCTGATTTTAATGTAGGACCCAAACATAAAACAGGTACACACTGAAATTAAAAATAACTATAAATCCAAACAACATACAATAAATTTAACGAAGGTGTCAGAAGACGCTACATGTATTGGAGCAAAAAGAAATAATGAACTATGGAAATAACATTTTACTATTTTGCACGTACATAACAAGTGAATACATACATACATCACGCCTTCATTCCTAGAGTGGGGTAGGCAGAGCTACAGAAATACCAACAACTCTAAAAATACTTGTCTATAACATTTTGCAGAATCAGGCCAAGAAGTTTACTAGTGTATTAGTGACAAGCCCATCGCCTAACAGTACTACAAGCCCTTATTCCCTTAGTCGCCTCTTACAACATCTACGGGAAGACATGGAGTGGCACTATCCTAACCACAACACACGGCAAAGACAGCGACACAAAGATAATGTCTCTTCGTAGCTTTACCTAGTGATTTGAGGTATTGGCTGTGACTCACAAACTGACAGACAAACTGACACTGCTAGATGATATACGGTTCTTGTTTGACTACGATACCCTAGAAAAGTCAGAGGTTTGGCCTTTTGCAATAGCAAATTAAGGATCGAATCTGGCTAGTCATGGTTCAAAGTCCAAAAAGCTGCAAAAAGTTTTGACAAAAACCGCACTAGATTAAGTTTTTCTACCAATCACGTGTTTGATTTTTAAACTAGGATAACTCGTGGTTGTTTCCTTATTGGACGGAATTTAAACGGAAATTAATATGTAATGGATACGGTAAAAAGAGGGCACGTGTAAAGGAAAGATCAAAGAGCTACAAACCTGGAAATAAATCATTAAACTCTGAAAGCTGTTCTAGTTTCACAAAAATCATAAATCATAAATTTTATAGGTTTATTTATAAGTACTTCCACATCTTATACGAAATTATTGTAGCATGTATGAATGTAAACACTTCATTGTACAAAATAAAACAGAAACAATACAATGAAGATACCAGAAAATAATGTACAAAGGCGAACTTCGAACAATTAATTAATTATATATATTTAGAAGTAATACCTATCGAACACATGATTTACTTGTTTTAGGTACAATATTCACCAACCAACCAACTCTGTGAAACTAATCTATTTATTTTTCATATGTAGACATATAGATATAACTATATTATTTTAGGTTACCTACAGAACAAAAAAAAAAATTCAAGCATCTAACTCCTAAAAGAGGTTTTAAAAACAATGTGAACACTTTAAATAAAATTGAAAAGGCTTAACTTCCACCTGCAAAAATTCAGCCAAACGTAACTAATATAGTTAGTAGCTTTGGACGTATTTTATGTATAATTCAGTGCGCAAAATATGATGCAGGTAAAAAAGGGTATCTCATCATTTTATCGAATTTCACTTCATCGAATGTATCATTTTATCGAATTTCATTTCATCGAACGCTATTTTCTACTGAAGCCATGATGTTTTCAGGGTATCTTAAACATTAATTACGTAGGTTAGGTTAGGTTAGATGGTTAAGATACCCTCAAAACATTGTGCTTTCAGCAGGAAATAGCGTTCGATGAAATGAAAAAAAAATATATATATCAGTGGACCATCTCTAACAAATTGATCTAGTCCCAAACTAAGCTCTAGGCTTGTACTATGAGTACTAGACAACGATAAGCATACTTATATGGAGAAATACATACTTAAATACATAGATTCAGGACTAAATATTCGCGCTCATCACACAAATAGTTGCCCTTACCGGGATTGGAACCCAGGGCCGCTGGCTTCGGAGGCAGGGTCACTCCCAACAGGGCCACCGTGTCTTCATTCGATGAAGTGATGGGCTACCGTGGTAGCTTAGCTGTTACTAGTCTCGGCTAGTTTATCGCTTTTTACTCGTTACTAGAAATTATAATTTATCCGATGCCAACTTTCATCCAAATCCCTTCAGCCGTTTGTTTAGTGCGTGATTGTGGGACAAACACCTAACAATAATCCTTACAAAGTTTCACATTTTTACCGTTCCGTAGTCCAACAAGGAACTCTTATAGTTTCGCCATTTTCGTCCGACTGTCCGTCCGTCCGCACCAGAGACTGCTCAATAAAGCTAAAATTTCACGCCGACAAAAAAGGTAAAATTAAATGTAGTAAAAAAATATTTTAGTGTACATCCCCTACATTTAAAGTGGGGGTGGCTTTTTGTCGTCTATCCATGGCGTGACGTTAGATAGGTCTTTCAAAAACATTGCGGGATCAAGGGATCCGTTTATGAAAAAAACCGGGCAAGAGCATGTCGGACCATGCTCAGTGTAGGGTTCCGAAGCCGTTAAGTACTACGAACCACCACCACCACCATAATATTTTTTTACCTTTTGTTGTACCACTTTGTTTGCGTGACTAAATGCATATTCATGCCAAATTGCAGCTTTCTAGTCTCTGCGCTAGGCTGCGGAAGGACGGACGGACGGAATTTTTTCTTAGTCAAGTGTCCCTACACCCAAAACGACATATGCTTTTCCCCGGTTTTTATAATATTAAACATTTACCTAAGTAGAATAGAGCAAGATAGGATGTGTTTGTGCGTGGTACCTATTTCAGAGTCGCAGCACGTGTAGGCAAACTTTATTTCATAATATTTCCAGCGTTACAATACAATGTAGAAAATGTTATATTGCCTCGTGTCGGAAACCCGATAGGTATAAAAAACTTCTGTAATAAGCGTGCAGTCAAGTTGCAAAATGTCCAAGATTGCTAATCAGACAATACTTAAATACACACTCGTCGACATTTTTAGAGTTCCTTAGTCAAACTAGGAACCCTTATAGTTTCGCCATGTCCGTTCGTCCGTCCGCAGCCTAGCGCAGAGATTCTTAGTACTAGAAAGCCAACAAAGTGGTACAATAAAATTGAATGTAAAAAAACATTTTGTTTAGGGTACCTCCCTTACACGTAACATGGGGATGTTTTTTTTTCGCGTCGATCCTATAGTGTGTGTCGTTGGATGGGCCTTTCAAAAATATTATTGGTTTGTGAAAACAGTTTTTCGCTCATTTTTGTTAAGACTGAAGTGTCCCCCCCCTACAGCCAAACTTAAATGAAAGAACATATAACCAATTTTAAAGGAAAACTATCACGACTAAGTAGACATCATTGGTTCTTGAGATACAGGCAATTAAAGTGTTTACACCTACTAAAATCATCTAAGACGGCACCAATTGACTTTAAAAGAAAATTAGTGATTACTTGTTCATTTTTATGTTTGTAGTACTTACCGGCTTCGGAACCCTACACTGAGCATGGTCCGACAAGCTCTTGCCCGGTTTTTTACTGTAAAAAACTAACAAAATACAGCAACAAACTTCAATAATACTTTGATTTATACTAACTAGAAATGACGTGGAAAGTACATTGTGTGTAATGTTATAGTATTTATTATAGCGCTATTCTAATTAATTAACTGAGCCTGTAGACGTAGACTTCCACATACTCTTATCTATGGTACAGCCAGAACTTTAACTGTTATGCCACTATAGAACCCTGTCATAATGACAGCGTCAAACCTCATGAAAGAAAGCTAAAATTAATATTTAACGCTGTCATTATTACAGGGTTCCATAGTGTCAACAAATATAGTCCTTACCGTTTACACCCATTACCCATTTATTTATTTGAGGAGTTCCGTTGGCCATCTGTGGTCTTCACCATCAGTTCCACTTCCCCAAATGATACTTTCTAAATGCAAATGCTAGACTTCTTACTAAAAATACTAAAATCGCTATATGTTTGCCTACAATATTTGAGGAGTTGCCTCAATTCCTCACTGATCCCCTCATCAGATTCACATTTGGTGACAATGGGACCACCTCGGAAGTATACTCTATCAAACCTAAAAAAAAACAGAATCGGTCCACAATTGACGGAGTAAACGGTGAACATACATAAAAAAAACATACAATGGAACGTATAATCTCCTCCTTTTTTTGAAGTCGGTTAAAAATTAACTGCTCTTCAATAATAAAATATATTTCTCACATGATTTGTACGATCGATAACTACGTCTGGATAAAATATATACCCGTATGAAATATACGCTGTGTATACTCGAAATGTATCAAGTTCATAAGTCACGACACGATCGCCATCGCTTTCGTCAACTTAGCATTATGCTGTGGTTATGCATCTTATCTAGGTTCTAGGCCCTATGTTTCTTAAAACGATAATCTTCCCTTTACGTTCTCGACCTCTTGGGCCCTAGCCAAGATGCAAACACTCCTAACGTTTCTCTTTTCTATCGCTCAAAATGTATGGGATGACAGTCGACCACGTGGTTTATCGAAACGCACGAGAATGTCATCCCATACATTTTGAGCGATAGAAAAGAAAAACGTTAGGAGCGTTTGCATGTTGGCTAGGGCCCTAGATCTGATCGAATTTGAAAAAGTAGTCTATTTTTCTTGGAACATGAGTGCTTTTCCTTCTATTCAATTATATAGAGATAGTAAAAATAGTTAAGTAAAAGTTTCATTTCATTTTTTCATTTATTCATTTTGTAAACTTAGGTTTCGTTACTAATGGAACAGTTTAAAAGTAGATCTCTATGTTTTGCCATTAGGCATACAAATTAGTGTTAGGCATAAAAAAAGTATTTAAATACTAAATTCAAATGCATTGTAACCTCACTATTTTAAATAGAAATACAAAATTGTTTTGAATACAAAATACGTAGGTATATTCAAATTAGGTTTTCGAAATAAAATACCTTCTTACTTATTTTAGTGGTGGTAGGACCCTGTGCAGGGTCCGTCCGGATTGAGAATTCAAATGTCTATGGGTCTCAGATTCCACTTACCATCAGGTGGCCTGAGTGCTCGTGTGCCTTCTCTTTAACATATAAAAAATAAAAACTGATTTTAATACTAGTATTTGCTCAAAGAGTTCATCTTTCATGTCACGTCTATGGGGCCTCATAATCATTTCATCGAATGAAAAGAGTCGTTCTACAGTTGTAGAATTTGATAAGCAGGTATTTTAAGGAAGAGTTTTTTACATTAATCGCTGCTTTTATGCAGTAGCGCCACAAATCAAAAACAAATACAATTTGATTTAAAACTTTCAATTTTCAGTAAATTGCGTTCCGAATTAAAATGCAACAATGACTCATTTTGATTTGTGGCACTATTGCATAAAAGCATTTGGATATCTGTTCAAGGATTCTAAAGTATTGCTTTAATCTTTTAAATATTGTAATGTTTCCAGATCTATTGAAGTATTTGTTATATTGGCATTATCACTGGCTGCTGAAGAAAAAATAAGTAATTTATGATTTATGAATGAAAAATAAGAGAACGAATTAGAAAATGTAACAAAACAATTTTTCATTGTAAAGCATTTCAAATAAAATACAAAATACATTTTCTAAAAAGGTATTTCAAATGTAAAATTAAAATAGGTATTTTGCATTTTGTATTTGCATTCCAAATATTTGTGTTTCAAATAATTCACATCTCTGCCTATAAGTAGGTACTTATTGTTAACAAAACCAATAAAGAAATTAAAACGGTTCCGTATTTACATACATGTGCATTTAGATCACCGATGCACTTAAGCGCTATGTAGGTATAAAGATAACGCGACGCGGGGCGCTTGTCTGGAAGGTGACATTGGTCGGGCGTCGACCCGGTTGGCCTTCGCGCACTCGGTTAATAGGCAAGCGTTGCATCGTTACGTCAGTGAGGCGCACGCGCCGCTTCATTTGTTGTCAACCGACTTCCAGAAAAGGTGGTTTATGGGTGAATCTTGAGAATGGGCGTATTTGGTTGATTCCCTTGGTGAATTTTATTTTAACAAATTTCTTACAAATAATTATGAAACATGGTTTGTTATTCAAGTATATACCCATTTATCGAATAGGCATCACTATCGTCCAAGCCGTTACAGAAATATACCTATTTATATTTTTGGCACACAGGGGAATCAAAATTCAATGCAGGTATATTTCTTTTTTAGGGTTCCGGAGCCGAATGGCAAGAACGGAACCCTTATAATTTCGTCGTGTCCGTCTGTCCGTATGTCCGTCCGTCCGTCCGTTTGTCCGTCTGTATGTCACAGCCATTTTACTCAGAGCCTATTGGCACTATATAAATGAATCTAGGACTCTGGACTAGGTCGATGAAACTTTTGTATGATATAGAATATAAATTAGTTCATATTTGAAAAAAAAATGGTGTGTGTACCATGAGCCGAACATGTTATACAGGGTGTTTTACTTTTTATTATTGTTTTAGGATTGTGGGTTAGGAGAGTCATATTTTTTTAACATATAGCTTTTAGTGTCATTATTATTTGTACAAAATTTGAAATTCGTCACTTTCATAGTTTAGGAAAAAATAAATAAAACAGTTTTGGGGTTAATCGGGTGTTTTTCACCCCCAGAGGGATGAAACTTTGTGCAGGATATTAACTCCTCAAAAGGCATCGTTTGATTATAGTTTCGACCCAAAAACGCTGGGCAATTTTTCTAAGGCTATCCTGCTATATACCCTTTGGAGGATAGATGAATTCTATGAACCGCTATACAATGATATAGTAAAATTGAAAAAAAAAAAAAATAGGTGTGGCACTCTATACATGTAACCAGGGGACGAAATTTTTTTTTGAGTTACAACAGCGTGTGTGGTATTTTTAGATAGGGCTTCCAAAATGATACGGAGGTTTTTAAGTGACTTTTTTACGTAAGTGAACAGTTGGCGAGATATACGCTTCTAAAGTCGTAAAAATTATGTCCGGGTGGGTAGCTTTTGAACTGTTAAATAGAACATTCTAATAAAAACTACAGTAGTAGAACATACGAAATACTTCCAACCAAAATTGTTTTGAACACGATACGCTGTGTAGTTTTTGAGATTTTAATAATAAAAAATAAAAAAATGAATTTTTACCATGAACGTTCATCCCAGCTACGGAAACCTTCACTGTGCGTGGTCCGACATGCACTTGGCCGGTGTTTTTTGTGTTTGTTACCTCAGAACACCGACGTTTATGAACCGAGATTAGTCCCATTCTTGTCAAAATGAAGTTCTGATAGTGGATACCGTTTCAATGAATACAGCTCTCTAATCCAAAAGTGTTATAGGAATGGCTCCAGGGATTTATAACAGCCTGCCAAATGACATTAGAGACATGCCAAATGTAAATATATCATAGAGTTTAAAAGATTGTTAAACAGATACCTGGGCGTTTTCCAAAAAAAGTGTACATCGTTAAAGACAAAAGTTAAGAAAATTTAACTTTTCCATTTCGTCACGAAAATTAACGTATGTAAATGTATGGCAAATATTCGTGACGAATAGAAAAAGTTAAATTTTCTTAACTTTTGTCCTTAACGATGTACACTTTTTTTGGAAAACGCCCACCTACTTGGTTAGGAAAGGGATTCAATAGATCAATATTTAAATGACAATGTCTACTAAGAGATTTGCCATTACATTAATAATAGTATTACTCTGTGCACATAAATTTATTCAACATTAAACATAGGTTTACCTAGTCATTAATAGGTATTTAGTACAGTAAAATGGGGTGAAAAGAGATTCGAGGGGTGAATAGAAACACAGCCTAAAATGAAGCATATTTTTTTAATTATAGGACTGAGATTTGAACGTAATTTCCAATAGATTTCTCAGTATAGTAATTGTTCTCATTAGTAACGAGTTAAGATTTATTTTAGATTGTATATCTATTCACCCTGCGAATCTTTATTCACCCCATCTTACGGTATTAAGAATTGTTATATATTGCATGCTAGATAGGTACTATATAGCAGATTGTGACAGATCAATACATTTGTAGGTAATACCTTTTTACCTACTCACTTTGTAGCAATAAACTAATTGATTTGATTTGATTGGGAGATCGTCAGCAATCGACGGAAGTCCTTAAAAATATAGGTAATAATAATAATAATAAATAAATAAATATATAAAATAAATAAATAAATATTTACAATAATAATAATAATAAATCACAGGACAATGTCACACAAATTGACCTAGTCCCAAACTAAGCTCTAGGCTTGTAATATGGGTACTAGACAACGATAAACATACTTTTATAGAGAAATACATACTTAAATAAATAGAAAACATCCAAGACTCAGGAACAAATATTCGCGCTCATCACACAAATATCTGCCCTTACCGGGATTTGAACCCAGGACCGCTGGCTTCGGAGGCAGGGTCACTACCAACTAGGCTAGCGTGTCGTCAGTATACGTATGTCGGTCCTAAGTATACGTATAGTCATTTTATTTTCTTCGAACATTTATGTTTCAAAAGGTGAAGGGAAACTGATGATGAAGAAGGTTTTTTTTTTTTTCTGTATCCAAGGTTGTCTGGAAGAGATTGCTACTTAGCGGTAAAGCCGACTGTTGTATAGGTAACCTATGATTTAAATGTACTGTTCCGTGTTCTTTTTTTTTGGAGTTCAATAACGAGTATTTGTAGTATTAGTATTTTACCACGGATGGGGACCGGAACCCCTCAATGATACCATGCATACTGAGACCCCAGCCAAGATGCAAACTTCTCCAAACGTTTTTCTTTTCTATCGCTCAAATGTATGGGATGACAGTTGACCAAGTGGTTTATCGAAACGCACGAGAATGTCATCCTATACGTTTTGAGTGATAGAAAAGAAAATCGTTAGTACGTTTGCATCTTGGCTAGGGCCCCGTGGTTTTAGTTAAGGTAAAAGAAAATCGGTTGGCACGTTCAAGAGTTACCAGGGGAGCCTAGTATGGCCGTGTTTATCGTGTGACTAAACGGGCATAAAACATCAGTCACTTTCGAGAGTGAGGCTAGCGTCACACGGCGACTATTCGATTCGATATTTTCTCACATACGGTTTTACCGTATACGAGGCGGCCGTTCGAGCGGTGCGAGCGTGCGAGGTCCTTTCGGTTTTTTCACGTATGCGGTCTTCTCCCTGCCTGCCCCCGCGCGCGTCTCGTATACGAGAAACCAGTTTGTCCGTGTGAACGAATCAACGTAAACGTAGTCGCCACTGAGTGTCGCATTCGATAAAATCGTTCCGAGAATCCCCGGTGGCAAGACCCTATGGAATAAGGAAAAAATACATGTCTCGAAGACGAGTTTTTCTCGTATAGACGCCATGTGATCGATTTTCAAAGTTGCCATAAAAATACGGTAATACGGAATACGGGAAAAAGGACGCCGTGTGAATGTAGCCTAACGGATGCTTGACCGTGATCTTGAACGTGACCATTATACGGGCCTAGCTTATAATTACCTATTAAACGTAGTTTTTAGGGTTCCGTACCCAAAGGGCAGTTAGTAACAACTAAGACTCCGCTGTCCGTCTGTATGTCTGTCTGTCTGTCCACCAGGCTGTATCTCATGAACCGTGATAGCTAGACAGTTGAAATTTTCACATAATTATGATGTATTTTTGTTGCTGCTATAACAACAAATACTAAAAACGGAACAAAATAAATATTTAAGTGGGGCTCCCACACAATAAACATGTTTTTTTTGCCTTTTTTAGGGTTCCGTAGCCAAATGGCAAAAAACTGAACCCTTATAGATTCGTCATGTCTGTCTGTCTGTCCGTCCGTATGTCACAGTCACTTTTTTTCCGAAACTATAAGAACTACACTGTTGAAACTTGGTAAGTAGATGTATTCTGTGAACTGCATTAAGATTTTCACACAAAAATAGAAAAAAAAACGTAAATTTTGGGGGTTCCCCATACTTAGAACAAACTCAATTATTTTTTTCATCATACCCATACGTGTGGGGTATCTATGGATAGGTCTTCAAAAATGATATTGAGGTTACTAACATCATTTTTTCTAAACTGAACAGTTTGCGCGAGAGACACTTCCAAAGTGTTGAAATGTGTGTCCCCCCCTGTAACTTCTAAAATAAGAGAATGATAGAACTAAAAAAAATATATGATGTACATTACCATGCAAACTTGCACCGAAAATTGGTTTGAACGAGATCTAGTAAGTAGTTTTTTTTAATACGTCATAAAAACATTGATCAAAGCTACAACGAACTTTTATATTATGTTACTTGCTGCTACGGAACCCTTCATGGGCGAGACCGACTCGCACTTGGCCGCTTTTTTATATCAATAACGGCTACAGGTAGACCACAGAACTTCTCGATATAGTTCTGTGAGCTTGAAATATTCACAGAATATTAAGTTGTATATTAACTTTAAAAATAAATAACAAAATTAAAATGAAATATATTAAATATATCCCATACAACGAACGAGTTTTATTAGTTATTTTCCAAGCGGTCGATAGATCGGTGTTCTGCCTTAATTGAGATATTCCATGATATACAAGAAACGTGGGACAAAGGAAAACGATGTAAGTATACACTTAAAATAACAAGTAATAGGCCATTCGAGAACAAAATGTCATAAAAGCCTAACGTACAATATTTGGCTCAATATTGCACTTAGCTTGTATACATTTTTCCTTTAGACGTGTTTTGGCTTTTACGACAAATTAAACCCGTAGCCTGAAGAAGTATTGAATATCGCAAATACGACGAACGTATTATATCTTTTGCTAACAATGCTATTATGTAACATTAGGTATATTGTTCGAATCCACAACATTAATATAGTGCAAGTCTTGAAACTGGTTGAATTCAAAGAAAATGTAGGCGAACACTTATTTTCACGTCGTTTGCTGTCCCGCTTTCCACAACACACATCGGTCACCACAGAAAACCAGCGTTCGTTGGTGTAAAGTCGGTGTCAATTGAAATTGTCAAAGATGTAAACAAATAGGTACTGTTTGACACGTAACCTCAAATAATTCACCAAGTGTTCTTATAATGAATAGTTTTTAAAATAACGTAAAATTAATAGTTAATTCACCTCAAACTTTTTTTTTTTATGTTAAGGAGAAGGCACCCGAGCACTCAGGCCACCTGATGGTAAGTGGAATCTGAGACCCATAGACATTTGAATTCTCAAGACTATAATCCTAAGACCTCAAATGCGTTGCCAACCCTGAGGACTAAGATGGAATGCCTCTATGCTAGTAATTTCACCGGTTGTCTTATGCGAACACTGTTGCTTGGCGGGTGGTTAATGGATTAGATGGTGGTAGCGATCCGGACGGACCCTGCACAGGGTCCTACCACCATTAAACTTATTAAGAAAATAACTATAAGTATGAATTCATTTCGGACTCATGACTCCCTAGACCTGTGCACCTGTGTTTCGGATCACCATTGGGATTGATTTAGACATTTCACAGTAGATATGTTTTTAACAACATTTACATAATTATAAAAGCGTGGTTGTGGTTGCCGGGTTAGAATAGTGCCACTCAATGTCTTCCCGTGGATGTCGTAAGAGGCGACTGAGGATATAAAGGCTTGTAGTATTGTTAGGCGATGGGCTTGCAACCTGTCACTAATACACTAGTAAACTTCTTGGCCTGATCGTGCAAAATGTGGTTAAACAATAATAAACAATATTTCTCTGGGAATAAGGCGGGATGTTATGTATGTATGTACATATAAACGTAAAATACGAATACTAATAAAAGAAAACAACCAGCCGCGGGGCTCAAGCTCAAGCTCAAGTGGTTAGGGCTGCAGAGAGAGGAACCTCCTCACAATACGTGCCGTGTCCAGGAGTACTGCTTTCTCTATCTGGGGGGGCAATTTTTGAAGCTCACCGACGGAAAATGGCCACCTTTGAAATTAATTTGTGGAGCGATTTAATCTACGAGGATCTTTTGGATTTGATATGATAAAGGCGTTATGATATCAAATCCAAAAGGTGGGCCCGCTAGTAGATTAAATCGCAGCACAAATTGCTTTTAAAGTTAGTCATTTTTCGTCGGTGAGCTTCGAAAATTGCCCACGGCCCTTGATCCAGCCATCTAGCGAGTCAAGAGTGTTGGTCAAGGTTTTCCGCTATGAAACCGTTCGCCGAAACAACTATCGGGACCATTATTATTATTATTACTCTTGACATATGCTACGTACTTAGAATGCAAGCATATGCTATATGCTTTTTAGGGTTCCGTAGTCAAACTAGGAACTCTTATTGTTTCGCCATGTCCGTCCGTCCGTTTGCAGCCTAGCTCAGAGACTCTTAGTACTAGAGAGCTGTAATTTCAAATGAATATACATAGTAGTCTCGCCAACAAAGTGGTGAAATAGAATGACATTTTTTTTTTACTGTGCCTCCCCTGCACGTAACGAGGGGATGTATTTTTTTCTCGTCTGCTTGTTTATAATTCTGTAACCACATTTTGCATAATAAGGCCAAGAAGTTTACTAGTGTATTAGTGACTTGCAAGCCCATTGCCTAACAGTACTAAAAGCCCTTAGTCGCCGGTTATGAAATTCACGGGAAGACATGAATCGGCACTATTCTAACCCGGCAACCACACTGGATGCTCATCAATATTTGTCAGTTCTCATCAGTGCTCGATATGCCTAAAGATCTCAGGATGCAATTGATCGCGTGTAGGTCAATCTACTGGCATAGCTGGATTGCCAATTTCATCAGTGTATATTCAATATCAAAGTTACGAATTCCAGTAAACTGTAATTTTTACATTATTTCCGGTACACTCATTTAGTGAGAGTGTAATTTTGTTTAAAGTAGTCGTTGAGTGCTTGTTTTACCAAGAGACTGACCCTTTTCAAAACGGCATGACGAAATACGCGTGTAAGAAAAGGTTCAAAGGGAAGCGCTTTTAGATACGAATTATTAATTAAAACAACACGGCCATTCTTGATAAACTTAAACAGACTGAAGATGTTTGTTGAAGGGAAAATATCAGCGTGGTTTCTGAGCAATTATTGTTCCATAATTTTTGCCATAATTATAGAAATAATCTCTAAATATACGAACGCCCAGTTTTCTAATTCATTATTTTCATTTAACGAACTATCGCTTGATGGTGTAAATAAAATTATTAACTCCATCAGCTCAAATGCGATGGGCATTGATGCTATATCAATGAAAATGATAAAACTTTCTTTGCCACATTCATTGCAGGCAATAGCGCATATTATAAATATGTCTCTAAAAATGGGATACTTTCCAGCATCCTGGCGAACAGCCATAATAAAGCCTATACCTAAAAAAGAGCCTGTTGAGACTTTAAATGATCTTAGACCAATCGGGCTACTACCAGCTTTGTCCAAAATTTTGGAAAAAGCGGTGCATCTTCAAATATTACCGTACTTGGAACTTAACAATGTCTTACCGCAAGGTCAATCAGGTTTTAGGAAGAGCCATAGCACTGCCACAGCACTTTTACATATTGTTGATGAAATACTAACCGGCTCAGATGAAAATAAGACAACAATTCTTGTTTTGCTCGACTATAGCCGCGCCTTTGACTGTTTGGACCCCGGCATTCTCTTGTCAAAGTTGAAATATTTTGGTTGTGACGAAACTGTTTGTTCTTGGTTTGGCAGTTACTTTAAGAATAGAATGCAATTAGTAGAGTGCGTAAATGATAAGGGTAAGATAATCCAATCTGAGCCGATGCCGGTACTGAAGGGCGTGGTCCAGGGTTCAATGTTGGGTCCAACATTGTATTCTATCTACACTTCTGATTTACTTGAAACCGCAAAAAGCGGGCTCGCTCATATGTACGCAGATGATACGCAGGTTGTCATATGTGCCAATCCCAATGATGCGGATATATCGCTTGCAGTGTCAAAACTCAATGAGGACCTAGAGTCAATAAGGATTTGGTCAGAAAGTCATGGTCTTAAATTAAACCCTCAAAAATGTACGTATCTTGTTTTGGGTACTAAGCATCAAACTAATGCTGTACATTCTCATAAACCTTCTATCCTTATTAATGGGGCACCAGTAGAAGAGTCCTTAATTGTAAGAAACCTAGGAGTTATTTTTGACGGAAAACTTAAATTTGAGGAACATGTTAAGTCTAAAACAGCAAAGAGTTTTGGAGCGCTTAAGACACTGTACAGGATTCGTCCCTTTCTAAGCACAGACGTCAGAGTAAAGTTAACGGAATCTTTAGTTCTCTCCAATTTAGACTATTGTGATGTCGTTTACGGTCCATGTCTTTACAAAAAAACTGAAAAGAAAATACAGCGAGTTCAAAATTCTTGCATGCGCTATTGTTTTGAAATACATCGAAAGTCGCACATAACTCCATATTTAAACACTTACAACATTCTCAACATGAAAAATAGGCGCAGGCTAAAGTTGGCAACGCTAATGTTTAATATTAAGTGGTCCGGGAGACCGAAGTATTTGTACGACAAACTGTTATGGAGAACAAATGACAGCAGGACTAGTTTAATAGGTGTCCCGCGTATACATAGGTTGGTTTCGTTTAGGGGCAGCTTTCGTTTCGCAGCATCTAAATGCTGGAATGAATTGCCCCCTCCTATAAAGAAAACGAAAACACTGTACACTTTCAAAAAAATGTGTAAAAAGTGGCTTCTATCACAGCAGAAGGAGGCATGCCTTTGGTCAATGGTAAAGGAGCCCAATAAATAGTTACACAGATGCCGGCATTATCTTTGGAATTGTGGCAAGCTAAAAATTGTTATTGTAACGATTACATATTTTTGGATTAAAACCCATTGTAATTATAGAAAAATAAAAAAAAAAATTTAGGACCGTATGTATACCTGTACGCAGACCTGTAAATGTCAAGACAGTGCTTGTTTATTGATTATCGTTTTGGCAGCGAACTTGCTCGATCATTTAGTTTTAATTAGTTTTAATTTAATTAATTAGGCTGAAAATCAGCGATTTCGCTGAGTCTCAATCCCATTTTACTGTATAAACCGTGTTAATGATATATTTTTATAATGTAACCTTTTCCTGTTTATGTTGGTAAATAAATTTCTTTTATTATTATTTATTATTATTATTATTATTAAATAAACGAATTTAAACCTTTTTTTGGGTTTCGTAGTCAAACTAGGAATCCTTATTGTTCTGCCATGTCCGTCCGTCCGTCCGTCCGCAGCCTAGGTCAGAGACTCTTAGTACCTACTAGAAATCTGTAATTTGGCATGAATATAAACTTTAGTTACGCCAACAAAGTGGTAAAACAAACGCTTGTAAACAATTTTTTTTTTTGGTTACCTCTCCGATATGTAACGTAGGGATGTTTTTTTTTCTCGTCTATCCCATAGTGAGGGATGTCGTTGGATAGGTCTTTTAAAAATATTATAGGGTAGGAACTATTTTTTGATTAAGGGATTTGTTTATGAAATATTAAGCTTTAAAGCGCAATTTTTTGTTGAACAAAGTCAAGTATTAGAGCAACGTAACATGCAACGAAAAAAATATTTTTTTAACCGCCTAGTATTACATTTTGGAATCACTTAATGTAATCATAAAATGCTAATTTCACGAAATAATTTTTCCCGTTTTATCTTTTACTTAAAACGAATATGTGTAAATACCGCACGACATGAATAAAAATGAATTTACTTAGCACTTGGCAGGATTCTTTTTTTATCAGTTAAAGCGGTAATAAAAAAGGTTCAATAGGTAGTTAAAATTTAATCATGAATTCAACAAAACATTCCCATTTTGTGTGGGAACCTAATTTTGCTGGGCTTCCGTAACCAGTATTCCATATAACTTTGACTCAAAATGGAGTCAATGGCACTCATCGTTCTTATTCCTCACTGCACCGTCGATTCTCACACACACCTTTGATATAATATAACAAAGCATTGCATGAAATGCACATGTAATTTTAAAACATACCTAATTTTATAAGAGTGCATGTCATTGGCAAGATATTTTATTTCGAACTAGTTGTATCCCGCGACTCAGTCCGTGTAGAAGTCGTTTATTCTCTCAGGAGTTGTCAATTTTTTTGGGATAAAAAGTACAACTATGTCCTTTTCTGGGATGCAAACTATCGCCATACCAAATTTCATGTAAATCGGTTCAGCGGTTTATCCGTGAAAGCGTAACGAATAGACCGACAGCTTAGAGTTACTTTCACAATTATACATAATTTTAGCTAGTATGGAAGTATAGATTTGCTAAAAAATTAAAAGCAATTTGAACTAGCACACAATTTCCTGGAACCCATACGTTGACGCCTTGTAACGTTCAAATTCAACATGTTGCAACTCCGCTGGGTTTGTTTTCCCTTTCGTACTCGTGACACTCCCGTAATAAATTATTATCTCACTCGCACACACCGTGTGTCCTATCTATCAATACGAAGTGCATGATGCAATACAGGGGGATGTAACTCCACCACCACCTGCACCTCCCTTTAAAATTTAAATCCATCTGGACTGAAAACAAATTTTCCCGGGACAATCGACCAGCCATTTCACCGTATTCCTTAACGGCGAAAACGCCTCAGTTCATCAAAGTTAAAACTACCTTACGTCGCTGTATATAAAATTTAGAATCAGGAGTAAACTGTGAGGGTGTTAGGAGGTTACAAGGGGGGGTTTACATTTGTAAAGCCGCCCTTGGCTCGAGCCGGTTGCCTGGCGACAGCCGGCCTTGTTAGCGTGGGTATAGCAGGCACTGGAAGCTTATTTATCAGAATTAAATATATTTATTAGAAGCCGCAGGGTGCTTGGAAAATGTGAACAGTGAACATAATGAGTCGGGGACATCTATTTTTATACACACGCTTTAGTTTTCAGCTTCTAACTAAACAACCATCGATCCTACAGGATGTATATTTACCCGAATGAAGTTTGGCAACGACGACTTGGTGACAGGAACTACAATATTCTCCAGTGAGATCAATCATCCGGGCAACGATGAAATTACTGGTATAGAGGCATTCCATTTTTGTTCTCAGTTTTCAACCCTTTAGCGGTCTCAGGATTGCAGAGGTTTTGTTTCCCAATACCACCGCGAGCACATGTTACGCCCTTTCTCAATAGAGGTGGACTGTTGAAAATGGAGGCCCGTCGAAAGCTGCACCTGGCCTTGCTTTTGTTTGACGTTATTAGGATTAAACAACCTCCGTATCTGTATGATAAGTTATTGTTTCCACGTTCTCGTCAAAGATTGGCCCCTGTTTTAATATATCCTCGTTGTAGGACGGCTGCATTTCGTGGCAGCTTTCGATACGCCGCTACGAAATGCTGGAACAATCTCCCCCCTCCGATAAGAAATGCTTCTTCTTCGTACCAGTTCAAAAATAAATTAAAAACTCATTTACTTAATCAACAACAAAACTGTTTATAGCCGTCTTACAACTACAAGTATAAAAATCACCTACGTGGATACATAAAATTATATTCATTATATTATATGTTTGCACTTATTCACGTTACCATTATGTAGATATCACTCCGTATCTAACTATATTAGTGTCATAGTAATATTATGTTATTGGATATCATATCATATTTACAAACCCCAAAATCCAAATATAGATTTGACGCATACGCACTACACGCGCAAACTAATTTTAAAAACTACCCATTTTAATATTGCCGTTAGCTGTCCCGTGTATCACTGTGTTGGATCCACGGAAGATCAGCGTCGAGACACTCCTGAGTGGTTCGACACCATGCTGAGTGGGTTCACTTTTCGCAATCTGTTACATTAAATATAACATAATTAATTAAAATCCTGCATGTCAAGCTAATTTAAGCTATCTTAAGTTTTTCATTTTCTACCGTAATTAGCTTTACAAAATGTTAGTCTTAAGTAAAAATGTATCATTTTGCAGAAATAAAATTATTTTCTTTCTTTCTTTCTTTCTTCAGTCTTAAGATTGTAGTCTCGAGAATGCAAATGTGTATAGGTCCAGTTACCATCAGCCCCCTATTTCACCATACTGACAATGACAGGTGACAGGTGACATTTTAGTATACATTTTGCAGCTTATATGAAACCCATGTATGAGCCTGTTAACTTTGCAATGTATACTGAATTGTCACCTGTCATGTGTCATTGGAAGATGGTGAAATAGGGGGCAGGTGGAATCTGTGCTTATTTGCCTACTACATGGCTAAACACCGGGCAAGTACGAGTCGGACTCGCGCACCGAGGGTTCCGTACAAAATAATAACAATGTAAAATTGTATTGAGGGACAAACTTGACTTTGCCGTTGAAAAACTGTTGTCTCCACACATCGACGTAGGACTACAAACATAAAAAGCAACAAGTAATAGGTACCTAACTAATTATCTATTTAAAGTCATTTGGTGCCGTCTTAGATGATTTTAGTAATTATTTATTCGCCTGTAGGTATCTCAAGAACCGATGATTTCTACTTAGTCGTGATAGTTTTCCTTTAAAATTCGTTATATGCTCTTTTTTTTTTTCAGATTTTTAGTATTTGCAGTTTTGGCTGTAGGTGGGGGGCTGTAGGTGGGGGGCACTTGACTCTAACAAAAATTAGCGCTTTAAAGCTAAATATTTCATAAACGGATCACTTAATCAAAAAACTGTTCTCACAAACCCGCAATTTTTTTAAAATACCTATCACCGACACCACACACCATGGGGTAGACAAGAAAAAGAACATCCCCACGTTACATGTAGGGGTAGACCCAAAAAAAATAATATTTTACCACTTTGTTGGCGTGACTAATTATATATAATTATTATATTTATGAGTGTTTTAACAAGTTTATTAGTAGGCATATGCATAAAACGCAGATACTAATGTTACAATACGGTAATGAATGGTATATTAGAGCTAGGATTTTTGGTAACAAACCGTATTACGGAGTCGATATTTTTACTAATTTTTCTATATATCGCATTATGTACTACTTTTATATATTCTGTGCGTACCTATAGATCCTACGAATTTATGAAATATTTATCAGTAAAAGGTAAATACCGATCTAAACCAACGAAGTTATCTTTGGCCTATCAATTGAGTGCACCATTTAAATTTTACTTTGTATTGTGCAGTAACGTTTTAACACTTTAAACAAATCGATTATGCTTCCAGCCTTGTCACTTTGATCCTTTTTAATTCTGTTAGAAATACAATGCAAGTACCTACTATGTATTTTAGATACTGACGCATCTTGCATCACGTTTCAAAATGCATAACACGTGCATATTTCAATGTAATCAAATAACTTGGCAACTGTACGAGCATTTACAAATTTATTGACAGAGGAGGCAAAACACGAAGCGATAGTTTTGCTTAAAAGCGTTGCAATGTTTGGTATGTTATAAGCCGGCCAAGTGCGAGTTGGACTCGCGCACGAGGGGTCCCGTACCTATTGCCGTTATTAATATCAAGCAAAAAAACGGCAAAAAATCACGTTTGTTGTATGGGAGCCCCACTTAAATATTTATTTTATTCTATTTTTCGTCTTTGGTGCTATAGCGGCAACAGAAATACATCATCGATAAAAATAGCAACTGTCTAGCTTTTTTTTATGTTAAGGAGAAGACACACGAGCACTCAGGCCACCTGATGGTAAGTGGAATCTGAGACCCATAGACATTTGAATTGTCAAGACTATAATCCTAAGACATCAAATGCGTTGCCAACCCTGAGGACTAAGATGGAATGCCTCTATGCTAGTAATTTCACCGGTTGTCTTATCCTCACACTGGAACACAACAATGCGAACACTGTTGCTTGGCGCTATCACGGTTCTGGTATACAGCCTGGTGACAGACAGACAGACGGATAGTGGCGCCTTAGGGTCCCGTTTTCACCCTTTGGGTACGAAACCCTAAAAAATCCGGGCAAGCGCGAGTCGCACTCACGCACAAAGGGTTCCGTGCAAACAACACGTTAAAAAGGCTTAAATAGTGCATGGTTGCCATGCCACTTGTAATCTAAATAGGCAATTTAATGAATTTACTGGATTAACCAGCGCAAATGATATCTAGTTGCAAACATTTTCCACAAACCCAGGAGCCAAAGTAAAGTGGTTATAATCTCAACTGGTCTGCCCTTTAGCAGAAAAAGGCAGTAAAAGAGTAATAAACCATTATGCTCTTATTGCTTTATGCCTCTGGAGGGCTCTGTGGCGTCGTGGAATATTACGAGGGCTGCTACTTTGTTGCTAATAACCCCGATGGCATTGCAGCGTGCACCGCAAATAATGCAGTGTTGAATTTTACTGCATCGCAATTAGTTTAGAAGGAATCTTGTAAGTACTTAATAACTTCCGCGACCGATGTTTTTGTTAGAAGGATCGTATGTGTTAGTTCCTTCTGGACCATATTTGAGCCAAATAATAGAATCAGAATCAGAATCAGAATAATCTTTATTCAAGAAGGTTTACAAATAATAAACTCTTTTGAAACGTCATAGTAGCGACTTAGCCTAAATTGACTGCAGGTTCAAATCGCGACCGATCAGAGAAGAACCTGTAAGAAACTCTGTCGGATGTCTTTTTTTTTCGACGTTCGCAACCTTTTGTCGTAAGGACTAAACATTTTATTACAAGCAATTCAGTCCCAAGCATTGTTATCATTAATATAGTCTTTAATACTATAATATGCTTTAGAAATTAGTTTACGCTTAACGTAACTCTTAAATTTATTTACTGATAGTTCAGTAATATTGCTTGGGAGCTTATTATAGAACCTAATACAATTACCCATAAAAAAGTTTTTTTATTTTATGGAGCCGCGTGAAGGGCACTACGAGCTTATGTTTATTTCTGGTATTAACATTATGTATGTCACAGTTCTTTCTAAATTTAGCGATGTTTTTATGAACATACATAATGTTTTCATAAATGTATTGACTGTGCATGGTCAATATATTAATTTCTTTAAACTTATCTCTAAGCGAGTCTCTCTGGCCCATCTTGTAGACAGCACGAATAGCCCTCTTCTGCAGAACAAAGATGCTATTTACATCAGCACTTTCAGCAGCACTACCCCACAGTAAAATACCATATGACAATACTATGGAAGTAACTAAAATATGCATTACCTGGGGGTTAGTATCACATAATGCAGCTCTGTTTACGCTCAGAGAAAAGGACAGAACTATATAACTGCCACAACTCTGTCCTTTACGCTCACCGTAAAATGAACTGCATAGCTAGGTCACATTAACCAACTTGCAGTTATTTTATTTTATTGAACCCCGTGTGGTTGCCGGGTTAGAATGGTGCCACTCCATGTCTTTCCATGGATGTCGTAAGAGGCGAACTACGGGAATATAGGCTTTTAGGCGATGGGCTTGCAACCTGTCACTAATACACTGGTAAACATCTTAGCCTGACTGCCAAATGTGGTTACGGAATTATCAACAAGTTTAGACTTGTTGGTAATTTTGGAATTCTGTAGCTCTGTCTACACCAATTCGTCGGGATATTTTATTCTGTACGTTTTAGCGATCATAATGTGCGTTATGTCGTCCACGTATATTTATTCCTATAATATTGGACAAGTTCCCTCGATTTCTCCTAGATCCCATCGTCAGATATTGAAATGCTGGAACTGGCACCAACTAGAAAGTATACCGATTCGAACAAAAGAAAATCATATCGGTCCAGCGTAATCAGGGAACATACATAAAAAAAACCCGGTGAATTGAGAACCTCCACCTTTTTTGGAAGTCGCTTACAAATACATACGAAGATGAATATTTTTCCGTATTATTTCAGTTATTTGGAAATGTGTGCGAATTTGATCGTTATTTTACTAACGTGAAGAGAACAAGTAATAAACGCATGATTGACGGACAAACATGCAAACAAATAAATACTTAAATCACATGTCATGGTCAATTTCTGAAAATGGGAATTTGAATCGACCACTAAGGAAATAAAGCTCAATCATGTTTGTTCTTAAAAGCCATTTTTAATTTTGAAACAAGTTAGAGTCTGTGTCACAAAAAAAGCCCGGCAAATTCAAAAAATCTGCAACCAAATTAATGTCCGTACACTAAATAAACGGATTTGATAGATAGAAACAATCATTTAACATTGCTGACAAATGAAATAGTATCAACTACGTTTAGTATCGCTTAATCCAGCTTATCCAACTGCTGATTTTTGAATTGCCGCCCTTTTTTTGTGACACGATTCGCTGGGCAGACTCTAAAATGAACTTTATAATCACTGAAATAAAGTTGAAACGAAATTGCCTTGATAATGTACCTCTTACCCAATCTAAAGTCAATGAAAACGGGTCACTTAGTACATAATTTCCTTAGAAACTGGCCCGTTTTCATTGCTTCTGAGTGTACATATACACTAATATTACATAGATTTGTTGATGTTTGTATTGAAATTCCTAGACCAAAACCAAAAACTACTGCACCGATATAAAAAAAAAACTCCAATAGTATGCTATATTATTATTATCATTGAGTAACCACGAGTAGGTTGCTTATTTTTCATACGTATTTTAAAATAGTCACGTATGCTGAAAAAGTTTTATTTAAAGGACGATGGGTAAAAATGTCCCCACCCACCAACAGTGATGAAACATGTGCCAGTTTATAGATCTTGCCAATATGATGTATTTTTTCTATGGCGACGATCACCATATGTATGGGGTTTTCTTGAAAAAACATAATCTTATCGTATGGAACTATGGAATTTGTTTGAAAATGAACACGTATGTAGATGATTTGCCCTTTGTTTTCATTAAAAAAATCCCATTGATTTTGCTACGAAGATAAGTATTTTGTCTTTTATTGGGTCCTAATGAACATATAGACCTGCAGCCCGTTACTGTTGGAGGGGGGGGACGGGGTCCATACAAAATTGCCCATCACCCTTTGAATAGACTTAGTACGTGAGGGGAAATAGGAGTCACTCTCAGCAAATCTCCATTAAGATACATTAGATAGAAAACAAATGGATAGGTACACCTATCTCGTTAATTGCAAGCGAACGGCTTTTAATCAAATAAGAAAGTAATTGAATACTGGCACTTCATATGGCATTTTATTGGTATCCCATCATTTTATAACCAATGTTTCTCAAATTATTCATTTCACAAACCCATTATTTGACAACCCGCGTTTTTTTCTGAAACTGTAAATAATTATGGATTTATTTCAGGACTGTCGTTAGGTTAGGATAGTTTTATAAAAATCCTGAAATATTTGTAGTTACAGAAAAAAAAGCGGGTTGGCAAATGAATAGGTTGCGAAACGATGCATTTGTCAAAATATTGTCTACTAGAAGGCAAAGGGATCTATATCTGAATCCCTAAAGTTTTTTAACCTATTTTTATATTCCCTAACGTTGTATGTCATAATGATCACTTGTCCTAACGCTCACATGGCCTATCTTTAGGATTCCTAACATCGTATGGATGTTTTTTTTTTCCATAATGTTTTATTTCCTAACATCACTTGCCATATTGATTCTTCATCCTAACGTTATGTGCCATAATAGTCATGTGTCATCCGTGTCGTCTAAGTCTGGCACGACCGGATTCAAGTTATTAATGTAAAATTTCAAACAGAGGTAAATTCAAGTTGTTTTGTTCTTGCACTATAGGTACTCCCTGCCTTATTTTAAGCCCCAAAAACGGAGAATATTAGCATAGTTTTTTCAAGGGATGTCAAAAAAAAATAACCTCGAAGGCTAAGGCGGGAGCTCGCTGCGCTTCGCTCCCGCCATAGCCTTCTAACCTAACCTTGCCGAGTCGGTTTTGCCCAGGAAGGTCTTGCTCGCTCGCTTCGCTCGCTCGCTCGCTCATGCACACATATATATTATACATCGATTATACATACAATAGGGATTTTGAGGAATATGCCAAATAACATTAGGAATATTAATACTTATGGTAAAAAATACTCGGGCAAATGAGTTTTAGGGCAATCATTACATTATGAAAAATGATTGTTATGGCAATTGATCATTAGGGCTAATGCCCATTAGAGCAAAACAGTTCGGGCAAGTGATTTTAGGACAAACGATGTTAGGGATCGCGAGGGAGACCCGAAGGCAGAGAACCCATTTTATATTTCATCAACGTTTTTAAATGAACGCTATTTTATAAGATGTACCTAGGTACGGGGCTGGGATTCTACACGATAATAACGATATCGTTTTAGACGTGTTTCCGTATTGTCAACGTTTTGATAACTCTTATGTCATTTACAATAATGGCGACCGAGTCCTAAACGATTCTTAAACACGTCAAACACGATATCGTTATAACGCAGTACAATATAGGCCCAGATGTATTGCATAATGGTTTTCCTTCGTATTTTCACGGAAACGTACGAACGTGTCTCGCTATTTCAGTCGGTCACGGTATAAAAAATACTGTGAAGGACTGAAATAGCAAGAAACGTTCGTACGTTTCCATGAAAATACGAAATAAAACAACTATGCAATACATCTGTAGTTACTTGCGGCGTTTCTTCTCTGTGGTCTCCTCTTTGAACACATACGAGTAATAATTAGTTATTGGGAAGGAGTTAGGAATAGATGGAGCGGTAAAATAAGAAGCAACTTACAGATAGCTGATATGCAGTCTTATTGGGATTCAGTGTGCCAAAAAGATACAGTTTTATAAGCCAAACTATCACGATCGTACACTGTTGTACACTATATACATACATACATACATAACGTCACGCCTTTATTCCCAGAGTGGGGTAGGCAGAGCAACAGAATACCAACAACTCTAAACTTGTTGATAATTCTGTAACCACATTTTGCATAGTCAGGCTAAGATGTTTACCAGTGTATTAGTGACAGGTTGCAAGCCCATCGCCTAACAGTACTACAAGCTTTTAGCCTTTTTTCTTTTTCTTTTTTTTATGTTCACTATATAATAGAGTAATCTACGACCACGGTGACCAGCAATCTGTTGGTGACCAGTTTCACGCCCCATTTTTTTAAATTGTGATTTTAGTATTTTTGTGTATAGCTGTATGGCAGAACAACGTTTGCTAGGTCAGCTATAGCTTTTCTATATAGAAGTAAGATTATTATATTGACTAGTACCCATAGTACAAGCTAAGTAGACATCATTGGTTACTTGAGAAACAGGCGATTAAAGTGTTTATACCCACTAAATTCATCTAAGACGGCGACCGAATAACTTTATATAGAAAATTAGTTATTAATTGTTGTTTTTTTATGTTCGTAGTACTTAACGGCTTCGGAACCCTACATGAGCATGGTCCGATATGCTCTTGCCCGGTTTTTTATGATAAGCAGAAATCCTACGAGCAGCACCCAAGTTCATTAATTTAACTTGCTTTATCAACAAACCCTTCAATGATAATAGGTTTGAATACCCGATACTCATAATTTCCACTGCAACTCAAACAAACCCGTAGACTACTATCGATCTGCGCCGAGAGTTTTAAATAAGTTACTATAGCTTTCCGCCCGCAACTTTGTACGCGGAAACAGCAGCCCCAACATCAATTTCCACGGTTCTAATTTAAAAACCGGCCAAGTGCATGTCGGACCACGCACAGAGAAGGGTTTCGTAGCTGGGATGAACGTTCATGGTTGAAATTCATTTTTTTTTTATTAAAATCTCAAAAATTACACAGCGTATCGTGTTCAAAACAATTTTGGTTGGAAGTATTTCGTATGTTCTACTACTGTAATTTTTATTAGAGTGTTCTATTTAACAGTTCAAAAGATACCCACCCGGACAGAATTTTTACGACTTTAGAAGCGTATATCTCGCCAACTGTTCACTTACGTAAAAAAGACACTTAAAAACCTCTGTATCATTTTGGAAGCCCTATCTAAAAATACCCCACACTCTGATATTACTTCAAAAAAAAATTTTTCGTCTTCTAGTTACATGTATGGAGTGCCACCCCTAAATATATTTTTTTTTCAATTTTACTACATCATTGTATAGCGGTTCATAGAATACATCTATCCTCCAAATTTCATTTATATAGTGCCAATAGGCTCTGAGTAAAATGGCTGTGACATACAGACGGACAGACGGACGGAGAGACGGACAGACGGACGGAGAGACGGACAGACGGACGGAGAGACGGACAGACGGACATGAAGAAATTATAAGGGTTCCGTTTTTGCCATTCGGCTCCGGAACCCTAAAAATGTAAAACATCCATATAAACTTCAACTCCGTTTATAACCGACTTCAAAAAAGGAAGAGGTTATACGCTCCACTGTATGTTTTTTTATGTATGTATGTTCACCGATTACTCAGTCAATTGTGAACCGATACTGAAAATTCTTTTTTGGTTTGATAGTGTATACTTTCGATCATTAACACAAAATCTGAATCTGATGAGGGAATCAATAAGGAATTGATGATATTCCTCAAATATTGTAGGCAAACATATAGTATTTGTATTCAGAAATGATACTTTCTGAATACAAATACTGTGAAATGAAACTGATGATGAAGACCACTGATGGCCACCGGAACTCCTCAACGGTAAGTACCTATTTCAAGGGTGGCGATAAAATATCTCGATTAAGATAGTTGAACGCTTACAACTTAGGGCCGTGTTCACCAACAATTAAACGGACGATTAGCAGTTTAACGGGTGTCAGATGTATTGATTAACAGCTGACTAAGATTTAACCGTCCGATTAATTGTTGGTGAACACGGCCCTAAGAATATTTACTTGTTGAAATATGACTATGAGTTTCCCACGGCGTTGCTTGCGGCGCGCTTGAAATAAAGTTATAGTTTCATATCAACTAAGGCCCGATTCGACCAAACTTTTATACCGGGGTAAACGCTTACTCTAAGATTAGTAATGTCAAAAAATGACAGTTTTCTATGGCATTTTGACATTACTAATCTCAGAGTAAGCTTTACCCCCGTGTAAAAAGTTTGGTCGAATCGGGGCTAAGAAGTGGGACTACGTAACAGCGTATTATGATCACTAAAAAGTATAAAATAAAATAAATGTTTCTTCTTCTTTTCTTCTTTCTTTTAAAAGGCGTTTTTTTGAAGGCGGTTTTTTGTTTTTATATCATTTATGTATGTATGTATGTAAACACTTTATTGTACAAAAGAAAAACCAAAACAATACAATGAATAAAAATAAAAAGGTGTACAAAGGCGAACTTATCCCTTTACGGGATCTCTTCCAGCTAACCCTTGAGAGATTGAGAAAAGTGAAAGGTTGTGCATCGAGTAAACAGGTGTACAAATTTATTTAGAGCACCCAAAAAACAAAAACTAACCAAAAAGACCACTTATTTTAGCCTCTAAGGGATCGAATTGGAAAAACCCTTTGCTGTGCGTTGATATCTATCAGTCAGTTAGGACTTTGAATCCTATACTACTATATAATACTTATAATAAAACGTGAAAGTTTGTACGGATGGATGGATTCGTGAATGTTTATTACTATTTAACACCTACGCAGGCGAAATCGCGGGCAGAAGTATAATATAAGTCGAAAGAAATATAACCAACTTCTGCCTACCTGAAAATGTACATCGTATAATGGTTCAAATAAAAATATGTATGTCCAGAGCCTAAGTGTTAACGGACTGTACCCGTATCTAGTTATTCTACATCGATAGGGACTCATTTAGAGTAGCCAGAGCTCGTGGAGCTGTTCTGATTCAATATTGTTGCACGGGTGTATTTATAGCCGCTAACATCCCGGGTAAACAGGGGAAGAGGAAGTAATGATTAAATTGCGTACGTCACGATTGCTACTGGGAATTCAATGATTTTAAACATTTCGGCGTCTCATTTCAGGCTGAGGGGATTTTGTATCCGAATGCGCTTCACTGAACAGATGGATAGTGGTGGTTATTATCGTAATCAAACATAAGTAAAGATGCTGCCCAGGTATGTCTTTGTTTTCATCCTCCCAGCTTCACAAGGCTTGGAGCGATTTGATCGTGTTTTTATATATAAAGTCAGCCATTGAATTTTAGTGTTACCCTATTTACTAAGACTCCACTGTCCGTCTGTCTGATTGTCACCAGGCTTTATCGCCTGTATCTCGTGAACCGTGGTAGCGAGACAGTTTAAAGGGGTTCCCTTCATCTGGCATAACTTTTTTTGGCATAATCATCACTTGGCATAATCATCATTTGGCATACAGTAATTTTTTTTAGAAACCGTATACTTTTCAGGATTGTTTAAAATAGCATTGTATAGAGCCCATTAGGTTAGATTAGGTTTATTTTGTAACAATCCTGAAAAGTATACGGTTTCTGAAAAAAATACTGTATGCCAAATGATGATTATGCCAAGTGATGATTATGCCAAAAAAAGTTATGCCAGATGAATGTAAACCAGTTGAAAGTTTGACAGATGATGTGTTTATGTTAACAGTAAATACTAAAAACAGAATAAAATAAATACTTCGGGGCCTCCCATACCTACAACAGACGTACTTTATTTCCCGTTTTTTGCTAGATATTAATAACGGCAACAGGTAGACACTTAAAACATTCACTTTCAGAAAACGTGTTTTTTTTGCTGTTAAAAAAAAGTTATAATGTAGTGTCCAATGTTGTATAGATAATGGTACGAAGCCCTTCCTGCACGAGTCCGACTCGCACTTTGCCGGTTTTTTGGGTTCCGTAGCCAAATGGCAAAAAACGGAACCCTTATAGATTCGTCATGTCTGTCTGTCTGCCCGTCCGTATGTCACAGTCACTTTTTTCCGAAACTATAAGAACTACACTGTTGAAACTTGGTAAGTAGATGTATTCTGTGAACCGCATTAATATTTTCACACAAAAATAGAAAAAAAAACATAAATTTTAGGGGTTCCCCATACTTAGAACTGAAAGTCATTTTTTTTTTTTATTAAACCCATACGTGTGGTTTATCTATGGATAGGTCTTCAAAAATGATATTGAGGTTACTAACATCATTTTTTCTAAACTGAACAGTTTGCGCGAGAGACACTTCCAAAGTGTTGAAATGTGTGCCCCCCCCCCTGTAACTTCTAAAATAAGAGAATGATAGAACTAAAAAAAATATATGATGTACATTACCATGCAAACTTCCACCGAAAATTGGTTTGAACGAGATCTAGTAAGTAGTTTTATTTAATACGTCATAAAAACATTGATCAAAGCTACAACGAACTTTTATAGTATGTTACTTGCTGCTACGGAACCCTTCATGGGCGAGTCTGACTCGCACTTGGCCGCTTTTTTACTAACTACGACCTGCCCATACAAATTACAACATGGTGTTCATTTGTTTCTTGCATCTTGCTTAGAACTTGTATGGCGTAGTTTACATATGTACATAACATCACGCCTTCATTCCCAGAGTGGGTTAGGCAGAGCTACAGAAATATCAACAACTTAAAAATACTTGTTGATAATTCTGTAACCACATTTTGTACAATCAAGCCAAGAAGTTTATGCTATATAGTGACGGGTTCCAAACCCATCGCCTAATAGTACTACAAAACCTTATTCCCTTAGTCGCCTCTTACGACTAGTTACGACATCCACGGGAAGATATGGAGTGACACTATTCTAACCAGGCAACTACACGGCACGGCACGCAAACTAAGCTCTATGCTTGTACTATGGGTAGGGTACTAGACAACGATAAACATACTTATATATAGAGAAATAAATACTTAAATACTTAGAACACATCCAAGACTTAGGAACAAATATTCGCGCTCATCACACAAATATCCGCCCAGATTTTTGAACCCAGGACCGCTGGCTTCGGAGGCAAGGTCACTCCCAACTCCCAACTAGGCCACCGTGTCGCCAAACATACATTACTGTTTAATCGGGATATTTCTTAGATAGGTTACATGAAAATCGGTAGCGCCGTTTAAGTTCTTAGTTAAAGTGACATAGCGTCGGTGGTCGCCTGGCAGTCGCTGCCTCACTCGCACTCGAATCTGACGGTATATTTGTCACTCGTGTTTCATAGAAAGACGAAACTTGCCGAGATACATTAAGAAAATGGAAGGTCTGCGTAAGTGCGTTAGGGGAGAGCGGGGCTGAAAGTGCCGGGGGTAAGTTGTTCCGATGATAATAGAAATGCAAGTAAAAACCGGAGTAATTTGTATGTTTGACGCGAAACGTTATGAAATTATGCCGTTGCAGGAGCCGTTTAAGTTGCTTCCATTATGTTATCAGAGTAGTTATAGAAAAAAAACTAAATCGAGGCAACAACGAAACCCACAAAATACCTTTTTGCCTTTGATTTTTTGTTAACCGAGTTGATAATGCACACAAAACAAACACATATTTTGACGAACTAAAAAATACTCCTTTAGCGTGTGTGAACTAGTTTTTTTTAAGGATAAGCCCCATAGTGGGGCTAGTTGTTCCGTTCCGGTCGATCTCTTAAAAAATGATTTTATTTGAAAACTGTTTAACGATGCACAAAATAATATCACTATTCAGAAACTCCAACAATCATTATTTAAATGTGTGTAAGCCACACAATATGTACACTATTTTCATAGCTCAATTTTGTGTTTTATGAAAATCGGCACTTTTAGCTCCACTCTCCCCTACCCGAAGCTCTTACGGAGAAGGAAAAACATCGTGAAGTAACCTGCACATTCGAACAGCTGAGTGTGTAAGAGGGTAATTGCACAAATGATCCTAAAGGGGTCGAAGTGTATCCGAAAGGGTCCATGTGTAAGATAAGATGACACGCTGGCCTATTTACCCTGCCTTCGAAGCTGCAGTCTTGGGTTCAAATCCCGGAATTTGTTCCTGAGTTTTGGATGTTTTCTATGTATTTAAGCATAATTTGTCCATATCAGTAGGTAAGTCTTGTACCCATATTATAGTACAAGCCTAGAGCTTTGTTTGGGACTAGGTCAATTTGTGTGATATTTCCCCGTGATATTTATTAATTTGTATGATATCAGCTGAAAGTGGCGATCGTAAATATACCGGTGGTTTTCTATTTACTGATATTAAAAGTCAGAATCGCAAGAGGCCGCGGTTTCGAGTCTCTATTAGAACTTAAAAGGAAGATTGCTTATAGGGTTATTCTGAAATATATTTACGTAGTGACTTGCTACACTTCGGTTTATATGAGTTTTTTGTATCACCCGTCAATAAAGTACAATTTATTACACATAAAAACCTTTAGTGGAAAATTATCTAAGTGATAGTGAAAACCGCATCAAAATCCGTTGCTTGGTTTAGTAGGAATTAGCGGAGATACAGGCAGATGAGACAAACAAGCACAAAGAGATATTGTGTTACTCTGCAATCTCAAAAGTTACGTAATATATATATATATATATATATATATCCTCGTAAGACCTTGTGTGCTATAGGACATATATAATACAGAAAATTTAGTTGCAACTATATATTTTTGTACAACGTGTTGTCACCAATTCAACCTTATTAGTTTTCAAAACACTAAAATGTCAAACAGAACCAAGAAATATACCTATGTCACAAAAAGATGTCAGAAAATAAACTATAAGCTTTTACAACAAGGACGGGTTTTTATTCCTATAATAACAAGAAAACTCAAGCTAGGCTAGGGAAACATATACGAGCCTATACAATTTGAATGAGCATAAAGTTCACTTGTATTTGTTTCAAAAATAAAACTGGAGTTTAAAAGCAAAGGTAATTGAACTTTATTTCCTTTCTGGTAGATCCAAAATCCTACAAAACTCCCTGTGTGTATACTATCCGCAAAACCAAGGGGCGATAGAATTATTTTTGAGTTTACCTCTGACAGGTGGATTGCCTTCATTTAATTGTCAGCTTAAATCTCATACAAATAAAATAGTTATTACTAAATAGGTAGACGTGGATAACAGCATTCTGAAAATTGCTTTATTTGTATGATTTTAAAGTCGAAAATGAAATTAAGGCAAACTCTACTAGTAGAACAGATTGAGTACCATCGGTGCATTCGACAACCGTAAACAATCCCTATATAGAATAGCGTCCGTTTAATCGTCGGTGCACTTTGCCCCAAGTACTTATGTAAACAGATCTAGTTGTCTATTTTACCTACTCGTAACTATCGTATCGATTATAATTTATATTATTACTGTAAGTGTTCCATTTTTGCTAAACAAACAAAACGATTTACCTACACATTGAAAAAAGGGTATTCATTTTTTAACACTTTTTTACACAGGAAATGGATAGTAGTAAAAAAGCTTTGGCTTAGTTTTGTACAAAATATTAAATCATTACATGCATTTAGAGAAAAAAAAAGGAGTTTAGGGTTAATTTTGTGTAATCCCTTAGTAGAATGATGGCAGTACTCGTAGAATGGAACTTTGGACATAGTGTTATCTCAACATAAAGCATCGTTTGGTCATAGTTTTGGGGGCACTTTTTCAAAGATGACGCAAAGAAGCGTCCAACCGCTTTAGATTCGTCATCGTAGATTATTAACTATCAATTAGATAAAAACCTCTGTTATATTTGCGTTACACCCCTTACTTTTAGAGACGATACAACACAATTCAATTTATAACATTTAATTCGCAAAAACATACTGCAACACAGACGTTACATAGTTTACAAAAACAAACAGAAATACAAGATCAAATAAGAGAAAAATATGAACGCACTTTTAGAATCATAGTGACCTAATTCAAACATTTTTAGCTTTCGATTTCGAGTCATAAATTTAGTACTATAGAGATCTAAGTCGAAATTCAAAACATTTGGATTAGGTCACTATAATTCTAAAGAGGCGAAATGTTGCACTGTAGTGGGAACTCTTTGCCGAACCGGTTTGCATCAAAGCTTCCCAGTTCCCAGTTAAACTACGTAGCTTTCTATTTAAAAGACCGCGTCCGTATGGAAACTACGATGCTTCACAGACAGACAGGCACGCTGTCAGACATAGACGGTCTAATTCATACATAACACCACTATTTTTGCGTTGGGGGGTTAAAAGGCCACACATGATGCCACACCCACACAAGAATAAAAGAATGGCTTTTTAAGCTTCCGAGCGAAGAACATGAGATGGAGATATTGCACGCGTTTTGATGGCAACGTTTAATTATAGTTAATTGCTGTATACTTTAACCGTATCGATTATTAAAAAACTGGTTTACCAGGATTAAGAAGTTATCAATACCTACCTAACTAGGTATTCAATCAAAAATCATCGTAAAGGATCGTAGGGTTTCAAAGATTCTGCCAAAGAAATGCAAAAAAGGTGTCATGTTAAAAAAAAAAAACTGTTGAGGTGTTTGCTTCTAATCATATTTTCACATTAAATTTAACATACATACATAATCACCTGTTTTCCAGATAAAGGCATAGGCCACTTCTTTTCGCCTGCTGCGACCCTGACAAATCTCTTTCGTTTCATACACATTCATACACCAAGTCATGCAGTCTCAAGGAAACATAGGCTTTATGGTCATTGAGATCCAGATTGCGGAACACGACCAGCTTTATCGTATGTGGCCTTTTAACCTCGCGAAGCCCACGTCAAATTTAACTACTTCAAAAAAGAACCTTGTGTCAGTCGACTAAAGTTAATAGTCAATTTGACAAATGTCCTAAATTTAAGCCGTTGGGCCTTTCGAGGTTCAAAATTACTATACCAACAATTAGCCTATCAGATTCTGTACAACACAGCGTTATAGCGTGTGATAATCAGTGATCGTAGATTTTGTAGCAAAACCGGTGCAATGACGTCACAATGACATGACAGAGACCTACGGCTGTCGAGGTGTATAATATGATTGACTACTATAATTGCTATTGATAGTTTAATATAATAAAATGGAACGCTACACTATTCACTTAATTAAACCTAGCACTGCACAAAAAATGCTACAAAATCTACGATTACTGGTCATAATATACTTTTTTTGAAGAATAAAATGGTTACACCAGAGAATTACACTACAAAGCGGTCACGTTGCTGTTCACGCGTTAAAATCCTATGCATCTATTATGTATGTTACGTTTTACTGCGTTGATGCATAGCGGTGCAACACTGTCTGTTTACACTCCACAAGCCGCTTCTAACATGTGCTTGCGTTACAACGCTCGTTAACTTACACTTGTCTAGATTTAATTCGTAAATAGAGCGCAATGAAGTACGATGCAATGGTTCTCATCGATTAGGGATATGAGTTGTAAATTATTACACTTGGCATTGATTTTTAGTGCCGGGAATCAAATGTAGCTGTGTGTCCGTGTGCAGACTTGTCCTTTTGAGATAAAAGGACGTATTTGCATGTTATTTGCTTAAGTAAATTTGATTGTTTGCAGTTAGAAATATAGTTGAAGATACTATGGAGGTTGTATAGCATTTGCGTGTATTCTTGGTGAAAGTGTTGTTATTGTTATTTTAAAATAACTTGGTGATAGCAACTCTAGGCACGTTTGTCAGATGTTTGTTTAATAAGTAAACAAGTGATTTAAACAAGTTTTAGATCGACATCTGATGATAATTTTACAGTGAGTTATTTTCTATTGCAGGAAAATGCAGTTTCGTTGTTGAACTCATAATTACTCGTAGTTGTAAAGTTTAGTACCCTGTCACAAAAACTTATTGTACTCATAGCGGTTTGAATTTCATATATCCATAGCTGTGACAAGGTGCTAAAATGTTCCGCTACTTATAAGTTCTACCGTACTGCGGCCCTAACGAAAATGCGTACGCTAACTAGCGTTTCTATTCGTTTTGTTATTAAAGCCAATTGCGTCACTGGTAGATCACAAAGAGTAGGATAGATTAGGTTACTTCGAGTCATAATTTGACACATTTTGTTCGTGCGAACTGTCAAATTTTGACTCGAAGTAACCTAATCTATTCGTGGTTTGAATATAGGAACCGGCTGTTAGCAAAGACACTATTATCTATCCTGTGGCAAAGATGCCAACGCTGTTAACGTTTCTGTTTTACTTTTCCATCAAGTCGAAATGCATAGAGTTGACTTAAGAGTGCGCCGAGGCAACGATACGTAATTACGAAAAAAATGCGTTCGTTTGATCGCCTGCTGCATTGTTTTTACTGAAGCTTTAGTTATGCAATTCATATGTAAGATATTTAAGGAAAGGTTTAGCTAAAAAAACACATTTACAGGCAAAACAAGCTTCTTAGAACGACCCGAGGTTTTTTTTACTATAATTAATTATAGTAAAAATTAGGTAATTATTGTTACTTCTTGGGATGGTTTCAATATTTCTAGAGCAAGACATCTCCAGAAATCTGAATATAAAGAGAATACTCCGTAAGTATACTCAGTACCTAACAACTATATTTAAACAAATGAGTAAAATTGCAAAATTATTCATATTTTTTTATTTATAGGGTTAATGTTCCAGTTGTTGGCACTTCGCTACAAAGCGAAGAGTTAGGTACCTAATGAACCGGTGAGGTATGCGTAAAAATAGTAAGAGGTGTATAGGAAAACATTTTAATAAATTTAGTATGAATTTTCACATTATCTTTATATTTTTTCAATTTACAGAGTAAATGAATTGGTTGACATCGATTATAAAATTTACCACACAATGGAATTGTAAGTCCCAAATACGAATTATTTTTATAGAATGAGGATTACAAAATTTCATCCAAAAACTAATTCTGTTAATAAATAAATTATAGTTAAATCAAAACGTTCTGTTTTATTACAGGATGCCAATGGACCAAATTTCTTGTCTTTCAGTGGATGGAGAAATAGACAATGACATTGCTTACTTACACAGACAAAATAATGCCGTGAAGTAAAATCCGATATTGATTATTGTTGTTTCTTATGTCCTAATATTTTTTTCTAAAGATACCTGCGTACATTATTCATTACATTATATACATACAAACATTAAGTAGGAACTTCTAAATATGTGATTGATACAGCAGTTTTAAGTTTTTAGTTTTTTAAAACATATTTAATTTTATACTTTATAGTGATCAGAATCAGACATTGAAGTTTTTGCGGAAATAATCATGGATAAACATTCGTACAAACTAAGATCCTTTTTTTTTAAAGACGGTTAAAATACCAAAACCTTCTCCTATGTGAAACAAATACTTTTCTGAAAACCGTATTAAAAACGGTTCAGCCAAACGTGAGATAATCGCGGACAAACATACTTACATACATACAGGTCAAACTGAGAACTTCCTTTTCTTTGAAGTCAGTTAAAAATAATATCTTGAAGAAAGGGTCCATGACTGGGATTTTTGCCCTACTCAGCCGTTCTTATTACTTTACATTAGGTATTGAGTTCACTTTATTTTGTGCTTAGAATATTGTCAATAAAGGTAATTAGGTTTTATTTCATTTCAATATACAGTCACATTAAATCACGGGGTTGTTGAGCCACCATAGAACTCTGTCCTAATGACAGCGTCAAGTCTTGCAAAATAAATTATTTACGTCAAAATTTACCGTCAACTTTCTATGAAAGGGTTCTCCCGGTAACCTTCGGAGAGGGAAGATGGCCGATTGGAAGATGTACGGCTTTTACTTATGATTTATTCTCTTTAGCCGAACAATATGCCCAATAAATATTATAAATAACTTAACACTAACTAAATACACCTTAGATGTACAAACGACATTAATTAAAAATTATCTATCTATCTGTGAGTGGGTTCTAGAGTGGCTCAACAATCTCGTGATGTGACTGTACCTCATACAAGTAATTCAATCCTACCTTACCTACCGACAGTAAACAACAAATTAAAAAAAAAATGTAGACTGAAAAAAGTGTTTAACTTCTTATAGTCAATATTTTAATAAAAGTATTCGGAATCGATTGTTTTTTTATTTTGTAAACATTGGTAGCAACCTCCGCGCCTAGTGGACCGGCGCACGGCTCGTCAGGCGCGGCGCGCGGCCGGCGCATGGCTCCAGGGGGGTGATTCTCTTAAAACACAGCGCACTGTCGATCTCAACGTCGATGTAACATACCTACTCACTTGTTATATCACTTCTCGCCTCACCTTTTACATCACTTATGTAAAGATGACGTTTGACACCGAGGACGTCACACATTGCCCTAAATGAGAGCTTATTTATATATTTACTAAACAGTTTTAAAATTACGTTTGTAGCATTTTACGGTACTATACGAATAAAATTACCTAATACATAACGATTTTACCTGTTATAGTACTTATTTATGTCATAATTTCCAAGTAATAATTGCGTAGCACGGTAATAGCGACACTAGCGCTCACTGTCGAAGACGGAACTATTTGTAACTTCTATCACGGAATTCTTAACTTTTTCAACACGTTCGAGACATCGACAAAGACATCACTTCTAGCTGTCAGATTAAAAGCTTCTAGTAGACGGGTGAGTTCACAGGTGAGTTGCTTAGGGAGCGATTTCCTTCAAACGAAGCTAAGGTGAAGAGTGGAAATAACCAATCAGATTGTTCGAATTATCTGCGTGTGTGTGTGTTATACAATTGTATTGGTCGTTTTCGCTCCTTCACTCAGCTTTGATTAAGAGGAAACGTACCCTGAGTTCTGAGACGTAAAATGGCCGCCATCTAAAAAATCAGCTGTGTTAGACATATCCTTATAACTGTGTGGCTGTGGTGGGTGTAAAAGAAAAAAATGTGAAATGAAATCCACTGGATTTCTCGACTCCGTATACAGTAATAAAAGTGTTGTGTTGTGTGTGTGTGTGTGTGATAGTGGCGAAATCTTGTGTATTGACTTTACTGGAAGTTACTGTTACTGAAAGAAAAGACTTCGTGGTTAAGAAATTAAGAAATATTAACATATTTTTCAGGGAACATTATATATTATTTATTTATTAAGGTCCACCAATACTTTTATAACATCAATGAGAAGAAATGTACATGAGAGTCTTAAATATAAGATGCACAACTTTTAACAGGCAATCACATGTAAAAAAGAAACCGCGCTTTTCGAGGTCAAAAAAATACATGTAGGTACATAATAAGATGGGTCTACTTTAATCATAATCATAATCATAATTTGCTGGTAATGTTCATTGCATGTCATCTTACTGCTAAAATAATTATTAGGTAATTACGTACACTACACCTCATTCTTACTACTTATAAATAGATAAGACATTATTTCTTAATAAGAAACTCATTATAGCTATAGAACGACTGCTCCACAAGCCACTTCTTTAATTTATTTTTAAAGCTTAAGGTAAGGTTACTCGAGGCATTACTAATAAACGTCTATTATAGCGTTAGTACCTTAAGCTATCCTACGAGTACGACCATCTTTCGGTCTTTCTGTACAGACTTTATTAGATTAATTCTCGCACATGATATTATTAGTTTGTCATTGAGTTTGCATTATGAATGAGAACTAAATTTCAGCTCACTTTGATAGTTGGAACTCATCAACTGACGGGTAAAACCTCCTACTAATATTATAAATGGTAAAGTTTGGATGGGTTGAACCATGACAGGTTGTAACCCTGCAACCAATTGTAATTAGTGACCAAATAGACTGGAAAACATCTTGGCCTTACAGAATTATTAATTTATAACAAAATTATAAAAACAAATTTTTACACTTACAGAAATATTAGCCTTATATTATTAAAGAAAAAAAACCAGCTTATAATTTTAAGAGGGCATTTTTTCCAACCTTATCTTGCTACAGTCTTTTGTTAGATAATTTTGAACTAATTGCACGACACATTAGCCTAGTTGGTAGTGACCCTGCCTACAAAGCTAGCAGCCCCGGGTTTTATTCCCGGTATGGGCAAATATTTGTGTGATAAGTATGAGTATCTGTTTCTGAGTCTTGGGTGTTTTCTATGTATTTAGATATTTATTTCCTCTATATAAGCATTTACATCATTATCTAGTACCTATAGTACAAAGCCTAGAGCTTAGTCTGGGACTAGGTCAATTTCTGTGAGATAGGTCTCTAATAATTTTTAAGTATTTCATTTATTATTTAATTGCTATATCTGGAACAAAGTCACACTTTGGGACACTGTATATATAAATATATTATATTATAGTGTCTAAAAGCTTATACTGTAACATATTTATCATGGTTGTATGCATCTTCGTTTCTTTAGCTGAAAGCATTTAATATATCACAATTCAATTTTCTTTGTTTATGGTAGTTTTTATTTGTATTTCACCTATGTCCAGTGAGCTCATGGTTGTTCTGTGTCAAGTTGGTACAGTTTACAGACGCTAGTAAGATTGACTCTATTTTGTAGGAAGATCTCGTGCTAGCTGCATATACATAGAAAGATAGAATTTTATGCTGCACAACTGTTGATCACTTAACCTAAAATAAAAGACAGACAATATATAACACATGATTAGTAAGTTAGTAGGATGAAAAACTTGTAATCAAATGTTATTCTGGTTAATGAATTCCCATGAAATATTTATAAACGGCGTATGCACAAGGCCTAACAGGGATTTAAAGTTCGTGGGTCGAGGAATATATTTAGGAAACAACTTCTTCTTGAATAGGTAAAAAATATATGATCCACTGATCACTCATCTAGACCACATTCGCAGAGAGAGCTATCATTAACCCGTATCTTTACCAGGTGTATTAGTGTAAGTACACGCATGGCCAAGTCGCAGTCTGCAAACCGTCGTAGTGACGCATTTACTAGCATCTCTAAATTCTTCTTCTTTTATATTAATAGCGGTCTACAGCGGTTCCGCAGTAATTTCGCCAATGTCCAGCGAGTGAAATATAATCAGTAAAGAGAAATCAATATAAAAAAACCGGACATTATCCAATCGGACATCTTCCCTCCCCAAAGGTTACTGGAATCCGGCATCTCTAAATTAATATTTCACAACATGCAGAACCGCACTTTTGTTTTGATTTCTTTGATTGTGACAGCTGTCATGTCACAGATAAAGCAGAAGGGTTCAAACAGTTTGAGGTTTGTTCGATGGAATTTCGATTTTTTTCTATAGATTTTTCAACTCGTGTTGGTGGTCTGAATCTAATTTGACGTTTTATTCCGTGGGAATAAAAATCAGAGTTTATCAGAGTTTAAAATGTATGTAGGGCAAAGATGTAGGACTTGGACTCGGTTAGGTTCTCGTTTTTTCATTTTTCTTTAAGTTAGGTCACTTAAAGATTCATGTATTAAATACATTTTGTGGTGTGATTCACTTCCCATCGAATATCTTAGGGTGTGATATGAGATCGCTGATATTTTGCTAAGGCGTTATAAAAATAAGAAAAATTAAGTATATGTTGATTTCAGATTTTGTTTTGTGTAAGTGTTGCAGTGGATAAACCTAGTGTCCCAAATAATGAAGATCATAGCACTTACATAAAGTAATGTTTATAGAGTTGTGTTGTATACCTAAGTTATATTTTATATTTAGATGCATTCTCAGCCGGAAAATGTGAGGTAATGTGAGGAAAATTATCTCACTATCATTTAGTGGAATAAGATTATTATGTTTCGTTACGACTTGGTAGTTCCTTAATACCTGTCAATTGTGCAGTGCAGGGTCCGTCTGGATTGCTACCACCATCTTATCCTTTCACTCACTACTGGGCAGCAACAGTCTTCACATAGTTTCAGTGTGGAAATAAGACAACCTAAAGGGGACTACATGGAATGCCGCGATGCTTGTAATTCCACATTAGCAAAGAGGCTTTCCTTCTTAGTCCTCGGGATTGGCAATGCATTAGAAAAAAACATGAAACTTTTAACAGCATACTTTGTTATGACTCACAAGTCATGACTGGTTTACTTTCTTCTTTAGTACCTACTGGCCGGTTCCTTGAATTCAACCTTTTGTGTGCCCGAGAGGCATTTGTACCCGTCGTATATCTATTGCTGTATCTGTCCGTATACCTGTTGTATGCCGGAGAGGCACGCACACTTGTACCCGTTGTATGTCTTGTGATGTATTATTGCCTTTAAGATGTTTAGGATTTAAGTAATTTTAAAACTCTTTCATGTCAGTATTTCATCATTTGAAAAGGCAGTTAGGTACATCATAAATATCATAATATTCATAATACATTTCTAGATTTAATTTTGCATTGCAAATATTTTACACTCAACAGGTTAATAGTATCCACCCTGATCAATAGAAAAAGAATGGACAAGTTTTATAATATAATATAATACCTACAAAGTGTTGTTTGGTAATTATTTTCTCTTGGTCAGGCTTTTAAGGTATAATAATATTATAGTCTTACCTAAAACGCATAGGTAACTTTAACTTTTCCTAATATAAAAAGACAAAACGGTCACTCAATAGGTACTCATTATTATTATACTATTATAATACAAATATAGGCCTTGTAATGTTCACAAAAACTGATGTTTGGTGGATTTATTTGCTTTAAAATCATAGTTTTAAAGAGTTGTCAAAGTGACGTTACCATAGCAATGAGGGACAAAAAAAGTTGATTGACCCAGGTACAGTCGCCACCCAGTCATGTCTGTCAGGACAACGGGTTATTTAGGTATATTATCATCAATATCAATAATACCTTAAAGATTAGTTACTCTACTTTTGCAAAAGTATACAATACAATACAAAACAATTTATTGTACACCATACAAAGACATACAACCAATTCAGTAAATTATCCACTATAAAATTGATGGACATCTATGTAGTTGGTTGGTAGTAACCCTGCCTACAATTATAATGGTACCGGCCAGGACCAATATGTATTTGTGTGGTGAGCATGAATATTTGTTCCTGAGTCATGGATGTTTTCTTTGTATCTAAGTATTGATTTATGTAGGTATATAAAAACATATAATGTTCGTATTAGTTGTCCCCACTGTGACTTTAAAGGCTCAGGCACAACAAACGCGTGTCAGGCGCGTCGCGCTTTGAACGCGTGCCCGCGCAAATTGTAGTACGAACAAAACAAATTGATCCCGTCACACCAAAAAGTAACGCGTGCCAGCGGCGGGCACGCGTTCGAGCTGCTTCGCGCCTGCCACGCGCCGCTGTCGCGTCTGACGCGCGTTTGGTGTGCCGCCTTTAGTTGCCGACGTAATGAAATAGAAAAGGTGTAAAGGTACATTACTGGATCATATGCACAGTGGATTGAGATAAGACGAAGGTAAAAAAAGCAAAAGTTGCATTAAACTAATTGTCATTAGTTTTTTAAACTTAAAATGACTTATTGATGTTTAAATACTTCTGGAAAAATCGTCTAGAAACGTAAACAAATTATTACCTACTGTTATTGATTGAATGTGTTAGCTTAACCCGGTGATAATTACTATTAAGTTTAACCTTTAGTTTTACTAAATAGTACCTAGTGAGATGGACTGGCAGTGCTCTCCTCTCTTTTCTGTTCTGCTAGTAAGCCTGACACCATGCTGAGTGGCAACCATTTCGGTGTTAATTTTAGATTTAAGTTTATTAGTTTGTAGTATTCTTCTTTAAAATGTTTTTGTTATTGTTGTTTATTTACTTTGTTTTATTTAATAAACCATTTCTTATCTTTTTCTTATCTTATCTTATCTTATAAACCCTAAAGAAAAACAGCAAAATGAAATACTAAAAACCGGTCAAGTGCGAGTCGGACTCGCGCACCGAGGGTTCCTTACCGCCGCACAGTTGGTGTTATTATATTTCGATTTGAATGTTATGTCTTTAACAAATAATAATAATACCTAGTGTGCAGTGGTACGGAACCCTCGGTGCGCGAGTCCGACTCGCACTTGACCGGTTTTTTGGTTACACCTCTCATCGCGCATCGGTCAGACTCTTGTAGGGAAAGGGGAAATGGACTGGCGCCGGGAGAGAGCCAAGAAGTAGAAGGGAAGAGGTAAAGTATAAGGTAGGTAGGTACGCGTACGGTATCATGAAAAAAAGTACGGTCAACCTTATAAGACGCTGCACACTTAGTGCTGTCTCTTTAACGTCATTTTTGAAATGCCGCACTAATCTGCCAATTTCACTCCGAATAGGGCCTCCCATTTTCTCTATACCTACTTTTTTTCTTAGCTATTAGCCTCGCTTGGGGCGACTTCTATGTTTTTTCGGTTTTTTGGTCGGAGTCAAAAGACCCGAAATTCAAGCCACTTGATACTTATTAGTTATTACACACTCGGCTAACTTCGGTTGTTTTTATAAATTCCGGTGAATTGACAGCGTAGGTACTTACACCATTTTTTTTTCTCTTTGTTACGCCCATGATTATATTTAAGAGCGCACAACGCAACGGCCGCAGCTGCCAAGTACTCCAAACTCCACGTCATCCATGTTGACTCCCTGCCTTACGACTGAGATATTCGCGAAGTTTTAAGAGTGTAATAATTGTATAGTCGAGCACTTCGTTGAGAGTGTAATGGCTACCTACATTACATGCAGTGCGCCTTTACATACATACATAAACTCACACCTTCATTCCCAGAGTGGGGTAGGCAGAGCTACAGAATTACCAACAACTCTAAACAACTTGTTGATAATTCTGTAACCACATTTTGCACAATCAGGCTAAGATGTTTACCAGTGTATTAGGGCCCTTACTTATTCTCTTGAAAACCGGTCGGTCGATCTAGTGAACGAACCAGAAAAGGTTGGCCTGTGAGTACATAAATTTGACCCATTTAGAAGTGTCTCAATCCATTGGTCGCGTAAGGTAAGCCGTCTTAATTCGAGAATGCACGCCCTAAAGAGCATTTCAAAGTTTGTACATTTGTTTGGACCTTTGACTTTGTCCTCTCCAGATTTTACCATTTTTAAAATTATGTGACCATTTTATATTTCATTTAGTCTTTTTAACTAGTAAATCATTTCATTTTCTAAAAGATCAATAAATTAAAATTAAATTGACAAAATATAAATAATTTTTTAAAATTATTCGCGGCCCGTTTCATTTGTATAGAAGATTGGATGTCTCCTTTGAATTTTGCTTGCTAAGAATCGATTTTTCGTAACCAGTAGGTATTAGGGCTTCAATTACACGGTGTGTTTTATTTAGAATAGGTCACCCGTGGGAATTATTTTCTATATGTTTTTGTATCTTGGATGAAGAAATATATTTTAAAATTAAAGATTTAAGTTTGTCCTACAAAAAGTTTCTTTTTTAATCCAGTTCTTCAGATGAAATAATCCGATTCATCCATGATTCATCAAAATGGATGCTGCGAATCCTGCAATGTTTGCTAGGCATCCAATTTTCGCAACGCAATTCGCGACGAACTGCTTCCACCCAAGCCAGACGTCATTTAATTTCCTATTCATTCGAAGTAGTTTCTTGTAATTCAAAATTTTCAAGGTACCTATATTGGATAACATCGCCCATGAATGACATTTTAGTATGGGAATATTTAACCTTTCCAACGCCACTGACTGACATATCCCCACCACTGCTTCAACGCCATTGACGGATATTTCTGTCATAGTTGCCAGCGCAAAATAGACCTGAGTATCTATGAGGCAAGATTGATATTAGCTCTGATATTGGCGTGTGAGTGACGTCTTTTGTATTTGACATGGCGTTGAAAAGGTTAAATTTCAATAACTTACTAATGAAAATAAATATCGCTTTGAGGGCCATTTGCAACGTTAAAAGATGGCGGACGTGTGATTTGTTCTAGACTTTAATTTTTGGGTAATTAGGTGTTCAAAGTTCTTTTCTGATAGTGATTTGTACTTTTTATGCCTTTGTGTCGCACAGTGATTGAAGACTTGGACTTATTTCGTGTATCTGGCATCTTTCTTCTCGTTTCAAGTGGACTCGCAGTGGTGCAGAGGTTAAAACTATCTTGACCTCTGACCTACAAATCACCGTACAACGTTGCCCCCAATCTTCCTAGAGAAGATTGGATTGTGTTTTATTGCTATATTGATTTATAATTATATATACTTACTTGACACTGGCGAAATCACTTCACGTGGAAACGCCATATCCCCGCGGTAGTAGCTGTTCAAGTCGCCGCGGGGGCAAAGAAAGAAGAAGAAATATCGCTTTGTTTTGCATATGTGTGAGTCCTGCACCAATTCGCAATGCAACTTGTCATTTTTGCAGCCTTATTTAAATCCGGTAATCATTAAAATTGAATTATTTTTGTTGTAATTACATATCCTATAAACAACTACGCATACCTACACTACGTCAGAAAGTCGAAGTTTCAACGCGGTAAAAAAATATCGAGTATTGTTTTTACCTCGGCCGCCTTTACTGTCAAGTAAATAAGAGCTACCAAAACGTAAATAATTCGCAAAAAAGTGACGGGGCGATCCGAAGTTCTAATTTCAAAGTTCAGAGTAATGCCCCTGTGAAAAAGAACGATCCGTTTAGGTTCAAGTCGAAAACGATTTTTAATCTAAGCTGTTGTGACAGTATTGTTGTTGTCAAATTAAAGAGATTTGCGTTTTTTCTTAGTATTTCCTTCCGCATAATAAGTCTCAGTCCGTCAATTAAAATAAGTATTTCTTTTAGGTATATTTCTGACGCCATTTTAAAGCAACTGCCCGTTCGGTCCGATTCGTGAGAACGCAATTCGTTATCGTTTTTTCTTGATCAATTAAAAGTTGACCGACAGAATTGCCTCGTGAATCGCCGCATTAATTCGACTTCCAAGACCACAAACATTACATGTTTCCCTCGGCAAGGTTTAATAGAACGGCTTTAAGCTATTTTAGTCTCTACGTGCAAGACATTAGACTTGTTGCACTACCTAAAAATTAATTGGCTAGTCGCAAACTGCGTGGCGAAAAGTCAAAGTCTGCCGAAGGTAGAAAGAGATAGGCGATCAACGGGGTAATGCTTGGTGCTAATGAATGATATACCCTAATATACTTGGTAAACTGAGAAACGGTTAACTAAGAGGTTTCCCTGACGTTACGGTAAAAATTATATAAAATATATTTATTTAACACAATCAGACATCCGTAGTAAAAAAGAATGACGTTACGTGAGATGCATACAACAGTGCCACGCCTATTTTTAGGGTTCCGTAGCCAAATGGCAAAAAACGGAACCCTTATGGATTCGTCATGTCTGTCTGTACGTCCGTCCGTATGTCGCAACTTTTTCCCGAAACTATAAGAAGTATATACTGTTGAAACTTGGTAAGTACCTACCTTACCTAGATGTATTCTGTGAACCGCATTAAGATTTTCACACAAAAATAGAAAAAACAATAAATTTTGGGGGTTCCCCGTACTTAGAACTGAAACTCGATTTTTTTTTTCATCTAACCCATACGTATGGGAAATCTATGGATTGAATGATAAAACTAAAAAAAATATATGATGTACATTAATGCAATCCATGCAATCTTCCACCGAAAATTGGTTTGAACGAGATCTCATCATCATTAAATGTAAGAGCGGATCTTTTTTTTTTTTTAAATGGAAAAAGGGCAGACGAGCAGGTGGGTCACCTGATGGTAAGCGATCACCGCGACCCATAGACACCTGCAACACCAGAGGAATTGCAAGTGCGCTGCCGGCCCTTGAGAAAAGAGTGAGCACGTTTTTTGAAGGCCCCCAAGTCGTATTGATTTGTCGGTGTAGTTCTCTCCACTAATTTCTTTTTTGTGCAAGGTTTTTCACTTCTTGGTATCCGCTTGCTCCTACTCTTTCTAGAATCTCCCTGACATAATTGGTTCTCGGTCTTCCTGGGCCTCGTCTTCCTTCTATCTATCCTTCTATTAAGTATGTTTATTATAAAGCTATCGTGTCTAAATATGTGTCCCATCATTGTTCCTTTTCTTTTATCTATTGCGTGAATGATATCTCTCGTTTCCTTTACCCTACTCAAAACTTCTTCATTAGTGATTTTCTCCGTAAGATCTAGTAAGTAGTTTTTTTTAATACGTCATAAATCGTAAACCGCAATTTACCTTTCATTCAATCAACTCAAATATAAAAAGTGTGTACGGAACCCTTCATGGGCGAGTCCGACTCGCACTTGGCCGCTTTTGAATTTATTTCGTAGTAATGGTAAGGTAATTGTTAAGTAAATCTTTAATTTGTTGAACCTATTAAATATTTAATGCCAATGATATTTAGGGCATAGGTGCCCTTCGTTGTTCAATCGCGGCAACTTCCACAAGTATAAGGAACGTTACCTATCTTGTCTCAATAAAGATGGCTTAAAGGTCCTCTGCAACCAGGCCATAAAATCCTTTAAAAAAAGCATATCTTGTCTATGGACCAAGCTCAGTGCCGGTCGGTCACGTGAGTCAGACGTCACGTCAGCGCCTACGGTAGAATAGAACTTACCATTACCATCTACATTATCTACAAGTAATCTTGTAAGAAACCTAGTACCTATCTATCTTACCTAGAGAAAAAATACAGCAATACCTTATTAATCTTAATGAATTTATTGTAACGTACGACTTGGCAGGTGGGCAAATCCCTTAGCCGTTTAACTGCTACAGGCTATCAAAGCAATAGATGCCAAATTCCTTGTTTTTGCCCAACAATCTATAGATGATACGTACCTATATTTCGTAAGTTCGAACGACGACAGTCGCATCAAAACCATCACATAAGTGCATAAATAACGTCGTACTGGTAGACCAAATTTGGTCTAGTTTGTTGAGTGGCATCACACTGGTGCGTTGACTAGGTTTCTATATCTTATTATTCTAAGGGTACATAGTCTCTTATTAGTCTGTGCTTCATATAGGGGAAATAGGATAGTATGTCTGGAAAGACATTCTGAATTTGGTGGTGATTCTGTGAATAGGATCAGATGGTAGAAATAATATTAATAAAAAATACTGTTTAAACAGAGTTAACAGTAGTTTCTACTGTCAGACAATAAATAGTATTAATACATGGAAATCTAAAAAGTCAGACCTATGAGATGGTTTTAGATCATTATTCAAGTCTTTAACTCTTCATATCCCGTGAGAAACTTTAATTGAAGCATTAAAATTTGAATTTAGAGTCTTAAGGGTTCATTTTCTGGCTGCTGAGATTCATTTTTTGCAACAGCTTAGAGGAGATTCCAGATAACTTTTAAGATAAATGGGTAGTTAATATAATAAAGTTACAACAATGAACAAAAACATTTATCTTTAAGGTTGTAAGTTGCAAACACATTACAAAATCTTGTCATAATTTTTTGCATCTTATGATTTCAGGTTCACATTGTGCATAGTACAAACTGTCAGTTATACTTGCCTGTGCTACTATGGATAACATTGTTGTCGTACAAAATAATCAAGAAACTAACTAGCCTCTAACCTAAGGAAATGAAAGTTGGATGTATTGAATAAAACATGTAATTAAAATATGGCTGTTTCATTTTATTTGATAAGGTAAATTGGCATACTCATAATTACTTTATTATTCCCTCCGGAACCACCAGTATTGTTATTGAAAACTGTAACATTTGCTATTAGAAATATAAGAAATTCAATAAATTTATCATTCTTGTAGTATGGTGGTACAGGACTTTACAGTGAAGGAAAAATGTGTATAAAATAATTTCACAAGATCTTTTAGGGCTAATGATGTGTTTCTGACAGGTCTGTATAAAATTTCAGCCATTCATGTGCTATAGAGTCCCAAACATTTAATTTTTACCACAAACATTAACCACAATTCAAAACTCATTACAAAAATAAAACTAAAGAGACTTCTGCTTGTTATACATACAAGTTAGCTTTTGTGAAAGGGGACCTAGTAAATGTGTTAATGTAACTTGTTATTTGGACACAAAACATACAAGATATTTTATATTTGCTTTGATTGTGGCAAAAGCACCTAGAATGCTTTGTACAAATTTAAGAATTGTGTACATATATGGCTTTTAAAAAACAGTTTTGAGTTTGACTTTTGAGAAGAGCTGACCTATAAATAGTTATATTTTTTAATGATTATTAGACATTAATTTGTACCTAAATACAAAGGCTAAAAGATTTTTTATGTTGTAAAGAAAACAACAGTTATAATGTTAATTATTTTCTAATAAAAAATAATGATTGTTATAAGTATCTAAGTTTTATAAGTATTTTTTATTTACTTCTTTAAATTATTGTATGCCATATATAGTAGCATATCCTGTCATTTCACCAAAAAATGTTTCAAAACTATTCATTTGGCAAACCCCTGTTTTTTCTGAAACTGTAAATACTTCAGAATTTATTTCAGGACTATCGTGTAAAACCCTATAGGTTAGGTTAGGTTAGTTTTATAAAAATCCTGAAATATTTACAGTTTCAGAAAAAACAGGGGTTTGCCAAATGAATAGTTTGTCAAATGAATAATTTGGTGAAACGTTTTTAGGTGAAACATTAGTGAACCAGATAGTAGTGATGCACTCACAAAATGTACTTGACACCTGTATAATGTATTATTGTTACCTACAATCATACAATAAAATTAAATACAGGTATTTCGGTATTTCTTAAGGCGCTACTCTGAGCCTGGGATTTTCTGACAGTTTCCTTAATATCTTTCAAACGGACTGCAATATGAAAAAAAAACCGTCTATTTTATAAATGATAAGACAATATTGAGATAAGAAAATTATTAGGTATTGTCATTACAGTCACACCCAGTAACTTTGACTACTTTGGTAGCATCCATTTAATGCTTGAAATAAAATTGACCGTATAAGTAGGTATTTTTGAGTGGTGAAAAGGTGAAAGGGGAATGAGATTAATCAACTTGGCAAAAACCATTTTCAGGCCGCTCAAAGTTACCCAGTTGTTGTATTAGCTGTGATGGGTTCGGGTCATGCATGTGTGACAGCCGGACAGAAAAAGATGGTGTTCAGAACTTAATAAACCTACTTGAGAACAACAGGTATTTTTACTAAAACCCCACTTAATGTTCAAAGTTAACAGGTTTGACTGTAATATATAAAGAAATAAAATACTTATTTACCAGGGATATAGGTACAATATAAGAGGTAACAATGATTTCAAGTCGGTAGGTCTAGGGACATCATTAGAAAGAGAATTTAGATATGAATCAGAATCAGAATATTCTTTATTCAAGTTGGTTTACATAATAATAAACTTTGGAAATGTCATAGTAGCGACTTATCCTAAGTTTACTGCATATGGGCAATAATTATACGAGAATTATTGTTCAGCGGATCTTTCAAGAAAACCCACATTTTCTTCGCCAAGTGTCCCACCATTACACGCATGACCAAGCGTATTTCGTCGACACTTACCTACAGGGTAGGTAAGTACGTTCATTTCTAGGATATTATTATGTAAAAAATTTGGTAGCTAATATCCGGCTATTTTGCACGTTAACGTTGCACTCAAGACTTCGTTCGGGGTTCTAGTATTTGGGAGAGTTTAGAACCCTTCTTCTGTTATAATGAAACTGCAACTGTTCGTTGGTTGACACAATTTTGCCAATGTTACTCATAATCTCAGTCTGTCTCAGTCAAATTATAATTATTAGAAACTTCACTGAAAGGCGTACTCGATGGAGAGCATAGGTTCTATAATTTAAAAGATGGCTTCATCAATCATAATAACAAAAACTTCGTAAACAAATCTAGGTAGAGTAATTTGATCGGATTTTGATCAAAAAAGTCGCTTCTGTCAGTTCAATGAGGTAGGTAGGCTAAGTGACATGTGACATGCCACAGACAGACTAGTCATGTGGCAATTTTTGAAATATACTTAACTACCTCTAACAAACAAAATTAAGTACGAATACATAAGTCTACTTAATTATTTTTATTATTTGTATCCGTTCATATACGAATTGATTGCATTAAATACTAGAAATATTTATTATTAACCATTCCGACAAAAGCACCACGGTACTTGTGCTGCCTGCTTTATAAAATTCAGGAAACGCATTCAACTCGACGCAGTAATGTCAAACTAATGTCAGTTTATCGACTCACCGTTCGTTCGACATTAAACTAGAATTCCGTGATGTGATAGGTGAAGTGATGCTTGCGTGATCTGAGTGTCGAAGCGTGCTACCTATTTGAGAATGCACACTCTAAGATGTGTTTTATACGCTCTGACGGGACAACTTAAACGCGCCGGTTAACAAAAGCTGGGTCGAGTTAATAAGTGATGCGCTTATGAGAATAACATGGCAGCTCGCTCCTTGCTGGTGTGCTATACGCACACATACACAGAGTGCATAAAATACCTAAAGTTAATGAGCGCAAAAAGCTCGGTGCCCCCTTAAGTCGACGCTATCTGTCATCAGCTTACGTCAATCCACTTTGTCAATTATCTAAAAACAATAACTTTTTTTTTTATGTTAAGGAGCAGGCACACGAGCACTCAGGCCACCTGATGGTAAGTGGAATCTGAGACCCAATAGACATTTGAATTCTCAAGACCATAATCCCAACACCTCAAATGCGTTGTCAACCCTGAGGACTAAGATGAAATGCCTCTATGCTAGTAATTTCACCGGTTGTCTTATCCCACACCGGAACACAACAATGCGAACACTGACTTAACTTACTCGTAGCGTTAATATATCCACGGTTTGAATATAGGAACCGGACATAAGACTACATCTGCTTGACCTTTCAGCACGCAATCAAGGAATAGAACTAACCTCTTAACAACTACCAGTTAAGACGCCTAGTTTATGCTAAGGTTCGTAGTGTTTCGCGACCTAGGGCCCTAGCCAAGATGCAAACGCTCCTAACGTTTCTTTTCTATCGCTCAAAATGTTTGGGATGACAGTCGACCACGTGGTTTATCGAAACGCACGAGAATGTCATCCCATACATTTTGAGCGATAGAAAAGAAAAACGTTAGGAGCGTTTGCATCTTGGCTAGGGCCCCTGGATCTCCATAATCATAGCGCCTAAGTCTCTTCTTTGTATTTATTTAATTTAATTTAATTACCTTGGGACTGTTAAATGTGAATCTTTTCAATTTCGTAACTAGCAAAAGAAAACCTAGAAAACTAACATAACATGTATTATTTTAAACCTATTGTTGACACCAGAGTAAAATTTAAATGTCTTATTATTATTGTGCTGTGATATTTATTGTTTTTATATTATATCTCTTTTTATCAAAGTTATGCAACTTGCCCCCAATGATGTAAAAGATAGTTTTGGCAGTGCATGCAATAACTCGCCTAATGATATATTATGATCTATTGTAATTTGTAATACCTCATTTTAAAATTATACTTAAATGTTTGCAACACCCTGACAGGGTCCCATGTACCTATCATCTTGTGTACCATGTGTGCAAATAAATAAATAAAACACGATTAGAGTTCTTCCTCGATAGTTTTATTTTTCAAACATGACACCTTTTTCTCGAATGTTTTTGGTTGAATCTCCGAAACCATACGGCCTTAAACATGATGTAATATTTAACTGGGCCATTACCGTTAAGTAAATAAAGCTATCATAACGTTGACAATACGATAACATGTCAAAAGCAATATGGTTTTTCCGAGTAGAACGATAAACCCCAGAGCAAAAGCCAGAGTCAGAGTTTAATAAAACAGTTTTGATTAGCTGTTGCCTAAACTAATGTATTATTTGACACGAATAACTAGTTCGACTCAAATAGGGAACTATCATAGCCAATAATAGCTATTTAATTATATGACTAATGTAGGCTGTCACGTCAGTAACATATCTTACTAGCTTTCGCGCGCGACTCCGTCTGCGTAGAAGTCGTTTATCGCTATTCACTCAATTTCTACATTGAGAAGTTTCTTGTCTGTGCATAGCCTATTGATTGAACTAAAGTGTTATTCTCTTAAAAACGGCTCCTTTTCGATCAGTCGATCGAGCTAGTGTAGCGAGCTCGTTTGAGCTCTCTATCTCTCCGTCGAGTAGAAAAGTGTAGAGATAGTTCGTAACCTCCAATTCGATTGAAATTCTCCCCTAGCGTCCTAAGTCCGAGGTCGGCCCAATAGGGGCGCCCTTAGGCATGCTAGTGTAAAACCCACTTATAGCGTGGACTCCCATCAGGAGTCCGCCCTCTCTCCGGCGAAGTAGTCAAAGCCATCAGAGGCTAACTACGTAGGTCCCTCAAAAAAAAAAAAAAAAGTTCGTAACATGTGCGCGGGAGCATACCACGGCCATGGATGTGATGGATGTTGTCCGCAAGCACGCTGAGGCTCCATAAGATTCTGGTAAGTTTTTGGAGCACAGGTTGTACCTGCTTCTAAGTTGGCTACTTTAATTAGGTGATTAGGTGCTGTTAAACCTCGTGGACCCATCATACCACAAACAATTTTTTATAAGTAGCAATTTGAATCTACATATAAGGAAATAAAGTTCAATTACCTGTGTTCTTAAATGTCATTTTTTATCTTGAAACAAATTAAAATGAACTTTATTCTCGTTAGAATAAAGTTAAAACTAAGTTGCCTTGATTTTGTACCTCCTTTCGAACACCGGGTCTCTAGAGGTTTAAGCTTTGACAGGGTGCTGCCAGCAATATAAAATAGGACTTTAAGAGTTCAAAAAGCCATGGAGGTCGCCAGCGTATCCCAAATTAAGGAGTGGAAAATAATATCCCATTGTGTGCTGTTTCTAATTATCTCGTTCTAAAAGGCATTTTTCAAAAAAAGTGCACAGGACTAACACTAATATTTATTTTTGCACTTGCTACAGGAGTTTTGTCTGAGAGACTGAGATACTACGATTTGTCTAACTATCTTTCTCTTTTTTCGCCAAGCATGAGCGGGACAAAACAATAGCAAATAGTCTCATTTAAAACTTATATCTAGCGTTAGATGTGTAGATACCTATCATCTGCGTGGCCTCAGCATTTGACCGGAGATATGTAATAAATAATAATTAATAATGTAAATACTGTTACATCGGTAATTTATCTTTATTGGCTGGTCGTTAAAAGGCCGATAGAGGATAGAATGCTACTATTATGTGCACAAACTTAACACGTGACAAAGTGAGTTATGTTTACTTCGCCCTAGTAAGAACATCGTCGATGAAACTGCAATATCGCGTAAGTAACAAATTCAATAAGTTGCAAAATGTGCCTTACTGACTTACTTGTTGAGGAGTATTTTGCAACTTATTCAATTTATTAGGTACTTATTGCAGTTTCAACGATGCTGTTATTATTTATTTTAAATTGTAACTGTCGTGCGCAGTATATTGTATTGTATGTATCCAAAATGAGCAAAGGATTTCTTCATTTTGCGTTTCCACACGTAAATAAATAATTTATGTATACTACCTATGCTAATATTATAAAGAGGTAAAATTTGTGAGTTTGTGAGGTTGTAATCACAGGATCTCAGGTTCTACTGAGCCGATTTAGATGAAATTTTTTATGGAGATAGCTTGAATCCCGAGGAAGGACATAGGGTACTTTTTTTTCTTATTTTGACGACACGTTGGCCTAGTTGGGAGTGACCCTGCCAAATCCCGGTAAGGGCAGATATTTGTGTGATGAGCACGAATATTTGTTCCTGAGTCTTGGATGTTTTCTATGTATTTAAGTATATATTTCTCTATATAAGTATGTTTATCGTTGTCTAGTACCCATAGTACAAGCCTAGAGCTTAGTTTGGGACTAGGTCAATTTGTGTGAGATTGTCCCGTGATATGTATTTATGTATGTATTTATTCCGAAAAATTGGGTTTTTTTTGGAGGTAATAGCGATAAACGACTTCTACGCGGGCGGAGTCGCGGGAAACCGCTAGTTGATTATAAAAGAGCGTGTCTGTTCAACAACTTAATGCCAAAGCATCAGACAGGAAAAAATACACGTGTTTTTTACAAAAATAACTAATATTATGTAAAAATAACTAATAAATTATGTAAAAATAATAATTGTACTCATTCACAGCTACATTATCTTTAACTAATACAATATGGGATGTATTTTATTCTGATAAAACAGGAGCGAAGCAAACGACACTATGATTACGACGTTAGAGTACGTCGTATTTAAAAATATGTCAATATACACTTACTTCACATCACATAGACACGTTTTAGATCACGTTTTGCGTTCAACATTCGTCAAAGTATTACGTTATTTATATATTGTAATAGTGATAGATCATAAATTGTTTTTAATAGCTATCGTAACTGTCGATAACAAATAGTTGGAATGTAAATACCATAAATAACTAATAATAAATTGTTATTCGTTTAATTATTTCCCGCATACATTATTTATAACCAGGCTTAATTTAATTACCTATAGGTAGGTAAGGTTGAACTCATAAGTACCTATCTGAACATTTTAGTTCAGTCAAGGACTATAATTGTTAAGCCACTACAGAACCCTGTCATAATGACAGCGCCAAAATGACTACAGAACGCCAGCTAGCGCCGTATTAACGCTGTCATTATGACAGGGTTCCATAGTGGCTTAACAATAAAAGTCGTTGACCGTACCTTGTCGCAGCTTTTCATACAAAATTCATACCACTCTCACTTTAATACGTTATTGCGACAAGGTACTAAAATGTACAGCTACTTACGAGTTCGACTGTACCTTCATACATATTTTTTTTCCATGACTAACTTAAAATTGTACACTGCCTTTTCATCAACCTTTCGCTTTTCTCAATCTACACGCTACACACGACACGCTAGCCTAGTTGGGAGTGACCCTGCCTTCGAAGCTAGGGGTCCTGGGTTCAAATCCCGGTAAGGGCAAATATTTGTGTGATGAGCACGAGTATTTGTTCCTGAGTCTTGGATGTTTTCTATGTATTTAAGTATATATTTCTCTATATAAGTAAGTTTATCGTTGTCTAGTACCCATAGCACAAGCCTATTTAGGGCTTAATTTGGGACTAGGTCAATTTGTGTGACATTGTCCCGTGATATTATTATTATTATTATTATTATTAATCTCTCGAGGGTTAGCTGGAAGAGATCCCTTAAAGGGATAAAGTCGCCTTTTTACCTTATTTGTTTGTGGTTTTTTTTCGCACTATTTTGTTTAGGCACAGCTTAACCTCGTGAGGTGCTACAATCATGGAGATTTTTGTCAGTGGAAATTTGAATCTACCGTCAAGTAAATACAATTCAATATAAAGGATATTAAATACCATTTTCAATTTTGAAACGCGTTCAAATCCCGGTAAGGGCAAATATTTGTGTGATGAGCGCGTTAGTTCCCGAGTCTTGGATGTTTTCTATGTATTTCTCTATATAAGTATGTTTATCGTTACACACGACCTAACCCGTGGATGTCGTAAGAGGAAGGGAAAAAGGGCTTGTAGTACTGTTAGCCGTTAACCTGTCACTAATACACTGGGCAAACATATTAGCCTGATTATTTATTATTTATTTTATAGAATAGGAGGTAAAAGAGCAAACGGCTAGCCTGATGGTAGGCGAATACCGTCACCCATAGCTACCTGCAGCACCAGAGGAGTAACAGGTGCGTTGCCGGCCTTTCAAATGAGAGTACGCGAGTTTCTTGAAGGTTTGAAGGTCGTATTGGTCCGGAAATACCGGAGGTGACAGACCATTCTACAGTTTGTGGAAAATGTGATTATAAAATTATAAACAAGTTTTTATAGAGTTGTAGGTATTTCTGTAGCTCTGCCTACCCCACTTTGGGAATGAAGGCGAGATGTTATGTACTCGTAAGTATGTAGAAACCTGGTCCACGCACCAATCCAGACCAAATTTTGTCTGCTCAGTAGGCCATTATTTATGCACCTTTGTGCGTCTCGTACGAGAAGACCGCCTGTCGGCTCGGGCTTCCAGGAAGGCTCACTTACTGTTCTCTGCCGTAATGCACTTTAAGTGCTATTGCACTGTACCTACTGTAGTAGGTATTTAAGTGCAATTTCAGCGTCTATGTGTATCTATGTCCTCGCTTCACAAGTGTGCCCCTGCGGAAGTGACGCAGATTGCCTAGGACATCACGGATTTTCTTAGATTCTCAAGACCGCATTGCAATGACATCATCCGTTGGTCCTTCTCTCGGTTAACATGGGGCATATCTAGAAATAATGCATTTGACGTGTTTCTGGTTAGGAATCACGATGCCAGAGACAGACTAAAATATACGCATACACAGAAAAGAAAGAAATAAAGACGTTTAATCACTACACAGAAGACACAAAATGACCTATATATAAGAAAACAATGACAACATGGAGTCTGCGTCCTCGCGGTAGTGAATCGGACATGGCTCAGCATTATGCTGAGGTGTCAGACACCTACAGCGCTGATTTTCAGCCAGTACCGTCTCGGTGTCTCACGGAGCGTTGTACAAACATACAGTATTATAATGCTATAGATTAGAAACACAAATCCCACGCTAAACATCAGTTTGGCCCGCCGCCGGTTGGTAGGTGGCTTGTGAAGTTGTGAATCTTCGATGCAAAAGGTGCTTGATTGATATAATCAAGCACCTTTTGCATCGAAAATTCACAAGGAGGGCATGGAGATCCTTCCCGGTAGATTCTACATAACAAGTAACAGATTGAAAAACAAAAAACCGCCTTCAAAACACAAAAAAAAACTTCTTTTAAAATTGTAGGTAGGTTAGTCCAACTGATGTTGGCTTTTTTCCTGAAAATGTGGTCGCCGACTTCAGTTGGACTAACCTATTAGGTGCCTACAATTCTCGACATCTGGGGCCCTAGCCAAGATGCAAACGCTCCTAACGTTTTTCTTTTCTATCGCTCAAAATGTATGGGATGACAGTCGACCACGTGGTTTATCGAAACGCAAGAGAATGTCATCCCATACATTTTGAGGGATAGAAAAGAAAAACGTTAGGAGCCTTTGCATCTTGGCTAGGGTCCCAGAGCCAATTAGGTCGGATGTGCATTTTTGATACTTTACAGGAAGAGCAAAAGTAACTTTAAAGGTTTTATTACCGACTTACTATATTAAAATTAAGAAAACTAGTAGGTAGTTAATAGAGAAGACCATATAATTGCAGGTATTTTCTGCCGCACAAGTTCTTTCTTTCGCTATCAATAATAATGCAATTCAAATTTAATTTTCAAAAGGGTGTTACATACGACCTTAAATTATTAAGGCGTAATGCTATGCTGTGATCGGATATTAACATCCGATATTTTGCTGTAAGAAAATTTCTTATCACGCAATTAGTACAGGACTTATTTATATGTTCAATTCAGACTTTATGGCTCGAAATGAAATGGAAATATATTCAATCTTATGAGAGCATCAGACATTGTGGTCCGGGGATATTTGACCACTACATACAAAGTTCAATTTCGGCAACAGTCGGGCGTATGTTTGCTTTCTGTTCTGTCTCTTTCCATTGCCCAATAAAAAATATCGTTGTCTTTTTGTTGTTGATATTGTGGGGATTCCCCAAACCAAAGGTCTGATATTAACATCAGACGTTTCGTTGTAAGAAAATTTCAAAACCAATATATCTTATGTGAACATCAGACCTACTTTTAAAGCCATACATTAAGATTACTGAAGGCAAAAAATCAAATAGTTGTTTTTCTTCTAAGGTATTTTTATTCTTGTTAAAAAAAGAGTGATATAAAAGTTCAATGGCCTGAAAGAGGGCAAAAAAATAAGTATGATAAAAAAAATGGAGATTTTGGTGAAAATTGGATATCCGACGTATTGGCTCTGATCTCCAGAATTTTAAAAGAAGTTATTTTTTGCGATTTTGGCGGTTTTGTTGAAATTCCCTCAATTCCTCACTGATCCCCTCATCAGATTCAGATTTGGCGACAATGGGACCACCTCGGAAGTATACTCAAACCAAAAAATAAATTTCAAAATCGATCTACAATTGCCGGAGTAATCGGTGGTCATATATAAAAAAAAAAGCGTCGACTTGAGAACCTCCTCCGTTTTTTTCGTCGGTTAAAAATAGATAAATTATTCGATGGCCAGTTTATTCGTTCTTGATCTTGCTTGCAACAGCATGCATAATGTGCAGGTGACGCGTGCCGGCCGTGGGGCAGCCATTTGTATGCATTTTTTTGTGGGCGGGGGCACGGAGTCGAATTTTAATAAGAACAAACAACAGTGGGCCTGCCACAGAACAAGATTTTGACATCGGGACTTTAATTCATCAATTCCATATTCCAACGTAAGAATAAAGTGTTAAAGTTTAAAATTAAAGTGTGTTTTGTGTGACTTGATCCTTTTTATTACAAAGCAACTTAAACCCCGGGTGGCGGAATTATGTGCATTCTTCGAAAAGGGTGCTTCCGTGAGGCCGAAGCTGTACACGATTGAATGTAACCCTGTAGTTTTTAGGGTTCCGTAGTCAAACTAGGAACCCTTATAGTTTCGCCATGTCCGTCCGTCCGTCCGCAGCCTAGCTAAGACACTCTTAGTAGTAGAAAGCTGTAATTTGGCATGAATATACATATTAGTCATGCCAACAACTGGTAGGGGTTCCGGTAACCTTCGGGGAGGGAAGATGGCCGATTGAAAAATGCCCGGCTTTTACTTTTGATTTATTCTGTTTACTGATTTACTCTATTCACTTGACATTGGCGAAATCACTACTGTGTGGACCGCCATTAATTAAAAAAGAAGAAGAAGAACAACTGGTACAATAAAATCTTGAAAATCTTTTTTTTTTGTGTACCTCCTCTACTTACTATTTTTTTTCTCGTCTACCCCATTGTGAGGGTTGTCGTTGGATAGGTATTGCAAAGATATTGCGGGTTTGTGAAAACAATTTATTGATTAAGAGATCCGTTTATGAAATATTTAGCTTTATAGGGCATTGCTTTATTGACTCAAGTTTAATAATTTCATAATAATATTTGACTCTAGTTCCCGTTTGACGTATTTGATTACTAGTACTAGTGACAGCGTGTTAAGCCCACAGGTTGCATGCTGAAAAGTAAACACTGCCATCGATCATCAGAGGAATTTTGAGAAGAGGAGTAAGTGTTGACTTTTTGAGAGAGTGAGTGGAAGTATGGATAATTTCAAAGTAAAACCGAGCAAGAACTTGTCGGGCCATGCTCAGTGTAGGGTTCCGAATCTTTACTATAAACACAAAAACCATCTCGAAAAACAAAAAAGTTATACCCAAAAGTAATTACATTGTAATTTAGGTTTAGGTTATGTTAGTTTAACAGCAGGCCCGGAGGGCCAAATAACCCAGAAATAGGAGCTCCGCAAAAGCGGAGCTCCGTGGGCAATGTCAAATAAGATTTTTGGAATTAGAAAAACACGACATTGAAAATATGGTGCTAGGAAAAAAAGCGAAACCTCGTGAGGCCAACCATAAAACAAACGGAGATTTTTGTGGCTGAGAATTTGAGTCTACAAGCAAGGAAATAAAGTTAAATTTCCTTCGCTCTTAAATGGCATTTTCAATTTGATACATTTTAAAATGATCTTTACATTCTTTGAAATAAAGTTAAAACTAAATTGGCTTGATTTTTTACTTTCTATAGAACACGAAGTTGTCGACGACAGCTGCTCCGTATACGGCAATTGTTGTCACTATAGAACCATCGCAAAAAGCCATAATTAATTGTATTTTTCATGGCCATTATGACAGTGTTAGTGCAAATACTTTGCGTTGCGTTGCCATGTGGTTATTTACTTATCATTTTATATTTGCATGTATTTCATTACCAGATGTTCAAACAACATCAGCAATAAATATCAATAATTAATAATTACTAACTATGAAACTGGTTATCTGCTTGGATTTTAATTAAAGTTTTATACTTTAACCCTGGGTTCCTATATTCAGAACGTCTCGTTAAAATGTGACGTCTCGTTAAAGGAGGATGGGCAAAGTATGGAACTTGGTCTAGGAGCGGCCAAAGATAACTTTAATATCTGATGATGTAGTTAGTCCTACTGTGACTTTCATTACCGTGACTTACTTGTAACCCGAATAAAATACAGTTTTCTTTTATAATACGGTGCATAGTTTTTCTAATTACCTATTGACCTTTATTTAGTAATTAAGAAGGAAAATCTCAGCATATAATGATGATCTAACAGTTTCAAAGTAACGTAATATATTTAGCAACGATCAATATACTGGGTGATTTTGGGGTTATGATTCGGAATGGCCAAAAGTGAATAAGATGGTCATACTGAACAACTTTTCCGATGGGACCAACCACGAAATCGCCAAAAAAAACAGCTGTTCCATACATTAACGGTGAATGTATGGAAAAGCTGGTTTTTTTTTTGCTAGTTTAAGAGGTCCCGTCGGAGCGTACAAAACACATTTTAGCGCGTGTCTTCTTAATTAGGCAGCTTTATACGACACTGAACTCGACTCACCTGCCTGCTGCCTAATTGAGAAGGCACGACCACGACCACGACCAATATGAGTGAAAAAGACAAAGAAGCCGGGGTTCTGCCGGGAAACATTCCTATTTTCGGTCTTATCTATATTTAGCCATAGAATATTTTGTGCTAAACTGTTTATTTAATGTATTATTATTAATATTCAATCACATAATACGGTACTAATGTTAGGTTAGATTACATCTATACTAATAAAATAACCCTTCTAATATATTACATACTAGTAGCGGCCCGCCAGCGGCTTCGCCCCGCTGCCGATTTCTGCCGTTCCCGTTGGATTAATCAATTATTTTCGCAACGAACAGCAATTGATTTTTATAAATATCAGAAGACAATCTCACACAAATTAACTTAGTTCCAAACTAAGCTCTAGGCTTGCACTATGGGTACTAGACAACGATAAACATACTTATATAGAGAAATACATACTTAAATACATAGAAAACATCCAAGACTCAGGAACAAATACTCGCTCATCACACAAATATCTGCCCTTACCGGGATTTGAACCCAGGACCACTGGCTTCGGAGGCGGGGTCACTCCCAACTAGGCCACCGTGTCGTTATATATACATATATAGATTATTATAAAGCTGAAGAGTTTGTTTGCTTTAACGCGCTAATCTCGAAAAATACTGAACCGATTTAGATGAAATATTGTATGGGGATAACTAAGGTCCCGGGGAAGGACAAGGGATACTTTTTATCCCGGAAAATTGAACAGTTGCCGGGGGAATAGTGATAAACGAGGTATTTGACATAATAAAGACTCTCGTCTCGTATTTTTATCAAATTGTGATTTATTAGTGTCATCTACATACACATAGGGGGAGGAGCGGAAAACTAATTATACGCGGACGAAGTCGCGGGCGTCTTCTTGTGTACAATAGAAATAGCAAATGAAAATGTTGCATAATTATATTACACGTACATACATACATACTCTCACGCCTTCATTCCCAGAGTGGGGTAGGCAGAGCTACAGAAATACCAACAACTACTAATTCTGTCACCACATTTTGCACACACAGGCTAAGATGTTTACAAGTGTTTTAGTGACAGGTTGCAAGCCCATCGCCTAACAGTACTAGAAGCCCTCATTCCCTTAGTCGCCTCTTACGACATCCCCGGGAGACATTGAGTGGCACTATTCTAACCCGGCAACAACTCGGGCAAAATTATATTCAGAAATCAGAAAATATTTATTTGCATAGACCCAGTATTGAGATGTTACAGTACATGTTTCATGTATCAAGCTTGCATGCAAGCGTGCAAATATATTACAGTGGTTACTTAAAATGTCAAATGAATAAAAAAATTAAATTATATTATTGACTTATATTCTTGTTTGTTGTCCTCTAAAATGAAAAAATGCCTAATAGTTTTACGTCTTATCTGTACATACCACATAATCTACACTACGTCATGCCATATCATACTGGTATCATTCATAATCACCGCAGTACCATGTCGCAAAGGCAGACCACGTCACTGAAACTTGAGTTATGTGGCGTTTATACGTTACCCTATTGCGCAAGGTTCCAGGGTCCATTACATTTCCTGCTTCCCATTTGCCTCAGCATGAGTATCATTCCCGCAACGACCGATGACACGCACTTTCTATAAATGGCCGCATATTCAGTTACGCGTAGGAGATTTTATTGTATTTCCTCGACAAACGTGCGTTATCATGTTCGTAACGAAATACGTATACAACGTCAGAGATAAGAGCTTGCATTATACAACAGTCGAAGGACAAATAGCCTATAAAGGCTATAAAATACATATACTTAGGTCGGCATCGTAATCGATTTGGGCTGTACCTATTTATTAAATATTGTGGGCAGCTTGGGCAACGATTTTTAATTTTCGGCTTTAGATAGAAATCTGACATGATATCTATATGGAAATAACGAAATAACATAGGGCTGAGATTCTACACGGTAAAACCATATTGTCTTTGACGTGTTATCGTATTGTTTTTAACTCGGCCGCCATTACTGTGAAGTAAATAAGGTCTATCAAAAGGTTGACAATACGGACACTCGTAAAGGGCCTCTATTCAACCGCATTATAACGATATCGTGTTTGCCGTGTTTTAGAATCGCTTATGTCACAGTCGCCATTATTGAAAATGACATAAGAGTTATGAAAACGTTGACGATACGGAAACACGTCAAATACGATATCGTTATTACCGTGTAGAATCCCAGCCCAGGGCTCGGTCTCGTAAAAACGATATCGTTATTACCTTGTAGAATTCCAGCCCAGGGCTGGGATTCTACACGGTAATAACAATATCGTCTATGACCTGTTTCCGTATTGTCAACGTTTTGATAACTCTTATGTCATTTACAATAATGGCGACTGTGACATAAACGATTCTAAAACACGTCAAACACGGTATCGTTATGTTATAACGCAGAAGAATAGAGGCCCTGATGTTTACGTACTAAAGCAGTTTTTAGGGTTCCGTAGTCTAACTAGGAACCCTTATAGTTTGTATGACCGTCTGTCTGTCTGTCCGTCCGTCCGCAACTTAGCTCAGAGGCTCGCTTAGTACTAGAAAGCTGTTCTTTGGCATGAGTATAGTACATAATATTCTTATTAGTCACGCCCACAGGGGAGAAAATAAAATTTTAAAAAACCTTTTAGGGTAACTCCTCTACACGTAAAGTGGGATGGTTTTTTTTCTCGTCTACCCTTTGGTATGGGGGGTCGTTTCATGTTAAGATATTTTTCAGTTTTTTAGTATTTTTAGTTTTGGCTGTAGGGAGGGGCGAACAAAAATAGCAAGTTTATAGTAATAATAGCGTAATATAATATGTCTCAAAGCTCAAAATACAATGGTACCCATTCACAGTGATCATTAGCGATTTCAAAAACGATTCTCTGATCTCGAGTGAGGTTGGTATTCCATTCATCAAATATCTTTCTTTGTCGAATGTATTTGATCGAATAATTTGGATAACTTATTTGTCGACACGGTGGCCTGCTTGGGAGTGACCCTGCCTCCGAAGCCAGCGGTCCTGGGTTCAAATCCCGGTAAGGGCAGATATTTGTGTGATGAGTGCGAATATTTGTTCCTGAGTCTTGGATGTTTTCTATGTATTTATGTATGTATTTTTCTATATAAGTATTTTTATCGTTGTCTAGTAGGTACTGTAAGCCTGGGAGGCGCCTATTCCTAAGCGTAATACTTTACGCACTTTCAACTAAGCTACGTAGAATAAAAGTATACGTCTTGCAGTGTTAATATATTCTTTCATTTATTTTAACGTTTAAATATACATTAGTTCACATGTGAATGCCAACGCGGTCCGTTGGAGACTCTGGAGCGTCCCCCTGAAAACCACCGGCGGGCATTCCATATTTCGAAATCTTTTTTATTCAAAAGATTTCGAGACATTTCGACATAACAAAATAGAAAAAAGAAAACAATGAAAGGAGTATGTACTGCTACATCCTTCTTTCATTACATCCCTCGCCCCTCTGGAAGCAAGGTCCCTACCTATGCTATCCTATACGAAACCCTAATGACTACCTAAGGAGGGAACAATACATTAAGGGGGATCGTCCTGCTCTACAGGATAATTTCCTGTGACAATACCGCATCTGATGCCAAAACTTGTGTTAGTGACGTACAATGCGTCATCGGCATCGTCTGCGCTACTTGCCATAGCAAACTTCGACTCTTCAAAAACCCTGCCAAAAATAAAAGACGCGATCCATGGTTAACCTTACATATCTACTGTCAAACATGCTTGACAGCCCAAACACTGAAGGTGCCTGGTCAACAAGAAAGAATCAATTCCCTTTATACGTTGCCAGCATAAAATTACAAAAGCATTAAACATCGTACCAAGGAGGTTGGTATCGACATTAAAAAACAAATACTTAGACCCGTGTCTATGATTTAACGCCTTAGGGTTTGGCGCACACAGTCGCCTTTACTTGCGGAACCATAGACATCCCCTCTCATCAGACAGAGAGTTACTGTCTGTGGTGCCACAGGCACTATTTCTAAGTGAGATGACATCAGATATGTCATGTCACTTTGGCATGACAACTAAACTAATATTCTGAAGGAATATTAGTTTTACCTACCTATTTAAGTCGTGATAAGAATTCATGCTCTGAAAGATCATCAATCGTTATCTCCTATCAATATCTACTAAAAAAAATTTTATTACTAACTACAGCTGTGCTAAGATATTTAATTACATGTCATTAAATTTAAAAAAAACATATATCAGTAGTTCAGTTTGCGAACGTAAGCGTCGCCAGATGGCAGCTTAACTCAGCATCAGTACATGAAATTAATAAACACCATTAAAGACATCTGAAAACAAACAATTATACGGGGCCAAGCATCCAAGCTATCGAAGAGCTGGCGCGTATTAAAAGACAAGACATAATAGTTTAAAACAAAATTTCAACGATACGGCTCTACAGAAGGGACGGGCATGGTGCAGTCCAGACATCGGACTTCCTGTGCCTTCCACATCAAAGGCAGGATTGCATGCCAGTGTTCCTTCTGCTAACAGCAGCCGTCAGACTTCTTACATCAGTTTTTTTTCAACTCAGCAAATTCGCATGTAATAAAAACATAATTATACACATTAAATCAAATAAAGTACAGCTGCCCATAATAACATCATAAGAGCATGAATAAGCATCCAACCATATCGCCATCACACAACAAACGATATGAAATACGTGACTTGAGCACCATAGAAAACATCTGTCAGGCGTTATGTGAGATGAAACCCATACAGGCAAATTGGAATTCTCATCATAAGACCAGAAGTAATGTTCCCATGGAGACAGGCCTGCATCTCACTTTCCTCTCCTTTTTCATGGCTATTCATGCTCGCTCATTGTGTTAGCGAACTGCAAAGACAAAAAGAAAGTTAATATTATACATGACTATACACAATTATATACAACTTTATAACTAAGCTCTAGCATGAAATTTCTTTAACCTATTCCTATGAACAATAATACATTTTGTTACCGTACCGACTTTCCTGATCTTATAATTATTATTACAAAGCCTTGTAACAATTTCGAATGGTCCCTTGTATCTCCTAGCAAGTTTATTGCTTAATCCAGACTTGCGCTTCGGACAGTATAGCATTACGAAGTCCCCACTATCATATGAGATATCTTTGGCCTTGATATCGTAGTAAAACTTCTGCTTCAGTTGGGCATGCTGTATATTCCGGGCAACTTTTCTTCTTAATATCGACAATCTTGTTATTTTATCCGCTAGCGTATCTAAAACCCGGAGATTATTGATACGCAACTCGATATCAGATTTATATAATGGTTCCTTACCATACACAATCAAATGCGGCTCCACACCTGTGCTAGCCTGTTTCGCGCTATTGTAGGCATAACATACCATAGGCAAATACGTACACCAGTCTCGTTGCTCCTCCGAGACATACTTTGAGATCATGCCCAACAATGTCCTGTTAAATCGTTCCACTAAACCAACTGTTTGCGGATGATATGTTGTCGCATGTGTGAGCGTCACATTAAAAAGACTTGCGGTCTCTCTAATGGTATTAGAAGTAAATACTGAGCCTTTGTCGGTTATCAGCTGTCGAACTCCTCCAAATCGGCACAATATTTCCGTAACCAAAAATTCATTGATGGTTTCCGCGGTGGCTCTGGGCACGGCTTTGCACACTGCATACTTCGAGAGGTATTCCACTGCGACTAAAATATACCTATTCTGTTTATTCGAAATCTGTAACGGCCCTACCACATCGACGCAAAACTTGTCGAATAAATCTGCAACATTTATCGGTATTAATGGTGCGATCTTCTTCTTCTTCTTTCTTTGCCCCTGCGGCGACTTGAACAGCTACTACCGCGGGGATATGGCGTTTCCACGTGAAGTGATTTCGCCAGTGTCAAGTAAGTATATATAATTATAAATCAATATAGCAATAAAACACAATCCAATCTTCTCTAGGAAGATTGGGGGCAACGTTGTACGGTGATTTGTAGGTCAGAGGTCAAGATAGTTTTAACCTCTGCACCACTGCGAGTCCACTTGAAACGAGAAGAAAGATGCCAGATACACGAAATAAGTCCAAGTCTTCAATCACTGTGCGACACAAAGGCATAAAAAGTACAAATCACTATCAGAAAAGAACTTTGAACACCTAATTACCCAAAAATTAAAGTCTAAAACAAATCACACGTCCGCCATCTTTTAACGTTGCAAATGGCCCCCCAATGGTGCGATCACTTTATTGACATTCCTCAGTTGACACTGTTGACACGACTTGACATATTCGTTTACTTTTTTCTCTGCCTTGGACATGTAATATCTTTCATTAAACTTTTCATATGTCTTAAACAAACCAAAATGTCCTCCAGACACTGGCTCATCATGCAATTCTAGCATACATTCTGCAAACTTCTCTTGCGTCAATACTAAGAGCTTTCTCGTTTCTTGTCCAACATCCCTTTTCCTATACAATAAATTATCCTGCAAAAAATAGTTTTGATAAACATTCGTATTGCTCTGTCGCATTTGATCCAAAATATGGCGGCAAAATGAATCAGTTCGTTGTGCCGTCCTCATACTATCGCTATTCAGCGCATATAAGACGAATCCGTCTTCTTGTTCGGGAATTCTCTCCATACACTCTGCACTCGGGTTCTCGATCAACGGATTTCTGCTCAAGAAGTCGGCTACGACATTATCCTTGCCACAGCAGTATACAATATCGAAGTCCCAGGACTGTATTGATAAAGCCCATCTGGCGAGTCTGCCGTTCATGTCACGCTTGCTTTTTAACCATATTAACGCTCTATGGTCAGTAACAACCTGAAATTTCATTCCCCACAAATAGTGCTTAAAATAATTTATCGCCCATATTAATCCTAGGCATTCTTTCTCTGTCACTGAATATCTTTGTTCAGCGGCACTTAATTTTCTTGAGGCGTATGCAACTGGCTTCATTTCACCTTCCTTGCCCTGACAAAGGCAACTTCCCAACGCCTTCTCGGAACTATCGACAAACACTCTCGTTATCGCATCCTTATCATAAGAGAAATATGCCAATACCGGTGCGGAACACATTTTCTCCTTCAATTTGTCAAACGCTCTCTGTTCCTCTTCTGCCCAAACAAACCTTTTATTTTTCTTTGTAAGGCTCGTTATCGGTAATGCGATCTCTGCAAAATTATCGATAAATTTTCTGTAATAAGAGTACAAACCCAGCACTGATCTAACCTCCTTTACGTTCCTTGGGGTTTGTATCTGCCTCATTGCCTTTATCTTGTTCACATCGGGCCCAATTCCATTTGCTGACACCTCATGTCCCAAAACTGTCACTTTCTGGTACCCAAATTTGCATTTACTCGGTTTTAGGGTTAAGTTGGCCGATTTTAACCGCGATAAAACCTCTTCCAATGCCGACACAAATTCTTCAAACGTTTTACCATAAACCAAAATATTATCGACATATACAACAATCTTTTTGTATTTCAACCCTGCAAGCACCTTGTCCATCACTCGCTGGAACATGGCTTGACTCGTTTTCAAACCAAACGACAATACATTAAATTCATATAGCCCCGTATGCGTCACGAAGGCCGTCTTTTCTTTGCCTTCGCCCAGAGCTAACTGCCAATACCCTGAATTCATATCAAGGTCAGCAAAATATCTGGCTCCCTGTAAACAACCAAGCAAATCATCCGTCCTTGGAATCGGGTACGAATCCATCCTTATTTTTTTGTTTAGCGCTCTAAAATCGATACAAAATCTTGGTGGGCCCTCCGGCTTGTCCACCAACACAACGGGTGAAGCATAAGGACTTCTTGACTCCTGTATTATGCCATTTTCCAACATCTCCTGTACTTGCGCATCAATTATTTGCCTCTGTTTATTCGACACCCGATACGGTGCTTTATGAACTGGTTCATCATCCGTGGTATTCACTGAAATAAAAGTATCCTTATAACATCCCAATTCTCGGGTTGCAAAAGAAAAAGTGTCGCGGAACCCTTTCAATAAACCACCCAATTCTGTCTTTTGCTTGGCCGTCAATCCATCATTCACGTCAAAGACAACCGGTTTCTCGTCGTTAAGGTTTAACAAATAGTTTTCATTGCGCTGCACCCAATCTGTAAAATAAATATAATCAGTTTTCTTCAAAGAAGATTCATTATATACAAACTCATTAGGATCATGAGCACATATAGAAAAAGTTATTTTTTTCTCATTATGACGTGAGATGAAAGGCACCGAACTAATTTGTTTCAGTGTCAGCTGACTCTTTGCGAAATCAATTATTGCTTCGTTTTCTCGTAAAAAATCTTGTCCCAGTATGATTATTTCAGCCGTATCGTGTATAATTAATACGCGTTGCCGATAATATACTGACGCAATTTGCATCCCTATTTCGGCAGAGGCATGCACATTGATTGCATAACCGCCTACCGCTCGCAAGGCCATAGGTCCGTGCGTTTGAGAATCCAAGGATAATTTATCCCACCGGGATCTGGAGATACAAGAGACACTCGCACCTGAATCAACGAGTGCTTCACAAATAATACCATTTATTACTACTGGAATAATCGGTACAGAAACATCCCTAGACTTATCTACAAGGATCGGGTTTGAATCCATGCCGCCTGTCGCATCCCGATCTACTAACGACGCGGCGTGAAGTTTGGGTGCTGCCTTGATGAAGAAGGAGTACCCTCTCGATAATCGGATCGATAACGTTCATTGGACGTCGCTGCGCTTTGCTGCCTTCGCGAACTTTCTTGTGGTGTCCAAGGGCGTGGGCGTGGACACGGACGAGGACGAAGATCGTGTGACTCGCGTGGTGCTTCTGGTTCAAAGTGCATTCTGCGTGGCGCTATTGTAGCTGGCGTCCCGAACGGTGTCGATTCATCGAATCGTGGTGTGTGCATCGGCTGATCACCGCGGTTCCTGATTTCTTCGAAGTTTACATCTGGATTAAAAACTGGCAATTCTACATTTCTTGCACATGTGGTGTCGCAATTAAATATGTCCTCCATTTGCATTATTGTTTTTCTAAGTTCCTCTTTAGATGCGAATAACTTCGTTGCCAACAGCCACTGGTGATGCTGGTTCATAGATGTAATAAAATGCCTTATGAATCTTTCATCATCGATTTTAGCTTTAACAGCTAAGTTTTCTAAGGCGTAGAAATATTCAATCAGCGTTTCCTTGTTTTGCTGCCTTCTGTAGTAAAATTTTTGAGCGAAATCACCTCGGCAAGGAAATTGCAGTTTCAATTTTTCCACTAACACTGCGTAGGTCGTGAATTCCTCAAAATTTGTCTTAAACCAGTGAAGGGCTGGTCCATCTAGATATGCGGCGATGGCATATTTTTTCTGCTCATCAGACCATCCTTTGATGATTCCAATGGCCTGGTACTGCATTAAAAAATCCTCCGTATCAGATAGCCCATTATATTTTCCAGTCGCCATTTTGCTATGCTATATGGGAAGGACACGCACAAAAATAAAATACCAATATGGGAACAGTTTAAAGCGAGAATAAGTTAATAAAGATATCACTCAGGTTCAGGTCAGGAGCACTCCACTTCTTGCTTGCGAGAAGATTCTTCGGTTCTCTTATTCTCGATACCCCGCACCTCCACCATGTAAGCCTGGGAGGCGCCTATTCCTAAGCGTAATACTTTACGCACTTTCAACTAAGCTACGTAGAATAAAAGTATACGTCTTGCAGTGTTAATATATTCTTTCATTTATTTTAACGTTTAAATATACATTAGTTCACATGTGAATGCCAACGCGGTCCGTTGGAGACTCTGGAGCGTCCCCCTGAAAACCACCGGCGGGCATTCCATATTTCGAAATCTTTTTTATTCAAAAGATTTCGAGACATTTCGACATAACAAAATAGAAAAAAGAAAACAATGAAAGGAGTATGTACTGCTACATCCTTCTTTCATTACAGTACCCATAGTAAATACAAGCTTAGAGCTTAGTTTGGGACTAGGTCAATTTGTATGAGATTGTCCCTGATATTTATGATGTGTACCATATTAGATGTATTGCATATTTGTTTTCCTTTGTATTTTCACGGAAACGTACGAACGTGTCTTGCTATTTCAGTCGGTTACGGTACTTTTTGTACTGTAAATGTGACTAGCGACCCGTCAGCGGCTTCGCCCGATGCAATATTTTTTTTACATCACTTAGCGGTATGAAAAATAAATGTTAGCCGATTCTCAGACCTACCCGATATACACTCAAAATTTTATTAAAATCGGTCCAGCCGTTTCGGAGGAGTTCAATAACGTACACCGTGACACGAGAATTTTATAGATTAGATCTTCGTTAGTTTTTATCACGTTAAAACCAAATTTTCTATAGTAGGTACCTGGGTCATACACACTCTTAAAAACAAAAGTAGTCTCTCCTGTGGTCAATAGTTAAAAGCTTGTGTGCATATAAGTTATGTTTTTATATGATAGGTCTAAAGCAGTCCTGACGGCGTTTTTGCGGGCATACATTTAGCCAGAAAATTAGGCCTTAAAAACGTTAACTCTCGGTGTGTCCACAGGAAAGATGGTAACCTAAATCTGTGTATAACCCACCTATGTGCTGCTATGCGAAAGTGCAAAAATATGCATTACGTCAGAATGGTCTAAGCCTTAGAAAACAACCAAGCTATTATTTACAAGGAGCTACATAAGATAATAAGTTACCTTATTAAAGGATAGCCTTGAGGCGAAGTCACCGTGAGAACTCTCCGTCGATCGATAGCCGACACCCATTGTGCATTATATTCAGATTTATGTAACGGCCAAGCCCATTAGATATGTCTACTTAGTGATTGTGATAGTTTTTCATATAAAATAGCAAATAAATCGTAGGGATTTTCAGTTATCAAAAACTTACTAAATTTACTTAATTTGATGACACATGCCTAGTTGGTAGTGACCCTGCCATCGAAGCTAGCGGTCCTGGAGCCCTAGCCAAGATGCAAACGCTCCTAACGTTTTTCTTTTCTATCGCTCAAAATGTATGGGATGACATTCACGTGCGTTTCGATAAACCACGTGGTCGACTGTCATCCCATACCTTTTGAGCGATAGAATAGAAAAATGTTAGGAGCGTTTGCATCTTGGCTGGGGCCCCTGGGTTCAATTCCCGATGAGGGTAGATATTTGTGAGATGAGCATGAGCTTACGAGTAGTTTGAGACTAGGTCAATTTGTGTGACATCGTCCCCCTAACCCAGTGTGCTTGCCAGGTTAGAAATAGTGCCACTCCACCCCTGCACATCTTCCCGTGGATGTCGTAAGAGGCGACTAAGGGAATAAAGGCTTGTAGTACTGTTAGGCGATGGGCAAGCAACCTGTCACTAGTACACTAATAAACTTCTTTGCCTGAATGTGCAAAAGTGTATCTCAATGACAATAAAACCGATTATGTGTCTGTTCATTGGATTTAGTTTAAATTTTCCCGCGTATCAAGTTGAAGTGTCATCGTGACGGATCATGACATACGCGGATGGATATTTATTATATAATCTATGGTGAACCTAGTAGACCTGTCATGAGAAAGCAATTTATATTAACGAATTTTGTTAATACAAAGCTAAGGCACGCGAGAAGGCACGCGCTAAAATGTGTTTTTACGCTCCGACGGGACTTCTTAAACTTGCCAGATAAAGCTTCACCTTTAAGAACGACGCAGCGCTGTGTTGAGAGAATCGCCTGTACAAACTCCAGAACACGACTTGTTTCAAATGTTTTCCCACGGAATAACATTGCGGACAAAACATGCGCGCACCCGTGCGTACAACCAAACTGATTAGCCCACGGAGTATCACGTGTATTGTTTTAAACTACGAAAATACGATTCCCACCCGCCAATACTCAGTCGCAGTAGTACGTAGTATACAGTAAAGCGATAAAATCGATTACATTCGTGTGATAACGGACGCAAGACGCGATTCGTGACGATTCAACTGATTGATTTTGTTTCGTGACGCTCGAAGATCTGCTAAAACATGGAGTGCGTCATTTATCGTTCTATGATGACGGAAACAGATTATGCGACATCCTAATTCTAGATTTGACGTAGTTTGCTACCACGGTTTGCTACGCTAGACTTGGGGAATGACGTGGATGCTTAGAATGACGCGAACGAAAATTAACCTTTTGTATGCCGGAGGGGCTCGCACGCTTGTACACGTTGTAGGTATGCCTTGTCCCGTATCCGTACCCGAGATGTCGTATGCCGGAGGAACGCGCACGCTAGTACTCCTTGTCTTTAGTTTATGTCAATAGAGAGCGTGACTGAAAGGGTTCCTTGAGTTTTAGATTGGGGACGATACGGTACTAGGCAATAGACGGGTACAACTGTGAGAGTGGACTGTGGACACTTGCTTATTATTTCATTATGCAGAAGATAAAGGTATTTTTTGCAACATTCGATTAACGACCGTATGTTCTTTGACTTAAGAGTTAAGTGTCCAACACTGGTGCCATCACACTAGTCATTCCGGCTTTTGCCCCTCAACCGTAACAACAATGCAACACGCCTAACAACGCCACAACAACTCAACATTTAACTACACTGTTTAAAATTATATTCACAGCAGAATTCAATAAATAAAACCGGACAAGAGCATGTCGGACCATGCTCAGTGTAGAGTTCCGAAGCCGTTAAGTACTACAAACATAAAAATCAACAGTTAATAACAAATTTTCTATTTTAAGTCATTTGGTGCCGTCTTAGATGATTTTAGTAGGTACAAACACTTTAATCGCCTGTATCTCAAGAGCCAATGATGTCTTCTTAGTCTTGATGGTTTTCCTTTTAAATTAGTTATATGCGCTTTCGTACTACTCCACTACCAATCATGGATTTAATGTCTACAACACAGATGCCATCTTCATTAATAATAGTGATCGTTTTTGGAGAGTCAAGGCCAATAAATTAATATTAAAATAGTGGACAATCTCACACACATTGACCTAGTCCCAAACTAAGCAGGTTTGTGCAAGGTTACTTTAGGCAACAATAAGCATACTTATTACACATGGAGAATTACATAATTGAATAATTGTCTATAATGGGAATCGAACCCCAGGCGAGATTCCTAGGTAGGGTCAATATAACCTTAGAAACGGCTCTGCTTCTAAAGCCAAAATAATTGTGACAAACTGGGTTCAGCCTATTGATTATTATGAAGCTGAAAAAATACTTAGGGTTTCCTAACACACACACCCACCCACAATCATACACACACACACGCAGACACACACACACACACGCACACACGCACACACACTTAATTTAAAAGTTCTATTAATTTTTAAGTATCGATGTGTTATACAATTAGTAAATTACTAGCATAGAGGCATTCCATCTTAGTCCTCAGGGTTGGCAGCACATTTGAGGTCTTAGGATTATAGTCTTGATAATTCAAATGTCTATGGGTCTCAGATTCCACTTACCATCAGTTGGCCTGAGTGCTAGTGTGCCTTCTCCTTAACATGAAAAAAAAATGTTACCATAACTACCTTATCTTAACTAAGTCGTCTGTAATTAGTAATAGCGCAGGACTTATACTTGTACTTGGTAATCTTAACAACTGGACCCCACGTGACAGGCTGAGCCTAGTGTGGTGGTCATGGGCAATGTATTTGAATGTAAGTTTCGTGGAAAAAAACAATATTTTATTTTATTTATTCGTTTTATAGATAGGAACTTAAAATGCCCTTAATGGATTATAGATGATATTTCATTACGCAATAGCGTATCAAACTAACCCACTTTAATAACATCAACAACAAACCGCATCTTTAGAATTATAGTGACCTAACCCACATATTTTGAAATTCGACTCAGCTCTCTATAATAGTAAATTTATGACTCGAAATCGAAAGCTTAAAATGTTTGAATTATTTCTCTATAATTCTAAAAGTGCGAAACGTACCTAAATCTAATATCTTTTTAGGCACGTTGAGTGGGTAGGTAATATTATGACAGTTAAGTAAAGTGTAAATTCTCACCCAACAAAAACAAAATGTGTATGTAGACATGACTAAATTGACTAAACTTGTAGCGGATTTTCACCTAGGTATGTAGTTAGCAAGGCTTTGTGAAAGCGCCTTAGTCCACCTCAGGACAAGGACATATCCTTGGCGAAACCTGATGTGGATGTAATTTGTATTTTTGAACTCTGATGAGAATTGAGAAATAAATGTTCATTACTAAGGCTGAGTTGTTTGATCAGTAGTTAACTGAAGTAATGGTTAAATTTCGAAATAAAAAACAAAACTTTGACATATTTCCTTGAGATTTAACCATTCGTTACGATTTTTAACAATTAGCTAGTAGTTTAAGTACTGATCTAACAACAGGCCCTAAGTGTATATTGAATGTTCTACGAGTATATCAGTATTTGTTAGGGACGCATACTACCTATTTTATTTATTTTCGTCTCGCAAACGATATACTGCCAACTTTGCTATCTTGAATGATATTAGAACGCCATCCATCATGGTAATAACAGTTATGGAACGAGCGTTACCATGATAATAACAGTTCTATAATATCTATTACAGCATTGTAATAACAATGGTTATGCTTATCAAGGATACTTTTATGTTCTTCTCAATAGTGATAATTATCCTCCTGCTGACTCAGGCCATAGGGCCTAATTTACAGAACAAAGATTTAGGACTTAGGAGGTTCTTACCATGGACCTCAAAGACGATGACAATATGGAGAGGGAGCGACGGCGCTATCAGTGATGGCTAATAATATGATAGCAGTTAGGTTCAGTCGTTGCTCAGGAGAGTCTGGACTTCTGGAGTGAAGATCACCCAGTTTAGAGCGTACTGCACGTCTCTGACCTCTGTACAAACGAAGACACTGTTAACTGACCACCCATATACGTTGCGATAAGGTTTATGTTTGCTTGTAAATGTATAGTTAACAGTGTCTTCGATTGTACACCAGCAGCCTGTGGGTGGGCGTCCAATTGATTAATGCTGTCAGGGTGCTGTTGGATCAGCCTGCGGTCCAGCTCTAAAAGTATCCTGGCAATGATCGCTGACGGATTTGACTATCCTTACTGTCTTTATCTTTTTCAAAAGGTGGATACGAATTAGAGCAGCCTCGGGTTGAGGCACGCACGGCTCATCTATTTTGCTCAAATTCGTACGCGCTCACGTTTCACCACCGAGGTTTTGTTAATAATTCGGTGAATTATACGAAACGAAACGTTATGTTTTATGATAAACGCAGCCGCGGCTGTCATCGTGTCTGACGCCATTTTGAAATGTCGGCTCGCCACGAGCACGCTGCCTCACCCGCGGATGTTTATGTGCAACAATTTGGCTTGCGAGCAGCTCGCTGCGCGGGGCGAGCATGCCTCAGGCTGAGCCGCTCAGATTCGTAGCCAGCTTAAGACATTCGAAATAATCAGATCATATAAACCAAAACCAAAGAAAGCCAATTACCGCCCATTTTTTATAATTATGCTGGTTTCAATTTTATCGATAGGTACTGAAGTTGACCGAGGAAGCAAGATAAATAAGAGCTCTTCCGAGGCAAAACGATGTCGCACGTTTATTCTCTACATCACAAATTCTTTGGCAAAAAAAACAGAAAAAATCTATATATTTAAATTTCTAATCTTCATTTTAAGCTTATAGAAAACCATAAAAAAGCATTAGGTACATAATTAGCTCTTTAGGTAATCGTGCCTGTTATTAAACGTTGGATTATACCTCGGCACTCGAAATGGTAAGAGGCTTCATTATATGACTGTAGCATAAAGTAGCTATAGTATTGTTGTTGATATGTATTCCCTAACTCAATATCTTATGGCCGTATTAATAAACTCGTCTCGGTTTAAATGCCCATCTCAAACGTCAAAGTAAACGTCAAACCATTGAAAACTGTAATTTTTCACGTATCTTGAGACGGGCATTTAAACCGAGATCAGTTTATTAATACAGGCCTTAGAACAGTCAAAAAAAACAACCAAGAGCCACATGCACGGAAAAAATAAACCTTCAAACTAGATTTAAGACCAACAGTCCCATACATTTTGACAGAAGCAAACTGAGCTTTAGGCTAAATCAAAGTTTATCATTTTTCTGCAGGTGACCCTTAATAACTCAACAGAAATATTTTATCCATCCAGATTTATTTACAGCGTTAATAAATGCCGATTGGCACAATTACCGAACCAGTAAAAATAAGACGAACTTAGACGATTCAAAGTTTAAAACGAAATTAGCTCTGCCCTTTTGTTGTCTTTTTAACATAAGTGACAAATAGCGAAAATCAAAACGCGCCAAATATCGAACGGCGTATAAAAATTGTCTTGAATCACCTCGCTCGTGCAACGCCATCTAGCGATCACTCACATCAATAACCATCAATATCTTCAAAATGGCGACGACCTAGCAAACTGAACTGACGAATTCAACGTCAGTTGTGATGTTCGCGCCAAAAATATTACATCGGAAATTAACTTCTGTGCTATGTACTTTTGTTCTGTGTCCAAATCTCTCATCTGTAACTTAAGACTAGCGCAGTAAATGGAACAGTCATCCTCGTCGGTTGAGGAACTTGAAGTTGCTTCGGACCGTCGGGCTTGCTTTTTGTTCAGTTTTCTTTTCTTCATTCTGTGTTTTTTAATCGGGATAGGGGTACTATATTCGTCCGGTATATCAATCTGTAATGTTAAGATAAGAAAGAAATGTGAAAATTCTAATAATTTATAGAGCCGCTCGAAGTGGATAATAAATTTATTAAACCTCTCGAGTGGTTGGTGCGAAACATAATTACAGAAACCTCGTACCTAGTCGGATATACAGGGTGGAAAAAGCAAACGCCACATGGAGGGCAACTACCTTAAATATTAGAAATAGCAAGTTCTACGCAAAGCAGACTCACTTTTTAGGGTTCCGTAGTCAAACTAGAAACCCTTATAGTTTCGCCATGTCCGTCCGTCGTCCGTTCGTCCGTTCGTCCGTCCGTCCGTCCGTCCGTCTTTTAGTACTAGAAAGCTGTAATTTGGCATGAATATGCATTTTATTCACGCCAACAAAGTGGTAAGTACATAAAAAGAAAAAAATATTTTTTAGTGTCCCCTACACGTAACGTGGGTATGCATTTTTTTTTGTTCTTGTACCCTATTGTGTGGGGTGTCGTTGGCTAGGTCTTTATCGTGTTTGATAGGGTTTGTGAAAACAGTTTTTCAAATGTGCTATTTTGTGTTAAACTCAAACAGCCAAAACTACGAATACTAAAAATCTGAAATAAAAAACTTTAATGAAAAACTATATAATAAATTTAAAAGGAAAACTATCACGACTAAGCAGACATCATTGGTTTTTGAGATACAGGCGATTAAAGTGTTTATATGTACTAAAATCATCTGAGACGGCACCAATTAACTTTAAATAGAAAATTATTTATTATTTGTTGATTTTTATGTTTATAGTAACTTAACAGCTTCGCGGAACCTTACACTGAGCATGGTCCGACATGCTCTTGCCTGGTTTTTGAATACCCAGCTTTCCAAAAAGGCATATTCACTACAAACTCCATTTTGACTTCATGTTAGTAAATACCGGCCACCAAACTTTCAAATCCAGATTTTATTGGAGTGTACGGCAAACCTATTTCCTCTTTGGAAGAGCTACGTAGTCGCGTCGCAGAAGTTAGCCGACAAATTTTATTGGTGACCGGCGATGGCATTAGGGCTGGCGGCAAGCAATTTAAATACTGGGTCTAAATTTAAGAAAATATAACTTATTACTTTCTAATCGTAGTCTCTTTGTATTTCACATTCATGTAAATTGTCTTTTAAAATATTTTAAACCAGTTAACTTGATTTTAAACGGAAGGAAAAGTTGTTTTTTAAATTAGATAGGTAGTTTTATAGAATTCAGTCTTTGTTGGACAAACTTAAAAATAACTTCGCTGCCACTGTCAATAAACTCAATTTTTATATCATTTAAGAATCTGCATAAAACAGACAAATTTTTGAGAAAGCAGGTTTTCATATTTTTTTTACACCGTAAGTGCCGGAAGAAAATCTCGGATGCCTAAACTTTAAACTTGAATTGAAAAATTAAACAACTGCTTATAATTTACATTGTTGAAAAGGTCTTAAAGCAAATTTAATCAGCTTTCTTTCACAGGAATCGAAACTGAATATTTCTAATAACTGTGTAATCGAAAATTGTGAACCAGAGTAAGTACCGCATTTCCAAAAATTTGAAAAGTTGACATATCTCGTTTCGGTGCGATTTTCACTAAACATGATTTATCAATTTTATCATATTTTGGACACTCCTGAGCTGAGCTATCCATCGCTGTACGGTTGGCCACTATCTCCCGGACACCCTGTATATGTAATATATATTAATGATCGCGTTGGCGATGTGCTGAAAATCTGGATAATTGGCGTCCCGGTCAAGGTTTTGGGGCGGTTTCATAGACCACTAAAAATCGGGACGTCCCGCAGAAATCGGAAAATCTGGCAACACTAATTCTAGCAAAGAAAATGTCACGTTCATACTCACGTATTCAATAGAAGCCTCAGCGTTATGATCATCAGATTCATTTGATTCTTTAACTGCACATCTTTTAAATTCTCTTTGGTCATAATCCACTTGAAAGTCCAAAAAAGATAACGTATCGTAATACCATAACGTCGATTTGTATTCTACGCCAGGAGACAAACCGTTGTATCTGTTTTTGTTTACTTTTTTCCGCTCCCTTCTGAATCCGGTTCTAAATATATCAATTTTTTTCTTAACCATATCCAGTGTGGCCGATGGATCAACTTCTCGGTATTTTTCGAGTAAAATGTTGTAGGATTTGTTTCTTAAATCCCTCCGTACGTATGAACTGCTATTAGCGTCCCATAAGCAGCTATTTTCTTTATATAACTCCAAAAATTCAATCCAAAATTGGTGCGACATTGACATTGTTTATTTTGGCGTTGGATAGCACGCTTGACGCTCCTTCCCTCGAGCTCGACTGTCAACCGTCCAACATGGCGGCGAGCATGGCGGGTGCGGGCGATGGACGTAAGAGGGTCGCGGGGAAGGAGAGAAGTACACGGTTTACGCCGTGACGCGTCGGGCAACAGTGTTGCCAGAGCTTTAACTTAAAATTCTACTATAGTAAAGTTAATTTGCCCTGGCAGTAAAATAAAATGAAATTCTTCGTAGACGCAATTTAGTTATGGATTAAAAATAAAGGCTATTTAAAAACCTATTTCGTCACTCAAATCCGTATGGTGCTAATAGGTTTAGGCCTCTTTAAATATATTTCTAAGATCAAGTTATTAACCTATTATGAATTAGTTTTGTAACGGCAAAATTACTACAAGGATTCATGCAAATTACCGGTGTCTAAATCGGTAATATTAAAAAGAGGAGGTAACACAAAATGTTAGTTTTTGCGGGTAGTTTTTACTGAGTCTTTTATACATATAGGATTAGTTGTTACAGTTACCCAGTCGTTTTGATTTGTTTAATTTATAAAGTATTTTTTATAAAATGGAGACTACGGGACAAACTCGCGAAATATTAAATATTATTCGGGATAACACTTTTCAAGACATTTCCCCTTGTTCTGTAAAGGTTAGTAAATCTTATTTGGTTTAGTTTAATATCTACAGCTACACATTGGTTATTTTAAAATGCCAGTAATTCATTGCAATTTTTATATGACGTCATCGTTGGTATACTTAAACCTATTTTAACCCTTTATTCGGTAATGTTCATCACCGTTACTACAAAAAAGCAAAATTTCTAGAGGTTATATAGGTATAAAAAAAGGTAAAATTGATTCTTTTTTTTTTAATAAAACGTCGAGGTCGTTTTGGTTATTATAACTTAGGTCGAGTTGTTTGATCAGTAGTTAACTCAACTAATGGTTAAAATTCGAAAAAAGAATCAAAAATTTGACACTTTTCCTTGAGATTTAACCATTAGTTACGATTTTTAACAATTCGTTAGTTTAACTACTGATCAAACAACAGGCCCTTAGTCCTCGCCTCGTATTGTTAAAATATATTCAACCTTTTTATTGAATAAATTCAAGTACAAGAGTCGATATTTACACTCTGCGCCAATTATCCGATTGACGTAGAAGGAGGGTGATGTTTTTTTTTAATCTTAAGGGAACTGAAACATACGCAAATCCATTTTGCGTTCAATAATGAAAACCTTCATAGGAAATTTTAAAATTATGGAAATTATTTTACTTTGACAAATGTTGTTTACAAATCTTTCCCAAATTATAATTCTAACTTTTAATTATTGGCTTCACTGGCTTTAGGTGTATTTCGCTAAGTTCAAGTTATTTATGGACACTCACATGGACTTATTAGAGAATTACGTCCATGGATAGCACACGCGAGGACAATTTTATTGTTCGGGAAAAGAGTATTTTCTCTTGTGGTCTTGTGGTTGTGGTGGTACATGGGATTAGCTCCACGCGCTTCTTTAAGGTCCCAAATCGTCAATGCAAAGTGTTTAGTTTTTTTTTTTACATTAGATGTTTCACATTTTGGATTCTGGAGCAAACCTACTCTCCGTTACTACACTGTGTTTTCAGGACGTGGATGTGTGAATAAGGTCCAAAATTGTTGCATGTTGTTGTTTTATTAAAATAAAGACGATTTTCTTCTAGGATCCACCTAAGCCAATGAAAAGCCTTCTGGAAAGGCGCAAACCTCAGGATAAAGGTATCCTATATCCTATACTATTCAATTAACAGTATTAATATAAAAAGGATGGAAAGGTGTGACATGGCTGTCGCGCGAAAATTAAGTGAGGACAAGGGATTGTATTTTCTTCTTCTTTTTTTATTGATGGCAGTCCACCGTGATATTCCGCAGTGATTTCGCCAATGTCAAGTGAGTAGAGTAAAACAGTAAACAGAATAAATCAAAAGCGAAAGCCGGACATATTGCAATCGGCCATCTTCCCTACCGGAAGGTTACCAGAAGACACTGCTCAATACTTCGTCAACAAATTGAAAAGTAGTGATAATTACACGCCAAGGCATGTTTCACAGATGCATTGCAAGCTGTCAAACTGGACCCAGCAGTGTTGGAGGCACAAGTGACCGTCGACGCCGCCACGAGGGCTGGGGGAGTCCAACATGACACCTCTGAGGCGCTGCCTGCTAAGAAAAACGAAACAGGTTACCTAGTAGTATTTTTTTAATGATAAAGCTAGCTGTTTGCCGCGGCTCCGTCTCGCGTAGAAGTCATTTATCGCTATTCCTTCAGTAACCGTCCAATTTTCGGGATAAAAAGTACCTTATGTCCTTCCCCAAGACTCAAACTATCTCCATACCAAATTTCATCTAAATCGGTTCAGCGGTTTACCCGTGAAAGTGTAACGAACAGACAGAGTTTTTTGTTACAAGCGCTTTTACTGGTCAATGAATCAACCTCCGTAAATCTTTCTTTAAAATATTTATCTTACAAAAATCAACAACAAAATTCGATACCGCATGATCTCATTAACAGTAAGATGCGAACCTTAAGATTAATAACTAAGTATCAACTATATACTTGGCCGTGAAGCTAGCCACGCGTCCAGGTGGGTTGGTTGTTGATAAATCTGAGTTGTCATTACTGTTGTTCAGAGCGTCCGTTTCCCACCTTCAACGAGGTGCTGTCGACGCAGCAGGCAGCGTTGCTGGGCTTGACGCCGCAACAGTTGACGCTGCTGGTGGCGTTTGTAGACACCCTGCGCGCGCAGCGGCTGTATGCGCAGAAGCATCTGGTAAGACACTGCAGTTGACCTTTGTTTTATAATATCTCCGATGCAAACAGTAGGGTGTTATAGGTTGAAAGGATGGTTTCTACCAAACGGCCCGCCTCGCATCGGATCGGATTTTATAATCTTTAAACGATATTAAATCATGTACGGAGTGTTTAAAGTCTATATTACAAAGCCGCACACAGCAGTTCGACATTGGCCTTCCACGATATGTGATCATAACCGAAAGTATGCTGCGACGTGCGATCGGCTAATTAACAGATAATAATAATTTTACATACATACATACATAACATCACGCCTTCATTCCCAGAGTGACAAAACTCTAGAGACTTGTTGATAATTCTGTAACCACATGTTGCATTGCACAAGAAGGCCAAGATGTTTAGTTTGTCGAGATGATACTGTTTTTGCAGGGGGCCTGTACGCTTTACTGGTGGTAGGACGCTGTGCAGGGTCCGTCCGGATCGCTACCACCATCTTATCCATTAACCACCCGCCAAGCAACAGTGTTCGCATTGTTGTGTTCCGGTGTGGGGATAAGACAACCGGTGAAATTAAATTACTAGCATAGAGGCATTCCATCTTAGTCCTCAGGGTTGGCAACGCATTTGAGGTCTTAGGATTATAGTCTTGAGAATTCAAATGTCTATGGGTCTCAGATTCCACTTACCATCAGGTGGCCTGAGTGCTCGGGTGCCATCAAAAAAATATATATATTAAAAAACTACACGACAATTTGTTTCGCGTTATCCTTCTCTTTCGTAGCACTTTCCAAGTTTAATGTACATGTTCCCTACTAGCAAGTAACTCCCATAATCCGCTGCCTGCTTGGGAAACAGTGTCAATAAGACGGTCCCCAGGAGTGTGCGTTCTGCCGCAACAACGGGTCGCCGGCGGCGTGGTGCGCCTCGCACGCGCTGCGCGACCGCCGCCGCGTGCGCTGCCCCGTGCTGCGCGCGCTGCGCTGCCCGCGCTGCGGCGCCACCGGCGACCGCGCGCACACGCTCAAGTACTGCCCGCTCAACATGTTCAAAGGTGGGCTTATAGGGGGGTACGAATCTGAGCGGCAACCTGAGGCATGCTCACCCTGCGCGGCGAGCTGCTCGCGAACCAAATTGTTGCACATAAACATTGCGGGTGAGGCAGCGTGCTTGACGCGAGCTGACATTTCAAAATGGCGTCGGACACGATGACAGCCGCGGCTGCACCGAATTATTAACAAAAAGAAGAAATCGCCTCGGTGGCGGAAGGCTCGGCAACTTTATCAAATTTGTATGCGCCTCGACAACAGACAAGTTAGAACTGGTCGTTCTGCCCGCGGCACGCTCGGATACACGTCCAAATTACGCGAGGCACGCATAATGAGGCGCCTTTGACCACGGTCAAAAGACCCGAGGCCTTCCCTTCGTACCCAGCTTTAGAGCAGCCTTGGGTTGAGGAACGCAAGGCTCACCTATTTTGCTCAAATTCGTAAGCGCTCACGCACTGTGCGCGAGCAGAGGGCGAGCGGCGCGTGGCGAGCCGTCGAGAGTCGGGACTTTTGACCGCGCTCAAAGGCGCCTCAGTATACGTGCCTCGCGTAATTTGGACGTGTATCCGAGCGTGCCGCGGGCAGAACGATCAGTTCTAACTTGTCTGCGGGCGAGGCGCGTACAATTTGTTAAAGTTGCTGGGCCGTTCCACCACCGAGGCGATTTCTTCTTTTTGTTAATAATTCGGTGAATTATTTATTTATTTATTTATCATAAAGTTCATTCGTAACTAACAGCTAAGTGCCAAAACATTATGATTTATTATAAACGCAGTCGCGGCTGTCATCGTGTCCGACGCCATTTTAAAAAAAATAACAAAGGAAAGCCGCGTAAACACACTTAAGTACGTCCTACAGTTACAGACATACCCCTAAAATACCTACGCTTGGAATAGTTACACCGTGCTTTATCCTTATCTATCGAATTCAAATGTCGCAATGACAGATAATGACCCTGTGCAGGGTCCTTCGGATCGCTACCACCATCTTACCCATTAACCATCCGCCAAGCAACAGTGTTCGCATTGTAGTGTTCCGGTGTAGGGATAAGACAACCGGCGAAATTACTAGCATAGAGGCATTCCATCGAAGTCTTCAGGTTTGGCAACGCATTTGAGGTCTTAGGATTATAGTCTTGAGAATTCAAATGTCTATGGGTCTCAGATTCCACTTACCATCAGGTGGCCATAGTGTTCGTGTGCCTTCTCCTTAACATAAAAAAACATACCTACTAAAACCTAGTATAAACCTAGCAAAGTCGTTCAGCAATTTAAATAATTAATTGCCTATTTTTTAATACCTCTCTTGTGAGTAGAGTAAGTGATTCAAATTATGAATTACGACCGTTTACCCTAGATTGAACAGAGTTTAATTTAAATAACTAATTGCCCAATTGCGCTGTTACACAAATAGCAAAGTTGTGTTTTAAAATTTGCTTATTCTTGTCCACTTTATTTTCAGATTCCTGGAGTTTCCCCTGAACTGCGTTTTACAAATGTAATTTTACGAAATAAACGGTGACCTTGTTTATTTAGCGTTTCTATTTACTTTTCCTAGATCTCTAGAATGTGATCGAAAAAAGCCCAAGTACCAATTTTACCACACGATGTTAACCACCTGACAGACGAGAGCGTTAACAGTTATCAAAATATGTGCCGTGTTCACCAACAATTAAACGGACGATTAGCAGTTTAACGGGTGTCAGATGTATTGATTAACAGCTGATTAAGATTTAACCGTCCGATTAATTGTTGGTGAACACGGCCCTATATGAACTAACAGTCGATTAAATTTAACATCGTATGGTGAAATTGGTACTAAGTCTTGAAATATATTTTTACTAAAGTCAATAAACGAAAGTGAATTGGCCTATGTCAAGTCTGCAAATCATTAATACCAATATTAATGCTTCATTTTCCTATACAAGATAGTTGATTGAGATATTTTAAAACACGGTGAGAGTTTGATAGTCATGTATCGCTAAGTGAAAACGTAATAAGTATTTTAACCGCGAAACGTAGAAGGTCCTCGGTCGTTATCCGGCTTTTCTGCCCGAAGGACTGACCACCAAGAAACAAGAGCTCCGCACAGAGGAAATTGATACATTTCACCAGTGTCAGTAAGATATATCACGCAAGGCCTTTCTCACTATCTTTGTAACTCAATCACTCCGGAACAGCTGAACGGATCTAGATAAAACATGGCACAGACATAGAATATAGTCCGGAATAGGTCATAAGCTACGTTTTATCCCGAAAAAACAGTTCCCGACGGAATAGCGATAAACGATTACTGCGCGAACGAATTCGCGGGAAACGACTAGTGTATAAAATGAACGAAAAACTAATTTAAACAGAAGCGAAACTAAGGCTAGTTCCGATATGATAGCGACATACCACAGGTCAAGTGAGGTCATATTAGCCCGCAGAATCTCCTCACAATAGAGGTTTATTTACGGATATAGATAGGTCAATTCCCCAATTAGTGAAGTACATTCCCCCTTGATCTGGGGGTGATTCTCTCAACACAGCGCTGCGTCGATCTTAAAGGTGAAGTTTTATCTGGCAAGTTGTCGTATAAAGCTGCCTAATTGAGAAGGCCCGCGTTAAAATGTGTTTTGTACGCTCCAACGGGACTTCTTAAACTTGCCGGATAAAACTTCACCTTTAAATCGACGCAGCGCTGTGTTGAGAGAATCACCCCAGATCAAGGGGGCAACGTCGCTCGTTTTATTGTAGCGTGGAGTAGGCAAACAAGAAGACAAAGCCGCCTCACTAACTTCTCCATCGTGACAATGCCACATGACAGATGAAATATGATTTTGTATCGTTAATATAATATATTACGACGGTAAAACGAGTTTTTTTTGTTTTTTTGTTTTCAATTATCTCTCTTTTACCTTCTCGTGTGGACACAAAGTCACACTAGAAAATCACGACATGGTTGTCAAGTTGTAGGTATGCAATACACTGTATTGATATTCGAAATTTGAAATTTCATGTAGGTACAGCTTAGCTTATACAACAAACCGCTCTCCTACTGATATTCTAAATTTGAAATTTCATTTATTAACTTACTTAACAACACTTCCCTCTCCTCGCACCCCTGCATTAGAGGGTCCATGAATATCGTTAAGTTAGTGGAATCATTGAATCGGCAATGTCTCTAATATTTTTTAAGCTAGAGTAAAAATAACAAAACATGTGTTATTGATTAACAATAGCGAAGCAAATATTAAAATTTACCCTTAATTTAAATTAAAAAATTACCCTGTATATTGCGTATTCAGTAAAGCGCTTTTAGATTTTAACATAATATACTTTAGTTTATTAGAAAACACGATAAAAGTGATGAGGGCGCCACTGGACGCTCGACGCACTTTTAGTAATATTGTACCATATGTTAATAAATCATTAATATCATTAGATCATTACTTTACTTGACTACAAACAGAAAGTGGGAATTTGAATCTAACACCAAAGAGATAAAGTTCAAATTACCTTTGCTCTAAAATGCCATTTTGAACTTTGAAACAAATAAAAATTAACTTTATACTCTCTAGAATAAAGTTCAAATTAAATTGCCTTGATTATGTAATAAACTCCTATGAATGCTTGGTTGTCTTTTTGTCCTTTTTTTGTATACTTAAGTAGGATCTGAGTATAGGTCCCAGATCTTAAGACTGCTATCATAAGACTGGTTTACTAGAAGTTAGCGGATATACAGATAGACACGCAAAAAGCGACTTAATTTTATACCATGTAAAGACGCCTTCTTTACATGATAAATTCGGTTATTAAAATAAATAGAACAGGTACTTAATGCTTCTTACCTAGTAGTCGTACACTAGGTATTGAATAATAAATAAATATCGCAGGACAATGTCACACAAATTGCCCTAGTCCCAAACTAAGCTCTAGGCTTGTACTATGGGTACTAGACAACGATAAACATACTTATATAGAAAGATATATAGGTACTTGAATACATAGAAGACATCCAAGACTCGGGTATAAATAGTCGCGCTCATCACACAGATATCTGCCCTCACCGAGTGAGTTTCGTTGATTTAGGAGTAACGGTAAAAAAAAACATAAAACGCAATACCTACACTAAGTTTTGACATGTTAAGATTTTATAAAAAGCAAAACTTGTTAAAATTTTAAAACTCCTTTTAATGTTTAGATTGATTTTTTAGCATCTTCATTTTATGTACGTAATATTTTAATTCAACGATATTAGCTTTAACATTACATTTACGAAATAAATGCAAATTTCTTTATAAGGGTCTTATATTTTAAACATGGAACAACAGCTGTGACATAATTCCTGTCGTCGATGGAACTATGACTTTTTAAATGTTCATGTCTTATGAAAAAAATACACGACAATTATTTCGCGTAAACAGTTATTCCTCTCTTATTAGTTATTAGCATGTTCCCTATTAATTCTATTTACCCTTCCCAAAAACAAACCAAAGCGAGATCAAAAGCTTATATTGGTTATATTACTTAGACGCTGAATGTAGGCATAGGCACATTGAAATTAGTTATTTGTAACAAGAGAGCAAAGCTGGTTTTTGCTGCGAGTGTTGATTTTAAATCTCGAGTAAGCGAAGGATTCAAAGACACGAGATGACGAGATGCAAAAAACTTTGGTCTCGTGTAGCACATACAACTTCTCAGCAGCGAGAACATATAACCTTAAGGTACGAAACACAACATTGTAAAAGCTAAACGACACGTAGGTAAATACATTGGTCCCCTAGCCGCCGGCGACGTGCCACACCACGCCTCCTTAAAAAAATAAAAAGTTATTGTCTCACGCTCGCAGCAAACTAGAATTTTGCTCACTGTCTACAGCAATAGTTGTTAATGCAACAAGAGAGCAATGTTGGTTTTTGCTGCGAGTGTTGATTTTGAATCCCGAGTAAGTGAAGGATTCAAGGTTAAAATCCATTGAAAGACACGAGAAGCATATAACTTTGTTCTCGCGTTGCACATACAATTGTTAACCTCAGTAGCGAGAAAATATAACTAAGGTAAAAAAGAGAACATCCCCAGCCGCCCGCGCGCCGCACCACTACCTTTGTATTGTGAACAAAAATTTAAAGTACCTAGGTACTTTGTCTCTCGCTCGCAGTAAAATCGAATTTTGCTCACTGTCTTTAAATAGCAAAACAACTGGGCCTCTATTCAGGTGCGTTAAAATGATATCGTGTTTGACACGTTTAAGAATCGTTTATGTCACAGTCGCCATTATTGTAAATGACATAAGAGTTAACAAAAAGTTAACAATTCGGAAACAGGTCAAAAACGATATCGTTATTACCGTGTAGAATTCCAGCCCTGGTGCTGAGGTGAAAAGGCTTTTGGAGGCGCAGTGGGCCGAGCACGCTGCCACGAGACAATTTTTGACATAGGGTTGGGACTCTAATTGGTTTATTCCATATCCCAACGTAGGTAAGTATAAAGAGCTAAGGTTTAAATTAAAAGTGTGTTTTGTGAGATTTGAGTCATTTTATTACTAAGCAAATTAATCCCCGGGTGGCTATCATTTTAATAATTTCATAATATTTGACACCAGTTCCCGTTTCACTTAATTCGACAGTTTTGACACTAATGGCCGTATTAATAAACTCGTCTCGGTTTAAATGCCCATCTCAAGATATTACGTTAAAGTAACCGTCAAACCATAGAAAACTGTCATTTTTGACATATCTTGAGACGGAGATTTAAACCGAGATCAGTTTATTAATACGGGCCTAAGTCCCGTGGCAGCGTGCTCGGCCCACTAAGGTGCAACACGCACAGTTCTTTCTGTCTTTGCTTCATCAAAAAATACTTCTGACGTATCTTGTCGTTCCAGTCAATAACGAATAAGATTAAATAGTATAATAACTAAGACATCCATTGAAAAAATACGGCACGAATTTACAGCCACAATAGCGGGTAATTCAGAGCAATTTTCCTGAAAATATCTTTATTGGAATTAGAAATGTGCCACGCGTAAGTCGAGCGGAGGTCGCAGTATTTGAAGTTGTAACATTTTGTTTGCTGTTTGGAAAAGTTATGATTATGATATTAGATGTGACGCAAAATTTTGTTTCAAGAAATACACATCGAATTTAATATTCTTCATATCTTTAAAACAAACGGACCTGGATAAAACTTGGTACATAGATCTTTAGACTTTTTATCTCGGAAAAATTGGCAGTTTCCGAGGGAATAGCGATAAATGACTTCTACGCGTACGGAGACGCGCGCAAAAGCTAGTAAACAAATCGCTACTTTAATACAAAAGCGCCACAAACCAAAAAAAAATACGATTGAATTTAAAACTTTAAGTAAATAGCGTTCTGAATTTAAATGCAACAAAGACTCATTTTGATTTGTGGCGCTTTTGTATTAAAGCAACGAAATATAACATCAGGGGACAATCTCACACAAATTGGTACTAGACAATGATTAACATACTTTTAACGACGTAAGACCCAATACCAACACATTTTAATAACATTGTAATTACAACCTTGTCGTATTAACCAGAGGGTGCCTTTTATATTTGGTAATATGTCCTTAAGCGAGAACCTGAAGACTCAGGAAGATATATAAAAATATTATAAGTACTTAAATACATAGAACACTTCCAAGACTCAATAAAAAAAAAATGAAAATAATTAAAAAACGCGTCTGCCATGCCTTAAAGTGAATTAAAAAAAGCATAGCAATCAATCAATGTGATAGTATGCCAAACAAAAAAGGGAATCAACGGATAACGAAATAACATGTATCGCAGTCGGGGGACTCTCAAGAAAATGTTCTACAAAATTGTCCCCCGACTCCATTATTTATTTGGTTATCTCTGGATTCCCTTTTTAGGGTTCCGTAGTCAAACTAGGAACCCTTATAGTTTAGCCATGTCCGTCCGCAGCCTAGCGCAGAGACTCTTGGTACTAGAAAGCTGTAATTTGGCATGAATATAGGTACAAATTAGTCACGCGAACAAAGGGGTAGAATAAATGTTAAAAAAAAAACTCGGTACTCGGGTAACCTGGGGATGTATTTTTCATATTCAAATAGATACAATGACTGCTACTGCCATCTATTATAGAATAGAAGAACTATGCAACATCAAGTCAAAAATTAGTGTAAACGACTCAAAATTGGACCCCAGTGTCGTTTATTTTTGGACATCGTTGAAAAACATGCACAAATGATTACTTTTTAAATTTTGAAGTTTGTTATTTTATACCATTGCCACCACATCTTATTTTTTAAGAATTAATAATTCCAATGACACCCGAATCGCCTATGTTTGGTTCAGCATTAGGAAGTTATCGTGGAATAAATATACATACATGAATCCTGAGAACATTACACTCCTTTTTTGGGCAGTCGTGTTAGCCATACCGGGAATCGAACCCAGGGGCTAGTAGCTTCGTAGACAGTCACTACCTACTACGCTAAACGGGTAGTTTTCAAAATAATTGTACCTAAGGACTAAAATTAAGAGACTTGCATGTGAGTAACGAAAATCAGTCATACATTTTATTTGGTTAATTTTCGTAACTCACATGTAAAAGTTACCTTTTTATAAATTTAGTTCAATTACATTATTTTGAAATGTATCCAAATGACGTTAAAAAGAAAATTTTACTTGAAAACTATTACTCAACGAGAAGCCACAACCCACGCGAATTAAAAAAATATTTCACAATCACTCTGACGTCAAACACATGTCCCTCTCTCTCTAGTTTTAAACTTGTGAAAGAGACAAGATCTTTCGTTCACCTTCAACCTCTAATCATCCTGACATGGCTCAACGAAGCTGAAATTTCGGATACACGTGTATTTGTAATTTCTAAGGACTTCCACAGAGTAACGTACCCTTACCATGAGAGAGATTCTAATGCTTTGTCCCTTTCAATCTACTACAATACTGTGAGGGACAGAGCATTCGACTCGCTAGCGAGTAGGGTAACTGCAACTCATGGTGAGGGGCCTGGGCCCATATTACGTTTTATCCACGTTTATCCACATCGATAAACACGACCATAGTGACGATTTGTCGTCCACAACTTTAAAAAACCGGGCAAGAGCCTGTCGGACCATGCTCAGTGTAGGGTTGCGAGGCCGTTAAGTACTACACATATAAAAATCAACAAGTAATAACAAATTTTCTATTCAAAGTCAATTGGTGCCGTCTTAGATGATTTTAGTAGGTATAAACACTTTAATCGCCGGTATCTCAAGAACCAGTGATGTCTACTTAGTCGTGAAGTCGTGATAGTTTTCCTTTAAAATTCGTTATTATGCTCTTTCATTTCAGTTATTTTTCTGATTTTTAGTATTTGCAGTTTTGGCTGTTGGGGGGGTGGGGGGCACTTGAGTCTAACAAAAATTAGCGCTTTAAAGCTTAATATTTCATAAACCGATTGCTTAATCGAAAAACTGTTTCTGCAAACCCGTAATATTTTTGAAAGACCTGTGCAACGACACCTCACACTATAAGGTAGACGAGAAAAAAAACATCCCCACGTTACGTGTAAGGGATAGGGAAATTACAGCTTTCTAGTACCAAAGGTCTCTGCGCTAGGCTGCGGACGGACGGACGGACGGAGGGACGGACATGGCGAAACTATAAGGGTTCCTAGTTTGACTTCGGAACCCTACAAAAAGGAACGAGTTAATTGTCCCTAAAACATCGGCATTAAATCAATTTAAACTCGTGCCGCCCAAAAAAAAAAATCTCGAGATCAGCTAAACGCCCAAATGCAACACTGGGCAGTTACAATTAACTCGTTCCTTTTTTAAACTTGTGGACGACAAATCGTCACTATGGTCGTGTTTATCGATGTGGATACATGTGGATAAAACGTCTGTCACTTTCGACGCGATGATAATCCCAGGCCCCTCACCATGAGTTGCAGTTACCGTACTCGCTAGCGAGTCGAATGCTCTGTCCCTCACAGTATTGTAGTAGATTGAAAGGGACAAAGCATAAGAATCTCTAACGAGTATCGTAACTGTAACTCATGGTAAGGGTCCAGGACAACAGTACTAAATATTTTACGAAGTTTTGCCAGTTGAAATCTCGGTTCGAAGTTCGAAAACATTAAAAGCCAAAGACAAAATTACGACAAACCTTTTAAAAAAAACAAACATTCGATTGGATTTCGAATTAAGACATTCTATTAAAAAATCAATCCTAATTCGGAACTAAAGCAAAACGCTCTCTATGGAATCGGATCTCTTTTGTGTGTTGATATATAAAAGCTATGCATTTTTCAAGTTTTAATATAATATTAATATAATTACTTATTTGCCAAAACAAGTTGTAGCAGAAGAACCTTCGGCGTTTTGTTTTAGTTACAACATCATTCTCTAGATGTCGCTGTTACGTCCGCCATAAATGCTACATCGCGCTGTTTAGATTTCCCCAGCGATAATGACCTCCTCGGCTAACCGATATGAAATCATACTTACCTGGCGTAGGGGACACCGTGATCAGATAGGCGGTTCCCCCAGGGCGAGACTCTTCCATTGCACTGCGGTTGGGTTGACCCTTGCGATTATCCCTAATGTGGATAACTCGGACGCGTTATTTTTGGTAGTGGGGACTGCGTACGCGCCGTCCCCCCATATATGCCTTGACTCGACTATTATTATCCCTAGTGATCAACATCGTTATGAAGATGACCCTTAGGGAGCAACTACTTGGATACCAAAACTGTATCATAAAATTAGGGCTCTGTACAGTCAACAGTCAAGTTCATAAATATTTATATATTATATACACTTTATACGTTGTCTGTTTAACGTCATTTTTAAACTGCCATATTAAATTGTCACAGCGATTAAAGTGTACACATATTTATGATCTTGACTGTACCCATCCCTCACTCATGTCACTCATAATTGGATACAGAAAACACAAACAAATGCCTCAATCTATGGTGATATAGATATTTTTTGAGTTACTATGAAGCGCGTTTAGGCTGTACGCATATAAAAAAATAGAAATTTAAAAACCCCGACTTTTAACAGTCTGTAAAAAAACCTCTAAATAGTAAAAAATAATAAGTAGTGGCCCTATCGCGTTTTACTTATAAGTAGGTATTAATATTTTATCCAAGCGTCATCGTCGCGTAGGAGGCTGATTGATAAACACGTCGGGGACCGGTAAGTAGCTGGGGTACGAGTATTTTATAGTTTTGAGTTACGATGAAGCGCGTTTAGTCTGTACGCATATAAATAAAAGAAACAATGTACTCGTAGGTAAGTTCTCTTAATTAAAAATCTAAAATATCATTATTATGTATGTGCAGGACCTTTTAAGCAATAATTGTATCCTGACATTCAATTACGATGAATTACGATTATAAATATATATATACTTTAATACCTTGTGTGTTTAACGTCATTTTTGTAAACTGCCATATTAAATTGTCACAGCGATTAAAGTGACAAGGTACTAAAGAGTACACAATATTTATCATCTTGACTGTACAGTCCCTTAATTTTATTATACAATTATTATGGCATATGGGTAGCACCCTAAGATTCATCTTCATTACGATGTTGATAACTAGGCATAATAATCAAGGTTTATATGGGGGGACGGCGCGTACGCAGTCCCCACTACCAAAAATAACGCGTCCGAGTTATCCACATTAGGGATAATCGCAAGGGTCAACCCAACCGCAGTGCAATGGATGAGTCTCGCCCTGGGGGAACCGCCTATCTGATCACGGTGTCCCCTACGCCAGGTAAGTATGATTTCATACCGGTTAGCCGAGGAGGTCATTATCGCTGGGGAAATCTTAACAGCGCGATGTAGCATTTATGTCGGACGTAACAGCGACATCTAGAGAATGATGTTGTAACTAAAACAAAACGCCGAAGGTTCTTCTGCTACAACTTGTTTTGGCAAATAAGTAATATATATTAATATTATATTAAAACTTGAAAAATGCATAGCTTTTATATATCAACACACAAAAGAGATCCGATTCCATAGCGAGCGCTTTGCTTTAGTTCTGAATTAGGATTGTTTTTTTTAAATAAAATGTCTTAATTCGAAATCCAATCGGATGTATGTCTTTTTTTAAAGGTTTGGCAAAACGTCGTAAAATACTTAGTACTAGATGTTGCACGCGACTCCGCCCGCGTAGAAAATAAAACATAGCCTATGTTACTCAGTGATAATGTAGCATTCTTATGGTAAAGGGATTTTTGAAAAAGGTCCTGTAATTTTTGACTGTATTCCTTACAAACATACAAATCTTTCTTCTTTATAATAGAAGTGTGGATGTAGGTGGATGAAGCAATAAATCAAGTCATTGCAATTCAAAAAATAAAAATAAATCTTAAGTAAGTATTTTTCAATAAAAACAGAAGGTTCTGAGAAAGTGTATGAATAAGATTATAATTGTTTAATTATGCGAAAGCTTTATGCCAGGACAATTATTTTGTTTTTATAGGAACACAAAAATATATCAATATCATATTTGTTTTACATCGAAAATTACATTCCTTAATAGTTCACACTTTTAATTACCCAAGGAGCTTTATTTCACATTGTATGTACAGTCGAAGCCATCAAGATGTTTACACATCAGTACCTTGTCACTTTCATTCATACAGTTATTATGTATGAAATTGTCTCACAGTGAATTAATGTGCCAAGATACTAAAGTGTATACATCTTTATGAGTATGACTTCAAATGTACCTATTAACCCATCTTGCGTTCATAGTAACTTGTTCTTAAAATTATTTATTTTGTGATAGACGTTTAATTACTGATAACTAGTGATAACTGAATAAAAGCAGTCAACCATAAGTTGACGATAGATCAGCAATATGATCTAAATCAAACTAGAATAGAAGTTTCCCAAGTATATTTCACTCGCTTGAGCCCCTAGAAAAGTCATCACATTGCTTAATAGTGACATCTAGCGTAAGGTTAAGGAAACTGGGGCGCTTCGAGAACCATTCAGCACGAGTTTAGTTAAGCTGTAAGGTTAGAAAAACGACGGTTGCTATTACGGTTAGTCAATAGATGGCGTTACAGGTACGATAAAACCCAGCTGCAGTCTTGGCAATCACGTTCACGTCTCCGCCTTGTATGACAAAAATTAGCGACAGAGATATAATAGGCTTGTAATGACGCAGTGTACGCGCAGTATTTTTGGCGAGTCCGGGGAATTTAATTATAAATAACCACATTACGTATTCGAAAATATTTCCTACGTTCGTGGGGATTATGTAAAAAAAACGCTTCTAATCTATACTAAGTTAATATTATAAAATGTGAAAGTAACTCTGTCTGTTTGTTTGTTACGCTTTCACGAATAAACCGCTGAACCGATTTAGGTGAAATTTGAATCCCGAGGAAGGACTTAGGGTACTTTTTATACCGAAAAATTTGACGATTCCTGAGGGAGTTGCGATAAACGACTTCTATTCGGACGGAATCCACGACCCTTTAACTCTTTATTACTAACCAATGAGATAAAGGGCTAGCATCAGTAGGCTTTATATAAACTGCTCCATGTACAGTCAACCAGTTTGATTCCTAGGCCACTTTGAACTACTCGTATGTCAACGTGACAAACCAAGTCTTCTTCTTTTTTTATTAATGACGGTCCACCGGGATATTCCGCAGTGATTTCGCCAATGTCAAGTGAGTAGAGTTGAACAGTAAAAATAAGTCAAAAGCAGAAGCCGGATTACTTTCAATCGGCCATCTTCCCTCCCCGAAGGTTACCGGAAGACCCCTTTCTCAACCAAACCGTAAGAAGTCTGTTACGTTTTGGATGATAACGTCAGTCAGTTTATATAACACTAGCGACCCGCTAGCAGCTTCGCCCGCTGCAATTTTTTATTTTGTTTTTGTAAAAAACATTTTTTTTTATAAGAAGTATCTTATGTTACTTCTAGTACCTCCCGGAATATGTGTACAAAGTTTCCTGACGATTCGTCAAGTAGTTTTTGAGTGAAAGCGTAACAAACATCCACGCTTTCACATTTATAATTATAAATAAATAAATATCACGCGACAAGGTCACACAAATTGACCTAGTCCCAAACTAAGCTCTAGGCTTGTACTATGGGTACCAGACAACGATAAACATACTTATATAGAGAAACAAATACTCGTGCTCATCACACAAATACCTGCCCTTACCGGGATTTGAATCCGGGACCGCTGGCTTCGGAGGCAGGGTCGCTACCAACTAGGCCAACGTGTCGTCAATTTATAATATTAAGCAAGGATGGTCCTTAGTGGCCTAGGAATCAAATTGGTTGACTAAAATGTCACCTGTCAGCTGTCATTGTCAGAATGGTGAAATAGGGGGCTGGGGGGCAATTTTTAAAGCTCACCGAAGTAACACTAAAAATGACTAAATTTAAAATAAATAAATAAATAAATCCCAAAGGTGGGTCCGCTCGTAGATTAAATCGCTGCACCAATTAAGAATAAGAATAAGAATAAATTTAGTTGAAAAAGCATACTTACATCTACCTATAATTACATTTCAATATCCGTCAGACCCTGAACTAGGCTGAGCCTATATCTCGGGACCTAGCAGTGCGTTGTACAAATGGGTTTTCTTAGAGACACGACACTTTTGGATGAAACAAATAAACAAAATGATTATTACTTACTCAAATTTTCTTAATTACGGCGTGTGTGTGTGTTTTTTTTTATGGAATAGGAGGCAAACGAGCATTCGGATCGCCTGATGGTAAGCGAAACGCTCTATTCTTGAAGGTTTGAAGGTCGTATCGGTCCGGAAATACCGCAGGCGACAGATCATTCCACAGCTTAGTTTGTGTGTGTGTGTGTGTGTGTTCCATCGTTTAGATGCAGGCATGGAGGAGAGCTTTTGTGTCATTGTATGTCAGAGACACTTACCACTTTTTTAGGATAATCCGTACCATTCCTATAAATCAAAATAATTGATTTTAAACTTAGTCATCTTTAGTCGGTGAGCTTCAAAAATCGCTCCTCAGGACGCATCAAATTGTGTAATTCAGTCGTTGTTGTGACAAGACTCACTAACATGCGCAAAATGGTGTAATTATGTCTGTGTTGTGACTAATGAGCACGATGAGATCGATGTGATGACTTTAATGAATTGACTGCTTATTGTTTAAGAGGCCACAATTATGATAGTCAGTAGTGTTGCGATCGGCCCGTAGCATGATCGCCTTTATCGATGTGGATAAACGTGGATAACACATCTGTCACTTTCTGACCTGTACGTCAGTGCAAGAGTGACAGATGTGTTATCCACGCATATCCACATCGAGAAAGATGACCATTCTACGGACCCTGGTTCTCAATGACCATGAAGCCTATGTGTAAATCTGTTCTTTGGATATATTAAACTTAAACAAACCTATTTCCGTAAGACTGAAGTGAACTAAATCCTCGATGGATTTATTTTTCAAACATTTGTTGCTTGATTTTGTTTGAATCTTTGACACCCTACGCTCTTTAACGATGATGTTTGATTCAATAGTTGAGTATTTATAACTTTTTAATCCTGGTAAACTATTTCTTTAAGAAATTTTGTGGTTTTGAAGTAAATAGCAATATTTTGCGCGTGCAAACTGTCTACATCTCACTTTCTTTGCGTGGAAGCACATAAAGCCATCCCTTTTCATTATTGTGTGGGCGTGGCAGCATATGTGGCCTCTTATTCTCTTAAGGTGTACGATAAGTGTTAGAGGTCTCCGTGTATACATGTCTTTAACGCACACAGGAGAGAGACAGAATATGAACGAACACGGCGCTCTACTTGTCACTCCTGTGCCTCTCTTCAGGCCTTGTACAGTTAACCAATTTGATTCCTGGGCCACTTTGGAGTATGTCAACGTGACGTTGTGAACCAAATCATCAGTGGGCCGAGCACGCTGCCACGGGACTTAGTGTCAAAAGACGTCAAACGGAACTAGTGTCAAATATTATGAAATTATTAAAATGACCGCCACCCCGGGACGGGATTAAGTTGCTAAGTAATAAAAGGACTCAAATCAAACAAAACATACTTTTATTATAAACCTTAGTTCTTTAAAATAACGTTGGAATATGGAATAGACACATTAGAGTCCTGACTATATTATGTCAAAAGTTGTCTCGTAGCAGCGTGCTCGGCCCACTGAAGTCTCTAATGTTTTGTTTGACAACGTCAGTTTTATAGTGGCCTAGGAATCAAATTGGTTGACTATACTATTTACTCATTCTATTATTCTGTGCTAATGCCAACGACGACGTGGTTGAATTTGCCCGTTGAAAGTTTGGACGCAGGCACAGAATAGATAATAGTACAGACGCTCGGCCCTCTCTTTACCTGCATCTGCAGGTAATTAAGAGCCGGGCCGAGCGCCCGAACATCCAGTGGGCTTCTCATTACTATTAATGTTTCCTAATAAACTATAGTAAGTACTGTCTTGAAATCGAAGGATTTACATGGAAAAGTAGTTTTTTCCATCCACTCCCTACTACCTATGAACCCCACTAGGTAGGTACTAAATGTTAGTCGATGGCACATTGCGCAATAACAAATAACTATACCTACCTAGTGTGACGCGTGTTCATTAATTGCAAATTCTGCAATACAGTGATATATCTGTGAACAACTGTCAATTTAGATCAATTCTGTCAATTTAAACTCGTTTTTATTATCGATATTGCTGATAAATACAGTTAGTGGTTGATCTTTATATAAAAACTGACGCTTGGCTGACGCAAAATCTAATTGTTACCTAGTCGTAATTTCATTAGTGTAAATTTACAACATTTGGCCTTAACTAGAAATAAACATAAATTTTTAACCTCATAGTTTTGAGTTTTAAGCTTAGTCTGTCATGGATAATTCGTGTCGGATTCGTGTCGGCGGCGTGGCGACCGCGAGCCGGCGCCCGCGCCGCGCGCGTCACACCGCCGCGCGCGCCAGACGTCAGTTCGATGTAAACCCGAGCGGTCGCGTTGTTACTGGGTTCATTGTAGTTCAATCGAAAGCCCTATTCAGTGCCTTTTCAAATGTAGTCGCCTTGGTGTTACCCACGTCAAGCGTTTTGAGAAGTTCGAGAGGAAAACCGATGAAAACGTGAGTTTTTTTTACGCTAAGTTAATCGCGTTGCTCAATTTTCGCACGGTTTCCACGGGTTTTCTGCGATAAGGAAATTTATGTTAAGTTACCAGCACGTTCGTTTCGATAGCGGACTAACACGCGTCCTTTCCTTAACTTTCTCTTTTGTAAAAGAGCTCTCGTCCACGCAGTGTTACGCTTTATGATTTCTACATTAAAACTGTACCACTCGTATAAGAAACATTACTAAAAGTACGTACATTTACGGAAAGCCTTGAATAAACTACTTAGTTAAATATCCTGGTTCGCTTACTGTATTTTTTATGGAGGACGTCTAGACTCGGTTCGGTAGGTACTTGACCTCAATCGGTCCGCGATCCGAGCGATGTCCTCAAATTCCCTTAAGCACGTGGTCTTTAAATTTAGAACACGAGGGACCTCTTCGGCTATCGATGGTATGACAACAAGTGGCCGGCGTCGAAGTTTGCATACTTTTTAAAGTATGCAACACAAAGAAAGAGAAAGGCCTAACATCATGAGATTCATGAGAATGGGGTTCGACTTACAATGCGGATCAATCGGTAATGATCAGGTAGGCGAGCGGGTATAGGTACCTACACAAGAAGTTAAATCGTCGGTGAAACTGCAGTACCGCGTAACTAATATTTATAACAAATTGAACGAGTTGCTAAATACACCTTAACAAGTAAGTTAGTAAGGCACATTTTTCAACTTATTGAACTTGTTAGTTACGCGGTATTGCAGTTTCACCGACGAAATATCTCTGCACTTAATGAATCATCTCTAAATAGGTAAAACTTGAACGTTTTAATCGCGTTTAGATAAGCACAAGTGGCATTTTTACCGTATACAAACAGGGCAAGCCAAAAAATGGGTTGAAAGTCCAAAGAGTTCAGATAAGAAATGATTGGGGTGAATATTTAGTTTTATTCTTAGGTAGGTATAAACGGGCCGTTACGTTATAAAATACCTACATAAGTACCTACGGTTCACATGTTTTATGGTGATTATTCAAGTACATATCGCACTTTGAACCTACATCATTATCAAAACTCCACGTACCTAGATACGTACAATACAATACAATACAAATACTCTTTATTGAACACCAAAAATAAAAAATAAAAACAGAACATGGAACAGTACATTTAAATCATAGGTATACAACAGGCGGTCTTACCGCTAAATAGCGATCTCTTCCAGACAACCTTCACATATTCATGGCAGGTGGTGTAAACTAATTCGTTTAGAACTCAAACTAAGTAAATAACTACACGAAACAATTAAATAATTACCTTATTATTATTATAAGTACCTACTTACTAAAGCGGCATGTTATTTCAAGTATTTTAACTCCTACTTTATCTGTTTTTTGGGTTTCGTAGGTCTGCCCTCCTAAGCCAAAATGCAGTATTTCTGATTCAATGGCCAAAGCATATTCAATCCTAAGCCGTTCGTAATAAGGTTACATTTGCCATAGGAGTTTTGTCTGAGATACTGCCTTTTATGTTAGCAGGGCAAAGGGGTAAAAACGGCTCCCATACAAAAAACGTGATTATTTTGCTCGATATTAATGACGGCAACAGGTAGACGCCGCTTGAAATATTTACCTAGTTGTATACCTATTCACGTTGAAAATAGATAATTAAATTAAATTAAAATAAATATTTAACGGGGCTTCCATGCACAAATCGTGATTTGTTGCCGTTTTTTACTCGATAATGGCAACTGGTAGACTAATATTGTGTCTAATGTTAGCAATATTGTATAGATACCTAATTGGTACGGAATCCTTCGTGTGCGAGTCCGACTCGCACTTGGCCGGTTTTTTACAATTGTTGTCTAGGTGTTTTCAGAAATAGGCTCCGAAATTATTTGCAATAGGTAATGAAATAGGCTTCTGATTTCAATAAAAAAACACGAATTACCTACGTAAAAAAAAGTTTTACTTACTTAATTTTTTTCCACTGATATCTCGTAGGGTCCCGAAGATATGACCATGAAACCGAAGTTAGACAGGTTGCTAGTTATGAATAAGACTTGAAACAAATTTCACATACAACCTTGTTAGTGTTTTTGTGTCCAGTTTCATGGAAACATCCTTGGAATCTTGACAAATAGCTCACGTTAGTACCTATTGGTAATTGTATTAACGTAAAGAAACACCAACGCTGACGAGACGAGTAAATAAGGAAAAGTGCATGAGGAAAAGAAATCCTGGAATTCCATAGTAAATACCTACATCTGTTAGCGGTTAGCTTCCAATCACAATATTAAGTACTACCTGTCTAGTATGCACGCAAGTAGGTACGAGTATCATTTTTCTGTCAAAACGTTTTTGTTTAGACTTTATGCATCTTTATACACTTTGGCAGCCTAACATTACGCAGAGATAGATACCACACTAGGCTATTTTTTACCCCGAAAAAAATCGTCAGTTTCTGAGGGAATAGCGCGCGGGCGAAGTCTCGTGCAAAAGGTAGTATTTCCATAATTTTATCCGGATATTTTTATTAAAGAGCACTTTCGTTTCACGGATAGGTACCTACCTACATGAAATCTAAAGTTTATACGTTTTTTGGACAAACAACTTCCTATAACCTAGCCTCCTAGCGCCCAGAGGCCTTTTAAAAGGCCTTTTGATAATCTAATTTTAAACATTAATTAGTAAGTACCTATGTACTGATTTCGATTAACAACATTTTTGCCATGGGCGGCAGGAGGCTAGGAAGTGTCCTGAAACGTCAATGAATATTGCTCTTAGTAGGTACGTTCACTGCCCGTTACTAGGATTGGTATGTAAACTGAACCTTCTGATCGTGTCACTGGTACTGAATGGGTTTACTACCTGGTCAATGCAGGTGACCGTCACGCCAGCGCCATAAGCACGAACAATAAGATTTACAATTATTTTAAATAGATTATGTCGGCTACATCGCTACTATTATACCTATAGTCCCGTCGTTTTAAGAGACCCGATTTGACAGCTGTTAACTGAGTACAAAACATGTGTTTGAAGTTATATTAGACACTTGAGAGAAGCGAGTGGAACCCCATGTGCTTCTGTTGAGTCCCAAGAGAAAATATTCTTTAACCAAACAAATGTCCTCGCGTGTGATATCCATGGACATATTTTATTTCTCTAATGAGTCCATGGGAGTTACTATAAATAACTCGACATTCGCAAAATACACCTTAACAGGAGTGAAGCCGTTAATTAAGAGAATTAGAACGTAGCGTAGCATGAGGCATTACATCTTAGTCCTCATGGTATGGTTGGCAACGTGTTTCGAGTATTAGTTAGTTTCCCCGAGATAAAATAAACCCATAACGTGATTTGTATACGGAAATATGACTTTACTGGTGGAATGGATATGTACCTATACGATTAAAATACCGTGATGTACGTAGCTGAACTCATAATATATGAAAATGTACGGTCAAGAGTTTAATTGTTATGCCACTATGAAACCCTGTGGTTTCACGCTGTTATTAAGACAGGGTTCCAGAGTGGCATAACAATTAAAGTCCTTGACTACGGTAAGATTGTGTAATTTTAGTGCTTTGCCACTTTAACGTCATGTTAGAAGTAGTGCGTTAATCTGTCACACGCGTTGGAGCGACACATGGCAAATGGCCTTTTATTAATTGTTGAAGATGGGGCCAAAGTACGTGGATTTGTAAACGAATGATCATTCGATTGCGACCTTATTTACGATTGTAAAACGATGCGTCTTTTACCGGGTGGGCAACATGAAACATATTGACGCAATTTACTGAATTGTTGTGCAAGATTTCATCTACCTGGGGCAAAACCATATTGCCTTTGACATATTATCGTGTTGTTTTTAACTCGGCCGCATATCGTCACTTTGAAAATACGATACCATGTAAATAAATAAATGGGTCATTCTACTTTTTAGCGCATAATAATCATTGGTGAAATTAAAGGCATTTTTAGACATTTTTTTCACGTAAATTTGACTTATATTGAAACTGGAACAACTAAATTTAATAGTTCAAAACAAAACACTTTAAATTTATTGATATTTTATCAGGAAAAGTTGGTAACACAGCGGTAAATACACTTTTTCCATACAAATGGCGGGGACATGCGTGACCACTATGTTACCTACTTTAAAGTTAATTATAGTGACTTTTTAAATGTACTTAGTGATAATTTTAAATGTAAGCCAAGTTGTGTAACTATTTCAATATTAAATTACAAAACCGAGCACTTTAACGTTTTTATAAAAATATTATTTGAAGAGCACTTGTCAAAAAATCGACCTGCCTGCGCTTAAAAATACCAGGGGACATACTCACACAAATTGACCTAGTCCCAAACTAAGCTCTAGGCTTGTGCTATGGGTACTAGACGTCAATAAACTTAGTTAAAGAAATATATACTTAAATGCATAGAAAAAAAACCAAGACTTAGGAACGCGCTTATCACACAAATATCTTCCCATAATGGGATTTGAACCCAGGACCACTGGCTTCGGAGGCAGGGTCACTCCCGAATAGGCGTGTCGTCAAAACGTAATGTAAATAACTGACGCAATTTACTGAATTGTTGTGCAAGTCTTCATCTCACTGGGGTAAAACCATATCGCTTTTGAGTTGACATATTATCGTATTGTTTTAAACTCGGCCGCATATCGTAACGTTGTCAATACGACACCATGAAAAAAGCGATATGGGTTTACCGACTGTTTTGTAACCGCTATTTAGACTTTGGAAATATCAGTTACAATTGGATTCTTCTATTAGTTTAACAAGGCTCAAAATCCGACATAATAATGTAGGATGTATGTCTTAATGTTATTGAGATAATTTATCTAAAATGGGGACTGTAATGAACAAAAATAAATTGTATTTGGAAATAACTTAAATTGTTTGATTGTATAATTTCATCAAACGCTTTATACTATTGAAACTGTGATGTTTTTAGGATATGACCGGCCAAGTGCGAGTAGGACTCGCGCACTAAGGGTTCTGTAGGTACCATTATCTATATAACATAAGACACTATATCCATAAGCTTTTCTTTTAGTTTCACCTGTTCAGGGGAGCCCCACTTAAATATATATATATAATTATAGCGGCAACAGAAATACATCATCTGTGAAAATTTCAACTGTCTAGCTACCACGGTTCATGAGATACAGCCTGGTGACAGACAGACAGACAGACAGTGGAGTCTTAGTAATAGGGTCCCGTTTTTACCCTTTGGGAACCCTAAAAAAATATTCCACATGCGGTGTGAAATGGGATAAAATAAATGCGTAAAAATGCGTGTTTTGTTAACATAGGTATAGGTTTGTTAACATACCCTATAAAAAGATTCGCAACTGTAAACACCGTTTAATGTGTCAGTTTCAATTAAATTTGAATGTAAACAAGCCGTAACGGGACGCAATTAAGGTCATTATCTATTAAATTGCAGGCCCGCTAGCTTGAAGTTACTTCCGGCCTCTTCTACTGATTATAATTAATAGGACGCCAGTTAATAATAAATCGTATTAATATGTTCCTGTTTCTCCAACGTTCAGTCTCTCTTCTTCACTTAAATTTGCGTACTTTCGTCATAAATGTCATAATCATTTATTGCTTTATCATGTTGTCTTATCATGAGGGACTATATTCGTTTCACCAAAAGTGTTTGCCAAACTGATTCATTACCCAAACATACTCGTATCATTTGACACATACCTATTTTTTTCCGCATCGTTAATATTTCAGGATTTTTATAAAACTAACCTAAACACGACTGTCCTGAAATAAATCCTGAAATTACATTTTCGGGAGAAAACAGGTTGGTCAACTAATGTTTGGGAAATAAATCAGTTTGGCAAACACTTTTTGATGAAATGAAAGGCTCGCCGCTACCACCATCTAATATTTACCTACCGCCAAGCAGCATTCACATTGTTGTGTTCCGGTGTGGGATAAGACAACTGGTGAAATTACTAGCATAGAGGCATTTCATCTTAGTCCTCAGGGTTGGTAACGCATTTAAGGTCTTAAAATTACAGTCTTGAGAATTCATTTACCATCAGGTGGCCTGATTGCTCGTGTGCCTGCTCCTAGCGGCCAATGCATTTGGTTCAAATCAAAATTAGAGAGGAACTAAAAAAATACCGTACAAAATTCGATAACGTTTTTCTCCCCTTAAACGTTGTCCGATTTTTACGATTTTTGAATATTTTGTAGATGGGTCATTCTACTTTTAAGCGCAGGTCGATTTTTTGACAAGTGCTCTTCAAATAATATTTTTATAAAAACTTTAACGTGCTCGGTTTTGTAATTTAATATTGAAATAGTTACACAACTTGGCTTACATTTAAAATTATCACTACATTTAAAAAGTCACTATAATTAACCTTAAAGTAGGTAACATAGTGGTCACGCATGTCCCCGCCATTTGTATGGAAAAAGTGTATTTACCGCTGTGTTACCAACTTTTCCTGATAAAATATCAATAAATTTAAAGTGTTTTGTTTTGAACTATTAAATTTAGTTGTTCCAGTTTCAATATAAGTCAAATTTACGTGAAAAAAATGTCTAAAAATGCCTTTAATTTCACCAAAGATTATTATGCGCTAAAAAGTAGAATGACCCAGATATTATGAAAATCTAGACCAGGTACGTACGTTTTCCTTCCCAAGACAATATTTATTGGAAAGAAAAAAAACCGGAAACGTAGAGACCTAGATTTTCATAATATCTACATCATATTCAAAAATCGTGGAAATCGGATTAGATTTAGGGGGTGAGAAACATTATCGCCAGCCAGGTAGCACATGACACCGCGTGAGTTATGTCGCGCGCGAGACTATCGGTCATTGTCTATAGTACGGTCAAAAAAAGACAGGTAGTCTATCTTGCGGGCGACATAACTCGCGCGCCGTCATGTGCTAGCCGTGCAGGAGCTAAAATTATATAAATTATTTTTGACAGCTATGCGATTTATCGCTTCACATTCCTTTTAAAAAGAAGGCAGATTGATCCAAATGCGTTGACCGCATGCGACGAACGACTCAGTGTAAGTCACGTTGAATCATGCGTAACATTTTGTTACATATACATGCCAAATAGTTTCTAAGATCGGTCACGCATTAGCCACGCATCATACACTATTTTTATCCAAGCGATACATACTTGTGTCCTATCTGTACAACCTAAAGCGCTTTAAGACATCCGTCACTTTTAGACAAGTAACGAGTATGTAAGTGCGAGAGTGACGCATCCGTTATTCACATTTTATCTACAGCAATAAGGATTGCTGCTCACTCTAGTTTTAACTGACCTTCAGATTTCTTATAAAGGTAGTTTATTGTTATTTCCACTGTAGTTCAATCTTTGAAATTTATTTGAGAATGATCGAGAAACGTTTAGCTAAGATTCGCTTAAATCGCTTCGTCATCAACGGCCCACTTCCGTCCACTGCTGGCCATAGGCCTCTCCCATGGCATGCCACTGAGCTCGGTCTTGAGATCGGTCTCGGGATGTTTTCAACGGTAACTCATCACTTCATCGAATTTCATTATGGTATCAGGGTATCTTAAACATTAATTACGTAGGTTAGGTTAGGTAAGATGTTTAAGATACCCTGAAAACATTATGGTTTCAGCAGAAAATAGCTTTCGATGAAATTAAATTCGATGAAATGATACATTTGATGAAATGATATACACCCGTTTCCAACTGCTCCCAGCAACTTTTCGTATGTCATCGCTCCACCTAGCTGGAGGGCGTTCTACACTACATTTTCCAAAGCCGTCGCTTCTGCGACAGTTGTCACCGGCCCATTGCCACAGCTTGCTAATCCTTTGGGCTATAGCGATCACTTTGGTTCTCTGTCGGATCATCTCATTTCGGATTCGTTCCTTCAGAGAGACGCGTTGTAACGAGGTTGTTACAACCTCCTTTTTGCGTTCCTGGCCACTTTTTTTTTAGGGTACCTCCCCTACACGTAGGTAACATATAAAGAGAAAGAGCATAATTATAACGAATTTTAAAGGAAAACTATCACGACTAAATAGACATCTTTGGTTCTTGAGATACAGGCGATTAAAGTGTTTATACCTACTAAAATCATCTAAGATCAGGCACCTATTGAAAATTTGTTATTAAGTACTTGTTGATTTTTATGTTTGTAGTACTTAACGGCTTCGAACCCTACACTGAGCCAGGCCGGTGACACTCCGCGCTATTGCCTACTCAATGTGCGGCCTTTTATACAAGGCTAATCAGGAAGGCTAGCACAAGTGGTCCGCGACTTGTTTGTCGCTCGCATCTCCCTTTCTATCTAGTCTGTAACGATAGAGATGCACTGAGCGACAAGCGAGAAAATACAACTTGTGCTAAGCATACAGTTGAGTGTCACGCGAGCGTTCGTCTGGAAGCGCGCCGCCCGTACGCCGCTGCGAAAATAATTCGAGTTTTTGTTTAAATAAATGTACCTACCTATGGCTCCTCGAAAAGCCAAAAGGTACTGTATAGCATACGGTTGCTTAAATAATGACAGGAATGGCGATCTATCATTATTTACACTGCCAAAAGATATCGAAAGTTAAGATTATTTTATTATTAATATTATTTTATAAATTATAACTTCGATCGAGGTAGGTAGTTACGAGTAGCTGTACTTAATTACTGACACAATGATTACAGTTTTGAATCCTCGACACAAAAAGAGCGGAATAATATTATTTATTTTATTAACTACCTACCTCAGTTTCGCAGTCCTCGACTTATTCGCATCAAAAATCTATTACCTACCTTACTCAAAGAGCGTTCCGCGTAAGTAGATCTCCCAGTAATAATGACTACCTACTAAAGTAAGGTCAGCATATACTGGTTACCTACCTTCTTACTTGAGTAACGGAATAGGTAATAATAGTGCTCGAGTTTATAATTTTGTCGTGTTATACGAGTTGCATAGTCCAAGAGCCTGATGTAAGATTAGTTTTTAATTTTATATATAAGTACTAACGTTTAAATTAGGTTTTTCTTTCTTTCTTTCTTTTCTTTTAGTTTCTGATTTTGAACATTTTTTTGATTTGTTAGCCCTGTTAGGGTATACCTACTCCCGAGGTTGACGGAAATTGAAGTCGGTTTATTTTATGTTTAAGACTTGTAATTATTATAACAATATGTAGATGGATATTTTCGCTAAAACATGACCCTAGTAATGAGTTACCTATATAAGAAAAAGTTAAGAAGGTCCGCTTTGTGACTATTTTCAATAAAATTAAAATTATATTAACTTTTGTTAAAAAACTGTTATTTTTATTTTACCTTTTACTTAACTATAAATAAATAAATAATAAATATCAAATATATGAAAAAGGGGTTAAAAAAATATGTAAAAATTAAACATTTGTAATTGTAATCAATCAGTCACAGTTACAAATAATTATAATGTAAATTTTATTATTAAGTTTTGCAAGGACAAATTTATCTGCCAATAAAAATTGGCTCTCTCCTTGTATATTTTTAAGTGTAAGAAAGAGTAAATTTATGTCTCACATAAGCTTTACTTGTCGATTGTGAAACAGGCAATAAGACTAATTATAGGCTTTCCATCGCGGGTTGCAAATGTTGATTAAATGTTATTGATGAAACATAAATATTAATAATTATTGTTTTTAAATCAAAAATATATTAAACGTTTTTTTGAAATTTCACCAATCCGACTTTTTTTAACGTTTTTTCATGTACTAACGATGTAATGTTAACATCTGTGGTGCATCAACAATACAGGGGGCCTAATATGGCTGCGTTTGTCGCGTGACAACATGTGGATAAAACATCCTTCACTTTTTGACACGTGTATAAGTACGAGAGTGACGGAAGCTTTATCCATATTTTGTCTTGCAATAAACGCCACCATATTAAGCATGCAGGTATTTTGCGATTTTTGTGCTATCCCCTTTCTTATCTATCTGTATTCTATATACCTACCTATTTCATCTTGTTATAGATAAACAAAATGTTTTAATGTCTATATCGAAACTATTATAGTATATTAACAACATAATTATTTAGTAATACAACTATTACAAAATGAACCTTCAAAGTCCTTAAAATAAATGATTGTTTATCGAAAACGTGCGTCAGCTCCTAGACTAACATTAACCTACCTATACGGGTAGCACAAGTTGTATTTTCTCGCTTGTCTCGCTTAGTGCATCACTTGTTACAAACTAGATTTATTTATTTCATTTATTTATTCAATTAGACACACTAACAGTTGCACAAACAAATACAAATATAAAAGATAGATACAAAGAAAATAGTCCTGTTTGTGTACCAAATGCAACAGTATTAGCACAGTTAGGGATGAATAAAACTAAAACTACATAAGAAAACTACAATTAATAATAAGTTTAATGCAATTTGTTTTCTTACAACTGCCACGGAATAAGTATTAACGTATTAATTAGTACAAGTAACTGCCAGCCCTGCGGAGTGGGCGAAGTCAGTAAAGCTCATGGCGGGCGAAATAATACATACTCTCGCGGCGCAGATTTAAGCTGCATTTTGCCTCGTTAGGGGCGCCCCCACTATCGATCGCAGAAATGTAACCAAGGTCACTTCCGGCCGTGCACTTGTTTTATTATCGTTAATGCGTTCTGTTTAGGTTTAAATTCGCATGTTTGCTGTCACGGAGTGTCGCTTCTGTACTTGTACTATTACTTATTCTGTGACTGAGCATCGTTGATTTCCAACGTTGATTTAAACGTCGACTCTACGTTTCGTTACTACAAGAACAATTGTACCTATAACAGAAAAGTAATGAACAGTGAATACACTTTTCACCCTACGCGCATGACGGTAAATAAACGGTCAAGCCACATATTTTGACTACGGTATAGAGTTTGCGAAGTTAGGGCTTTTACAGTTAGAAGCTTGACTCTACATGAGATCTGATAACTTTTTGACAGTGCGAGCCATATAGTCTCTCGTCTAGCCAACATTTTACATGAAAATAATAAATAATAAATCACAGGACAATGTCACACAAATTGACCTAGTCCCAAACTAAGCTCTAGGCTTGTAATATGGGTACTAGACAACGATAAACATACTTTTATAGAGAAATACATACTTAAATAAATAGAAAACATCCAAGACTCAGGAACAAATATTCGCGCTCATCACACAAATATCTGCCCTTACCGGGATTTGAACCCAGGACCGCTGGCTTCGGAGGCAGGGTCCCTACTAACTAGGCTACGTGTCGTCATGTTTTTGGTGTGACAAGTTCAAGTTGTCAGGCGTACACACAACATTTTTAGGGCGTGCATTCTCAATTAGGTAGCTCGAAACTCGCTCGCTCCATCGATCGTTCGACATCAAGCCGTTTTCAAGAGACACCTCTATGTTTTATAATGTAAGTAGGTTATTTCCTCTGTTCCAGTTAACCTGAGAATAAGCGAGAAACATTCAGCGTGAATCAGCCGCGAGTGTATTAGTTGCTTAATTAGCAAACTTAATGACTTGGCGTCATTTCTCTGTGTTTACTGTTATTCGTGCTACTTAGGTCTTTTATGACTTTATTTGGGTAAATTCACGATGACGAGTGCCCTTATTAAAATAAAAAATACTAGTTTTTCATGGGCTCTATTCTATTCGACCAAATTATATTGGTATTGACATGTTACCGTATTGTTTATAACTCGGCCGCTATTACTGCCAAGAGCTATCGTTTGTACCTATCAATATGTCTAATAAACTATAGTGGTATCTTGAACTTATGTGATGTTTTTTTTTGTTGTAAAAACGAATACAAAATATATAGCGTATATGACAGTTTCATATTCATTAGCCTTAGTGTATTCAAGTAAACGCAAAATGGCACTTTTTTCCGTTATTTATTCACTCACAGTTCAATTGTTATTAAGTAATGTCATATTCCCTAAATATAAACATATGTTCAAATGAATACACAACATTATTATTATCTATATAAAGATCAATTGCTGTTCGTTTGTCTCGCTAAAACTCGAGAACGGCTGGGCCGATTTGGCTGATTTTGGTTTTAAAATGTTTGTCACAGTCCAGGGAAGGTTTAAAAGGTGCGAAAATAATTGAAAAATCCACCGGGAAAGTCAGAAATTTGCGGGGCGAAGCCGCTGGCGGGCCGCTAGTATGTAATAAAAACCATCCTTAGATTTCAAGATACGAGTAACACTTTAGTTTAGAGGGCGCCACTGGACGCTCGGCGCCGGCGCCGCCCTTAAGCGAAGGATTAGTACTATAGTAGGTCGTATAACGCTGTTCCTTCCACGGACTTGGTAGTTCAATGGCTCGTAATTCTGCCCTGCTAACATAAAATGCAGTATCTGTGACAAAACTTCTGTAGCAAATTGAACCTTATTACTAACGATTTAGGGTTGAATCTGCTTTGGCCATTAAATCTGAGATACTGTTTTTTTGCTTAGGAGGGCAGAATTAGGACTCTAATCTTACCTACAATCTATTTTTTCCATAAATGATCAAACACGATAACGTGCTTGATATAATATTGATACAAGACGTTGATGAATTACATGTTGATCATCGGGTATTTTTTTTTCGAAGAACTTTATTTTTCTGATTTTAAATGAAACCGCGGTTTTTTCTAGTTTTTTTTTTTAATTGATATAAACATGAAATGTTAACAGTTTTTGAATGATTTCTAGGTTTACAGATCGTGGGACAACTATAAGGCATACCTACAATAAAGTTATAAAACCACAGATACAATAATGAAAATCTCTGTCATATTCCAATTCATATTCATATTCATTCAGTTGATGAAATAAATAAATAAATAAATAAATAAATAAATAAATAAATATTTATTAATAATAATTCATATTACACGTCACAAAATTGCTATTAAATAGATCATATTTTATTACTTAAACAACGTACAGGGACCAATGTGTAAAAAATACAACAATAAAGTACCTTACATTAGTACTAAAACATTGCTAAGCAGTACTTAGTTCGTACTTAAACTCTAAAAATTCAGTATAGCTGTCAATAGACAGGCGCAAGAGTGGATGTATTCTGGTACGCTATAGTTGCCGGCAAACTTCTTGAACATGGAGTTTTGTAGTAGGGGAAGGCGCATATAAATAGAGTTCAATTTACTGTGAAAAGTCAAGGTCACATGTTCAAGAAGTTTGCCGGCAACTGTACAAGATGCTATCAGCATGTTAAACAGGGCAATTGTATTCCACCAGACGTAGAGCACGATTCTTTCAAAGCCTCCGTTGTTTCTGTTGAAGTCATTTTCCTTTTGTTTCGCTTATGGCTACTAGCGTTTACTTGTCTTAATGTTATGGATTAGTCGTGAATTGAAGATTCTGTATGGCCTTCCGTGTCTTCACCGAGCGGTCCCAACGGAAGATCAGCGTTGGCTTCACAGCCAGCATATGCTGAGTTGGGTCCGTTTCGCAACATTAACGCGACATGTCGTCTCTTTTCTTTTATTTTTGTTACTTTTTATTTTTGTCTGCGTGTTTTTGTTGTGAATAAATGATTTACTTACTTACTTACTTACTTACTAGTACAGAATCATGACATGTTGTCATGTTGTTTTTCTTTTGCGTTGTTTTGTATTAAGTGTCACTTTCCGTCTCTTCAAGCGGTTCCAACGGAAGATCAGCGCTGGCTTTACGGCTAGCTACTGCTGATGTGGGACCGTTTCGCAACAGTTTCTCTGTTCTTTTGTATGTATGAAATGTAATTTTGTACTTATTGTTGCGAATAAATGTCTCTTTATCTTATCGTGAATATATAGTAGTACTAGCGGCCCGCCAGCGGCTTCGCCCCGCTGCAAATTTCTGACTTTCCCGGTGGGTTTTCCAATTATTTTCGCACTTTTAAACCTTCCCTGGACTATGACAAACATTTTAAAACCGAAATCAGCCAAATCGGCCCAGCCGTTCTCGAGTTTTAGCGAGACAAACGAACAGCAATTGATTTTTATATTTATAGATAGATAAGTACAGGGTTATTATGACCTAGCTATGCAGTTCATTTTACGGTGAGCGTAAAGGACAGAGCTATGGTAGTTATAAAGCTCTGTCTCTTTCTCTCAGCGTAAACAGAACTGCATAGTTATGTCATAATAACCTCCCAGAAGACGCATTTTCTAACAAACAAGAAATAAGACATTTTTAAGTTTTTTTTTATGGATGTACACGAGCACTCAGGCCATTGTGTTGGTAAGTGGAATCTAAGACCCATAGACATTTGATTTCTCAAGACTAATCTCAAGACTGCAAACCTCAATTGCGTTGCCAACCCTGTGGACTAAGATGGAACGCCTCTATGCTAGTAATTTCACCGGTTGTCTTATCTCCATACCGGAACACACCAATGGGAACACTGCTGCTTGGCGGTAGGTTAATGGGTAAGATGGTCTTTAGGAGTTTCTGTTACCTATTGCAATTCGCGCAGATGTTTTCCGACGGCGTGGCCCCGACTAAACCGGCTTGATGCGTCCTGTTGAGTTTGCTTGTGGTAGCTCGCGGCGCGTGCGGTCGAGGCACGCACACACGCAAGCTGCGATAATATATAATATGTACCTTTGTTTAAAGACGAAATATTATTTATAGTGTGGTTTAAGAACCGTACATACCTAGGTCGAACGTGCCTAATCTATGCTTTCCATTCTATCGTATAAACACTCGCACGTTTGTATTAGTTCGCTTGCCCATGTAAAATCACACCAAGAGATTCAAGACGATGTACCAAGTAAATTTGTGAACCACCTTAGGTCCAAAGTCAATCTGACATTCTACAGCAATACGGTTGAAATTCCTCTAAGTTACAAATGACTTGGCATCTCTAAGGACATTGACAACTTCAGCAGATTGCAGTTAGCCAGCCTAGATTAGTAATGCGTGATAGAGCAATATATAGATGACATTATCGCGAGTGCTTTAAAAGATTTAGACTGGATTTTTGGAGAATGGAGGGGATAAGTTGGACAGAAAAAATATCTTATGACTAAGAGCTGATTAGAATAAATTTTGGTAGGAATTTATTAGCAACAATAGAAAATAGAAGAGGAATAAATGATAGGACACCTGCCACGAAACGACCTATTCCTTAAAAATATCATAGAAAGACCAAGAAGAAATTACTTTGAGCAGATATAAGAGAAGGTTAAGGTGGGTCGTACCAGAAAGTCAAGCATTTGACGGATGACCAGAGCGGTTGGCGATTACTCCACTGACATGAGCATAGCTCTAAAATAAAGAGAGAGAGTAATCCAACTAGCACTAGGCAATCAAATTTAAAGAAACATAAGAAGCCCTGTAATATCTAAACGTCTCGACTCTATGTTAATGGCTTTCGATTGAGTAACCTCAGTAGTACAATTTATGTATTTTCTTCGATTCCCATACGGAAATAAAAACAATTGGGACTATATCTAACGAAAAAAAGATGAATTTGTCCATACCTGCTCCCCTCGAGGATAACCATACAAAAGCTGTTCTCCCCACTATTCAACAGGAACAGGCAAAAAAAGAGAATAGAAAAAAACTATACCACTTTACAGTAAGTTCAGCTCGCACAGTGCGCGAGTTTAATTAGAAATTCTCTAACTTTGAACCTTGTGTGTATTACCGATAAAGCACTGTTGTTATTTTATTAACCGCATTTCGGGGATACTTTGGTATTTCTGGACTGTCATGTAGATACAAAACGGCAGACCGTTCCTTTTTTTTGGCCACAATGCATTTGCCTCGAAGTTATCGAAAATCATAAGTTGTTTTTATTGTATAACTTGTTGTATAACGGTTAGGTTAGTTTTATAAAAAGAAACGATTTCATCAAAACCTACTTTACGACTTCATTAAGACAAAAGATCTTTAGGGCGATTTAGACCCATACAAATTACCGGCGAAATGATACAAGCACTCCAACTAAGGCTTCAGGGTTTGCAGTCTTGACAATGTCATAGTAAGTTTGCTATCTTATGATTTGCGATGTCTTTGTACTTCAGAGTCGTCTTACCATTAGAGCCTCTACTCTACTGGGTTAAAATAAAACCATGTTACCCTTGACGAGATTCGAATTAATCGATGTATCAACTTTTGGAGTCCAGGAGGGCTAGCACAAGTGGTCCGCGACTTGTTTGTCGCCGGGATCTCCCTTTTTATCCAGTCTGTAACAATAGAGACGCACTGAGCGACAAGCGAGAAAATACAACTTGTGCTACCCGTACAGGCGGCCTAACATGGTCGTGTTTATCGATGTGGATAAACGTGGATAACGCTTCCGTCACTCTCGCACCGACATACTGGTCAGAAAGTGACAGATGTACACGTTTATCCACATCGATAAACACCACCATGTTAGGCCCCCAGGAGGGTTATTATGACCTAGCTATGCAGTTCATTTTACGGTGAGCGTAAAGGACAGAGCTATGGCAGTTATATAGTTCTGTCCTTTTCTCTGAGCGTAAACATAACTGCATAGTTATGTCATAATAACCTCCCAGTATACCTATAGATAGATGTATATAGATGACCTTATAACAATGCCGATTTTGACAATTTATTGCCGTGTGGTTGCCGGGTTAGAATATTGCCACTCCATGTATTGTCTTCCCGTGGGGCGACTAAGGGAATAAGGGCTTAGTACTGCTAGGCGATGGGCTTGCAACCTGTCACTAATACACTAGTAAACATCTCTGCCTGTTTGTGCAAAGTGTGGTTACAAAATTATGAAGAAGTATTTTTAGAGTTGTTAGTATTTCTGTAGCTCTGTCTACCCCACTCTGGGAATGAAGGCGTGATTTTATGTATGTATAAACAATGAAATAAGGTAAAAACCTGGACCTAGTACAAGCCTAGAGCTTAGATTAGGTCTCCAACAATTTGTGTGAGATGGTCCTGTGATACTTATTTACTTACTTTTTAAATGTTTTCATGAAAACTAGTAATGATACGAGTAATCGTAAAACTGGTTCTACAACCGGCAACAAACCTTGAGCTCCAAAACTGTTGACATTGGGGGTTTGCGACTCAGTATCAACTAACCGATGTCATTCATTGCCATTTATATCAACTATAGTTTGTTGATAGACGACCTTCGGCAATACTAGAACATAACGTTGCCTAAATACAAAAGTGCCACAAATCAAAAACAAATACAATGTGATTTGAAACTTTTAGTAAATTGCGGTCCGAATTAAAATGCAACAATGACTCATTTTGATTTGTACTATTGCATAAAAGCAGCGAAACACAATTTGATTTAAAACTAAGCAAATAGCGTTCCGAATTTAAATGCAACAAAGACTCATTTTGATTTGGGGCGGTTTTATGGAAAGATAAATTGCGTAAAAAGTGGATATAAGTAAAAATATTAAAATAAAAATGACGAGCAAAAGATTTAATCCACTCATTTTGTAATGCATTTCCAGAATCAGAATCAGGAATCATTTATTGCGAGATTGTGGTATTAACAAAAGGTCTTATTAAGTACGGTCACGAGCGTACCCATTAAAAAAAACTGGTTGAAATTGACAATGTCCTTAGAGATGCCAAGTCATTTGTAACTTACAACAACCTCAACCATTGCCGTAGAATGTCAGATTGACTTTGGACCTAAGGTGGGTCACAAATTTAAAGTCTTTGACTGTATACATACAACAGTGAAAGCACACCACACTCAGCTGTTTCAGGCGTACAATATTAAAATCATTTTTATGCACTGTAAAAGCTTAACCTACATAATCAGTAGATAGTATAAAACAAAGTCGCTTTTTCTGTCCCTATATCCCTATGTATGCTTAAATCTTTAAAACTACGCAACGGATTTTGATGCGGTTTTTTTTTAATAGATTGATTGAAGAGGAAGGTTTATATGTATAATACTTTAATCCGGAGCGAAGCGAAGGCGGGTCGCTAGTTAATAATAATATACTTAGCCAAGCTTTTTTTTCTTTTTTATGGCATTGAGAAGGCAAACGAGCACACAGGCCACCTGATGGTAAGTGGAAACTGTGACCCATAGACATTCGCATTCACGAGACTGCAATCTTAAGTCTGCAAATGCGTTGCCAACCCTGAGGACTAAGATGGAATGCCTCTATGCTAGTTATTTCCCGGCTGTCTTATCCCCAAACCGGAACACAACAATGCGAACACTACTGTTTGGCGGTAGGTTATCGGATAAGATGGTGGTAGCGATCCGGACGGACCCTGCACAAGGTCCTACCACCCGCCAACATACTTACGTACATACATACGTACGTAGCTTTTTACATTAAGGGCGTTTTTTCAAAATAAGCGTAGGTAATTGTTAAGGACAAAAATTAAGTAAATTTAACTTTTCTATATCGTCACGGGAATTAGCCGTACATTTAGATACGTTAACTTTCGTGACGAAATGGAAAAGTAAGTTTCAATATTTTGTCCTTAATGATGTAAACTTTTTATGAAAACCGTCCTAATACGTCACGTCAGAATCACCTATTTACAAGTATTTTTTATTGGTTTCCTTTATGTAGAAAAAAATAAAACATTGGTCAAATAAAAGATGATTTAAATTACAGTGAAATTTATTATTTTGGAGTTCTGTCAATGAAATAGGTAGCACGTTGTATAATTTAATTGCCATAAAGTAACAATCAACTTTCTGTAAATTTAATCAGCTTTATGATTTCACTAGTGCCTTTTTCTACTTGTGCGTTTGTCTTTGTTATATTGCTTATCAAATATTTTAAAATGATTTCTAACAAATTTGCACATTTCTTATAAAGACTCGAGACCGTCAGAATCTTGTATTTCCTTAACAATGGCCTGCGTTATTGAGACCGCTTGGGATCGCTCTTACGCATTTTACTAAACGGTTCTCGCGTTTTAACTAAATTCATACATTATATATTATATCCAAAGGGTCGGAAACCCGTTGCAGAATAAGTAAAAACATATCTCGCAATCACCGGCATGTCGTTTTACTATACATAAAGAACAATCAAACGAATGGTCCCTGCTCATGTTTTGCAAACACTTTTGTTAATCCACTATCAAAGGAGCCGAGAACAATTGAAAGGCGCCATTGTATCGATCTTCTTCTTCTTTTTTATTAATGGCGGTCGTCCGATTGTACCGATCTCGCGTACTCCTGCGTAGGCGCAGTTCTAACATCTGGGGGGTGATTCTCTCAACACAGCGCGTGTGTTTTGTACAACATGTGTTTTATACGCTCCGACGGGACTTCTTAAACTTGCCTCTCTCTCTAGAGAATCACCCCCCTGCTATCAAAGGAGCCGAGAACAATTGAAAGGCGCCATTGTATCGATCTTACGTACTCCTGCGTAAGCGCAGCTCTTACATCTGCAGTAATAAATAATAGATTGTATGGGTTAGAATAGTGCCACTCCATGTCTTCCCGTGGATGTCGTAAGAGGCGACTAAGGGATAAGGGATTAAGTGAATACACAACAAATATTCTGTGGATATTTCAATACGGCAAAAAAAACACATTTGTTTGTTGTTTGTTGTATATTTCTTTTATTCTGTTTTTAGTTTTTGTTGTTAAAGCGGCAACTGAAATGCATCATCTCTGGAAATATCAACTGTCCAATCTATCACGGTACATGAGATACAGCCTGGTGACAGACAGACAGACGAACAGTAGAGGATATCACCTTGTTTTATAAAAACTCATTTCATAGAATGTATCACTACGCAGAATTTTCATTTCATAGAAAGCTAATTTCAGCTGAAACCTTTGTTTTCAGATTACAGGTTAGGTTAGACCTGTGACCAACAAAAAATAATCTGAAAACAGTAAGGTTACAGCAAAGGGACGGAGGAGGCAGCAGCGAAGGGATACATTCTATGAAATGAGTTCCTGTAACACTGCAGTGGACAACCACAGTAGAGTCTTAGTAATAGAGTCCCGTTTTTACCCTTCGGGTACGGAACCCTAAAAAGGGTATAACGGAGGTTTACATCCATCAGGCATAACTTTCTTTGGCATAATCATCATTTGGCATACAGTCTTTTTTTCTGGAACCGTATACTTTTTAGGATTGTTAAAAAATAAACCTAATCTAACCTAATGGGTTCTATGCAATGATATTTTATATAACCCTGAAAAGTATACGGTTTCAGAAAAAAAAGAATGTATGCCAAAAGATGATTATGCCTACTGATGATTATGCCAAAAAGCATGCCAGATGAAGGGAACCCATAAACGGAGTATACTACACCTAAAACCTTTTTGCACGTGATCTTCAGAAGACTTATATTATACCCTTTTTCACAAGGACCCGATAGTCACTTAGCACCATGCATGCAGGAGGGGCAGCACATGTTGTTCGCGACTTGTTTGTCGCTCAGATCTCCTTTTCTATCTAGTCTGTTACGATAGAGACGCACTGCGCGACAAGCAAGAAAATGCTACTTGTGCTAGCCGTACAGGAGGGCTTGCACATGTTGTTCGCGACTTGTTTGTCGCTCGAATCTCCCTTTCTATCTAGTCTGTAACGATATTGACGCACTGAGTGACAAGCGAGAAAATGCTACTTGTGCTAGCCGTACAGGAGGGCTTGCACATGTTGTTCGCGACTTGTTTGTCGCTCGGATCTCCCTTTCTATCTAGTCTGTTACGATAGAGACGCACTGAGCGACAAGCGAGAAAATGCTACTTGTGCTAGCCGTACAGGAGGGCTTGCACATGTTGTTCGCGACTTGTTTGTCGCTCGAATCTCCCTTTCTATCTAGTCTGTAACGATATTGACGCACTGAGTGACAAGCGAGAAAATGCTACTTGTGCTAGCCGTACAGGAGAGCTTGCGCATGTTGTTCGCGACTTGTTTGTCACTCGAATCTCCCTTTCTATCTAGTCTGTAACGATAGTGACGCAATGAGTGACAAGCGATAAAATGCTACTTGTGCTAGCCGTACAGGAGAGCTTGCGCATGTTGTTCGCGACTTGTTTGCCACTCGAATCTCCATTTATATTTATCTAGTCTGTAATGATAGAGACGCACTGAGCGACAAGCGAGACAATGCAAGTGCTAAGCGTACAGGGCCACCTACACTCGCTCGAGCTGCTAATGTCCGTCTTATCTCTCGTCTCAATGCTTGTTTATATAACAGGTGATCACTTTAATTGGTGTCGGATATCTCGCCCACCGGGACAGCTCCGTTGCTAACTTTACATGTCAAGTTTATACAGGGGGCCACAGTGTTAAAAATGGAGCACCAATATCGTGTTAAGTCAGAAAGTTAAAATAAAGCAAATGGCATTAAATGGCATTGAGATTTTCATAAACTTTGATAGTTTGGTTTAAGTAATATATTAGTTGATAGGCATATTGAATCGCATTAAAAAAAACTAGTCAATACAAATATGCCCAAACGAAATGGTTCATATAAGAGCGACATATCTATATAATAAAAATGAATCGCAAAATGTAAACTCAACAATGCCTGGACCAATTTTACCAATTCTTTTTTTTAAATGTTCGTCGAAGTCCAAGGATGGTTTTTACGGCGAGAAAAATTCGAATAATTTCCGGGAAAGTCAGAAATTTGCAGCGGGGCGAAGCCGCTGGCGGGCCGCTATATAATATAAAAATGAATCGCAAAATGTGTTGGTAAGCGCATAACTCAACAACGCCTGGACCAATTTTACCAATTCTTTTTTTAAATGTTCGTTGAAGTCCAAGGGTGGTTTTTACGGCGAGAAAAGTTCGAATAATTTCCGGGAAAGTCAGGAATTTGCACCGGGGCGAAGCCGCTGGCCCGCTGTGCGGACGGAGTCACGGGCAACAACTTGTACCTACATATATACAACCAAAAGTACAAATCTTTTCTCTTTATAATAATAGTAGCTGTTGCCCGCGACTCCCTCTGCGTAGAAAAATAAAACATTAAATACGTTACTCTGTGATGATAACATAGCATTTTACTGGTAAAATATTTTTTAAAATCGGTCCAGTAGTGACGACACGAGCCTAGTTAAGAGTGACCCTGCCTCCGAAGCTAACCGGGTTCAAATCCCGGTAAGGGCACATATTTCGCACTTTTAGAACTATAATGACCTAATTCATCATTTCAGCTTTCGATTTCGAGTCATAACTTTAGTATTATAGAGACCTAAGTCGAAATCCGAAATAATAATTAGGACACTATAATTCCAAAGATGTGATTTGTGTGATGAGCGCGAATATTTTTTCCTGAGTCTTGGATGTTTTCCATGTATTTTTCTATATAGGTAAGTATGTTTATCATTGTCTAGTGCCCGTAGTACAAGCCTAGAGCTTAGTTTGAGACTAGGTCAATTTGTGTGAGATTGTCCCCTGATTTTTTTAAATTTTTAATTTTATTAGTTTTTGATATTATGCGTTACAACCATACAAAAGTACAAATTATTCCTCTTTATAACATAAAAAAAAAAAAATATCACGGGACAATCTCACACGAATTGACCTAGACCCAAACTAAGCTCTAGGCTTCTACTATGGGTACTAGACAACGATAAATATACTTATATAGAAAAATACATACTTAAATACATAGAAAACATCCAAGACTCAGGAACAAATACTAGTTAGTGGTCATCACACAAATATCTGCCATTACCGGGATTTGAACCCAGGACCGCAAGCTTCGGAGGCAGGGTCACTCCCACTTAGGCTAACGTGTCGTCAAAACATTAGTGTACAGAGTAGATGAAACAGACTCTACCTACGCATATCTTTGATAATAATATAACTCAATCGTGACTTGATCTCTATTGTCCCGAGAAATTGTCCTGCGTAGTAACCCTTTCACCTTAAACGATAACCGTCGCTGCGCAGGCGACTGCGACGGCTCGCCGTCATCAAACATCATGCCATGATTAATGATCGTCATCTGTTCATATGCATTTGTGTTGTGATGACTTATTGAGTCACAGTTTAACAATGCTGACGCATTTGATGTTTGTTTGGTATCACCAAAACGATATACACATGTATGTTTTCTAAACAATATTTAAGATTACATATCGGGTCGGTATTGGCTCATATAAAATTGGCCTTTCGATTTGATAAGATTAATGATTTTTATGGTAAATAAGTCATCAAGGGACAGTATCACAAATTAAAATAGTCAAACTAAGCTTTAGGCTTACTTATAAAGAGAAATACATACTTAAATACCTAGAAAACATTCAGGACTCAGGAAACACTTGCGCTCACACCTAAATATCTGCTCTTACCGGGATTTGAACCCGGGACCGCAAGCTTCGTAGGCAGGGTCAATTACCAACTAGGCTAACGTGTTATACCTACTGATGGTAAATTAATAATAATGATGGTGAAGTTCATGATAATGATGGTGAAATTAATGATAATAATGGTAAAGTTAATGATAATTATGAAGTTAATGATAATAATGATGTAATTGATCCTGATGGTTATGAAACTAATCATAATGATAATGAAATTAATGATACTGATGGTAAAGTCAGTGATAATGATGGTGAAGTTAATGATGCTCTTTGTTGCAGGTCCGCTGGGGTCTAGTCAAAAGTCTACTCTCCGCGCGTCGCCCGCAAGTCCATCCCGATGGGTTGAGAACGCCGACATTTGTGCCGTGGTCACGCCACTGACGCTGTAAGTATTACAATTTTGTACTAACATAGCAAAGCGCCTTCATTCCCAGTGTGGGGTAGGCAGAGCTATAGAATTACGAACAACTCTTAAAAAAAAGTGGATAATTTTGCTCTGGTACCATATATTGCACAATCCGGCTAAGATGTTTACCAGAGTATTAGACACTTTGCAAGCCCATCGCTTACTAAGATGACAGAATATAATACTCGTACTTGGGTGAATCAACTTTTAAAGTCCTCCTTTTCTACACGCTAATAAAAACTTACTAGAATATGTGAGATTGATAATGGTTTACACATGTTAAAATTAGATAATCAGATTTTCGGATTTCACTATTCATAATCTTAAAACAATTCTATAATTTTGTAAAAACATGGTAACGCAGTGGAAAATGCACGTTTTTCATACAAAACCCGGGGACAACGTCGTCCCCTGCGTTACCTGATATATTTGTGTAATTCATAGAAGAATTTTCAAAATTGTCAGCTAGAAAGTAAGTTTAATTGTCTGATTTATTCAATATATTGACCACATCAAAAAAAAAATTGCATTCTACCAAATTAAGGTGACATAGTGAGACATGTCGAAAATTGGGGAGTACCTTAAAAGTTGATTCACCCACTTAGTATGTGCCTTAGAATAATAACGCATAGAATGATAATTTCACACAGTCGTCGCGTCAAACTTGAAGCCACAAATGGAAGAATCTAGTGTAATCCTCCTTAACGTTAGATAGATTGATATACATCTTTATTCGTCTCTTACACATGGTTTCTAAGGCTAACATTAGGAACATGCAAATATGATGCATGGCTGCATGCATACGTTCGCGCGATGAGAGTCACGCGTGCAAGTGCACCAATAATGTCGTACCTAGTACTCTTAGATAAAATTTAGTCTAATTTAAGTGGCATCATTTCTATGTGTTTATTGTTCTAAGTTATTCAGACTTGAAGCAACAAATGGAAGAATCTAGGTGTAATCAGTCTTTAATTTCGCGCGATGAGAGTCAATGAGACGCACACAAGTACAGAAATAATGTTGTACCGAGTAGATCAAATTTAGTCTAGTTTAAGTGGCATCGCATAGGTGTGATCGAACCAGTAATGGACAAGCTCCAATGATGGACACTTGACTCTTATTTTACAGACAATAAAGGTTATTCATTTGTTTTGCAACAATCAATTTATAACCTTATGACCTTTGAATTAAGAGTAAAGTGTCCATTATTGGTGCCTGTCAGCTTAAAGTGTCCAACACTGGTGCGATCACCCAAGACTAGGTTTCTAAATTTTAATTATTTTAAGTATTCCTTCTTTACTTTTAATGAGACGCACACAAGTGCACAAATAACGTCGTACAGATTAGACCAAATTTAGTCTAGTTTAGTAGCATCACATTGGTGCTTGGACTAGGTTTCTATGTATTAATTATTCTAAGTAATCCTCCTTTACTTTCGCGCGATGAGATCCAGGAGACGCACACAAGTGCACAAGTAATGTCGTACCGAGTTGACCAAATTTAGTCTAGTTTGAGTGGCAGCATATTAGTGCTTGGACTAGGTTTCTATGTGTTAATTATCCTAAGTTATTCATACTTGAAGCCACAAATGGAAGAATCAAGTTGTAATCCTCCTTTACGATCGCGCGATGAGAGCCAATGAGATTCACACAAGTGCACCAATAATGTCGTACCAAGTAGACCAAATTTAGTTTAATTTGAGTGGCGTCACATTAGTGCTTGGACTTGGTTTCTGTGTTATTTTATAAGTTATTAAGTTATGTACTCAAAACTTCAAACATTGGCGTATTTACCGCTAGTTCAGCCTGGCCCTGAGCTGTGATGGCTGGTAAAGTTATTTTAGTGTCCATTTCATATAACGTGATCAATGAATTGACACAAAATTATGTCTCAATAGATCGAATATCTGCAGCACGTAGATATAACATCATTATTTTGAAAACTATGATGTCTTCTTTGAAGTCGAAATAATTTTATCTGTTAGCTCGTGAGCGACCTATCAGCAATCTTAGAGTTGTCGTTGGTTTTTGCAACACATTGTACATAGCCCACGGCCAAAACAAGGGATGTTTATCTGTGTATCTGCTTGTAGCAGCGTAGCTCTAAAACGAATGGACCGATTTGGACGGTATTTTTTGTAAAAGAAACTTCGTTTAAATGGGATGATTTTTAGCTATAGTTCATGAAAATCGGTTGGGCCGTTTAAGAGATATCAGCTTTGAAAGAAGCGCTATCCTCGTGAGATACGGGTTGTATAGGAGATCAAGGTAATTTAGTGTCGATATTTAAAATGGTATTTAGGAGCCAAGGTAATTGAGCTTTAAATCCTTGATAGTAGATTTAAATTAGTCGGAGTTTGAATAGTGTGTTAATGAATATAGACTGCAAGTAATTTGTGACCAATCTTCATATGAGATTTTTTTTTTCGGGTGCTGGTTTCCTGTTTAGCCTAGTTATAGCGTACACTAATACTTGGTAGCCTATAGTAGGTTGTTATAAAACAATTGATTTTTTTTAACAATATAACTGTTGTAAGTAGGCTTATTCCTTTATTAAACACTTAATTGCTCAATGTGAGAACCTGTAATTCCTGTGTGTTGTTAGTCTAGTTTCAAAATTTTTGTATTACATCTGTTTGTTTTCAACGCATTAATAATAATATATAAATTCCCACGCAGGAAAATCTCGCTGTTTGTGGTATCACGAAGTTTATATCCGGTATTCTTATCAATGAAATAGTTATTCGACAAACGCGAATTTATGAGTAAAACAAGATTGAAGATTCATTCTTATTCGTCTACCCCACGTTGGCATAATTATATTAGTAGCTAACTAATGACTATAAATAAAAGATAATAGAGCCAGTTTCCGGTCTGAAACCAGTTTTAAGTGAACGGAATGTTTGCTATATAATAGCTCTTGCGGTTATTTTGACGTTATAAGGCCTAGCCAAGATGCAAACGCTGTTATCGTTTCGGTTTTCTATCGTTTCGAAATGTTGTTGACATACGCCGACTCAATCTGTCAGTCTTACATCAATTCTATACGTAAATTTAGTTGATTATCTATAATCGCTTACTTGTGTCATGCATCAGAGGCCCTAACCAAGATGCGTTCGCTAACTAGCGTCTCTATTCGTTTGGGTTTTAAACCAGTCGCGTCACTGGTAGACCACGTCATACGAAAAGTCACGTGATCTATTCTCTATCTTCTAGTTGGACCAACGCGTGCCATTTTGAAGTGCTCCTAATTAGATAACAAAAGGCAAACATTATAAGCCCTATTGTTAAGCTTCAAGTGCATCGGGCCATGGTATATGAAATGGAGTATACCAGTGACTTGGTAACGCTGTTCATTTTACGGCGAGCGTAAAGGAGAGAGCTATTGAAGTTATATAGCTATGTCCTTTTCTCTCGGCGGAAACCGAACTGCTGCTGCTGGTGATCAGTACCGCCTGCGTCTTGTGCGCCGCAAAACGCATCTTATGCCTAGCGCCCCACTTCGCTATCATCTCAAGCGCCTGGTTTACCCTGGCGCTGAGTTCCTCTGAAGTGTGCGCCTCGGCCAAAATGAGGATGTCGTCCGCGAACGCTTGCACATGCGCACAAAGCCCCTCGGTCTCCCTCAACAATGGGTCCAGCTGGACGTTCCATAGCAGGGGGCCCCCTATGGATCCCTGAATGCAGCCCCTACTCGTGATCCGGTCGACAGTCTCACCCTGGTATCGCAGCGCTATCGATCTGTCGTGGAGGTAGCTGAGGAGCATTTTAGTAGTAGTAGTTTAATTTTAGTTTTAATAAACCCTCTGATTTGGAAATACTACGAAAATATCCTGAATTGTAAAGTGTACCTTTAAACCTTAGAAAACCGTAAATACTAAAAAATCGTCAAGTGTGAGACGGGCTCGCACTTTCGACGAATTTATAAGGAAAACTATCAACGCCAATTCAACTAGCAATTCCAATAGCAATAAGGTCCATGTATACTAAGTAGTCATCATTGGTTCTACCTACAGACGATTAAAGTGTTTATACCTACTAAAATCATCTAAGACGGTACCAAATGACTTTAAATAAATTATAGAACTTAACGGCTTCGCAACCCTACACTGAGCCGGTCCGACATGCTCTTGCCCGTTTTTTTAAAGCTTGCTTTGTTGTTTCTTAAAATCTTACATCTCGTCCATGAATGAACGTGTATGGACTTGTTAGCGAGCCCCCAGCCAGTCCCAGCGGTCGTTGACCCTGGCTCCCAGACTGCAATTCATGCACTCGGTGCGTTAACCTTCCATGAACATAGTTCGCACACTGCCAATATGTAGTGCCAACTGGGAATTTTATACAGGATGATGGGTATATATGGCGTTATCCAAAAAAAGTAGGTAGGTACCTATAGTTAAGGACACAATCGACGTCATGGTTCCTAAGAACAATTCTCGCTATCTCTCATAGTTTCCGACTTCACCATACTGACCCATTTGGATTGTACACCCGGTATACTGCCCTGATAGACGAACAAGCGGTGTTTCAAATTAAATAAGCATAGCAGATTCAAACCTTACCGGTTAGTAATATGGTTGAATTTGCTACAGGAGTTTTGTCTGAGATGCCACTTTGTTTCTCTTAAAGCAGTAATAGTTAATTTTTGTGACGTAATGGAAAAATTACCGTTGTTAATTTTTGTCCTTAACTGTAGGTTTTTGGAAAACGCCCAATAGCTTTCGTTTTATGTGCTCATTTGTAGCTCAAAAGGTCTTCGCATCTCTAGCCTCAATAAAAAAAAAAAACAAAAGTACGTTGAAGAAAACGTTTCTTGTATGAAGTCCCCTTTAATTTTTTAAAATTATTAATTTTTGTTAGTAAATCCGCCGAAATAACACAGGTATCATTTTTTTTTTATGGATCTACGTAGTTAGCCTCTGATGGCTAACTGATGGAAACAGCTGAACTGATTTAGATTAGGTATGGAGATAGTTTGAGTCCCGGGGAAGGACTTAAGGTACTTTTTATCCCGAATCAGACGGCGGCACCTGAGGGAATAGTGATAAACGACTTCTACGCGAAGTCGCGGAAACAACTAGTTTGCAATAATTGCATGCAAGTACAAAGATGCAAAGTATTTATTTTTCCCCCTCCCTATACGTGTATAGGGTGATATATTTTTGTGTCATTGTTCGATCAGCATGCCAGTCAGCCAACAGGTATATCCGGTCTCGACTATATCCTTGTAAGAAGCAGTGTGCCTTAAGAGGTACATAATCAAGGCAATTTAGTTGGAACTATATTTTAATGTGCATAAAGTTCATTTTTATTTGCTTCAAAATGAAAATGCTATTTAAGAGCAAAGGTAAATGAACTTTACTTCCTTGGTGTTAGATTCAAATTCCCACCTACAAAAATCCCCCTGTTTGTAGTACGGTGGGCCTAAGGGTTGTCGCAGACATAACCGCTCGGCAACGGATCGGCATCGCCTCGCCTCATTCGTACAAGGCGAGGCGATGATGCCGTTACGGTGCTGATTAGTCTGCGTTGCAGTAGGGAGTTTCATACAAATGATACTGAACGGCTCGAGTTGATAGGGTGACGATCCCTTTCCGAGTTGATATGTGTGCTGTGACCTTTACAAGGATAGGGGTTCACTTTACTTACGACAAGTAGAGAATATACGTAACTGTAGGGTCCGTATTGGCTAACATTAAATTATTATTCCTGTTTTCTTTTACTACCGATTTGTATTCATCCATACACATACATAACATCACGCCTTCATTCCCAGAGTGGGGTAGGCAGAGCTACAGAAATACCAACAACTCTAAAAACACATGTTAATAATTCTGTAACCACATTTTGCATTTTTTGGCTTGTAGTATTGTTAGGCGATGGGCATGCAACCTGTCACTAATACACTAGTAAACATCTCCTAGCCTACTTGTGCAAAATGTGGTTACAGAATTATTATTGTATTCATAATATCATTATTATGAGTAACATATATGTTTATATGTATGTATGTTTGTATGTGTGTTTATATGTATGTTGTGTGTGTTATGTATGTATGTGTGTATTGTATGTTCATATATGTTTTTTCCTCCTTTTTTTTTTTAGATAATTTGTTATTCCTAATCATCGCAACTCCTAAAGTGACCGTCCTGATTTTAGGACGTTTATAAAATAAAACTAACCTAACCTTATTTACCAGTAGGATTTTTTTAAAATCCTGAAAATGAACAGGTGTATGATTAATGACTAATTCAAAATAGGACAAAATGGAAAAGAATTGGAGAGGCATAAACCCAACAGTGCATGTAAATAAAATGCTGCAGAAAAAGAAGAGGGAGATGATTAATATTGATTATGAAGGGTGATCATTATGATGTAAAGTGGTATGAGAAATGTTTTGCGGACTTCCAATAATAGGACTTAAAAAGTTATGTGACAAAATAGGCATCCGAAATTTTGCGTGAGTGCGAGGAAAGATTCTTATCACTTTTCTTACTAAACCGTATCCATCTACCATAAGAAAGTAACTCTGTTTGTTTGTTTGTTACCCTTTTATATACTAAGTGAAAAATAAACAGTTTTCGAGAAAGTCTAACAAGAGAAAATATTTTGTTTGGTCAAATTATATGGACTTCATTGCATACATACTTTTAGGGTTCCGTACCTCAAAAGAAAAAACGGAACCCGTCCGTCAATCAGTCGGTCAAGTCAAAACCCTTTATCTTAGGAACGCTTGGAGGTATTAAGTTGAAATTAAAACTATATACCCACTTACTCAAGTCTGCAGTAAGAAGCTGTAAAAAAAAAACTTAAATTAACGTAAAAAACGTAGTACGTAAGGCCGTTTTTGCCGCAAAAACTTATATTTCGACACTCAAGGGAATCAAAATTTATAGGGTAGGTACTTCCTACAGACCTAGAATCCTGAAATTTAGCAAAAAGGAAAGTCTTACAGGACAAGTAAAGTAAAAAATCCGAAAACCGCTAATATGTAGCTCCAACAAAAAAAAATGCGATTGCAATTTTATGTGAAGTTGGTAAACTAATCGCGGCCTGTGTCGATGTTTGGAGACAACAGTTTTTCAACGGCAAAGTCAAGTTTGTCCCTCAATACAATTTTACATTCTTATAAATTTGTACGGAACCCTCGGTGCGCGAGTCCGACTCGCACAGAACCGGCTTTTCTCTTTGTATCCGATGCAAGCTAGACGGCTTCAGCTGAATTAGTTTGTCCGAGCGTTCGCTAGATGGCGCTTTTTACTATTAAAATTTGCAATCGAAGTGCTCCCTCAGAATCATAGGGTCAAGGCACTAAGCTCGTAACATCACGGTAGGTTCTTCGAACTTGCTTAGCGACCACGTTGGTAGCAGTCTGAAGATCCCCGTCATAATTTTGTAAACACCGCAACCCTTGGCCGACCCGTGCATTAATAAATTAAATTAAATTATTAGTGCCAGGGATACACGAGCTCATAAGGGTCCCTTCCCTTGGTAGATAACTAGATATACCACTTTTTACTTAATTTTGCTTTGTCTAACAACGTCACACACACACACACACACACACACACACACACACACACACACACACACACACACACACACACACACACACACACACACACACACACACACACACACACACACACACACACACACACACACACTTACAAGCACAACGCAGTTCCATGGCAAGTTAGCCACACTTTTGTTTCTTTAATGTATGTCCCCCCCTAATTTCACCTTGATCAGTTATTAATGTTATTATATAAGAAAATGCCGTAATTGGCCCATGTATAAGCTTTCTGTATCATACCTAGGTATATTTTATCAATATTGTGCAGTGGGTTTATTGAATAAATAAATAACGTTACGCTTAATGAACTATTTTCCTAACATATGTTTTCACAGTTTTATCTCATGGACATTTGTATAATTTTCGTTTATTCTAATCTTTATACCGAATGATCATGTTAGAGAGCCGAATAAGGAATAAAAAAATAAAATTATCTAAGGGGCCTTTGCATGTTGGCTTCGGTTCCATGTACGCTTTCCAAAGGTCCGGGACTCCCAAAGTCCCGTGATAGGTAAAGACATACAATATGATACAATATTAATATTACATATGCGAAAGCGTGGTGGATGCTTTGTTTGTTTATTTTGACGGTTCAACGCCTCATCGCCCGATCGACCTGAATTTGGTACAGAGATATTTTTATAGTCTGGATAACCGATAAAAAAGAGAAAACATTATATCTAATATATAAAATTCTCGTGTCACGGTGTACGTTATTGAACTCCTCCGAAACGGCTGGACCGATTTTAATAAAAAATTGTGTGTATATCGGGTAGGTCTGAGAATCGGCCAACATCTATTTTTCATACCCCTAAGTGATGTAAAAAAAAATTGCAGCGGGCGAAGCCGCTGGCGGGTCGCTAGTATTCTATAAAATTTTACAGTTCCTAGAGAATAGCGATAAATGACTCATAATAAGCGTCTTCTTTTCTATATTAAAATGACTCTACCAATAGTTGCACTTTATAGCTTAGAGTTGACTCTCCGGTAGCATTAATTGACATTGATTTTAATATAGGTGGTCAAAAATTATTGCAAATTAGCAGCAGTATAAAAGTGCAATTTTTTTGGCACATCCTGTATTTATATTTTTCAAAAGTGCTTATTATGCCTTTGTGAGAATGTACTAAAAGTTACGAGTTTGAGTTGCTAACGACGCTTAATAATTCGCAAGACGCTACTCAGAGTCAAGGTGACAAGCTAGAAATAACTCTCTACCGCGATCGCCAAACTCTGTAGTATTATTATTTGACAATGTTCTAGCGTGCCACAGATTTATGTATACATAATAAATACATTTATAGAAAAAAACAGCTATACATAAACACATACGTGCATAACATCACGCCTGTATTCCCGGAGTGGGGCTACAGAAATACCAACAACTCTAAAAAGACTTATTTATATTCTATAACCATATTTGGCACAATCAGGCCAAGAAGTTTACTAGTGTATTAGTGACAGGTTGCAAGCCCATCGCCTAACAGTACTACAAGCCCTTATTCCCTTAGTCGCCTCTTACGACATCCACGGGAAGACATGGAGTGGCACTATTCTAACCTGGCAAACACGGGGAGCAAACAGCTATAATCTGTATTATTTATTACTAACTTTTACCGGCGACTCTTATTTTACGCTATTATGGCAAGAATTTTTCGAATTTCTCAAATGTAAAAAGCACCCTATGTCCGTCTCTGGGCTATATAGTCGATTTCAAAGATTATGTATGTATACACTATTGCACGACTGTACCAAGACGGTACATACAATATTTACGCATTTTGAATGTTAGTAAGAATACCTATATCTATATAGTATTGTGTACAAATATAATAACCGAGAATGTGACGTGCTAAACATACAGTGTGTTCGATTTTTTTCCTCGTAAAAGCGTTAAGCTGTAATGCCGTTCGTAAGCGTCTCTGTATGCAGGGGAGTGGAATGACGGAATGCACCTACCCGCTGCATAATATCGTATCGGTTTTTGGCAGTCGGGACGTTTTATTTTGGGACCGCCCGTTCAAACTACAGTTAACTTTTGTAACTTTTAAAAGTTGAATCTTATTGAACATCCCGTAGTTTATGTAGCGAGTACTTTTTCTTTTTCGTAAACAAGCTTTATAATAAACAAGCAGCTTTTTTATGTTAAGGAGAAGGCACACGAGTACTCAGGCCACCTGATGGTAAGTGGAACCTGAGACCCATAGACATTTGAATTCTCAAGACTATAATCCTAAGACCTCAAATGCGTCGCCAACCCTGAGGACTAAGATGGAATGCCCCTATGCTAGTAATTTCACCGGTTGTCTTATCCCCACACCGGAACACAACAATGCGAACACTGTTGCTTGGCGGGTGGTTAATGGATAAGATGGTGGTAGCGATCCGGACGGACCCTGCACAGGGTCCTACCACCACTAAAACTTAAACTTGTTGTGTTCGTGTGTGGAGATAAGACAATTGGTGAAATTCCTAGCAAAGGGGCATTCCATCTTAGTTAGCAACGCATTTGGAGTCTTAGGATTGCTGTCTTGAGATTGTAGTCTTGATAATTCAAATGTATATGGATCGGATTCCACTTACCATCAGCTGTCCTGTGTGCTCGTGTGTCCTTGCCAAAAAAATATCCGGGGAATAATGGTACGTAGATAAATATATAATGTTTGTATTTATTAAAAAAAACATTTCAATTCACCAGTTCATTAAAATCGAATCATTTATATCTTTTACCGATTCTCGTTTTTATTTGACTCAATACGTGTTATGCATTATTTTTCCATTAAACTGCAAAAAATCGTCACGTGTCTTGTAATCGGGCGACGCATGCGTAAATATATTATAAGATGACAGGTGATATTGGATACCTTTGACATAGTTTGCAATTTGATGCAAAACCGAAACTGGACTTTACTCTTGTTTTTTTAGGGTATAGTATTGAATGTAATTGTATAAAGCCGTGGAGTATTTAAACCGCCTATCCTGCAACGAAAAAAAAACCAGTCAAGGGCGAATCAGACTCGCGCACCGAGAGTTCCGTACTGCCGCACTGTAATTCCAATTTATTAGATTTCGAATCAAATTAGCGCGAGTCCAACTGATACTAGCCCGATTTTTAGCAAAAACAAACTTTTGTACTATAATCATACCAAATTTGCCGCATGTTACATTAAAATACGTTAAAAAAACGTTTCTGGGTCTCCTCTATTTATTTCTATCAATCCACTAACTCACGGTTTAAAATAAACAGCTCTTTACAGTTAGGACATACAGACGGACGGACGTACAGCGTAGGCTTAGTAATAGGGGGTCCTGGCCAAGATGCAAACGCACCTAACGTTTTTCTTTTCTATCGCTCAAAATGTGGGGTGACAGTCGACCACGTGGTTTATCGAAACGCACGAGAATGTCATCCCATACATTTTGAGCGATAGAAAAGAAAAACGTTAGGAGGATTTGCATCTTGGCTAGGGCCCAGGGTCCCGTTTAACAACTTCGTTTGAATTCGCTAACTTGATCGACTATCGACAAAGAGCCGTTTTTAGGGCTCATTAGTCATGGAACCCTTATTGTTTCGCCGTCCGGCTGTCCGTCTGCCCGCGGTTTACCTCAGAGACTTGGTACAGTCAGCAGCAAAAGTAGCTACGCACCCGAAGAACTCAAAATGATCTGCACTCGACTCTATTATCCCGAGAATATGTCGTGCCTAGATCATTTTGAGCATGTTCTGCATAGCTACTTTTGATGGTGACTGTACTGTTGCCGATGACTATAATGAATGTTGTTATTCTCTTAAAAACTGCTTCTTGTCAAACGGTCGATCGAGCTAGTTTTAAACTACCTACCAAATTGAGAATGCACGCCCTAAAATCTTTTTTATATCTGTCAATGCATAACGCTAAGTTAGCGAAGTTTCAGAATGTGGGATTGACGTAAGCTAAGGCTAAGGTTTTTAAACCAATCGTGTCACTGTTAGATCACGTGACTTTTCGTATGATGCGATCTTCCAGTGACGCGATTGGTTTAAAAACAAAACGAATAGAAACGCTAGTTAGCGAACGAATCTTGGCTAGGGTCTCTGATGATAGATCGACTCCCGATTAAAGCAAAGCGTTAGCGTTGGCTAGACCTACTAACCTACCCTATATTTACCCTGAGTTGTAAACGTGTTGTTAGGAATCTCCTACCTAGTAGTGTACGCCAATGATACCAGAGGGGTTAATCTCTCAACACAGCGCTGCGTCGATTTCAAAGGTGAAGTTTCATCCGGCAAGTTTAAGAAGTCCCGTCGGAGCGTACAAAACACATTTTAACGCGTGCCTTCTCAATAAGGCAGCAGGCAGGTGAGTCGAGTTCACTGTCGGATAAAGCTGCCTAATTAAGAAGGCACGCGCTGAAATTTGTTTTGTACGCTCCGACGGGACTTCTTAAACTTGCCGGATAAAACTTCACCTTTGAGATCGACGCAGCGCTGTGTCAAGGGAATCACTCCCCATTGTCCCGTTTCTCGAAATTCATTGTCTAATAATATTAGTTCACTCAATGCAATTTTCTACAAGTCTACAAGTGGAATGTAACGCATGGACTAATATTATTAGCAGTGATCGGAATAGGTAGTGCAATTTCGGGTGAATGACCTTAAACATTGTACTTAATATGGATAAGACCCCAGATTCCGGGACTCGTATTATTTCACAGAATATTTTCTTGACATGACCTTAATTGAAGTTAAATTGGAACATGCGAAAAGTCTAAAAAAATAATTTTATTGTAAATACTTTTTTACTTTTTGTCATTGCAAGTGTCTACATATTTCGTCAATGCGATATTCTATGCAAGCAAAATAATGGTTTAAATCATATTTTAATAACATTTCTGAATTAAACACAAACTTTAACACTTTGCAAATGTAATCCCGGGGTTACAAGCTATATCCATACTAAACTTACGCACCGAAGTCTCGCGAAATTGCACTACCTATTCCGATCACTGATTATTAGTCTAGTGAGTTTCGAGAAACGGGCCCCAGCTAGCGTGCCTAGTGATCCGGAAAAATATTAACCGCACGCGCATCATCATAAAACTAAATGCGTACGCATCGAGCTTATTGATTTACTTCTCATATATTTACGATTCCGACGGACGTCCATTTACAAATCTAAATCCGATATTTACGAGAAAAAAAGTAAATATTTCCCCGTGTGGTTGTCGGGTTAGAATAGTGCCTCTCCATGTCTTCCCGTGGATGTCGTTAGAGGCGACTAAGGGAATAAGGGCTTGTAGTAGTTAGGCGATGGGCTTGCAACCTGTCACTGATACACTAGTAAACCTCTTACGAGTAGCCTGTTAGTGCAAAATGTGGTTACAGAAATATGTATCAGTAAGTCTTTAGTGTTGTTGGTATTTCTGTAGCTCTGCCTACCCCACTTTGGAAATAAAGGCGTAATGTTATGTGTGTATGTATAGTAAACTTCGACATAAACACTAAGTTTACAAAAATGTGAGCCTCTTTCATGGTGTCCATGTTGCTTTCATTGTTTTTAGTGAAGCGTGAGCATGACCAAACATTATTATACAAAAACGGTTCAGAAACTATAACACACGCACGTATAAACGCATATAAGCACACACACATACACCTTCAATGAATTATCTACTATAATATTTATTACAAGACTTAAGTGATATCAATAAGGCTACTAAGGGAATAAAGGCTTGTAGTACTGTTAGGCGATGGGCTTGCAACCTGTCACTAATTCAGTAAACCTCTTAGCCTGTTAGTGCAAAATGTGGTTACAGAAATATCAGTAAGTCTTTAGAGTTGTTGGTATTTCTGTAGCTCTGCCTACCCCACTCTGGGAATGAAGGCGTGATGTTATGTATGTATGTATGTAAGTAAATAAATAGTGTTTCTTTAATCTTTTGCACTGTTTTGATTCATAATAACTCGATCTGTTTTTATTTATTCGTTTATCTGGCAAAACGGTTTTAGCTGAACTTTGCATTTAGTCAATTTTCCGCATGATCTTGACCACGAGGGTCCAATTACGTGTATTCCTCTCAGGGATCTCTGGTAAGTGTGAATATCGTGTTTAGGTTACCAACGCGGGTTTAATTGGAGTTGTGTCTTTGCGTCGTTTAGTTAATGGAGTAGTGTAAAGTGAGAAGGTCGATGTTGTCTAATGGGCGATGGGAAGTTGCAATAGAAGTAGCTGGTTGTTGCTAGGGCGCTAGCCTCTCATCTCGAGTTACTTGTCCTGTACTTTCTAAAACTGTACTTTAGCTTTATCTATACTAATATTATAAAGAGGTAAAGTTGGTGATGTTGTAGGGGAATCTCAGGAGCTACTGAACCGATTTAGATGAAATTTGGTATGGACATAGTATGATAGTATGAGTGGGGGAGGCAGAGCTACAGAAATACCAACAACTACAAAAAGACTTGTTAATAATTCTGAAACCACATTTTACACAAGTAGGCTGAGATGTTTACCAGTGTATTAGTGACAGGTTGCAAGCCCATCGCCTAACAGTACTACAAGCCTTTATTCCCTTAGTAGCCTTATTGATATCACTTAAGTAATAAATATTAAAGTAGATAATTCATTGAAGGTGTATGTGTGTGTGCTTATATGCGTTTATACGTGCGTGTGTTAAAGTTTCTGAACCATTTTTGTATTATAATGTTTGGTCATGCTCACGCTTCACTAAAAACAATGAAAGCAACATAGACACCATGAAAGAGGCTTTGTAAATTTAGTGTTTATGTCGAAGTTTACTATACATACACACATAACATTACGCCTTTATTTCCAAAGTGGGGTAGGCAGAGCTACAGAAATACCAAACAACTCTAAAAATACTTTCTTATAATTCTGTTACCACTTTTTGCACAATCAGGCCAAGAAGTTTACTAGTGTGTTAGTGACGGTTGCAAGCCCATCGCCTAATAGTACTCAAGCCCTTTATTCCCTTAGTCGCCTCGTACGACATCCACGGGAAGACATGGAGTGGCACCATTCTAACCCGGCAACCACACGGAATACACTATACATATTAAAGTTAAAATGACGTCTTCGCAAAAACCAATCGATATGATCTACGCAGGAAATGGCTAAATGATAACATAATGATGCTGTTTATAAACACATTTGGGAATCTAACTTAGTTGTGATTCACGCGATTACCAATATGCGCCGGAGTTGAAAAATATATACAGGGTGGTAATAAATTATGAGTCCGAGGGGGTTTTAGTGGTGGAACCTTGGAGGATCCGTCCGGATCACTACCATCATCTTATCCTTAAACCAACCACCAACAGTGTTCACGTTAGCGTGTTCCGGTGTGGGGATAAGACAGGTGCAATTATCTTAGTTCTAAGGGTTAGTAACGCATTTGCGGTCTTAGAGTTTTAAAATTGTAGTTTTGACAATGCAAATGTCTTTTTTTATGTTAAGGAGAAGGTACACGAGCACTTAGGCCATCTGATGGTAAGTGGAATCTGAGTCCCATAGACGTTTGAATTGCCAACCCTGAGGACTAAGATGGAATCCCTCTATGCTAGTAATTTCACCGGTTGTCCTATCCCCACACCGGAACACAACACTGTTGCTTGGCGGGTGAATAATGGATAAGATTGGTTGTCTATGGGTCACAGATCCTACTTACGAGGTGGCTTGTGTGCTCGTTTGACAAGGTATCCTAAATTGTTAACCGTTGCGTGTTACTGTCATTTTGTGTAACGTAATTAGTCCTCCTGGGTGGTGATTCTCTCAACACAGCGCTGCGTCGATCTTAAAGGTGAAGTTTTATCTGGCAAGTTTAAGAAGTCCCGCCGGAGCGTACAAAACACATTTTAGCGCGTGCCTTCTCAATTAGGCAGCTTTATACGACACTGAACACGACTAACCTGCCTGCTGACTGGTTGGTTGACTGGTAGAGAATGCCTTAACGCATTAAGTCAGCCATTTGTACCTACTTTGTGTATTATGCAATAAAGTTTAAATAAATAAGATCCTACCCATAGTACTTATTAACTTTGTCATTCAGACCCAGCGACATTGGTGTAGTCATTACCACGGTCCTACCAGTAGGACTTATAGAAATCCTACTGGTAGGACCGTGATACGCTATGACTACACAAGTACAATAACAGAAAAAAAAAGTATTTTAAGTACTTGAGTCGTAATGAGTATAAAACAATAGTACTACGGGCTATTTTGCGTTATTTTGTTTAGGAGGCTATACAAAGAATTCTTAAAAACAGAATTCTTAAATAAATTTTCACTATTCCAATACCAAGATGTTAATTCAAATATTTCTGCCAACTCGCCTGCTGACGTACCTACGCTCGATTGAAAATTTAAACACGCCGTTTATCAATTGGTAGTCACGTGTAAAGAGTCGACCACGAAAATGTCCCAATTACTACGTGTCGTTATTAAATGATACGACAGGTGAGTAAATTTTATGATTCAACTTCTTTAAAAATTGAAACTTTTAATAAAATATCGTATAGATAGATAATTTTTCTTCTTTCCTTTACATTTTTTTTTAATGGTATTGAGAAGGCAAACGAGCACACAGGCAACCTGATGGTAAGTGGAAACTGTGACCCATAGACATTCGCATTCACAAGACCTCAAATGCGTTGCCAACCCTGAGGACTAAGATGGAATGCCTCTATGCTAGTTATTTCACCGGTTGTCTTATACCCACACCGGAACACAACAATGCGAACACTGCTGTTTGGATCCGGACGGAGCCTGCACAAGGCCGTAGCACCCGCAAAACTTTTACGTTTGATTAAGTGTTTGATTGAAGTCTCTTGCTAGTTTTTAATCTAGCAATACTGGTTTAGTTTGCAACCCCGAAAAGGTTTGAAGCTAGCACAACAGTGATTTCTTGTTACTTTGCCTTTTAAGTCTCGGAATCAAAGTTTTAAAAAGTCATCTACACTTCAGCGTCCAATCTAGCACTTTATTTTAAATTTCAAGTGTACTTATTTCCACAACGTTATCATATATGATCGTTTTTAAATTCACAACACTTTTAATGTCAATAAAAAACCACGTTCCCAAAATATGTACCTAGCTCTACCGTAAGTGCAAAGATGCAGAAAGCATATATAAACATTTGTGTATACTTTTTCTTATTATGTAATGAGAATTACATAGGATTTGCACGAGCGTGAAGCGTTCAAATTTCAACCGTAACATTTGGTAATAAAAACAACACCATTTATAAGATTATTTACCAGAACGCCTTTGTCGTTTTGTTAGCGAAAGATTACAATTTTATCTGAAAAATTAACTTCACGTAATTCCTTAGATTTACAAGTTATTTTCTCAAAATTTCGTAAATATTTTAATACTGTACCAAGTAAGACGACTTTTATTTAAACAATCAAAGCGTGTTTTATAAATATTGCACATACAGGCTGACGAGTTTTGCTCGTAAGTATTATACTTTGTTTGCTCGTTTGGTTTTATACAAACTTAGGTGCAAACAATTCTTAGAGTCTGGCAAACGAAAGCTGTCCTAGAGAAAGAGCGGCAAATTCAAGAAACCTGCAGCTTTTTACACTGACCTGAATAAACGGAGTTGATACTCCAACACTGCTGTGAAAAGATCAGGAAATCAAATAGTATCAACTCCGTTTATTCAGTGTGCAGTCAGTGTAAACAGCTGTAGGTTTTTTGAAATTGCCGCTGTTTCTCGGGACAGCTTTCGTTTGCCAGACTCTATCTCTTCATACTTCGTATCGATTATTTAAAAGGCATTTTTATCGTTGCCGAAATACTTATAGACCTCAAAGTACAATTTGTGTAAGAAAGACTCCAGATAATAAAAACGGTAATTCAATTAACTTGCTAAGTTTTTACTGTTTGTAATTTGCTATTGACTTTAAACTTACTACAAGTAAAGCTAATTCAAACTTAACTTACTCGTTATTATCGTATGGTGCAGCGCGTAGATTATGAACAATTTGTACGGTTATTTCATATACAGCGTGGTTATTATTAGGCGATTGTCCGAGTGGATACACGTGTAAAGTAGAATAGTACTAAGTTTATGATTTCTGTTCGGTGCATTGTTGCAGTTGCACAGGTAACGTCGCAGTGCACTTAGAAACACAATAGGCGACAAATTAACGTGTTATACCCAGGTGAGCTAATAGGGACACCCTTTATAAATTAATTCTTATACAAATTGATCTACCTAGTCCTTAATTAAGCTCTAGGGCTTCTATAAATAAAATTCTTAAATTTATAAAAAAAATATCAGAGGACAATCTCACACAAATTGACCTAGTCACAAACTAAGCTCTAGGCTTGTGCTATGGGTACTAGACAACGATAAACATACTTATATAGAGAAATACATAGAAAACATCCAAGACTCAGGAACAAATACTCGCGCTCATTACACAAATATCTGCCCTTACCGGGATTTGAACCCAGGACCGCTGGCTTCGGAGGCAGGGTCACTCCCAACTAGGCCAACGTATATTTTCAAAAATTCTCAAACATACTCATGCTTTTTACACAACTACATCTCCTTTTCGGGAATCGAACCCGGATCCGTTAGCTTCCATCCACCGCATCATCGTCGTGACTTGCGTTTTTTGTTTGTTGGCGGGGGGACGCGCCTCCCGAGCCCTTTTTGCGTATGGCTCGGCCCCCCGGTAATAATAGTATGTTTTACAATTTCAAATGTGCTAACATGTATATTCGATTAGTATTTTATCGAGAGACATAAATAAATTAATAAATAGTGCCACTTCATGTCTTCCCGTGGATGTCGTAAGATGCGACTAAGGAAATAAGGGCTTGTAGTACTGCTAGGCGATGGGCTTGCAACCTGTCACTAATACACTAGTAAACTTCTTAGCCTACTTGTGCAAAATGTGGTTACAGAATTATCAACAAGTCTCTTTAGAGTTGTTGGTATTTCTGAAGCTCTGCCTACCCCACTCTGGGAATGAAGCCTTAATGTTACTAGCATAGCATCTTAAGTTTATGTACAAAATTACTTGTAATTGTTTGTTATTTGTGCAATAAACAGTTTACTTACATAGAGACATTCCATCTTAGTCCTCACACATTTGCAGTCTTATATGTTATGTTTGTAGACTCGATTACCTTTAGGTTAGGTGGCCTGTGTGCTCTTTTGTCATCTCTGTGCCTTAAGAATAGAATAGAATCATTTAACCATGAAAATAATTGCAAGTTTTAGCTCAAATTGCCTAACGCTATACGCTCACGATGGAGGTGACATGTGCTTAACTAACAACCAGATAATAATGCTAACTAATTTTTGTGCTTTGTGCAAATCACGTTTTACTAAAACAGTAATATAGTGCTATTTGAAAACAATGAAGACGACAATGTAGTCGAACGTGACTGTTAAGTTACCATTGTTAGTCGGTCTGATTCGATTCGTTATGTTATTTCTTGATCGTTTTCTTTTAGTATATTTATGGGATCTATATCTCTACTCGTGCATGCACCTGGGCGTTTTCCAAAAAAAAGTGTACATCGTTAAGGACAAAAGTTAAGAAAATTTAACTTTTCCATTTCGTCACGAAAACTAACGTATGTAAATGTATGGCTAAAATTTCGTGACGAAATGGAAAAAGTTAAATTTTCTTAACTTTTGTCCTTAACGATGTACACGTTTTCTGGAAAACGCCAACCTAGTGTTTTAGTGGTGTTAGGACGTTGTGCAAGGATGCTGCTCACTACCACCATCTTCACTACATAGTATAAAACAAAGTCGCTTTTTCTCTCCCTATATCCCTATGTATGCTTAAATCTTTAAAACTACGCAACGGATTTTGATGCGGTTTTTTTTCATAGATATAGTGATTCAAGAGAAAGGTTTATATGTATAATACTTTAATCCGGAGCAAAGCGAGGGCGGGTCGCTAGTATAAAATAAATAAATGTCACAGGACAATGTCACACCAATTGACCTAGTCCCAAACTAAGCTCTAGGCTTGTAATATGGGTACTAGACAACGATTAACATACTTAGATAGAGAAATAAATACTTAACTACATATAAAACATCCAAGAGTCAGGAACAAATACTCGTGCTCATCACACAAATATCAGCCGTTACCGGGATTTGAACCCGGACCGCTGGCTTCGGAGGCAGGGTATCTTCCAACTAGGCCAACGTGTCGTTTAAAATCCTTGTCGTGTTTTAACTTACCGCCAAGCAAGTGTGGTAAAAGACAACTGGTGAAATTACCAGCATAGAGGCATTCCAATTAGTCCTCAGGGTTGGCAACGCATTTGCGGTCTTAGGATTGCAATCTTTAGATTGTAGCTTTGACAATGTAAATGTCTAAGAGTCACAGATCTGATTTAGTGGCCCATTTGCTTTCTACATGCCATAGAATAAATAAATAAGCACGCATAGGGATAACGAAAGTAGTCAAGATAAAGTGCCTTGCGCAAGCAACGAGTTAAAATTAAGAAATAGACTAAACACCGGCCAAGTGCGAGTCGGAGTCACGCAGGAACGATTCCGTACCATTATCTGTATACAACATTACACTTTGTTATAACTTTTCTATATAAAGGGTGAAAAAATCAGGTTTGGTGTATGGGAGTCCCGCTTAATTTGTTTTATATAAATAAATAAATATTCTGTGAATATTTTATGAGTCTGTTGCCGTTATTAATACCGAGCAAAAAACGGTAAAAAAAAAACACATTTTGTTGTATGGGAGACCAACTTGAATATAAATTTTATTCTGTTTTTAGTATTTGTTGTTATGGCAACATTTAAAATGCAATGGCCAAAGCAGATTCAATCTTATCGTATTGGTTATAAGGTTGCATTTGCTACAGGAGTTTTGTCTGAGATACTGCCTTTTGTTTTAGCAGGACAGTAGGTATAATCACTAGTTTGTTATGCCGTTGTTACTGCAATTGTAGTGCCTCAATCTAAACGCGCCTAAACTGGTCAAGATTTTAATTCGTCGTCTATTCCATATTCCAACGTAAGAATAAAGGGTTAAGGTTTAAAATAAAAGTGTGTTTACCCCGGGTAGCTGGCATTTTAATCATTTCATAATAATATTTGACACTAGTTCCCGTTTGACGTCATTCGACACTAGTTCCCGTGGCAGCATGTTAGGCCTACACTGGTATAAGTACGCATCTGGCAAAAGACCAGGATACCATAAGTGGTATGTATATTACGCATCCCCTGGCGCGTAGTACACAGTATCCCTTCTGTTATTTAGTGCGCTCTTCGCTTAGATACAAACGCCGTCGCCATTCGTCTACTCGCCCTCATCTCGCTACGTACTCGAACCAAAGAACCGCTTCAGGAAATTGAAAATTCCGGAGTCGAGGGTTCCAGTTTAAGTGCCGGTTTTTTCGTGGATTAAGCTCATATATTTTAATACAGGTATTATTTGCATTATTTTCCATGGTAACATCGTTGTACTAATTTTAATTAATTTTTATTTTCCAATTACTTATAATTTATTGCAGCTACGTGTTTATCTACTATTTTAGTTAAATAGGTACCTCTCGTATTTGGTAGGAGCCAAGCATTTGAATGCATCTTTTTATCTTACCTATATGAAATATGTTTGTGTGTTTACTCAAGTAATTGTTAACCTACAATTGCTAAAAATCAAATAGTTTAAAAATAACACACGCATAACCTTCATTGATCTTATATTAATTCTATTTATAACAATTGCTTGCCGTTTGATCTGCATTTGTGACATATCAGCAAAGATAAAATTAAAAGAAATGCACTTCCTGACACACCACTAAATTGAAACGACTACTTGATATCACCGTAACCATACACCACCGTGGCGTTTACCTTATTCCTGAATAAAACTACAAAGATAAGCGAGAATGTAATTCTGAACACAACTATCTTGTATTGATATTATGATAAAACTTGCCTACTGGGAGGTTCCATCCGCAGTGTCGCTAATGGAGACGTGTGAGGTGAACCACTTGAACCACAACCAGGTGCAGTGATAAATGATATTCCGAAGGATCATTTAGAACAATAGGTGATCTTGTGTTAGTGCTATGCGATAGTGTTCAAATATTATGGCTTTCCCTGCTGCTAATAAAGTTTTATTACGTTATAAAACCCTTATAAATGATGTTTATAATTCAAAGACAACAGTGTACATCACTGAAGACAGACAAATGTAGGATATGATAATTTCTAAAGCAAATGTTGATCTTATCATACGAGTACATTCTAGTATTATTTTGTTTCAGGGTAAAGTCACATAATTTGAAGAAATCGGTGTTATCACCTTGAAAATTCAACGCATAGAAGCGGAGTCCGATGCAGTCGAGCAGAGCCGGAGGATCGAGAGAACCCTGAACATCTGGACCTTCCGTCGGTCGTCCGATGGTTGCTCTTCCATTGGAGCAAATCACGTACACGCGCTGTCACTTCATTGTTATTAAATTCCTTAACATCTTCTATATTTTATAGTTTTGTCTTTATCAAATAACCACCATGAGCAAGATCCTGAAAGTAGTCGGGGCGTCCTGGATGAGGACGAAGATCAGCTCCTACATCCTGGGGCTCCTCGGAGTGTTGGCCATTCTGGCGCTCTTCGTCGGCCAGATGGAAAGGTAAATTTATTTTAGTACCGCAAAGTGCTTTTTGTTTATTACGGGACTTACTTCAAATGCTTATCAAATTTACGGCGATGACGCTGGTCGGAGTGTTTAAAGTAAAGATTTAACGCTATTGGCATAGTTTCAAGCGGGGTTGCTGTTGCCTTGATAATATATATCTGGAAGTTTCAACGTGAAGGTGTTATTGATTTTAAGAATTCAAGAAGACGGAAACTACGCGGCCACTGTGTTCTACTCAAACAAGACTGGGTACCGCATCGAGTACTGGGGCCAGAGCAACGAGCTGTCTGATATACCCAAGGGAGTGGCACGAGCCCACTTTCGCATGGACATTGACACCACAGGGTCAGTAAAGCCAGATTCTTCTTCGGCCCAATTCTTCCAAGCCTGAGGTACTTCCAGAGGCCCTAGGCAAGATGATTAACGTTTTCCTTTTCTATTAGCTTTAGCGTCTTAGATAGGGCTTCTTTATAGCATTTGGCTGGTCGTCAGACTTACACTAGCAACTGACAGTATATGTATTTGTTAGTCGTGTTCTAAAGGGAAGCAAGAATGCAGACCGCTTTTAACTCTTCGTATGCCTAGTCTATTCGTACCCGTACCGGCATATGCCAGAAAGACTCGCACAATTGTACCCGTGGTATACCTTGTCCCGTATCCGTACTTACAGCCTCGGTTGCCTAGTACCGTATCCGTCCTCAAACTAATTTCAAGCAACCCTTCCAGTCACGCTCTCTATTGACATAAAGTCTCGGCAGACAAGGAGTACCTACAAGCGTGCGCGCTCCTCCGGCATAAGACAGCGCGGGTACGGATACGGGATAAGGCATGCGACGGGTACAAGTGTGCGAGCCCCTCCGGCATACGAAAGGTTAAGCAAGTGTTAGTACTACGCCTAATTGATAGGAATCCAAGCTGCATGTGTTTTGATAGGGTAAAATCATTCATCAGGTGAATTTAGTATCATTACGCGAATTCTCATTTCATTGAAAATCAATTCTCGCAGCATGATATTTTTTTGGTTGGCACCAGTCTAACTTTTTTTTTTTTTTTTTTTTTTTTTATATTAAGGAGAAGGCACGCGAGCACTCAGGCCACCTGATGGTAAGTGGAATCTGAGACCCATAGACATTTGAATTCTCAAGACTATAATCCTAAGACCTCAAATGCGTTGCCAACCCTGAGGACTAAGATGGAATGCCTCTATGCTAGTAATTTCACCGGTTGTCTTATCCCCACACCGGAACACAACAATGCGAACACTGTTGCTTGGCGGGTGGTTAATGGATAAGATGGTGGTAGCGATCCGGACGGACCCTGCACAGGGTCCTACCACCACTAAAACTTAAGCTACGTAAATGTGATATCCTGAAAACACCATGGTTTCAACAGAAAATAGAGTTCGATGAAATGGTACAATCGATGAATTGAAATTCGATGAAATGATGGACTACGTTTTGATATGAATTCGTGGAAATATCCTTGATAATAACCCTATTTTTGGAATCGCAGTTTTAAGTACTACGTCTTACAAGGGTACAAAGGTACAAATATTGACGACATACGTTGTCAGTTTTTAAATCTACCATTTTGTAAAAAGAAATCTCAATGAAATTCTCGACGCTTAGACAAATCTTGGGACTACCCGTTCAGCCCCTACAAGGACACAAAGAACCATACATTCATTGTTCATACATAAATCGACAATCAACTAAAAATACCAGAGTCTTATCGATTCATAGTCGAGTTCATGAATTCACTCTTTCTAGACGGAACTTAACAACATTGGAAATTTGTGTCCATGGGCTCGAACTAGGCAGCGTTAACTATTATTGATTACCATTCATTGAGCACATATTAAACAGGCATATAATATAAAATACCCATTCATGTAGCTCCTATACATAGCTCGGTAGGAGCGTATGTCATTTTGTTTACAATGTGACGACTGTTTTTATCCAAGACTTAACTCACAGCGTTGTGATATCACAAGATAATATATTATTCATTTGAATTATGCTGAAAATAATCACAAAGGATGTTATGTTACTGGAAATTTTATTAAAGTATGTGGTTTATTTATAATTTTCAAATACTGCTCAACTACATTGTCGTAAACTTTTGCGATATCATGTAGTTAATTTTAGACATAATCGCATTAAATAGTCGATCGTTTCGATCGTATTGCAACTGTTCTACTTAATTAACAGAATACTATCTTAACACTTGTATGTTAATCTCTCTTGATTGATTTAAACAAAGCATCTGGTTTGGTTTCTGCAAGACTGTAGCCAAAGAAATACGAATTAAATGCCACGGGAAACTCTCACGCAAGTTGACCTAGTCCCAAATAAAAGGGAGAAACTGTTACTCGCATTCATCAGATAAATATTTACCTTTCCCAAGGATCAACCCTCGTAGATCCCCTTTCTTCTTAGGCAATGAAAACGGGTCACTTAGTACAGAATTTCTATAGTGACCGTTTTCATTGTTCCGAGTGTAGACTAACTGTGTCTTTCTAAAGTTTATTTAATATCCCTTGCAGCTGGTCGCTTCTGGAGGTAGAAACCGATGAGTCCTACCCGGACGAGATCCAAGCGTACGCCGCGGGGATCGTCGAGGGTGCCCTCACCTGGTACCTGATCCACACACATTTGGAGAACACCATCCGGGCCAAGTGTGAGGACACTCCCCTAGAGAAGCAGTGCAACAAACTCAGAGACGCTTTAGATAGGTCCGTTAATATCTGGAAGACCAAGGCTGCAGAGCAAGGAGCTGTTGAACCCTTCTGGCACCATGTAAGTATTGAAGTAGGATTGAGATATTTTTAATTTGGTCTTGTTACCAGGTTTCTTGGGCGCACATAGGTATCATTCATCAACCCTCATATCATAGAACGTTTTCCTTCGCCGAATTTTCATTTCATCGACAGGCATTTTTACGTGCTGGAGTTTTTTTGGTGGTCACAAGCCTAACCTAACCTATTGATGTTTGAGATATCCTGAAAACATCATGCTTTAAAAAATGGCGTTTGATGAAATGTAATTCGATGAAATGATACAATCAATGAAATGATACAATCAATGAAGTGGAATGCGATAAATGATCGGTTACCCATTCGCAGACTCTTTTGCCATATGGATTGAAACGGACTCCCTAAGTTTCATGAATAATCTCTAGTAATTCCATCTTAGCACTCTAAAATCGTTTTTTTCCTCCGACCTCCTGTAAATAAACAAGGCCTTCTTATCATTATTCCACGACAGCCAAAATATGCTTCGGGACTTGGCCGTCCCCTTAGATCATCAATGCGACCATACCACCATTTACTCCAACTTAGCATTGGTCATCCATATACAAGATGATTAAGAGGAACCTATCCTAGGTTTAGTGGTGGTAGCTTATCCTAAAACAACCGCCAAGCAGCAGTGTTCGTATATCTGTGTTCCCGTGTGGGGAGGATAATACAACCGGTGAAATAACTAGCATAAATGCATTCCAGCTTAGTCCTAAGGTTTGGCAATGCATTTGCGGTCTTAAGATTGCAGTCTTGAAATGCATCTTGATAATGCAATTCTCTATATCGCACCTTCGGTAGAACAAGGGCACAATGTACAATGTGACTAAAGGGGAAGTTGTGCTCTCGTCCGGTAGAACAAAGGCACAATGTACAATGTTACTAAAGGGGAAATTGTGCCCTTGTCCTGCCGAAGGTGCGATATGTCCCAGAACCCACTTAACATCAGGTGGCCTGTGTGCTCGTTTGCCGTCTCCGTTAAGATCTAGATTACGTAACAAATGTATATTGCTATAGGTACAAAATTTAAACTTGTTATTATAAAAAATGTTGAAGGACTCCTAATGAGTCCGAAACATGTCGGGCCGTTACCTGACTATAACATGTGAGGTAACCATGCAGTGTTCGGTTTTGTTTATAAATAGCAAAACTCTCAATTTCTAGGTATCGTTACACTACACGCAAATAAGTGGCATCTACACCGGCTGGAAGCACGGAGTCGAGCGCAGCATGAAGGAATACGAGACAGACATCTCAGACCTGTACTGGTTGAACTCGGTGTCCGAGGTAGCTGAGATCCAGCATAAGCTGAACCTCACAAGGAACGACCCAGCCTTGGACAAGGTGTCTGGACTCTCCAGTGCGTTCCTGAGACTCGTCAACGAAACATCTGAAGATGGAACCGTTGCTACGAAGCTGTTTGTTGCTCAAAATGGTGCTGGGAGGTATGTTTGACTTTTATTTGTATGAGATAGGCATTTTTCATCGCAGGCTAAGTATCTGCTGAGGCCTATTTACATCGAAATACATAGCTTTAGGGTGCTTTCCACCAAATCTTCCAATCATATTGATTGGTCCACATGTCGTAGCACTGGTAGAAACTGGTAGCTTTCTCTCGCAGCATAACTGCATAGCACATCTCTGATGGACAGGCAGCCTGGCACAAGTACCTACACATTTTAGTTCACTGTACACTGTACAGTCAATCAATTTGAATTCTAGGCCACTATATGGATTACGTCAACGTGATGTTGTAAACCAAATCATAAGAAGTTTTTGTTTGGATTAACCAGCGATTGGCCTCTATCTCACGATGATAAACACTGATGAAGCTTTGAACCCTATTCATCTGGATTATTTTGTCCATAGAAATCGAATTGGTTGATTGTACAGTCAGTTTATTAGTTTTCTAGGCCACCATGAACTTATCTCAAAGTGATGAAGTCAATCAAAATTGAAAATTAACTGTACTTTGTCAAAAATGACAGTTTTCTATGGCTTGACGTTTACTTCGACGTATCTTGTGACGGGCACCTCAGCAAATATACTTAATCTTTTCAACGCTACGTCAAATACAGAAGACGTCACTCACACGCCAGTGACAGTTTAAAACCAGAGTGAATGCCAACCTTGCCTCAGAGAAACTCAGTTCTATTTTGCGCTGTCTAGACCAGTGGTGCGGATATATCCGTCAATGGCGTTGAAAAGGTTAAGTGTTTCTGATACTAATACGACCAAGGCTACTTTGTCAAACAAAACTAAGTCGACCAATCAATGTAAATTCGCCATGTTTTTCATTCACAGCTACTCATCAATGACCAGAATCCTGAAGCGGTACAAGATGCACTTACACCTCACGTCGAAGAGCGACGAGCTGGTGCCAGGCACCTCGGTGGACTTCTCAGGATACCCAGGGTCTGTCACCAGCCAGGACGAGTTCTACACCGTGACGGGACGAGACCACAGCCTCGTGGTGGCCGGAACTGCCCTTAATAACTACAATGAACGGTTATGGAAGCTCGTCAATATTACGGAACAAGTAAGTGTTGGTGTTAATAATAAAAAATATGAATAAGTGAGAAAGTTTGGATGTTTGGATGTTTGTTACTCAATCATGCTTCAACCACTCATCGGATCGGGAGGATACTTGGCACACATATTGGTTGTTTATTATTATAGGTCATGTAACATAGGCTCCTTTTTATTCCTGAAAATTGGTCAGTTCTCTTGAGAATACCGATAAACGACTTCTACAAGTCGAGAGCAAATGCTTGTTTTATAAAAGTGAAAGTTTGGATGGATTAATGGAAGTTTGTTACTCAATCACGCCAGAACGGCTAAATGGATCAGGAAACCAAAAACCTAGTACAGACATAATAACTAGTGGTTCAGTGGTGGTAGGACCCTGTGCAGGGTCCGTCCGGATCGCTACCAACATCTTATCGATTAACCACCCGCCAATCAACAGTGTTCGCGTTGTTGTGTTCCGGTGTGGGGATAAGACAACCGGTTAAATGACTAGCATAGAGGCATTCCATCTTAGTCCTCAGGGTTGGCAACGCATTTGAGGTCTTAGGATAATGGTCTTGAGAATTCAAATGTCTATGGGTCTCAGATTCCACTTACCAGGCGGCTTGAGTGCTCGTGTGCCTTTTCCTTAACATAAAAAAAAAACTTAGCAGGCCGTCCCGGTGCACATATGCACAGTCAAAGACGCAAATTTGTGACCCACCTTAGGTTCAAAGTCAATCTGGCTTTCTACGGCGCTCCATATGTTTGACTGGTATTTTATGTTATATAACATGGGTGCAATATTAATCACTGCATCATTTACTTTAATAATTACTTCTCATAACATTGTTGAAGACTGCAAAGACAAAAATGAATGGTTAGTTGTTTTAGTAAATTATAAGTTATCATATCATTGTAAGAAATTAATAAATAGCACGTCAAAAAAATTACTTACAAAAGACGTACTTAAGTAAATAAATATAGATATACATTTTGACTAACTCATCATTTCTATAAGTAGGTCAGTATTCAATGATTTACCTTTAATGGTCGCGTAATATCCATTTGAGGCACCAAACGTATCCATGCACGAGATGACAAGGGAAGCCCTAATTATTAATGTGACGTCTATCACGGAAACATGATGGAAATAATTTATAAGCCCTTATTTATAATGTGTAACTGTGGTAGCATTAAAGCACCTGAGTATTCATATTTTATCTTTAACAATTAACATTTTCACGATTAGTAACAGACAGTCACTTTGACTGCATTTATTTACCTACAATCAGTACAATCTACATAAAACCACAGAACTGGTTGCATTTTGCTCATACAGACATTAAAGGCGGACTCATTTTAAGGGCTTTTTACACTATTCAATTATTAGGAATAGTCTTAGAATGTATAAAAAATGCAATTATAACAGTAAGGATCCTATTTATGAACAGTAAAATCAGTAAGGCTCCGATCAAATTTTGGATCTTAAGTACCTAGGTACATATCGTATAACCACTTTACACGGGACTGTTTAGGTGGCGTCTAAATTTACCAAAAAAAACGTTTAAAATTCTTTAATTTGACGTTTGTGATGTGCATCCGAATACCGAATTGGCGTCTATCTCTAAGTTGAATAGATTAAACGTCAAATTTAAGCGATTCTCTAAATTTAGAGATTTGACGTTTGGAAGAATTTAACTTTGGCGGTACTCCGAATACCAATTGGCGTGTAACCTAAAATTACAAAACCTAAATTTAGAAATTCTTAACCTAAATTTAAATTTAGACGCCACTTGTCCGAATTGGACCCATTGACAACTTAGAGCAGTTTTATTTTTAACCGGGTCTTAAATTTACTCTCGTGACCGTACAGCGAAGCGAACCGCAGAAACTTTATCGAACTACGTTTTAACACTTACTACCAATTTCACGATACGTTGTTTACCACTTAATAGACGATTAGAGCGTTAACAGTTATCAAAATGTATGAACTAACAGTCGGTAACATTGATTAAATCTAGCATCGTGTGGTGAAATTACTGCTTAGCCTGTATAATAAAAATCTGCTAGGTAAGTACGAGTATGTACTCGTACCTAACTCTTGCGAAAAGCTTAGCACCGACCATGGTGGAGCTGGAGATCTTTGGGGAAGGCCTAAGTCCAACAGTGGACGTGTTTCTTGTGATGAACCTACCACTTGATTTTTACAGAAACTTAACTATATCCTGTTTCCTAAGGTCCCAGCAGCCCCGCGCGTCTCCGCCGCCAACCACCTGGCTACGAGCGCCAACTCCTGGGCTCACGTGCTGGCCGCCTCCAACTCTGGCACCGCCTGCAAACAGTGGCTGGTGGTTGACCTGACCAAGCTCAGCCACCTTGACGAGCCGGGCTACAAGGCTGGGAAGGAGTATACTCCTGAATTGGTTTTGAGCAAGTGAGTAGTTACCTAAATAGTGTCAAAAGTTACAATACGGCTCTTTCGCTGATCTATCACGGTTCAAGGCGAACCAGATCTTTTAAATGAAGGGCTTGAGAGAGCTCCTCTCCTAAACATATTGCATCTACTGCGACATTCCCAAAGTTTTCCAACGCTTATGGCCGTATTAGGATATTTTGAGCGAGATGGCCGCAAGGCGCGTCAGAAAGTTTAGTTTAATTTACTATAGCATCACCAAAAAGGTCAGTTGATTAATAAAGCTCCAAAGGCCAAGGACAAGACACAAATTACTTTAACGTGTCCTTGAGACGGGCATTTCGGCCCAGGGGCTCTGTTCTCGTTAAAACTATATTGCTTTTACATGTTATCGTATTGTTAACGTTATTTCAACGTTAACAGGTAACGCGGCCGAATTAAAAACATGTCAAAGGGAACATGATTTTACCGAGACGAATAAAAGAATCAGTTTATTGATACAGTTTCCTTTTTTTTTTTTTTATGTTAAGGAGAAGGCACACTAGCACTCAGGCCACCTTATGGTAAGTGGAATCTGAGACCCATAGACATTTGAATTCTCAAGACTATAATCCCAAGACCTCAAATGCGTTGCCAACCCTGAGGACTAAGATGGAATGCCTCTATGCTAGTAATTTCACCGGTTGTCTTATCCCCACACCGGAACACAACAATGCGAACACTGTTGCTTGGCGGGTGGTTAATGGATAAGATGGTGGTAGCGATCCTGCACGGGGTCCTACCACCACTTCACCACCACAACATACATATTTGAATATGAGTAATACGGTTATGCTAGACTAGATACAGATAAAGTACTGTCCTGACTTAATGTACATGTCGGGTGAAGATCAGGGGGCTCAGTTCCCTCTGACATGCTGTGAGCGCTACGTGGGTAGTGTTGGGTAAATTTAGACAAGGTTTTGCAGAGAACTCGTATAATCACGTACAACAATCAAGTAGGTAATAACTAAATGCACAGTAGGAACGCGGGACGGTTTCTACAGCTGGATGTGGTCTATCCGACGGCTCAGCAGGTAAGTGGTGCTCCGCCGCCCCAGCTCGGTCTTAAGTAGACTTCGTCGAACGCCTGGGAGAGGGCACTGGCGTCCCAACCGGAAGAACGAAATGGCGCGCATCACGATTATTACGACATACATACATATTTTTTAATGAGAAGATCCATGCCATGAGCATTGATTTCACACTAAGCTCGTTTCATTAATTCCTCTCTACTAAACAATCTATACTAACTTCCAATCTGTGCAGCTATGTACACAAACTAAGAACCAAACCCCACTGCCTTTTTAAACTCCTATTCACTCAGCAATCTTTACTCGCAGGGACGTACGACACACAGTGGTGCACCGCAGTAACATCGGGCACAGGAACGACTTGGTGCGTCTCATCGAGCAGGTGCCAGGCCGCACCCACACCGCCGACCTGACTGACGCACTGCTCAACCAGGGTTACTGGGCCACCTACGGGCTGCCGTTCTTCAAGGTATTTCAAACCGTACATCATGACATGACATCTAATGCTAATATTGACTATATATTTGACACACGAGCACTCATGGTAAGTACACACTGATGGTAAGTGGAATCTGAGACCCATAGACATTTGAATTCTCAAGACTATAATCCTAAGACCTCAAATGCGTTGCCAACCCTGAGGACTACGATGGAATGCCTCTATGCTAGTAATTTCACCGGTTGTCTTATCCCCACACCGGAACACAACAATGCCAACAGTGTTGCTTGGCGGGTGTTTAATGGATAAGATTGTGGTAGCGACCCGGGCGGGCCCCGCACAGGGTCCTACCACCACTAAAGCCAGGGTCCCGGGTTTAAATCCCGCAAGTATTTGTTTCTGCATCTTGGATTTTTTCTAGTTACCCATAGTACAAGCCCCAAGCTAGAGCTTAGTTTAGGTCAATTTGTGTGACACTGTCCCCGGATATTTATTATATAACACTACATCTAATCAGCCTGTACATGCTAGCAAACGTTTAACAGATCTTTGGCAAGGCTAGGTTTCTATCAGCTATCAGAGCTGGTGGTGCACTTTTCAGTGTTGGTGGAACCGCAGCCTAAATCCCCTTTTGTTTGATAGTAAACTATTTCTTTGTATACGGTAGAAATCAAAATTTCAACATTTCAGGACGTCTCCGAACACACCTTCGTGGACCAAATGGAAGACTTATACGGAGACATATTCTCCGAGTCAAAGTCGCCTCGGGCGGTGATGTTCAAGCGAGGGTTCAAGAACGCTACATCCCTGGACAGCATCATAGCCTTGATGAGGCAGAACAACGTCACAGCCATGAACCGGGCTAGCAACGAGACTGTGGAGTGCAGCGAGAATGAAGAGTGTGTTCTGAGTGACATCAGCTACTGGTCCGTTCTGGGGGTACGAGGAGATATTGCTGCACAGCATAAAGAAGCTTATGGAGTTATTGACACTAAAGTTGTGACTGGTGAGTGTTGACTTTGAATATTTGATGTAAATACCACCAGCGTTATTTATAGTTGACTGTTAAGAGTGCGCCGAGCGTCCAGTGGCGCCCTCATCACTTTTACTGTGTTTTCTAATAAACTAAAGTATTATCTTAAAATCGAAGAGCGCTTTACTCTTGTACAATTAAATACGCAATATATAGCCCACATGACACAGTTTAATAACCTTTAACCTTCGTGTAGTCAACTAAGCGGAGAAAGGTGGCCACTTCTTCCGTTAAGTTGCTCACTCATCCTTCAATTGTTGAAAAGTTTTGTCATATTGTCTATAAATTGTGTATTCATTTGTGCAACAGTAAAGCACTCTTAGATTTTAACAAAATACTTTAGTTTATTAGAAAACACGATACAAGTAATGAGGGCGCCACTGGACGCTCAGCGTCGTCGTAACACATTTAATCATTAGTTTTCTGCGACACTGGCTCAAGCATCAAAGTTATTGACCGTAGTTATCCTTGACGACCCGTGTCCTTTACAACGTACATATAAAACAATCGATCATTAGAATTGAATAGTGTTGCATTTGAAGACACGTTGGCCTAGTTGGGAGTGACTCTGCCTCCGAAGCCAGCGGTCCTGGGTTCAAATCCCGGTAAGGGCAGATATTGTGTGATGAGCGCGAATATTTGTTCCTGAATCTTGGATGTTTTCTATATATATATATTTAAGTAAGTTGTTAATCGAAAATTAACATGTTTTCAATATTTTACTTGTTACCGTAGGCTTCAATATTAGGGCCTTTAAAATCAGTAGGGTCGTCTGTCAGACCTTTATAATCATAGACCAACGATCATTCAATGTGAAACTGTTTAGCCTATAGTTCATTCACTCTTACTTCATTCGCTCTCTCCTAATCACGCTCGGACAGCGAACGGACGTGCAAAAATTCATCAGTTGATAATCAGTCAAGTTTTCATCTAGAATAAGCTATTAGTATACTTAAGGAATAACACAGATTGTGATAGTATATTAAAGTCTATGTCATAATCAAGTCAGCGGTCATATTATTTCAACGCCACATAACCCCCAGCACCAAAGCACGAGCTTCCGACGAGGTCAACAGCAACACCTACGAGAGCTGCAGAACGACGCTTCGAACCCGCCGCCGGCGGTTCTCGTAGAGATCACCATCAACAGCGTAATCATCGCACATTTTTGGTGGCCCATGAGGGGAAGGTTTCAAATTCAGACCGGGGAATCAAACCCAAGAAGGGTAAATATTGCTACCCGTACCTACGAATCAAGGTCGCGGTAAGCAAACTCGCGTTGAAGCTCATTCAAGGTCGAGGATCGCAGGTGCCGATCCATCAATATATTGTAATCAATATACTTCACACGGATACCTACTACAGCAGATTATTCTGGAAGAAATCAGTGGTAGTGTCATGGTTCAGTGTTGGTGCGGTTTCATTATACTAACATTTGGTATTATCAATTCAATTTCAAGTCAAGGTCAGCATTTCATTTCATCGGTGCATAATTTGGATAGCCATTTTATTTCGTAACGGAAAGGGCAGTCGCAGAGGGCGCTCGCTTCGTTTCAAGTTCATTTCGGTCATTCAACAGTTCATTCAATCTTACGAACACTAAGTGATTATTGTTAATTCATGTAAGTACATTTCATTCACTCACTGGTCATTCGGATCAATCAATCGTACCTAATAGCTAGTCTGTGGTGAACCTATACTTCAGTCAGTCGGTCAGTCGGTCAATGTCAAGTGTCACCGACTGAATTATAGGTTAATAGGTCACCGCTTGTTTGTTAATTGTTAACGGATTATACTTCAACTAAATTTAAAGTAACTAATCTAAAGTGTCACTGTTTACTGCGTGCGATAATCGTTAAGGTATTCAAAATGTCATCGCGCACTGTAAAGAATCAGTTTCGTTCGCGATATCGGATGCTGATAGACTTCGCAGGCACAATCACCGATGTCAGCAGTTCTATCGCAGCATCAGTGGCTAAAAGGCACTTCGACACGTATTACAGGGATTTGGTTACAGCATACGAATCATTGTTGGGTTTCTCGGACAATGATGTGTCGGAAGACGATATGGCGTTGTTCGAGGCGCAGTTTACGGAAGTAAACAAATTATTAATCAAATTAGAGCAGGCGTCGTCGGAGTCAAAGGCCGAGATGTCAACATCACGCAAGGTCACGTCCAATCAGGTAATGGCAAAGTTACCACTCATAGAACTTCCCAAGTTTTCAGGTAATTTAATGGACTGGATTCCATTTTATGATTTATTTCAATCACTGGTTCATGAGCGGGATTTATCAGACGCTGAAAAGCATTATTACCTAAGATCATCATTATCAGGTGAAGCGCTTCATATAGTTAGACAGCTTCCGGTAGACGACAAGAACTACTCTGTTGCTCTAGGACTTTTAAAGTCACGATATCAGAACACAAGGTTGTTGCTTGATACATATATTGGTAGGATAATCAACTTACCCATCATCACATCATCAAGTCATATTAGGTCAGAATTTTATGATCCACTACAGGAGGCCATTCAGGCCTTGGATAAACTCGGTCAGCCTGTTAAAGAATGGTCATATTTAATTTTATACCTGGTCTTGCAGAAGCTCCCGATTAGGCTACGTTCACTGTTTGAAGAGCGGCATGGCAAGGATACCACGACCCTGCCCACCATCTATCAACTGCTGGAGTTGATGGATGAACAGTGCAGACTTCAGTTGGCGGTACCGTCAACCCCAGAACAACAGGCCACCATCAGGAGTCCACGTCGGTCACCACCACCACGTGCGCATCAGCCTGCAAGGCAGTCACCGCAGGCATCAAAAGGGGTGCTCTCTTCCCAAGGAATCATTCGGCCTTCACATCAGGTGAATGTTTCAATTTCATCATGTTCATTCTGTTCAAATAAGGCCCATACACTGTACAAGTGTCCCGGGTTCCTTCAACTGTCACGGGGAGGGCGCAGATCATGGGCTTCAAGGACGGGGCATTGTTACAGATGTTTGAGGAAACATTATGCCAGCGAGTGTACTCATCGCAATTGGTGTTTGCATTGCAAATCTCCAGATCACAACACACTGATCTGCAATGCCGACACTAATACTCAACAGGTTCATTCAATTGTTCAATCCATGGATCAAGGATCAACTAGGGGTGAAGTGAATCAGCCATCATCATCATCATATGCGAGCCGTGTTTCGGTACATCAGGCACCAACCACGTCATCTGTGGGCAGTCAGGCCCAGGAGCGGTCTGTGCATTACCAGGAGGCACCATCAGTGCAATCCTTGGGCCAACATCAGCCGAGGCCAACCATTGGTGCCAGAGCGCAGCGAGCTCAGAACACATTCAGTTCCCTCAAGTTTGGTTTTAGGCAAAGCCCTGATAGGGAATGATATGAGGGTACTGTTGGTGCAACTCAAGGTCCATCCCATCCCATAACTATTTGCCCTACCGCAATAGTAATGGTCAGATCTGGTGATGGTACATTTGTTAAGGTCAGAGCCCTGTTGGATACAGGAGCTTGTGTTTCAATCATCAAGCAATCATTGGTTCATTATTTAAATTTGCCCCAACAGTGCAACAGTAATACTCTTTATGGAATTGGTCACCAGCCGGTTCAAACGCCAGGCACTATCGTTAAATTAGTCATCAAACCTGTCGGAACTCAATTACCAATTGTAGGTACTATGGCAATGGTTATGTTTGAATTAACAGGAAATATACCGCCATATGATATTCAACTCAGGGATCAATTAAGGTCATCAAACATTATATTTGCTGATAGCAACTTTGATAAGGCTCGAAATGTAGATATTATCCTAGGTACAGACATTCTCAATTATGTACTTGATGGTTCAAAGATATCAACTAATATTCCAGGGATAGCAGCTTACGGATCATGTTTTGGTCACGTCATTATGGGAGCGGTGCCCGGTCAACTGCCACCGACGACGGTCGCGGCACCCCACCAGTCAGCCGGCACATCAGTAGAAGACTACGGACTTCATGCAGTCAAGCTAGAGGAAGTCTTGAAAAGGTTTTGGAAGGTGGAGGAGCCCCCTTCGAAACCAGCTGTTCATCCTGAATATCTGGAATGTGAAGGGTTGTATAATTCAACTACTCAACGTATGCCAGATGGCAAATATATGGTGAGGTTGCCATTACTTTCAACAAGACCACCATTGGGTGAATCAAAGGCTTTAGCCATTCAGCGCTTGCGATCTTTAGAAAGAAAGATGGCTAAGAATTTGGTATTTGCAAATAAATACAAGGAATTCATGAAAGAGTATGAAACTCTTGGTCATATGTCAAAATCAGATTTTCAGTTCGATTCTGAACATTTCATCATACCTCACCACGGTATATTCAAAAGGGGAACGGATAAAATCCGTGTCGTATTTGACGGGAGTGGTCGTACATCAACTGGCACGTCATTAAACCAGTGTCTTCACACAGGCCAGCCACTTCAAAATGATATTACCCAAATATTATTGAATTTCAGACGTCACCAAATCGTTTTCACTACGGACATCAAGATGATGTTCAGGATGACTTGGATACACCCTGAAGATAGGAAGTACCAACTCGTCTTGTGGCGGGAGAACCCGTCAGAACAAATTCAGGTATATGAGTTAAATACTAATACTTATGGACTACGGTCAAGTCCTTTCATTTCAATTCGAACATTGTTGCAACTGGCGGACGATTGGGAGGCTAGTCACCATGAATCACCCGCTTCAAACGTCATCAGACGAGATATCTTCGTCGACGATATTCTCACGGGCGCGGACTCGTTATCAGAGGCACAACGCCTCAAGTCAGAACTTATCGCGTTAATGAAAAGCGCCGGATACGAGCTCAGGAAATGGTCATCAAATTGCAATGAATTACTGCAAGACTTGCCGCAAGAACACTGCGAGCAACCACATCAGTTCGATACTGAAGACAAAAGCTTTATTAAGGTACTAGGAATTCAATGGGATCCAGTATCAGACTCGATGTCATATCAGATCAATGTACCGCTAGGGCAACCAGTCACTAAGCGTCATATCCTTAGTACAATAGCACGCCTATATGATCCGTGTGGATATTGTGCGCCTATTGTGTTCAGATTCAAAATGTTTCTTCAATCACTTTTTTCAGATGGATTATCATGGGATGAGCCTGTTAGCCATCACCAATGTCATCAGTGGAACGAACTCATTCAGGACTTAAGCTGTTTGTCAAATTTGCAGATTCCTAGATGTGTTGCACTACCACAAACAGTTTCATATTCGCTCCACGGATTCGGAGACGCTGCGGAGGCTGGATTTGCCGCGAGCGTGTACCTCAGGACAGTGGACACGTCAGAAAACGTCATGGTACGACTACTTTTAGCTAAATCTCGAGTAGCTTCCCTGAAGTCAAAGCAAACGATACCCAAGTTGGAGCTTAGTGCCGCTCACCTAGTGTTCAAGCTACTTAATCATGTAGCAGAGTCCTATGAAAGTTCGATTCAATTTGACAGCATCAATGCTTGGTCAGACAGCACCATTGTGTTATCATGGTTAAATACAAAACCTCACATGCTGCAAACATTCGAATGCAATCGAGTTCAGGACATTCAAAACTCAAAACGTAAGATGACATGGCGTCATATCAGATCTGAATTAAATCCAGCAGATGTCGCTTCAAGAGGTATGTCAGCAAAGGAGCTCATTGGATTTAATCTATGGTGGTCACCAGACTGGTTACTTAAGGCGGAGTCACAATGGCCTTCATTACCAGTTACTATACCTCATGATTTACCTGGATTCAAGAAATTAGTCCATGTTGTCACACCGGTAGAGTCCTGGCAAGACTCTTTATTATCACGTGTCAGCTCATTTAGTAAGCTCATCAATGTTACGTCATTTGTACTTAGATTTTGTAGGAATGCCAGATTACCGAAAGAACAACGGAATCTCACGTCATCATTATCACTGGACGAGACTCGTGAAGCCACAAAACATTGGATCAGGAAAATTCAGATGGATTCGTTCAAGGACGAAATCATATTAATCAGACAAGGAAAACTGGTTTGTAAGTCATTACAGAAATTAAGTGTATTCGTGGATGACGAGCACTTCATCAGGGTCGGTGGACGACTCCGGAAATCAACATTGCCATATGGTGCAAGGCATCCATATCTGATACCTAAAGATCATCGGTGGGGTCAATTATTAATTGAATATTACCACAAATCATATTGTCATGCGGCGACGAACGCCCTAATATCCATACTCAGAAGAGAGTACTGGATCACTTCAGCCAGGCGACAAGTGTCCAAGGCTATCAGAAATTGTTTAGTTTGTTTCAGATTCAATGCATCAACTCAGCCACCATTCATGGCCGATCTGCCTGCTGATAGAGTCACAGCAGCGCGGCCATTTTCAGGCGTAGCGACGGATTTCGCTGGCCCATTTTTGGTCAAATGCAGTTTATTAAGAAACGCTAAGTCAGTCAAAGCTTACCTGTGTGTCTTTGTATGTTTAGGCACAAAGGCTGTTCATCTCGAGGTCGTCTCTTCGCTGAGCGTCGAGGCCTTCATCGCGTCATTCACGAGGTTTGTCAGTCGACGAGGGCTGCCTTCTCTTATCAGATCGGACCGAGGTACAAATTTTGTTGGTTCTAACACATATCTCAAGGAGATTAATCAGTTTTTGTTGGACAATGAGATTATCCTCAAGGAGGAGTTCAGAAAACAGAGTATTCGCTGGGAATTCAATCCGCCGGCATCGCCTCACATGGGGGGTCTATTTGAGGCTGCCGTCAAAAGCGCAAAAAACCTCCTCAAGAGAGAGGTTGGCGAAACTATTCTAACATTCGAGGAGCTGTCTACTCTATTTTCTAAGATAGAATCGATACTGAATTCACGACCTCTAGTTCCTATGTCAGAGGATCCTTGCGATTTAGAAGTTCTTACACCTGGTCATTTCATCATCGGTCAACCACTAGTCGCTTTACCAGAAGCGCACTGGAAGGAAACAAAGATGTCACGATTATCACGCTTTCAAATCACTCAGAAAATGTATCAGTCAATTTGGTCACGATGGCATGTTGAATATCTCAATACACTACAGACACGCAATAAATGGTATAGTCATGTTAACAATATAGAACTTAACGATTTAGTTCTTATCATAGATGAAAATTCACCACCTCTACAGTGGCGTAGAGGTAGAGTAATAGAATTGTTTAAAGGGTCAGATCAGGTTGTCAGATCAGTTAAATTAAAAACTCAATGTGGAGAACTTATAAGACCCGTGGTAAAATTATGTAAATTACCATTGGAAAGTGATTTCAATTGATCATTTATTTCCTATGTATATATTAGAGTTCAATCTAATATTAAGTCATGTTTAGCGGTAATGTTATGTATCATTATTACTATAAGTAGAGTTCATTAGGGACTTCAAGTGTTCAGTGTTCAACTTCCCCGGGTGGCGGAGGAATGTTAATCGAAAATTAACATGTTTTCAATATTTTACTTGTTACCGTAGGCTTCAATATTAGGGCCTTTAAAATCAGTAGGGTCGTCTGTCAGACCTTTATAATCATAGACCAACGATCATTCAATGTGAAACTGTTTAGCCTATAGTTCATTCACTCTTACTTCATTCGCTCTCTCCTAATCACGCTCGGACAGCGAACGGACGTGCAAAAATTCATCAGTTGATAATCAGTCAAGTTTTCATCTAGAATAAGCTATTAGTATACTTAAGGAATAACACAGATTGTGATAGTATATTAAAGTCTATGTCATAATCAAGTCAGCGGTCATATTATTTCAACGCCACATAACCCCCAGCACCAAAGCACGAGCTTCCGACGAGGTCAACAGCAACACCTACGAGAGCTGCAGAACGACGCTTCGAACCCGCCGCCGGCGGTTCTCGTAGAGATCACCATCAACAGCGTAATCATCGCACATAAGTATTTCTCTATAGTATCGTATCATTAAGCAGAACTTTCATATCATCAAAAGGCTCACCGCATGCGTTTTTTTTTGGTTTAATTACAAGTCTAACCTAATCTATGTAATTAATCTTTATGATATTTTGAAAACATCATGGTTTCAGCAGAAAATAGCGTTCATGAAATAAAATTCGATGAAATGATTATAACCAATTAAGTGAAATGGGTCGTTCTAGATTTTCACCGACAATACATCGTCATTATTCTATATTTTGCGTTTCTCAACTATTGATAATTGAGATTTTAATTTTTGATTTTAAAATACGTTGCGTGAATTTTTATTTGGACTAATTAATTATTATTTCGGTGGCGATAATGTTTTTTTCTTTATGGTGGATTTTCAGAATATACTGTGACAGAGTGGCCGTTTTCAGAGGAGACAAAATTTTGTATTACGTGTCACGCGATTCTATGAAAAACGAACATATAGAAAAAAAACACGGGATAGAGAAAGTGAAAGATTACTTAGTACTTATAGATGAATAAATGTTTGGACGTATATTCAAACACTAAAACATTAATAATCAATACTCTAACTGATAACGTATGGTAAAATGAGGACAGGCAATTGTCGGTAAAAATGAAGAATAACCCAAATTCAATAAAGTTATGGGTTACTCTAGTATTATTTATAACAAATTCATACGCCTTTGTTTGCCGCTAATATATTATATTGCTAATTTATATTTAATTTGGTTTCAGGCACATCAAAACATCCATCATTAGAATTCGTCGCCATATCAAGCCCTCCGTATTCCAACACAACACAATCTAACACCAGCAACATCCCGCTCAACAAAGGAACCGTGGCTACCATCTACACCGACCAATTCGACGACGAACCTACTATCAACGGGCTTGAGATCAGGGACCTCGTGAAGAGGCAGCAAGAGGAGGAAGCCCAGGAGACCATGGATCACCTCAATAGGGATGTTCTCAGACCATTCCAATGGTCTAAGAGCGAGTTCCAGGGTCATGCCCACGAAGGGCTGCCTGACACGTGGAACTTCAGCTCGTATACTCCTAAATGGTCGTGGTGAATCTCTCTTTAAGTCATAATAATTAAAAGTAGAGTTATGTTGTGTTAGTCAGTCGATAATGTCGATATTTACCCGTTTGTGAAGTCCAGTGGCCGTTATATACCGTCCATTCCCGTGTATGCATCTTAGAAATCGCTTTTTGCTCGATTCAATTAATAATTTAATTCATTGTCGTATTTTAGAATTATTTATTGGAATTTATCTTGATCTTGTTTGTGTTTTTATTGGTTACAGGTGTAAATGTCCTTTTTTTATTCCAAGACGAAATTTAAACCTGTTTAGACTTGTCACAAAAACCAGTTTTGTAGAAAAACAGATTGTCCATGTTTTAAATTTTACTATATTAGTTGCTTAATGTTTTCTCGATATTATGTGCTAAAGTAATACAATAATTACTACCTACCTTATAATATTTTTAATAGAAATGAAGTGACCTGAAAAAGAGAATCGGTTTTGCTCTCGAAAATATAGTACGTTTATTCGGTATTTCTTGTTTTATTTCAATTATTCAACATCTTGGGAATAATTCTACAATGCGAGTGGCCATCGCAATTGATGCTTAAGTATTGGAATGTTACCGGTGATGTCGGTTACCTCCTGTAGTCACCTCGGTCTTAGATCTCACTATTCCTAATTCGATCACTTGGGAAAGTACATATTAAACAATCGGTATCATTAGAATTGAATAGTGTTGCATTTTTATTTTTTATTTTTCATACAAAATAAATTAATTCACTGGCCAACGTGTCGTACGTTGGCCTAGTTGGGAGTGGGAGTGACTCTGTCTCCGAAGCCAGCGGTCCTGGGTTCAAATTCCGGTAAGGGCAGATATTGTTTGATGAGCGCGAATATTTGTTCCTGAGTCTTGGATGTTTTCTATATATATTAAAGTAAGTATTTCTCTATTTAAGTATGTTTATCGTTGTCTAGTACCCATATTACAAGCCTAGAGCTTAGTTTAGGACTAGGTCAATTTGTGAGATTGTGCCCTGATATTTATTTATTTATTTTATTTTATTTACAATATGACATCTGGTTGAAGTGGTTGACAGGAGAAATTAAAAATTACTGTGTTGATCAAGATTAACAAACGTCGCTTAATTTTCATTTTTATCTTCAGTCAATTCATTTTCGTTGTTCGATTTATTTTTTATTTATGCAGCCGAAATTTTCAAAATAATTTTATCAACATTGCAGTTGAATTAGGAAAATAATCCACGCCCCACTACTTATTTAATCTTTGTACTTTTGCATCAATTACGTACAGCTATAGTGATTTCAATGGGTACCTATTATTTTATCGAAAGTTTATTTCAATTATTCAACATTTTGGGAATAATTCTGCAATGCGAGTGGCCATCGTAATTGATGCTTAAGTATTGGAATGTTACCGGTGATGTCGGTTACCTCCTGTGGTTACCTCGGTCTTAGATCTTACTATTCCTAATTCGATCACGATCGAATCGATTCGATTCGATTCTATTCGATTCGGTCTAAGCATAGACCTATCTCATTATCAAGGTATTGCCTCGTTTACAAATTACGAGAGGCTCGAAAGGGGGGAAATCCATACTTAATAGTTATACTTAATACTGTTAGATACCTAATGTTACTAATTCTACTGATCCAACTAATATTATAAATGTTTTTTTTTGGATGTTTCGATGATTGTAACTCGGTCACGATTCAACTACTGAACGTATCGGGTAGAATCTTGGTACAGAGATAGATTTTGAAAATAGGCTACTTGTTATCCTGAAAAAATTGACATAAACGACTTCTACTCGGACGGAGTCGAGGGCTAGTATTATAAATTTGAAAGTAACTGTCTGTTTGTTACGCTTTCATATTTCATAAACCGCTGAACCTGTTTAGATGATATTGGTTTAGAGAGAATAGCGATATAGCGATAAACGACTTCCACGCAAACGGAGTTGCCCTCGGAGTTTAAGGTAAAGAGCAGAGGGCCGAGTATGATATATTTTAGATATTTATCTATACATATATTATAGGAAAAGTAGAACGAAGTCATCAACATCACAGTTCTCGAGATATCAACAAAATTAATTAGTAGCTACCTATTTGGCGAAAGCTCTGCTTATTTTCGATTTAAAATTAAAGTATTTTTACGAAAACAAGAGCGGCTAGGACTATCTACGATATGGAATAAACTTTAAGTCCTTTCTGGCGCGATACATGGCAAAATTGTCATGTAAACGAAAACTACACGAGTTAACTAATGTAATTTGGCTACTTGACGACAGATGGCGCCAGCTGTACTCATTTTCTATTTAGAATGTAAGTATTGCTTACGGTAACGAGTGTGGTTTCGACCCTATATAACTCATATTAAGGGTAAATTTAATTCTGGTGCAGTATATAGCAAAATTGCCATATGAAGCAGGGCTGCAATTCTACAAGGTAATAACGATATCGTTTTTGACCTGTTTCCGCATTGTCAACGTTTTGATAACACTTATGTCGCTTACAATAATGGCGACTGTGACATAAACGATTCTTAAACGCGTCAAACACGATATCGTTTTAACGCACCTGAAAAGAGGTCCAGAACGAATGTAATTTAGCTACTTGACAACGGATGGCGCCAGCTGTACACATTTTTTATTTCGAATTAAAGCATTTCTTTCGAGAACAAGTTCGGATATAACTATCAACGATGTAGATTAAACTTTAACTTTATTTTTGCATGATACATGGCAAAATTTCCATAAAAACGAACATTACATGATTGTTAACTAATGTAATTTAGCTACTTGACGAAAGATGGCGTTAGTTGTACTCATTTTCGATTTGGAATGAAAGATTTTTTTTACGGGAACGAGTGCGGCTGCGACCATTTATAATAAAAATTAAAGTTAAATTTAATCCTGGCATACTATATCCAATAATTGCCATATGAATAAAAACAACATGATTAGTAACGAATGTAGTTAAAGTACTTGATGACAGATGGCGCAAGCTGTACTCGATTTCTATACGGGTGTTTGACATTTTACGAGAACGAGTGCGGATAGCCAGCGTCATCTACAAAACCAATTAAAGTTAAATTTCATACCTGTACGATATAGCTAAATGGCACCACACGGTACACGCAAGTACTTGATCGCGCAAGCGTAGTTTTTTTTATTAAGTATCACAAATATGTTTTAATTTACATAATTAGCATTATAAATTCGTTCAAAAAAAATAATGTTTTTTTCGTATGGTACGTACTCACCGTTCCTTTTGCGATAACTGAAAACCCATTTTTATGTTTATAGTAAAACAAGTATTTGGCGTAAAAAGTAGGGTTTTAAAAGAGTAGATTAAATTCTATAAAAAAATAATTAACGACTGCTTTCAAATACCTAGGCGCATTTATTTCTTTTGGTAGTAGGCGACTGGTTAATCAGTACTTAAACGCAATATCTTAGGTTAAATTTTCAGTTAATTTCTTTGATGTTTATTATTAAAATCCCTTTCTATGCCTTTAGTTCTTATTCTATGAGGCATAGAAGGAGCCTTAAAACGAAAGCGTTAGATCTATAGCGGTCTCGAAAATTTCAAAATGAATGTTCAATAAGTTAAAGAAGGAAAAGGATAGAGTCCAGTTCTTGCTAAAACTAGCCGTACACTCCGAAGTATTGTCTACTCGTGTAAACTGGTCACCAACTGGTCACCATGGTCGTAGATTAGCCTATACAATATCTGCACACATAAAAGTAGTTTAGCAACAGTGTGTAACAGTATGTACGACCATTATATCTTAGCTTATAGAACTCTCTTTTAGGCACACAGAATAATATTGTGCCAAAATGAGACAAAAATACTGTGCATATCAGTTTTCTGTATGTTGCCTTTTATTTTATCACTCTTTTGCCTTTATTTCTTAGTCTATTTTTATAAAGAGGTTAGCAAAGAGAATATGACTAAAAAGCAGAAGAATCATAAAGAATACAACACTACCTACGTTAAGCTGCAAATAAAAGTTCATGATGACTGTCAAAAATTATGTCACGTCAAAGTACCGTTTAATATTTGTGAAATGTTTGTATAATATGTAGTTATTTTTATGTAAAAAATGTTACCTTCAAAAACAAAACCAATCGAGATATATTTGTCATAGTAGAAGTCATGACGGGTAAGTTTCAAATGAATTTTCCTATAGTCTCTATAGTTAATATTGGTTTCCTTACATAAGATAAAAATAGATAAAAATGTATATACCTACGTGTTTGAAGATATCCTTAACTTAATTCATGTTTGTAGTACTACGGACACTTATTTTATGAGACTAAAAATGTTCATGCATGACATACAGTTAATATCCAATACAGTAACAATTAGCATTTGCACATTTACACCACAAGATTTGTCCTTACCAAGGATTGAACCTGGGACTGCTAGTTGCGTCATTGTTTTGCCTGGGATCAATTAACCGTTAATTGACACTAGTAAATTTCTTGGCCTGATTGGGCAAAATGTGATTGTTGGTATTTCTGTAGCTCTGCCTATCCCCGTGGGAATGAAGGCGTGATGTTATGTAAAACTTGATTATTGATGGTTGTTTTATGATACCTACACTTAAATCACAGGAGCCTATTTATGATATTTTTGTGTATGTTATTACTTTCTATGTTTATTTTTTTCTTTTTTATGGCATCCAAAAGGCAAACGAGCTTACAAGATATCTGATGGATTGTAAACGCATTGCTAGCTCTAAGGACGGAAATGAAATACCACTAAATAGTTATTTAAACGGTTCTCTTACCCATATTACTTAAGAATGCAATCAACTACCTTGTTCATTTTAATTCAAAAAATCTACTAAATTTTACAGAGTTTTTGTCTAAGCAACATTTAATTTTCATTTGTCACTGACCACAGATTAGCTTAACTATTATAATATAACATTGGCAATGTAAATTTCATAAATTTGACAGCGACAGATTACGGAGGGCGTAGAATTAGTCGTCTCCCGAATATTTATACAAATCTTTTACAATATTGATATAATCTTTACGAGAAACATTAATTAGCAATCTAAGGTTAAACCATGAATTTCTTTAGAAAGGCTCCTACTGTTAAAGGTAAATTTATTCTTGTTATTGCTGAAGGGAAAGATTTTTTTCATTTGTTATTGTGCAATTGCTGAGTCTTTTCGTTATATATTGTTTAATATAATTACAGAACAGCAAAGGCAAAATGACCGGGAGCTGCGAAAAGCTGGGAGAGACCTTGATAAAGATCAAGCAGCCCTTGAGAGAGAAGAAAAGAAACTGGTAAGATAAAAAAATCGAGTTACCTTGAGTTAACTTTCTGACTCACTGTTTACATTACAGCCAGGATGTTTTAAAGTATTGCACTAAGTAGTTACTTGATTATTATTTCTAGTTATTCTCTTCATAACCTTGATCACATTCTTCCATTCATTACTATATTATAGTTTATATTTATAGTTCCTTTTTGTATTTACAAGTTTATAGTCTTATGTATCCGTTTTGATGAAAAGGAACACATACATAACATCACGCCTTCATTCCCAGAGTGGGGTAGGCAGAGCTACAGAAATACCAACAACTCTAAAGACATGTTAATAATTCTGTAACCACATTTTGCACAAGTAGTCTGAGATGTTTACTAGTGTATTAGTGACAGTTTGCAAGCCCATCGCCTAATAATACTACAAGCCTTTATTCCCTTAGGAAACTTTAAAAGTAGGTTAAATCCACGAGCAGGCTTTTGAATTTGAATTAGATGATGTTTTAGCGTTTTAATCAGTGATCAGTAACAGCAGATAATATTTCCAACTGTTTTCTCACTGGATTATGCTGTACAAGGTTTTTTTCTTAAATAGAGAAGTCTAAAGCAAAGCAATGTTATATGCTAACAACACCTCAGATGTAAGGACAATGAGATTTGACGGCCTCTAAATTATACATCGCAATCTTGATTTTATTGATGTTTGTTTGTTTTTTATTGTGATACATGTTTTTAGGAAATGGAGATAAAAAAAATGGCAAAAGAGGGGAATAGCGCTGGTTGTAAAATATTAGCTAAACAATTGGTCCAGTTGAGGAAGCAAAAGACAAGGATCTATGCTGCTCACGGCAAGGTAACTAATATTTAACCTATTATAACCTCGCAACAAACACTTTAATTCACTTACACTCAACTTAGGTTTTAATATGCACAATTCAACTGACTTAATATAAAAAGATCAATGACTTTTTTAAATAATTTAATTTGTAAATAATCAGACATGAAAAGGTTAAGAAAAAGAATTGGCATTGTAATAGGTACAAAATAGCAACACATACTGTTATAGGGTATTATGTAATTAAGTATTAATGAAACCCTGATCAACCAACTCTCACTATTTAAAGATTTAATTAATAAATATCACAGGACAGTGTAACACAAATTGACCTAGTCCCAAACTAAGCTCTAGGCTTGTATTATGACTACTTATATAGAGAAATATATACTTAAATACATACAAATTACGTAAGACTCAGGAATAAATACTCATGCTCATCACACAAATATCTGACCTTACCGTGATTGAACCGGGGACTGCTTGCTTAATGAAATATATTTCTTAAGCGAGTCAGACAGAACGTAACTATTTATAGTTTTATGACAATGTGGGTAGCCTAGATTGTAATACCCTGTCTATGGGCTAGTGATCCTGGATATGATTTACGGTGCAATGTTTTTGTTAAGAGCACTGGTGTTTGTTCGTGAGGCTTGGATGTTTTCCATGTATTGCAAGCTTAACATTGCCTCGGACACATGCACAAGCCTATGTTTGTCCTGTGATATTTATTTATTTGTATTACCTTAACATCACAAGGTCATTCTCAGAGTGGGGTAGGCAAAGTTACAGAAATAACGTAACTGCACCAGTACTTGAGAAAGCACTAATGTTCGACACTGACTGAGCTGACATGCACCAATAATTGACAGAAGCTTTTAATTCTAAGATCATAGGTTTATAAATTGATTGTTACAAAACAAATGAATAACTCTTTTCTTCTTTGAATAAGTTCAAAGAAGTAAAGAGTTTCTCATCACTGGTGCCATTATATTACCAACAACTTTAAACAGACTTGTTTTTAATTCTGTAACCACATTTTGCACAATCAGGCCAAGAAGTTTACAGATATAGGTTTTACAAAATATTGAAATGAAATTATACCTTTTACTATAGATATCTGGTGTGCAAATGTCGAATAAAGCGATGGGTGCCAACATAGCGATAGCCAACGCCATGGGAACCACAGCCAAGACCATGGGCAACATAAACACTGTGCTGAACCCTCAACAAATCGCTAAGGACATGCAGGCGTTCAAACAGGCCAATGCCAAGCTTGACATGACGGATGAATTGAGTAAGTGATAAAACTCATCTAAATATACTTTACAGTACCTTGACTGAGCGACGGACAAAGCACAGCCGAAACTGCTAGACCTAGGGACTTGAAATTCGGTGGAAATATTCCTTGGATATCGTAGGGGTCCGGCACTACCGGACTACGAAGAATTTTTGGAAATTCTGGGTTTTAAAAAGGGTAGTAGCAGGTTACTAATTCGAAGCGTACGAAGTTGCGGCCGTCCTATAGTGAACAATGTAATAATTAAAACACACTCAGTGGGTTTGATTCCCATTAAAGGGAAATAGACTTGGGAGCAAAGAAATGGAGCCACTTTCTTTGGAAATTCAGTACCAAGTGGGTTGATTTCTTTGATGCCAAGTGTATTTGTGTGATGAGTGCTAGTATTTGTTTTTGAGTCTTGGATGTTTTGTATGTATTTTTGAAATAAGTATGTTTTTCGTAATCCAAACATATAGCTTCGTTTGGGATTTGTTCAATTTGCGTGACATTACCCTTACCATGATATAAGCAATTCAATTTAGGATGAGCGTAAAGGTTAGAGCTATAGCAGTTCACTGTAAACTGAATAGCTTAGCTATGTTATGGCAACCCCCCTGTAAGTATGTATGTAAGATGTCTGCTTCGAAATTCGCACCTCAAATTTTGAACCAGAACCTGTTAATGGAACGGGCTGACATTTGGACCACTTATGTAAGCCCGATGACAATGCAAAAATATGACACTTAAGAGCTGATCTGATTATGGAGGAAGGAGGCAACAGGATCTCCGCTTGGGACTCTAGTAGTTTTGTCCTGATAAGCAGAAGAGAAAATGCTTGTCCCCAAAATTAATTTTTTGGACAGTAACTTATTATAATATTCTGTATTATATATTATAACTACAAGATATATTTATGTCATTTCAACTCTTTATAGAACATGAAAAATAAATAAACACATTTGCATCAATGCAGACAATATACATGGCAAACTTATCCCATAGATCGCTTCCAGTTGACCTTGTTGAGATGCCCTTTTGATGTTTGTCTTCTCTAGTTTCAGAAACATTAGACGACATTATGGATGAATCTGGAGATGAAGAAGAAACCGAGGGCGTGGTCAACAAGGTTCTCGACGAGATAGGCATTGAAATCAGCGGGAAGGTACATACATTTCATCTGATATTAATAGCAAAAACGTTATAAGTCCGGTCATGTTCTTTTAAAAAACTGGCCGAGTGCGGGCTGACTCGCACACTAAAGGTTGCAACCACTGTACAATGTTAATATCGAGCAAAAATTACACTAAATGGTTTCTTCTTTTATTATTGTTATATTATTTGTTACAGCGGCCATAGTAAAATACTCTGTGAAAATTTCAAGTGTGTAGCTATAATATACCTAGCTATCACGTTTTGAAAAATTCAGTCCTGTGACAGACAGACGGACAGCAGCATCTTAGTTGTACGAGTCCGGTTGGCACGCTTATCGTGTGGAACCCTAAAAATAGTATGGCATATATTCGACGGGTCTCTATTGTTTGACCTAATTACATATGCAATAATTTCACTTGCCCAAATGACATATGACATAATTTTATATGCCATAATATTTATTTGTCATAAAGGCATTTTTTCTAAAACCGTAAACTATTCAGAATTATAATAAAACAAACCTAACTTAACCTATTGGGCTCTATACAATGACATGTAAAAATTACCTGAAAGGCATACGAATTCAGATAAAATGCCTACAATGCAAATGAAATTATACTATCTGATATTAGGGAAAATGAAGATTATAGCCAGTGACCATTATGGCAAATGAAATTATGAAAAATGAAGGGATACCATATTAGAGTTTAAACCCCTCCGGCTGCGTGGTTCGACAACGTTGTCCGACTGACCAATCTTACTGTTTCAAAATCATATTTAACAGAGTCGACGGAGCAAAAAACGCATTAAAGACCGTTGCGTAGTTTTAAAGATCTAAACAGCGGGAAGCGACTTTGTTTTATACTATCTAGCGATTTCATTTTTCCCTCTGTGGTTGCCGAGTTAGAATAGCGCCACTCTGTCTTCCCGTGGATGTCGTAAGAGGCGACTAAGGGAATAAGGGCTTGTGTACTGTTAGGCGATGGGCTTGCAACCTGTCACTAATACACTAGTAAACTTTTTCTCCTAATTATTCAAAATGTGTTATAGATTATAAACAAGCCTTTTTAAAGTTGTTTGTATTTCTGTAGCTCTGCCTACCCAACTCTGGGAATGAAGGCGTGATGTATGTATGTCGACGGAGCTCCGGCTAGCTAAATGACTCATAACATAAACCTAAATCATATTTATGACATTAATATCGGTCAGTCGGACCAAGAGACTTACACAATTAAATCGACCTGTTTCATGAAGCCAATGCAGGTTTGCTATTGATGAAATCGTAGTTAAATTTCACGCTTTTTATTGATTCAGGTTTTCATGTTTTGGTTAATTGGTACACTCGCTCAACTACTGTGTGCGAAGTACGAGTAGATGTGAGTTACTTTTAACATTTGACCGTAGAAAACAACGGCCATTAGATTTTAGTGAGCGACCCCAGGCTGATGGTATAGCTATACTCTGGCAGGAGCAATGAACGCGGGTCTTTTTCTATGGAAATTCTGTACTAAGCAGGGAACGGCTCGCTATCCCATTCAAGGGGTTTCGAATGGGTTTTTACTTATACAAACTCATTCGAAAACCCTTAGGTTTTACTTAGAAAAGCCGTATCGCGAAAAGCCGTTCGATTTGCTTTTTAAAACCCGCCATCCCTTCAAGGGGTTTCGAATGGGTTTTATAAGGGTTTTATTTAGAAAAGCCCTTCGATATGCTTTTTAAAGCGATATTTATAAGGGTTATCTGTGCTTTAGCTGTTAAGGTGTCCATATATTTCTTTCCAAGAGGTCATTCTTTTAGTGGGCTATTCTATTGAGAGGTTAGTCTTTCAAAGGCTTTTCTCGGTGGGTGGTTACTAAGTGACCCGTTTTCATTGATCTTGTCTATAGTACAGTCAACAGCAAAAGTAGATGATCATTTTAGTACCTTGTCACTTACACCACTTTGCCACATAGCAACTGTCGCAGTATTGTTACGTTGGTGCGATACAGTACTACAATCATCATCTACTTCTGCTGTTAAATGTGCCGTGACCTCGCGTGGGTGACGTCCAAAAAGTTGGGCATGCTAACTCGCAGTTGAAATTTATATGCAACCTATCCGTTGTGCGAAGAAAATAAGCCCTACGAATTGTGAGGTTACTTCTCGTCACAGAACGGATATTTTGCGTCTTCGTTGTTTGTATGGTTAACTACGCTTTACTACGATCCAACTTTTTGGTCCTTACCCATATTTCATGCCATAATTTTTTGCTTCCATAATTATTTGCTAGATACATTTTTCAATAAAGTCGACATCGATAGATTTAGAAAAAGATTTGAGTAAAAGCATACGGATCATTTTACCGTTATTACTGAATAATCACGTACTTTTGGACTTCGCGTAAATTATTTTTAATAATTTACTATATTTTTATACTCTGTTTAACATTATACATTGTATCTGTGGGTAGAAAGTACGCGATTTATGGAAGAGTCATATACAGGGTGTTAGGTAATTAGTGGATAATCTGAGACCTGCTGATAGGTGGCGCTTAGGACGTTCCGATTATTCCATTACGACTTTTTTGTTTTAACAACGTGTGAGACGACATTTGACACGTGAACAAAAAGTTAAAATATTTCGAAAACAGCTTAGTGCCACTTTTACTAATTTTTAAAATATTTTTTTAATCTTGTGCCGATTTTTTGGCTAAATGAGACGACTTTTTGACAGGGTAATGGTAACATTGCAATTTTTGGGCAAAAAGTGGATCATGTTGCCAATTTCACTTCCACGGGCAAAAGCATCCCCTCCTCAGTTTTACTAATCATAGTCAATATAAATAATACCAGAGAACAATGTAGGTGTTTCGTCAGAGTCAGAATTGCCCATTATCGTCCTGCCATGTCCTTGGTGTTTTATGAAAACTTTTTTTTCAGATGGCAGAGGCCCCGGCTGCAGGCCGCAACAGGCTCGGGGAGGCTAGCTCGGATGCCGATAAGGACATTATGGCACAACTTGCCAAGCTAAAAGCCGAATGAAACTGCCAACGCTAATATTAAATATATTCGTTTTAATTATTTAAGCTTAACATACTTCCAAAATATAGCTGAATGCTCATCCCCTTGGTCAATTTACATAGCCTAAAAAAATCCTGACTGTCTATGGTTGTTAAGGAAGACTGAGTTCGGTATTTGAAACTTACTAGCCACGCCTACGGTTTATTTTTAAACAAAGAACGTTTCGAATCACTAGCAAAATACGAAATTAAAGCTCGGAAAAGTTATTAAATTACAGTTATAATGACTCGAGCCAGAAATTTCAAAGGCTAGTCTAGTAAATGAAAAATAAACATGGCGAACGATTTGTAAGGTAGCTTAAGCTCCTCTGTAATAAGTGTTACCTAATTTAGAATTACTTATCAAGTCAATTTAAAAATATTTTTTAAATGAAATATTGTAATAGTCGTTTTAATCTTATTTCATCAGTATTTAGCAGACATAGAAGTTTTTGTAGCAAAAACGTCAACTGACTAGGGACTTCCTTCCGATATTAAATTTGTCGATAACTGTTTCAAATACTTTTTATAAAGTATCATAGTAGATAGTTAACGTTCACCGGATTAAATATAAATTAACTAAAATGCTGACCACTAACCATGGATGCAATTCAATCGGTTTCCATACAAAATAAACTTAAACCAAGAGTGCCTTGCAACAAAGGCATATTTAGGTAAATTGTATGACATTGTGTAGCATAAGAAGTGGTCCGGTTAAAAAGTAGCAAGTCATTTAAGTAGTGTTTTAATAAAACTGAAGGTAATTTTGTAAATATTTATTTTATATGAAAAATGGTTGAATTTAACATAACAATTATATACATTGCTATAAATTTTATTTTAACCAAGCCAAAATTTGCGTACTTTAGCTTTTGTTCCTTCCATCAAAGTTTGAACATGGACCTTGTCGATGTTTTTGACTTGGTTTCTCCATTTTTTCTTAAAATCTTGAATATTTCCAGCTACAGACTTTGTGTATTTGAGTTTTTTTTTCATATGAGCCCAGTAACGCTCAATTGGGCGAAGTTCAGGGCAATTAGGTGGGTTCGCCTCTTTTGGGACAACATGGATATTATTCGCAAAATAAAAGTCTTGAGCTTTTTTTCCATAATGGCAAGAAGCTAGATCAGGCCAAAAGAACACAGATGAATTGTGTTTACGTATAAGTGGTAATAACCGCTTAGCCAGACATTCTTCTACGTAAATATCGCCATTAACAGTGCCCGTAGTAATAAATTCATCACTTTTTAGACTGCAAGTGCATATGGCTTGCCAGATCATGGACTTTTGGGGGTATTTGCTGGCCATTTTACATTTATGTTTAGGGTTGACATTATCCTTTTGAAGTCGGTAACCACATACGTCTCGTCATCCATCACGCAGCAATCGTACTTTGAGAAGAAATTAGTGTATAACTTTCTTGCCCTTAATTTAGCCACTTTCTCTTTTTCAGGCGTCCTGTCTGGAACTTTTTGGACTTTAAATGTTTTCAACCCACTATTTAGTTTTACTCGATGAACCATAGACTTAGTTGTACTTAACTTTTTGGCTAGTTTTCGTTCGGAAATGTTAGGGTTAGTCTTAAAAGCAGCTTTGATTTTCTTAGCAAGATTTTTGTTCTGAAACCCTCTTTTTCGACCAGAACCTGGTTTCCTCTCGATGGTCAAACTCCCCTTGTAGCATCTTAAAACCTTTCCGACAGAAGATCGAGGCAGATTTAAATGTTTTGCTACTCTAACCTGACTCCAACTGGGATTTTCTAAGTGAGTGTTCACTATTAGTTTACGACGACTAATTTCAGATGACGACATTATTGTAAATATAAAATGTAATCACACGTTTGCAGCTAAAATGTATTCTTGGATTACCTATTTGACGTCTGCCAAAGGATAGTCGTTTGTTTTACTGTTTCTTTTTTTTTATTATAAGTTTGTATAGCTATATTTTTTTCCGAACCACTCTGTATACTCTAATATAATACTTACCTACTCAGTTTTCAAAAAATGCATGGAAAGCACTCAAGCTTAAAAATAATAAAGGTATTTAGATGGTAATTTATTTTTATCGTTATGCTTATGACACTTTTAAGTTTTGAGTTACGGTGTATGGAAATTGCATGTTCATATTATACGTTATCTCATGGTCATGACCTCATGACATAAATAATTAACTGTCATAAGAAAGTACAATTTATCGATAGATTATTATCGTTCGGAAATCCCTAGGACAATTTTATTCGTGCCACAAAATCTTCTATCTCTAGTATTTAGTATTTCACAAATGATACAGTTTTGCACAACAAAATATAGAGGCAGTTTGGTCTTGATAACATACGCCTTAAACTTACATCACTATGTAAACCACTACAATGCCTTAACTAACTTTACCGATATTTAAGTATAATGATAACTTGTATAACAATGTAATCATCTACAAATAATGTGAAAAAAAAATCTGTGATATTTTTGTATTACACGGTACTTATGCGTTACGAAGTGTCTTTTTATTTTCCCTAAAAACGTCAGGGATTTTTGACTTTCGAGTGCTTGAAATCAAAGGCGAGTGATAGAAAATAGCACACGAAAATATGTGAGGATTATTTTCATATGAACCCATTATCCCGTATTTTTGAAAGCCCCCGCTCGAAAGCTAGTGATTGACTTATTCACGTGTTTTGATGTACGCAGGAAGTCGACGATTACCGGTTTTTTAGGGTTCTAATTTAACCCTTATAGTTTCGCCATGTCCGTCCGTCCGTCCGTCCGCAGTCCAGCGCAGTCTTAGTACTAAAAAGCTGTAGTTTGGCATAAATATGCATATTAGTCACGCCAACAAACTGGAACAATAAACAGTAAAAATAATTTTTTTTAGGGTACCTCCCCTACACTTTACATGGGGATGTATTTTATTGGCGTCTCCCCCATCGCGTGGGGTATCGTTGGAAAGGTCTTTCAAAAATATTACGGGGTTGTAAAAACAGTTTTATGATTAAGCAAACCGTTAATAAAATATTAAGCTTTAATGTGCTAATTTTTGTTAGACTCGAGTGTCAGAAATGAGAAAAAAATCTTGAAAGGACATATAGCGAATTTTAAAGGAAACTATCACGACTAAGTAGACATCATTGGTTCTTGAGATACAGGCGATTAAAGTGTTTATACCTACTAAAATCATCTTTTGGCACCACTTGACTTTAAATAGAAAATTAGTTATTACTTGTTGATTTTTATGTTTGTAGTACTAAACGGCTTCGGAACCCTACACTGAGCATGGTCCGACATGCTCTAGCCCGGTTTTTTTTAAATCGTTCTAAATTTAGAAATTGTTACTATGGCGAAAATAATAATATTCTTATTTATGTGCACTTTCAGTATTTTTAATAATCAAAAACTTACTATTTAAAACTATTAAATGAAACGTTTACTCCACCAAGGGTTTTGTGTTGAAGTTTGTCTGAAAATTAAAAATCTGTGGTTTGTGTGTAGTTTGTCAGATGTCAAAACAATTTTCTAATGATATATCATATACTTGAAGGATAACCGGTAACCTTCAGGGAGGGAAGATGGCCGATTGAAAAATGCCCGGCTTTTACTTTTGATTTATTCTGTTTACTGATTTACTCTATTCACTTGACATTGGCGAAATCACTGTGTGGACCGCCATTAATTAAAAAAGAAGAAGATATAATTGAAAACGAATGGTGTGCACCACTCGTTTTTAAATTTTCCTTCGCTCGTATTTCATTAATACGGTTTCATCGCTTTTGCTCACTTTCGAATGAAACTTTAGAGCGCTCGAATATCAAAAATCGCGCCCCAGATTAGAATCGTATCCTGTAATTTCACCAAAAAACTGATTCACTTCACAAAAATATCATTTGGCAAAGTACATTTTTTTCCGAAACTATAAATATTTCAGATTTTATTTCAGGACCATCGTGTAGAACCCAATGGGTTTGGTTAGGTTAGTTTTATTAAAATCTTGAATAATTTACAGTCTCTGAAAAAATACAGTTTGTCAAATGATATGTTTGTGAAATGAATCAGTTTGTGATTTTTTTTTGGTGAAACATTAGTGAACCGATTAGTATGTATGAGATGTACAGTCGACTTTAGAGATGTATTCACTTTGCCACCTTATTACATTGTAATAAGGTCCAAAAGTGGATACATCTCTTATAAGATAAGAAGTTGAACCTGACGCTTTATACGACCATGAAGATTCTGAATATTCATAACTAAAGGACACCCGCGACTTCGTACGCGTATAATTAGATTCCCGCTATTCCCCCTATTTTAATCCACTGGTCCGACATGTTCTTGCCTGTTTTTAGGGTTCCGTAGTCAAACTACGAACCCTTATAGTTTCGCAATGTCCGTCCGTCCGTCCGTCCGCAGCCTAGCGCAGAGACTCTTAGTACTAGAAAGCTGTAATTTGGCATGAACATGCATATTAGTCACGCCAACAAAGTAGTACAATAAAAAAAAAAAAAAAATTAGGGTACCTTCCTTACTCGTAGTAACGTGGGTATGTATTTTTTTTACCCTAAAGTGTGGGGTGTCATTTTATAGGTCTTTCAAAAATATTTTGGGTTTGTAGAAACAGTGTTTCGATTAAGTAATCTGTTTATGAAATATTAAGCTTTAAAGCGCAAAATTTTTGTTAGAATCAAGTGTCCCCCCCACTACAGCCAAAACTACAAATACTAAAAATCTGAAAAAAAACTTAAATGAAAGAGCATATAACGAATTTTAAAGGAAAACTATCACGCCTAAGAAGACATCATTGGTTCTTGAGATACAGGCGATTAAAGTGTTTATACCTACTAAAATCAACTAAGACGGCACCAATTGACTTTAAATAGAAAATTTATTACTTTTATTACTTGTTGATTTTTATTTTTATGGCACTTACGGCTTCGGAACCCTACACCGAGCATGGTCCGACATGCTCTTGCCCGGTTTTTTCATATTTTCTACGTAAGTCAAAGGAAGGCCAACGGGGCCTAATCGCCTGATGTTTTATTAACAGCGAGATCGGTTGAAATAATCGATAGCGTCATTGAAATGCGCGCTGCGGCGGTCGTTAGCTTAAAATTTTAATTAAATTTACACTTCTTGTTTGCCACCTCGATAACGAGCCTAAGTTTGGACTATTAAGTAGTCGGCGTTTGTCGGTGAGGTACGCAAGATGATTCCCGACCATTATTTCGAAGAGGGATTAACCAGGACGCTGTATAATGACGAAATGAAGCAAGTGCATAACGTTAAGACTATTTATCAGAAGACGCAACAAGATTATGTGAGTTGGTTGAAATATTTGCATAGGTACCAAGGAGTTTAATTACCCAACTAGATTTTGTCCTTCCTATTTTAAACGCTCTTAATTAACTTGCAAAGTATGTAATCATGTACATATGTTCCGTTCAAGTCTTGCAAGAAACAATTTAACCACTTCTCGAAGTCCGATTGGGCTGAAATTTGGTATACCTACAATGATATGGCATCATCGAGCTGGTCTGCTCGTCTGATGATGGCCTCGGAAGGGCTACAGAATTTCCGCTATACTTAATGTTTGAGTTCAGACTCATTAGGTTGCCCGGTTGGTCTCGATAAGCAGAAAATCACTTTGCAAAACGCGGCAGCAAAAGCTTGTCGCAGAAATGTTTTTTTTGACCGAAACTTTTGATATCATTAACGGTATCAATGTAAACCTTTTGGAAGGCCTATGTTCTGCAGTGGACACCTTCCGATATAATAACAATGACACGTTGTAACAGGAGCAAGAGCAGCGGGACCTGTTGTCCTCACAAGATGGTGACACCTGCGAGACCCACGACCAGTTCTACCGCGACCACAAGTTGCTGCTGGTGCTGTTCCGGGCCCTCGCTGTCATGCCTATCACCAGATCAAAGCCAGGTCAGTGGCAGCAAGGAGTCATCGATAAATGTCCCTTTAAAAAGGTGTGCTTACAAGTTAAAATTGACAACGCAACGAGATGGTATCGGACAGAATAGACTCTACCATCCTGAGTGCGTTGGCTAACTAGCGTTTCTATTTGTTTTGTTTTTAAACTAATCGCGTCAATTGGTTTAAAAACCAAACGAATAGAAACGCTAGTTAGCCAAAGTATCTTGGCTAGGGCTTCTGATCAATAACGGGCTTGCACGTGATACGCGTTTTTTTATAATTGGAACATCTTGCCAGCGAGCGTCCGTATTTTCGGGAGCTTATGACTTGGTGTCGTTTAAGTATAAAATTAATTGGTACAGTTCTTGGTAAACTCGTTCCATCGTTGACCTTGTCCTGGCTCTTTGGTCTAGACTATAGTCAAGAGGAAATCCATTTCTTCTTCAATTTCAAGTGCTTCTACAACTACTCTCTCAGATCCTGGGATGTGTCTGTCTTTTGCAATTTCGAAGAGTCCGGATGTGCTTGCACTTCCACTCTCGGATGTTGCGCAGTCATGTTTTCCTAATAATCCTAAACATTAAAACCATCGTATATAAAAAAAAAATACGATTCTGACACCATTTGTTGTGGTTTCTTCGCAGGCACCATCACCTTTAGCTGGAAGTCCAGCGCCACATTGTACGCCATCTCCTTCTACATCTTGGCTACGGTAGTGGTCCTCGCTGTAGGCTACGAGAGGATCCTCATTCTTCGATCCATCAAGAAGTTCGATGATTACATCTATGCCATTCTGTTCGTGGTATTCCTGGTACCTCACTTCTGGATCCCTTTCGTTGGGTGGGGCGTGGCCAGCCAGGTCGCCATTTATAAGACCAGCTGGGGAAAGTTTCAAGTAAGTTTTATAAAATTATCATTATTGACATTAACATTATCATTAACACACACTAGCTGTTTCCCGTGATTCCAACCGCGTCGAAGTCGTTTATCGCTATTCCCTAAGCAACCGTCCAAATTTTCCGTAAAAAAGTATCCTATGTTCTTTTCCGGGACTCAAACCGACTCCATACCAAGTTTCATCTAAATCAGTTAGCGGCTTATCCGTGAAAGCTTAACAAACAGACGCGTCATCACATACAACAAGCCTACACTATTTAATACTGTTTTTTTTTTAATCCCCGACGTCCCGCCGCACCGCGCTATTTAAAACCTAAGTACTCTCGGCTTAATTGACCCCTGACCCGCCATGGAACGGTGTCACAGTGACATTATATCACAAATTATTGACACATCTTACGACTTGAATTATAAAGTCATTGTGCCACAACTCTATGGTGGGTCAAGGTTCCATCGACGAAAATTAGCGTCACGCGTTTTACCAATACGGAAATTTTATGTGGACGATGTACCGTGATACTCGTTATGATACCCAGTGTTGACTGTCAAGTATACTTACATTTACCTCCTAACATTAGAAATTATTTTCTTTCAATATCTAGTGAGTACTTATTGTAAGAAATTCTATAGACATTTTAAAATGTCTTCAATACACACTACAATACTATTGAACACCACACAAAGGAAAATAAACAAGGAAAGACAAAAACAAAATTCTTACACGGTAGCCGACAGGCGGTCTTATCGCTATAATCAATACCATAGCGAGAGAGTTTGGGTCGGCATTTGGATTTCCCTACATTTTATTGCCATTTTAGTTGTTTTTCTGAATACAGTTGTTAACCGCAGATTCAATCAGTTGGGTATCCTAGGCACTCTGGAAGTAAAATTGTTTCTACAAACTCACAATATTTTTGAAAGACCTATCCAACGACAGCCCCCCTTTGGGGTAGACGAGAAAAAAAACCCACGTAACGTGTAGGGGAGGTACCACAAAAAAAAAATATCCATTTCATTATACCACTTTTTCGGCGTGACTAATATGTATATTCATGCCAAATTACAGCTTTCTAGTACTACAAGTCTCTGCGCTAGGCTGCGGACGGACAGACATGGCGAAACTATAAGGGTTCTTAGTTTGACTACTTAAGCCTTAGAACAAAATTCACCACTAACATAACTTTCAGGTGCGATATTACCGCGTGACGGGTGAAAACTTGCAGTTCCCCAACCTTAAGACCCAGATTGTGATTATAAGCGTCGGCTGCCTCCTGCTGGCTGTCTGCTTCCTCCTCAGCCTCTGTCTCCTGATGGACGGGTTCCTGCTGCGACACACCACGGCCTACTACCACATCATCACCATGATCAATATGAACTGTGCGCTCTGGTACATCAACTGCAAGGGCATCAAGATTGCATCGCAGAGTCTTTCTGAATGTTTCCGCAGGGTACGATAGTTGTGAAAATGAATTCCTTTGTCTTTTTGTCCAAAAAAAAGCTTTGTATATCGGCTATAATGATAAAAGGAAAGTATCTTTGTAATTTCACCGGGTTCTTTCGATAGATTTCGGCTTATGCTTTCGGAAATAAAACGCTTGAGACAGTTAAAAAAGACTGTATGCTACTATAAATCTTGAATAGATGTATTAGTTATTACATGCAGAAGTTATTAATGTTGTATGTAATATTCATAATTACATAAGTAAAAAAGAATCCGGCCAATAAAGTTAAGAGCCTCAACCATTTATTCATACAAAGTTTGTGGGGACAAAACACAATCGGCTGACGATTCAAACTTCGAATATATTTTGATACATTTTAAACGTGGCAAGGCTCAAAGTTTAACCCGAGGTAACTTTATTTATCCACGGTTTTATCACTGGGAACGGACACTTGTCTGAAACCTGTAGAATGGTGTCCCCAAGTCCTATGTCCTCGAAATAAAAGCAAATCGACATCATCCGGCTCGGCTAGGCGGGTCTCGACAAGCCGAACGAACTTAATGTAGTCGTTTAACACAGGAAACAGTTGCGTAGACCCCGGAGGGCTAGACGGTGACGTGTAGGTACTGTGACCAGCGAATTTTAAGTAGAACTAGCGAGAAAAAAATCAGTATACATCTTAACCATCGAGCTACCGCCTAGTAGCAATGTTCGCATTGTTGTGTTCCGGTGTGGGCAAGACAACCCGTGAAATTACTAGCGTAGAGGCGTTCCATCTTAGTCCTCAGGGTTACCAACACATTTGAGGTCTTAGTATCGCAGTCGAGATTATAGTCTCGAGAATTTAAACGTCTGTGGGTCTCAGAATCCACTAACTATGCTCGTCAAAAATCTTTCACCTTGCAAGGGCCTTTAGTTACCTACCTACGCCTTTGTGTGATGAGTCGCTAAGTATACCCTTCGTCAGGACGTGGATGTGGAATGCTCTGCGAAGCTGATCGCGCGCTACCGGTACCTGTGGCTGAACCTATCGGAGCTGCTGCAGTCGCTCGGGAACGCGTACGCCAGGACATACTCCACCTACTGCCTGTTCATGTGAGACGCTTCTTGAACGAGATATAAGCCATTAAACAGTGTCGCAGATTCAAATATTTTTGAATATTTTAATGTTTTTATCATGGCGTCCAAAATGTCGCTTGTCGTCGCACGTGAGCCACAAAGGGATCCACAGAAAACCAGCGTTGTAGCACCAAGTGCTGCAACACATGCTGAGTGGGACCCTTATTGGTTTCACATTCCACCAATTACATTATTAGGTTAAGTCTTATTATATTTTCTCATTATGTTGGTGAGGTGTGTTATCAATTAAATGTTTTTCTTTCTTTATTTCTTTGTTTCTAAATACCAAAGTAGAATCAATCCTCTCCTTTTAGTAATAAGGTTGTGATTGCTACAGGAGTTTTATTTGAGATGCTGCTATTTGGCTTAGCACGGCAGTAGTGCGGACAGGTTTTAAAAGGCTACATATGCTGCCATGCCTACACCCTACACAAGATTAAATTAAACTATCCAAACATGTAAGCATGTCAACTCTAAAATTATATTTTTTAGTTTTTTGCACTTGAGCCATTTGTCTGCCTCCCCTAAACCACCACGGGTGTCTTAGAGTATTGTATTTTAAATAGGTTCTTCAACATTACCATCGCTGTGTACGGCGCCCTATCGGAGATCGTGGACCACGGCTTCGGCTTCAGCTTCAAGGAGATGGGGCTGTTCGTGGACACCGCCTACTGCTCCACGCTGCTGTTCATCTTCGCCGACTGCTCTCATAAGTCTACTCTTAAGGTATAATTTTATGTTTTCGGTGACATGTTGGTGAGCGGGTTTTCTTTATTGATACATGTCGCTTTGACACCGCCTGCTGATGTCCATATTGGCTCACTTAAAATTCTTTGTTTTACTACCGATTTGTATGAATACAAATAATCAATCACTCTTAAAAAAAAGTTCTCATACTTTTTTTGTTCATAATTTGTTATTCATAATCAGGGCCCGTAATTTTCATGCCGCTGACGCAAAAATGACGTCACGCTACATAGAGTATGATTCCAATTAGTATTTCTTCATAATCATTATTTATTAAATGCCTCTGATAATTAAATACTATTATATATTGATTGTTTGTGTAAATTGTTAAAATCAGAAAGAATGTGTCCATCGATTCAATTTTTCTTTTTAACAGGGAAGTTGGAATAATTAACCAAATGTGCGAACAAACAAAACAATGATTACAAAACAAAAGTATTTTTATGAATATCACATTGTCATGACGTATGAAAACGAAGATGACGTAGATTTTCTCTGTACGGGATTTGAAGCAAGAAGGATTGTGTGCTTTAAGTTAGAGAGGTGTAATTCTGTTCTGTACTTACTTGTTGAAACGTGGTAACAATAAATACCATTTAATAAAATGTATGTATCGACATAAAATACAAAACAAATAGTTTAATTTACGTTTTACGTATCAAGTAAGTAGGTATTTATTTTTCGAGTTAATAGATACCTACTTAACTTATTTGTACATGATTAAATGATTGACGACTAATGGTTAATAATTTCAATAAAACTATTTGAAATCATACTCTATGTAGCGTGACGTCATTTTTGCGTCAGCGGCATGAAAATTACGGGCCCTGTTCATAATCATAGTAACTCCTAAGGTGATTTTTACTGACGCCGTTTTGATTTTAGGACGTTTATAAAACAAACATAACCTAACCTAACCTTATTTACCAGTGGAAATTTTTACCATCCTGAAAATAAACAGGTATATTTTTAATATTGATTATGAAGAGTGATCATTATGATGTAAAATGATGAGAATAAGAATATTTTCGGAGTTCCAATAATTTAATTTGCAATTTTGAACTTTGGCGCACCCCACCTGCTGCTCCACATTGTTTTTGGTCTTTGTCAACTGGTCCTACATGTTCATAATTATTGTGTATTGTCGCTTTAACGGTGACAAGTTGGTAGGCTTCAGATTTAGCGTCGACTGATCTTGTTCCTCACTGCGCTTCACCTTTGCTGACTGTTCGCACAAGTCCACACTACAAGTGCACCAATAGTTGCTTTTGTAAAACTTTTGTGGCTTTTGTAATTAGGTTTCAATTACTGACTCACGTTGTTTTGACGCCTGCTCTATGCTACTTTTCATCTTTGTCCGGTCCTACATGCCCACGCTTATCGTGTAATCTTGCTTTTGCGGTGGCATCTTGGTAGTCTTCGGATTTAACTTTGACTTCACTAAGACTCATGTTGTATGGACACTGAATACTCCTCACTGCTCTTCATCTTCGCCGACTCGTCGCACAAGTCCACGCATAAAAAAAAAAACAGGGGACAACCTCATACAAATTGAGCTTGTCTCAAACTATGCTCTAGACTTGTACTATGGGTACTAGATAACGATAAATATACTTAAATAGAGAAATACATACTTAAATACATAGAAAACGTCCCAGTCTCAGGAACGGCGGAGATATTTGTGTGATGAGCTCGAATATTCGTTCCTGAGTCTTGGATGTCTTCTATGTAATTAAGTATATATTTATCTATATTAGTAAGTTTCTCGTTGTCTAGTACCCATAGTTCAAGCCAAGAGCTTAGTTTGGGATTAGGTCAATTTTTGTGACATTGTCTTGAGATATTTATTTATTCATTATTTGTTTATTTACTTTTTATCACGGAAAATTAAACAGTTCTCGAGGGAACAGCGGTGAATGATTTTTACTCGGGTAAAAGTGAGTAATTAATAAATATTTTTACAGGCTGACTGTACATGTGACTCTCATATTAAAATGTTGTAGTTTACTGAAATGTGTCGTCAAATATTTATTTAGCCGTCGCTCAAATACTTTGACGTGTGATGGAGGTTACTTGTTGACTCAAAACCTGTTAAGTAATAAGTTTATTTTGAAAAGTAAAATAACAATAAAAACATAATAATATGTTGAGGTAGATCATTATTAAAGAAAAACGTCAATACAGCGTGTTACCGGCATGAGGGCTTTAAATGTAGGTATCGATTCTACTCCTCAAATGGAACTCCTTTTGTTCTACGACTTTAAAAAATGAGGTAATTTTAATTTTTTATTTTTCATACAAAATAAATTAATTCACTGATTTTACTAGTAAAGTTTGAAAGTTTGATCACCTATGACTTACTGTAAATTAAGTTATTTTCTAAGTCGTAGAACAAAAGATGTAGCATTTGAGGAGTAGAATCGATACCTACATTTAAAGCCCTCATGCCGGTAACACACTGTATAGTAATTATTTGTTTGAAATATTAGTCATATTTTTAAAATGTAACATTGTAACTTCAACTTTACTAACTAATAAACCTAACGAGCTGGGGCCCGTTTCACGAAAATTTGTAACGAAAAGTTGTTGTTGTAAGTGGAAGACTCTTTTCAATGCATTGTGTTGAAACACGATTTCCGCTTGTAGTACAAGTTACTTGTGCCCTTGCGCCTTGGGGCAAATTATGGTCACGTATATCGTTGTGGATAAAAGATACGTAGAGAAGACGCTCTATCCTTAGCGATAAACGCGACCATAGTAAGCCCATTGGATTAAGTATATGTGCACCTTAAAATTTCCATGGCACCAAGACAAGAAAATTGGTTTTCACGAACGTTAACGATTGTCACTTTATACATACACATACATAACACCACGCCTTCATTCCCAGAGTGGGGTAGGCAGAGCTACAGAAATACCAACAACTTTAAAAAGACTTGTTAATAATTCTGTAACCACATTTTGCACAGTCAGGCTAAGATGTTTTCCAGTGTATTAGTGACAGGTTGCAAGCCAATCGCCTAACAGTACTACAACCCCTAATTCCCTTAGTCGCCTCTTACGACAGAATTATCAACAAGTCTTTTCAAAGTTGTTGGTATTTCTGTAGCTCTGCCTACCCCACTCTGAGAATGAAGGCGTGGTGTTATGTACGTGTATGTAAGTAGTCAACTATTCAATCAAAATTTATCGTTACACGTAGGGTTTTAAAGATACAACCACAAACATGCGAAAAAGATGTTATGTGTGAAAAATAAAACTATGTATTATTTTCTAATCCGCCCTGGATTCTGGGATTCTACACGGTAATAACGATATCGTATTTGACGTGTTTCGGTATTGTCAACGTTTTCATAACTTTTATGTCATTTACAATAATGGCGACTGTGACATAAGCGATTCTAAAACACGTCAAATACGATATCGTTATAACGCAGTTGAATAGAGGCCCTGTTTTCAAGTTTAACAGTCTCAAGGAAATATAACAAAGTTTAATATATCGAAATAACAGACACATATGTAGATGTTATGGTTATAGAGATCCAAATCGCGGAATACTACATACTTTATCATATCGCACCTTCGGTAGAAAAAGGGCAAAATATACAATGTGACTAAAGGGGCAATTATGCCCTTGTCCGCTAGAACAAAGGGCACAATGTACCATGTGACTAAAGGGTTGATTCTGCCCTTTTTCTACCGAAGGTGCGATATGTAGCCTTTTAATAACAAGTTTTTCTTTTTTAATAATTTAGGTAGCAGCTGGTGTGCAAGATACGTTGCTGTCCATAGACGTCCTGGCTGTCGACCGACCTGCTCAAAAAGAGGTAAGTAACATGAGTAAAACCTTTTTTTAAGTTAGGAAGAAGCAACGAGCACTCAGGCCACCTGACGGTAAGTGGAATCGGAGACCAATAGACATTTGAAGTCTCAGGACTATAATTCTAAGACCTCAAATGCGTTGCCAACCCTGAGGACTAAGATGGAATGCCTCTATGTTAGTAATTTCACCGGTTTAGTTATTTAAGTTGATAAACTTTGGCCGTTCTTAGTTAATAAAATGTTTCTGTCAAACATTTAATTTTTAAGACGTTTTTGTTGCCAGCTGTACTTTATTTTGCATATTTCGTTTACTGCCTATCAAGACCAACCTAATGAGTCGAAATTCAATGGGACGTTAAGTGTAGCGGAGATCCTGTCGCCACCTTCCGACTCCGTCATCAGAGCAGATCGATGGTACCATATTGTGTTTAGTGGTGGTAGGACCCTGTGCAGGGTCCGTCCGGATCGCTACCACCGTCTTATCCATTAACCATCCGCTAAGCAACAGTGTTCGCATTGTTGTGTTCCGGTGTGGGGATAAGACAACCGGTGAAATTACTAGCATAGAGGCATTCCATCTTAGTCCTCAGGGTTGGCAGCGCATTTGAGGTCTTAGGATTATAATCTTGAGAATTCAAATGTCTATGGGTCTCAGATTTCACTTACCATCAGGTGGCCTGAGTGCTCGTGTGCCTTCTCCTTAACATAAAAAAAAAAAATTGTATTGTCATCGATGTATTATTGTATTATCATGGAGGTTACGTAGGTATATCAGGTTTCAGCCCAATCGGTCCCCGGGAAGTGGTTCAAAACTTCCTAGGAAAATTTGACCCAACGTACATTCATAAACGGGACGTTTTTTTTTTTGCATATTTAAGGGCTATAATTAAAACAAAATTTAATTGATTCCTTTGCGTAACGAGAGTTACCCATGTACTTTGTATGACTAACTTTCGTTACACAAAGGACGCGATCGTGATTTTTGTTTTTATTAAGCCTTTAACTATGTACATTTTTTTTAATACAATCCATCATACATGGCCAGTTAATAAAAAACTTATAAAAATAAACACTTATGTAGGTAACCCATTATTTGATTAAATTTTACTTCGCCGATCTTATCATTTCATCGAACGCTATTTTTCTGCTGAAACTATTATGTTTTTTGGATATTATAAACGTTAATTATGTAGATAAGGTTAGATTTTTGTACTAAAAAATGTTAACTCATTCGGCGAGAAATGGCTTTCGGTGAAATAATAGGTACCCACTAATATAATATGTATACACAATTGAAGGACGAGATAGAAATGCAGAAGAGGCATATCGTCACTACTTTGAATAAATCTCGTATCTCATATTTTGTGTTATATGATTTTAAATTTAAACATGAAGAGAAATAAGTTTAAAATCGTACATTACCAAAAATGAGATACGAGTTTTTTACAAAGTAGGGACGATGTGTTTTCTTAGCACTGGATGAGTTAATGTTAAGAAAAATAGTAAACAACTTAACGTTACTATTACGGCCGAACCCTATATTCAAACCGCGGATAGATATGGCTTACCTCGGGTTGAAATTTGACATTTGCCCATACAAAATGGGTCAAATTCTAATCCGAAGTAAGGCTATCTGTCTGCGGTTTGAATATAGGGTTCGGCCGTTAGTAAACCTAATTTATCTTGGTGTATCATTCGCTTTAAAATGGCCGTCCTACTGCTACGAAATGTCGTAGCTGTGCTACGCGATTTCTTATTATTGATCCCTTTGAACGCTAACGACGCCTAAAGTAGTAATGAGCTGTCGCGCCTACAACGCCACCGACACTTATAGTTGTCACAGGTACAGGTTAAAATAGACATTATTTCGTATGGATTAAGTTGAAATTTGCATTAAAAAAATACATGTTTGGCGTGTGAGTGACGCATTTGTAAATGACGTAAGGCGTTGAAAAGCTTAAAGGTATTAAGATAGGATTAGGGATAATATTCTACACGGTAAACTATGTTGTCTTTGACGTGTTTCGGTATTGTTTTTAACACGGCCACCATTAATGTCTAGTAGATAAGAGCTATCAAAACGTTGACAATACGGAAACACGTCAAAGGTAATAATTATATGGTTTTTCCCCAGTTGAATGGGTCTATTTCATTAGGCCAAAATATATATTTTTTTCATTTGCTAACCCGATTTGTTTTCTTTAACCTATTCAGGATTTTTTAAAAGCTAACTTAACCTAACCTATATGGTTCTATACGATGATACTAAACATAAATTCTGAAAAATAATAATAATCTTGATTTGGCAAATAAAAATTTAAGAAATGATACTCGTACATTTGACCAAAAATATTACTTACTAAAAACCTCATACAATATGGGTAAATTATTCTTTAGGACTTATTATAGGCACTAAATTCCTCATTTAGGTTCTGATTTAAAACACAGTTAAAGAATTTTCATAAATCGTGATCGGGCCACCCGTTTAGCCTTTACGGGGAAACACAGAGCATTCACACAAACAAACGTTACGTAAAAACGAAATTGCCTTTAACATGTTTCCGTATTGTCAACGTTTTGATAACTCTAATTTACTTAACGCATTTGAGGTCTCTGAGAACTCAACTGTCTATGGATCTTAGATTCCACTTACCATTAGTGGCCTGAGTGCTCATTGCCATAAAAAATACTTGACGCAATATTATCGTTTTAACCCAGTAGAATAGAGACCCAGGTCCTAATCATCTCCCTAGGGTAAAATAATTACCTACATAACATCTCGCCTTCATTCCCAGAGTGGGGTAGGCAGAGCTACAGAAATACCAACAATTCTAAAAAGACATTGATAATTCTGTAATCACATTTTGCGCAATCACGCTAAGATGGTTACCAGTGTAGTGACAGGTTACGCCCATCGTTTAACAGTACTACCAGCCCTTATTCCCTTAGTCGCCTCTTACGACATCCACGGGAAGACATGGAACGGCACTATCCTAACGCGGCAACCTCAATAATTACCTATACTTAGTAATTGTATGTACAGATCGACCATTTCATCCAAGCGATCGAGATGAACCCGGCTGTGGTCAGCCTGAAGGGATACGCTCACGTCAACCGGGAACTCCTTACGTCGGTCAGTACAACTATATCTTATTTTATCTTACAGGATCTTAGGGTCTTTTGTGCAATTAACCTCTTACACAGTTTGGTGTTCGAATATGCAGGTTTCCACACGATGTTTTTCTTTCATCGTAAGAGCATCGGGTAATATACGTAAGTAAGAAAACCGGGCAAGAGCATGTGGGACCATGCTCAGTGTAGGGTTCCGAAGCCGTTAAGTACTACAAATATAAAAATCAACAAGTAATAACTAATTTTCTATTTAAAGTCATTTGGTGCCGTCTTAGATGATTTTAGTAGGTACTAGCGACCCGCCCTCGCTTCGCTCCGGATTAAAGTATTATACATATAAACCTTCCTCTTCAATCACTCTATCTATTAAAAAAAACGGCATCAAAATCCGTTGCGTAGTTTTAAAGATTTAAGCATACATGGGATACAGGGACAGAAAAAGCGACTTTGTTTTATACTATGTAGTAATAAACACTTTAATCGCCCGTATCTCAAGAACCAATGATGTCTACTTAGTCGTGATAGTTTTCCTTTTAAATTCGTTATATGCGCTTTCATTTAAGATTTTATTCAGATTTTTAGTATTTGTAGTTTTAGCTGTAGGGAAAGGCGGGGGGGGGGGACACTTGAGTCTAATAAAAATTAGCGCTTTAAAGCTTAATATTTCTTAAACAGATCCCTTGATCGAAAAATTGTTTGCATAAACCCACAATGTTTTTAAAAAACCTATCTAAAGATACCACACACTATGGGGTAGACAAGAAAAAAAATACATCCCAACGTTAAGTGTAGGGGAGGTACCCTAAAAATAATTATCAATAAACTAAAACTAGTGCTATTTAACAAAGCATATTATACTTTAAATGAATATATGGAAGATAAATTGTGATAATTAATGATAATAATAATAATTAAATTATATTTATTCGCGCTTATAAAATAAGCTTCCCTCTCTCCTAATGTAGCCGTGCCCTCCAGGGTTCATGGTGTTACTGTAATTTCACATTGACATTATAAAAAAGCATTATTTTTTTTTTCGTTTTATTGTACCACTTTGTTGGCGTGACTAATATGCATATTCAAGCCAAATTACAGCTTTCTAGTACTAATATCTTTGCGCTAGGCTGCGGACGGACGGACGGACATGACGAAACTATAAGGGTTCCTAGTTTGACTATGGAAACCTAAAAAACCTGTACCTTACGATCACGAGTCGACTCCCTTAGCCACTAGACCACCGACGCTCTCAGTATAGCTATAACAGCCAATGTACGTTCTCCGCAGTGATAGTCTTGTCCGAAGAGCTAGTAGATTCACTCCGTATTACCGAAGTGTAAAAGAGCCCAAATGTGGCCAATTTACCGTTATAACCATGTTTTTTCTTAAGTAGCTCACTTTTCAACTCCACGAATTATTAACCGGCGTATTTGTCTAGTCAGAGCGAACAAACGACATTTTATTGCGAGCATTCTCAATAAGACAGCATAAAAGCCGAGTGAGTTCGCTCCTATCAGCTCGCTCGCTCAGAATCAGAATCAGAATCAGAATAATCTTTATTCAAGTAGGTTTACAAATAATAAACTCTTTTGAAACGTCATAGTAACGACTTAGCCTAAATTGACTGCAGGTTCAAATCGCGACCGATCAGAGAAGAACCTGTAAGAAACTCTGTCGGATGTCTTTTTTTTTTCGACGTTCGCAACCTTTTGTCGTAAGGACTAAACATTTTATTACAAGCAATTCAGTCCCAAGCATTGTTATCATTTATATAGTCTTTAATACTATAATATGCTTTAGAAATTAGTTTACGCTTAACGTAACTCTTAAATTTATTTACTGATAGTTCAGTAACATTACTTGGGAGCTTATTATAGAACCTAATACAATTACCCATAAAAGAGTTTTTTATTTTATGGAGCCGCGTGAAGGGCACTGCGAGCTTATATTTATTTCTGGTATTAACATTATGTATGTATGTCACAGTTCTTTCTAAATTTCGATTCTCGATTGACCGATCCGCAAGAAACCCGTTTTTTATTAAGAGTTACTTGATTGGGACTGTCAAGTTAAAGCGAGAAGGTACATAAGTGATTGCTTATTTTTGATGTAAAATGAACTATAAAAATCCATTAGGTATATTTGGTTTTAAGTGGAATCCCCTTGAAATGTCGAAACTCATTTCACCGAAATCGTATTTTCGTGTAGTTTCACCGAATTCCATTTCTTCGAAAGCTACTTTCTGCTGAAACCTTATCGATTTTAGGTCATCTTAAACATAGATTAAGTAGGTTAGATTCGGTTAGACCTGTGACCACCAAAACTAATATCATTCTTATGTAAAAAAAAGAAGTACAGTTTAGTCTAGTACAGTCAAGGGTATATATATACACCCTTAGGTTCGCAAGACCTCAAACAAATCCACACACCGTTATGCCACTGGCAATGAGGTCCCTTGTATACATATATTTGACGCGATGGTTGTAGCTATAGATATTAATGACCTAGATTGTACACGCAGTATAACAATCGCTGTCGCTATAAGGATGTATTTGTTTACGTACGGGGTGTCCCAGAACTCAAGTGTTTTTAATGAGTGTCGTTAAAATTCATATAATTTTATCGAATTTCACTTCATCGAATGTATCATTTCATTGAACGCTATTTTCATAATGTTTTCAGGGTATCCTTAACATTAATTACACAGGTTAGGTTAGGTTAGGTGTTTCGATAAAATGATAGATACTCAATTTAAACCCAGAAAGAAAGAAAATATATTTTTAGTCACAAACAACAAAGTCCCAACTCAGCGTAATAGATCTATCGAAAAGTAAAATAAAACATATTTTTTAAAATTTATGCTGAGTTCTGTAGATAGACAGTATAAGTGTAGTACAAGTGCTAGTATTAGTAGTACTAGTGTAGTACAAGTATTAAGTCGTGTGTAGGCCAAATAAGTTTAAAATAAATGCTCTTTACACGACTTGGAGATCAGATCAGTACTACCCAAAAAGTATATTTAAAGTCAAAACCAACATGAAGATATGAATTATTAGGTTCAGCTTTACGCGAGACATTACTTAAGAATAATACAATTATCTTCCTTGCCTGAGCATGGGAATACATTATGAATATGATAATTAAAACATGACTTACTAAATTGTTTCAGAATCGCAGCTGAATTTTAAACTAGATTACTTCGCGAAAATTAGTATGCAAAAGAGCAGAGAGTATTTGTTACGGCCTAGGTGTAACACGGGAGTGTTTGTTTTTGATTTACAATGGGAAGACGTGACATTTTTGTCGCTTATGTCGATTAATAAAAACCTAGAAATATTATATTAACATTTATACGACGAAGGTGTATGGTCTAGTAATGGCAAATATTTATGTTCGATAAGCGCTTGTGTTTGTTTACGTCTGTGTATGTTTTTCGAGCTTATGTATGTATGTTTGTCTATTTATAGGTATGCTCTGCAGCCTTAATGGTTCGACAAGTTTTAATATTTGAGGAGTCATTCGATGCGTCTCAATTGTAGATTTGACATAGGGGATATAATATTTCAGGTTTGCATTAATGTTGCATAAAATTTATTGTCATGATTTCGATTCGCATAGCAATCCTTGGCAGAATCATCATGTCGCATAATTAATTTTGCCATTTGGCAATCGATATTATGCCCAATATTTCAATACGGCGTCTTCAGAAATAACATGGAGGATAACAAATAAATATTAATCTAATATAGATAGGTATTAAATAAAAGGTAATAAAAACCCATTTCAAATAAAAAATATATACTTACATTATGACACTTTGATGCTACCATTTTGACAGAAACTCAAAAAGTATGTACAATATAATACAAAACAATACAAAACATTTTATTGTCCACCAAACAAAAACATTACAGAGAAATAGCACAATTTAAAAGACCCAGGTAAACAACAGGCGGTCTTATCGCTGATAAATCACTCGCTGATCGCTGATATCTTATGTAAATGTTAATATGAATTAGGTACTGAAAAGTGTGAAATAAACTAAATTACTACTATTAAATACTGAACAACAAACATATTCAGGAACGAATACTCATGCTCATCACACAAATATTTTCCCATACCTAAAATCGAACCCAGGACCGTTACTTTCATAGGCAAGGTCACTAAAAACCTGGCTAAGGGCGACGTAACTATACAGCCTTACTTAAATTACCCTCCAATATAAGCAGCCTTTTCGAAACAGGACACTATTGCCATCACAACCCACCCTGTAGCTACACCTCGTTAGTTCCAGTGTAGGGTTTCAAACTGTTCCGGAACAATCAACTGCGTAGTTCCGTTTCCTCGCCAAATTGGGATCGACGGCAGTTATTGAGTTCTGGCGAACTTTATCATAATATATTCAAGAGTTTATTAAACTTAATCCTGGATAGTTTAGATGTAGTCATACTTAGAACCGTAACCAATTAGTAGTGGTCTTTTTAATTTGCCATGTTAATTACACGTGAAACATTCTCAAAAGCGTTACAACCCTAAAATATAAAATGAAAAAATACTTACTAAATATCTAAATGTGTAACACTTAGCAGACGTCCTGCATTTATAAAATTTGCAATATTTTACAACGTGTTACAAAATAATCCGTAAAAAAGAAAAAACCAAAAGTGGTGTATTTTAATTATTATTTTGTCACGAATAGGGCATGTCCTGTTTATATTTCGTCAAGATCTGGTCAAGGGATCTATGGAAAGTCAGCTGAACTGCTTAATAATATGGATTCTTTATTTATCATTTATCCTAATCAATCTTAGGGTGGCGAAATACTTATTTGGCCAATTGTACATATCTCAAATTATGTCCTATTAGCATCGTTGGGACTTTTGGTGGCATACCGTGGTTCTAGAATCCATGGAGTCGCTTTTTCCTAATTATTATAATACACACCACTTTGATTTTGAACTTCTGTAGTCATATAAAAATATATAACTAATTAAACATCTAAAGGAATTAAATGAATTTTGGTATGGTTGATATCTCCCGATGTAAAAGGGAAACCGCAAATAAATATTAGTAGGTACAATTAATCCGAACGAAATAATGTCTTTAGTACTTTAGTTGTTCATTTTGAAATAATAATATGATAAAACTGAAGGTTAAAATCGAAGTGGTACTTATATAATAATTAGGAAATAGCGACTCCATCGATTCTAGAACCACGGTGTGCCACCAAAAGTCCTAACCTTAGTTATTAGGTTGCAGTATTTTGTGAGCCCTGAAAGGGTTGGAGTCACCGCAGGTATTCTAAACACGCTGTATACAAGTATGATTGACATGGGAATCAATTTATTGCTCTATTTTAATATATTCCAAAGTAGAATTAACTAGGGACTTTGCTTTTATATTTGGCGTGTCTATTACTTGCGTTAACTACCTAGACGTATTAAATTATGCGTACAATACGCCAAAGAAGCTTTAAACCGACAAGTTACCGAAATGATCATTTCTGACGTTGAAACTTGTAACGAGAATTATTTCGTAATGGGAATTAGCGTGTATTAATTAAACTAACTCATATCAGAATATTCTAACCTAAAAATCACCTCGAAATACTAAAATAGTTTTGGCTCATGTTTAAATGATTATCTCGAAATAAGCTTCTTTAGTTGGAATAGATTTAGTTAGTAGGTACGAGTATAGCCATTTTTGACACAGTAGCTTTTAGTTTGAATAGCATTGATAAATGAATAAATGGTTTATTTTGCTAAACATCATGTACATTAAGGTGGATTATCAAGTGAAGAGTATCAATTATGTTCGTACTTTATTGGCAAGCAAAAAAAAAAGAAAACTTTAAACCTGCTTTTCATAAGAGTTGTTTTAAGATTAGCTAAAATAACGAACCATACTGCACTGTTTTTTAGGCTAAAATGCGCAAACCTTTTTGATACCCCAAAGAAGCTAAAACCAACAAGTTACCAAAATGATCATTTCTAACTGTTAGCATTTATTAATTTGTTTAATATTTTATTGTGAAAAATAAGTAGAAACACGTTACTTATTTTGATTATATTTGGAATGTCTGACGGGCTGAACTGGAGCTTGTGCTGGCAACACGACGGGTAGGCGGACGGCATTCTGTGGCGAGGGATGACAGGTGTCGGTACCGGTGATGGGAGATTGTTGTTAACTAAAAAGAGGCGATTATAGCTTATACTAGTACACGTGAGTAGTTTCATTGTGTACCCGTTAATATGACGTTGAAACTTGTAACGATAATTATTTCGTAATGGGAGTTAGCGGGTATTAATTAATCTAACTTATATTATTATTATTCTGCAGTTAGGCGGAGTAAAATGTGCTTAAATTATACTTATTATATTTATTATAAAACGATTCTAAACAGCCGGGTAACGTAACCCGGCTATGTTATTACTGAAAAATTATAGAATACAATAGAGTAGAAAAAAAAACATCGCTTCGAAAAATATACTTAAAACAAATGACAACTAAAATGACACATTAAACATGGCGTTGAAATTACATGGTAGCATCTTTTTTCTTGCTGGAAAAGACCCTCAAAGGGATAAGTTCACCTTTGTACATTATTTTTTAAATATATTATATTACATACATACATAACGTTACGCCTTCAATCCCATAGTGGGGTAGGCAGAGCTACAGAACTTCCAACAAGACTTGTTGATAATTCTGTAACCACATTTTGCACAATCAGGCTAAGAATGTTTATCAGTGTATTAGTGACAGGTGTATATTACATATATATATATAATATATATTAAATCGGCGACATAGATCCTACTAAAAAATCTCTTTATAATTTTGTAATTTTTATACTAGCCCATGAATTGGTCACCCATGTACAGTCGAGTTCAAAAGTATGTATACACTTTAGTACCTTGTCTATTTAACGTCATGTTTAAACTGCCATATGAAATTATCCAAGCGATTAAAGTGACAAGGTACTAAAGTGTATACATACTTTTGAACTTGACTGTACCTATAAACTCGTAGTCCAAATGTCACTACTCAAAAAGTTATTCGTTTCTTTTTGTTTTTAGATACATTTTGAAGACGAAAAATCCCGTTCCGTTTTCAAACTTGTGAGGCGTCCCTTAATGGAGCGTTTTCGAAATAAAGTGTACACATAGTTAAGGTATTAAGGAACGTTAACTTTGCCACTTTTGTCACGAAAATTAGCCATATTGATCTTGACTTAAATTTGAAAAATAAACATTTTTTTTGTCTCTAAAATGTGTCTGAGTGCAGCGATAAGGAACAAATTAAATCAAAATTAACTGACTGCGTGCGGCCGTTAGTGTGTGTGTGTATAAAAAAATCGTTTAAAACAATGATACGTCCTACCAAATATATATCATCCAAAAGCTTAGCTGAGTGTTAGATATTTTCTATGTATTTCTCTGTATAAGTATCTATGTTTATCGTTGTCTAGTACCTATAGTACAAGCCTAGAGCTTAGTTTGGGTGGGACTAGGTCAATTTGTGTGAGATTGTCCCCTGATATTTATTTATTTATTATATATTTTAGTTTAGACCTATATATGTACTATATGCTTGTGTTTGTAACCATGTGTTGTTTTAACACATTAATTCTTATTCTTATATAATTACTTTGTTTTCTAGGCAATAAGCATGATAGCGATCTACCTCATCGTGCTGCTGCAATTCAAGATCTCTCTGCCCAAAGATCGGGACTAAGTCCGTATTAATAGACCAAAGTTCATAATTCGACGGACCAGTTTGACAGCATAATATGCGTAATAGTTTTCTGTGGACAGTTCGTCCAATTGCGAGCCGCATTTGCACACGAAGGGTGTGGTACCACCTACTCCTACAATATTGAGATCGAGAAAAAAACTTCATTCTTCACCAGCGTTTATCACTTTTCCCTCGGAAACTATCAAATTTTCCGTGATAAAAGTATCCTATATCCTTCCCCGGGATCTTAGTTATCTCCGTACCAAATGTCATCGAAATCGGTTTAACGGCTTAGCCATGAAAGAAGAACAAGCAAACATAGTGTCGCATTTCTTATAATACAGTGTGCCATACGAACATATATTTTGTCAACAGTTAATATACATCCTAATTAACATTAAAACATGCGTATTGTTAACATAATGTGTACTTTTTTTTTCATACCAACTAATTCGCCACGTAATGTATGGGTAACAAAGCTAAAAACTGACACTAACATTTGATTGCTTGTACCTAACTCGTTTGCCTCTTTGCATTACATTGCTGCTCGAGAAAATTTAAAAACATTAATAATTCTCCATTAGAAAAGGTAATTGTTATATTTTTTCGATAAAAGCGTTCACAGTGTCTACAGCTATCGTTACTTACAATTTATGTTCTAATGGATGTCACACACTGTATAGTATGTATTTGTTGTTATAGCGATCGTAGTAATGCACAGATAATTGTGAAGTTCTATTTCTTTAAAATGTGAAAGACCGCCAGAAGAGCCAGGGTCCCAAGTTACAAAAAAATTGACCACTGAATTATGAATTTTGGTTTAGATTAAACTACTAAATAGTTAATGTTTGTAGGTATTCAGAGCTAATAAGCAATCACACATTAAGCACTAGTCCTTTTGATTTATATTCTAACCTAGAAAATCACCTCGAAACACTAAAATAGTTTTTTCTCATGTTTAAATGATTATCTCGAAATAAGCTTCTTTGGCCCTTTCAGACCCGGGCAATACGATCGTACGTCTAAATTTGAAAATTGATTTTATTCAGTGATCAAAAACAAATAGAAGTAGACTTAAAACTGATGAATATATCGCACCTTCGGTAGAACAAAGGCACAGTGTACAATTTGACTGAAGGGGAAATTGTGCCCTTGTCCTACCGAAGGTGCGATATGTCCTATAATCAGTCAATTACGAAACTATATTATTATCTGTCACTTGATACTAAGTTGGGTGTGAAAGGGTTAGTTGGAATAGATTAAGTTAGTAGGTATAGCCATTTTTGACACAGTAGATTTTAGTTTGAACAGCATTAATGAATGAATGAATGAATGGTTTATTTTGCTAAACATCATGTAAATTAAGGTGGATTATCAAGTAATGAGTATCAATTACGTTCGTACTTTAAGGCGTAAGCAAAAAAAAACTACGCTTGCTTTTCACAAGAGTTGTTTTGAAATTAGCTAAAATATACTGCACGGTTTTTTAGGCTAAAATGCGCAATACTTTTTGATCTTTGATTCTTAGCACTCTCAGTCTAGTATTATTGTATTCGTAATGGCAAACTTTGATTAAATTTTAAAGGACAATTGAATCGTTTCATTTAGATAAGACCCATCTATTCATTCTCTTCAGACCATCCGCTGAATTTAGGAGATGATGGAAGGAATGTTATCAAGATTTCCTATCCATATCCCTGAAGGGAAACGTCGAAGCAAAATCAATGTAAGTATAATTTGTTATCTGATGGAGATTTCAGTTCGTCATTATAATATTTGTTCCTGAGTCTTGGATGTTTTCTATGTATTTATGTATCTATTTCTCTATATAAGTATGTTTATCGTTGTCTAGTATCTATAGTACAAGCCTAGAGCTTAGTTTGGGACTAGGTCAATTTGTGTTAGATTGTCCCCTGATATTTATTTATTTATTTTATGCGGCGTTTTGTATAGATATCGGAATGAGAATTGTGAATGATTAAACACAGCTACATTGAGTGCTGATGGAAAAAAAGATTGAATCAGTTATTAATTACAAGACTTATTTTTAGTTTTTTCTAAAGGCTGTAAAATGAGGCACTTTCCTTCTTTGTGTTTCAATCGGAAAACGGTTCTTTCTGAGCATGTTTGAGAAAAGGTACTATTCATTTCCATAAAGACTAGTTCCAGAGGGTATAGCGATAAACGAATTCAACGCGGACAGAGTCGCGGGCGATAGCTAAGAATCCACCAGGGTTCAGGGCTGGGATTCTACACGGTATTTGACGTGTTTCCGTATTGTCAACGTTTTGATGACTCTTATGCCATTTACAACAATGGCGGCCGAGTCAGAAACGATTCTAAAACACGTCAAAAGCATAGGGCGTCATTATAGGGCGTTTTCCAAAAAAAAAAACCTATAGGTTAAGGATTAAAATTAACAACGGTATACTTTCCTTTGCGTCACGAAAATGAACTAGAACTAAGTATTACTGCTTTAAGAGAAATAGTGGCATCTCAGACAAAACTCCTGTAGCAAGTTCAACCATATTGCTACCAGGTGAGGTTTGAATCTGCTATGCTTATTTAATTTTAAATACCGCCTGTTGGCTTATAAGGGCAGTATATAAAAATATGACTAATTTTCGTGACGTCATGGAAAAATAACCGTTGTTAATTTTTGTCCTTGCCTATAGGTACTTTTTTTGGAAAACGCCCTATAACCCAATAGAATAGAGGCCCTAGAAGTTCATTCAGAAGTGCTAGAGAGCTGTCCAAATACATAAAAGGTTCCGCACCAATTTATTAGATACTGATGACCCCAAAACATGTTTATAGAGTCGCAATCTCGAGCCGGAATTGAGTCTGTCAGCTCAAATATAATATCTACAGGTGAGTTCGCTTGTAAATATTTACCCGGATCACACTATCCCTCGCTTTGTAATGTAGCGTTATTGCGTGAAACACGCTAGTAGTATATTCTACTGCGTAACATCATACTGCTTTTGATAAGCCAGGGCTGGGATTCTACACGGCAATAAGGATATCGTATTTGACCGGGGCCTCTATTCAGGTGCGTTAAAACGATATCGTGTTTGACACGTTTAAGAATCGTTTATGTCACAGTCGCCAGTATTGTAAATGACATAAGAGTTATCGAAACGTTGACAATACGGAAACACGTCAAATACGTTACGGCCCTGGGCCCTGGGCCTTTATTCAACTGCGTTATAACGATATCGTGTTTGACGTGTTTCCGTATTGTCAACGTTTTGATAACTCTTATGTCATTTACAATAATGGCGACCGTGACATAAACGCTTCTAAAACACGTTAAACACGATATCGTTATAACGCAGTTGAATAGAGGCCCAGGGCCTATATTCAGGTGCGTTAAAACGATATCGTTTTTGACGTGTTTCCGTATTGTCAACGTTTTGATAACTCTTATATCATTTACATTAATGGCGACTGTGACATAAACGATTCTTAAACGAGTCAAACACGATATCGTTTTAAAGCACCTGAATATAGGCCCTGGGCAGTAAAGTTATGTATAATATTGTTACCTCTGGGGGGGTGATTCTCTCAACACAGCGCTGTGTCGATCTTAATGGTAAAGTTTTATCCGGCAAGTTTAAGAAGTCGGAGCGTACAAAACACATTTTAGCGCGTGCCTTCTCAATTAGGCAGCAGGCAGGATAGCGGAATCATCGAGAGTCTCGATGGAGCCATAACCCTCAAAAATTTAATTGAATAAAATGACGGTCACCCGGGGTTTAAGTTTCCTAGTAATAAAAGGACTCAAGTCACACAAAACACACTTTTTTTTAAACCTTAACACTTTTTTTTAAACCTTAACACTTTTTTCTTACGTTGAAATATGGAATAGCCGAATGAAAGTCCCGAGCCTATGACAAAATCTTGTCCCATGGCAGCGTGATAAGCCCCACAGGTGCCCCGGTCTAAACATACAACTTTCGCTTCCTCCAAATTTATCAACCTCTTCATGCACGACCCTTATTCAGTAGGTACCTACTGTACAATAACGTGCAAAAAAGCAAACCCCGGTGACTTGGATCGTCTTCAATACAATACACTAAATACTCTTAATTGAACACCAAACAAAAACAGAACACGGAACAGTACAGCTAAATCATACGTATACACAACAGAGTATATGCATATAAAAAAAAACATAGCAGGCGGTGTAAACTAATTTCTTTAGAACTCAAACTAAACAACTACAAGAACCACATAAAGGGTTTAGATTTTGAAACTAAACATAGATACAGTAAGTAAATAATTGTATAAATACTTACATACTAAATATTCTCCAAATCAGCCAAACAATGATAACACACGAGGGTTGGGATATAAGAAAAAAAATGCAGAAAAAGTAAAGGAAAGAGGAGATAGGAGGTCTTTCTATAACGCTCAAACCGCGTCGGTCGCTCGCAACGCAACCCTTGACAGTTGTAATGGGTTTTCATTAATCAACTTTTTCAATTTTCTACAATCCAGTCCTTCATTATCAAGTTTGACGATGTCATGGAACCGGTCCACGCAAAATTTGTACCTACTAATGAGGAAAGTGGTTTATTTTTTGAAAAATCAATCGGTATCCTCTATCCTCATTTTGGAATCACGGTCTAAAAACTGGGCTGTTGAAGGTACTTTATTTATCTCCTCAAAAAGCCTGTAATCACCTAAGTAGTAGGGATTCGTGCGTTCTGGCTCAAGAGCCAGAACACACAAATCGGTTGAAATTCGGTATTCTAAAAAAAGCTCGTCCCATACTCACATATGCTCCTCGGATCATATGTGGAGTCACACCTCCTCACGTAGTCATTAATGGTGTCGTTGAAGTATTTTTTTTTTGTTGAACACGTCAATTAAATATATCATCCGTGCATTTGTAGTTTGAACAATATTTTATTTTTATCGTTGCAGCATACTCAAATTGATGTGGTGGATGATGAAGAGTACACCTTCAAGCACTATTACTATCCCTTATCTGATGGAGATGATAGTCCACCACTTCGCATCAAAGGGCAGGACGATTCATCGCTTTTAAAACGAAAATCTAATGCGTCTGAAACGAACATAGACGTCTTCTTCGAGCAACCGAAGAATAAGAAAAAATGTACATCATCAACGGTTGGTCGAGGATGTAAGGGTGGGATATCATACATATCAACTAATACCGAAGACTGTGAGCATGCCTCTCATATGATTAAAATAGAAGTATACGATTTTAAAAAGTTGGCGAAAGTCCCTGCCCACGAACACTGGAAACATGCAGATGTGCGAGTAAAGTATTATGTAAAGGACAAAGATAATAACAGGCATTATCAGAGCAGTCAAGAAATAATATATGAAATAACAAAAGAAATCGCGGACTTAGAAAGCTGCAAGAAATATCAATTTAAATCATGAAGTGTAAACTATGTTAGCAGTGAAATCATTACTTTTTTTTTTGTTCAGAGCAATAAATTTCTTATGTGTATTGTCTTTTGTTTATTTATTAATTATAGTTATACCTTTATACTTAGAAAATAACAGGGTAATAAAAAGACATTATATTATATTAAAATATTTATTTTATTATTTTCTTACATAAAAGAAAGATTGAAACATTTTACTTATCAATAAATCGTTACCTATAGTATCTTTAGAAAAGGAATTTAGAAAGTTAAACATTGTTACACCTTTAAACTTACAAAATATATATACTAAACAGTATTTACCACAAACAGATGTAAAGAAGTTCTGAAGAGGTATATGGTTATAAAACCATATTCGTGAGTTTCTTTTTAAAAACATTCGATGGTGCCCACTTGGTTTGCGACCATATGAGTCAAAGTACTCCCCAATTCCATCGGTATTGATATGAATAGCCACCCAATGAGACCCTGGCTTAAAGCCAGGATCCAAATTACTGATGATAAATACTGGTTTATCAACAATGAGCGGTATTCTGTTAGCAGCGAAAACATTATTTCCAATTGTAGGATTTATTTGTCTCATATATGATTGTATTTCCCTTGTATTCATTTGTAATTACATCACAACACGTCATTTCTTTAACAATTCTAGTAGTGATATGATGTAAATAAAGGGGAGTTTTCATTACTTATATTTTAACTTAACTATTGTAATCTACATTCACATCACGGTTTTTATTTATCTCAATTACATTATCAAACTCAGCATAAATAACACAATTGACTGTGGTTGTAAGTGCTGCATCAAACTGAACCTCTAAGCGGACGCTTCCATGCTTAATAAGATTCCAATGTGTTCGTGAACTAGCTGAGAGATCGGGGGTAAGATCAAAAGCCATTAAACAGTAACCACCGCTGTAGTCATCTCGGCCAATTGAATTACCCTCATCCAAAAAGTGGATTCCAGTTCCAGAAAATAATGTATGATAGGCTGATGCAGTTGAATTGTTACTAAAGGATGGTTGCAATGGTTTAGAGGGAACTTGTTGTCCATCAACATATAAACTGAATGAATTAATATTATGATGCTGAAAGTTAAATGGATTTAATTGTAAGCTACCATTAAATGCTGTATTATTAACAAATCCTATGATACATCTTTTAGGTATTTGACCTAAAAATATATTGTCTAAAGTTTTACCCCGAACTCCAGATTCTATAGACATAACTTTTACTTCGGCTCGTGTAATAGGATACTTTGCAGTTGTGGTTGCTAAGACTTTTTGATGCGCTAGTAAAACTGTTGGATTGATTCGAGCTCTACGAATCATTAAACTTGCATCATCAATTTTAACTTTAAATTTTTCGTCGTTGGGGCATATAAGATTGAAAATTTCTTTACTTCGCACTAATTTAACACGTATTTCAACACCATTAATCAAAAATTTTTCTTGATTAAAAATATCTCCATGTAAGTGTCCAATCATCTCAATAACATGACTTTCTTTAGCTAATTCTTTTCTCTTAACAAAACCTTCATTGGATGAGTCAGCTGCATCAAATTTGTGTGCCGTATCTTCATACCATAATCCGCAAGTAAGATGCGATTTTTTAGCTGATGGACCATAATTAAGTAAAGTTTCAATGTACGCTCGATACGCGTATGTATTGTTCGGTGGGGACACAAGTTTCTGATTTAGATAAATATCTAATTGATTGAAAAGTGAATGTAACCAATTATTGACTGGTGCTACAATAGTTGTTGGTTTTATTGTTGAGGAATCTTGGTTTAAAATTTTAGCTTTAATATGAATCATCGTGTGAGTAAGATCTAAATAATCATCTCCGGTTCCAGGTACTAGGAATTCAATTGGTCCATCATCAGTTAAAGAAGATATTGGTTTATAATAAATCCACTGTCCATTTTCAATACTTGTTTGAGTAGATGGAAGAGCAAATAAATCCAGTTCTGACTTAGCGCACTCACATGAATGATGATGTAAGAAAGACATTATTTATTTTTAAAAATATCTTCAAAATTATGTTTGCTTTTAGAACCTCTTCGTCTCAATGCTTTTCTTTTAATGGTGGAATCTAAACGTTTTCTACTTATTTTATAGCCAGAGCCTGTCATTAGATAATCCATTTTTTCATCTGCTTTTCGCTTTAAATTAGCACTAGCGTCCTTAAATCGAGATTTAATGGATTGTTCCAAAGGACGTGAGTGCATCATATCAGACACCAACCCAACACCAGCATTCAACGCTTCTTTACCGATGCTTCGAGCACCACTAGATAATAAAGGTAGGATAGATCTAAATAATCCCCCCAAGAAACTACCAATACCATGTCCGCGTTGATGTGGTATACCTTTATATACTATTCCAACCCCTGATCCAGCCTGATGTGAGTAATAATGTTCGTATGGACAAACTGCGCGAATTTGTTTATGAATCATTTTATACGTCTGAAATGTAGTTTCACACACGATGTCCCGAATTGGAATGGTACCTTATTACCAACACTTGTTCTTATATCTATCTCTATGGTATCAAATTCTCTTCGCATAACTGGAACATAGTGCGCAGGGGAAAAAACGTGCATTCTGTATGCACCATATATATATTTAGTAGGGTCTAAAGGTACTATTCTAATTAATGACGTCATAACGTCTCCTACTATTTGTGGTTGAATTATATCAGAATATATGAACATTTGTGATGGTAAACCCAAGTACAAGTTTAGTGGATATTTACTCACTTGACTCGTAATAAAATTTGTATTAGGTTCAAAACCAAGTTGAAGGCTTAGTTGAGATGAAGCAGTTAATGATACCATTTCATTATTAGAACTAACTTTAACAAGTTTTGAAATTTCATCATAACTGAACCTTACTTTATTTTTCAACAGTGAATTTTCATTAAAGGCATTTAAGAAATTATCTATACTATCATATGTAGTAGCAGGAATATGAGATTTATATTCTATGGTAGAAAATGAGCTTTCATGAGGCATGCGTCCTTTTACTTTTATATATAGTACATTCTCGTGTTCTTGAACATTAAACATGGTACATGGATAATGAAACTCGACCAATGCTACCATCCATTCTCCTCCTAACTTAATCGTTTTGGGTAATTTGGTTAAGAAATTTGCAGTTGTATTCTCTGGATAATAAATTGCTGAACTATTACTCAGTAAAGTTAGATAAAAACTGTCTTCACTCATATTGCTTCCAAATTTGATGCTGTTATCCAACTGTTAAATTTGTTCGGATATCCTTTCCATTTCACCAATACTTCCTTTCTGCTACCAACACAACGTGATCGTATTATTTTATCTATTTTATGTAAAGTGGTGGGGTTAAAGATTACTTTTTGCAATTCTTTGGAATAAAAAGTCCCCGTAATTGATTCATTGTTCAAGTCTTTTAGGGTATATACAATCCAAGGTGATCGTTTAATGATTGAATCAATTATGAATATTTCATCACTCCAGTTACTCTCATATCCTTTTTGGAATATATGTTTATATTTCGTTATTCTTACATAATCCCCTAAATGTAATTTTGGTGATTCTACTGCTTGAATTTTGTCTTTTGGACTTTTATATAAATTACACCAAACCGTCATAATATTATTAGAGTTAACATTGACGGGGCACATTTTTATACTCGAATGGTAGGTATGATTATAAGAATAAAGCAAGTCTTGTAAGACATCAATATATTTATATGTATTTTTATGAGTAAAATATCGCCACATTTTACCTTTTAAGGTTCTCTGAAATCTTTCCACAATACTAGCTTTTATATCAGGATTATTGGTAGTGTAATAGTTTACATTTCTAGTTTTTAAGTATTCTCTTACAACTTTCGAAACAAATTCAGTTCCTTTATCGGATTGAATATGAGTAGGAGTAGTGTGAGCTTCTGCAAATATGCTTTCGAAACACATTTTGACCGTTGTCGAGTCTTTCTTTTTCATAGCTCTCGCGAAAGCATATTTACTAAAAACATCAATAACACACATAATATATTTATAACCATTATTATATTGACTATAGGTGCGCATATCGCTTAAATCAGCTTGCCAAAGTACATTTAAATTAGACAAAACATATTTATTTCTTGCTATGCGTCTCTGAACAGGTTTATGAAGAGTGTAAGTTTCTTGAGCGCTCAACCATTTTTTTACATCATCTCTTTTCATTTTACCACGCATGGCTTTGGCTAAATTGTTAACACTACTGTAACCAGCTGGATTAGAAACATCATAGTAAGTTTTATAAATGTCTAATAAGGGCTCCATTTTTCCCAATCGATTTTTTTATTTACCTGTTTATGATTTTTTCTTATTATTGATGTTTTTTTATTTTCAATTGACGATTTAGGAGTAACGTAGTTGTCCGTAATTTTTTGTTCCTGTAATTGATTAATGAACTGCAAATTTTCTGGATTACCGATACAAGATGCGGGGACTTGTAATTCTTTTAAAGCTGTAGCAAAATGTTTCCAACCAATTGGTTTAGGACGTTTTAAAGGTCTAACAGCATCATTAATTAAATCCAATATATTACTTCCAAGAATAATTTCATTGTTTACAACTACTTCTCCCTTATCTTTCCACCAAATAAGAGGTTTGTTTTTTATAATAAAATCGAGTAACACTTCTCCTTTCTTTTTATATGTTTTAGGTAATACATTAAGCATATAAGATGGTGTATACTGTTTTGTTAATGACTTAATCTGAGTTGGCGTCACGTTGTCTTCCTCTCGTGGTGGTAGAGTTGTGACTACTGTTTTGACATTGTTTTCTTCTTTTAATGGTTCTGTCCCCGCTTCGTCAATTTGGTTTTCAAAATGATTCATTATAATTGGTAATGAAATAGGTTTCCTTTGTGTTTCCGAAATATGTAGATATCGCTGTAAGGCTTGAGAATACAAGGCCCATTTTTCACGATCATCCATTTTACTATTCAACACTTTTTGCATTTCCCCATCCAGGAGAGATAAAGAGTTTAGTGAATTATTATTATTTTGTTTCAATCTTTCAATGAGTTCTGGTTCTACAAGAATCATTTTTTTTACGTTCTCCATATTTTTATTATTATTATGTTAAGTTTCTTATTAGCGTATTAAGAACAGCACCTAAAACTATAGGTAGAAATGCACCACCGTTTTGAATGATGACACTTTTTCTGAATTTTGTTTTGCCCTTTGCTACTAATTTTCGTAATATTATTTTATATTTCTCTAATTTGCTTCGTTCTTTTTCATTAATCGGAATTTTACCTTTTAAAACATTATAAATGCATTCACAAATTATGTTTATTTCTTGATCATTACACGATTTTAATAAAGCCTTTCGGTATTTTGGCTTTAATGTATGCAATGCTTCCAGGAGGTGTTTATGGATAATTACTCTATCAGACATTATTTAGTACTGATAAATACTTGGTGATGTTTGTCGTATTTAAATCCTTTTTTGGGTACATAAACAGTGCAATAATTATCAGATGGGAATATCTTCGTTTTAAAACGACACATGTCATTTGTATTTTGTTTAAGGTCAATTAATAAATAACCATGAGGTTCTTTAGTGGCGTCTTTATAAGCTTCTTCTACAAACTTCGGATTTTCAGGGTGAACTTGACGTGCCAAATAGCGGATTTGTGTTTTATCTCTAGGATTTTTAAAATATATTATGTAACTAGAATTTAATGAAATATCACGTTGACCTTTACCTTGATGAAATAAATTCTGCGTTATGTAAAAAACGCTTAAATTTCGATGATGACTCCCTTTAGTAAAAATGTCTACTATTCGACCGTCGGATTCTCTCATTAGATCATCAATAATAAGTAGTTGTGGGTTTTTACCATCAAACATGCTTAAGTCTGGAATACCCTGATTATAATTAACGTTACTCAAATTATATAATGGTTGCATTTCATCATAACACCATAATGTATTATAAAACGTTTTAGTGCAAATACTATCCAAATTGTTTAGGAACTTAGTAACAAAATTAGATTTACCACAGCCGCTTGGACCGGCAACAATAGCTGTAAATGGATGAATAAAGTGAATCATTTTTCTAATAACACAAAAAACGTGTTGTATGTAATAGATTTGAGACAAGAATAAAAATTAAAAAAAATGCTTCAAATATATATAAATTTAATGAAGTGTATTATTTTACAAACATCTTAATATATAGCTATTACAATAACATTCCACAAAATATTAATTAATTTATACAACTTTTTTTTTCTACAGTTTAATCAGAGCATTATGACTAATTATTCTATAAAATGTTAGTGGTTGATATTTAAATTATAATGACCCTACACCAAATAAATTTACAAACCATACAATTACAACTTAATAATTAAACTATGACCTAAATTAATACTAATTGCTGTTTAAGTTCTTAAACTATAATGACCCCATGCCAATGTATTTGTAGAATTTGGAACAATATATCGTTTTGTATCATTATACGATAGGCTAGTTTTATTAATTTTTTGTGTAAATATAACATGTTTAATTGAGCGGAATCTTTACATTTCTGAGTTTAAATTATTTTTATTAAAAAGACAATCTTTATAATTCTCCATTTTCATTTTTTTGCTTACACTTTTGTTAACACCTTTAGCTTTAGCTATGAACTTATTATCAACAGACATCGCATACATTTTGGATCTTAAACCTACAAACTCCTTTAAAATCTTACCATTATTTTCATCTTTAAAATATCCAAGTTTCTTTTTGTTCAATTGTGGGAAACCAAAGACATTATCAGTGGCATAGTCCGACGTATCAAAAAATCGTGATAAATCAGGTTTTATATCAGAGTAAAAATTGTCTGTGTAACATTGGTAAATTAAGCTATCAGTGTCGGTATACAACAACTTAGCATTGTTTTGAAATTTTTTTTTCATGTAATTATAATGAAAGTCATACATTAATGTCTTTGATATTTCTAAAATACAAAAACCTAAATATATAGGTTTGTTGTAAAAAACTTTTGTTTTAGAAAGTTGAATAGCCACCAAGTTTTCAGAGAAAATAGAAAGACTATGAAACTCGGGGCGTGCAGTTAATGATTCAGCACCTTGCACCTTACCTCTATTATTCCAATGAGTTAACAATTTCACATTAACTCGCTTCTCAATGTTTTCCATTGTTTTGCCGAAAATAGAATTATTCATTAATTTATAGAAATCCTTTTCAAAATCGGAACTAGCTAAAATACGCAGACGCGTATTCAAATCAATGTATTTTTGAAGCCAAGGACTTTGTTTAAACTTTAATATTCTATGTATTTTAGTTAATTTTAACCCCATATTTAAACACTGTACAAGATTCCTATAATGAATTTTATACTTTGTTTTTTTGTTTAAATTGGGAACTAATTTGCGATCTTTGCTATTCCCGGTGATAATATTTTCAGGACAAAGAGGAAAATCGGAATGAGTATCATGCAGTTCATCAGGGTATTCAAGATCTACTTCAAGTATATAACCATAATCAGAAGTGTTAGGAACATTAAAATCAACTTCTGTATTTACCCATTCAAATTCTCCTATAGGCAAAGACTGAGACATGGCCCATCCGTACAAATTATTTGCATCAAAATAAGCCAAGTATGATTTGCGTTCATTAGTGTTATAATCTTCTAAATACTCATTATTAGCTTTTGCATAACGGTTACTACATTGCGATATTCCTCCTCTTATACCCGATTTAACAAATGATATTTTTTCAAAATCTGTTAATAACTCTAGTTCTACATTAGTATATTTAAGCATTGCATCCCAACTTAAGCCAGGTGCAGTATAATAGTGTGTTGGATCCAAATCATAAGTCTCTATACATATTTTGCGAAAGTTTTCAAAGATATCAGTTAATAGCATGACATCGGTTTTTAGGTACAAGTTTGAGTAATCAGACATATTTTTACATTTAAAATGACTCCAAACATCTTTTGCAAAAGCATAGTCTTTATCGGATACGTTACTATCACTTAACAAATTGTAAAACTCAGCTTGCTCTGGAAGGAAGGTTGCATTTAGTGAGTCATAAGATTTAACAAACTCATATGGGAAAATGCCTTTTCTTATCAGTCTTTTAAAATCATCAAAGTTTGGGAATTGTTTTCTCAGCTCTTCAAATTGCTCTACTTTAAGATTTTCAGCCAGATTATTCAAGCTGGCTGACATGAACTTGTATGAATCCAAAAATCGCAAGCTAATATCATGACCGTTAATTTTAATTTTTTTGGTAAATGAAATATATTTCTCTTTGTTTTGGGGAATAATTTCAACTTCACCCTCTCTAAAATGAAGTGCATGTACTATAAAATGGGCATCATAATTGCTTAAATTATGTAGAAAAATTGGTATAAATTTTGGTGTTTTAAATTTTGAACTGCACAAAGAATGTGCCATCCCCATGAATTGCCCCGTACCCCAGTCATAGTGTTCGACAGAGTCTAATTTTAACTCTTGGCTACATATAAAACATGACTTGACTTTGGCATTTTCTTCTATATTTACTGCTGTTAATGGTAAAGGGGCTTTCTGAAAACACATTTTTCGCTGAATATCAGTAACATCCTTAGTTATACTCTCCATAAAGTGACTAGCACAGTCGGGGCCTGTATGCGTACGATACTTCGATAGTTTATCATCGTAAGAACATTTTACGTAATATCCGTAGCTGTACACTTCATGTTCATGTATATTATTTGTATACGATTCAGTCGGGTTGGGGTCACAAGTTTGAAGCGGTTTCACAAAAGCTTCGAAATCTGCGTAAATTGCAAAGGGCAATTTAAGCTTTCTTTGAAATTTATCAAATACGACTTTATTACTTGGTTGTTCATTATTAAACCAATTTTTTTTAGTTTTTTCTATACTCAGTATTTGTGTAACTACATGAATGCAATCATTTTCCTGGTGCTTTTTTAAATTAAGCTTAGTGGCGAAATACAAAAGACAGCCATCACAAATATGAATGGCATCATTCCGACCAGTGATTTGTTTTTTGACTAATCGTGACATATTCTTAATAAAGCAGTAATGTCCATTTGATCCATTATCTAAATATAATAAATTAACATGCTGCTCCTTTCGCGATTTTGTAAAATACAAGGGACCGATTACGGTATGACATTGGGAGCTATTGTTATATTCTAATCCGAAGACGTTAATACTAATATTGTTAAGTTTTTCTACATTCTTGATATCTGTTAATTTAACAGGAAAATTAATATTATCAAATTTTAATTTATTTTGATTTTTAAAATATGATGTTGGTCTTTGAGTGTTTTTGGTAACCGGATATAAAGCAGAGAGCAAGGCCCATTTAAGACATGCTTGATCCTCATTTTGAACATTGATTACAGCCTTTTTATTTTGTATATCTTTTGGTAATTTGATATATGAAGAACCCCTTAAAGGGTTAAATTTATTAATATTCATTTCTAAATGGAGTATTTTGTTTAGGGACCAACCACTATCTTTTTTTTCAAATTCACTCATTCGTGTTGAAATCGATTCTTTTAATTGACTAATAATAGGTTCATAATCATCACCGAGACTTATATTGACATTAAATGTTTGAAAGTCAAACATATTTTTTTGATCTTTGGTTTCCTGCACAAATTCAGCATGAACTAAAAAGTTTACTTTAATAATCGTTAATTCACTTAGACATTCCTTAATTAAATACATAATTTTATCATTGATTGACTCGAAGAAAACTTCTGGAGTTTCTAATGTTGAATCTTCAATATCAGAACTTATTCTGTAAGTTAATATTCTCGATCCAAATGCTGTATTAATTAAGCGAACATTTTTAAGTGCATGTGTGTTTGAACCAATAACACGATTTTTATGAATATTACTTCGTAAATGATGGCTAAAATATTTTTGTCTCACCCATGTATTACAGACCTCACATAATGTTTTATCAACGTTGATGTCAACAGGTTCTGCTGTACTTGTTGATGGTTCATCCATGACGTTAGAATCTCTTTTTAATCCTCTTCCTACTTGCTGGTACACTTCATGAATGATAGTTGAGTTTATACTTGGATCACGATCAGTATCTCCAACATTCATTTGCTCGACTTCCACAGAAGCATCCACCAATGCCGCATCATACACATCCGAAATGTATTGTTTGTGATATATATCTCCATATTTTGTTTGTTCTGCTTCCACGCACGCATCCACCAATGCTGCACTATGTTCCTCCGAAGTATGTAAGGTGCGATTAATATTGTTACTTGCAAAGAACGCACTAACAACGATTTCTTCCATTGAGTTATCCATTTCTTTTCGTGACTGGATTCACAAACGACTATGATGCTTGTCATATAACGCAACATTATTTATACTAATGTCAACTAATTACCTTAGTCTATTAGTTAAAAGCGTAGATATACGTTTTAAAAATTACAATTACTAGTCTCATTTGAGATTAGCGATTCCTATAAGGAAAATAATAGCTATAGGGGTTAGCTGGAAGAGATCCCATTTAGGGATAAGTTCGCCTTTGTACATTAATTTAGTATTATAATTGTAATATTTATATTTTTGTGCAATAAAGAGTTTACATACATACATACATACATAATTAACTAATTGAATTGATATTTCTTGCAGCTTTCTAAGTCCGCGATTTCTTTTGTTATTTCATATATTATTTCTTGACTGCTCTGATAATGCCTGTTATTATCTTTGTCCTTTACATAATACTTTACTCGCACATCTGCATGTTTCCAGTGTTCGTGGGCAGGGACTTTCGCCAACTTTTTAAAATCGTATACTTCTATTTTAATCATATGAGAGGCATGCTCACAGTCTTCGGTATTAGTTGATATGTATGATATCCCACCCTTACATCCTCGACCAACCGTTGATGATGTACATTTTTTCTTATTCTTCGGTTGCTCGAAGAAGACGTCTATGTTCGTTTCAGACGCATTAGATTTTCGTTTTAAAAGCGATGAATCGTCCTGCCCTTTGATGCGAAGTGGTGGACTATCATCTCCATCAGATAAGGGATAGTAATAGTGCTTGAAGGTGTACTCTTCATCATCCACCACATCAATTTGAGTATGCTGCAACGATAAAAATAAAATATTGTTCAAACTACAAATGCACGGATGATATATTTAATTGACGTGTTCAACAAAAAAAAAATACTTACCGCCATGCTGGTGTAGATGAACGCAGACGTGTAATTATAATAGATAGTATAAACAACAATAATACTGCTATAGGGTCACAGTACACCTTATATATATTTTTTGTCGATTAAAATCTCGTTTACAATTTCAAAACAACTCATTTGGAATAAATTATGTTGAAATATTAGAACATTACATACACTACATTCTTCGTAATTAGTAATTATGAAACCAGTTTTCAATTATTGAGTGCCTCTTGCAATACTTGAATTCCAATCAGTTAGTTTCCTAAGCCAAAAAACATCATGTTTGATATGTAAAAGATAGGTACGACGACGAGCGCAGCGAGGAGGAGTGTTAGGTAGAACTGCAATCCTTGGTGCGCGAGCCGAGCGAGCGTAGCGAGCGTGCCGCGGCAGCGGCCGGCGAAGCGCCAGAATCGACCTTTTTCTAACAATATAGATAAAGTTATACAAACTATTCATTCGAAACGAAGATGTGATAATAGTCAAAACAATAAATTAATGATCCCAACAAAGGGCTTTCTTTATTTAACAGATATGCTTTACTTGACTATTGTGAAACAGGCGGTAAGAGTATCTAAGTTTAGACATGTAAATTTTTATAACTAATAATACGTTTTTTATAAGTTTAGTAATAATAATATTTAATCTAGGTATCATAATAATCGTGAGACATGATTAGGTATTATACGTACAACTATATCCTACCTTTATAATTATAAGACTACATTTATGGGCTGATATGTACCAATTCATAGGGGGATTTAATGTTCCATGGATTTCTAGAGCAAGTAGTAATAAATAATATAATTCCTACTTCCAATATAAGGACATTGAAGTTAAACATGCTAGCTTACACATGATTATGTTATACAAAGTAGTCAACAACCATTAGGAGGATCTAATATCACATAGGGATATAACAACTATATAACACTAATGATATCACTAATGTTCACTAACGACGTTATTAATGATCATATGAGGAGGCGTGGTTTCCTTAAAATCAGCCAATCAGAGGAGTCTATACTAATGATATCACTAATGTTCACTAACGACGTTATTAATGATCATATGAGGGGGCGTGGTTTCCTTAAAATCAGCCAATCAGAGGAGTCTATACTAATGATATCACTAATGTTCACTAACGACGTTATTAATGATCATATGAGGGGGAGTGGTTTCCTTAAAATCAGCCAATCAGAGGAGTCTATTTTGATGACCTAACCAACGACACCATTAATGACTACGTGAGGAGGTGTGACTCCACATATGATCCGAGGAGCATATGTGAGTATGGGACGAGCTTTTTTTAGAATACCGAATTTCAACCGATTTGTGTGTTCTGGCTCTTGAGCCAGAACGCACGAATCCCTGCTACTCACCTATTTAGGTTTCGTTTTTGCTGAGTTGTCACCTGTCACGTGTCATTGTCACGATGGTGAAATAGGGGGCTGGTATTAATTTACAGACAATTATTTAATATTATACAGAGTGACGAAAAATTAAGAAGAAAAGGTGTTAATTAACAGAGCGCCAAACCGATAAAAAAAACAAATCAGAAAATGGGATCCCAATAAAAAAAAATACATACATTCAATCACGCCTGTTTCCCAGAGGGGTAGGCAGAGACCACTTCTTTCCACCTGCCACGATCCTGACAAATCTCTTTCACTTCTCTCACATTCATACATCGAGTCATGCATGCACGTCGGTTCCAGGTACTTAAGATTCGGCTCTTTTCCAGTATTTGTCCGATTTGATTAAAAAAAGTACGCCTAGGGCGACTCATTCCGGCTCTTTCACTTACTTTCGCAATCTCCTTTCATCCAGTCTTTCCAAATGACCAAACCATCCATGATAAAACCATCCAACTTACAAAAAGGGTCGATTTTAAAAGTTGGTCTTAAAAAGGAGTGGTGGATTATCTTAATATAGGATTACCGAAGTTTATTTTGCCTTATTGTGTGGCTTCTTCATTCCTCCAATCAGGACCCAGACTAATAGTCAAATTTATTTGTATCGTTATATGCCATAGTGCAGAGTATCCATTATTATTATAAATTATATAGTATAATATAACTTTAATGTAATAGGGAGTTTACCAAAAAAATACCTATAGTTTAGGACAACAATTACGAACGGTAATTTTTTCCATTATATCACGAAAATGAACTACACTCGCGGTCAAATAATACGGGTCAGAGTGCGTTTTTCATACTAAAGAGGCTATTTCGAAGCCTTGGTTCCTCGCCAGTGGATGCTTTAAGTGACATCTGATGATGGATACCCCGAGCATCCAACGCACACTGACCCGTATTATTTGACCGCGAGTGTATTACTGCTTTAAGAGTAATAGTGGCATCTCAGAAAAAACTCCTGTAGCAAGTTCAACCATATTACTAACAGGTGAGGTTTGAATCTGCTATGCTTATTTAATTTGAAATACCGCCTGTTGGCTTATAAGGGCAGTATATATACGACTAACTTTCGTGACGTAATGGAAAAATTACCGTTGTTAATTTTTGTCCTTAATTATAGGTACTAATTAGGAAAACGCCCAATAATTAATTAACACTATTCCGTAATTCAAATTCAAATTCGTATATTGCTTGTCACATTACAGGTATATAGATGGAATTACATGGAAGGTATACATGTGACACCCTGCAAGGGCGTAGCAACTTAGGACAGTAGGACTAGTAACTAATTATTAGAATAAAATATTATCTACGAATATTGCACATATCATTAATTATTACATAACTTATTTATTTATTTTATTTTATTATATTATATTACTTATACATTACAAATAATTATACTTACATTCATTTATCTCTAAATTTGGTATTTAAAAATTCACTTAAACTATAAAAGCAGTTATCACTTAAAAATATTTTTAACTTACTTATAAATAAAGGGAATTTATTTTCACTTTTCATGTAGTTTGGTACATGGTTGTATATTTTGATCATCATTTGGTAATGAATGTCCATTGTTTGTTGCTAATATGGAAATACTTCAAACACAACCTCTTACACAACATGCTTCCCTACTCGCATTTCCATAAACAATGATAGATCAAATTGGCTTTTAATGTAGTTGCAAGTTCATATCAAAACCATTAAAATAATGAACCAAAATTCGTGTGTTACTCCCTTGTGCCTTCTGAATCAATACTTCCAAATGTTTACCTGTTACTTACAGGAAATAAATGAAACAGTTGAACAGAATTTACCGTCGACTTGTTGAGTTCCGGATGTCGATGAATCACTGGGCACCGGAAATGTATACTGTCAGATGCTTTCAGTAAATACACGGTGAGAAGTGGGTGACCTAAATTTTAACGGGAACCCATGGGAACTATAGTCAATCAGGATAAAAAGGAATACATTTTATTCCCATGATATTTGCTTTGTATTCTATGCTTTGAAGTATAGGTATCGGTGTGTTTATTAAACGGTGTCTTTAGTAAAATATTGAAATATGAATTGATATCTTAGGAATATACGAAGCTAGCGGTCCAGAATGGTTTATTACGTATTTAACTGTTAAGTTCTTACATTGTCATTTAAGTAATATGTAGAATTTATATTTTATAAAACGTTAGTAGCAATATAAAATCCCGATGTAACTAGCTTCCTACTTCGTAAGGCCCGTCCACCATACAGCAAACAGGAAGACTTTTGTAAATGGAAATTTGCATCTATCATCAAGGAAATAGAGTTCAAATACTTTTGCTCTATAATGACATTTTCAAAGAAAAAATAACTTACATACATACTATAACGCCTTCATTCCCAGAGTGGGGTAGGCAGAGCTACAGAATTACCAACAACTACAAAAAGACTTGTTGGTAATTCTGTAACCACATTTTGCACAAACAGTGTACTAGTGACAGGTTGCAAGGCCATCGCCTAACAGTACTACAAGCCGTTATTCCAACTTTTCGGTCCATACCCAAATACCAATCCCGCTTCACAGTGATACCTACACCGAAACAAAGCACTTTAAAATGAACCCGCTAGTTCAATAAAAAGTCTGATTGAGTCGAGAGCTGATCCAAGTCCACGACTCAAGGGATATGATCTATTTCACCATTTATCTGCCGGTTCGACCAAGGCAACGACATAGCATGTTAAATATTCACTTTGTTATAAGGACGTGTACCCACTAGAGAGGGATGGAAATTCCCAATTAGATGAATGTTCGAACAATCAGGGGCCTTAGCGAAAATGCAAAGGTCTAAGGTTACGCTTACTAACGTTTATCGTTACGCTTACTAACATTTATCGTTTCCATAACTCAAAATGTATGGGATGACATTCTCGTGCGTTACGATAAACCATGTAACGCACACGATGACACGGTGGCCTAGTTGGGAGTGACCCTGCCTCCGAAGCCAGCGGTCCTGGGTTCATATCCCGACAAAAGGCAGATATTTGTGTGATGAGCACGAATATTTGTTCCTGAGTCTTGGATGTTTTCTATGTATTTAAGTATGTATTTCTCTATATAAGTATAGACTTCTTAGACTTGCCGGATAAAACTTCGCCTTTGACATCGACTACGAATCGAATCGACTACTATCGTTCACGAATACAGGCTGCTCCACCCATGATAAAAAGCCAAGTAGTGAAATAAAATAAAATATTTCTTTTGACTAAAACGGTTTTATATAATTAACAGTATAATTTTGAATATTCTTCATAATACGACTCTATTACATCCTTTTCCATTTCCGAGTTGTAATTGTTTCGCTATGTTTAGGCCGAGCTATGCTAACGAGAGATTCCCGTATAGTTTGTATGACTATTTCGTTACACAAAGGATGCGATCGTGATTTTTGTTTTCATTAAGCCTTTAACTATGTAGGTATTTTTTTTTTTGCAAACGACCCAAGAGCGTTTGCATCTTGGCTAGGGCCCTTGTATCTGTGAGTGATTGATTGTTATCTCTCCTCTTCGCTTGAGTTTTTTTTTTTTATGTTAAGTGAAGGCACCCGAGCACTCAGGCCACCTGATGGTAATTGGAATCTGAGACCCATAGACATTTGAATTCTCAAGACTATAATCCTAAGACCTGAAATGCGTTGCCAACCCTGAGGACTAAGATGGAATGCATCTATGCTAGTAATTTCACCGGTTGTCTTATCCCCACACCGGAACACAACAATGCGAACACTGTTGCTTGGCGGGTGGTTAATGGATAAGATGGTGATAGCGATCCGGACGGACCCTGCACAGGGTCTTACCACCACTAAACTGAATTATTGACGAGAACGCATAAGTTAATAGGACAGAATTTCGGCCACGATTGGCAAAATATTTACGCTTGGAAGTATTTTGATATCTAATCTTTAGGTACAGTCATCATCAGATAGATCTAACCGGACAGCGCGCATATAAAAATATATAGCAATGGATTTCCAAAAGAGACTTACACGCGAAACATAATGAAATGTCCTGTAACACTTCTTTTCAATTATTTTCTTGAATAAAAATTCAAGAAATGTAACTGCAAAGTAGATTGAAAAGATTGAACTGGAAAAAAATTAGCTGTATCTAAAATGACAAAATGTTTCTCTGTCTTTTCGCCGGCAAATCTTTGACAAATGCATCATTTCGCAACTTAATCATTTGCGTACCCGCTTTTTTTTCTGTAACTACAAATATTTCAGGATTTTTATTGTAAATGATATACTTAAGGGTTATCAAAAAGTTGACAATATGGAAACACTTCCAATAAGATATCGGATATCGGTGTGGGGATAAGACAACCGGTGAAATTACTAGCATAGAGGCATTCCATCTTAGTCCTCAGGGTTGGCAGCGCATTTGAGGTCTTAGGATTATAATCTTGAGAATTCAAATGTCTATGGGTCTCAGATTTCACTTACCATCAGGTGGCCTGAGTGCTCGTGTGCCTTCTCCTTAACATGAAAAAAAAAAAAAAGTTATTACCGTGTAGAATTCCAGCCCTGGCCGTGTGTGGTACACGGGCGGATCGCTTTATAAATGAGGACGGAGCCTTGAAACGGTCCTTGGAAGTTAAGTGGATTCGCACTGGGCTTGGCTTGCTGCTGAAGAGGCTAGTTTGATTAAATGTTGGTTTATTTTAAATGAATTTATACGTAGACCTCGTTATCGGAGGTGCAATTTGGCAACTGGACGTTCTTAGGCATGGTTACAAATATTTTTGAAATATGATAATACCTAATAATAATAATATCACAGGACAATGTCACACAAATTGACCTAGTCCCAAACTAAGCTCTAGGCTTGTACTATGGGTACTAGACAACGAGAAACATACTTATGTAGAAAAATATATTCTTAAATACATAGAAAACATCAAGACTCAGGGACATATACTCGTGCTCATCACACAAATATCTGCCCTTACCGGGATTTGAACCCAGGACCCCTAGCCCTAGCTTCGAAGGCAGGGTCACTACCAACGACGCTAGCGTGTCGTCAAACATAGCTACATTATGTCGAAACTTTTTCTCTACGATAATGATTGCCTTAGACAAAAATTTCCGCGTCCGGATCGCTACCACCATCTTATCCATTGACCACCCGCCAAGCAATAGTGTTCGCATTGTTGTGTTCCGGTGTGGGGATAAGACAACCGGTGAAATTACTAGCATAGAGGCATTTTTTGTGTGATATTATTATTATTATTATTATTATTCCATCTTAGTCCTCAGGGTTGGCAACGCATTTGAGGTCTTAGGATTATAGTCTTGAGAATTCAAATGTCTATGGGTCTCAGATTCCACTTACCATCAGGTGGCCTGAGTGCTCTGCTTTCATTTAAGACATTTTTCATAAAACAGTGGTGTGAACCCGTTTATTAAGTCAAAAAATAAAGTAGCTTACAAATTAATGATGCTTCAACTTGAAATAACCCAACGCCACTGACGCCACATCTGTGACATCATTCGGTGGCTATCGACACTCGAGATTCATATCAACACTCGGCTCGAGTGTTATTAAATGTCGAGAGCACTTTAGATAATACGATTGCCTGAAACGCATCTCGCCACGCGTTCCGCGGGGGTATTCTATCGCAATATCGAATTTATTGACGACAAGAAGCTGTGTGGACATTAAAGTTAAACGCTTTCAAGTCGACGACGCGTTGAACCTAGTTGTTATTGTTTATTTATTTAAAAAAATCAAATACACTGGTAACAATAAAAAACTTCGCCGAACTGCTTACCAGTTTGTCGGAGAATCAAACACTCTTTTCTAACTATATTACTGTGCGTATCTAAATAAATAAATAAATAAATATCACGGGACAGTGTCCCCCGTGCGGTTGCCGGGTTAGAATAGTGCCGCCACTCCATGTCTTCCCGTGGATGTCGTAAGAGGCGACTAGGCAATGGGCTTGCAACCTGCCACTAATACACTAATAATAAACTTCTTGGCCTGATTGTGCAAAATGTGGTTACAGAATTATCAACAAGTCTTTTTAGAGTTTCTGTAGCTCTGCCTACCCCACTCTGGGAATGAAGGCGTGATGTTATGTATGCATGTATGTATATATTTAAATACATAGAAAACATCCAAGACTGAGGACCAAATACTCGTTCTCATCACACAAATATGTGCCCTTACCGGGATTTGAACCCGGGACCGCTAGCTTCGTAGCAGGGTCACTACCAACTAGGCCAACGTGTCGTCAACTCTAATACATCCTTAAAATCTATCAAACTAAACGAAACATTCCCTCAGAGTGTACTTCATATTTTCGTAATCTTTGTTGCTAATTCCCATTTTTTTATTTATTTTTATAAATCAACTCGTTATTATTTGGTATTGACCCTGCCTACGCAGCCAGCGTTTCTAGGTTCGATTCCCGCGAAATAGGCAAGTGTAGTGAGAGTATTTGTTCCGGAGTCTTGGATGTTTCTTATGTATTTAAGTATGTATTTCTCGATAGATTAAGTACTCGTATAACTTGGAACTAGGTTCATTCGTGTAAGTTGTTTCCTCATAATTATTAATTTATTTTGAAGGAGCGAATGGGACAGAAATGTAGTACTCCTAAATACAGTTCTGTTTATTTTGTGTTGATTTATATTTAGATGCAAATTTAAGTCACCTTCCTATTTATCCTGCGCCTAAAAAAGTCTGCCTAAGAAATAAAAATGTTGTGAAGTGATAAGTTTTATGAAATGAGTGTCGGCGAAACGAAGGTAAACCATTTTGTAGATTGTCGAAAATCGCTAAGCGTTAAAGAATAGATTTGTCTCAGCGACTTGGTTTTTCATTAGAATAGAATAGAATAGAATGAAACAAAAAAAAAGAAACAAAAAAAAAGATTAAAGAATTCCACCGTGGGTACCTGATGACGTCTTTTTATTGGTACTCCTTATTTCCACAAGTAATTCAAATACTACCCAATTCTGCAGCCAGTTAGCAGTGAAATTTATAAAATGCCGTTTAAATTTTATTTAAATTCGAATATCAAGAGCTGAGCGAACTTTGAACCCTTCTTAAGAAAACATGGCCGCTCAAAATAAGAATGGCGCTTTGACACGGCTTGCTGACCAAAGCAAGAAGGCAGTATGCGCATATACGGACTTCATACATACAGCCGTTTTCTTCTAAACGGCAATATTTACAAAGGACGCCTTCATAAACTACCTGTCAATGATAGGATTACAACGAAGGGCTTCTGCATTATTCAGAGCTTCGTGCGCTCCAGTGTATAACTAGTTGGCTTCACCTGTGGCGTTATTATTTACTTTGAATCCTGTAAAACTTTAATGAGTACGAGGGTCAAACTGAAAGTTTCGGGAATAGAAAAAAATATGCAGTTAAATTGAATGAAAGTATTTATATTGTTTTTCAAAGTATTCTCTTTTATATTTTATGCACTTTTCCATGCGATCAAACCAGTCATTAAAGCACTTATTGAAGTCTGAAGTAGGGGTCGACAAAATGGCAATTTTAAAAGCCTTCACTGCTGCTTCCGGCGTCTGAAACCGCTGACCACGCAACTTATCCTTAATTTTGGGGAATGTGAAAAAGTCATTGGGGCTTAAGTCGGGGCTGTATGGAGGTTGGTCCAGTAATTCGACTTTTTCACCGTCCAGGTACTCAGTTGTTTTCCGAGCGGTGTGAGGGTTGGCATTGTCGTGGTGAAGGATAATGCGGCGACTATGGTTTTTTTTTCGGAGTTCGGCAAAGATACTCGGCAAACAAATAGTGGTGTACCAATCGGCATTGACCGTTCTACGATCTTGAAGAGGAATAGTAGCCACGTGACCCGACCTTCACGCACGTCGTCCGTGAGGGATAGACGGCCACGTTGAAATTCTGCATACCACCTGTATATTGTCGTCTTTGAAGGTGCTTCATTACTAAAAGTAACAATCATCCGGTCTCCACATTGTTTTTTTGATAATCCACTTTTAAAGTAGTAATAAATCATAGCTCTTAAATTTTCACGGGACAATTCCATTTTCAGCAGCGACTCGACGACTTCAAAAAACAATTGAAACCGAACCATCGCTTTTTTTTCTATGTGGCCAGTGTGTTAAAATAATGAAACTTTAGAGATTATAAAAAGGTATGATATGTGTCAAAAATATGTTTCGAAACTTTCAGTGCAGCCCTCGTATTGGTGAAATTACATCAAATAGCCTCTTTTTACATTGATTACAACTATGCGCATTTTGTGTCGGTCCCATGTTAACTACGAGCAGTACTTGTTTTAGAATTTTGAAATCATGATTACCTGCACCCATTTTTGAGACAGCATGTCACCTAGGTCTAGTGCATTTTTTTCAGTAACGTTAGTACAAGTTTTTGAATGAAAATCGAGAATTGCTTTAGTGGCTTGGAGAATATTAATTAATTTCAAGTGTGACACTTTGAGTTTAGGGTGTTATCAGCACATTTCTATGTTAGTGAGGATTAATAAGTTTCGGAATTACAAATTACAGCTATTTTCAGCTAAGGGACTTATAGTTTTTTTTTTTTCATGACAAGGAGAAGGCACACGAGCACTTAGGCCACCTGATGGTAAGTGGAATCTGAGACCCATAGACATTTGAAATCTCAAGAGTATAATCCTAAGACCTCAAACGCATTGCCAACCCTGAGGACCAAGATGGAATACCTCTATGCTAGTAATTTCACCGGTTGTCTTATCCCCACACTGGAACACAACAATGCGATCACTATTGCTTGGCAGGTGATTGTGTTTTGAATGAGTGTCATAATTTAAAATCTTATTAACGCCTAAACTAAATAACAATTCAAATGCCTTATATTCCGGACTGACGGACGAGTAATTTTTGTTGTTTTAATAAGGAACACTTATTGTGTTAAGTAACTTTCAGTATGAACGGTCTCGAACCTTTGGAGTGTTTCCGTGTTGTCAACGTTTTGATAACTCTTACATCGTTTACAATAATGGCGACTTTGACATAAACGATTCTCAAACACGTCAAACGCGTCGCGTTGCGAACGCTATTTTCTGCTGAAACTATAATGTTTTCAGGGTATCCCTGATTAGCATACCAGTAAATATGAACAGTCTGTTGCCCTGAAATAACAAACGCGGGGAAATGGCCGGAGTTAATACCGCCCATTGTTCGAGTCCTACGTGTATTGTTCCGGAATTGAAGTCAAAATGCCAACGTTTTATTTAGGTACTGATAGTATTTATTTTAGGATTTTGTACTACTGCTAGTCAATCTAGAACCTAGTTTCGGCATATCCATCCATTGTCTGTCTGTCTGTTTATCTTATCTTACAGATGGGCACCTTTCGGATACACTTGGACACGAGAATTTTATATATTAGATTTTAAAAATTACCCGTATCTATCGTTTGAAAGTATCAAGTCAGCACGCTTTGTAAAGAATTCTTATTTGTACAAGGTTCCTAAACAAATAAATGACTCCTTTCGCGGCTGATTTCACTTCGAAAACGAGTTTTTTCCACGAGATTATGTATATTGAGCCGTACAGTGATGTTTTTATAAAGGTCGTTTACCTAACGTTTCTAAACGTCCAGTCTACAGAATGTTTAGTTAGGAATTTGCATAAGATTCATCTAGAAAATGTATGCATCATTCAAAGTAATGCAACGATTACGAAGCAGTAGTTATATCTTATAAAATGTGCATCAAGAGCGCAGCTTTAGATCCGATTTTGCCGTCAAGTGTCCAGTAGCACTAGCCAAGATGCAATCGCTGTTTTCATTCACGTGTCTGTTTGTATCGATTCGAAATGTATAGTGGATATTAAACTTTTGAACGTCTTACGTCAAATACAAATGCGTCACTCACACGCCAAACATGTATTAAAAGTACTTAATCCTTACGAAATAACGTCTCTTTTAAACTGTACCTGACCTATATAATGGTCAGTGGCGTTGCCGGCACGACAGCTCATGACCACTTTAGTGTGCGTTGGCGTTCAAAGGGTTAAGCGGTCGACGGTTACGTCAACCCTGTATTTTTCGAAAATCGCTAACTGTCATTTTATTTTATTAGTGACCAACATCAGCAAAAGATGTAGTCACGAAATGGTAGTTCTCTGCCTTTTCGCCGACAAATCTTTGACAAATGCAACGATTCGCAACATATTCATTTGCCAACCCGCTTTTCTTTGTGTAACTAAAAATATTTCAGGATTTTTATAAAACTAACCTAACCTAACTTATTGGGTTCCACACGATGGTCTTGAAATACTCGTAAATCCAAAGTTATTTACAGTTTCGGAAAAAAGCAGGTTGTCAGATGATAATATGTTTGTGAAATGTATTATTTGTGAAATATTATTGGCTATGAAATGATAGGATCCCCGAAATGGTATAACCGTATGATATATTGTTATGTAGGTACGAGTACATTTCGTCGTCTACTTACTCAAACTCGTATCTGCATATTTTTTTTGCTGTTGGTAATTACATTTTCTTTCAGTATTACTTACAGGCAATAAGTTTACCAACCGCAAAAAAAATATGCAGATACGAGTTTGATTAAGTAAGACGACGATTTGTAATGACGGGCCTTGTTGCCCGAAATAAAAATCTCTTTTCTATTCTACTCTATAATATATTAGTCGTATGTCTATACGTATAATTATAGCCAACTAGCTAGTCTCTATTCCCAAAACATACAATAATATTTTATTAAACATAGAATTCGTAAACACACGAGACAAAGAGCCATTATTTTAAGTATGTTAACTCTCTACTTGCCTTATAATAATATCATTTCATTTTACGGGCAAATAGAACTCAGCGGGATGCTGGATATCTATTTCAGATGACAATATAAATTCAATTGATGGTCAGTAAAAGGATTTGAAATGAAACTATTACTTACTTACGTCGACGATTTACTTTGAAAACCCCCGACCAAGAAGAGGCGTAACGTGTTATAAATTAATGTGCAGGTGGTTGTAAGTGGGTGTATTTGTGTGTCTGTCTGTAGCTCTGAAATGGAAAAACCGATTTGGACGCGGTATTTTTTAAAAGAAAGCTAGTTTAATCGGGATGATTTTTATGTAAGTTTCATGAAAATCGGTTAAGTAATTAAGGAGTTATCCTTACTAATATTATAAATGTGAAAGCGTGGATGTTTGTTACGCTTTCACGCAAAAACTACTTGATGAATCATCATGAAACTTTGTACACATATTCTGGGAGGTACTAGAAGTAAAATAGGATACTTTTTATAGAAAAAAAAATACAAAATAGCTGGCGAAGCCGCTGGCGGGTCGGTAATCTTAAGTAAAGGATCGCTATTGCATCGAGGATTTTTTCTTTTAATAGTTATCAGTTTTCAACATGACATAATAAAAATAGCATTAAAAAATATTGTTTTTAAATGTGTTAATTTAGTTACAGATTGAAAGAAATATTTTTGCTACACTAAATTAAAGAGTACACACGCATAACTAGACTGGGCCTGTTGTTCGATCAGTAGATAAACCAACTATTCTGTTTTAAACTCGTATTTAATGGTTTCCAGGTAATGTGCCGTATTCTCAAATTCCTACAATCCGCTCGGTCAACCACTTATCAAACGGGCGTTTTCCAAAAAAAGTGTACATCGTTAAAATTCGAATCGATACAAACAGACACGTGAATGAAAACAGCGATTGCATCTTGGCTAGTGCTACTGGACACTTGACGGCAAAATCGGATCTAAAGCTGCGCTCTTGATGCACATTTTATAAGATATAACTACTGCTATAATGATGCATACATTTTCTAGATGAATCTTATACACACACAAGGTATCAAGGCATCTTTTCTAAACAAAGGTGCTATTACGTTTGGAAAGAAGGATTATAAAAGATAATATACAGCGACTAATCTTAAATACCTAGTACCCGAAACCGACGTGCATGCATGGCTCGAAGTATGAATGTGGAAGAAGCGAAAGAGATTTGTCCACCATCCAGACAATGACCGGTGACAGGTGACATTTCAATGTACACGGCCAGTTTAAATGAAATCCATGTATCAGCGTGTTAACTTTGCAATGTATACCGAATTGTCACCTGTCACTTGTCATTGTAAAGATGGTGAAATAGGGGGATGGCAACGGTACTAGCAATTATTTTTGGCGTTTTATTTCTCTCAAACTACACGAGGAAGTAAAAGAGAATGATGAAGTTTTCTGGTAGCCTAACGTCAAAGATCGACTCGAGGGAACTGGAAGTGTTAAATGGGTGAATCAACTTTTAAAGTCCTCCTTTTCTACATGCTAATAAAAACTTACTAGAATATGTGAGATTGTTAATGGTTTACACATGTTAAAATTAGATAATCAGATTTTCGGATTTCACTATTCATAATCATAAACCAATTCTATAATTTTGTAAAAACATGGTAACGCAGTGGAAAATGCACGTTTTTCATACAAAACCCGGGGACAACGTCGTCCCCTGCGTTACCTGATATATTTGTGTAAATCATAGAAGAATTTTTAAAATTGTCAGCTAGAAAGTAAGTTTAATTGTCTGATTTGTTAAATATATTGACCACATCAAAAAAAAAATTGCATTCTACCAAATTAAGGTGACATAGTGAGACATGTCGAAAATTGGGGAGTACCTTAAAAGTTGATTCACCCAAATACAAGTGTTTCCTCTAAGTTATTCCTTTGTACATACATAACATCACGCCTTCATTCCCAGACTGGGGTAGGCAGAGCTACAGAAATACCAACAACTCTAAAAACTTGTTGGTAATTCTGTAACCACATTTTTCACAATCAGGCTAAGATGTTTACCAGTGTATTTATTAGTAACAGATTGCAAGTACATCGCCCAACAGTACTACAAGCTCTTATTCCCTTAGTCGCCTCTTACGACATCCACGGGAAGATATGGAGTGGCACTATTCTAACCCGGCAACCACACGGGGTAACTAACTATAACTTGTAACTTGCTATAGTAGCGTTTAGTGTTCTAGTTTAGTTCGAAGTATTAGTTTGTTGGTGTTAAGTTATCACAAGGTTTCGCGTTGTTTCACTATGCAGTTTGTGCAGGACTTTGTTAGCTTTGAGAAGTTGTTACGTATAGTTATTAAGGAATCACGTTCCAACGATTTTCTGGGTCCAACGTTGAAGAGGTCATTATTTATCTTAACATTCCTAACATTTATCGTCCTAACGTATTGCGGGTCCAAATTATCATTTCCCCTAAATATTTTTTACTTATCTGACTGTACTTACCTAGGTAGGCAGTAAGTATAGTCAAAGTCATAAATATAACGTTCCCAAGACGTCTTAAAATATCAACATGCTTCTATGTATGTATGCACGCGATGGCTGTATAAATTATTTATGCCTTTGACTTGCCACTGTTATATATAGCTTCAGTTCCTAATTTAATATATCCTTGTCTTTGACACAATTATTCATTAGGTTAATCGACACGAAACAAAATGTATTATTAACTGATGACGTCCCGTTTGGTGTTAGATTCAGGACGCGCCGCAAATTGCTGCTTAATTAACGAAAAACCAGAGATCTCTCGAATTAATGTCACTCGTATTTCAGCTATAAATCACGTGAAAAAATTGTGTGTTATTAAAGCATCGTAAATAAAAATAAATTATTGAATTATTGTGGATAAAAAAAAAAACACCTATCACTGTGTGCCTTGTGCTATTTCTCTGTAATGTTTCTGTTTGGTGTACAATAAAGTGTTTTGTATTGTATTGTACCACTTTATGACCACTTAAGTGCGAGAGTGACGGGAGCGTTATCCACATTAGGTATTCTACCACGATAAAAGCTGCCATACTAGTTACAATGGTGACAGATGTCTGCAGAATCGTCTACCTTATATTTGTAAAAGTTTCCCCATTATATTAGCATATTAGGCTAGAGGCCAATAAGGCCTCAGGTCGAACAGTATCCGATACGACCCTATTTCCCAAGATAATAATAATAGTATTTGTTGCAGAGTCACAATTCACAAGTCTTTGCGGGTAGTAGGACCCTATGCAGGCTCCGTCCAGATCGCTAGCACCATCTTATCCATTAACCACCCGCCAAGCAACAGTGTTCGCATTGTTGTGTTTGTTTGTTTAGTAAATGTCAATTCATAAACAACTGTCACTTTAAACATATTTAAGGGATTCCGGTAACCTTCGGGGAGGGAAGATGGCCGATTGAAAAGTCCGGCTTTTACTTTTGATTTATTCTGTTTACTGATTTACTCTATTCACTTGACATTGGCGAAATCACTGTGTGGACCGCCATTTAATAAAAAAGAAGAAGAAGAAGAACATATTTAAGGGGTGTCTATGGTTTTTGTAACAACAGCGTAACAATTTTAACAAAGGACCCCTTAAAAATTACAATTTAATAGCACTATCGTTTTTACCCTCAACCCATTACTGTAATGCATAACGAGACCTGCTCTCCACCGGCTCCACCGCGCGCTTCGACATCAAGGGCAACATCATTAAATGGCAACATAAAGAAATTAAAAAAAAAGTACCGTAGTCCCTAGGAATTAAAATGTCACTTTAGCCCCAAGGGATTAAATGCATTACTATAGTCCGCCTATACATTACTATTATGCGTCATTTTAGAGCGACTGAAGTGAAAATAATTAAACAGTTTTTTTTTCTTTTATGTTAATGAAAAGGCACACGAGCACTCAGGCCACCTGATGTTAAGTGGAATCTGAGACCCATAGACATTTGAATTGTCAAGACTATAATCCTAAGACCTCAAATGCGTTGCCAACCCTGAGGACTAAGATGGAATGCCTCTATGCTAGTAATTTCATCGGTTATGTTATCCCCACGACGGAACACAACAATGCGAACACTGTTGCTTGGCGGGTGGTTAATGGATAAGATGGTGGTAGCGATCCGGACGGACCCTGCACAGGGTCCTACCACCACTAAATTCATTAATTTCTGCTTAATTGCGAAATTACAGCTTTGTTAAGTTACATAATTGGATAGAAATTATTCATGTTACTTATAATGTAGAAACTATACTCAATTTCAGAAATTGATCGATCATTCATCACTTTGGTAACTTTCGAAACACACTTTAGTAGTGGTAGGACTATGTGCTGCCCCTGTCCGGATCGCTACCACCATCTTATCATAACCTACCAACTAGCAGCAGTGTTCGCATTGTTATGTTCCGGTGTAGGGATAATACAACCGGTAAAATAACTAGCGTAGAGGCTTTCCATCTTAGTGTTAGCAACACATGTGAGGTCTAAGGATTGCAGTCTGGAGATTATAGTATCTACAAGCCGCCCATCCCTATTTCTCTAAATAAATAAATAAATATCAGTGGACAATCTCACACAATTTGAGCTAGTCCCAAACTAAGCTCTAAGCTTGTACTATGGGTACTAGACAACGATAAACATACTTAAATAGAGAAATACTTACTTATACATATACATAGAAAACATCCAAGACTCAGGAACAAATATTCGCGCTCATCACATAAATCGGATTACCGGGATTTCAACCCAGGACTGCTGGCTTCGGGGCAGGGTCACTCCCAAATAAGCCAACGTGTCGTCTCTATGTCTCTAAGTCTTATTTATTTCTAATTGCGTAAACTATAAACGTCATGCAGTAGATTAGTTTCATGCCAGTCCATACACGTATACATGCATACATACATTATATTCGATAAAAAAGTACAGGCTGCAGGACAGACACATGAGAATATTTTTTATATCGTTTCAATAAGTTACAGGGAAGATTTAACTTTATGCGGTACATTTGCATTATGTGAACACCGAACTCATTAGACGCGTTTATTTCTCATAGCACTAAGATCCCACCCACTAAATCATTAGCGGCTGCCCAGGCGCCGCCGTCAATTAACACTGATGTGCTTAGATATTAAAAGAAAAATACACCCCGCGTTAATAAAGGCGTGGACGCGTTTTGCATGCGAAAATAGCGCTGCGGCTTGTCAAATGTTTTCGAACCTCGAATGACCGTTAGATGGGAGTTGGGTTTAATTTTAGACGTGACAGATTAAAGGAAGGCTCAGGAAGGTTGGCATTTTTGTAGCGGCTTTATTCGTTTATATCGTTAATAGCCTTTGCCCTCGACTTCGTCCAAGGAACTATCAATTTCACGACGTTTGAGAGCGTCGGTGGCCTAGTGGTTTAGTGGGTCGACTCTTGGTACCGAGTTCGAACCCCTGCAGTCACCATGTACCAATGAGTTTCTTAACTTATGTACAGTACCCGATGCTCCTACGGTGAAGGAAAAACATCGTGAGAAAACCTGCACATTTGCCCGAACCTGACAGGGTTCATCTGTAAGATAATATTAGATAAATTTCTCGAAGATCGGTTTTCGTTAAACCATAAAGAATGAATGAATGAATGAAAGATTGAATGAATGAGTGAATGAATGAATGAATGAGGAAAGAATAAACAAACACGCTTTCGCGTTCAGTTGATTATTAGGTACCTAAAGTTTTTCTCGTGATGATCTAGATGTGCTCGTTTGTCTGTCTTGTATAAATTACACCAAGTAACCTCTCAAACGCGAAATATTTTTATAATTATTAGTCATCCTCCCAGGTTTTTTGGTCAACCAACAAAACTTAATACCAAAACTGTACGATGCACATTTGCAGGGGCTTTGTTGATGTTGACGACACGCTAGCCTAGTTGGTAGTGACCCTGCCTTCGAAGCCTCCTGGGTTCAAATCCCGGTAAGGGCAGATATTTGTGTGATGAGCACGAGTATTTGTTCCTGAGTCTTGGATGTTTTCAATGTATTTAAGTATATATTTCCATTTATAAGTAAGTTTATCGTTGTCTAGTACCCGTAGTACAAGCCTAGAGCTTAGTTTGGGACTAGGCCAATTTGTGTGACAATGTCCTGTTATTATGTTATTATGTTATATTATAGTAGGCCAAATAATATTGCTTTTGGTATGTTACCATATCGTTTTTAACTCGGCACTATTACTGACATTACTGTCTAATAAATAAGAGCTATCGTAACGTTGACGATACGATAACATGACATAATCAATACGGTTTTACTGAGCAGAATATAGAAAGAAAGAAAAGCATTTATTCACAACAATAACCAGAGATCGGACAAATGGGCGTCATTACTCGCAACAATGTGGACATGACTCGATAGATTTTAATTAAACAAATTAAATTACATTAATTGATTACTTACCCTACAAATAATTTTGATCCTTTGCAAGGCAGTAATAATTAATTAAAGATGATATAATGACTTCTTATTGTGTAGATTTATTAAAGCAAATAAACAGTATTTTTTATAAATTTTTGTGGTTATTTTATTCCTTTTCACGGCTTAAATAAACTTATGAGGTGAAAGCTCCTTTCGCAATCCACGGCTGTTAATGGAGCAAACTTATGTAGGTACTTAAATTGATATAAGTAATATTTATCAATGGCCACTCCTGACGTCTTTGTATTATTGATTTATTACTATCCTGCAAAGGTCAGATGGGAAATAAATTAATGTAATTTAATTTGTTTATTTAAAATTGGAGTCATGTCCACATTATTGCGAGCATTGACACCCATTTGTCCGATTTTTGACAATAACACATAGACAGAAGATGGCCGATTGAAAGAAGTCCGGCTTCTGATTTTGATTTATTCTGTTTACTGATTTACTCTATTCACTTGACATTGGCGAAATCACTATGTGGACCGCCATTAATTAAAAAAGAAAAAAAAAGAACACATAGACAAAAAAATATTTATGAAACGGAAAAGAGATGACATGGACCAGTGCTACTACTGCGAAACCGGTCCCAACTCAGCATGTGTTGGCTGCGGTCCCAACGGTACGTACGGAAGGTAACACAGGCATAACGTTACGTGCTCAATATGATCTAGACACGACGTATTCTCTTGACAATAGCGTTGAATACAGATCATTTTGAGCTCTTCGATTACGTAGCTACTTCTGCCGCAACTATTTTAAAATAAATACAAATGCAACCCGTATGGTGGTTGGGTTAGAATAGCGCCACTACATCACTTCCCGTGGATGTCGTAAGAGGGGACTAAGGAAATAAAGGCTTGTAGTACTTAATGTTAGGCGATGGGCTTGCAACCTACTGTCACTAATACACTGGTAAACATCTCAGCCTGATTGTGCAAAATGTGGTGGCAAAATTATCAAAAAGTTGCCGCTTTATTAGGCACAGTTCCTTAAACCATATTGTCAAACGTTCCCTCGGCACAGCCAATATTCCGGCAGCCCTGGAGCCCTCAGGTCTTTCAGCCTCGGATGGCAAAAGACCTGTTGGCCGCACTTTGGTACCATGGTGTTTGGGCCGTCCATTGGCTTGGGACGTAACATGTGTGGACACGTTAACTCCGTCTCATGTCGAGGGATCCGCTCGTCAGCCTGGGTCCGCAGCTGACCGTGCCCAGACCATCAAGTGCCGGAAATACGCTTTCCTTAATGAAAATTACTTTTTTTCGGCACTTGCAATGGAAACATTGGGACCGTGACCTTTCGACACAAAGAAGTTTGTGAAAGAGGTGTCGGAAAGAGTTCTTTGCGCAGCGGCTCAGTCTGGCTGTGCAAAGGGGAAACGCGGCCAGCATTTTAGGGACCATGACACAAGCGGGTGAACTTCAAGGATCATTTCATTTATAGTTTGTACTTTAAGACTTTTTATATTTTTTTCGAAAACAAGTTTAAAGTAGTTGATATTCTGTAGCTCTGCCTACCCCACTCTGGGAATGAAGGCGTGATGTTATGTATGTATGTATGTGCATTTTTACGTAAAATCACGTCCGATGCGTAGCTACATGTTACAAGGGTAGAAAACAAATTTAATTTCGCATTTATATCAGTTATTAGGATTAGAAGGGGCAGAAAGGTTGGGAAGAATTATCGCCAATCCTGGCAGCAAATTGTTATTTCGTCCGGCATCCATTTCACTTAGCGTCAACGTGCTGCATTTGCTTTCTTATCTCATTGGATTAAACTCCTGCAGGTAAGTCACTTGGGGGATGAGGCCACTTCATTTGCTTAAATTTATTTGATATAATGTTGTTTGCGTTTCAACGTTTCAAATTAACATCATTAATTTTAAATGCTGATTGACATTTCTCGATTCGCTCTTTAAGGTAACGGAAGATGTTAAGAAAACTTGATTAAATAACTTTGATTCTATATATTTATTATAATTACAAAAGTTCACAGTTTTTACAAAATTAAGCGGCTATTATTGAAATAAACCTTACAGGATCGGTGACGATTAGTCCACAGACAATATAGGTTATATTCTCTGTGTTAGTTCATTTAAAACGAAAAGTTGCGAATCAACAATTTGCCAAAAGTTGTGAAGTAAATAATAAATAAAAAGACACTTGACAAAAAATAATTTCAGAAGAAAAATAGTTTGGCGAAAAGATAAGTCATCACCGATAAGAGATGGTACTGGGGCGCTTAGGAGGCCTATTCAAGTTTTTTTTTATGTTAAGGAGAATGCACACGAGCACTCAGGCCACCTAAGTGGAATCTGTACCCATAGACATTTAAATTCTCAAGCCTTCAAATGCATTGCCAGCTCCGACGACTAAGATGGAATGCCTCTATGCTAGTAATTTCACCGGTTGTCTTAACCCCACACCGGAACACAACAATGCGAACACTGTTTCTTAGTGGGTGGTTAATGAATAAGATGGCGGTAGCGATCCGGACCGACCCTGCACAGGGTCCTACCACCACTAAAACGCATAACGCTAAGTTAGCGATTTTGAAATCGATAAATTATTAGAACCAGTTGTTTCCCGCGACTTTGTCCGCGTAGAAGTCGTTTATCGCTATTCCCTCAGACAGACAGACATTCACATTTATATTATTAAGTATAGATTAACGTTAACTGATGACCGATCGCTAGACCGCTTATACTCGTATTAACTCCATACATTTAGGAGTGGATAGAAAACAGAATCGTTAGCGTTTGCGTCTTGGGTATGCCCTCTGGGCCTCTATTCAACTGCGTTATAACGATATCGTGTTTGACGTGTTTTAGAATCGTTTATGTCACAGTCGCCATTATTGTAAATGACATATGAGTTATGAAAACGTTGACAATACGGAAACACGTCAAATACGATATCGTTATTACCATGTAGAATCCCAGCCCTGGACTTTTTGTTCGTTTTTTTGTGATATACTTAGTGTTCCTATTTCACGTTGCATTTTGTTATACTATAAACGTGTGTGTGCGAGAGTGTGCCAAAAGATCTCAATGTTAACGACGTTGCTAGACCGTATTTAATACAATTAGAACCACGCTAGCATATAAAATTGCCGTAAAACTCGGTCAAAGAAGCATAAAACTGTAAATTGAATTAGACAAGGGCTCAAGTAGGTGATAAAATACTATGTAGGCAAGAACTATTATGAAAAATTCATATGAATGAGATGTTATGGGCATTAAAGCTACCATTAAAGATATGACCGCCACTCTCGCTTAACAAGCATGTTCAAATGCAATTATGCACATTTGCATTTAGAAGAATTTTTAATTTTTCTCTTATTCAATATACTAGCTTGTGCATGTGACGTCTTTCACTTAAATACAAATACAAATAATTATATTTCTCATATAGTATGGTACAGTCAAGTTCAAAAGTATGTATACACTTTAGTACCTTGTCACTTTAATCGCTTGGATAATTTCATATGGCAGTTTAAACATGACGTTAAATAGACAAGGTACTAAAGTGTATACATACTTTTGAACTTGACTGTACCTACATAAGATGGCAGTAAAGTTGTACAAGTTTCGCACATTCAATCAGAAACAGGCATGCAAGGTTACTACATATATGGTTCCAACGGAAGATCAGGGCCTCTATTCAGGTGCGGGTGGTAGGACCTTGTGCAGGGTTCGTCCGGATCGCTACCACCATCTTATCCGTTAACCTACCGCCAAACAGCAGTGTTCGCATTGTTGTGTTCCGGTTTTGGGGATAAGACAGCCGGTGAAATAACTAGCATAGAGGCATTCCATCTTAGTCCTCAGGGTTGGCAACACATTTGTAGTCTTAGGATTGCAGTCTTGTGACTGCGAATGTCTATGGGTCACAGTTTCCACTTACCATCAGGTGGCCTGTGAGATCGTTTGTCTTCTCAATAACATAAAAAAAAAAAAACAAAAAAAAGGTGCGTTAAAACGATATCGTGTTTGACACGTTTAAGAATCGTTTATGTCACAGTCGCCATTATTGTAAATGACTAAGAGTTATCAAAACGTTGACAATACGGAAACACGTCAAATACGATATCGTTATAACGCAGTTGAGGCCCAGCGCTGACTTTTCTGGTGCGTATTTCTCTGTTATTTGTTGATGTTTGTCACGAATAAATGTATTTCTTTCTTTCTATATCGAATTAATTCTAAATTAATCTGAATGTTAATGGTAGAATTAGTAACAATTTAAAAAAATAATCTTTAGATAATCAATAATTCAAATGGGTAAGGACCAAATGGTTGGACCATAGTTAAGCTTAGTTAACCATACAAACAACAAAAGTGAAAAAGTTTCGTGGTGACACAAAAAATATCCCTACAAATGTATGGCTAATTTTCGTGTCACAATGGAAAAGTTTCATAGTAAAATTTGAGTGAGTTAGCGTGGCCAACTTTTTGGTCCTTACCCAAATGTCTTAATTTTTATATAAAATACGAGTAGTTAAAATATTCTTCAACTGAGTAAAAACATTAAGTCCAGACAGTTCAGTGGTAATTTCTTCATGTCATCTTGTAAACGGTTATAAATTTTGATTGACCCGATATTCCAACCATACTGGCACAACTTCGTCTTTTTGACAGGTGTCATGAGTTAGTAAGGATGTTGTGTATGGAATTTACAAATAAACATAGCTTTAGAGACCTCATATGGCATGTTTAATCAAACAAAGAATTAACTCATAACCAAATTCAGTTTTAAATAAATCTCTACTAACAGAATTCAGGTTTGAAATTCGAATGTATATCTATTTCACGATATTTCTTTGTTTGATTAAACGTATCGTTGATGAAACTGCAATACCGCGTAACTAACAAATTCAATAAGTTGCAAAATGTGCCTTACTGACTTACTTGTTAAGGAGTATTTTGCAACTTATCCAATTTTTTACGCGGTATTGCATTTTCACCGGCGATATGATGAAGTCGATAGTCTAGTGTTCTAAAATCTTGATCTTACTAACCATAACGCCTACGTATCTGTTCTTTGGATATATGAAACTTGGTTATATTCCCTTGAGACTGTTACACGTGAAACAAAATCCTCGATAGTTTTTTTTAAATATGGCAACGTTACTGCATCTTTTTGGTTGAACAATTGCAACCCTATGATCTTTTACGTTGAATTTGATTCAATATACTTGACTACTAATAAACAAGCCCAGTTTGACAGGAGCGATTATATACTGACGTCTCAATAGTGAGAGGACACATTTATAAATACATGTTGATAAAAAGGTGTGATACACTGTACCACTGTATGTCGTTCCGTAATATTATAATAGTACATAAAATAAAAAAAGAACTGCTTGTATATTTTAATAATTCTTTTCAATTCCCGAATTAACTGGTAAGTTGGTCTCAGAGGTTGATCTCCAATAGATCATTCCCACTTCTATCAACGTTTAAAATAAATAAATATCAGGGGACAATCTCACACAAATTGACCTAGTCCCAAACTAAGCTCTAGGCTTGTACTATGGGTACTAGACAACGATAAACATACGAATAGTATAGAGAAATGTTTACTTAAATTCAAAGAAAACAACCAAGACTCAGGAACAAATACTCGTGTTCATCACACACAGGTTGCAATGGTTACGTAGGGTTGCAATGGTTCAACCAAAAAGATGCGAAAATGTTGTCATATTTAACAAAAAAACTATCGAGGATTTTGTTTCTAATCGTGTTTTCACGTTTATCAGTCTCAAGGGAATATAACCAAGTTTCATATCTCCAAAGAACAGATACGTAGGCGTTATGGTTAGTAAGATCAAGATTTTGGAACACTAGACTATCGACTTTATCATACGTTTAATCAAACAAAGAAATATCGTGAAATAGAAATACGTTCGAATTTCAAACCTGACTTCTGTTAGTAGAGATTTATTTAAATCTGAATTTGGTTTTGAGTTAATTCTTTGTTTGATTAGGTCAATTTGTGTGACATTTTCAGGTGATATTTATTTATTTATCTTAACCCGGAAACATGTTATTCGCATGCTAGGCTTATCAAAAACCTTTACTCGATATAAGATATTTACGTGAATAGATGAAGTAAGAAACCAATTTCCATATTTATAATGTACGTTGGGAGATAGGTTTAATATCAAATACGGATCAGGGCCCGAAGCAAGCCCGAAACCGAATTCGTAATCGACTTGGAAGAAATAGGAAAAAATAAACCTAAGGAAATAATTGTGCTGAGGTCTCTTTCAGACTTGATTTAATTCCTAGAATTCTAAGACATGATCACTGTCGAAAAGTTAGATGCAAACCTATGAAATGAATACCTTCTTTCAAAGCTTATATCTTTTTAACGGCAAAACTTATTTAATCAAACCTAAGAACTACTACAATTAAATTAGCTTCCATCGGTTGAGAGCTAGCATGCCACATACAGATATATTTATAAACGTTAAACTTATAACATATCATTTTTGATGGCTTAGAGAAACGAGCACACATTCATGTGGGCTTACCACGCTGCCACGGAAACTAGTGTCAAATACGTCAAACGGGAAGTAGTGTTAAATATTAAAATGACAACCACGCGGGGTTTAAATTGCTTAGTAATAAAAGGACAAAACACACTTTCATTGTATACCTTAACTCTTTATTCTTACGTTGGAATATAGAATAGACGAATTAAAGTCCCGATGTGTGTTAAAATCTTGTCCGGTGGCAGCGTGTTAGGCCCACTGGTGGGGATCTGTGACCCATACACATTTTCATTCCAATGATGATTTGGATTACTTTATTGATTTCTAAAAATAACGTGCATGCATCACTCGATGTATGAATGTGGAAGAAGAGGAAGAGATTTGTCAGGGTCGTAGCAGAAAGGCAACTCTGGGAAACGGGCGTGATTTAATGTATATAATGTAAGTATATACTAAAACATTACACTCCATTAAAGTGCATTGCGAGCTATTTTATAAATAGAAGTTTTACGACGGTGCTAAAGCACCTAACTAAACACCATACACCCACTGACACTGTGCTGGGTCCGTCCGGATCGCTACCACCATCTTATCCATTAACCACCCGCCCAGCAACAGTGTTCGCATTGTTGTGTTCCAGTATGGGGATAAGACAACCGGTGAAATTACTAGCATTAAGGCATTCCATCTAAGTCCTCAGGGTTGGCTACGCTTTTGAGGTCATATGATTATAGTCTTAAGAATTTAAATGTGTATGGATCTAAGATTCTACTTATCATCAGGGGGGTTATCATGAGCTGGCTTTGCAGTTCTGTTTACGGTCAGTGTAAAGGACAGAGCTATGGCGGTTATATAGCTCTGTCCTTTTCTCTGAGCGTAAACAGAACTGCATTGTTATGTCATGATAACCCCTCAGGTGGCCTGAGTGCTCGTGTGCCTTCTCCTTATCATAAAAAAACTAGGTTTTAAGTATGTACTATCCGCGTAACGTAATGTATAAAGAATTAAAGTTTAATCTTGAACTTTTGAGCAATCGATAATTTTTTCAAACATGTTATCAGATATCGTAATACTATAATGAATGATACAACAGTCATTTGGTAGTTTTCATGGTTCCTTAACCTCCTAATACCAACCATACAACGAAATTTGCCAATGGAATATGAATCTATTACAAATGCAATAGAGTCAATTTTCTAGTTTGATAATCCCTCATAAAAACAAAGGAAAGCCTATTTTATTTCCTTTGCAATAGGTCTATTTTCTAATTAACTCATTATGTACATTTTTTTGTACGAGAGGCCTTAGAAAGATAAAGTTTACAATATGTAAAAAAATTGTTCTGATTATGAAATAATTAACATTCCAGAAGTACCTTTCATCGGGGTCCTATCATTTTATAACCAATGTGTCACAAATGATTCATTTCACAAACATATCATTTGACAACCCGCGTTTTTTCTGAAACTATAAATAATTCTGGATTTATGTAAGGACCATCGTGTGGAACCCAATAAGTTAGGTTAGGTTAGTGTTATAAAAATCCTGAAATATTTGTAGTTACAGAAAAAAAGCGGGTTGGCAAATGAATAGGTTGCGAAACGATACATTTATCAAAGATTTGTTTGCGAAAGGGCAGAGAACCCCTTCCACCACTTAAAATGAAATAAAATATGTAGTAAATGAATGATAGAGATAGCAAACAAACCAGTGGGTCACCCGGGCCTCTATTCTACTGCGTTATAACGATATCGCGTTTTACGTGTTTTAGAATCGTTTATATCACAGTGACCATTATTGAAAATGACATAAGAGTTATCAAAACGTTGACAATACGGAAACACGTCAAATACGATATCGTTATTACCGTCTAGAATCCCAGGGCCTCTATTCTACTACGTTACTACGATATCGCGTTTGACGTGTTTTAGAATCGTTTATAGCACAATCGCCATTATGGTAAATGACATAAGAGTTATCAAAACGTTGACTATACGAAAACAGGTCAAAGACGATATCGTTATTACCGTGTAGAATCCCAGCCCTGATGGACATCGCTCACACCGCGCGTACTTTGACGTTCAGAGAATGTACGATATTCGTATAAAATAAAACACGTGACATGAAAAAAGGACAAGAACGAGCGCTAAATAAAATTTATCTCTGAGGTTACCGACTGCAGTAGCGCTGCAGTCGACATTACGAGCTAAGTACCTTTTAGTTCCATTTTCTCCCTTAGCACCTTCATAATTGTAGATTAAAATGAAAACGCAGGAATTACTCTCCATTTGCATTAAAATTACTAGAATTACGTAATTTGTATAAATAAACGAGTAACATACACTTACTTACATATTACATTAATATTAAAACATATTTACACGTCTGGAAAGGTGTTTTGTCTTTCATAATCAGGGCCTTTATTCCGACATGATTATTCACTTGATAGTGCCGGTGGCTATAAAGAAATAAACCAGTAAAATATAATTAAGTTAAGTGTATACATATTAAATTAATATTAAAACATATTTACACGTCTGGGAAGGTGTTTTGTCTTTCATATTAGGGCCTTTATTCCGACATGGTTATTCACTTGATGGTGCTGGTGGCTAAAAAGAAATAAACGTGTAAAATATACTTAAGTTAAGTGTATAAAAGTAAAATTAATGTGACATATTTACACGTCTGGAAAGGTGTTTTGTCTTTCATAATCAGGGCCTTTATTCCGACATGATTATTCACTTGATTGTGCCGGTGGCTATAAAGAAATAAACCAGTAAAATATACTTAAGTTTAGTGTATACATATTAAATGAATGTTAAAACATATTTACACGTCTGGGAAGGTGTTTTGTCTTTCATAATCAGGGCCTTTATTCCGACATGGTTATTCACTTGATCGTGCCGGTGGCTATAAAGAAATAAACGAGTAAAATTAAGAGTTAACATACATACATACATAACATCACGCCTTCATTCCCAGAGTGGGGTAGGCAGAGCTACAGAAATACCAACAACTCTAAAGCCTTACTGATATTTCTGTAACCACATTTTGCACTAACAGGCTAAGAGGTTTATAATTAAAAGTTAAGTGTGTACATATTAAATTAATATTAAAACATTTAGCCGGCGGCCATACAGACGTAATAAAGCAAATATGAACGAATTTTGTATTTAAAGTCTTTTTAGATGACATTTTTAGTAAAAAGGTATAAACACTTTAGTGGCTTGCATCTCAAGAACCAATCAACTCTACTTATTCGAGTTAGTATTCCTTTTAAATTCGTTATACGAGCATGTAGACTTTCACTGTAGACATTTTTCATTTTTATTACTTGTAGTTTTGGCCGTAGGTGGCGGGGACACCCAACTCTAGCGAAAGTAACACTTCTGATATTTCCTAAACGGTTTAAAAAAAATATAAAACCATGTTGTATCTAATGTGAAAAAGAACTTTGGTTTAGATGTATATGGGAGCTGCCAGAAAAAGTATCTTTCTCAAGATTTTATTTCACAACTGGCCGTAATCAATATCTTTGTATTTGGACTATCACTCGTTTTTAGGGTTCCACCGTCAAACTAGGAACCCTTATAGTTTCACCATGTCCATCCGTCCGTCCGCAGCTATAAGGCTGCGTTTCCACCGGTGCTGTGCGAGGCAGCGAAACGGTGTGCGAGGAAAAAAACCCACCAATAGGAGAGCTGCTCTGAGCGAGGCTAGGAATCCTATTGGTGGGTATTTTTCTCGCACACCGCTCCGCTACCTCGCATAGCTCTGGTGGAAACGCAGCTTGAAATCGCGGACAGACGGACAGACGTTTATGGCGAAACTACATTGTAAGGGTTTCTAGATTGACTTCAGAAACCTAAAAAACAAGGAGTTGGTTTTCAGTTCGTTACAATTTTTTTTACGTCAACGTCAATATGATTACGGAACGGAAGAAAGATTGAACGAATTAGGTAACTAATTACCGCGCTACGGCGTAGCACTGTGGCGTAGCAACGATCTACGGGTTAAAGTAGGTAGCAAAACCGGGCAAGAGCATGTCGGACTATGCTCAGTGTAGGGTTCCGAAGCTGTTAAGTACTACAAACATAAAAACAACAAGTAATAACTAATTTTCTATTTAAAGTCATTTGGCGCCAACTTAGATGGTTTTAGTAGGTATAAACACTAATCGCCTGTATCTCAAGAACCAATAATGCCTACTTAGTTGTAATAGTTTTCCTTTAAAATTCGTTATATGCTCTTTCATTTAAGTTTTTTTCTGATTTTTAGTATTTGTAGTTTTGGCTGTAGTGGGGGGGGGGACTTGAGTCTAACAAAAATGAGCGCTTTAAAGCGTAATATTTAATAAACGGATCCCTTGATCGAAAACTTGTTTTCACAAAGCCACAATATTTTTGAAATAACTATCCAATGACACTCCACACTATGGGGTAGACGGAAAAAAAATACATCCCCACGTTACGTGTAGGGGAAATACCCTATAAAAAAAAACTACATTTTATTGTACAACTTTGTCGGCGTTACTAATATAAGCTTTCTAGCACTAAGAGTCTCTCCGCTAGGCTGCGGACGGACGGAGCTTAACTACGGAACCCTAAAAAGAACACCGTCACTAGCAGGTCCGCCCGCGGCATGGTCCCTATGTACTTACTTATTTTTGAGACTTTGACTGAGGAATATATTAATGTCCATGACTGTACAATAAAATATCCTCGTCCACGCGAAACCTCCGAACCACCCGCCGTAGATTATGAAATAGAAACCAGTCCGGCTCCAATTTCTAATTATTCATCGTTGATTTCCACTATTCTTTGATTTTGTATACAACAATCCATTTACAAAGCAAAAGGATCGAATCGGATTTGAACGAAGCAAACGTTATTTTTAATCATACGCTTCATTGGCTAAACAAATTTCAATTAAAAGGTCCCACTGCACTACCGTCAAATAAAATGCAATCTATTTAATTATTTGCCATACATAGATATATAATTGATTAATTATAATTTATTATTATTTAATCGTGTGGTTGCCGGGTTAGAATAGTGCCACTCCATGTCTTCCCGTGGATGTCGTAAGAGGCGACTAAGGGAATAAGGGATTGTAGTTCTTTTAGGCGATGGGCTTGCAACCTGTCACTAATACACCAGTAAACTTCTTGGCCTGATTGTGTAAAATGTGGTTTGCAGAATTATCAACAAGTCTTTTTTAGAGTTGTTGGTACTTCTGTAGCTCTGCCTACCCCATTCTGGGTATGAAGGCGTGATGCTATGATGATGACTTATTTATTATTGAAGATTTCAGACGTTCCCCCCCACATAATATAACGAACTTAAAAGAAAAACTATCACGACGAATAAGTAGACTTAATTGGTTCCTCAGATACTAGGCGGCTTAAATTTTTACACCTGTTAAAAATCATCTAAGACAGCACCAAATAACTGAGTATGATCCGACATGTTCTTGCCCGGATTTTCATAACTTTCACCACATTTTTTCACTACATGAAAAGATTAAACAAACAAACTCCCATCTGATCGCCACTCATACATGACTTCACTCAGCAACGACATGATAATGCATTTTGTATGCAATTTGATTGCTCTAGGGCATATACGTGCCGCTTAATGCCGAGTAGTGTAACATGTGAAATCAGAGTTACATTAAAATACAATTTTAAACCATTACCATACCGTTACAATCTAGTTACAAGATGTCAAGCCTTGTTCAAAGGTGAATGGGTTAAATTAGATGTTTTGCTGTGTTATATAAAAACCTGCGCGGGAGCAGCCAAGACATAGCTGCCTTTTAGCAGCGTCAGCGGCAACATTAACTACTCTGGTTAGTAAGTAGAGTCAACAAATATAACTTAGTATTAACAAGATCAAAGATCGTTCGCAACTGTTTCATTGGTCCGAATCTTCATACGTTAGATTTTTTTACTGAAACAGCTGTTCATCTTTCTTGGATTGTTTTGACTACACTATAGCCTAGTTGGTGGTTGATCCTGCCTTCGAAGCTATCGGTCCCGGGCTCAAATCACGGGAAGGGGAGACATTTGTGCGATAAACACGAATATTTGTTTCCGAGATGTTTTCTATGTATTTAAGTTTATCGTTGCCTAGTACCCGGAGTACAAGACTAGATCTTAGCATGGTCAATTTGTGTTAAATTGTCCCCTGTTTTTTTTACTTTTTGTTTTAACTATCCTCTGGCTGATGTTTATCTGTCCGTTTATTGTAATAGAACAAAGACAAATAGTTTATCTTAAGGTTTCATGCATTTCTTCAGATATTTAGGACTGACAGGCAGCCTGACTTAGTGCTTCAGGGAAAATGTTAGACTGAGGGGGACTTAAAAGTGTTATCACTATAATTTTAATTCTTTGACCTTCGAGAGAAGTGGACTTTTTTTGCTTTACCAACACATTATGTCTAACAAGCGTTAACATGACAATAATATCTTTGAATTCGCTTTGATACGCTTCGGTTTCAAATGGTAACTCATCACTTCATCGAATGTATCATTTCATCCAACGCTATTTATTGCTGAACCCATTATGATTTCAGGCTATCTTAAACATTAATTACTTAGGTTATGATAGATGTTTCAGCAGAAATTAGCGTTCGATGAAATTAAATTCGATGAAAGGTGTTTCGACGAAATGATATACACCCATTTCAAATTCCCACCAGCTAGTTTTGAATAGGATATATCTACATATAAAGATATATGACATATTATAGTAGAATTATTTATTGATTTTGATTGATGCTCAAAATGACGAAATAGAGGCATGTTCAAAGCTCGTTTTCATATCTTTTCTTATGTTTAGATACCCATCATGCGTGTAGCTGTCGGAGTTCTTGTCGCGACCCTCGCGGCACTGCTCTCCTGCAGTGCTAATCCCCAGGTAAATAGAGAATCACGATCATTATTCTTCGTTAAGGTTGCATGGGAACTTTTCCATCCAAGTGGGACACGCCGTCCTCCCCCAGGACGGGTTCATCGAGTTTAAGGTTTCGCCAACATAACTTATTATATGGGTAAGGACCAAAAAGTAAGACACGCTAACTCAAGCAATTGACGACACGTTGGCATAGTTGGGAGTGACCCTGCCTCCGAAGCCGACTGTCCTGGGTTCAAATCCCGGTACGGGCAGATATTTGTGTGATGAGCACGAGTATTTGTTCCTGAGTCTTGGATGTTTTCTATGTATTTAAGTATTGATGTCTCTATCTAAGTATGTTTATCGTTGTCTAACACCCATAGTACAAGCCTAGAGCTTAGTTTGGGACTAGGACAATTTGTGTGTCATTGTCCCGTGTTTTTTTTTTATGAAACTTTCCCGTTATCCGACAAAAAAAGCCATACGTAAGGATACTTTTCGTTGTACAACAGAACTTTTTTCGCCCTTGTTCTTTGTATAGTTAAGTACGATTAATTATGGTACAACTTTGTGGTCCTAACCCATTTATTTAAACTTATTTTTCCGCAATAAACTGCAAATGGCGGACATAATGCAATCGCGAAACAAACAAAAATTAAAAACTACTACGTGTGTGATTGTGCCGTGATGATTATGGGTAAGGACCAAATAGTTGGAACATAGTTAAGCGTAGTTAACCATACAAACAACAAAAGTGAAAAAAGTTCCGCTGTGTCACGAAAATTATCCCTACAAATGTATGGCTAATTTTTGTGTTACAAAGGAAAAGTTTAATAGAAAATTTAATTGAGTGAGTTAGCGTGGCCAACTTTTTGGTCTTTACCCTTATTTATTTATTTAATAAATAATGGCGACCCTACCAGAACCTTATTTGTCGCTCACACAAATTCCCAGCGAATATAATAACTAGTTAAACTCCCAATCAGAAATTTAAATCTTCGGGCTTTACTCAAATTACAACTCGGACTTACCGACTTATGTTCACGTTTCCCTCGAACAACTACAGCTTGTCATTACATATTTTAATAAAAGAAATGCTTTTAACCATGACTCCTTAAAAGGTAGTCTAGTTTTAATTAACACATTTTTAATTATTAGTTCGTATTTTTAAAGACCCGATGCAAACAGAAGGGTAACGTGTTATAACTTTTTTGTTTATCGTCGATGATACTGCAGTAGTAAGTAAATAAGGTGCATTTTGCAACGTATTGAATTGGGTAGTTACGCGGTATTGCAGTAACACCGTCGTTATGGCATCCTAGCTCCCAAACGTGGAATGGTTTTTTAATACAAATAGGAATAATAAAATAAAAATTTGGCCGTTCAAGAGATATATAAATGTCGAAGGTTTCCATTTGTTTAATAGTAATGTAATTAAGTAAAATGCAATTGTTTTACATAATTCCAAAGAGTCATAACTCCGAATTGAATAAATACAATATTTTGAAAATAGAAGACTTTATTTTTGATAAAGCCCATAAATCAAACCTAACCTAACCTATGTAAATTATGCATTTAAGCTAAAATAGGTTCAGTGTAAAAGACATACCTTTCGGAAAAACGAAATTTCGGACAAATGAATATCCGGAATGAAATATTTCGGAATATTTGTATTCCCGTTTTACATGGGTTATTATTTTATCGAAAAGCTTAGTTTTTTAGTGGTGGTAGGACCCTGTGAAGGGTCCGTCCGGATCGCTACCACCATCTTATCCATTAACCACCCGCCAAGCAACATTCGCATTGTTGTGTTCCAGTGTGGGGATAAGACAACCGGTGAAATTACTAGCATAGAGGCATTCCATCTTAGTCCTCAGGGTTGGCAACGCATTTGAGGTCTTGGGATTATAGTTTTCAGAATTCAAATGTCTATGGGTCTCAGATTCCACTTACCATCAGGTGGCCTGAGTGCTCGTGTGCCTTCTACTTAACATATAAAAGCTTTCATCGAACGTATCATTCCGTAGAATCTTAATTTCATTGAAAGCAATCAAGTGCATCGTGTTTTAAGCAGAAAGCATTCAATGAATTGATTTAATTGATGAAGTGCAATTGTATAAAATGATGGGGTACGCTATATTAACGCGGCATTGGGTTTCATACAAACGTACTATATAGTTGTGGTTGCCGGGTTAGAATAGTGCCACTCCATGTCTTCCCGTGGATGTCGTGAGAGGCGACTAAGGGAATAAGGGCTTGTAGTAGTGTTAGGCGATGGGCTTGCAACCTGTCACTAATACACTAGTAAACTTCTTGGCCTGATCGTGCAAACTGTGGTTACAGAATTATAAACAAGTCTTTTTAGAGTTGTTGGTATTTCTGTAGCTCTGCCTACCCCACTCTGGGAATGAAGGCGTGATGTTATGTATGTATGTATGTACTATATAGTTCACACGGCGACAAACATCTGTTGGACTTTTGTATGGAGCAGAAATTACGCTAGCGACGACGCGACTCAAAACTCAAAAACGACGGTCACCGGTACCATTATCTATATAACATTAGATACTATATTACAACCTTTTTTTCTTAGTTTCACCAGTCCCGATGTCTGTCTGTAAACAAATCTTGCAAAAACGGCAAAAAAATCATGTTTATTGTATGGAAGCCCCACTTAAATATAATATGTTTTATTCTGTGTTTCGTGTTTGTTGTTATACAATACAATACAATACAAAACACTTTATTGTCCACCAAACAAAAACATTACAAAGAATTTGCACAATTTAGAAGACCCAGGTAAACAACAGACGGCCAACAAGCCTTCCAGACAACCTATACTGGCAGCAGAAATACATCATCACGGTTCATGAGATACCTGGTGAGAGACAGACTGGCAGACGGACAGCGGAGCTAAGTCCCGTTTTTACCCTTTGGGTGCGGAACCCTAAAAATAACGCTCGTTTGGTTTCACCCTAAATAAAAGGTACCTATCGCAACAATACGATGGCAATACGATAATATGCCAGAAGCAATATGATTTTACCAAAAAGGATAGAACCCCAGGGGCCCTAGCCAAGATGCAAACGCTCCTAACGTTTTTCTTTTGTATCGCTCAAAGTGTATGGGATGACATTCTCGTGCGTTTCGATAAACCACGTGGTCGACTATCATCCCATACATTTTGAGCGATAGAAAAGAAAAACGTTAGGAGCGTTTTCATCTTGGCTAGGGCCCCAGGGCTTCTCCTCTACTTCGTATTAAACTTGTTAATCAATTGATAAAATTAACTATTTGATTAGATTAAGGCTTGACTAATTTGACTCTTAAAAGCAATATGGCCTTAAAAGTAACCAGATTAAACATGGTGGTGGTGATGGTTTGTGTTAAACATGGGGCATTAGAGACACACACATCGATACGATATTACGAGTATATGTATACGCAGAGAAACTTATAAAATAATGTTTTTCACAGGTCCTGGTTGTTCCTAGGGGTCCGGGTAAGACATCTCCTTACTTATAATGGGTTAAATGGGTCCGTATTGGCTCTCTTAAAATTATTATTCCTATGTTTTCTTTTACTACCGATTTGTATTCATAATAATGACACTTAATATAGTGCATTTTGGTACAAGTGCGGAAAGTATCGCACCGACAAGACTCGGGACGAGTTAAAATGACAGTTCCGCACGTGTATCTAACGACGTTTTTTAATACATTTGCGAAAAAATATCAATGAAACAAAAATAAATCAGTAAACAAAACTATTACAAGAGACAATTTAACTTTTAATTTATACAGACTTTATGAAATGGCAACGGTTGTGACCATTCAGCCAAATAAAAAAAAAAGTCACAGTCATTTAATTACCTATATCTAAAAAACAAAAAGTTTAATCCTCTATTAACCAGCGGTAATGCATAAAGGTGGATTCACATTACGCCGTACAGGGCTGGGCCGGTTTCGGCATGGTGTAATGTGAATTCACCTTAATACGCAACTATCTAATCATTCGTAATACTAATTTAGCTTCAGCCATCTTGATGAGAGCTGTTTTTTTTAATATTACCTAGATACATTTTATGTGTGTATGTATGTTTGTATTTAATTTTAATATTTTAAATTATATTACCTATGTATAGTGTCAATGCTAAATGACGTAATCAAAAAGTGGTTGAACATGCAAACTCTTTGGTTGGATGCACGGCTTGGAAGTTGAAACAAAATTATATTTAAAAAAAATGGAAAACTATAACGCACTAGTGCGTAATATCCAACTTTCCGCACGATATACATCTACGATTAGAACCACTTTTTGAGCAACTGCGTTAAAGAATAAATTACAGGACAATATCACACAAATTGACCTAGTCCCAAACTAAGCTCTAGGCTTGTACAATGGGTAATAGACAACGATAAACTTACTTATACTATAGAGAAAAATATGCATAGATAAATACTTAGAAAACATCCAAGACTCAGGAACAAATACTCGTGCTCATCACACAAATATCTGCCCTTACCGGGATTTGAACCAAGAACCCCTAGCTTCGAAGGCAGGGTAACTACCAACTGGGCTAGCGTGTCGTCAAACATTCCCATTGTAATTCTACCGTCATCGACGTATTGTGCGTTTTCTAACACGTCCAGTGTGACACGTGGTTTATCCATTGATGGATCTGGCACTAATCACTCTCTGAACTCGTACGATTAATCATAAACCTTTGTTCACTGAGCGTTAGTATTCAGTATGGTGTGTACAGTTCCTAGATAAAATGCAATTTTGGTTGCTTTTTGTTTAGGGTTTGTTACAGTTTTAGTGTAGTTTTATTAGTGCGGTAATATGGTACCGTCATCATAATACAGGCCTAGTGCGGGACCAAACGAAACGCTGATGGGTTCCTTTTTAGGGTTCCGTAGCCAAATGGCAAAAAACGGAACCCTTATAGATTCGTCATGTCTGTCCGTCTGTCCGTCCGTATGTCACAGCCACTTTATTCCGTAACTATAAGAGCTATACTGTGGAAACTTGGTAAGTAGATGTATTCGGTGAACCGCATTAAGATTTTCATACAAAAATAGAAAAAAAACAATAAATTTTTGGGGTTCCCCATACTTAGAACTGAAACTCAAAAATTTTTTTTTCATCAAACTCATACGTGTGGGGTATCTATGGATAGGTATTCAAAAATGATATTGAGGTTTCTATTATAATTTTTTTCTAAACTGAATAGTTTGCGCGAGAGACGCTTCCAAAGTGGAAAAATGTGTGTCCCCCCCCCCCGTAACTTCTAAAATAAGGGAATGATAAATGTAAAAATAATATATGATGTACATTACCATGCAAACTTCCACCGAAAATTGGTTTGAACGAGATCTAGTAAGTAGTTTTTTTTTAATACGTCATAAAAACATTGATCAAAGCTACAACGAACTTTTATATTATGTTACTTGCTGCTACGGAACCCTTCATGGGCGAGTCCGACTCGCACTTGGCCGCTTTTTAGTGTTTAAATTACTACTAGTGACTAGTGAGGACTTTATGTGGTTCCTTTTTTCATAGCAAATAGAGGTACACGAGCGAGCAGACATGCAACCTAACACGGTAACCTGACATGGTAAAATTTGAGAGCGTCGGTAGCCTAGTCGCTTAGGGGGTCGACTCGTGATCGTAAGGTACCGAGTTTGAACCCCGCGGTCACCATGTACCAATGACCAAGCCAAACAGTGTTCGCATTGTTGTGTTCCGGTGTGGGGATAAGACAACCGGTTAAATTACTAGCATAGAGGCATTCCATCTTGGTCCTCAGGGTTGGCAACGCATTTGAGGTGTAAGGATTATGGTCTTGAGAATTCAAATGTCTATGGGTCCCAGATTCCACTTACCATCAGGTGGCCTGAGTGCTCGTGTGCCTTCTCCTTAACATAAAAAAAAAGAGTTTTTCTAACTTAAGTACATTACCCGATGCTCTTAGGGAAAGCATCGTGAGGAAACCTGCACATTCGAACAGCTGAGTGCGTAAGAGGGTAATTGCACAAAAGATCCTAAAGGGGTCGAAGTGTATCCGAAAGGGTACCTGTCCAACCCTGAGAATTAGGATGATACCTATGCCTCTATGCTAGTAGATCGATGGTATTCGTTGGCACAAACGTAAATAATAAATATTATACTGTATACTCTTTATTGAACAAACAGAAAGTAACGAAGTAAAAAACGAAACAGAAACACAAAACGTATGCATAAAGGCGAACTTATCAGTTTAAGGTATCTCTTCTAGTTAACCTTTTAGCGATTGAGAGAGAAATAAATCAGCGGATGGCTAAGCGTAAAACAATTTAAGAGAGACAGAAGATAAAGATAAAAATATCATATAATTAAATAGACTACATAAACAAATATGTCTATACTAGTATAACTCTAGAATACATTACTAAAAAAATAAATTAAAATGTAAGATTGTGAAAATTGTGATCCTATTAACATACTAATCCCCTAATAAATAAATGTGCACTTGAGTCTACATTTTACACACATTTTCTTGTACCACTTGGCGTGACTTATATTATATCATCTCTCTCTAGTACTAAGAGTCAGTCTCTGCGCTGGGCTGCGGAGGAAGGGACGGACAGACGGACGACCATGGCGAAACTATAAGGGTACCTAGTTTGACTACGGAACCCAAAAATATCTGTAAAATCGTCGGTGAAACTGCAATACCGCGTATCTAACCATTTCAATAAGTTGCAAACTGACTTACGAGTTAAGGTGTATTTTGCAACTTATTCAATTTGTTAGTTACGCGGTATTGCAGTTTCACCGAAGAAATATCTAATTTCATGAATAAAAATCTGAATCAGGATCTGAGTGGAACACACGTCCATTTTCTTCGGGGTCACGTAACGGATCTGCCATGGTTTTTTTTTAATTCTAGTTCTGCTGGTGAGACCAGTTCCGCAGAATAATGGTGTGCGGAGACCAGGACCGCCACCGTACTGGTACGTCCAAGTCAAGCCCGGGGGTCACCACGACATGCTAAGCAATTCAATTTACGATGAAAGATAGGGACAAGCTCGTCCTAAACTGATTTACTTAGGCATGACATGGTAACCCCCCGTAGACAACAAGTAAGTGAAAATAGTTTTTTATGGTATGTATAAGGTAAACGAGCACACAGACCACCTGAAGGTAAGTGGGATCTGAAGACTCCAATCTTAAGACTGCAATCCTAAGAGCGAAAATGGGTTGCTAACGGCAGGCGCGGCTCACTCCGCGATTTACGTCCAATGCTACAAGTACATGCCGGTTACCCGGATCCCAGGTACTATTCAATGGCTGCTACGCTGTGCATCGGATCGCACGCGCACGCTACTTCATCGAGAAGTCAGTCATTTTGTGTAAGGAAAATACATTATGTCGTTTTTATCACGTAATATTGTTATGTTAAAAAATATTTTTTTTTTTGTTCCGATAATTTTGCCAGTGTGTATATTAACTAATGTGTACATTTGCACGGCCACTATTTACGTAAGACTTTGCTTTTAGAGTTTTTAAAGTTTTAGTATGCCATTAAAAAAAAGTGTAAGTGCTTGCCCTTACAGTTGAAGAACGCCAACTGAGCGAGTTGGCGGCGGCGCCGCCCGCTTCCCCGCAGCACCCCCCACTGTTGCTCTGCGCTAGTACATTCGTTACCCAACTGTATGTTTAGTGGTGGTAGAACCCTGTGCAGGGTCCGTCCGGATCGCTACCACCATCTTATCCATTAACCGCCAAGCAACAGTGTTCGCATTGTTGTGTTCCGGTGTGGGGATAATACAACCGGCGAAATTACTAGCATAGAGGCATTCCGTCGTAGTTCTCAGGGTTGGCAACGCATTTGAGATCTTAGGATTATAGTCTTGAGAATTCAAATGTCTATGGGTCTCTGATTCCACTTACCATTAGGTGGCCTGAGTGCTCGTGTGCCTTCTCCCTAACATAAAAAAAAAATAATGGATGGATTGTTAAACTGTGTCTCTACCAACTAGGCCAACGTGTCGTCAAATATTAATTATTTATTTATTAATCAATGGAAAACCAACAGCTTTACAAAAGAAATTAAAAACTAGATTAACAAAACATAGCCAATTACAGGTTCTCACATTTAGACATTCCCAATTTACTTGGATTCAATTTACTTTACTCGATAATCACGTACCTACATCACGTGAGCTCTTTGCAATGATTTATTCACTAGATCATTATTTTCATATTACGTTTAAGATGAAATGACTATTCACTATGCGTTATTTTTAATAAAAACACACTTGGTGAATATTTGAGGTTATGTATCAAACAGTACTAATTTGTTTACACAAATAATTATAAAAAGTGGTAAGAAGTGAGTTCATACATTTTTTAGACGACATTTACACCATAAAATTGTAATTTTTTCATACTTTTTAGACGTCAAAACGATTGAACGTGAATATGCAATATTCAAAACCGCTTACAGCAAAATTCACAAAACAGTCGCCGGTTTAAGGTCGATTACTTAATCAAAATTTGTTTACATGTTTTCCAAGTTAAATTGACACAGACTATACGTTCTCTTCCCGTACCACTAATTTTCCTACATTTTGAGCAAAAAAAACGAGTCTAGTGAAATAATTTAGTTCACATCGCAAAAATATTATTTGACGGTGATACTGCGTAACGAGCAAATTAAGCAAGGTGCAAAATACACTTTAACGAGTACGTCAGAGGGTTGATTTTGCAACTTCTTGAATATGTTAGTTACGCGATATTGTAGTGTCACCGACGATATCGGATTTGGCTTGTAGGGGCATTTGGTCGAAGCAGGGGGTTGATTATTCAGATAATGTGCCCGGCGTCACGCGGCGAGTAATGCAACCCAATAAAGTGCACATTACTCGCTATACATCGGTATGCTTGTCTTGTTAAAGGTAGAATAGCGACAATGTATTCGCAAATTTGCTTGAGATTTAGACCCATTTGTTTGCTCATTTTGCGTCAATACCGGAATCATATTATTCACGTTATTATAGCATTTGATAATAAAGATTACTATTGAGCTACTCCCAAACTAAACTCTAGGCTTTTACTATTGATACAAGACAACGATAAACACGTATATAGAGAAATACATACTTAAATACATAGAAAACATCCCAGACTCAGGAACAAAATATGTTCGCGAATAAATTATAGTGAGTTCAGTCATTCCTTTATTAAAAATGTTTTGTTATTTTATTAGGTAGGTAATAATTAAAAGATGACCTATTTCACCAAAATAATATATTTTTTATTTAGTTAATTTTCACTAGCACCAAAAACTTGGCAACTTAAACAGGAACGGGTTAAATACATTGCAAATTTGAACCAAAAGGCCAACATATCACTACATACACGTAATACTAATTAAGAGCTTGTATAACTTGTAGCCTTCATTATAACACAGCCCCCGTACCATGGTCGCCCTCTTCGCGTTGAATAAATATAGATCCAAGTATTTGTTTCTTTCGCACGTCCATACTGGTCAGAAAGTGACAGATGTTTTATCCCCGTTTATTCACAATGATAAACATGATTATAATAAAAGGTACAAAGTAACGGGGGGGTCTACCCCCTCCTTATCAGGACATCGTCAGCAATACTACGCCTGGTACCTTCCTGTTTATTATCTCACAGCTCGTGGCGTCCCTTTTATTTGCGATACAGTGAGATAAACAAGCACTTTGACAAACAAGCCTTGCAATATAGTTTTTAGTCGACTGTGTCAGAAGGGTTATATTTTAGTGTATGTATAATCAATATCAACACTAAAGGCCTATTTACATCACGACTATACAACTTCTTGTACAAGAATCGGCAATAATTGTATGCAATTATTTCCTGCCAATACTTAGGGTAAGGTTTAGACTGAGCAATTTTATGCATACATACATAAGATCACGCCTTCATTCCCAGATTGTGGTAGGCAGAGCTACAGAAACACAAAAAACTCTAAAGACTTATTTATAATTCTGTAACCACATTTTGCATAATTTCGCTAAGATGTTTACCAGTGTATTAGTGACAGGTTGCAAGCCCATCGCTTAACAGTATTACAAGCCTTTATTTATTTTATGATTTCCTCAATTTTATTGTATGGAATGTGCAAGAAAGTTGTAAAATGTAAAAGCAAAAAAATGGAATGTAATGGGTTCGTAAAATGGGATAAATATACATTCGCGGGGTGAATAGCAATAGTTACAGCCTAAAATAAAGCATATTTCACTAGTTATATTATAAGTCTGGGATTTGAATGTAATTTTCCGATAAAATCATAAATATACAATTTTATTTCAACACAACAAATGTACATCATACATAACATATCATAAAATACAAATATTAACTAAAATAAAAATAAATTAAAACAAATCAAACCCCTCCAACGAACTCACTTGTGGCTTCGAGCCCAAGACGCAGCGTTTCTTCTCTGCACCGCTAAACTCAGCCTTTGGGCAAAAAAGGAACCGGCCCGAGGATCGCCACAGACATGCACCAACTGTTTTTCCGACACCTCTTTGACGAATTTTTTCAAGTCTGAAGACCACGGACCGAAAGTTTCGATGGCGAGGGCCGCAAATATGTAATTTGAAATTAAAAAGGCGTATTTGCGGCGTTTAAGAATTTGGGCATTGACAAAAAAAATGATAAAATTGACTTTTTTTTTTATGTTAAGGAGAAGGCACACGAGCACTCAGCCCACCTGATAGTAAGTGGAATCTGAGACCCATAGACATTTGAATTCTCAAGACTATAATCCTAAGACCTCAAATGCGTTGCCAACCCTGAGGACTAAGATGGAATGCCTCTATGCTAGTAATTTCACCGGTTGTCTTATCCCCACACCGGAACACAACAATGCGAACACCGTTGTTGCATTTGTTCTTATTATTAGCAGCTTACGACTTATTTGAAATTGTATTTCTATTCACCTTGCGAATCTCTATTCATCCCATACGGTATGTTTATATAACGCATAAACTCAAAACTACTGGACCGATTTTGAATATTTTTTCACCAGTAGAGTGCTAAAAGTTATCACTGAGTAACATAGGTTATGTTTTATATTGTCCACGTGGGCGGAGTCGCAGGAAACAGCTAGTAATATTATAGAGAGGAAAGATTTGCATTTTTTACCGACTTCAAAAAAAGGAGGACGATATATGTTCCATTGTGTTTTTTTTATGTATATTCACTGATTACTCCGTCAATTGTGAACCGATTTTGTTTTATTTTTGTTTGATAGAGTATACTTCCGAAGTAATCCCATTGTCACCAAATCTGAATCTGATGAGGGGATCAGTGAGGAATTGAGGGAACTCATCAAATATTGTAGGCAAACATATAGCGATTTTAGTATTTTTAGTAACAAATCTAGCATTTGAATTCAGTAAGTATCATTTAGGGAAGTGGAACTGATGATGAAGACCACAGATGGCCATCGGAACTCCTCAACGGTACCTATTTCAAAGGTGGCGATCAGATATCTCGATTAAGATAGTTGAGCGACTACATCGAAGAATATTTACTTGTTGAAATATGACTATGACTTTCCGGCGGCGTTGCTTGCGGCGTGCTTGAAACTTGAAGTTTTATATCAACTAGTAAGTGGGACTACGGAACAGCGTATTATGATCACTAAAAAGTATAAAATAAAATAAATGTTTTAAAAAACAAAAAAAGCCCTCCAAAAAAGCAAAAAATAACTTATTTTAAAACTGTAGGCACTTTCCTAATAGGTTAGTCCAACTGAAGTCGGCGACCACAATATCTTCACCAAAAAAGCTCACTTCAGTGGGTCTAACCTACTAGGTAAGTGCCTACAATTTTAAAAGAAGTTATTTTTTGCGTTTTTGAAGGCGGTTTTTTGTTTTTGAATACGTAACATATCTACGAGTATAGGTACTCTGTAATATGATTGGTTTAAATCCATAACTGCCGTTGTATATTATCCAGGGCCCCGTATGGCTGGACGAGGCGGCAGGAACACGACACCGATGACCAGCCCGATTTCAAGACTTTCCCCGATAACTCTAAGTTCCGACGCTCCATTTACAAGTACGAACATATCCGACCAAATATAATATTCTACTAGGTTAAAATATAATATTGTCTTTAACGTCAAAGTTCTGTAATCAAAAAGTTGGCCACGCTATCTCACTCAATTAAATTTCCTATGAATATTTTCCGTTGTGACACGAAAATTAGCCATACATTAATTTGTAGGGATAATTTTCGTGTTCCAACGGAACTTTTTTCACTTTTGTTGTTTGTATGGTTATCTACGCTTACCTATGGTCCAACTATTTGGTCCTGGATACCTGGATCCACAAATATTGTACAGTCGAGTTCTCAGATATGTTTACACTTTTGGACCTTACCCCATTGAAATAAGGTCCTGTAAGTACGTCAAAGTATATTAGTAACACAATAAATGTGACATGGAATAAATATCTTGACTTTGACGTCGAAGTAAAGATATTTATTCTTTGTCACATTACACAAAACAACAGATGGAACAAATAAAGAGGTACACATGTGACGCCCTGTAAGGGCACAGCAAAGAAGCGAGAGGAGGACTGCACACAACTATATTCACGACGTGTTTTGTTATTGTGTTTAACTCGGCCGCCATTACCGTCAAGTAAATAACAGTTATTAAAACGTTGACAATACGGAAACACATCAAAGGCAATATCGTTTTAGCCCAGTAGAATGGAGACCTTGTACTAACCCAGTTTCAGATTTAAAAAAACAATGAAGTATAGCTACAAAAAAGAAAAAAAATCATTTTCGTTCAAATAATAACAGTTTATTTTAATTGAAGCCGGCGTTCCCCAATTTCTTTTTCATCACACTTGCTCGGAAAGGGGTATTATTACACTCAAGCGTATAGAGCAGTTATAGCAGATTTACTGCCCGTGGGGATTATGTTTTTTTTATAAATTATTGGTACCTACAATCTGGCAGTGAAAGTCTATATTAATAAAAGTCCTCAATCTCTTTTAGCGAGTCGAGAGCCATTCACAATTTTTTAGCTAAATTTGCCCTCTATGATTCGATATCAGATATAATATATGGGCTAAGATGCGTTCTCTAACTAGCGTTTCGATTCGTTTTGTTTATAAACCAATCGCGTCACTGGTAAATCACGTAATACGAAAAGTCACGTGATCTACCAGTGACTCGACTGGTTTAAAAACCAAACGAATAGAAACGCTAGTTAGCGAACTTATGTTGGCTATAGGCTCCGCTCTAGTTGAGCTAATGGATCTCACGTTGTATTTTTTTTCCAAGTACGGGTGGACGAGGAGGCAGGATAATTTAAACTTAAACCACAGTATAAACTTAGAATAAGTACGATGGTCCGCAGCCTAGCTCAGAAACTCTCAGTACGTATGAATATCCGTATTAGTCACGCCAACCAAGTGGTACAATAAAATGGGAAACTTTTTTTTTACGGTACCTCCCCTACACGTAATGTGGGGATGTATTTTTTTTCTCGTCTACTCTATAGTGTGCGGTGTCGTTGGTCTTTCAAAAATATGATGGGTTTGTGAAAACAGGTTTTTGATTAAGTAATCCGTTTATGAAATATTAAGCTTTAAAGCGCTAATTTTTGTTAGACTCAAGTGTCCCCCCTACAGCCAAAACTACAAATACAAAAATTCAGAAAAAGATCTTAAATGAAAGAGCATATAACGAATTTTAAAGGAAAACTTTCACGACTTTCAATTTTCAGACATCATTGGTTCTTGAAATACAGGCGATTAAAGTGTTTATACCTACTAAAAAACCTAAGGCGGACCAATTGACTTTAAATAGAAAATTAGTTATTACTTGTTGATTTTTATGTTTGTAGTACTTAACGGCTTCGGAACCCTACACTGAGCATGGTCCGACATGCTCTTGCCCGGTTCTTTTTTAATATTATCCCCGGTTTTGGGCCACACACTGTACATAGGTCTACGGTCATGTCTTATCTGTACTCGGTACCTACTCACTGTTTTAGTAAAACATTATCGAATGTTTCCTTACGTTATCTCATAGCAACGTCTGATTTAACAAAATATTGTAAAGGTTTCATAATAATTTATGATAGTCACTGTCTACAAATTAATCACCGCCTATTTAAGACACATATTGGGGTCATTTAGGTTATTTCCGCCCTATGAGGTGATGTTAGGTTAGAACTGTGACCATATTAGCGCCCGAATCGAGCGAGCGAAGAGATCGTGCTGAAAAGCGCCAGAACGGAATTAGGTTTTAAGCGCTATATTTTCCTAAGATTTTACGTTCTTGGTATTATGTAATACTAACAATCTGCAAGCTACTATCTACCAGTATATCTACATATATTTCAGGGGGCTGACTACCTCGCCGCCTGAAGACGATGGCGACGAACACCTGAAATAGATACTGACGCACCTTGTGCAGTTAACATCTTTAATTGGAAAAACCTTAAGAACACTGTGTACAATATCAAGTGACGAGATAATTTCGATTTATTTAATCATTGGTTTTCTGCGACAGGGTTCTATAGTGGCTTTATAAATAAAATAGTGTCGGGTGGGGTAAATATAAGACACGGGTAAAAATAAGACTAAGTTTTTAACACTCGAAAACTTATTGTACCTACTTCAATCCTTTTCCATTTAAAAAGAAGCATTGTGTGTAGACTTCCTTTTGAATGGCATTCTAATGGACGGAGATTCTGTTGCCACTTCCCGTTTCCGATTTTCAGACACACAGATCATAAATTAAAATTGATTCATAGTTTGGTCCAGTGATAGCATGTGAAATAAGCTTTAAAAAAAATGGCGCCACGATTGGTTAAAACAACGATGGAGAGGACTAACACACACCTTCAAGCAAGGGCGCAACCGTCGGATTGTGTTCCTATGAGTAATCTTAAAATCGGGTTACTCTCAAAATTCCCTTTTCGCCAAAGGACCATTTTACCTCGATGACATTAGAGTAAAATACACAGTCAGCTAAGAGTCAATTCAGCTGAATGACATGAAAGTAGAAAACTCAGTCAGCAAAGTGTCAATTTAGCAGGACGTCACAGAATTGAAATGAGCAAGTAGCCAAACATTTGGAAAAATAAATAGTCCGTGTGATTAGAATACCTAATTAACCGAAAGTAAAATCAGTTGATTGACATGAACATAGACGGAGTTATTAGCAAAACGTCTGGAAATTAAAATAGTCCGTATAATTAGAATACAATTTAATTCATCGTAATCAAAATTAGTTGACTGTCATGACCACAGAACGAGACCCAGGATTTAAATAATATATAATAATTGATTGTGTTGAAAGGAGTAGTTCGCTACCGGGCCAATTAGCTTTTATGACTATTAAGTAATAAAGACATTTCTAAGATAAAGACGTTTCGCTACTAGTGTATTTTTAATAGTTACGTTCTAAGATCCAGACGTTTTGTTAAAGATACATTTAGTGTTCATGTCTATATAGCAACAAAGACATTACACAATCCAGACGTTTGAGCTATATTGTCATTTGGCGAAAAGGAATTTTTGAGAGTAACCCTTAAAATCTATCTTCATCCATATCTATTTCTGTGAACTTTAAAACATTTTGCTGTTATTTATAGTTTTGGCTTTCATACTAACCCTAGCTTGTAAGTACTTATATTTCTGCTGTATCGTCCATTGTTATTTTTAAAAGAAGAGCAATTAAAATACTCAATTAACAAAACGCGCACAACTGCAAGTTTAAAACCATCACAGACAAAACATACTTCGAGCGGACCATTAGCCGTGCATGAATCGATCGCTCCTACTTCAATAAGCGTATAGAACAACTTCCATCTATCATCTTGTCGATCTATCCAGCTCTTTCGTCATCCAGTATACAGAGAGGGGACGTTTCAAGTGACAATCACATCGCAAACCAATTCTGCAAGCCTGGTGGAACATGTCGGAACAAGGAACAAAATACAAGCAAAAAGCGTTACCTGAAAAACGGACGAGAACTGATGTGCACAAAAACAACGAAGTATGTATTTTACATTCGCTCGGTGTACAAAAACAAAAACAATTTTGCACGCTACGTGAGCTTTTTGGTCATAGTTACAAAGTCTAGTTTTGTTGATTTTAGCGTAACAGTATTGCATAATACGCAACCTTGAAGCTTCGATCCGATTTACAATTAAAAAATGCTTTTGTTTGCTGCCTAATTGGATGCGCATTGACAAAGCCCTGTTTGCTAACTTAGAAATTGAAGTGAAGCGAACTTTTTGGTGTAGCTTAGCAAGGCCGATCTCATCAATTCGCATGATCTCATGAAAAGTATGATTAAATTTCGATCTTTGGTGAGGGTCCCGTTCAGCATTTATAAAAGTTTGATAACTCCCTGACAGGTAATTTGGTAGTGAAAAGTTTATTCGCTTGTCCCATGTTCGTCATTGGGAGTTTTATTTACTTTCACTGGTTCCATTCCCTGATGAGATCATAAAATATATTATTACAAATAAAATTTTATTGCAAATATATAGTCAAAATAAACGGATTAAGATTATGTTATTAACATATGAAATTTTGTTACGCTGATGGATTACTAAGATATTCCGTAAATTGAGTGGTTTAATAATACATGCATACATAACATCACGCCTTCATTCTCAGAGTGGGGTAGGCAGAGCTACAGAAGTACCAACAACTCCAAAAATACTTCTTGATAATTCTGCAACCACATTTTGCACAAACAGGCTGAGATGTGTACCAGTGTATTAGTGACAGATTGTAAGTGCTTCGCGTAGCAGTACTTCAAGCCCTTATTCCCTTAGCCGCTTCTTACGACATCCACGGGAAGACATGGAGTGGCACTACTCTAACCCATAATAATAAAAATAAGAATAAATTATTTACTACCAAAATATCATGACACAAATTGATCTGGTCCTAAATTAGCTCTAAAATTCAACAATAGGTACTTGGAAACAATAAACATTGTAGGAACTTCAATGTAGTGTTTGATTTTACTTGCATGGTGTTATTTGAGTAACTAGAGAGCAAAGCTCGTATTTGCTTCGAATGTTGATTTTGAATCTCGATCAAGCGAAGGATTCTAGGCTAGAATCCTGAGTGCAGCGAGGGATTCAAAGACAATATATGCTAATAACTTTGATTTTGTGTAGCGCATAGGTATAACTTCACCTCAGCAGCAATAACTTATAACCGTAAGGCCGCTTCCTTACTTGGCAGTGTGCTTGTAAACGCTGCGCATTGATTGGTAGATGCCGCTGGTTGCCTAGCAACCCTTGCCGATTCCGTGTTTTATTGCAAGCATACTGACAAGTCAGGAAGCAGCCTGGTGAAAAAGACATGGTAAAAATTAAACGACACGGTCCCCCACGCGGTGCCACACGACCACTTTTATATTGTGAAAAAATCAAAAAGTTACTTTGTCTCACGCTCGCAACAAAATCAAATTTTGCTCACTGTCTCTAATCAGCAAAACCAGCCCTTTTGAGGTGCTGAGATGAAAAATTTATTTAGATGAAAATCGCTCGCTGCACTCTTTAAAAACGAATAAACTATAGCTTCGTAGGCAGGGTCACTATACGTGAAAAACTTAAGTAAATTACCTGTTGTATGTAGTTGTATCATATCTGTATGTCTGTGTGTCTTACAAACACGCACACACACACACACACACACACACACACACACACACACACACAAACACACTCACACACACATACACACACATACCGTACTGCAAAATTACTATTTCAGATCCTACTTTAGTTTTGAATAGACTACTCGTTTATTGTGTATCGAAACATAAAATCTAATGTACATTTTAACTTAAATCTCAAGCCGCACTACTCTGGTAATTCTTAATGATATTGAATCCCACGATACAGGCCTTGCCTAGTGTGGGAATCAAAGGTAATCCTGTAAGCAAATTCATACTTTTGTGATCAATAAATGTTTGTTTGTTTGTTTGTTTGTATACTAGACCGTTCGTCATTCTATATTTGAAATTTGACGTAAGCTCCATATTAATTTTGTACACTACAAATACAACAAGTTTTTCACCCATACCGACTATACTAACCTGATAGTACTCGTATTTTTGGCAGTTCGTTTTGTATGCTAATATGATTACAAGTTTGTTACTGCGAACTTTGTTAACACTTGTTTGGAAGTCGGGGAGGGAATGAAGATGAATAGGCCAGCTTAGAGGAGGGTATTTGTTCTGTGATGCATATCAAGTGGTCCTCTAGCCAATATGACACGCAGCGGGACTGTTGTCCCAGCATCCAAAAATTTTATCAATAACAACTATTCGACAATAACGAATGAGAACGGATAGGAAGGAAACGAGGAAGTTTAAAAGTAGCGCCAGTAATAGAAAAAAATGGAAAGCCATGTTATAAGAAGAGTTTTAAGTATGACTATGGAGGGTTATAAGCAACAGGAAGGCCTAAAAAGTGATGGATGTGTGAAGAGTGATATGAGGAAGAAGGGAGTGAACGCTGCAATGACGGTTAATAGGTAAGTGTGGAAGAAAAAAGCAAATGCTGCGCCGACCACAGATGACTGCAACAAGGACAACGAGATGATGAAGTAAGGCACGTTGTGCAACAGTTTATACATGACAAAGGCAAATTTATTTAAACTATATGGTGGTATGTGAGGTTAGTCCCTGTGTGGTTGCCGGGTTAGAGTAGTGCCACTCCATGTCTTCCCGTGGATGGCGTAAGATGCGACTAGGGGAATAAGGACTTGTGGTACTGTTAGGCGATGGGCTTGCAACCTGTCACTAATACACTTGCATTGTTTGCCTGATGTGCAAAATGTGGTTACAGAATCAACAAGACTTTTTGAGTTGTTGGTACATTTCTGTAGCTCTGGCTACCCCACTTCGGGAATGAAGGCGTGATGTTATGTATGTATGTATGGTAATGGGAATAAAGTTTTTTCCTGTTTATTAATAAACAAAATTAATTAAACTTAAAAATTAAAAAAAACAAGAATCAACGACATAATTGCGAAAATAATTGCAGAGCTGAAAGTTCTCAAACGCCCCAACCGATTGTTTACAAAACTAGCTAGGCTACGCGCATTGTACGCGCTGCGGATAACCCTCCACACTTAACAAAGGGTCTTGATGGAAACTTGTAACGGAAAACTCGAACCTTTTTTCGCCTAGCCCCCATCCGCCATGTCCGTACGGTGTGATAAAGAACTTCATCGCAAATATTGCCACCATGCCACAAACAGACACACAGATACGAGTACCTACACACAAAGAATACATACGTTTAACTTTTTTGTCGACGGTTAAAAAAGGAAATTGTATTGCAGATTCAGTCAGGCAGTAAAATTATAAACAGAATTTCGGGTACCCGATTAAAACTTTTTTTTAATGATCATTATATTGTCAACATGATTAAAAGGTAAATTATTGACGAAACGCGTTTTTGGTGAGCCAATTAAAATTAACATTTGCCTTACAAAGAACAGTCATGTAACTAGCGAAATAATTATGATTAAATATTTGGTTAGTGAAAACCCGTGAAAATCATTTATTTGCTAGAACACAGTATTAACTTACTTCATGCCAATGCGTTCTGGCTGCATGCAAGCGTGTAAATATTTTTTACAATTGTTGAATTTAAATAGCAATAAATAATAAGAGATTGAAATTAAGTTTTACATATTTGCAAATCAAAGGTGCATAGTGGGTTCACTGTACCGGAGTGTTCCATGGCGGTAGGGGTGAAGAAATAACCACTTTGTTAGTCAGTCACAATCTAATTTAATTTTAATAAGTCTTAGGTTAATATATTAAAGGTCAACATAAGTAATACGCTAATTAATACTCTTACAGATAATTCCTAATCTAAAACGAGATTCATCACATCGTCCATTTATAATATTACTGAACGTGATGACCGGCACAATCCCCCCAAATACATAAATGCAGTAAGGTCATAATCCTGTGATTGTCAGATCATCCAATTAAAAAAAAAGATTTATATCCTGCGCTTGTTTTAAAGGGATTTTAACTGCTGAATTTGTAACTTAGTCGTCATTTTTGTTTTCCGAATTTGTCTTTGGCATACTGCCGTGGGGCTAGATGATAGGTATTTTACCTGCAACGTATAGTGAGATGCAAGAATAGTTTTACATACATACATAACATCACGCCTTTATTCCCAGAGTGGGGTAGGCAGAGCTACAGAAATGCCAACAACTCTTAAAGTAAAAAGATTTAATGATAATTCTGTAACCACATTTTGCACAAACAGGCTAAGATGTTTACCAATGTATTAGTGACAGGTTGCAAGCCCATCGCCTAACAGTACTACAAGCCCTTATTCCCTTAGTCGCCTCTTACGACATCCACGGGAAGACATGGAGTGGCACTATTCTAACCCGCCAACGGGAAAATACTTTTACACAACTCTCTTTTCATGGGATTAATATATCGTACGACCCGTTTAAGGCCCATAACACCGTTCTATACCATGATGATGATGATCTATCCGACCGTTTTCGGCCATGGCGACCACTCCGACTCCTATCCAGCATTTTGGCGCTCGTGCGCTCGAAGATGACTTATGTAGCCTATCCTTGCGGTGAAAATCCGTGTACATTGCGGGCACGTAAGTACGCCGTTCTGGTAGTTGTAAGCTATGGCAGCAGGTGGGCGGGCCTTTAACTGGTCGCGTTTATTATCGAGGCCAACTTTGCGCTGATCCTCGAACTCGCTAACTTGGATGTTCACCATCCTGCGCCATTCTGTCCGCTGTGCCGCCAAACGCTCCCATTGAGAGGGCTTAATGTTGCAACTCTTCATATGTCACTTTTGGACACTTGTACCGGAGGAGTTGTCCGCCTTGCTTTCGCTTGCCCTCCCCCATTTCAGAGTAGAAGATGCGCTTTGCCACTCTCACCTCCGCCATACGAGACACGTGACCGCACCACCGAAGCTGCCGACGCATTAGATAGGCCTCAATGCCACCAACATGGGCTCGTCGCAGGACTTCGGTGTTTCGCACTCTGTCGGACCATCTGATCTTCATGATGGATCGCAGGCATTTGAGGTGGAAACGATCCAGAGTGCGTATGTGGTGGCGGTACACACACCACGTCTCAGAGGAGTATAGGAGGTTTGGCAGCACAATCGCCATGTACACTGAAATTTTAGTGGCCAACTTAAGGTCATGTGAGCAGAAAACCTTGGAACACAGCTTGCCGAATGCCGCAGCTGCAGCACCGACCCTGTTACTGATCTCGACATCAAGGTCACACTTGGATGTTACAGTGCTCCCCATGTAACGAAACTTATCCACCTGCTTCAGCACATCCTCATCAAGCCTTATGGTCAGAGACTCGCGATCGTGTATGTCCAGAGACATCACCTCTGTCTTATTGACGCTGATCTTTAGGCCGAATTTACGGCAAGCTTGGTGAAAAACGGACATTAGCTGTTGCAGGCCGACAGGGGATTCTGCTACAAAACACAAGTCATCAGCATACATGATCTCAGTAATTAGTCCATACGAGACCTTGGTGCGAGCCTTAAGTCGAGCCAGGTTGAAAAGGCTACCATCCATGCGGAAGCGGATGCGGACTCCTTGGGAAACAGTTTGTAAGACCTCTCTAACTACCACCGCAAAGTACAAAGCGAACAGAATAGGTGCTAAGACACATCCTTGCTTCACACCACAGGAAACGGGGAAGAAGTCCGTCTGTTCACCATCTACGGCGACGCAGCATTGCATGTCGTCATGCAGGAGTCTAAGGAGTCTCACAAACTTCTCCGTGCATCCGAGCTTTCCTAACACCAACCATAGGGCTCCACGAGGCACGCTGTCGAAAGCCTTCTCTAGGTCAACAAAGCAGAGGTACAGCTGACGCCCCTGTTCTCTACTCTTTTCTTGCAGTTGACGCACAGAGAAGATCGCTTCGCATGTGCCTCGGTCCGGTCGGAAGCCAAACTGGGTTTCAGGCAGGATCTTTTCAGATAAACCCTTTAGGCGGTTCAGAAGAACTCTAGCAAAGACCTTTCCAGGGGTTGATAGGAGCGAAATACCGCGGTAGGAGTTGCAGTCAGACCGGTCACCCTTGTTTTTGTAGAGAGCACTTATAACAGAGAGTACTTATACCATAACCGTACTAGTAATGTGTCCGACAAATAAAATATCCTAGTATTGACAAGAATGAGACCTCATTCCGTCACCCACCACCTCCATACACTTACCTTTCCAGGCCTGAAACGTTCCTATTACCGTCATAGTACGGTCATGGTATGATACGGTATAGTGGGCATATACCTTAAGTCTTATTGCTAGTGTCCTTGCCTACGAAGCTAGTATTCCCAGGTCCAATTCCCGGTATGACATTTAAGTATGTTTATCGTTGTCAAGTACCCACAGTACAAGTCCCTGATATTTATAAATACGCGATTTCCCATGAAAACTGTTCGTACAATCACCAATATCCTATCTTACAGTGGGCCGAATAATATCTGACATGTCCTAGAATTGGAGTGTGCCAAAGTTTCAGCGCAATATTCGCAATCGACGTGACGTTGATTGGTTATGTAGGAAGAGATAAGCAAAGTGACAATGCGCGCGTCAAGCCGATAATGCGGCACGCCATATACTTAATGTATTTGTGAATAATTTGATTATAAAAATAAACTTTTGGTACTAACTGTAGATTCATTTGCGGAATGCATAAAGAGTCCTAACTTGATAGGCCTAAGTTAAGAACCCATGAATTTTTAGATATATCTAGAACATTATTTAGAATTTTCGATAAAGCCGACACTACCCCAAATTTTTGTGGTGTTAGGACCCTGTGCAGGGTACCATCTTATCCATTATTCTACCGCCAAGCAGCGTCTTCATATTGTATCCTGGTGTAGGGATAAGAAAACCGGTGAAATTACTAGCATAGAGACATTCCATATTAGTCCTTAGGGTTGGCAACGCATTTGATGTCTTAGGATTGCAGTCTTGATAATTAAAATGTCTATAATTTAAATCCCGGTAAGGGCAGATATTTTTGTGAATCTTGGATGTTTTATACGTATTTCTCTGTATAAGTATGTTTATCATTGTTCAGTACCCATAGTATAAGCCTAGAGCTTAGTTTGGGACTAGGTAAATTTCTGTGAGATTGCGCCCTGATATTTATTTATTTACTCAAAGTTGACAGCACGTATACATCGACGTTGTGTGTCGTATCGTCATCGAGTAATTAAATGAAAACGTAAATTATACGTAAACAATGGGGTGTCTATCATTTTATCACCTTTCATCGAATTTCTATTCTTCCAACGCTATTTTCTGCTAAAATCGTAATGTTTTCAGAGTACCTTAAACATCTTCCCTAACCAAACCTACGTAATAAATGTTTAAGATACCCTGAAAACATTAAAGTTTCAACAGAAAATAGCGTTCGATGAAATGATACATTCGATAAAATGATGAGTTACCAAAACAATGCATGGAAACGTGTTTCAGGAGTTTGGGCTAATGATTCAAATCAATTCATTCTACTATTAACATTGCGCGGATAGCAAGCACGAGTGAAATTCATATCAATAACTTTATGGAAACTATTTTCATCAGTCTACTGAGCGTATGAGATCGCATACCCGGTTAGATAATTAAAGGTAATAAGTACTTCGAATTACTTCATATGGCTTAATAATAATTGAAACAGGAATTTGCGTTATTATTTCCTGTATCTATTTATATTCGCTGCTTCCGTGAGTACCTGGGATATTGAATGATAATGCAAATTACTGAAAATAGAAACATGATGTTTGGTATGTAATAACTCTATTAACTTCCCGAATCATAATACCTAATTCAATAGTTAAAGCAGATTCAATCCTATCCCGTTAGCAATAAGGTTGCATTTGCTACAGGAGTTTTGTTTGAGATACTGCCATTTCTATTAGCAGGGCTAATAAATTCACAAGGTTGCAATTACAATGTTACTAAAATATGTATTGGGTCTTACGAGGTTAAAAATGAGGCAGCCATCTAACCTGCTGAGTCCCCAGGTTTGTCACTTGAGGACATAATGCCCAACAAAAAAGGCACCGTATATTCAGGTTTATAAGGTTGCAATTGCAATGTTACTAAAATACAGAGTCTAATGAGTATCATTAAAGAATAGTAATGATTACATAGATGAAAAAACCAATACAATGGCGATCCCTTCTTTGAGATGTGATATCAAGAAACCTAGCTAAGAACCAACACGATTAAATAAATAAATAAATATCACGGGACAATGTTACGAGTAGGTGCACATATTCACCTAGTCCCAAACTAAGCTCTAGGCTTGTACTATGGGTACTAGACAACGATAAACATACTTATACCGGGTGTGGCCTGTAATAGGAGCAATAAATTGAGGGATTGTTTCCACACCACAAACGTAACAACATTTATTCTACAACTTTTGAAAATAACTTATTGTTAACTAAATATTAATAAAATTTGGTTTTTCAAGCAAGCAATGTATTGCGAAAACTACGAAGTTTGTAGACTGACAGTAGATGTCAACTAGACTATTGGATGGAGTACATTGAAAATGCTATTTAGTTTGTTCGAAAAAATCCCAAATAATAAATAACATATATTTATAAAGTTGTAGAACAAATGTTGCTACGTTTATAAAGTAGAAACGATCCCTCAATTTATTGCTCCTATTACAGGCCACACCCGGTAGAGAAATATATACTTAAATACATAGAAAACATCCATGATCAGTAACAAATACTCGTGCTCACACAAATACTCTCTTACCGGGATTGGAACCGGGACCGCTACCTTCGTAGGTAAGGTCACTACCAACTAGGCTATCGTGTCGTAAAATAGCTTTCTTTAAAAACACATCTAAAGCGGTTCTTTCGTTTGGCAGTAACTATGCCACAGCCATACACGAAACTATAAGGGTTCCGTAGTCAAAGTAGGAACCCTTATAGTTTCGCCATGTCCGTCCGTCCGTCCGTCCGTCCGCAGCCTAACGCAGGGACTCTTAGTACGAGAAAGCTGCAACTTGATATGAATATGCATATTAGTCACGCCAACAAAGTGGTACAATAAAATTTTGTAAAAAAAAATTTTCACGGTCCCATACACGTAACTTGGGGATGTATTTTTTTTTTCGCGTCTACCCTATAGTGTGAGGTGTCGTTGGATAGATCTTTCAAAAATATTATGGGTTTGTGAAAACAGTTTTTTGATTAATTAATCCGTTTTTGAAATGTTAAGCTTTAAAGCGCTAACTTTTGTTAGACTCAAGTGTCCCCCTACAGCCAAAACTACAAATACTAAAAATCTGAAAAAAATCTTATATGAAAGAGCACATAACGAATTTTAAAGGAAAACTATCACAACTAAGTAGAGTTTATTGGTTCTTGAGATACTGGCGATTAAAGTGTTTATACCTACTAAAATCATCTAAGACGGCACCAATTGACTTTAAATAGAAAATTAGTTATTACTTGTTGATTTTTATGTTTGTAGTACTTAACGGCTTTGGAACCCTACACTGAGCATGGTCCAACACGCTCTTGCCCGGTTTTTTTGACTAGTGCACTTGAATGACATTGTATCTGAAGTTTGAAACAACCTCAATCGGCAAACAGGCATGAGACTATATGAGGGCCAGCGGGTTCATAGGCCTGGGAGCAAGTCACCTCGAATTTAATATGAAATAAGGCGCCCTGGGTGAACTTACTGCAAACAGGAATGGTTTCCTGTTAAAAGTAAAACAAACAGTGGTATTCTCTCTGGTATAATGTTGAATCACACACACACATCACATAAGTGTACCTACTGTAGTTACAGTAGCTCGCCGATGACATTACATCAATAATGGTAGCACTACTTACTATTAAGACAAAACAGGCACTTATCTAGGGTGAAGTATGCATGAGGTCAAGTGTGTATGAAGGTGAAGTTAAGTGGCAAGCGAAGACTCAGTCGTGGTTGCTAAGCGAAGAGGCGCGCCAATGCACCAAGCCTCTCTAGGTCGCAACACGTGGCAAGCAGACCACGCCCACGCGGTTGAGTCGAGCGACCTTCACGGTCGAATCCAGAAAGTTGTAAAGATAAATAAAAAAACCCACAAAGTGGGTTTTATTAATCTTTAACGTGAGGCTAGTTGAGACCGGCATACGCACGGTGCCTCCATGCAACGTGGCACTGGCTTAATCAGGCACGCATCTGGCCTGATGATCCTGTTTTACAAGGCAGGAGTCCACGCTTGGGAATCGGTAGGCTGCGATTAGGCTTTACATCGGTTCATTATTATATATTATTATGTTCGTAATACATTAAGTCGGCGAGACGCAGTTAAAAGTTCTGCCACGATGCACTATTTTGCCATCGTTTAATTTGCCGCTAATCATCCATTTGTAAAGATTATTTAATTAAATATGAGGAAGGCAATGCTGCCTAATCTACAAGCCAAATCCGAATCAGAGACAATAGAGCGAGCCTAGATGATGTGGCTAAGTCTACAAGAACGAGACCCGTTTCACTCTTAGACGCCGGCAGCGCTCGTTCACTGATTTAACGATTTAGACATCAAAACAAATCTAAAACAATCCAAAAGATAATCCTACAGATACTTCATGAATCCTGAAACAATATAATTTTACATGCCAGAAAAGTATCGAATGATCCGAGCCATAGCCCTTATGTCAAAGCGCAGGAGCAGTGAAACGTAACGCACGATCACGCTTGACTGAAATATTAAAATGCTTCATCTCGTTCATTCTTCATTCGGTACCTTAGAGAGTGAAAAGGATAACTAATGTGTAATCGATTCTCGATTTTGGTGCAGATCCCTGCCAGCGGTAGTGTTGCTATCAGAAAAAGCTTTAGCACAAAAACAGGTGTTACAAGTTGTTATGCAATATCAGAATTGTACGTTTTTAATGAAATAAAGAAAGAAAGAAAATACATTTATTGACACAAAAACGACACGGTTTACATCAAACAAAGAATTAAGATATTACTTTCTGTGTCGTTGCGTCAATTAAGAGACCAACTCAGAGGAAAAGCCGAGGCAATTCACGGCGCTGATTTTTAGTGGGGCCCTTTACCACGGACATTAGTTTAATATTATCATGATCAGAGAGATCATACCAATCATACTTGAAGTGTCTAAATTAATAAATAAATAACAAAAAGCTTTCTTTAAAAACCTAACAGCCATTGTCTTTACCTTAAAATTCTTCTTTTTCTGACATTTACTTTTTCCTATTTTGGATCAAATGCAGTTTGTTAGATGATTTTCACGAAAGCATTTTTACGTTGCGAATTTTAACATCGCGTTCTTTCATAATTGTTTTTTAATGATCGTGATTTTTACTATTCGCATTTTTTCCCGTCGCATATTTTCCATCGCTAATTTCCCAATAGTTACATCATAGCACTTAGTAGTAAGTAGGTTTGGTCAGGTTCGCCTTTATATCCGGTTCGAGGGCCAAATCAACCCAAAAATAGGAGCTCCGCTCGATTTTTTGAATGGGAAAAATGCATTAATAATGTACTAGTAATTTTAGCGATAAAAATATACGCGAACATTAAATAACGATGTATAAAAACTCGCGTCATGAAAGAAGCGAATAGGAAAGAACGCCATGTGCAAATTTGCTATTCAATGAAAAAAAAATATTTTCTGAAAATCATCTAACATGGTGTCTAAACAACCTGTAAAATTAATTTTGATTGATTTTTCAAAATTGCATTTTCTTAATTTGTAGATTTAACTCGTTTTATGTTTGCATTTACTATTATTGCTAATTGTGCTATAAGATGTGTTTCATAGCTTTTAACTTACTCAAGTGAGTAAGTTTATCTTAAAACATTATACAAGTTGTATAGATACGTACTTCATACACCCGAATAATATCACTACCCTACTTTGGCAGTAGGTTATAAATATAACCCTAAATATTTCCTTCATAGTTTTAGACCCATCAGGGCCTCTATTCAGGTGCGTTAAAACGATATCGTGTTTGACGTGTTTTAGAATCGTTTATGTCACAGTCGCCATTATTGTAAATGACATAAGAGTTATCAAAACGTTGACAATACGGAAACAGGTCAATAACGATATCGTTATAACGCAGTTGAATAGAGGCCCTGAGCGGTAATCGTGCATTTAACATCCAATTCCCATGTTAGTTGCCCGCAAAGGGCTTTCATTACCAGTTCCCGCTGACTGGAGGCTAAGAAACCACAGGTCGTCATGCCTAAAGAATTGACTTTGAAACCACACGTCACGTGTCAGCCGGCATACGTGTATTTCGAATATTACGGAGCCAAATTTCAGGTTGTTTTAGGGCTATGTGTACGAGTATATAAGTAAAATGATACTAATGGGTGTATATTTGTCCGCCGTAATCTGGGGGCTTCTTATGGCCGTGTTTATCGCGTGACTAAACGTGGATAAAACATCCGTCAGTTTCTGACTAGTGCTGTGCAATAGTGACAGATATCGCAATTCATACATACGAGTATTTTAGAGACTGTTCTAATTCTAATTTTTAACTACACGAGGATAATTTGTTCGGTTAAAGAGCATTTTCTCTTGTGAGCTAAAAAATCAAACCTAACCTAACGTAGCCTTAACTACACGGAAAATATTTAAAAAATATATATCAAAATTATGTCAACAAAGTAATTATACACACGATCACTCAGGCCATCTGATGGTAAGTGGAATCTGAGAACCATAGACATTTGAATTCTCAAGACTTTAATCCTAAGACCTCAAATGCGTTGCCAACCCTGAGGACTAAGATGGAATACCTCTATCTATGCTAGTAATTTCACCGGTTGTCTTATCCCCACACCGGAACACAACAATGCGAACACTGAAAATATATATATATAGTAAACAACAGCCTCCTGCTACTAATATTATTCATCATCATCATCATATCAGCCGAAAGACGTCCACTGCTGGACATAGGCCTCCCCAAGGCTCTCCACTTAGACCGGTCTTGTGCCTTCCGCATCCATCGCGATCCCGCGATCCTTACGAGGTCGTCGCTCCATCTTGTTGGAGGCCTACCAAGCTCGTCTCCCGGTCCGTGGACGCCATTCGAGAATTTTCTGGCCCCATCGGCCATCAGTCCTGCAAATAATAGGTCCTAATATTATTGTATTTGATTAATTACGGAAAGCTTACAGCTTGCTTATTTTAATTTGCTATAGATCAAGCGAATGGGGCAAACAGCTAAAAACTTTTCTTATACATAACTTAAAACATTAGAAAAAAACAACGGAAACAAATAAACATGAAAATCCTATTAATCTTACGGGGGATTTTGTATGGACCCCGTCCCCACCCACCAGCGGTCATGGGATGCATGTCAATAGGGAACACGCATTTTTTTTTTCTTACCCTCTCTGGAAAATGCTTTGAAAGAGCGGAATAACTGTATACGCGAAATAACTGTCGTGTATTTTTTTCATAAGATAAGAAGTGTTAAAAAGTCATAGTTCAGACCCCTCCAAAAACATTTTATAAAAAATCGGCGAAAGGAATGACGTCACAGCTGTTGTTCCATGTTTAAAATTTAAGGACCTATTGTAAAAAAAATGCGTTTATTTCGTAAATTACTATGTTTAAGCTAATATCGTTGAGTTAAAACATAACGTAAATAAAATTAGGATGCCGAAAAAAGCGATCTAAAAATTAAAAGTTTTAAAATTTGAACAAGGTTTCAAACCTATATAAAATCTTAATAAACTGGGCCTCTATTCAGGTGCGTTAAAACGATATCGTGTTTGACACGTTTAAGAATCGTTTATGTCACAGTCGCCATTATTGAAAATGACATAAGAGCTATCAAAACGCTGACAATACGGAAACACGTCAAATACTATATCGTTATTACCGTGCCCTGAGCCTCTATTCAGGTGCGATAAAACGATATCGTGTTTGACACGTTTAAGAATCGTTTATGTCACAGTCGCCATTATTGAAAATGACAATACGGAAACACGTCAAATACGATATCGTTATTACCGTGTAGAACCCCAGCCCTGGTCAAAACTTAGTGTATTGCGTATTATGTTTTTTTTTATTTTCTCTTAAATCGTATCAATGAAAATCAGTTCTGATTTTCATACATGTTCTCTATTCATCCCATTCATGCCCATTCATTGTTAACTAGGACTAACTGAATAAAAAGCAAGCTTTAAAGCATTTTTTGATAATGTCGTCAATATAATAATAAAACAATAAAGCACATACAATCCACCATTTTGATTCTTTAAGAATTTTATATACACGTTGACGAATCTGACGAATGATTCGTCGTGATGGCACGACTATTACAGACGTATCATTTGAGTAGTTACGAGCGGACATAAGAACGGACATACATATCCCTTTTTGAATTCACCAGTCAGGTAATAAAGACAAAATACCTATTTTAGTTGCAAAATCGATGAGGTTTGTTGAACTTTTCGACAAAAATATGTGTTAGTTTTGAACCAAATTCATACAATACGAATACGAGTTTCCAAGAAAACCAAATAGGGTCGTCGTCATAGAAAAAAATCATTAGGTATGTTGCCAAGATCTATTAACGGAGACATGTTTCATTTCTGTGGATGGGTGACATTTCTGCCCGGTGTCCTTGGGCATAGCGATAGATTACAGTCTGAAATAGCACATAGGTTACCTTTAATCTCGAAATAAATCTCTGTTCCCGTGGATTGGCCAAATAACGAGCGGACTTTTTTTACATTTGTTACATTATTTGCGAAGCTAGTTTTAATAATTATTACTTAACTAGCTACTACGACTACGTCTGCATAGAACTCGTTTATCGCTATTCCCTAAGGACCGCCCATTATTTGAGGATAAGTACCATATAGCTTAGCCTAGATACTCGTGCAAAATATGGTTACAGATTTATCAACAAGTCTCTTTAGTGTTGTTGGTATTTCTATAGCTCTGCCTACCCCACTCAGGGAATGAAGGCGTGATGTTATGTATGTATGTAAGTACCATTATGTCCTTCTCCGGGATTCAAATTATCTCCATACCTCATCTAAATCGGTTCAGCGGTTTATCCGTGACAGCGTATAATATTAGTACAAGTATGAATACTTTATTACCTTGTGATGTAGGTTGAAGTACCTATTATTGTATTTTAACCGACTTCAAAACAAGGAAGAGGTTCTGAATTCGCCGGGTTTTTTTTCATGTTCCCCAATTACACAAAGACCGCCGCGCGCTGGACCGATTTGAATATATTGTTTTAGTTCTATTGAAGCTACTTTCTATTTGGTTTAATTTCCAGCAAGTCAAGATCTGATGATGGGATCTTGGAGAAAATGAGGGAACTCCTCAAATATTATAGGAATAAACATACGTGGACGACATAACAGTATTTCTATTATAAAAATAAATGTTTTGTAAAACTATAAAGTTTACAGTTTTTATGATTGAAAATATGACCTTCTAATACAGGAGCAGTCTTATCCAAGGCGCATGTAGATTCACTCCGGGAATATGGAGTAATATTCTACTTACTTTGAATTTTATTTTTTTAGGGTTCCGTAGTCAAACTAGGAACTCTTATAGTTTCGTCATGTCCGTCCGTCCGTCCGCAGCCTAGTGCAAAGACTATTAGTACTAGATAGCTGCAATTTGGCATGAATATGCATATTCGTCACAGTTTTTTTTAATTAAGTAATCCGTTTATGAAATATTAAGTTTTAAAGCGCTAACTTTTGTTACACTCAAGTGCCTTCTTAAATGAAAGAGCATATTACCAATTTAAAAGGAAAACTACCACGACTAAGGAGACATCATTGGTTCTTGAGATACAGGCGATTAAAGTGCTTATACCTACTTAAATCATCTACGACGACACCAATTAACTTTAAATAGAAAATTAGTGATTACTTGTTGATTTTTTATGTTTGTTGTACTTAACGGCTTCGGAACCCTACACTGAGCATGGTCCGACATGCTCTTGCCTGGTTTTTTTCATTGCCATCTCAAAAGACTATAAGAAATGTCTCTACGCTAGTTATTTCACTGCAACACAGCAAGCGAACACTGCTAAACAATTAAAATGAAGCGCGTTATCCGCCGTACAGGGGGTGTAAGTATCGTGTCGGTCGCTCCGCCCAGCGACGAGCGCTATATAAGCGGGCACGGAGGCTCTCGCGGCACTTCGCTATCATCCCTCGCCGCGGCAACCACCCACCAACCAACTACCAAGGTTAGTCAAGTCCAGTGTTACGGTCGCGCTTAGAGTCAGAGAGTTAATAACGAGTCGTTCGTCAGTGACGATTTTTCATACACAAGTTTGTAAGAGGAACGAGTTAAACGTTGCATTTTGTGTTAGTTAACTGGAGATATTGAAGGAGTGGTGTTTAATATATTTATTTTATACGTTTTAATAGAGTTTTTCAGTAGCTTTTGAATAGTATATTGAGTTGCAAGCGCTTTAGGTCGGTAAAGGACGGATTTTGACATTTTGATTAACTCGTGTTCAGCTCAGTCGCTTTACTGTTGATACACATAATTCCTGTTGAACTTTAAATTGGCCAGGTAGGCAAGGTGAAACTATCAAATATAGAACCAATTTCACAGTGCCACAAAACACAAATGAATGTTAGTCCTGTGCTAAGATAACAACGATTTTTTTCAACATGTAAAAGATGTTTTAAAACGTCCCCAACTTTTTGACAACTTTCCCACGCGTAGTTCTTATTCGCGACAGGTGTTTGCAAGTTTTACAACTAAAAATTGAAGCTTTTAGACGTTTTCCTTAAATATAATGTTAGCCAAAAAAAAATGGTTGAAAAATGTAATAGTTCTTATGCGTGAATATTTTTTTATATCAATTCGCTATAAAAACTAGCCGCTTTTCAAAAGCGTGAATTCGAAAACACGAAGCTTGTGCCCATAGAAGTCATTTCTTCACTCTTCTTGATACTTATCGCTTCTACTAGCAGTGTAATTGACTTAATTTGCTATCGTTTGGTTACTTAACGTAGGTACGCAGTTTCGGTAGCTTCAACAGGTGGCACTCCGCCTAAGGTTCTCTAGTTCTTTTGGCAAGAATAAGCTTTGTAAACTTGTTTCATAAAGTTAGAGTAATGATGTTTGAGTCATACACAAGTTTGAAAAACCAGGTAAGAGCATGTCGGACTATGCTCAGTGAAGGGTTCCAAAGCCGCTAATCCAAACCCAACAAAATATCCTAAAAACATACTTGTTTTAATTTTATATTTAAAGTTATTTGGTGCTGTCTTAGATGATTTTTAGTAGGTATAAACACTTTAGGCGCCTGTATCTCAAGAATCAATTAAATCTACTTAATCGAGATAGTTTACCCAACTGTAACGAAAATTACACATTTCGAGTTCAATGTTTCCTAAACATGGACTATCCAATGATACTTCTGTCAAAGTTATAATCACATAGTATAAAACAAAGTCGCTTTTTCTGTCCCTATATCCCTATGTATGCTTAAATCTTTTAAACTACGCAACGGATTTTGATGCGGTTTTTTTTAATAGATAGAGTGATTGAAGAGGAAGGTTTATATGTATAATACTTTAATCCGGAGCAAAGGGAGGGCGGGTCGCTAGTGTAAAATATAATATTTTACTTTTGCTTTACATGCAACTGAAAATGTTTCTTTTCCTTTTTATTATTTAACAACTTTGTCGGTATTATGTGTATACGAGTAACTTTGTCAAATAACTATTTTGTAGTACCAAGAGTCTCTGAGTAAACCGCGGATAGAAGGGCAGACTGTCATACATGCTGTATTGATTTTGTTTTTATGTTTGTACAATAAAGTGTTTAGATACATACATACATGCTGCCCTCCTAAGCTAAAACACAGTATGTCAGATTCAATTGCCAAAGTAGATTCAATCTTCTCTTGTTAGTAATAAGGTTTTGATTGCTACAGGAGACTTATTTGACATACTGCTTTTTGGCTTAGCAGGGCAGCATGGTGAAACTATAGGGTTCCTTGATGACTACGAAACCCTAAAAGGAACGCGTTAATTGTGTCTAAAATGTACCTGAGAACGTCAATAAGTGTTATTTGATTGATTATGATTTAAAATTTCGCGTTAGACACTGAAATTAGTTCGAGCACACATTTCACAGAACTGTGGTGCTAGAAAAGTTGCATTCGACAGTCGTTAGCGAATATGTTTCGATTGATAAATGTATGGAATTGACGTAAGCCACCGAGGTAGTAACGTGACACTTACGTCAATTCCATATATTTTTCAATCGAAACATAATCGCTAACGATTGTCGAATGCAACTTGTCTAGGACCACTGACATCTTTTAATATATCTGTATACACGGTGGGAACGAGTAACCCGCCACATTTTAACCATCGATTCTAGAGCCTATCTGGAGTATATAATGTAGTGTAACATGAAGTCCAATAAAGCATAATTTAAGAGATTTTCATGTTATTAAAAACAATTCCATAGTTAATTTAATTTGAACTTTGTCACCTATACCTAAATCATTATTTACGAAGAAATTGATTAAATTAATTTATGCTGTACGTTGATGATATTGCTACTTACAACATTAATCTTTTTAGTAAAAAATGCTTTAGGTTAAGGTGTCAGAGTTCCAATTCAATTAACTATGGAATTGTTATTTAAATAATAAAAATCTCGGAAATTATGCTTTATTGGACTTCATGTTATACCACATTATATACTCCAAATAGGCTCTAGAATCGATGGTTAAAATTAGGTGGGTTACTCGTTCCCACCGTGTATATTATTTTGTGTTTATGTAGACATCCACGCATGTTTTTTTTTACATTCGTACAACATTGCACCGCTCAATTTTATGATTTGCCCAAAGGTCAACTGGTAGAGAATGCCATTAGGCATTAAGTTCACCTTTTATACTCAAATGATGTATTTTTGTGCAATAAAGATTAAATAAATTAATAAAATAAACAACTAACGTCACGATTGTAACACTTCTTAATCTGCACATTTATATTCAGAGATACCTTCCGTAATAAAAACTTGCTCTTGTATTTGAACAGTAATAGTGAAATTTCCCCAGACAATAATAAGGTACATGATGGCACCGGAACTTCTAAACAAAACTGAACGAAGATGTTGACTGTAGTCTTGTTAAATTATTCCCCCGAATTCCAAAATAAAGCACTCGCAGATAGACTAAAAGCCTAGGACTAGGTGCATTTTAGCAATTGCTCGGAAATTAATAGGGAATTTGGGTCATACACACTTTTAAAAACAAAAGTTGTATTTCCTGTAGTCAGTTAAAAGCTTGTGTGCATATAAGTTTTGTTTTTATATGATAGGTCTAAAGCAGTCCTGACGGCGTTTATGCAGGAATAGGCTTAGCGAAAAAATTAGGCCTTAAAATCGTTAACTTCCGGCGTGTCCATAAGAACGATGCTAACGTAAATCTGTGTAAGACCCATCTTCTGACCTTTTTTTTAACATTCAAAATAATGACTATAGTCATAGTCATATTTATTTGTCGCTTTATGTTGTACAAAAGTTCGTAAAAATACAGTAGGCAGCATCAACAGTAAACCTGCAAGGCACTGCAACAATACAAATTATAATGCTGCCTATAGATAACATGCATGAAAATCAGAATTGAGTTTCATTGATACGGAAAATAAAATATATAAAACGCAATACACTAAGTTTTGACCCGTTTATTAACATTTAATATAGAATCAAAACTTGTTAATATTTTAAAACTACTTATTTTATTTACGTTATATTTTAATTCGAGGATTAAAAATTACAATTTACGAAATAAATGCAAAATTCTTTATACGGTTCTTGTATTTTAAACAAAGAACCACAGCTGTGACGTCATTCCTGTCGCCGATTTTGTATAGAGTGTTTTTGCGGGGGTCTGACTATGACTTTTTAAAACTTCATATCTTATGAAAAAATTACACGACAATTATTTAGCGTATACAGTTATTCCTCTCTTTCATAGCACTTTACAGAGAGGATGTTCTTATTCTGAAGTATTCTTATTCTTATTATTAACATAATTGCATTACATTACTTACTCGTACTTCATAGCAAAAACGTCAGCAAAAAAAAACGGTCATACACTCTCATCTGAACAAAAAACTAAGTATATGTACCTATAAAGAATAGGGGAATTCATCTGAAGCACAGCGTGACGTCGTCATGGCTTGTGATTTGCGTTCTAAGTACCATTTGAACACTTCGTTTCATATTGATTTGGCTTATCCATCAACAAGCCTATCTATACTTAAAATTTCACTCCTAATAACAAATATTTTTTTGTGGATTTGCAAAATCGGGAGATCCACGGTTTGTTTCCACCAGTTCCTCATTCTAATAAAATCATACCCTTTATTAATATGATGTAAATAATACATTGTACACTTGTGATCACGACTCTTTGATGAATCACATTTTATTATTACTTAACAACCCGCCCTCGCTTCACTCCACGTTAAAGTATTATACATATAAACCTTCCTCTCGAATCACGCTATCTATTAAAAAACCGCATTAAAGTCCATTGCGTAGTTTTAAAGATCTAAGCATACACACGTACCTTATACTTTGTTTTATAATATGTAGTGATTTCATTTTACTCTGTGTGATTGCCGAGTTAGAATAGTGCCACTCCATGTCTTTCCGTGGATGTCGTAAGAGGCGACTAAGGGAATGAGGGCTTGTAGTACTGTTAGGCGATGGGCTTGCAACCTGTCACTAATACACTGGTAGAAATCTTAGCCTACTTGTGCAAAATGTGGTTACAGAATCAATAAGTATTCTTACAGTTGTTGATATTTCTGTAGCTTTGCCTACCCCGCTCTGGGAATGAAGGCGTGATGTATGTATGTGATTTGAAATTCCGACTCGAAAAGCAAATCTATCAAAGCTTACTGATGTGCTAAGTACTGACCCTGTCTCAAATGAACGTGCAAACGATATACTTACTAACATTGAGGCCAGTAGTTTGTCGTAAAAGTGATTTCGTTTAGCAAAAGTTCCTGAATAATATATCCATTCACTTGGAAACTATCAGAGTTGGAATCTTCTGTGTAACTTTTGAAGAACCTTCGTAAAAAGTTTGCCAGGAAATTGATTACGTTGGATGGACACATGATGTGAAGTTAATAAGAAAGTTGACATTCGTACAGCTATAAAACTGCGAAATATAACAAAAATTGATCTCATAACGTTGTCGTAAATTTACATGACGCTTGTATTCAAGATATTTTTTATGACATGGAGGAAACGCAGACGTAGTTTGCCTAGTGACCCTGCCTACAAAGTTAGGGCTGGGGTTTAATTCGCGGTATAGGCAAAAATTTGTGTGATGAGCGCGATTTTGTTTCTGAGTCTGGGATGTTTTTAGGGTTCCGTAGCCAAATGGCAAAAAACGGAACCCTTATAGATTCGTCATGTCTGTCTGTCTGTCCGTCCGTATGTCACAGTCACTTTTTTCCGAAACTATAAGAACTACACTGTTAAAACTTGGTAAGTAGATGTATTCTGTGAACCGCATTAAGGTTTTCACACAAAAATATAAAAAAAACATAAATTTTGGGGGTTCCCCATACTTAGAACTGAAACTCAATTTTTTTTTTCACCAAACTTATACGTGTGGAGTATCTATGGATAGATCTTCAAAAATGATATTGAGGTTACTAACATCATTTTTTTCTAAACTGAACAGTTTGCGCGAGAGACACTTCCAAAGTGTTGAAATGTGTGTCCCCCCCTGTAACTTCTAAAATAAGAAAATGATAGAACTAAAAAAAATATATGATGTACATTACCATGCAAACTTCCACCGAAAATTGGTTTGAACGAGATCTAGTAAGTAGTTTTTTTTTAATACGTCATAAAAACATTGATCAAAGCTACAACGAACTTTTATATTATGTTACTTGCTGCTACGGAACCCTACATGGGCGAGTCCGACTCGCACTTGGCCGCTTTTTTATGTTTCGTTTGGTTGTCTAGAACCCAAAGTACAAGTTCAGCATTGTTGTGTTTAAATGTATGAATCTGTCAGTTTAATAGCTAGTTTTAAGACAAAAGCTAGTTTTTTTTTGTAAAATTTAACGTATTACTTCATTTCAGTGTTCATATTTAATAGTACCTTAATAATATCGTATTGGTCCAAATAAATATAAAGCCACGATAAACTGAATAGTATGATGTTTTTTCTTCTCGTTTATCATATTTAGAACAATTGTAATAAGAACTTAAATTTAACGCTATCTGATCTTTTACGCTTAGATATAAATCAGTCCTAATTAACGTAGGGCGATTTTGACGCTCGGAAAATTAATGGTCACGAGGGAAAATCAAAAACACAAGCAAGATAAAATAAATATTAAGTTAGGGAAAACGTATTTGTATTTGTTTTTATTGAAAAAGTATTTGGTGTTTAATCGAAAGTATCCAAAATGTAACGCCATGAAGTTTTTTTTCGAAATATTTGAGATTAGAACACATTCCACTTTTAAAACTGATAAGTATTGAACAATTTTATTGATGTTATTAAATTATAGCTACAAAAAATCGAATAAAACTAGTTTTCAGTTAAACTCGTCACTAAATCGAATTTCACCTCATCGATTGTATCATTTCATCGAACGCTATTAACTACCATAGGTTAGGCTAGACATGTAACTACCAAAAAAAACATGTTATCCGACAAGAAAATTTGATTAAACGAAAATTTTGCGTAATGATGCGTTCGCTGAAATGTTTTTCGATAAAATAATATATAACACAGTCAGATAGACAAAAGGCGTCAAACTTATGTAATTTTACACAGCTTAGCCATTTTAAAGCCAACTGAATATAGCCGCGACTCGTTTTCTATAAGCCTCCCTAACGGACGGTTATATAGGTTTAAAAATAGCAAAGGGTAATAAATAATAATAGCAAAATGAATGTCATTTGTGGAATTACCTGCTCCCTCGTCGACGGCAAATCGCCGTGATTGCTGCTCGTGTAGCTCCTACCCACTAACCGGCGGAGAACGAAGATAATGTCAGGGTTATTATTTATGGGACAGATTGATTTTGACTACTTCAAATAACTGAAAAGCCCACCTTTTAACCCTCATAACTCTTTTGGATAAGGACGAGCATAAAATAATAAGGAAATAAACGAACAAATTATTTTGTGGTCAACTTAGGTAGACTCTGTCATTTACAATATTGTCATATACTTGGGCGTTTTTTTTAATAAAAGTGTACATCGTTAAGGACAAAATTAAGAAAATTTCGTGACGAAATGGAAAATGTTAAATTTTCTTAACTTTGTCCTTAACGATGTAGACTTTTTTAGAAAACGCCCACGTACAAGAAACAAGTTTTTTTTTTGTGTTACTATTCATTTAATCGTTGTAAAAAGCCCATGCAGCCATGATGGAGTACGAATATGACGGTAGGCGACGATTTTCCAGATAGTTTTTCGATTGAAGAGATAGATTTCTCATTAAATACGTTTTAAATGTTATCTTTAAGCTTTCTTTAAATCTGTGACGCTGAAGACAAATCTAAAGATACCTCGTTCGTTGAAATTTAATTTTTGGTCCTCAAATTCTCAAGCTTTAGAGATACTGCTTATCTATAATGGGGGATTAAGGGTTTTGATTATTTTAATTTAGCATGATATCAATAGTACAGGGCCTCTATTCTACAGTTTTATAACGATATCGCGTTTGACGTGTTTAAGAATCGTTTATGTCACAGTCGCCATTATTGTAAATGACATAAGAGTTATCAAAACGTTGACAATACCGAAACACGTCTAAAACGATATCGTTATTACCGTGTAGAATTCCAGCCCAGACTTCTTCTCTAAATTTTAAATCCCAACTGTAAAGTCTACAAAGTAAAAAGGTTTTCAAAGAAGACTGCTTTATGACAGAATTTGCAGAATTTGCTTAGAGTCTAAAAAATCGATATCGACTTAAATACTGTTCTTGATATTACGACAAAGAATACCATGGTATCCCGCAAAGGACTGCCTTATCATTGAATTATAGATAAAATAGAATAAAAGGGGATAGAATCAGCTTGCGGTATATTGATATTCGCTGCTGTATTTCGAATTGTATTTAAATACTACTTCAACCACCATACCTAACGAACGATGAAGCCACGTAGTTTAATTATTGAAATACTATAGAACCCAGTCGCATGAAGCCGGTGATTGATTGCGACGTAATTTTCATTTGGTGACTTGACGCAGTTATTGTGTCAGAGTTGTATAGTGACGACATACATCTGCGATGGGTTTTGTGGTGGAGTGGTATGGTTGTTTCGACAGAATTATATCCTCTCTTTGTTTCCAATGAGTTTAAGTTAAAGTTCGATTGAGTTTTTAATCAGTCCAAGATTACAACTTTAAGATGTTAGGGAAAACTGGCAAAGTTCAATAATTGTGATACACATGTAGCGAATTATTCATACTCATTCATAAATGAACTTATTGAAGTGCTCAAATTATGGAAGATATTAAAAACTGGTACAAGATGCAAAATTTTAAATGTATTAAGAGATTGTCTTGAAAACCGTAAGGCTGTTTAAATAGAGCAAATATCGTGGCCTGCAGAGTCCCCAGGTTTATCGCTTGAGGAAATATTACCAAACATAAAAAGCACCCCATGCAACGAAATTTGCTAATGGAATATCAATTTTTCTAGTTTGATTGTCCCCCTTAAAAACCAAGGGAAATCTAATTTATTTCCTTTGCAATAGGTTTATATTCTAATGAACGTATTATGTAAAATGTACGGCGCGGCGAAGCTACAATTGCAATGTAACTAAAATAGGTATTGGGCTTTACCACTATATTACAGATAGATTATACTGTTATAACCTTACAACTCAATCCAATGTGACTATATACTAACCATATGGAGACTCTAATCTTGAACAGTTGCTTCATGCATGACTAGGGGTCAGGATAATTTGGTGTTTCAGCGGCTACTATCGTATCACCGTGGTCGGCGCCGGTAGCTAACCTTTGTTTTAATATGTAAATTAGACGAGGAAACCAAAAGTTTTAGCCGGACGTAACAACGTTTCGAGTGAAGCCGAGAGCATAATTAATTAGCTAAATAATTACTTTTGAAAGAAGATAGACGTATCTTTTAAAATATTTTTCAAGCCATTATATTATTCATGAGTGTTCCCCGCGAAGGAAGTCTGGAAGTGACACCGGTGACTGAAAAGTTGTGTGGAAATCGGTTGTCATGGTATGGGCATGTGATGCGGAGGAATGAGGAAAATATCGTCAGGAAAGTCTTAAGTATGAATGTGGATGGCTATACGAGTAGGGGAAGACCAAAGAAACGATGGATGGACTGTGTGAAAGATGATATGGCTAGAAAGGGAGTGACTACCGAGATGGCGACTAATAAGTTGGGATAAGGGCAGGAGAATGATGATTCCCCGCGACTCTATCTGGGTGTTCTTTTACCGCCTTTTAACTTTAGAGGCTTTTTAAGACATAAAAACAATAAGCTGCATTGAATATTTCGTAAAGTTTAAAACCTAATATGAAATTTGGCTTAGCTTTGCACTGACCAACCCTCAGAAATATATTTGAAATAAATAAATAAATTTTAGGGGAAAATCTCACACAAATCTGGGGGCACGGCAGTGCCCCCGCCAAGTCGAGCAAAAAAGCGGCACGGCCGTACCATCCTTTTCTCGAAGCAGTTCAGGCCATTTTCGACCCCCCTATAACTTCGTTGTGAATAGATCTAGAAGCCTGCATTTTTAGTAACGAGATAGGCATTGTATAAACACGGTATATTTCAAATTTCATCAAATTTGAACCAGTAGTTGAAGAATTATAACTAGTCAAAGTTTCTTAATTTTGTCACTCACTCACTGACCGATCACCAAAACTCCAAGGCACTTCTAGCAGACATAGAAGCTTCAAATTTAGAATACATTTAGTGCTTAGTGTAGAAATCAAGAGAAAACTTAAATATTTTGCAATTTCGTTCCAGTTTCCTAGATACACCAACAGCATAACTAACTTTGTAACCCCATAAAAATGTATAGGATTACAAAGTTACATTTGCAGATAATCGTTTATGATGAAAAGAAAACCTTTTTACAAGACGGCTTATAGAGAGTGTGTGTGTGCGTGTGCGTGCGTGCGTGCGCGTGTGTGTGTGCGAGTGTGAGCACGTGTGTGTGTACGTGTGCGTGAGTATTCGCGCGCGTGCGCGAGTGTGTGTATTTGACAGTGATGTACTTACGTGAGGCTACAAAGTTGCGTATTATATGACCTCTAGCAGTTTCCCGTTTCAAGATAGATAAGATAAGACCATTTACTTAGACATCTTTCATATGCAATATAGGTATATAGATTTATAGTACCTGCATACTAAATTGGAGCCGTTTCCGAGATTCAGATTATGTATATATATATATATATATATATATATATATATATATATATACAAGAATTGCTCGTTTAATATATAAATATATATTACAATAAAGAACACGGCGCGGCTACGTACATAAGGTTGTAATGTAAATAACCGCGCTCGCGTACAAGCGAGCATAAAACAGAGAGTGGACTTTAAGAAGTAGAAGGTACTAGACCAGAAAAAAATAGAACTATCTACAAAAAGAAATGAGATCCCATCAAAAACATAACTTGTAAAAAAAACAAGTCTCGCAACTCAGTTCTTCTACCGTAAAAAGTTGTGAGATCCATGTATTACCAAGTCGGTTAATTTATTCAGTCCCTACTTAACCCATTCACCGCCATGCTATACTCGTAGCGCTATGCCGTAGTCCATAGCAGCTTAAACTCCGTATGTAGCGAAAAACATTCATAGCGCTCTGACGCATACGTGTTGTGATTGGCGCTGAATGGGTTAAGGGTCCTTCTGTCTTAAGTTATTACGTAATTTACTAACCTAACAACATCTTATAGTGACTATATCAATATTAAAAATCTATCATGTTTTAAATAAATAGATTGACTTGGCAATAGCTTGAAAACACATTGTTTCTCACAAGTATTACATATTATATTAAATTACATTGTTTAGTGCGATTGCCAAGTCAATCTATTTATTTAAAACATGATAGTTTTTAATATTGATATAGTCACTATAAGATGTTGTTAGGTTAGTAAATTACGTAATAACTTAAGACAGAAGGACCCTTAACCCATTCAGCGCCAATCACAACACGTATGCGTCAGAGCGCTATGAATGTTTTTCGCTACATACGGAGTTTAAGCTGCTATGGACTACGGCATAGCGCTACGAGTATAGCATGGCGGTGAATGGGTTAAGTAGGGACTGAATAAATTAACCGACTTGGTAATACATGGATCTCACAACTTTTTACGGTAGAAGAACTGAGTTGCGAGACTTGGTTTTTTTACAAGTTATGTTTTTGATGGGATTGACCTATTCCCAAACTAAGCGTTAGGCTTGTACTATGGGTACTAGGCAACGATAAACATACTTGTATAGAGAAATACATACTTAAATACGTGGTCATCACACAAATATCTGCCCTTACCGGGATTTGATTCAGGACCACTGGCATCGGAGGCAGGGTCACTCCCAACTAGGCCAACGTGTCCGAATTAAGGGTAGTGTTTATTGAGTGCGTAAAGGGGTAATAAACGGACCAACTCACACCCACGTAATATCGGATTGGTATGTGATATCCAAGCCGGCATCTAGAACGCAACAGCCATGTAACTTTTGCCTCCAACTTTGACATATTTTGATGTATAAGCTCGCGAAATATAAGTTGCAGGGCTGGGATTCTACACGGTAATAACGATATCGTCTTTGACGTGTTTCCGTATTGTCAACGTTTTCATAACTCTTATGTCATTTACAATAATGGAGACTGTGACATAAACGATTCTAAAACACGTCAAACGCGATATCGTTATAATGCAATAGAATTGAGGCCCTGGTACAGTCAAGTACTTTATTTGTTTTGCCACTATAGAACCCTGTCTTAATGACAGCGTCAAACCACATGAAAAAAACTAACATTAATGATTAACGCTGTTATAATGACAGGGTTCCATAGTGGCATAACAGTTAAAGTCCTTGACCGTATCAAATAGGCTCCAAGGTGACATCCTATACTATTAAAACGGCAATGATCTCGAAAACGGCCAAAACGATTTTGATGAAAATTGCGGAATTGGTGGTGTTAGGGGTCATAAAACCGATCTGTCAAGTCGTATTCTTCGGGAAAATTCGGAAGTATTTGACATATATAGACGACACTATCCAATTGTGATTTAATAATGCCGTCTACATTCACCCGGGTTCAGCTTGGTCGCCCAGGCACTGTATAGGTAAAAAAGCGGCCAAGTGCGAGTCGGACTCGCCCATGAAGGGTTCCGTAGCAGCAAGTAACATAATATAAAAGTTCGTTGTAGCTTTGATCAATGTTTTTATGACGTATTAAAAAAAAACTACTTACTAGATCTCGTTCAAACCAATTTTCGGTGGAAGTTTGCATGGTAATGTACATCATATATTATTTTTACATTTATCATTCCCTTATTTTAGAAGTTACGGGGGGGGGGACACACATTTTTCCACTTTGGAAGCGTCTCTCGCGCAAACTATTCAGTTTAGAAAAAAAATATAATAGAAACCTCAATATCATTTTTGAATACCTATCCATAGATACCCCACACGTATGAGTTTGATGAAAAAAAAATTTTTGAGTTTCAGTTCTAAGTATGGGGAACCCCAAAAATTTATTGTTTTTTTTCTATTTTTGTATGAAAATCTTAATGCGGTTCACCGAATACATCTACTTACCAAGTTTCCACAGTATAGCTCTTATAGTTACGGAATAAAGTGGCTGTGACATACGGACGGACAGACGGACAGACATGACGAATCTATAAGGGTTCCGTTTTTTGCCATTTGGCTACGGAACCCTAAAAATAAGTATAAGTGAGCAGTGCTCGTACCTATCTTACTTTTTTGGTGAAATAATTAAAGATATTTTATCATAGACCTATACTGTCTTCAAAGAAACAAGGAATATTATCGTGAACATTTTCATTATTCGAAAATGATTGCAGAATAAATATTATTAAACTTGTGATGAAGCAAAAACGCATTCATAATGCAAATGCCCGAGTCCAAGAGATATTTAACAGCAATTCCTAGCCATCGGAGCGTTAGAAGAGAATAATTTATGGCATCGCTAAAGAATTTCCCGATGAAATTGTTAATACTCGTACAGTCATTATTAAAATAATTCATATATTTCCGCAACTTCGAGAGCAAATCAAACTTTATAACTTTTGTTATTCAAATTTCTTAGGCGAAGGCTAGACGTACAATAAATACTTTGGTCCATCAATACAATAAAAACTGATGGATTACATTTTATTAACGCAATACACAGGCAAGGCTACACGTTCAATATTTATCACGTCAGTACTGTAACGTATTTCGTAGAGTTCAGACGTGTACTGGATATGAAGATAAAACTATACTGAAATGTCACAGTATTTACTGATCGTGTAGTCTAGTGTAATGACGGATTTCAATATTTATCACAAACTGCCATCCAGAATCCAGAAATCTAGATTTCCGTGATAAATATTGACATCCGTCAATACACTAGACCACACGATCAGTAAATATCACGATATATGATAAATATGAGTAGATCACAGTATTTATTGTACGTGTAGCCTTCGCCTTATACAGTACTTATTCGAGTATTATCGCGGGAGCAAATACGATTTGACAGTACTCGAAGATTATGACAAGTATGTAATAACAGAAGCGACACTCGCATAGTGGCGCGTCTCTATGGGAAAGGTATGACTTGCCTTAAAAAATACAAAGTTTATAATTTTAAATACTGAGTATCATCATCCTCAATTAAAAAAAGCGAAAAACGGGTTTTAAAACCTCTTATGAATCATCTAGTATCAATGTCATTAAGCTAAGCAGTACCATCTACAGCATCAGGATTTAAAGATCGAAGGTATCGTAATTCTGCATGGTCACGGGGTCTCAATACGTGTATGTTAAATCGATTGCAAGATTTGAAGCTAACAGCCACTAACAAATAAATATACGCGGTGAAGCTAAATTAAACTATTAAAAAAAACATAATGCTAGCTTATTATGAAAATTTCTTTGACCAACTATGTCTATCCAGAGAAAACTTTGTGTAAGATATGAGGAACTTCTTAGAGGTTTAGAATGCGTAGGCATAATATTCCTTTTTTACTAAACAGACAATCTGTTACATGTGTTCTATAACAGATTTGTTTTTACTCCCGCGATAACGATCTATGCTACTTAGGCTGCGTATCCACCAGAGCTGTGCGAGGTAGCGGAGCGGTCTGCGAGCAAAAAATCCGCCAATTTATCCCCCGAGATTAAAAGAGGGGTGCAATAAGTTAAACGTGTATATGTGTATATCTGTGTATCTTTCAATTGTAGCTCAAAAAGGGATAGACCGATTAGGACGTGTTTTAGGGTTCCGTACCACAATAGAAAAAAACAGAACCCTTATACGATCACTTTGTTGTTCGTCCGTCCGTCTGTCAGTCTATCAAGACCCTTTATCTCGGGGACGCGTGGAGGTAACGTGTTGAAATTGAAACCATATCCTCAGGTCTACAGTCCCTTGAAGCTGTGAAAAAATCAAACTTCTTAAGCCGCAAAAAACTTGTATTTTGACACTCTCAAGGAATGAAAATGTATAGAGTACTTCCCATAGACCTTCAATCCTGAAATTTGGCAAGAAGGAAGGCACAAGATAAGGAAAAAATTCGGAAATCGTTAATATTTTGCTCAATCACAAAAAAAAAGTTATGGCAATTTCAAATTTAAAGTTGGTAAACTAATCGCGACCTATATCAATCTATCGAGACAACATTTTTTCAACAGCAAAATCAAGTTTGTTCCTCTATACAATTTTACATTCTTTTAAGTTTGTACGGAACCCTCGGTGCGCGAGTCCAACTAGCACGTGACCGGTTCTTTCCCAGATTACATGAAAATCAGCCCAGTCGATTTTCATGTAATCTGGTAAAGAACCGGTTTAAGAGATATCAAAACTCAAAGAAGGGGTTAGGGGGCATTGTATCGGGGGTTTTAGGGTTCCGAAAACAACAAGAAAGATTGGTTCTTAGATACGTACTAAAATCATCTAAGACAGCACCAAATAACTGAAAATAGAAAACATATTCATACTTGTGGTTGGACCCTACACTGAGCAATGTCCGACATGCTCTTGCCCGGTTTATACAGCGTGTAAATTTCATACGGGCATATATTTTAACAATAGTTAATATACACCCTAATTAACATAAAAACGTGTGTAACAGCAACATTAGTTGTATTTCTTTTTTCTTACTAATTAATTCAGCAAGCAATGTATGACATTGCGCAATTAAATTAAAGCATCTACATAATAGTCATGTTATGCTCACGAATTGTTATGGTTCGCCATTTGTTTACTTCGCCCATGAAAGTCAAAAATTTCGGTGCAGGCGGTGCACTCGCCTGAGATTGGTATTTAGTTTCCACACATTTCGTCCTTGCACTTGGATACAGGCGATACATTGACGACCGATGGACGCTCGCACACTTCGTACATTGCTCCTAAGACAAACTTTAAAAAATTTACTGCTCCTCAATAATAAAAGTTACCAACAAAATATATTTCTCACATGATTTGTATGATCGTTAACTACGTCAGGATAAAATATATGCCCGTATGAAATTTACACGCTATATATTTAATAGATATATATATTTTAGATGTTTTGTCGATGTGTGGTTGCCGGGTTAGAATAGCGCCACTCCATGTCTTCCCGTGGATGTCGTAAGAGGCGACTAAGGGAATAAGGGCTTGTAGTACTGTTAGGCGATGGGCTTGCGACCAGTCATTAATACACTAGTAAACATCTTAGGCTACTAGTGCCAAATATGGTTACAGAATCAACAAGTCTTTTTACAGTTGTTAGTATTTCTGTAGCTCTGCCTACCCCGCTCTGGGAATGAAGGCGTGATGTTACTCGAACTTTCGCAGAACATCAACTTAAAGGACTTTTTACTCCTTTTTACAAGGTATAATTACTTTCATATTTAATATATGCGTACTGCATGCAAAGTTTACCTAACTACCTTCTTATTCCGTACCCTTTAGAAAATAACGAGCAGAATAATTTAAGCACTCTAACGTGCCCTGGGGTCGTGTTTCTAAGCGTTTTCTTTTAGTTGGCACGTGTTTTAAAGGCTTGCATCTGTTCATGAATAAACAAGAATATACTTGGCGATAGCTATGAATCTGCTAAGTTTTATTTTCTGTTTAATTACGCTTTGTTTCCAGTACTCTCTTCGCTTAACTACGGCGTAGTTTGTTGATGAATACTTAAGATACTATTGCAGTAGCTAACATAATCGTACCTACATAATATCTCGCCTTCATTCCCAGAGTGGGGTAAGCAGAGCTACAGATATACCAACAACTGTAAAAGCCAAGAAGTTTACTAGTGCATTAGTGACAGGTTGCAAGCCTATCGCCTATCAGCACTACAAGCCCTTATTCCCTTACGACATCCCCGGGATGACATGGGCAGTAGCTAACAATAATGAAAATAAATGGCAACCCATCTTTTTATCGAATTTCATTTCATCGAACGCCTTCTGCTAAAACTATAATGTTTTCGAAAACATTAACCCTTCGTATGCCTAGTGCCGTATCCGGCCCAGCGCAGTAGAGTGCCTAGTACCGTATCCGTCCACAAGGGATTTAATCTTGTTATTTTAAATTGGACTATACCTCCTTTAAGATAGGGTTCTAATTTGCTTGTGGTAAAAATCTAAAAATCAATCTTCCATAGATTAGATTTAGTAGTTCGAAAAGTGGAACCAATTGAGAGCCAGGATTTTTTAAACTCTGTCACGTGACACCGATGACGTCATAGCCCGGCATACGACGGGTACAAGTGTGGGAGCCCCTCCGGCATACGAAAGGTTAATTACGGAGGTACTTGTGACCACCAAAAAAAACTCATGCGCGAGAAATGCCTTTCGATGAAATGAAAATTTTGCATAATGATACGATCTTTGAAAGGTTTTTATTTAAATAACGGGTCCATATTGGCTCACATAAAGTTCTCATTTTTTATTTTACCGTTTTGTATTCATAATAGTAACTCTTGATAAAAAAAATCACATACTTTTTTTGTTCATAATCTGTTATCAAAGTATTTTTTACTGAAACCGTTCTGATTTTAGGACGTCTATAAAACAAACCTAACCTAACCTAACCTTATTTACCAGTTGGATATTTTAAAAATCCTGAAAATAAACAGCTGTATTACTTATTAATATTTATTACGAAGAGTGATCATTATGATGTAAAATAGTATTAGAAACATTTTCGGAGTTCGAATAATCTAATTTGCAATTTTATATGAACTTTTTACGCACCCTTAAATAATAGGTACCCCAATAAATACTTAGATCTGCACTTTTATCATTCATAAACTTCACATCTTTATCATAACTAGATTATCACATAAGAGGATTTCAATATATTCCACACCAATCTCCTTGAAAAACGAAATCACGTGACGTTGCTATCAGCTAAGAGTCCTCCAAATGTGCTAACGCAACCGCTGAGAGTTCTTCACCGAGCTCTATGACGTACCAGCGTAACCAGACCCTTAGCGACGCAACACTAAACACCTTGTTTATGGTACTTCGGCACGAGTACGACTGTGCGACGTTAAGTCGTCGTATCTTGTCTGACGGACGAAAGTCACGGACGCAGAAAATAAACAACGTAGTAAAACGTGACACGTTCCCTAGCCGTGTGGAAGCAAGACTTGGAAAAGCTCTAGTTTTTTATAGCAGGGTTACATAGGAACATCACCTATTTTTATGTGACCTAAACCATCGCTAATCCTAATGATCGTTTATTCTAAACCATTGCTACCTGAATTATTTAACTAGGTATTCTTATAACACAACTGACTAACCTAGCCGCAGGCGTTTTTTAAAACCTAAACCTAACATAACCTAATTCAAACCCGCAAAAGATTAGAACAAATATTAACTTTTTAACCGTCATTAATGAAATATAAGACATACTGTTGCCCGCGACTCTGTCCGCATGGAAGACGTTTATCGCTATTCTCTCAGGAATGGACCAATTTTTCTGGACAAAAAGTATCCAGCAAATTTCATCAAAATTGGTTATGCAGTTTACCCGTGAAACCACGAAAGCTTAACACACAATCAGAGTTACTTTCATATTTATAATATTAGTATAGGTTAAATATCCGAAGGCCTTAGACAAGATGCGTGTTACCGAAAACGACTTTTGAAAGTCTTCAAAATGTATGAATTTTACCATTGTAAGCGCTCGACGCAATCGTCTGATACGAGTAGCTTACGTTAGTCGTTTACATTTTCTACAACGATAACGATCCGACGTCTTTCCTCAAGGACATTTTTTAGTTTTTTTGAGCAAGGTATTCGATCCTTTACAATGTTAAGAAAGGGTACGTATCATAATTTAAAAAGCTCAAAAGAAATAACGTGTCAATACATAATGGTCACAATATTTATTTATTTATTTAGTTTATTTGGGACATCAACAGCGATACAGTGAAATATATACTTAAGAAATGGATACATTTGAGTAAGCCAATAACAGATGACCACAAGAAATACAAAAATATAAGTGGAGTTATAACTAAGTAGGTATACATTTGCTGAAGCAAGTACAATATTATCCTTATCAATAACACTAATGAGAACTAAAAAAATTAAAAGGATTGTTATAAAACCGAACCTAACCTAATGGGTTCTTACAATGGCGTTTTAAAAATGTTAGAAATTTAACGATTATATATTATGCATTATTGACTTTATGTATTTTGAACTTTATAAATTATGATACGATTCTGTTTAGGAATAATGGCAAGCACTACATAGATTTGTGTAAATTTATAGGTTAAAAGGTTAATTTTACTATATGTTAATTGTTTTAACCAGATAACCATGATGCGTGGAGCCGGTGGAGCACTGGCCGTGACCCTCGCGGCCCTATTGATCTGCTGCCATGCTGACCCTCATCAGGTAAGTACAGCATAAGGTGTGAGATGCGTTGACTGTTTAACCTTTTGATCGTTAAAGCCGGCAAATCTGTCATCGGATCTTTGTGCCGGGCACGCCGAGCGCTCAGCAGGGTGATTCTCTCAACACGGCGCTGCGTCGATCTCAAAGGTGAAGTTTTATCCGGCAAGTTCAGGAAGTCCCGTCGGAGCGTACAAATCTCATTTTAGCGCGTGCCTTCTCAATTAGGCAGCAGGCAGGTGAGTCGAGTTCAGTATCGTATAAAGCTGCCTAATTAAGAAGGCACGCGCTAAAATGTGTTTTCTATGCTCCGATGGGGCTTCTTAAACTTGCCGGATAAAACTCCTCCTTTGAGATCGACGCAGCGCTGAATCACCCCCCAGTACGCTCCATATATCCGTGGCTGGCGTGAATAAGTTGTTAACTCGTTAAAAAATAGTGAAGTCATTTAAACTGTATTATGCAATTTGTTCTAATTACAAATTTTATTAACTTTACATCTCGACTTATCAACTTATTCACGCCGACCATGTGGTGTGCCCCTGAATGTGTCCCTAACACACTCAGGGGCACACCACATGGTCGGCTGTAACCTTACGTGCCCCAGACGCCAACGACGTCATATGCCGCAATGGCGGCGATAGAAAATATCCGTGCATGGCGTGAATAAGTTGATAAGTCGTTAAAAAATAGTGAAGTCATTTAAACTGTATGCAATTTGTTCTAATTACAAATTTTATTAACTTTACATCTCGACTTATCAACTTATTCACGCCGACCATGTGGTGTGCCCCTGAATGTGTCCCTAACACACTCAGGGGCACACCACATGGTCGGCTGTAACCTTACGTGCCCCAGACGCCAACGACGTCATATGCCGCAATGGCGGCGATAGAAAATATCCGTGCATGGCGTGAATAAGTTGATAAGTCGTTAAAAAATAGTGAAGTCATTTAAACTGTATGCAATTTGTTCTAATTACAAATTTTATTAACTTTACATCTCGACTTATCAACTTATTCACGCCATGCACGGATATTTTCTATCGGCGCGGTTGCGGCATATGACGTCGTTGGCGTCTGGGGCACGTAAGGTTATAGCCGACCATGTGGTGTGCCCCTGAGTGTGTCCCTAGCTAAAAAGGTATAAGTTTTTTGATATTCAAACTCCTGTCTGCAACTGTGTCCTCGCTGACCATTCCACTGAAACAGTATGTTTTGGCATTAAAGGTATCCTACGTGTTAATTCAGGATATAAGCTATCTGGATACGGACCATAGCTAAGCGTATTTAACCATACAATCGCCCACACAGCTGAGTGACCAATGAAGATAAACAGGGAGAAACTGTCTTGGTCGTGCACATGAGATTCTTATGTAAAATCTATATTCATCTCTTTCTACATTTTCTCACTTCCGTCTTTAATGGGCAGTTAATTGTGTGGCTGTTTGTACAAACAACGGAGGCGAGAGGAGTTCCGTTACGCGACAAAAAGTATCTTTAACCTCTTGAGGCCCACCATATTACAATCCGGTAGATTTTTGTTAGTAGGAATTTGAATCTACCAGCAAGGAAATAAAGTTCAATTAACTTTACACTTAAATGACATTTTCAATTTTGAAACGAATAAAAATGAGCTTTATATTCCTTGAGATAAGGTTTAAATTGAATTGCCTGGATTATGTACTTTCTATAGGAAACCGGGTCTTACGAGGTTAAACACATACCTCACCGCAACCACAAACATTCGCATTTATAATATAACTATCATAGCCTTTTTTATTACGAGCTTAATCAAGTAAATCAACAATCATCTCATGAAGTTGCGATTTTTTTCGCAATCGTTCTACTTTTAAACGACCAATGTTAAGCTGAGCTATTTTTAATTTACTTTATGTTAATGTGTAGACTGTGTAGTATATTATTTTGCATGCTAATCTTGGTTTAACATACATACATAACATCACGCCTTCATTCCCAGAGCGGGGTAGGCAGAGCCACAGAAACACCAACAACTCCAAAAAGACTTGTATATAACTCCATAACCACATTTTGCACAAGTAGGCCAAGATTTTTACAAGTGTATTAGTGACAGGTTGCAAGCCCATCGCCTAATATTACTACAAGCCCTTATTCCCTTAGTCGCCTCTTACGACATCCACGGGAAGACATGGAGTGGCACTATTCTAACCCGGCAACCACACGGGGGCAGAGGGGGGGTTTAACATAATTGTGCATTATGATTTTTTTGAGCAAATAAATGATTGATTGATTGATTGATTGATTGATTACATGAGCCAGCAACTCTTACAACCACGCAAGCAAAACCGTAGCTAAAAGCGTTGTCTAAACATAAATCTAAAACCGGGATAACTTTTGATTGTAAAGCAGGACTAAGTTTCGAGAGGCAAAGTTCCTATGTTCAATACTAATGCTTGGTTGCCCTAGGGCATCGTGTTCAGAGCTACTTTGAAAGCGTTAACCAGTGGTAATAACGACCCTGTATCCATACTATATACATCGAGCTTTAAGTCCGCAGGGCGTGTAAAGTTACAACATCCTTGATATAGTGAAACCTATGAATGTTTACACTTTTTATTCACTTCGCAATATGTTTGGGTGTGCCTTATGAACAGTATAAGTCATTTTTCAGGTGGCATACTTATGATGAAATGTCTAAAAATAAATGTAATTAATAAATAATACATACAAGGAGACAGTGTCACACAAATGTACGTTGTCCCAAACAAAGCTCGAGACTTGTACTATTTGTATTGGAAATGATAAAATTACTTATATAGAGAAATACATATTTACTCGTAAATACCTAGAAACCATAGATATGGGTAATTACACAACGGATCCCATAGAGTCAAAGTCTATCCATAAGGATCCCACCAAAAAGATAAGATGCGCTCTTTAAAAAAAATATCTGCCTTACCGGGATTTGAAACCGGGACCACTATCTTTGAGGTCGGGCCACTACCAACTAGGCTGACGTGTTGTCAATTTTTTTTTATACAAAATGGGTTTGCTCTTGTCCCTAGTCGAGACCATTCAGGTAAGGGTCGACGATGAATCGAGTTTACCCAGAAGGTACCTATTAATCCTATTTTTGAAGGACGCGGGTCAAACGCACACGGAAAAAGGACGTCAGAAGGGTGTTCCAAATCTTGGCTGTGCGCATTATGAAAGTAGATTCGAAGCGCTTGGTTCTGATCTTAGGCACAGCAACTAAGTACCCCACAGTTCGTCTAGAGTTCCCTTTTTATTTCAGACTGTATTTTTCATACCGTTATCGTCACAGATTAGGTACAAACATCCTCTAGCCACCGCACAAACGCAAACACAGTTAACTGACCATCCTGTATTTATATTGAACCTTATTACAATGCGCATAAAGTGCACGGATGGTCAGTTAAATGTGTTGGCGATAGTACTCAAAGATATTATAGAAACATTTTTGCTTTGTCTTTGGGTTTACATAATATTGTCTCTAAATTTTAGCCTCTAAATGCTGCTTTCATATAACTGATTCAAAACCGACTTGCAGCATTTTTAATAAACCTGCCTTAACAAACAAACATAAAGTCAAATACGAGTAAAAGCTAATATAAACATGAAAGGTGTGACGAAAAAGTTACCGTATTTGACCTTCCTTCGCATTAAAACATCAAAGCATCAAAATTGATTCCAACGTGCTAACCAAATAGAAACGTCCCATCGTAAATATTCTCGTGAAAACATTGTATTTTGTTTCTAATTTGTAAAGATATTACTAGCGACCTTTACGAGACAAATTAGTTCGTTGAAATATCCCTAGAGTTCTTTTACATTTACCCTAAAGATGGTTGTGAGATAAATTTCATTTTAGGGTTCCGTACCAAAAGTGTGTAAAACGGAACCCTAGTACTAAGCCTTCATTGTCGGCCCGTCTGTCTTAATTTTTAAAAAGCTCTTGAACATTCATCTCTTCTTGGTATTTTTTTTAGAATGTATGTGTTATAATTGTGTGAATTTGTGTGGTGCTGTGTAAATTGTTTTAACTTGACACCTTATCCCTTCTAAGGTTGTCTCTAAAAGATCGCTAATCAGCGATAAGACCGCCTGTTCTTTATGTAGGTCTTTTAAATTGTGCTATTTCTCTGTGATGTTTGTGTTTGGTGGACAATAAAGTGTTTGGTATTGTATTGTATAACAGTGGATTTCCTAACAATTATAAAAATGTAAACGTTTTTTGTTTTTATTATATTGTATACGTACTAACACATACAATTGTCAAATTTGATGAGAACAGTGTACGGCGATGTAGGTGGTACGGAACTTGACCTGTTTTACGTTATTCAAGCCATCAAGAGCTCTGCCCTCGCGGTCTCTCACCAAAAATAACCAGTTGAGCTCCCAATCAGCTGTTTTAATCTTCGGGCTTCACTCAAATAACAACTCGGACTAGCCGGCTTATGTTGCCTTTCCCACATTTTCCTGCAACTGAAGTTTTCCACGAGGCAATATTTTAATGGAACGTGCTTTCAAAATCGATATCACTTATACGATCTTGGAAGAAGTTTCTAGTATCAGCTATCTTTAACGATTGAGTCCGCTTTTTATGTACCGGGAAAGCCATCTTTATTTAAATATTAAACAAAACGCAATAGTTGTTTATTTCTTTGAGTTTTTAACGTACTAAATATTTTTAAGGAGGTTTTCATAATAACTTAAGATCATTAAACTAAAGATCAATAAAATCAGTAAAAGTAAAAGTACCTGTGGGGCAAGACAAGTTGTATTCGAAAATCGTTAGCGATTATGTTTCAGTAGAAAAATGTATGGAATTGACGTAAGCCACCGAGATAGTCACGTCTCGATGGCTTACGTCAATTCCATAGATTTTTCAGTCGAAGCATAATCGCTAACGATTGTCGAATGCAACTTGTTTAGCCCCACTGGGCCTCTATTCAGTGGGGCTAGTCGAGTTGCATTCAATCGTTAGCGATTATGTTTCGATTGAATAATGTATGGAATTGACGCAAGTCACTGAGATAGTACCACGTGACTATCTCGGTGGCTTCCATACATTTTTCAATCGAAACATAATCGCTAACGATTGTCGAATGCAACTTGACTGACCCCACAGGTGCGTTAAAACGATATCGTGTTTGACACGTTTAAGAATCGTTTATGTCACAGTCGCCATTATTGTAAATAAAATAATAAATAAATAAATATCAGGGGAGAATCTCACACAAATTGACCTAGTCCCAAACTAAGCTCTAGGCTTGTGCTATGGGTACTAGACAACGATAAACATACTTATATAGAGAAATACATACTTAAATACATAGAAAACATCCAAGACTCAGGAACAAATATTTGCGCTCATCACACAAATATCTGCCCTTACCGGGATTTGAACCCAGGACCGCTGGCTTCGGAGGCAGGGTCACTCCCAACTAGGCCACCGTGTCGTCAAATGACATAAAAGTTATCAAAACGTTGACAATACGGAAACACGTCAAATACGATATCGTTATTACTATGTAGAATCCCAGCTCTGGTCATAATGGAGATCGTTAGGTTATAACTTTTTCGTATATTTAACGTTATACGTTTTTAAGCCAAGTTATTTTGCAGGAGCAAGATGGCAGCGCTGCCGAGCACGGCGGGGACCCCGGTAAGAGCTTTTCTAACTCTTAATAACTACATAGATTCACAGAATGTTTTAACTTGTGACCTTAGTCTCCGCACAATAAGAATTTTAATAATATTTCTCTCTTTCACTCCCCTTATCCCCCACTGAAAACTCAACTCACATTTTAATAACGATCACAAAATGTAAATACGTATCACTAACTTTATTGGAATGTCACTCCACAATCCGGTCGATACTGTATCTATCCCCTTGCACTGATTCTAACGACGCCACCGAGGTGTTCTACCCTGCACAAGTTTTGTACATACACCTCCTGTTTGCCACGTGGTTCTTCTGGTGATGGTTCCCGCACTGATCACTCATTGACTCCGCACAACGTTTATCACAAGCTTCTGTGCACTGTGCATCCGTTTCCTACACTGGTAAGTACTATTTTATAATAATTGCACTTAAAAATCCTTTTCGAGATCTTATGCAGTTCAGGACTTGCGGATTTGTTACAGGGTTTAAGCAAAACGAGGAGCTCGAAGACTTTATGCGATTCCTCATGCAATATGACACCAGAGTCGGTGACCGCAGTTTGACTGGAGTAGGAGGAACTACCCTGCTGGGCAGGAATTTAAACGGGGTTGGTGGATCAAGCCTTCTAGGCAGGAATCTGAATGGAGTTGGAGGATCCACCATGCTGGGCAGGAATGTTAATGGCATCGGAGGCTCAAGCTTGCTTGGAAGAAACTTGAACGGTGTTGGAGGTTCCAGTCTTCTAGGAAGGAATCTGAATGGCGTTGGAGGTTCTTCCCTTCTTGGAAGGAATTTGAACGGATTCGGAGGCTCCTCACTCCTAGGAAGAGACATCTATGGACAGAGGCAGACCAGATTCATAGACTCCCTTGGAGGTGGAAACTTTGTCCGCAACTTAGATTCTCTGGGAGGCGGCAACTTTGTCAGGAACCTTGATTCTCTTGGGGGTGGTAACTTTATCAAGAGGAACCTCGATCAGCTTGGAGGGCCCAACTTTGTCAAGAGGACTCTGGACTCTTTGGGAGGAGGAAACATGGTCCGCAACCTGGATTCCCTCGGCGGCAGCAACTTCGTCCGCCAACTAGACTCACTCGGCGGCGGCAACTTCATCTAAACGGCCAAATTAATTTAAGATCAGATCTCAACTGTTTAAACATTTTCTCAAGTCATACAACGCAACATGTGATACCTTGAAAGTATTTAGTTTACCTGTAAGCACATTGTTCATATCTTAGAAATAAAGTAATAGCAGACACAGTTGTTTTTTATTCCCTTCTTCGGTTTTTTGGAGGTAATTAAGATTTCGCTTTTTAATGAGATGATTGCAACTAGGTTTGCTTTGTATTGTGCTAATGTGCTGATGGTGTGACTAGGTCACAAGGCCCATAGCCCGGAGAGAGGGAGTCTGGTGAGGCAGGTACGGGAGTCGCGCCACTCAGGGCTCATGCCGTACCTTGGCTCCAGGCGATATGAGAACAAGTAAGTGCTAGCAAATCTTAGTCGTTCTATTGTGGCTAATTGGAAATTGTGGTAAGTTGGCCAAATGCCCTGTAAAATCTTGTAAGAGATGAGGATTTTGGATTAGTATAAAATTGAGTAGTGTTCTTTAACACGTTCACGAACAGCACGTCGGGAGACGTAAACTAAGAACCGCGTGATATGGCACTACGGCTGTGGCCGGTGTTTTTAGGTGCTCCGGCGGGCTAATCCGCATAGCATTTATAGGAAGCTCGAACACCTGTGCCGTTTTAGGCTTTAACACAAGCCGCTAGTGCCACAGCAAAAAAGCTTTAGAAAGCTTAACCTCATGCACTATCCTAAAATGGGAACGACACAAGTTGTGACACATTACGGCTGTGGACGTAACGGCCGTGGACGAGTTGCCACTTTCGGTAAGATTTGTACGAAATAGCATAGGTACATATTTTCCGTCATACGTCAGTAACAGTTCGTCCATGGCCGTAGAAAATTTTGTATGAGAATAATTTGTGCCATATCATGCAATTGGTATCGGTTCTTTGTCCGTGAACGTGTTAATAAAAACAAGCGAGAAAGCAATACAAAGTCTAATGGCTATTTTATAATCCCGTAGAATCTGTATTGTATTTTAAAAAAAAAGTATATCACCGCGGTACGAAACGAATATTAATTGCAAATTTCGATGCTGTTTAGCATATCTGGATTATGTAACGATGAATCCATCGTCTACCAAATCTACTTAATCCTGCGGGAAAGTATCTCGTCACGGGCAGGGGAATTATTTACAGTAAAATACATATTTTGATTATATTTTAATATGTATTTATATAAATTTGCCGTGTGTTTTAATAGGCTAATTTATGGTAAGGCTCTCCGAGATAGTTAACATGCATGAAAAATAGAATCGAGTTTAATTGATACGAATTAAAAGAAAATGAATAAAAGCATATAATACTCAATACACTAAGCTTTGACTCGTTTATTAAGATTTTATATGAAATCAAAACTTGTTAAAAAAAACTTTTTTTAAAGGTTTACATTGTTTTTTTCGGCATCCTTATTTTATTTACTTAATATTTTATTCCAATGACATTGGCTAAAACATAGTAATTTCTAAAATAAATGCAAATTTCTTTAAAGGTCCGTATATTTTAAACACAGAACAACAGCTGTGACGTCATTCCTGTCGTCGATTTTGTATACAGCGTTTTTGCAACTATGACTTTTTAAAGCTACATAATATAAAAAAAAATACACGATAATTCTGCCCTGCTAATACGAATACAATACCTCAGACAAGATTCAACCTTAAATGGCTTAGGATTCATTCTGCTTTAGCTATTGAATTGCGGATACTGCCTATTGGCTTATGAGGGCAGAATTATTTTGCGTATACAGTTATCCTTCTCTTTCAAACCACGTTCCAAAACGCGTAAGAAAAAAAATATGAATGATCTCTATTGCAACTGTGTTGCTAACCTTCAGTTGTAAGATTGGCTTCATGCTAGTCATACGCGATAAATCATACGTCTACAAATATACACATACTATTCCGATCAACATAAGTAAGCACTGATGACTTCCGAAATGTAAATCATACATTACTAACTGAGTTTCTCTCCCCGTGTCTTTCTGATTTCTTTCATCAGGTCCCAAAATCAGCGAAGTCAAATAACCTTATTGACATAAACCAGCGACGTAACGAGTAATTATTTTAAATTTGGCTGATTTGGATTTTGTATATACTCTTGGTTGATGATTTTTTAGGTTTACATTCATCTGGCATAACTTTTTTTGGCATAATCATCACTTGGCATAATCATCATTTGGCATACAGTCTTTTTTTTCAGAAACCGTATACTTTTCAGGATTGTTATAAAATAAACCTCTATGCTAGGCTCTATGCAATACTATTTTAAATAATCCTGAAAAGTATACGGTTTCTGAAAAAAAAAAAAACTGTATGCCAATGATTATGCCAAGTGATGATTATGCCAAAAAAAGTTATGCCAGATTTAGGGTAACGGATTTTTTAACATGAGGGTAACTATAAAGGAAAAACATTTTATTTTAATTTTGCAAACTGAATGAATCAAGTGAAAGTCTTGTTGTGAGAATTTTTATTTCAAGATATCATCGGTTATACTGCAAAACCGCGTAACTAACAAATTCAATGCGCCTATAGTAATGTTAAGGAGTATTTTGCAAATTATTACATTTTTTAGTTACGCGGTATTGCAGTTTCATCGACGATATGTAGTTAAAAATGGACCTACAATTTGGAAAAAATACAGGATATACGTCTACCTATAGATTAAAGGAAAACCTAAACCTAAATTAAAGTAACATAGGTCACTTCTTAAGACGTACGTAAAGCTATCTTCGCGAGTTTAACGCAATCCAACGGTATTGTAAGATATTTTTTTGTGTTGGTAGTACTTAACGGCTTCGGAACCTTACACTGAGTCCGACACGCTCTTGCCGGGATTTTAATATTTCTTAACTACGTTATATTTTATACTTTTACACATGTACTTTTACATATTATTTAGCCCGTACAGCAATAAGCAGATGTGGACACTGGTGGCCCCGGAATACGGATACTACGGAGAAGGCTTCCCCAAGCGCAACTTCGATGAGATCGACCGGTAAGTGGATTGAATGACTTCTCCAACGGTACTATAAACATTTAATAGCCTTGCGTAGAAAAGTTAACCAAAACAAAAAAGTCTTGAATTCAAACCTCTTCAACAGCATAAAAAAATGTTAACATTTTTTTTTAAAGTGAATGTTATGATATGTATAATTATATGACACAATTCTAAAAAACAGGTATACAATTCTTGAAAAAGAAGTTTTATAATGACACACTTTACCGCCTGCCTTCTAACAATGATAGTGAGTAATAAAAAAGCTAGGCAAAACGATATATCCGTTAAAGTTTTCGGTATTTTCAACGTTTTAATAGCTCTTATTTACTTCACAATAATGGCGGCCGAATTAAAAACTAAGATAATAGGTCAAAGGCAATATCATTTGAACCTAGCAGAATAGAGGCCCTGGGCTGAGATTCTACGTAATAAAACCTTATTATTTTGACTTTTTTCAGTATTGTCAAAGTTTTGATAGCTCTTATATATTTGACAGTAATGGCTGAGTTAATAACTAAGATAACACGTCAAAGGCAATAAGGTTTTACGGCAAGAGGTTAGTACGGTCAAGGACGTTAATTTAAGACCAATTACAAAAAAAACCGCTTTAAGTTGTCAATATCCTTAGAGATGCCAAGTCATTTGTAACTTAGAGGAAACTCAACCTTATTGCTGTAGAATGTCAGATTGACTTTAGACCTAAGGTACCAAATTTAAGTCTTTGACTGTACAAAGCATATTTTTAAACAGAAAGCAAGTACTCACTAGAAACCGTTTATTCCATTCTGCACGTCCAAAAAACCCAAACCTGTGTCTTTTAATTAATTAACGTAACCACACGGCGTTCCATTAATTACTTCAACTAATTTCCCTAATGCCATCGGTTTTACGATGATAGTGGCCAGGGCCTAATTTCTTTATGCCTCTAGCAGCGGTGACTTGTTTTTCTTCTTTGAATTAAGTTCGAATTAAATGGTAGATGCATGAACATAAAAGAGTTTGTGTTATCCCCACATCACGCCTTTATTCCCAGAGTGGGGTAGTAGGCAGAGCTACAGAAATACCAACAACTATAAAAATATTTGTTAACTAGCGACCCGCCCTCGCTTCGCTCCGGATTAAAGTATTATACGTATGAACCTTCCTCTTCAATCACTCTACCTACTAAAAAAAACCGCATCAAAATCCGTTGCGTAGTTTTAAAGATTTAACCATACATAGGGATATAGGGACAGAAAAAGCGACTTTGTTTTATACTATGTAGTGATAATTCTGTAACCACACTTTGCACAATCAGGCTAAGTAGTTTACTAGTGTAGCGACAGGTTGCAAGCCCATCGCCTAACAGTACTACAAGCCTTTATTCCCTTAGTCGCCTCTAACGACATCCACGGGAAGACATGGAGTGGCACTATTCTAACCCGGCAACCACCCGGGTGTTATCTTTATAAGGTATATAAATTTCTTAGAAATAAATTATTAAAGGCAATAAACAATAATGGACATGATTAAGACAATATTGGACGGGCGTTTTTCAAAGTGCACAGTTAAGAACTAAAATTAAGAACGTTAACTTATTCACGACGTCACCAAAGTTAACTATGTAACTGCTATAAGACAAAATGATGAAACACTACTGTAGCAATTGCAACCATATTACTAACGGGTGAGATTTGAATTTGCTTCGGTAATTGATTTTGAGTTACCGCCTCTTGGCTTGAGGACAGTATACAGGGTTGAAAAACCGAACGACACATGGGCGGCAACCACCTGGAGATAGAGAATTCAACGCAAAGGAGACTTTATTTTATTTTTGAAAACAATAAATACTGCATTTATGGAATTTTTAAAAATTCGTCTACTGTAACCGGGAATCGAACTGTTAAAATATGACAAAACAATAAAGTGTTTTTTTAACCTTTTGAACGCCTTACATCAAATACAAATACGTCACTTACACGCCAAACATGTCTGTATTATAAGTTATGCAAAATTTCACTTTATCCATACGAAATAACGTCTCTTTTAAACTGAATCTGTGACCTATATAATGGTCGGTGGCGCTGTAGGCACGACAGCTCATGACCATTTTAGTGGTCGTTGGCGTTCAAAGGGTTAACGGTCTTTATTTAGTTTTAAGGTCTACGCGTTGCAGATATAAATGATCAACTATATCGATGACTCTTTCGATCAATATCATAAAACACGACCTCACTGTTTTGAAAATCGATTTGAGGGTTCTATTTTTTCAGCTATAATTCTACGAACTTATGAAGTCATTAAGTAGTACTTTTGTTAAAATATACTTGTTTCTCAGATCGGGCCTGGACAACTTCATGAGGAAGCGCAACTTCGACGAGATCGACCAGACGTCTATGCCGTTCCCGTATGCTAAGCGGTTCTACCACATGTACGGCTCCAACTTCCTTGACACACCTGTGTAAGTTAGATAGATAGATAAAAGCTTTATTCATCCAAAAACACAACACAGGTTGGCTCTTAAGATTAGATTTAAAACAAAAGCGACAAAGAAAATACCAACACCAAATTAAAAAATAAGACACACAAAACAGAAAAAGAAAAATATATGAGCCATGTGTCGTGGGAGGAAGAGGCGCTGACTCAGCATAATGCTGCAGGGACTGCAGCGCTGGTATTCTGTCAGTACCATTAGAGACAGGTCTGCGGCGCTCGCAGGCGCAGTTCATGTGCCGAGCTACTACCAACTGCACAGTAATAAATAGCAACAACATTTTTAGTTAAAAACTACAACAGGTTACGGACATAGATCAGGGGCCCAATTCTACACGGGCTAAACCTTATGGCTTTTGACCTGTTATCGTATTGTATTGATTTTGCTATTCAAAGCGTTTAGCGGTACCTCGCTTTCTTATCGTTCATCGTTTGTAAAATGCTTTTAAGTGTCAAAATGACAGATATTGTTTGACTCAACGGCCCTTAGCGTTATTGCTTTCGAGAGTGAACGGTATCGTAACGCTATCGCTATTCAAAATGTACCGAGGAAGCTCAATGGTATTGCATTTTATTCGCGATATCGTTGAATAAACAATATGTTTTATTCTAAATGTTATCGTTTCTAAACGGTATCGTTACTGAGGGGATTTTAACTGCCAAAATGCTGGATTTAAACAATATAATTACTAGAAATATTTTTGACGTGTTGCATCATATCGCAAAAGGACTTCAAACGTCAATGAAAAGTGAGTGGATTATTTAATTTAATAGCTAAGATAATATGTGTTTTTATAAAGTGCTTTTCATACGTTATCATAATAAGACAATCTAAAAGTATCTGCCTAATATTAGAGATAAAGTAAAAACTTGAGTTTTGTTGCAGATGGCTTTTCTAGCACTTAAATTGGATGTGCTTGAGATGGAGCATATGGAGGTGAAACGACGGAGGAAAGAGGGACAGAGATTGCTTCGGCGACACATTTATGCAACTCAGCTCCTGGATACAGAGTTCGTAGCCACTTATCGGCTGACCAAGGCGATGGCTGCGGACCTTATTCAGGAGCTGAGTCCTTTCCTCCCGAGTTCTCGCGGTGATTTAAATTTTGAACGCAAAGTAAGTGCCCGGAATAAGCTATTAAGTAATGCATGCTAGCAAAATAGTCAAATTTTAGAGCAATGCTAACATTTGTTATATTTTTCAGATTTTAATCGGTCTGAGCTTTTTGGCATCTGGCTCAGACCAGAGAAGCGTGGGCCAAATTGCCACCCACGCTTTCTCGCAGCCGTCGGCTTCAAGGGCCATTCAACAGGTGGTTGAGGCCCTGAACCACCCAAATATTACAAAAAAATACATTAAATTTCCTGGTTCTCGGCAGGAGCGGAATGTATTGAAAAACCGGTAAATAACCGTATTTATATCAATTATTTATGTACTGGTGATAAATTGATGTTATAAGTTATCAATCACTATACATAATAATATAATATCATGATACTTATGCATATTTATTTATTAGTAAGCAATACTACTTATTTGTTTGCATTTCCCAGATTTTTCACCGAGTTCGGACTGCCGGGAGTAGTTGGCTGCGTGGACGGCACCCACATAGCCATCTTAAGGCCTGCCCAGGGGGAGGAGAACTTTTTTAATAGGAAACATTTTCACTCCCTGAATGTCCAAATTGTAAGTGAGATTGTATTTTTTTCGCGTATAATTCAAATAAATAGGTATACTATAAGCGTCGGACTCGTGATCATACCATTTTGTCACAAATTATGATAAACTATAATAAAAATCAGTAAAGACTATTTACCTTTGATTTTGATTATTAATTAAATTTGTACATAATGTGGTTACAGAATTACCAACAAGTCTTTTTGGAGTTGTGGGTATTTCTGTAGCTCTGCCTACCTCACTCTGGGAATGAAGGCGTGAGGGTGTGTATAGTATATGTATGTAAATAAATATGAATATAAAGTTTCTAATCACTTTCACGTTTATGTTGTTAAAATAACCGACTTTATAGATCTGTGACGCGGACCTCAATATAATCAGCGTAGACGCCAGCCACGGTGGCTCAACCCACGATAGCGCGGTGTGGAGTAACCATCCCCTTAATGCCTACCTCCAGTCACTATACGCGGGAGGAGAGTCAGTGTGGCTACTAGGTAAGTAGCAAGTAGTTAAGCTGCCGTTCAATCATTGAATATTCACCAATTTCATTAATTAATTACTATCTTTGTTGTTTGATTCAAAGTCCTAATGTGTTTTTTCGAACTTCTCAAGTTATGGGCATTGTATAGCTAAACATTGTTATAAGTGTTATAAGTATTATATGATACAAATGTCTCCTTTAATACTATTACTAAATAAATAAATATAAGGTTGAACAACATTATTTCAAAATTATATTATATCCCATGTAGACAATTTATTTCTTTGAATATTTAAAATAAAGTCAATTTCTAAACATAATCTTATTCATTTTTTGTATTTAACTTCTACAACATTGACAACTCTCCTCAACGCCGAATGTCTTCTACGAAACGTAATCACAGAAAAGTCAGCCCTTATGTGTGCAGCGGCTAGAATATATTTCTTACAAACAAGTTAGGTTTGCATTGCCTTAAAAGTAATGGTAATAATTTTTTATTTTAAAAAGTCAGTTCCACTCAAAAAAATTACTAGATTGTTTCAAAAATGACAGCCAACGACAACGCAGACAGTTTTTTTTTTTAATTTGAAACCTAATGGCAATGGCCTCTTATTCTATTCTTCCAAAAAAAGAGTTAATTGTTCCTTTATTAAATAAATATAATAAATTCTGGCATTGGTTTTATTTCAGGGGACTCTGGTTACCCACAGCGCGAAACATTAATGACGCCCATCGTCAATGCTGACCCCGGTACTGCTGAAGCTCGCTATACCGAGACGCACGTGCGAGCTCGCAATTGCGTGGAGCGTTGCTTGGGCGTGCTGAAAGCGCGCTGGCGTTGCCTGTCGAGCTCGCGGAGGCTGCACTACGCGCCAATAAAGTGCGCTAAAATTATTAACGCTTGTGTCGTGCTACATAACATTGCGCACAAAGGCAATTTACCGTTGCCACAGCTTGACCCAGAGCGCGAGCTGGAAGAACAAAGAATTTTGGCAGAGTTGGAAGCAAGGCAAGAGAGTGCGGAAATGTTAGCCATAACCCATTCTCAGCGCCGGGTCAGCGCAGATCTCGTGAAAGGCCGTATAGCACGTGCGGCTCTCATCCAAAATCTATCTCAATGATAAAATTTTAGTTTTCATTTACAGGACTGGCCTTTCACAGACTTTTTTACCGTTTTCCTTTTAAGAGCGTGTTCCTGAGTTAATTTGGAGTTAAAAATATTGTATAGACTCGGTTCGATTCCGTCTAGTTTTGTCATTTAGTCATTTTTGTGAAAAAAACTTGTTTAGAAAACTTCGGGGCAACAGACTCTTATTATAATTGTGATGTTGCCACTTTTAAGCCAATTAACGTTATCTATACCCATATCACAAGTCAAAAATCAAATTAAAGTCGCACGCCAAAGCCATCCATAATTTCTACAGATATGGTTTATATTTGTCTGCAACGTGCCCTGAACTTATTGCCTTATAATACGACACTCACAAGATTGAATGAAAATGACAATTATGCTAGTGTCATCGTCAATGTTTACATGTCAACCGATTGTAAAATTAATATTTTCTTGCAAAAAAAAAGACGACAATTATGGAAAATGAAAGGCATATCTACGCATCATTTGCATCAAACAGTAACTTAACCCTAAGTCAAGAATAGTTTCAGTTAGGGACATGAGAGGAAAATGGTCAAAAACTAAAGTTGCTCAAATACAGAAACAAATGTGCACAGAATGGACGTATAATATTAATTATGTTTATAAAATGCCCCGAAGGAATTGTGGGCAAACGCGTATACCTACAAATTGACCCCATACAATAACATTCGGCATCGCGGCGGACCGAATAAGCGACCGACGACGTAACCGCGATGAACTTGATAGGTAGCTTTGTTCAAGACTGGAGGGAGAGTCCGAGATGATTATAACTAGAAACGGAGATACGCTTAATATTGCCTAGCGCCACACATGACCACGAATATGCAGGACTGCGATACAACGTACATACACCCGGATGATTAGAACTAGAACTTCATTGAGTTATAAAGTTACCGTGGAATACCTACTTTATTGGAACATTGTAGTAAGAGACCTAATACGAATCGTTTTGTGAACAAAACGTTTTACTTACCATAATCGGTGGTTGCAATATTTATTGGGCTTCAGGTTACCAAAATGTTAATCGGTGTAAAATAATAACTAGATTTCATTTCTTATCTTATTAATTAATTAGTATTAGTAATATGTCATTATAATAAAGTTACACATACCTACGAATCTATTTTTTTATCAAGCTTGGGCGGTGCTCAAATGAAGTAATGTGCTACAGGACACACTGACTTATAGAAATCATTAACCCGAAACTCAACCGCGGCGCACAGTATAAATCCGCTTTGAATCAAAGTCTACATACTTAGATTCTCCTACAGTGGCACACGAGATGCTAAGCACGGATTGACGCCAAAGACACATCCCCCATACCAGCCCTATTGAACCCATGGTGAAGTCACGTCGCCTGGGTCAATCAGTTATACTTGTTCGTAATGCTCTCGTATGAATTCCACTGTGGGCGTATTTACATCTTTTTTAAAACGAAGCGATTTTTTACCCCACGTGCGTAGCTCGACCGTGCGCTGCAGTAGAGAGTGCCCACGCAGCATAAGGCACGCGGCTAGCATATACCTACTTATTACTTAGTCCAGTCTCTAGGAACTTTCTGTAGGCCTTTACTTTGTTAATGATGAAGCAAAGATTTTTGATAGATGCTGTTACGGCATAGAGTCCTAATAAAAAGTTGCCAAAATTGACTCATTTTGAAATAATTCCTTAACAATGGACTTCATGACAAAAAATCTCTACAATACCAGGGTGTGGCCAGAATGTTTTTGTTTAAAAACGCAGTAATTAAGTTTTCCGTTATGGATGGAAAAAGTTACGAGTGAAGAACTGTCAAATAGGGCATTAATCATTAATTATAGGAACTCTTTTTGATACCTTTGAATATAAATAAATATCCTACAATCATACATAATAAAGATACATTACTGGGATTACAGGTCTCAAAAGATAATTGAAATGTTATGACAAAAAGTTACATTGTTTACTCTTAAGTCGCAATGGACGTGCATTTGTACCTAAACATGTTTTGTAACATATTTTGTTAGTTTTTTGGCGCAGCGGACACACCTTTAAGATAAGAGTCTCCCTTCTGGGAAAGTTGTCTATTAGCATTTGATAGGATCTCTAATGGTTCTCTAGGTATCCACAAAAAGAATCGTATTGTTATCTTTCTGCATTTAACCTTTTCAACGCCTTACGTCAAATACAAATGCGTCACTCATACGTTAAACAAGTATTAAAAGTTATGCAAAATTTAACTTAATCCAAATGAAATAACGTCTCTTTCCTTTCGAGGCAGTCGTCCAACTGCTTTGTCCAACTGATCAATAATTTCCATTTGAATATCTAATTATCAGGCTCGTCGCGCGGAGCTCCTTTTTCTAGGTGGTTTGGCCCTTCGGGTCTGCTGAAGAACTAACATAGCCTAAACCTACCTCATATTTACGATGCTGTACCTGTGACAACTATAAGTGTCGGTGGCGTCACAGGCACGACAGCTCATGACTACTTCAGGCCTCATTGGCGTTGAAAGGGTGTGAAAGATAGAGAGTAAATTAGATAATATATTATTGTATCATAATATATTTTAGTTGATTTGCCCCCTTATTCCACTTCGCTTCCAAGCTTTCGATCCCATGGGATCGTTGTAGATACATTTTTATTTCCTCTTGGCTCACATATTTATAGGATTGAAAAACACTTGCGTTTTTCATGGTGACACGCTTCCACTTGAATCCCATAATTATACGATAGGATCGAAATGTATACTTGTTTCGTAGTTGGTTGCCATAGGATCCTAGGACACAATATTAAAGGCAATGTATGTATGTATATGTTTGTGTGTGTGTGTGTGTGTGCGCGCGCGCGCGTGTGCGTGCACTACCTATGTCTGTGCGCGCTTGTGAGGGATCGTTCTAAAATTATCATATCTCTTAGCTTTTATGTCCAAATATCCCATGGGATCATGATGTAAAAAAATGCCTTTTGGCTCCTCTATCCTAATATCCTATGGCATAATGAGGGCCGTTTTCTCGTGGTCCTACTATTTTTGTCCTACTGACTTTCGACGGAGCCCCGCCCAGGGCGGGGCTCCTACTTCTAGGTGGTTTTGCCCTTCGGGCATCTGAAGATACCAAACGAACCTGACCTACCTACTTTTACAACCATAATTAGTATTTAGTGATCAAATCTAGGTTCACTTTTTGACTAGTAGGACAAATTAGTAGGACTACGAGAAAACGTGCATAGTTAATTCCTCTCGGCTCCTGTATCCTACGCTCCTATGGGATCGGGGATAAGAATTTCCTATAGGCTCCCACGTCTACTAAGACGTAGGATCATGAGATAACAAATTCCTCTTGACTCCTGTATCCTACGCTCCCATGGGGTCCTGTGATAATAATTTCCTATGTATGTATTATTGATAGGGTCTGTTAATATGACTCCCAAAATACTACTCTCCATGGCTATCTGACAAACCTTGAGGGCAGAATTCTGATTTTTTTTCAAATTCCTTGGTAAGTATTGGCACAAAACCGTCGCATTGGCATCGCCACTTCGGAACCACGAGCAGCGTGAGTGCAAAGCAAGTGTGCTTGTCGAGACAAGTCGCGGAGTAAATTCAAACTATTTTTTTTTTTGACGACACTTTGGTCTAGTTGGGAGTGACCCTGCCTCCGAAGCCAGCGGTCCCGGGTTCAAATCCCGGTAAGAGCAGATATTTGTGTGATGAGCATGAGTAGGTATTTGTTTCCGAGTCTTGGATGTTTTATATGTATTTAAGTATTTATTTCTCTATCTCAGTATGTTTATCGTTGTCTGGTACCCATAGCACAAGCCTAGAGCTTAGATTGGGACTAGGTCAATTTGTGTGACATTGTCCCGTGATATTTATTTATTTTATTTATTTATTTATTTGTAGTGGACTGTCGTATTATCGACATTTTCGCATCACTACGGGTATGACTTTCATAATTATCTCTGACGTAACATGCGGTCTGAAAAATAAGACGGCGGCGAACAAACTATAGTCCGTTATTGAGATAAGACATCATAGTGTAGTCGGGCTCAAAGTGTCATCGATAAAATCGAATCGATCAACGAAAACTTCATTACGTCGATAACGACAAATAAACAATCGATATGGTTTTAATAATGTATTTGAAATAAAGTAAGATTCTTCTTAAATAACATTAAGAACATACATGCGAACGAACATTTGATTACGTTCAAAATACTCTTCGGCCAGCTATTAATTTCTGCTTGACATAGAAGTTTTCATTCAAATTCAAATTATTTATTTGTCAAACATAGATATACTCGTATATACAGTTAGAATAAAATCATTTTACAATATACCTCCAGCTGTGTTTTGCCGTTAGGCGTACAAATATAAATGTTAACTTAATACATCTTTAGATGCTTAAGATAACATTGAGATAAAGTTAGTAAGTGCCAGTTAAAGTTAGTATAAAGTACCTACTCGGAAAGGAATCAATCATACGAATGATTTCATTACATTACTAGCGTCCTAAAAAATCGATATTAGTAATTTGCACTAGTCAGGTTTATACCACGTAAAATATACAAACATTAAAAATACCGTATTTTTTTGATTCAGTACTGAATTTTTTTAGTCTACCCACTTGCTTAATGTTTTTTAACATCATGTCATAAAAAAGTAGTTGCATAGGTAGGTACTAGGCACTCGCGGGCGTGTTGTTCACCGTCTGTAAAAAAATATCTTGCATTAATATAACAATCTCGCGATGGTATGTGACGCTATCTGTTAGCTGCTTTTTTACGTCTTTTTTTTGGACTGCTTTCGTAAAAGCGACAGCCGCGGCCTCTATAGCAGCTGCGGCTGCCCTTATTGCCCCGGCCGTTTCCAGCTGCGCAGCAACCAGCGCCTCCACGGCGGCAGCCATCCTGACGGTAGCCGCTGCGGAATCTGCAGCGCTTCGCATATTCCCACGTTCTGTCTCCACCCTTGCTTGCTCTATTTCTAAAATATGTCGTCGCGCTGTGTCAAGGGTGCTGGGTAATGGTGTGCCTATCAAATAGTTAGAAAAAATATAATACACAGTTGGAATTTTAATCATGTATAACACACTCGAGAGCAAAAATTTCGGGTCGCTAGCGTTGATATCAATATTTGAAAAATGAATATGGCTAGCCTAATAAAATAAATTGGACTTTAAAGCCCATTTGATGTTACTTAAATAAAACGCATTACATTAATTACTGAATGTTAAAAAAAAACAAGTTACTTAAATACTCAAGTGGCCCAAATCAAAAATAAATACAATTTGATTTAAAACTTAAAGTAAATAGCATTCCGAATTAAAATGCAAATAAGACTCGTTTTGATTTGGGGCGCTTTTTATTTAAGCAAATGATATAAGGAAATGGTATCCACTTGCTTGCAAAAACAAAATTGAATATAATTAACAATTTATACAATTATCTAATTTTGTCACAATGCATTTTTCAGCTCGCGAAGCGTCATTGAAGGAGGTACTCGTTGTCTTACACGTCATCCAAGCTCGTCCCAGGCAAATATATATATATATATATATATATATATAAACCAATTACGATTATGCCAAGGCATTTGACAGCATACAGCATAACGGAATATGGCAAGCTTTAAAGAGCAGGGAATACCGAAAAAATATATCCGTATAATCTGGGCGATCTACAACAACAACAGCACCGCCAAAATCAAGCTAGAAAAGGAAGGGAGAAATTTTAAACTAAGTAGAGGAGTCAAACAGGGGATCCTCTTTCTCCAAAATTGTTTAATGCCACATTGGAAAGCATATTTCGCAGATTAAACTCGATTGAAAAAGGTATTAGGATAAATGGCGAATAGCTGAACAACTTGAGATTGGCTGAAGATTTGGTAATACTTGCTGAAGATCCAAATACACTTGAAACCATGATTAACAACCTTGCAATAGAGAGTAGAAAGCTGGGATTAACCATGAATCTATCAAAAACTAAAATACTAACGAACAGCTGTAGGAAACCGCCCATAAATGTTGGAAACATCACAATAGAATATATAGGGGAATTAATATCTATGCAGGAGGATATGTATAAGAAAATAGAAATATTATTATTATAATCAAGAAATTTTAGTGGTGGTAGGACCCTGTGCAGGGTCCGTCCGGATCGCTACCACCATCTTATCCATTAACCACCCGCCAAGCAACAGTGTTCGCATTGTTGTGTTCCGGTGTGGGGATAAGACAACCGGTGAAATTACTAGCATAGAGGCATTCCATCTTAGTCCTCAGGGTTGGACACGCATTTGAGGTCTTAGGATTATAGTCTTGAGAATTCAAATGTCTATGGGTCTCAGATTCCACTTACCATCAGGTGGCCTGAGTGCTCGGGTGCCTTCTCCTTAACATAAAAAAATAAATAAATGACATTGCATGATATGTAAATTAAATCAGCAATAAAAAATATATTATACATTTTATAAAAGATCGAAGTACACTTACAAAAACGTTTTTTTTAAATGTCATTATTTAACATTAGCCAATAAGTTTTAATACTTGTGATTAAGGAGTATAAAGTTGTCTATAAGGATCAATTTATTTCACTTAGCTAGGTTTATTCGTTTACTAAAATTATGATTTAGTCTAGTGACCCGAAATTTTTGCTCCCGAGTGTAGGATTTAAAATTATGTACCTACATCTGCGTCTCCTGGTGCTTCTTGAAAGTGGCACAGCGCGACTCGGTGACGGACTTGGAGGGGGCATATTTTGAGAACGAGCGAGTGGTGTCGGAGACAGAATGGCGTGAGCTGGTGCGAAGGTTGGTGGCGGCATGCCGCCAGTTGGAGGAGGGGTGGGAAGAAGTAAAGCACGTGAGGGAGTCGGCAGCGGCAAAGAGAGAGCGGCACCGGTCGGAGGCCGCACAGTTTCAACAGGGCATTCAGGCACATTTCCCGTGTCACTATTCCATGCTAATGGCGTCGATCGAGCCGTGGACGCATTCCCCAGCATAGAGACCGAGTCAGGGAGCGAGGATGATTCGGAAAACACGCTGAAATGGGAACATAATATTGCCATACGTCAAAATTCAAATAATAACTACAACCATAGAGTACAGTGAACAGTGTTCTAAGTAAAATTCTTTAATTTTATCAATTTGTCGGTGTATGTAATATTTATGCCAAATAACAACTTCCTAGTACAGTCTAGGTCATAAATATGTATACACTTTAATACCTTGTCACTTTAATCGCTGTGACAATTTCATATGGCAGTTTAAACATGACGTTAAATAGACAAGGTACTAAAGTGTATACATATTTATAACCTTGACTGTACTAAGAGTCTAGAGCTAAGCTATAGATGGATAGACGGACGGACGGCCAGACGGACGGACATGGCGAAACTATAAGGATTCCTAGTTTGACTACGGAACACTAAAAGGATCCCGTACCATTCTTGTAATGGGCCCCGTTGACACAGTTTGGTTAGGAAACCCCTAAAATCATCTGAAAAAGGAATCTGACCAATGTGTACTAGATCTATAGTTTCTGAGAAAACAACAGTGTGACATACATATGTACATACAGACAGACAAATAGACAGACAAGACGGACATGGCAAATCTATAAGGATTCCTAGTTAGATTTTGGATCCCTAAAAATACCACATACACACTTCACACACACCACTACACACACATACACCACCACTGGCATCACTTTTGTGCCACGTGATGACAGTGAATAAATGAATATAAATACTATTAAATTGAGTATGGTCATGTCTGTCAAACGTTGTGGCATTTACATATTTAATATAATGCATATTTCAACCGGGGAAATACATTTTGTACCTTTTACTTTTGTGTTAAAACTATCAAACAAGTTGGAAGAAAATTTAAACCTATTTCAATCGTCAGATTGACTTGACATTCGGCAAACTTATGCAATTCCAATGATATGATAATACAATAATATGGTACCATCGAACTGGTATGATGACGGTAGTCCAAGAGGAACTCCTCATTGACTCATAGTAGATCTTTCCAGTTTAGCTTTCTTTTGATAGTGAATTTATTATAAGTACAGTCAGCAATGTGTTATTAAAAAAAATGTATTACAACTTTTCTGGAACCTTAAGCTACCCGGTATTGGGTTTCCTAAGACATCAATCTCCTACTAAAGCACAATCGTAATCGTTCATTAAAGACAATTATAATTAAGTAGCCGTTACCCGCGACTCGGTGGAATCCTTGGCTGATATATTGTTATAGGTAATTTAATTCGTCACATCCCAACCGCTTAACGGAGTAGCGTGGAGTTACAGTAGACACTCAACTGATTATGTACCGCCGGGGATGCGGCGGCCGTAGATTAATATAGCGGTAGATGGCGACGAATGGTGTATCTGTTGCGTAGAAGCTTGTATTATCTGTGGCTTTAGTAATAAACAATTCTCAATGTTAGATTTCAAACATAAGAAAAAGGAAACTTTTCAAACTAGGCATTATTTCTTACTTCACATGGCTGTTTTGAATAGTCTTTTTGAATTTCTAGCAAAAAAATGTTTGTCCTTCAGGTGCTATTCCACTTTGTCCTAAATCATATCGTTTATAAATATTAACGTTATGGAAGCTTTTATTTCCTTGATGGTAGCAGACTAGAAATTTTCGTCAAAAAGCATATATCTCATACCAATCCATGTCCACGACGAACTCAGGAGGTGCCTCAGGTACAGCCTAAAATAACATTATCAATAAATAAATCGTAATACGTATGTATTAGATAAACCCTATCTAAGTCTACAACAAGCCGCACCGCGAATTATCGCAGTGCTTCTATTTCTACCGATCCTAACGCAGGACTGAGGTGTTAATATTCTATGTTATTCATCAATTTCTGCGTTAAGAACAAACAATTATCATCATATGCTTCTTTATTACCATGCTTTGGCCTAGTCGGGTTAAAATCCGGTTAACGACAGAAATTTGTGTAATGAGCACGAGTATTTATTCCTGAGTCTTGGATGTTTTCTCTATATAAGTAAGTTTATCGTTGTCTAGTACCCATAGTATAAGCCTAGAGCTCAGTTTGGGACTAGGTCAATTGTTGCTATGTCCTTCTCTGAGACTCAACATACTCTAAACTGATGACGCATAACGAGGTAACATACAGACAGACACACTTAAGCATTAATAATATAAATAAGGATGGATCATCATCATCACAATCTTTTTTAGCACATTTTAAAACCATATTCATGTTAACAACAAGCTATGCATTCTGAATATGAAGGTGTTTTAAAAATGTTATACCTAAGTGAATTGGTACATAATATGTACTTTAACAGTTAATGCTTTAATAGATTTTGCGCGCGCTTAGTAGTCATTCATAGCTATTCCATCAAGCTGTAAAAAAATCAAGGTAAAAATTAGCTATGTCTTACTCTATGCTAAAGTCTATCTGTATGCCAAATTTCATCCCGATCCATTTAGCCGTTCTGGTGCGATTGAGTAACTAAAAACCATCCTAACTTTCACATTTATAATATTATAAGCTTTTGCCCGCGACTCCATCCTCGTAGATGTTGTTTATCTCCCTCGGGAACTGTAGAATTTTCCACGATAAGAACTATCCCATGTCCTTCCCTGTGACTAAAACTATCTCCATACCCAATTTCATCTAAATCGGTTCTGCAGTTTAAGTGTGAAGAGGTAACAAACAGACAAACAGACTTATAGATTAGTAGGGTAGGATAAATAAATTATATGTTTTAAAAAACTAAAAACTGTCTTCGAAAAGCAAGAAGTTAGAGATCAAACTGTTACGTTGTCCCACATCTCAATGAATCATCATCAGTTCTTCTTCACGGAGTGATACTTTTTGAATGCTTATGCTAGATTTGTCACTGAAAATACTAAAATCGCTATATGTATTGCTATAATATTTGAGTTGCCTTGATTTCTCCAAGATGCCATCATCAGATGATGAATTGCTAAAAATGGGACCAACTTGAAAGTTAAACAACTTGAACAATAAATATTTTTTCTTGTTGTTCCAACGGTATTTCAGTCATCGCCCGTCGGAGAACAAACATTAAAAAAACCCGACGAATTGAGAACCTACTTTTTATGAAGTCGATTTACCAATTATTCTTTGACCAAATAAAAATAGATTTTTATCAAATTATACATACATACATAACATCACGCCTTCATTCCCAGATTAGGGTAGGCAGAGCTACAGAAACACCAACAACACTAAAAAGACTTGTTTATAATTCTGTAACTACATTTTGCACAATCAGGCAAAGAAATTTTAATTTTTATTAAATTATAGATCTTGAAATTAAAGGTTTAGGAAGATATTGCTAAGTAATTGTCCAACTTTTACCTCTAAGTTTAGGCCTGGATCTACCCTGACACCAGGAAGGGGCTCTCCAAACGTGTCCCCCAGCAGTGCCAAAACCCTTATATCAATGTCGGTAAGGCTTTTGGCCTGAGGGCGCCCACCCCCGGTGCCCGTATGGTCTGTCCTCAACACACGCCGTTTTTTTTTAAGTTTATTTTTATAATCGCTCCAATACTTAAAATATAAAAGTAAAAATATTGCATTTAATAAATGTCACAAAAAAACTAAAAACAGTCTTCAAAAGGCAAGAAATTACTTCTTTTAAATTGATAGGTAATGTCAGTCCAACTGAATTCGGTTAAAAATATAGTGGGACGCCGACTTTAGTTGGACTGACCACCTTTCATGTTAAAAGAAGTAATTTCTTGCCTTTTGAAGACAATTTTTAGTTTTTTTTTAACATTTTATTTATTTCTTACGCATTAGTCATCATAATAATACTGATACGTTGTCTCACATTCCAATTAATAAGAAACGAGCAACGCTGCAGGAAATTCATAGTCATATGTTTAAACCATTTGAATGTGATTCGTGATAGTCGCTCAACTATCTTAATCAAGACATCTTATCGCCACACTTGAAATAAGTACCGTTGAGGAGTTCCGGGGGCCATCAGTAGTCTTCATCATCAGTTCTACTTCACCAAATGATACTTTTTGAATGCAAATGCTAGACTGCTTCACTGAAAATACTAACATTAATAGTTAACTCGATGTCTCCAAGATCCCATCATCAGATCTTGAAGTGCTGAGAATGGGACTAACTAAAAAGTATACCCATTCAAACAAAAGTTCAAGTAATCGGGTAACATATATTTAAAAAAACCCGTCGAATTGACCTCTTATTTTTTTTAAGTCGGCTCTAAATAGAATTAATAAAAATCTTACTGAGCTCCACCCTTTAGAACTTTTTGTTGCTCCATCCCCTAGTGCGTTGAGGATGGCGGCAACAGTCTCCCAGTGCCGGGAAGTCTTGTGGCGGCCAGAAGTGGATTGTAAAATCCCAGCAGCAAGGTCGCGGTTCTGCTCTAGATACTCTATGAGCAGTTCGAGCTGTTCATAGGATACACGCTGCCTGCGCCTAGCTGCAGTTTCGTTCGGATTCCTAAAACATTTTACAGAATTTAATAAATCTACCAGTTGAGCATTTTTGGGCAAATATAGTAAAATTGTTATAATATATTTATTCAATAACAAAATACTTACATTTTGCGAAACTGCGGTCACAGAGAAAATTGTCGTTTGTCAGTTCATGACAACGTCAAATCAAAAAAATAAATATTCTCTCTTTTTAAATTATTCTTATTGTTTTCCACAGACAGTGTTTTCTAAGTAAATCTATTTAGTAGTCTACGCCGTTAGTTTATCATTTTTCTCCTCGAGACAATAGATTTTATTGTACCCAAAGAAATGCACCTACCATCTTATTCACTAAGCTACTCCCAAGCTGCAGTGGTTGCACTGTTGTGTTCCGGCGTGGGAATAGACAACCAATCAAAAAGGTTAACAATTATGAGTTATACATAGGTTGGCAACGTGTAATTGCAATCTTGAGACGATTACATACATACATTTCCATATTATAAGGCCAGCGAGAAACGCTACAAATTATAGCTCGGTATCGGTGTACCAGAATCTCATAACAAAAAGGAAAATTACAATTTATATCTAGAAGTAATAGGGATTTAAGGGTTTTGATACTAAAGTTTTTTTGGAACTATTCCATTTTCCGGGATGATATTTTTAATCTCTATGTGTCGGCTTTAACTAGAAGCTACTATGCTGTGACGACGGAACAAACCATGGCGTTACCTACCTTTCAAAGCGGACTTTGCAGCTGCATTTTAGCGCGTTTTAATTAATATGTACATGTGATTACCGTGTAATAACCGGGTTATAAGTTATAATAGTGCCACTCCTTGTCTTCCCGTGGATTTCGTAAGAGGCGACTAAGGGAATCAAGGCTTGTAGTACTTTTGGGCGATGGGCTTGCAACCTGTCACTAATACACTGGTAAACATCTTAGCCTGAGAGTGCAAAGTCTGGTTACAGATTTATCAATAAGCCTTGTTAGACTGGGTGGTATTTCTGTAGCTCTGCCTATCCCACTGTGGGAATGAAGATGTGATGTTATGTATTCTAGAGGGATCTCAGCTATGTAGGTTCATACTTGTTTTATTTTTTATTTTCCTCTTTTCTTCAGATCATGATGATCGTACCACCCCAGCTACGATTCATCGTGTGGTGGCACCCACGGAATTAAATAGCACCACATTATTAAGAATTCCAAACTAACTGTTACGTGCCTAACATCAAAGCCAAGTTGATGCACATAACGTTCCTGCAAATGTTCAACGGAACATAGAGTATCAATATTAATTAGTTGGCTTTACTTACCAGTCAAATGAAATGAAAAACACGAGAAAATACCAAAGATTATTTGATATAGCACCCTGCAATTCTCCCACCTCTTGACCTCTCAACCTCTTTTTGACAAACTATAAATACTCTATGCCTTCTTAAAACTGCTTAAAAATATTATGGTACTTTTTACATTATCATAACGAGAGGACGCAATATAAATGCGATATGAAAGTTGAATAACGATAAACCATACGCATTGCCTAATATCGCATATTGAACAATATTGTACTAAGACATCGTATTTTGTCGGTTAAGCTCGTATCTGTCTTGCTTTCTTACGTAGCTAATTGATGGGTCCTCCGACAGAGAGAACAAGATCAATACGAACTTCACCGACCAAAATACGATGTCGTATAGATATTTACTTCGTAAAATAACGATCAATCGTTTGACTTTTAGTCATTTGGCATGCGTTTGGCATTTAATACATTTCAACTAAAAATTCAAAATAAAGATTCGGGGGGCCATTTGCAACGTTAAAAGATGGCGGACGTGTGATTTGTTTTAGACTTTAATTTTTGGGTAATTAGGTGTTCAAAGTTCTTTTCTGATAGTGATTTGTACTTTTTATGCCTTTGTGTCGCACAGTGATTGAAGACTTGGACTTATTTCGTGTATCTGGCATCTTTCTTCTCGTTTCAAGTGGACTCGCAGTGGTGCAGAGGTTAAAACTATCTTGACCTCTGACCTACTAATCACCGTACAACGTTGCCCCCAATCTTCCTAGAGAAGATTGGATTGTGTTTTATTGCTATATTGATTTATAATTATATATACTTACTTGACACTGGCGAAATCACTTCACGTGGAAACGCCATATCCCCGCGGTAGTAGCTGTTCAAGTCGCCGCGGGGGCAAAGAAAGAAGAAGAAGAAAATAAAGATTCAAAATAATAAAGAAGAATTTAAAGGATGTGAATATAAATCAGCAATTTATTTATTAACAGTCATAAAACCACCAAACCAAACCATCTGCAGCAAGAAGTTATGACACTCCACTACGTCCTAAATGAAGAACTAAGAGAAAAGGAAAGAAAGGAAAGTTTGTCAGTAATAAAAAGATCAAGTACTAACTGTCCCCTATGGATCTCTTTGAGCATGTTTATAGTGAGACTAGAGGACATGAGAGGCGAACTAAATTCAAGGATACAACAATAACCAAGTATTAACCAACATTGAGAGCAGTTCAGCCTTAAAGAATAGTATCCGAGGACAAGGGCATATAATGTAGGGGAAAGCACTAAATAGATTCGCTGATCTACTAATATACCTTCCAGAAAAGTCGAAGCTAGGAAGTGGAATTTTAGGTAGTGCAGGCCGTACTAATAAAAGAGTATTATTTTCGTTGAAAAGGATGATGTTGTAGAAGCCTACAAATATTGCAAAATCGAGCAATATTCGTTTGCAACTTACATTACCTAATAATAGGATAAAATACTTGAAATCTCAACACATAATTTCTTATCATCACTGTTGTTGTCGTTGGGTTCATCAAGGTTGTCGCGTCTCATATAATTTTCGATAAACTGGAATGTGGAATTTTGAAATTATTTATTTTTTATTATATTTATATTTATATCCAACATTTTGAATTTGGAGTCTGAACTGTGATGTAAGTAATTAAGCGTGTAATCTGTTATTCTGAAATTCTAGTTAATTAAGAATTTGCGAAGGTTAAATAGTATTATTCTGATATAGGTAAGCCTTTATAAAAATGAGTTTATAACATTTGCGTATTAAAATACTAGGCAAACGTAAACTGTATTTTTAATAAACTACTTACCCTTACACTTCGGTTCGCCATGTCCATATAACTAGTATGTCACACTAGTTTTTCTATAGCCAGCCAAAACTATGAATACTTTAAATCAAAAAAACGTTTCCTTTTCCGCAGAGTTACGAAAATTTGCTATACTTTAGGGGTATCTCAGACAAAACTCCTGTAGCAAGTGCAAGCATATTACTAACGAGAAGGATTTAATCTGCTTCGTTTATTGAATTTGAGATACTGCTATTTAGCGTTGAGATTAGTATATAAATGTATGAGTAATATTCGTAATTTAGCAGAAAATTAACGTTTCATAATTTAAATAATTAACTAGGTACTAACTTTCTAAGAAATGTCCTTTTCAGGTGGTTAAAATTGTACACTTACTGAAAATCTAAGAAAAACAAATTAGCCAATATTTTGTACTAATTTTTGATTTTACATATATTGAAAACAGAACGAGTTAATAAAAGCCGTATTTACATTTAAACGATAAAATATATTTATTTCGTAAGTAGGCCGCACGGGCACTTTTACATATCAAAATATTACTAGCACTTTCCAAAAGGAGACCACTGCTGTGAAGAAACGCCGCATCAAACCCAACAGTCAGATTTTTCTGATGTATTGTGTCGTTACGCGTCAAACAGTATCGGCTTCATATATTTAATATTGTTACGTGCTGGCTTGTGCAAATCAGACTAGAGTGCACGCGCCAATAGTGTTTGACGCGTCACGACACAACACATTAGACAAATGTGAACCGAGCTTGATACAAAATATCGTCAGAAAGCGCATTACACATCATCCCGTCATATAGACGTGAACAGTAGCCACCACGACACAAAACATTAGACAAATGTGAATGCGGATTTAATCGCCTCTAAAACGTCCCTGAAAACGGGGGTAAGATCTAAAAGATAAGGGACCATCAGGTACCATTTGTCTACTTTCTTGGAAATGCAGGAGGTCACCTACTGTGGTTCCTCTTATGGTGCATCCTTAGAGCTGTTATCAAATCATTAATTTGAGCTTTCAATAATGGCTTGGTTACTTCTGTAGTTTTTAAAGATACAATGTGTTAATTGATAAGAGAAAGTATTGGAAAACTACAATCACGTTAAAAATACACATACATACATAACATCACGCCTTCATTCCCAGAGAGGGGTAGGCAGAGCTACAGAATTACCAACAATTCTGCAACCACATTTTGCAAAATCAGGCTAAGATGTTTACCAGTGTATTAGTGACAGGTTGCAAGCCCATCGCCTAACAGTACTACAAGCCTTTATTCCCTTAGTCGCCTCTTACGACATCCACGGGAAGACATGGAGTGGTACTATTCTAATCCGGAACCCACACGGATTAATAAATAATTTTAATAGTTAAAAATAATTTACAATAATATTGTGATTGTTTTTCATTAACTTTAATAACGAAGATAAAACAATCAAAAACAGATAAAGTTTTATTCATTTATTTTAATCTTACAGTTCCTACACAAATGTGGCACAGCCATGAATGCCATGATACTCGTATAATTGTCATTGCCTTACTAGCACACTACTTCCACTTTTAGTTTATAATTTGTCATTTATTGGATAATAATTCAGGCGAAATCCTCAATACTGCTATTGCAAACTCCAAATGCCATCTGGTGTCTGCAAATAAAAAAAAACACAAGTACATTAGAATTATTTATAATGAATTATCTAGTTGATAGAAGTCCCCTTATCGACTCTGAGACCTATTAAAACTTGATAGTAAAGGCGGCCATAACAAAATATGACTTTGAGAAAGTGATAGGAAAGGTGGAATAAAGGCCCTAGAAGTGTGTCACCATAATTCACCACAATATTGAAATTCCTTCACATAACATATTACCTCATTTAAATAGGTCTTAATCCATCCCTGCCATGGGATTCACAACCAATATCGCTACCGCCTGTTGTTGGGTGCGCTACGCATCTATAACAGAGGCTAGTTAATCATAGCTTCTGCAGTTCTTATTATTCTTATTTGTCAGGCTTCAAAAGTCCATCCACGGTGTATCCAAATTGCTGTGCCTATCAAATTAAAAACATGCATTAAAACCAATTCACACACATGACTCAAGAGTAACAATAAGAAGAGTCAGTAAGAGCCTCCAAAAAAACAATAAGACAGTAAGAAGAAGTTATAAAAATCTGCCAATTTATTGTAATCCAATATGTTAGTTAAACCAACTCAAGATTAAGTAAATGAAAGGTACTTACATGGAGGTGAGCTTGCCAAGAAGTCGTTGGCAAAAAAGCACCACATTTTATGCGTATTTGTTCACGTAAAAACCATTTCACACGTCTTAGTTGCTTTGATTGCGAACCAAACAATAACGAAGTAATGTTATTTTTTAAGTTCAGTGATTAAGTATCTATTTATTATTGAAATAAATCAGTTAAAATAATAAATTAAAGTTAGACAAAAAATATAAACTTATCAAAATGTCATCAGCTGTCAACATACCCTTTAAATCTGTAGCTGTCACTGGCAAAAAATACCAATACAACTTTATTTTCTTTCCTATGTTTACTGTTTTAAAATAATGCAATTAATTGGTTATTAGTTGGATTTACGCTCTCATTCCATTTTTTTTCTCATAAATCAATATTATAATGTAACTGTTTTTTCCGCCTGAAGATTATTTTTTTGAGCGAGCAACACACATCAATACGTTACATCTAGCGAACCTTAAAGAAGCGGTAACAATACGATAGCCAGGCAAAGCAATACGAAAAGACTACGATATGAAAGCATTATACGATAGGGAAACGATATTGTATAGTATCGCAAAACGAACGATTTGATTACGATAAACCACTGAGCGGTGTAGAATAGAGGCCCTGTAGCAAGTGCAAGCATATTACTAACGAGAAGGATTTAATCTGCTTCGTTTATTGAATTTGAGATACTGCTATTTAGCGTTGAGATTAGTATATAAATGTATGAGTAATATTCGTAATTTAGCAGAAAATTAACGTTTCATAATTTAAATAATTAACTAGGTACTAACTTTCTAAGAAATGTCCTTTTCAGGTGGTTAAAATTGTACACTTACTGAAAATCTAAGAAAAACAAATTAGCCAATATTTTGTACTAATTTTTGATTTTACATATATTGAAAACAGAACGAGTTAATAAAAGCCGTATTTACATTTAAACGATAAAATATATTTATTTCGTAAGTAGGCCGCACGGGCACTTTTACATATCAAAATATTACTAGCACTTTCCAAAAGGAGACCACTGCTGTGAAGAAACGCCGCATCAAACCCAACAGTCAGATTTTTCTGATGTATTGTGTCGTTACGCGTCAAACAGTATCGGCTTCATATATTTAATATTGTTACGTGCTGGCTTGTGCAAATCAGACTAGAGTGCACGCGCCAATAGTGTTTGACGCGTCACGACACAACACATTAGACAAATGTGAACCGAGCTTGATACAAAATATCGTCAGAAAGCGCATTACACATCATCCCGTCATATAGACGTGAACAGTAGCCACCACGACACAAAACATTAGACAAATGTGAATGCGGATTTAATCGCCTCTAAAACGTCCCTGAAAACGGGGGTAAGATCTAAAAGATAAGGGACCATCAGGTACCATTTGTCTACTTTCTTGGAAATGCAGGAGGTCACCTACTGTGGTTCCTCTTATGGTGCATCCTTAGAGCTGTTATCAAATCATTAATTTGAGCTTTCAATAATGGCTTGGTTACTTCTGTAGTTTTTAAAGATACAATGTGTTAATTGATAAGAGAAAGTATTGGAAAACTACAATCACGTTAAAAATACACATACATACATAACATCACGCCTTCATTCCCAGAGAGGGGTAGGCAGAGCTACAGAATTACCAACAATTCTGCAACCACATTTTGCAAAATCAGGCTAAGATGTTTACCAGTGTATTAGTGACAGGTTGCAAGCCCATCGCCTAACAGTACTACAAGCCTTTATTCCCTTAGTCGCCTCTTACGACATCCACGGGAAGACATGGAGTGGTACTATTCTAATCCGGAACCCACACGGATTAATAAATAATTTTAATAGTTAAAAATAATTTACAATAATATTGTGATTGTTTTTCATTAACTTTAATAACGAAGATAAAACAATCAAAAACAGATAAAGTTTTATTCATTTATTTTAATCTTACAGTTCCTACACAAATGTGGCACAGCCATGAATGCCATGATACTCGTATAATTGTCATTGCCTTACTAGCACACTACTTCCACTTTTAGTTTATAATTTGTCATTTATTGGATAATAATTCAGGCGAAATCCTCAATACTGCTATTGCAAACTCCAAATGCCATCTGGTGTCTGCAAATAAAAAAAAACACAAGTACATTAGAATTATTTATAATGAATTATCTAGTTGATAGAAGTCCCCTTATCGACTCTGAGACCTATTAAAACTTGATAGTAAAGGCGGCCATAACAAAATATGACTTTGAGAAAGTGATAGGAAAGGTGGAATAAAGGCCCTAGAAGTGTGTCACCATAATTCACCACAATATTGAAATTCCTTCACATAACATATTACCTCATTTAAATAGGTCTTAATCCATCCCTGCCATGGGATTCACAACCAATATCGCTACCGCCTGTTGTTGGGTGCGCTACGCATCTATAACAGAGGCTAGTTAATCATAGCTTCTGCAGTTCTTATTATTCTTATTTGTCAGGCTTCAAAAGTCCATCCACGGTGTATCCAAATTGCTGTGCCTATCAAATTAAAAACATGCATTAAAACCAATTCACACACATGACTCAAGAGTAACAATAAGAAGAGTCAGTAAGAGCCTCCAAAAAAACAATAAGACAGTAAGAAGAAGTTATAAAAATCTGCCAATTTATTGTAATCCAATATGTTAGTTAAACCAACTCAAGATTAAGTAAATGAAAGGTACTTACATGGAGGTGAGCTTGCCAAGAAGTCGTTGGCAAAAAAGCACCACATTTTATGCGTATTTGTTCACGTAAAAACCATTTCACACGTCTTAGTTGCTTTGATTGCGAACCAAACAATAACGAAGTAATGTTATTTTTTAAGTTCAGTGATTAAGTATCTATTTATTATTGAAATAAATCAGTTAAAATAATAAATTAAAGTTAGACAAAAAATATAAACTTATCAAAATGTCATCAGCTGTCAACATACCCTTTAAATCTGTAGCTGTCACTGGCAAAAAATACCAATACAACTTTATTTTCTTTCCTATGTTTACTGTTTTAAAATAATGCAATTAATTGGTTATTAGTTGGATTTACGCTCTCATTCCATTTTTTTTCTCATAAATCAATATTATAATGTAACTGTTTTTTCCGCCTGAAGATTATTTTTTTGAGCGAGCAACACACATCAATACGTTACATCTAGCGAACCTTAAAGAAGCGGTAACAATACGATAGCCAGGCAAAGCAATACGAAAAGACTACGATATGAAAGCATTATACGATAGGGAAACGATATTGTATAGTATCGCAAAACGAACGATTTGATTACGATAAACCACTGAGCGGTGTAGAATAGAGGCCCAGGAACTAAGAATTAAAAAATAAATGAAGAATGAAAAAAGGAGGGGGAATACAATAAAATCCTAAGTTAACCTTTTAGTTACAGCTTCTAAGATAATAATTATTATTTACTACTTTCCGCCCGCGACTTCGTACGCATATGAATCAGTTCCCGAGGGAATAGCGATATGAATGTGCTTATCCAAGGTATAAGCTGTTTGCATTCCAAATTTTACCAAAATCCGTCCAGTAGTTTTTGCGTGAAAGAGACAACAACATCCATACTTACAAACTTTCGCGTTTAAAATATTAAGAAGGATTTATTTATTTACACTTCATTGGAAAAGTCACTGGAGAGGTACAATTGGCGACCTTAACGCCTTAGGCTTTCTCTAACAGTCAACTAATCGGCTAAACAAAAACAGTATTGTATTTAAAATTTAATTTAAATAATTTCAAGGTAGTAGCATCGACACTTTTCTCAATCTCTCATGGCTTTTGTACATCCTTTTTATAATTTGTAATAGTGTCACACTACGCCAATATCACAAATTATCGACAAATATTAACTTACCTCAATGTGCTACGCCCACGCTACGCCGTAGAGGTCTACGGCTTTGTAGCCATAATACTTGTGACAAAAGGAAGAAGGATTATAGATATTTTTTTCTCTCAATGTGTGCGTGCATAATGCACAAACAATCGATTCATTAATATTGGTAATAGTGTGATGAATTTTCAACTATTACGCCACATCATTATCGTTGAACCAAATTGCCAATTTAATACTTCAACAACCTTGTTGTAAATTGGGAATCCATTTGGCTGCATCTACCAGTACATTTGAAGTTAATGTGGCTATAATTATGTGAACAGATGTTCATTTGTCGTTGAATTTCGCGCAATTTATTGCCTCGATTAACTCGAAAGAGTAAATTAGCTACAAAATAGTTCCTTGTTGCCACGGGCAGATGAAATTTTGTATGCAAATTGAAGATAACAAATGATGTTGTGAGAATGACAATGTACAGTGTACGTTATTTAAAGTTATTAATTTAAAAGGGTTTTACTTACGCTCGTCTTTGCTCTTAGGGACACATGATAAATTCGCTTCATTGATTTGTACACAGCGTTTCGATACAGAGACACTTTGGAACCTTGTCGTTTGACTGTGTTAATAATTTTGACCATGTTTACACGGTAGTCTTATTTAAAAACACATTTCGAACATTGGGTTTTAAGAAACTGATATTTATAATGTAATTGCTATTTGAAAAAACATAATTGAACTCGTTTAGATGCGCAAAATTGACTCTGTGCTGCTTTGACATTTTTAATGCCATTTCGGAAGTTTAATTAACCTACTAAATTAATTTAATGGATATGAAAAATAATGCATTTAATTCAATACAATACAATACAATACAAATATTCTTTATTGGACACCACATACAAATACAACATTAAAAGTAAAATACAAATACATTCGACGACACGCTAGCCTAGTTGGGAGTGACCCTGCCTTCGAATCTAGGAGTCCTGGGTTCAAATCCCGGTAAGGGCAGATATTTGTGTGATGAGCACGAGTATTTGTTCCTGAGTCTTGGATGTTTTCTATGTATTTAAGTATATATTTCTCTATATAAGTAAGTTTATCGTTGTCTAGTACCCATAGCACAAGCCTAGAGCTTAGTTTGGGACTAGGTCAATTTGTGTGACATTGTCCCGTGATATTATATTTATTATATTAAATAAAAACTTACTAAGTGAGTCAATAGGCGGTGTTATCGCTAAGTAGCGATTTCTTCCAGACAACCTTAAAAAAGAAGAGAAGTTACAAAGAAACAGAAATAAATTCGTATTTGTTTTAGATATAATAATTATTATTTATTTATTTATTCAACAGTAATACAAGTAGCTTACATATAATACCTTTACATAAAGTACCAAAGATTTGATAAACAGTGGGTAGTTTTATCACTTCTTACTAACATTTAATTTTAATGCACAATCACACACAATCTAAATCTAAACAGAAACAATGTCCGTTATATTTTTCAAAACTTCGGGTTCGATTCCCAAACTGAGTACTAGTTTTTTTAATCTATGAATGCTGTTTTTCTTGTCACTAAAATCGATGACAAGGTTCCTAAGTATAGTCTGTACTTTTAGGCATACGAAAAAATGTAAACAAAAAAACCACGTGACATTGACAGATGACAGTTTGTCAGCCAATAGGAGCACAACACGTCAAAGCTCGACCAAACAGCTTCGATTGGTTGATGAGCAGAGCCACGTGGTTTGGTTTGTTTACACTTATTAAATACCTAAAAGTACAGATTTTAGAGGTGAGACGTATTTACTGGAATAGGTTTTTGGCCTCATTTTAGCGTATAAATAAATAAATAAATATATATATACTTTTACTAATATACTTTTTTATACTAGTATACAGGTGTCTCATTTAAATCGGTCAGTATGGAAAATTCTGAAACTATAAGACATGCCAAGATTTGTTCTTAGGAACCATGTCATCGATTTAAATAAGAAGAAAAACTGCATTCATACATTTTAAAAAATCCTGTAGTTAGCTCTAGAATTGAACCGGGTTGTTTTGAAAAAAATAAACTCACACTAGATATCGATTAGGTGTTCGAAGTGACCACCGTTACAATATTCAACAATGGCATGGCAGGCAGGCATGTAAAATTGTCCAAAAAAACACCTACTAAAATAAATTTAATTAAAGTCTGTGAAAACAATGCATTTTATTCATTTTAGACATCATGTTTCATAGAGCCATTTATTGCTTAAGACCTACACAATCGATATCTAAATACAAATAGTGTAAGTTAATTTTTTTTCAAAGCAACCAGGGCCTCTATTCAACTGCGTTATAACGATATCGTTTTTGACCTGTTTCCGTATTGTTAACGTTTTGATAACTCTTATGTCATTTACAATAATGGCGACTTTTTTTTTTTTTTTTTTTTTTTATGTTAAGGAGAAGGCACACGAGGACTCAGGCCACCTGATGGTAAGTGGAATCTGAGACCCATATACATTTGAATTCTCAAGACTATAATCCTAAGACCTCAAATGCGTTGCCAACCCTGAGGACTAAGATGGAATGCCTCTATGCTAGTAATTTCACCGGTTGTCTTATCCCCACACCGGAACACAACAATGCGAACACTGTTGCTTGGCGGATGGTTAATGGATAAGATGGTGGTAGCGATCCGGACGGACCCTGCACAGGGTCCTACCACCACTAAACTGTGACATAAACGATTCTTAAACGTGTCAAACACGATATCGTTTTAACGCACCTGAATAGAGGCCCTGGGCTGGGATTCTTCACGAAATGTTTCCGTATTGTAACCGTTTTGATAACTCTTATGTCATTTACAATAATGGCGACTGTGACATAAACGATTCTTAAACGTGTCAAACACGATATCGTTATAACGCAGTTGAATAGAGGCCCTGTGCTGGGATTCTACACGGTAATAACGATATCATATTTGACATGTTCCCGTATTGTCAACATTTTGATAACTCTTATGTCATTTACAATAATGGCGACTGTAACATAAACGATTCTTAAACGTGTCGAACACGATATCGTTTTAACGCACCTGAATAGAGGCCCCGTGGGGCTAGACAAGGTGTATTCGACACTCCCTAGCGATTATGTGTCGATTGAAAAATATATTGTTTTTGACGTAAGCGTCACGTTACTATCTCGGTGGCTTACATCAATTCCATACATTTATCAATCGAAACATAATCGCTAACGATTGTTCAATGCAACTTGTCTAGCACCACTGGTTCGATTCCCGAGATGAGTGCAGGTTCTTTTAAATGTATGAATGCAGTTTTTCTTCTTATTCAAATCGATGACATGGTTCCTAAGAACAAATCTTTCTGCGAATTTCCCATACTGACCGATTTAAATGAGACGCCCTAGAGTACGGCGACTTTCAATGTCCAATCAGACGCGCAACTCGCTTTAGGCGCCCACGCAGGCAGCTCTCGATCAAGTATCTATATTGTTGTGACTTTATATTAATTGTACTCCCAAGACAGACGCATACTTAAATGGCCCGTTTACTCATTGAATCACGTATTCGTAGTACTCGTGGCGCTAGTCTTTGGCACAAGTATTTTTGTGGACTCGTACTTGGAAGACTCAGTATGCACTTTGAGGATCCTATGATTTCATAGCCAACGTTTCACAAATGAATTTCACAAACATATCATTTGACAACCCGCGTTTAAAACCGAAACTGTAAATATTTCATAGTTTATTTCAAGACTGTCGTGTAGAACCCTAGGTTAGGTTAGGTTAGTTTTATAAAAATCTTGTAATATTTGTAGTTACAGAAAAAAAGTGGGTTGGCAAATTAATAGGTTGCGAAACGATGCATTTGTCAAAGATTTGTCGGTGAAAAGGCTGATGACCCTCATTTTGTCTATTACGTCTCACCTCTATTCCTAAGAACATATCTTTGTTTATCATATAGTTTCAAACTTGTCCTCACTGACCGATCTGCATGAGTCAGCCTTTATAGTTCCTATCTATTTTATGACGTGCACGTCCTCATTGTGAACTTAGGCTTATAGCGCAAGCTTGCTACCACACGTTCACACTGCATCGCTCGAGTTTACCCGCTATCGGTCTGCACGGGGCTTTATTAACTTTGATCAGACTGAGCGACACTGGCTGGCAGGCAAACCGTTTGTTTTTCACTATCCGTCCGTTATGTTTGAGTTGCGTTCGAAGTTTAAACGCATATCCTGTTGATTTGACTCTAGAAACGTCCACCGGGCCTCGATTCTACTGCGTTATAACGATATCGCGTTTGACGTGTTTTAGAATTGTTAATGTCACAGTCGCCATTATTGTAAATGACATAAGAGTTATCAAAACGTTGACAATACGGAAACACGTCAAATACGATATCGTTATTACCGTGTAGAATCCCAGCCCTGTGCAAAATGAATAAAAGCTTGTAATATACCCATTAAATTTATGCGTGATAAAAAGACTTAAATACCTACAATACTCCACAGAAAAATATCCATGTCAAATAAAAAAAAACTACAGGTATTTTCCCATTATTTTTATTAACAGGTCTATGTACGACAGGAATAGGAGGCAAGAGATGGAGGACCCGGAGCTGACCAAGGCCCCCCTCGGCTCCGACGGCGGCTACCGACGAGCTCTGGACAACTACCCCCTACTGGCCCGCCTGCGCTAAGCCAACACGACCTTGACCTCTAAACATTCTGTGATGAGCATTCTTGACCCCTCCAAAATTTAACTTCTTATTGTACCATGACTTATTAACAAGAAATGCATTTCATAACAGATGAAGATCGCAAGATGCCATTAATTTGGGAACACTTGAAATTTCCTGATTATGTATAAAGTCCGCCAAACATATGTTCCTTGCCCTTCTGTGGCCTTCGAAAATTGATTCAAGTTGGCTGAGCTCGTTAATAAAATGGTATCATATTTACATTGTATTCACCGTTCAACCCTATAACATTGAATAAAGGTACAATAGTAGATACATGTCTGTAGTCAACTGTACTTATAGCGTGTTTTCACTTGAAATTTGGAACACTTATATCCATTTTCACTAGGACCACAGACATCTAAAGGGATATTTTAAAGTCGTGTTTGTGTCAAAAAATATTGTAGTGTTTTGTCTTATCCCAACGATTAGGTTAATTTATTTTAGGACTGATATTCTTGTCTTCCTTTATTGTAATAGGTTTGTGACTGTATTCTCAAAACCTTTTCTTAATCAGCAATCATATTCCCATGCGATCCAGTCAAAACATCACTCCTAGTAACTGTAGTAGTTTTAAGATATATAACTTGTACTCTCTTCAATTGTTAATAAATAAATGTTAGATACGAAATTATTAAAAATTATCATAAAATTAACTAATATTAAGGAGAGGGAGGATCGAATCTATATTATATCGATATTATGCAAGATTATTGATAACTAAATCAAGATGTACCTGCACATTATTTTTCTCAAAATGTTTTCCTACAAAATGCATGGCATGTAATTCTTTGAAGTAATTTATTTTTATTATAAATATATTGATTAAAATTCCTCCGGAGTTTATTTTACGTACACACAATTTGCCAAATTTGCCCAATTTAGACTCAACTCCTTTGAAGAACATTTTGGCATCATTATGCTTTACCCTTATACGAAAAATATGAAAAAAAAGGACAACCAAAGGTAAAAGAAGAGATTAAATCTACGTATAAGTAAGGCGTAAAATGTGGCATTAAAATAAGGATTTCGAGCACGTACTTTTTCCATCTATCGAGTAAATATTTAAAAAAAATGGGGACGCTTTTGAAATAAACTTCTATAAGCATGATATTTTTCAAAACACCATATGTCGACGTCATCGACATATCTATTTAGTATAGCAATTGAAAACAGGTTTTTTTGGAAAGGTATTCTGAAAATATACTTATAGAGGTTTGTCTCAAGAACATTCTCATTCAATTTTTTTTTTTATATTATTTACACACATATAACATCACGTCTTCATTTCTAGATTGGGGTAGGCAGAGCTACAGAAATGACTTGTTGATAATTCTGTAACCACATTTTGCACAATCAGGCGAGAAGTTTACTAATGTATTGGCGACAGATTGCAAGCCCATCGCCTAACACGGGGTTCCTATATTCAAACCGTCTCGTTAAAAATTTACATTTGCTAAAGCCTGACAAGATTCTATTTGACCCTATTTCATTACAAAATTCGCGCTCATCACACAAATATCTGCTCTTACCGGGATTTGAACCCAGGACCGCTGGCTTCGGAGGCAGGGTCACTCCCAACTAGGCCACCGTGTCGTCAATCGGAAGGAAGTCCCTAGTAAAGTGGCGTTTTTGCCACAAATACTTCTATGTCTGGTCATACATCAGGAACAAAAGTCAAGCCAGTAGGTACTTCCTCAGCCCGGTGAGCCCGGTAAGCCCCGAGTCTATGTCAAAATCTTGTCCCGTGGCAGCTTGTTTGTCCCACAGTGCTCGGCGCATCATGTCTTTTTCTTCCACACATCCCTATTAGCTATCGTCTATACTAAAAAAAAACATGTTCATTTATAACATACGTAAATACATTTTATATTTGCACTGAATTCCTTTACGATCTCATCAGGGAATGGAACCAGAGGGAGTAAATAAAACCCCCAACGAGAACCGGGAAAATACACTTTGACTGCTTCCAATTCCAAATTACCAGTCATTGCGCTATCAAACTTTTATAAATGCTAAACGAAGCCATAAGCTTCTAAGGGAAAAGTCAAATTTAATCATACTTTTTTACAAGATCATCCAAGATGCGAATCAAAGAGGACGATGACAGAGCTTCGCAAAGGAAAATCCAATAGTTTACTAAGTTTGAGTAGATAGCCTTGTGGATATAACCAATTTATTAAAAAAATATTTCTTACATTGGACAACATTTTTATGTTGCTGTATTTAATAGGGATGCTTAGAGATGGTACAGATTAATTATTAGGCATTGACCGCGAAATTATAGTATTTTGTTTATCGAGGGACTAAAATAAGCCGTAACGACTCGAGGTGTTTAACCATCCAAAGTTAATGGCATTTTAGTTTAGTTTTTGAGATAACGATAGCGAGATACATAGATACATACGAAACGTCACGCCTTCATTCACAGAGTGGGATAGGCAGAACTACAGAATTATTAACAACTCTAAAAAACATATTGATAATTCTGTAATTACATTTTGCACTAATAAATCGCGATAATAAATCATAAATTAAAATAATAATCTACCGTTGTCTTTTTACCCTTTATCCGTCACTCAAATCAGAAAAAGACAACGACAGCGTTATTTTTGTAGTTAAACCTAGGGAACCTAACAATAATAATTGCAAAACGGAGAAAAAGACGTCAAAGAGGGCGGTGGAAAGGCAGGCTTGCACGAAATTACACTGCACCCCGACACTCGAGCAAATGTAACTGGCCAAGAAAATTAAAAAGAAAAAGAACCATAGTCCCTATAGACAAAGAATGTGAATTTAAATCCGCCTATACATGGCATATTATGGGTAATTTAACCTTTTCGCCGCCATTGGCTTGATACAAAAGTGGTCCTCACACGCCAATGACAGCTGAAAACCACAGCCAATTTTAACCTTACGTCACAATAACTCGGGTCTATTTTGCACTGTATCTGTGACCACTATAACGGTTGATGGCGTGGTAGGCACGACAGTTCACGACCACTTTATGGGTTCTTGGCGTTCAAAGGGTTAATGCGTTAATATTTATTTTTTTAGAGAAAAAAACCGTACACAATAAAAAAATACCACACTATTAACTATGTTTGATGGCGAGACGCGCTCAGTTTTCTCATTTAAATTACTTCAACTATTTTAACTATCGCTAATCAATACATAGCATAACATCACGGCCTCACTCCCAGAGTGGGCAGAACTACAGAAACACCAACAACTCTAAAAAGACTTGTAGAATTGAATAAAACAATAACTTGCTAAACAATAGAATACCATCAATCAAACCGTATCAGGTGTGGTCGGGCTCGACACCCTGATCTATGCGCAAGTTGCATCTTTTGCTGCTGCTTCTTATTGAGAAACAAAATTGACAACCCATTGGATTGATGTCCTTGAAAAATTCCGGCTGTTTGTACCGGAGTGTTACTCCTACGCAGAGCGCCGCCATCACAGCCGCCACCGCCGCCGCAGTCGCGTACTCAGCGTGCCAGCACCAACCACTCGCAGGCAGATCTGCCCTGCTAAGAGAAAAGGCAGTATCTCAGACAAATACCCTGTAGCAAATGCAACCTTCTTACTAACGAGAAAGGATTGAATCTGCTTTGGCTATTGAATTCGAGATACTGCTTATTGGCTCATGAGGGCAGAGATGCTTCTCAACGAGTTGGTATCACAGACCCAAGATGTCGATGTGTTTGCAATTGCTATGTAAAATTCACTGCTTCTGTTCTATGTAAACGTAATTTTGTAATATTTCTGTAAAATTCTAGGCGCCTTGGTTCTTGTAAATAAATAAATATGGTTGCCGGGTTAGAATAGTGCCACTCCATGTCTTCCCGTGGCTTTCGTAAGAGGCGACTAAGGGAATAAGGGCTTGTAGTACTGTTAGGCGATGGGCTTGCAACCTGTCACTAATACACTAGTAAACTTCTTGGCTTGATTGTGCAAAATGTGGTTATAATTTGGTTCAAATCCCGGTAAGGGCAGATATTTGTGTGATGAGCATGAGTATTTGTTCCTGAGTCTTGGATGTTTTCTATGTATTTAAGTATATATTTCTCTATATAAGTATGTTTATCGTTGTCTAATACCCATAGTACAAGCCTAGAGCTTAGTTTGGGATTAGGTCAATTTGTGTGAGATTTGTCCTGTGATTATTATTATTATTATTATTATTATTAATTATGAGTCTTTTTATAGTTGTAGGTATTTTTTTAGCCCTGCCTACCCCACTCTGGTAACGAAGGCGTGATGTTATATATGTAATAAATAAATAAACCAGACGGATAAATTGGTAAACGCAAGTTTCCGAGTTACGAAAATAGATAAAGTTTTTTTAATATAAGCACTTTAGAACATAGGAGAAAATTAAATGTTGCTGATGTAACTCTTTAATATGACATTGTGAACTTTTTAGTAGACGCTAACACAATCCAAAAACTTCGTTTTAAATATAGTTAGAGGCCCTGTCCGACATCCACGATTGTTTGCTTGTCTTCTTACAAATAATAATGTTTCTGGAAATAGTCCTACCATCCGCATGTGTCGCACGTTCGATATTATTTGATCAAAATGCGACTTGCTCTGTGTCACTTAAGAAAGAAAGAAAGAAAGAAAAACATTTATTCGTGACAAATAAAAAGTAACAAAATTCAAACACAAACAAAGACCTATGTTGTCACGAAATGGTTCCAACTCAGCGTTACTCTGGCATTCAAACCAGCGCTGATCTTCCGCTGGAACCATCCCGCGCAGCCACGGCAGATCACACACACATAGCACAAGCACTAAAGTAACTTAAACGAAACAAAAGAAAACAGTAATACATTTAAAAAGGCAAACCAAAAACAACATTTTGGGCATACCATTCCTTATAATCTGTGGACTGGACATGGGCGTTTTTCAAAAAAAGTGTACATCGTTAAAGACAAAATTAAGAAAATTTAACATTTTCCGTTTCGTCACGAAAATGGAAAACGCAGGACTTAACGCATTCAAAACCCCTGTGGCACTTGCGCTTAATGTAAGCAATTAACTTAACGTTAAAATGTTTTTAACATTTAGTTTTATAGCACTCGAGCTGTAATTTTCAAATGCCGTGAGCAGTTGCAAACATTGCCTTTTGTAAATTGTGTTTAAGTTTGTAAGAAAGTGTTGGTTTGTGATTTGTTGCTGTTACATTAAAATAAGTAATAAATATCTGGGCATGCCCCAATACCAACGGCATATACTGGGATCCTAGTGAAAAAGGGTATAAGTCGACTTAACTCGTAATTAAAAAGGGTATGTACTTAAGCGGAGTATACGAGACTTAAACCCTTTTTCAATTAATCTTCATAGGACCCCAGAATTATATGCATGTATGTGTGCAACGCTCTCAGCCTATTGGTATTGGCCTTTAATTAAGAAGAGATCTCTCAGCTTTGTTCTAAATACTGTTTCACTTAATTTATTAAATACTTGGGGTACCATATATTTTGAAATGCTGTCGCTAAAATAGTTTTTTGCCCTCAATGTACTGTGTAATGTGTTTTAAGTGAAAAACATGATTTGAAAGTGATTGATTGAATGATAAAAATAAGGAAGGTTAATTGAAAGCAAGGTAAAGTTCTAAACTCAATGATCTGCAACTTGGATAGCAATTAACGGGACCCTATTACTAAGACTCCTGTCCGTCTGTCCGTCTGTCTGTCACCAGGCTGTATCTCACGAACCGTGATAGCTAGACAGTTTAAATTTTCACAGGTTATGTATTTTTGTTACCGCTATAACAACAAATACTTTAAACCGAATAAAATAAATATTTAAGGGGGGCTCCCATACAATGAACGTGTTTTTTTTTTATGTTAAGGAGAAGGCACCCGAGCACTCAGGCCACCTGATGGTAAGTGGAATCTGAGACCCATAGACATTTGAATTCTCAAGACTATAATCCTAAGACCTCAAATGCGTTGCCAACCCTGAGGACTAAGATAGAATGCCTCTATGCTAGTAGTGATTTTTTTGCAACAGGCAACAGGTAGACGCTTGAAATACTTACAAAACATTATAAATAAATAAATATTTATGGGAGCCCCCATACAACAAACGTTATTATTTTATTGCCGTTTTTGCAAAATTTAGTTACAGGCACACCGGAACTAATGAAACTTTAAAAAAAGGTTATAAAATAGTGTCTAATGTTATATAGATAATGGTACGGAACCATTCATGCGTGAGTCCGACTCGCTCTTGGCCGGTTTTCTAACCCCCGACGCAAAAAGAAGGGCGCTATAAGTTTATCTGTGTACCTGTGTGTCTGTGAAATAGTTCAATCAGGATGGTTCCTATAGCTAGGTCTGACGATAATCAGTTGGGCCAAGATGTTTTTTAGGGTTTCGTAGTCAAAATAGGAACCCTTATAGTTTCGCCATGCCCGTCCGTCCGCCCGCAGCCTAGCGCAGAGACTCAGTACTAGAAAGCTGTAATTTGGCATGAATATGCATATTAGTCACGCCAAGAAAGTGGTAAAATAAAAAGTATTTTTTTTTATTGAAACTTGACGTAAGTTCCATTTTACTATTGTACACAACTTCATACAACAGGGGCGTTATTATGACCTAGTTTTGCAGGACCTGGGGGGTTATTATGACCTACCTATGCAGTTCATTTTAAGGTGAGCGTAAAGGACAGAGCTATGGCAGTTTTATAGCTCTGTCCTCTTCTCTGAACGTAAAATGAACTACATAGCTAGGTCATAATAACCTCCCAGGCGGGTTATTGTGACATAGCTATGCAGTTCTGTTTACGCTCAGAGAAAAGGACAGAGCTATATAACTGCTATAGCTCTGTCCTTTACGCTCACCTTAAAATGAACTGCATAGGTAGGTCATAATAACCCCCCAGGTCCCCTATTTCTACTGCGTAATAACGATATCGTGTTTGACGTGCTTTAGAATAGGACATTATGTCACAGTCGCCATTGTTGTAAATGACATAAGAGTTATCAAAACGTTGACAATACGGAAACACGTCAAAGACGCTGTCGTTATTACCGTGTAGAATCCCAGCCCTGGGGGGTTATCATGACATAACAATGCAGTTCTGTTTACGCTCAGAGAAAAGGACAGAGCTATATAACCGCCATAGCTTTGTCCTTTACGCTGACCGTAAAATGAACTGCAAAGCTAGCTCATGATAACCCCCCTGGTCCTTTACTTAAGATTTTCATTTACCAACCCTCTGTTTACGTCACAGGTTATGCTTGTAATAACAAACATATAAAGCTAAATAAAACCAGTAACAGTTTCGCAATCGGGAAACCTCGTACCGCGTTATATCAAACCAATTAAAAAGCATTGTTATGTTCTGCAATTTTTGTTTTGTTGGCGAAATGGGAATACTCCTAACTACAAAGAAAAGCAATTTGGTTAATTTATTTATTGTTGGTCACGAAATTTGGATTATCCCGACCTCATTTAAACACGTGCCGTGTTATTACGCTAATTGGAGTAAAATCAACTTAGTGGTACAGTCAGGGGGGGGGGAGTACTCCACACGGGTAACCCACCGGGGAAGACGAGAAAAAAAAACCCCACTTTACGTGTAGGGGAGGTACAGTCGAGGTCAAAAATACCTTTACAATTGATTGTTACAAAAATACCTGTGTGGCTTCTCCTTAACATAAAAAAAAACTACCTAAAAATATATTATTATTGTAATTGGTATTACAAATACCAGACGCTGAGGTATATTGTAATTAGTATTACAAATACTTAGTGCCATAAAATACGTTAAGATTTTATTTCTGACTGATACATAAACATAAAACATTAACCACCAGAGCCGTATATTTCACCACATAGGTAAAAAAATGAATCTTTTTGTCTATTTCAGTTTGCGGTACAATAATTTCTTTAGTTTAGCCCTAATATTTTATTTTTGTGCTTTGATGAGGTCACTTGCGACAATTTATTACGATCAAAGGTTTTGAATGTACATTGTATTTTAATAAAAATTAAGCTACGATGCTTCTGACAGCAGGGTAGAGCAAAATACATGCTTTACAAAAATATTATGTCTTTTTAATAAACCCAAACATTGTAAGCTAGTTTATCTTAGATGATTCTTAGGGGACCCTTTCGTTTCGACAAATAGTTTTAGCCGAACTGATTCATTTCCCAATAATCATTTGACCAAACTAGTAGGTTAGTTTCATAAAAAGCCTGAAATATTTAAAGTTTTGGAAAATAAGTAGTTCGGTCAAATAAATGTTTGGGAACTTAATCAGTTTAGCAAAAACTTTTTGACGAAACGAAGGTAAACCGATTCTTAGTCAGGTTTCATATAGTCGATTAAGCCTTTTATATGAGATATCAGCTCTGAAAGAGAGAGTCCTTAATACTACCCTAAAATAAATCTCAGGGAAAACTTCTGCTGCAAGTGCAACCTTTTACTAACTAGCGACCCGCCCGCACTTCGCTTCGGGTTAAAGTATTATATATAAACCTTCCCCTTGAATCACTGGATAAAAGTAGCCTATGTTCATCAGGGATAATGTCGGCTTCTAATGGTAAAATAATTTTCACCTCAGCACCTCGAAAAGGGTGGTTTTGCTGTTACATAATAACATCACACGAGTGTTTTAATGCCTAATTATGTACAGTTACAATCTACATACATATATTATAAAAAAAAAACAAACTAAACTATTTTTGCAACAAGACAAATAGAACGTCAAAAATGGCGGCACCCGTAGTTTTTTTTTAATCAGAGACAAACTAGAGTCCGCTACTATCAATTTTTTTTTTTATGTTAAGGAGAAGGCACACGAGTACTCAGGCCACCTGATGGTAAGTGGAATCAGAGACCCATAAACATTTAAATTCTTGAGACTATAATCCTAAGACCTCAAATGCGTCGCCAACCCTGAGGACTAAGATGGAATGCCTCTATGCTAGTAATTTCACCGGTTGTCTTATCCCCACACCGGTTTCACCGGTTGTCTTATCCCCACACCGGAACACAACAATGCGAACACTGTTGCTTGGCGGGTGGTTAGTGGATAAGATGGTGGTAGCGATCCGGACGGACCCTGCACGGGGTCCTACCACCACTATATCGTTCGATATCAAGTAACAAGCGAGATTTGTCAAAATTGTATGCAATAATGACATTCCATTTCGAATAAAATGTCATCTCGAGTGATATTAGAATCGAGGTCAAATAAAATTGCTGTTTTTCAAAGATGTCCGAAATTTAAATGTAATATTAATTTCGAATTTGATTTTTAAGCAATAACAACATTTTCACAAATAAGAAATGTGTTCTAACAAAACAGTTTATCTTTATGCTAGTCGTAATTTGCGGTTTTTGAGCGCATCATAGATATGTGTGTAGATAAAGGTTATATTTTCTCGCTGCTAAGGTGAAAAATTGTATGTGCAACACAAGACCAAAGTTATTTGCGTCTCGTGTCTTTGAATCCTTCGCTTGCTCGGGATTCAAAATCAACACTCGCAGCAAAAAACAACTTTGCTCTCTTGTTGCACTAATAACTATTTTCAAATCGGTCCAGTAGTTTCGGAGCCTATTCGAAACAAACAAACAAACAAATCTTTCCTCTTTATAATATTAGTAAAGATAGGGGATTGAATTTGAGACACTTTTGGCTTACTAGGACAGATTATACGTCGGGGTTTATCTATGACATGTAATTGCAAGTCAAATCACATTATTGCAATGGACTGAATTTAAGCTGAATAATTATTTTATTTGTTTAAGCGTTTTATTCCTAATAATATTATAATATCTTTTCAAATTAACTATTAAAATTTAATTTCAATCTACGTGCATAAATTGAAACTATTATGTATAAAATAAAAGTAAATTTGAGAATAGTACATATCATTACCTACCTACAGTAAAATTAAATTTACTGAATCAACACAACTAGGTCTCACATTCTGCTGATTTTTTGTAGGAAAATTTTGGAAAATTTTGATATTTAGGCAAGTAGTAGGCCAATATATGGCCTATATTGAGATAAAAATCTAGGGGTGTCACTACTTCACAACCACATCAAAAAAAAAGTTTATTTTTTATTGGTCTTCTTTTTTTTATACGATAACTAGTATTCGTTCTATGGGTGGCGATGCAAATCTAACTAAAGAACGTCATTTCAACATTTTAAGCAAATAGCTTGAATACATCCAAAAAAAACAACATTAAAAAAAATCTTGAAAAAATCATAACTCAAAAACTATTACAAGTAGGATGTTCATACTCGGCAAAAATATTCTTCATTACAAGAGGTACTGACAAAAAAATCCCCGAGTACATTTGATGTAAGGGCTGACTTACTATGGAAACCCGGGTATAGCCTATACCAATAAAACCTAACTACTTATACAAATAAACATATTAAAATACGTACATATACATATAGATCAGACACAGAAATACATATTTCTACCGTTGCTGTTCGTAAAGTTTGACATTTATAAGTCATACAGCTCTGCTATGATAAAACTAGTGGTATATTAACGTTGGCACTTGGTGAGCAATTGATCACACTGCGAAGAAAGTTCGTGACACGGCGCTTACAAATATTTTTTATATTGGTTAAGTCTGTAATTTTGCGTTACGGAAAAGTAAAACATACATACAAACACAAACATAACATCACGCCTTCATTCCCAGAGTGGGGTAAGCAGAGCTACAGAAACACCAACAACTCTAAAAAGATTTGTTTATAATTCTATAACCACATTTTGCACAATCCGGCCAAGAAGTTTACTAGTGTATTAGTGACAGGTTGCAAGCCCTTCGCCTAACAAGCTTTTATTCCCTTATCCACGGGAAGACGTGGAGTGGCATTATTCTAACCCGACAACCACGCGGAGGCTACCAACAAAACGTAACTTTTCTTAAAATTATGATTGAACAGAATTAGAAGTATACTTATATGAAGTGGGCTTTACACTATGAGGTCGGGAGTGACAGGACAGTAGAAGCACCCATCAAGCTTAACGGGCAGCCCTTGATAGTTGTTTTAAATATTTAGGGCATTTAGTCTCGTGGGACCTTAAAGACGATAAGGATATTGAACGGGAACGTAGGGCTCTGTCAGTTCGGGCTAATATGAAAGCTCGTAAGTTTGCGCGTTGTACGAGGGAGGTGAAGCTTACATTATTCAGAGCGTACTGTACCTCCCAGTACACGTGTAGCTTATGGAGGTGGTATACGCAAAGGGCCTATGGAGCCCTCCGCGTCCAGTATAACAACGCGTTCCGGGTGATAGTGGGGCTGCCTCGCTTCTGTAACGCGTCAGGGATGTTCGCTGCCGCCGGGGTCGACGGCTTTCATGCCAGCATGCGCAAGCGGGCCAGCCCCAATACCATCCTCGGCATGATAGGGAGCAGGGTAGACTGCCCCTATTTGCGTCACTGTTGTGGGCTACATGCTCCGTGTGATAAGTTTTTAGTATAAGTAAGTGTAATTTTATAACATGTAGGTTAAACCTACAATATATGAGTTGTAATATTTACTCGAAATAAATGATGTATTATTATTATTATTACTATGCAATTGCGTGCAAAACCGTGAAATAATTCATAGCTTGAATTGAGTTTTTATTATTACTTTAAGCATAAACATTAGAGCTATCCACTTCCGTCTAAGGGTCCAGCTGAAAACCAGCGCTATTACTGTTGTGTACATTTTTTGTCATACATAGTTCATGGTAGGATACTACTATATAATCCTACTATTATTATAAATGTGAAATTTTGGATGGATGGATGTTTGTTACTCAATCACGCCAGAACGACTGTACCGATCTGAATGAAACTTGGTACAGAGATAGGTTATAGTTTGGCATAGCACATAGGCTACTTTTTATCCCGAAAAAATGGACTGTTTACGAGGGAACAGCGATAAACGAATAGTACGCGGACGGTGGTCGCGGCCAAATGCTAACACTAATATTATAAAGAGGAAAGATTTGTACCTATTTTTGTATGTTTGCATGTTTGTAATGAATAGGCTCAAAAAGTACTGGGCCGATTTAAAAAATTCTTTCACCAATAGAATGCTACATTCTTCCAATTTGACATAGGCTACATTTCATTTTGAAAAAAAATAGGGATCCTTGGTAAAATTTGAACAATGTAACCGAAGGTGTAGAAAAATGAGTCTTAAAATGTCTTTCGTCGAATGCGCTGCCGAAACTATTAGCGATAGAACAAAATAATTTACAACAATATTGAAGAACATCATAATGTCTACAAAAAACTCCGCGGTAGCATATGTCCAACTATTGTAGTTATGTCACTACAACAACTTTTTTCATTTTAAACATTGATGAAAATGCTAACCAAATTCAAACCATGCTATTTATGTGTTTATATTAATCCTTATCCAAATAAATTCAAGACCATTTAACTACCTATAAAATAATTTTTAAATTATTTAAATTGGACTTTCCATTCAAAAGATATTACGAATTAAAAAATTCAAACAGTAAACAAAACCGCCATAGCGCCGTGGCCGTTGTTTGCGATGCAGTCTGAAAAGCGCGCGGCATCGCGGCGGGCGGGGTGGAGGGGGCTCCTACAAAAACTAAAAATCAACTAATATAAAATTCTCGTGTCACGGTGTACGTTATTGAACTCCTCCGAAACTGTGGGATCGATTTTAGTAAAATTTTGTGTGTATATCGGGTAGGTCTGAGAATCGGCCAACATCTATTTTTCATACCCCTAAGTGATGTAAAAAAAAAAATGCAGCGGGCGAAGCCGCTGGCGGGTCGCTAGTACGTTATAAATACGTTTGCTTTATTTTAATTCTGAAACATTTGATAACCGAATAAATGATTCAAAAATCATCAAGCATCGCTAGTCTACCGACCGACCTAAAATAACGATATCTTACTAAAAGATCAAATTACGTCCGTGATCTTAACTGAAAATTAATTCCAAATTAACAGACTAGTATAGAAATGGCGGTTAAGTTCTAGTTAAACTAAGAACTCGTTTCGTTGAAAGGCCATCATAAGATTAACTCTTTAGAGGCTGACATTGAATCCTCTTTGAAATAAAAGCTTCGTCTGGATCAGTGGTTCCCAACTCGTCTACCCTATAGTGTGGGGTGTCGTTGGATAGGTAAGCTTTAAAGCGCTAATTTTTGTAAGACTCAAGTGTCCCCCCTCCCCCTACAGCCAAAACTACAAATCCTAAAAATAAGAAAAAATCTTAAATGAAAGAGCATGTAACGAATTTTACAGGAAAACTATCACGGCTAAGTAGACATCATTGGTTCTTGAGATACAGGCGATTAAAGTGTTTATACCTACTAAAATCATCTAAGACGGCACCAATTGACTTTAAATAGAAAATTAGTCATTACTTGTTGATTTTTATGTTTGTAGTAAGTACTTAACGGCTTAGGAAGCCTACACTTAGCATGGTCCGGCATAAGGATCCAAATAATAATTAATTACGTTGGCTGTGGTTGACGCGTACTGACAAAATAAGTTTGTGCTCTTATTCCTCTGGCCGATTTCAGAGCTGTCACGTTGATTTTAGTAGTAATTGTTGATTGAAGAACTCCATAATAATATTACCCATATGCATTTTAAATTTAATGTAGTTATAGAGTATAGAGTATATAATCTTTCGACTACTACATTTAATTTATTTTGTGCAATATTTAATTAATACATAATTGTAACATAAATATGTAAGTAATAAGAATAAACTATACCCTTGTATGTTGCTATGCTAAAATAAATTTTGAAGATATTAATTTTAATTCTAGGATGAAACGGATCGCGGGATTTATTTGTTCTCAAAATTTATTAGAGCTCTTTTATTTTGTTTTGTATTCTACCACCTGTAGTAGTTCGTGTACCACCGGTTGGGAACCACTGGTCTAGATACTGGCTCGAGACTTTACCAATAAGGAAAGCCTTTTAGTCGCCATTCATAACTAGATTGAATCTAGCCATCGAGTTTCAGTAAGGGTCATCGGATGTGGACTGAGTGGCGCTTATCTCCGCTGTAGAATGGAGAACGTTATATATAAGATTTATTTAACCTTAAGTTTAAAGATTTAAGTGTAAGGACCACTTGCAGGAAAAACTAGATAAGTATCGGGTTAAGTATATTTTCAATTAATAACAATAATACTTGAGTCAAAATGCATGGAAGTGTCAGCCTCTTATCTAGATTTAAGACATAAACTATATTAATTAGGGTTCCGTACCTCAAAAAGAACAAACGGAACCCTTATAGGATTACTTTATTGTCATATTTAAATGTAATTGCTATAAATGACATGTTTAGTTTTAAGTTAATAAATGTTTGCATGCTGGACACAGCTAAGTGTGCGATCTATAGCAAATATTAAGACAACATGTAACAACATGTAATAACAACATATTAAGACAACATGTAACCCACACTTACAGCGAATAAATAATTCATTTATTCATTCATTCATTCATTCATTCCATCTGTCTGTCCGTCTGTCTGACAAGACGAAGGGGTATCGAGTTGAAATTAAAACCAAATACTGAAGTCTACAGTCTCTTGAAGCTGTGAAAAAATCAAACTCCCAAGTTAACTTAAAAAGAAGCTACGGCCGTTTATGCCGCAAAAACGTATATTTCGACACTCTAGGAAAAGTACCCTATACATTTTGTCCTTGAATTCCCTTCCCCTAAGTCTAGAATGCTGAAATTGTCAAGAAGGAAGGTCTTACAACACAAGTAAAAGAAGAAATTTGTCGATCCATGAAAAAATACAATTGCAAACTTTTTTGCAGTTGGTAAACTAATCGCGACCTATGTCGATGTATGGAGACAACAGTTTTTCAACGGCAAACTCAAGATTTATTTCACGGACAACAGAAATAAACAATTAAAATCTGAATTTCACTTATTTGTGTAATGAGCAGAGCCCGGAATTTTCGTAGTAATTTTTATGTGTCATAGGGACTTCTCGTTTATCGACTTCCGATATACATAATTTTATCGATACATTATAGAACACAACCCAACATTATCAATGAACATTAAAAGTAAAAGTAAACAACAGGCGATTTTATCGCCGAAGAGCGATCTCTTTTATTTAACTTTTGAGTGGCTGAAAATGTTGAATAGAGATTTGCAATGAAAAAGTTAATAGTTAACAATTCTACATTTAATCAGGGCTGGGATTCTACACGGTAATAACGATATCGTATTTGACGTGTTTCCGTATTGTCAACGTTTTCATAACTCTTATGTCATTTACAATAATGGCGACTGTGACATAAAGGATTCTAAAACACGTCAAACACGATATCGTTATAACGCAGTTGAATAGAGGCCCAGTGCAGTTCAGTGTTTTACATTTATCAATTTCATGTTCTAAGCCAGTTTTAGTGCTGACAAGTGTTTTATCATTAGTTTATCTATAAAAGAAATAGATAGTCATAATTTTATCTTGTCTCGAAGAGATCGCTCATTCGCGATAAGACTGCATGTTGTTAACTTCTACTCGTAATCATATTTTAAAAAATGTATTCTGTATTATGTATTCCATATTTTGCCCGTGTGGTTGCCGGGTTAGAATAGTGCCACTCCATGTCTCCCGTGGATGTCGTAAGAGGCGACTCAGGGAATAAGGGCTTGTAGTATTGTTAGGCGATGGGCTTGCAACCTGTCACTAATACATTAGTAAACTTCTTGGCCTGATTGTGCAAAATGTGGTTACAGAATTATCAACAAGTCTTTTTAGAGTTGTTGGTATTTCTGTAGCTCTGCCTACCAAACTCTGGGAATGAAGGCGTGATGTTATGTATGTATGTATGTATTCTGTATTGACGACCCGCTAGCTTAGTTGGGAGTGACCCTGCCTCCGAAGCCGGCTGTCCCGGGTTCAAATCCCGGTAAGGGCAGATATTTGTGTGATGAGTACGAGTATATTTTGTTCCTGAGTCTTGGATGTTTTCTATGTATTTAAGTATATATTTCTCTATATAAGTAAGTTTATCGTTGTCTAGTACCCATAGTACAAGCCTAGAGCTTAGTTTGGGACTAGGTCAATTTGTGTGACATTGTCCTGTGTTTATTTATTATTTATTTATTTATCGATATACACATGCATATCAGATGTCGATAAACGAGAAGTCCCTATGACAGCTCAAAAGTGCTACGAAAATTCCGGGCTCTGGTAATGACTAATGAGCATGAGATTCGTACGGCCGAGTCTTGGATATAATATAGGTCTAACTTAGAAGTAGCTCTATATTTTAGTATTTGGTTGTAGATATAGATAGGTCAAATTTAAAATTACTTTCACATTAATACTACTCGTAGTTCCACTTACATATACTTCAAGCTGAAAGTTTAGATATTTATTTATTTAATTAATAACACGTGGCAAAATTTATTTCATGTCATGTAGATTCGCCTTCAAAGGTTAACAAAGCACCTTCCTTGACCAGCCATGTCGAAGGCAGAGTGCAATTACTGTCAATAAAGTTGTGATGAAGGTACAAGAACGTCGAGCTACGTGTGCTACGTTACTGGATCTACTTCGAAAATACAAACTAGAATTCTATAACACCAGTGTAACAGGATAAATTTACTTAGCTCGTAATAAAAGGTATAAATCTTACACAGAGTATTCTAGACTTATGCCCTTTCTAACTTGAACTTCAGAAGACTTGTCTTTTCTACTAGAGCTACAGAATTGCGCTAGCTCGTCACGTTCTTACGAAGGATAAAAAGCAAGAAGGATTGAGCTATCGGAGGTTCAGAATCAGGGAGGTGATTCTCTCAACACAGCGCTGCGTCGATCTCCTTCTTCATTAAGCAGCTTTATACGACACGGAACTCGACTCACCGACCTGCTGCGTAATTGAGAAGGCACGCGCTAAAATGTGTTTTGTACGCTCCGAGAGGTTTTTTTTTTAAATGTTAAGAAGAAGGCGCCCGAGCACACAGGCCACCTGATGGTAAGTGGAATCTGAGACACATTGACATTTGAATTCTCAAGACTATAATCCTAAGACCTCAAATGCGTTGCCAACCCTGAGGACTAAGATGGAATGCCTCTATGCTAGTAATTTCACCGGTTTTCTTATCCCCACACCGGATCACAACAATGCGAACACTGTTGCTTGGCGGGTGGTTAATGGATAAGATGGTGGTAGCGATCCGGACGGACCCTGCACGGGGGCCTACCACCACTAAACTTCCACTAGACTTCTTAAACTTACCGGATAAAACTTCACCTTTGAGATCGACGCAGCGCTGTGTTGAGAGAATCACCCCCTAGACCTTAGGAGAAAAGCCTTAAAGGGCTAGTCAATTGGACATTATTGCCGACAGGTTGGTATTTGAGTACGGTTGAGCGATTTTGCATTGTGTTTGATGTGGATATGTTAATGACAATATGAATGATTCAAGTATTGTGCTGAATACCTAGTATGTTTATGTAATAAAACTATAATACTGACGACACATTGGCCTAGTTGGGAGTGACCCTGCCTCCGAAGCCAGCGGTCCTATCAAATCCCGGTGAGGGCAGATATTTCTGTGATGAGCGCGAATATTTGTTCCTGAGTCTTGGATGTTTTCTATATATTTAGGTATGTATTTCTCTATATAAGTATGTTTATCGTTGTCTAGTACCCATAGTACAAGCCTAGAGCTTAGTTTGGGACTAGGTCAATTTATGTGACGTTGTCCTGTGATTATTTATACACCGCACAACACTGATGTTATCTTCAGTCGTCCCTTACGCAGATCATCGGTGAATTTAGCGCGACCACGTTTAGACTCATTAAACAGTGGCACGAGATAGGGCTTCATCGGGAAAGGCCAATCGTAGTCTATCATAACTTTCTTTATGACTTACCCATAGTACAAGCATAGAGCTTAGTTTGGGACTAGTCAATGTGTGTGAGATTGTCCCCTGATATTTATTTATTTTATTTATATAGTTTATTTTACCTCAATTACGTAAAGAACAGGGTCACACATGGTCGTGTTTATCGATGTGGATAGACTTGGATAGCACAGGAACACCTTAAAATTCCGAATATTTTTTTCCGAATGTTACGTTATGCTGAATCTATTTTAGCTTAAATGCATAGGTTAGGTTAGGTTTGATTTTTAAGCGACAAATTGCATACAGAATCATGACAATTCGGAATTTTCATCAGTTCGGAGTTATGTTATGACTCTTCGGAATTAACTTCCTATACACTCAATTATCTATAGCCGAAACTGTACACATGGACTATTTCTATTCCGAGTATACAACCTTAAGGCGCATTAGCACCCAAACAATTTTATAGATCGTTCAAATCGAAAAGAAAGTTACATATTCTACAACTTGCCCCAACTCAAATCTCTAAGAATAAAATATGCTTAATGGAAACCTTATTCATTTTTTTAAAGCAATTATTCGACGTATAAAGCTGGCTAAGCTGGCCAGCGATCCAATCCCAGATTAGTGTACGCCATTATATTTTCAAGCGCTCATGACTGCTGGTACCGGCTAAGCCCATCTCTTGCTGAAAATCTGAAAACAAGTCCAACGAAAAACAAGCTTTAATACCTGCCTACATGTTTTTGTTTTCATCGTTTCACTATAAATCCTTTAAAGCCTCATCACACGATAGTATGTTTTAACAAGCTTTTATTTAGTTTCACTAGGACTGGGATTCTACACGGTAATAACGATATCGTCTTCGACGTGTTTCTGTATTGTCAACGTTTTGATAACTCTTATGTCATTATACAATAATGGCAACTGTGACATAAACGATTCTAAAACACGTCAAACGCGATATCGTTATAACGCAGTAGAATAGAGGCCCTGTTGTGGTGTCTGCAATGAAATCTTGCAAGTTAAATAAGACCCTATCCCCGGTTTCCGATTGAGCTGAATATTTGCATGCATATGTATATTGCATGACAATGCAATATTATGATGACATGGAGCTGATCTGATGCTGGAGTCGGAAAATGGCGACAGGATCTCCGCTATACTTAACGTAGACCTATCGACTTTGAATTCATTAGAATATCGTTATTACCTTGTTGAATTCCAGCCCAGGGCTGGGATTATACAGGGTAATAACGATATTGTATTTGACGTGTTTCCGTATTGTCAACGTTTTCATAACTCTTATGTCATTTACAATAATGGCGACGGTGACATAAACGATTCCAGAACACGTCAAACACGATATCGTTATAACGCAGTTGAATATAGGCCCAAGTCCTTTACTTAAGTTTTTCACCTATACACTCTTATATTGACAGTGTTTACACAACACGCACACTGACAAAAATTTAGAAGGCAAAACTTTGATATCCCTTGTATTTAATTAGGTCTTACGAAGCTGTGCACAATTGAACTCTATACAATTAAGTACCTTGTCACATTAACGTATTAAAGTGTCATTTGTTTAAATCTAGTGTATCAATAGTTGGGACAAGGTATTAAATTGTATAGCTACTTCCACATTCCATCGTACACAGTTAGGAAGTACACGAAGTATGAAAGGTCAAGATGTGTTTTACCAGTCATATGAGCGTGTGTGTTCTCGAAGGAATTAATGAGCTGCGACGATGCTGTGGGCAGAACGCCTGGGTCATGCTGTTAATGACACACACTACTACACACGTGAACCGATGAAATTAATAGCAACATACATACATAATTATCACGCCTTCATTCCCAGAGTAGGGTAGGCAGAGCTACAGAAATATTATTGTTATGTATGTAATAAATCTTCTATGAGTTCATGCCAGGCCTCCTATATGTAAATCTTTTATATTTCAATACCTATTCAACCCAACGTCAAAGCTTCTGCGTAATTGCCGGCCTAAGGGTGTTACGATGCAGTTTTGACGCAGCTGGAGTCTTGTTACTGCACGTGTAACGGTAGGAGTTGGGAGTAAGGGTGATTTTACACCAGAGATGTGCTATGCTGGGCGGTGATTCTCTCAACACAGCGCTGCGTCGATCTCAAAGGTTTTATCCGTCAAATTTAAGAACATTAGGCTGCAGGCAGGTGAGTCTTCAGTGGCGTATAAAGCTGCCTTATTACGAAGGCACGCGCTAAAATGTGTTTTGTACGCTCTGACGGGACTTCTTAAACTTGCCGGATAAAACTTCACGTTTGAGATCCACGCAGCGCTGTGTTGAGAAAATCACCCCTCAGCTATGCTGCGAGGGTGTGAAAGCTACCAGTTTCCACCAGTGCTATGCTATATCAAACGTATCCATAGCAACGTAGCATTACTCACTCTGGTGGAGAGGCACCCTTAAGGCTCAGTTTCATTGGTCGTTAGCCCGCATGCTAGTAGCAATACATTGACGAGTTGGTATTCACGTTATTGAGTTGGGAGCTATTGAAACGACACAATGCAACGCTGCAAGCATGCGGGATATCTCCCAATTAAACCGAGCTCACTCACAACTATTCTTTAGTATGTTTCTCTAAACCGTACAGTTTCGAAATAATAACTTAACAGCTTTTACCCATGTTTATTATTTATATTGTCATTGTTGATTGTCGTTCGATGTTCGGTTTGAAGGTTACTATGACAACATATTAATATCCCCATTTATTTTATAACCAAAATCGCAGGTAATAAATAACTTAAGAGTAATACAATAACTATGGAATACACTCGGGAGCAAATGAAAACGGTCCACTTTCTATGGAAATTCTGTTCTGTGACCCGTTTTCATTGTTTTTGGCTAGATAAAAACCCCCGCTAAATATAATAGCGACCTCTTCTTTGAGAGCATCTCTTAAACAGCCCAACCGATTGTCATGAAACCATCGCAATTAAACTTGTTTTCTTTAAAAAAAACACATTCATATCAGTGGGGCTAGTCAAGTTGCATTCGACAATCGTTAGCGATTATGTTTCAATAGACACATGCATGGAATTGACGTAAGGCACCGAGATAGTCACGTGGTACTATCTCGGTGGTTTACGTCAATTACATATATTTTTTGATCGAAACACGATTTTATTTTTTATATTTTTTTATATTAAGGAGAAGGCACACGTGCACTCAGGCCACCTGATGGTAAGTGGAATCTGAGACTCATAGACATTTGAATTCTCAAGACTATAATCCTAAGACCTCAAATGCGTTAATTGCCAACCCTGAGGACTAAGATGGAATGCCTCTATGCTAGTAATTTCACCGGTTGTCTTATTCCCACACCGGAACACAACAATGCGAACACTGTTGCTTGGCGGGTGGTTAATGGATAAGATGGTGGTAGCGATCCGGACGGACCCTGCACAGGGTCCTACCACCACTAAAAAATAATAATTAAAAAATAATAATTGCTGGGTGCTACAATGCCATCGACAAACATAGATAATTATACAGATACGCAAGTTATGAGTAAACTTACGAGTATAAAACCTCTCTACGGGTGGTTTTTGATGTGTTATGGTTTTGTTTTCACACGGCTACCATTACTGTCAAGTAAATAAGAGCTATAGTAAAGTCCATTCGCTTAGATAGTGTCGTTGACTTTGTATCGCGCCGTCTTGGCACGGCCGCCTTTTGTCAATGGATGCCGCCGCGTAAACAAAGAATGCAAGCGGCGTACGCGCAAGTGAATTTGGCAGTTTACGTTTAATTTAATTCGTATTTTATTACAATAACCACAAGTTCGTGCGGGGGTGTAGCGACACTATCTAAGCGAATGGACTATATGATAACATGTCAATGGTAATATATTGTCCGTACGGGACCGGAGTATTTAAAATAATTATTTGAGTAGGTATTACATACAAGGCAACACATATTTGAACATAGGTTTTTCGTCCTTTTCCTATTTATCTATATTTTGATCGGGTCTGCGATAATCTGTGATAATCTGAACGCACCAATCAGAAGCGCGCGATACTAGCGTCACTGGTTACCTATCACAACTTCGAAAAATGTTTGACCGAATTTTGGTTCGACACGAAATGTAGACCTAGCTAGTTAGCGACAGGGACCGGAACCGGTTTCCGTTAAATACGCTTTTGATCGGGTTATTCGATAGGGTTGATTTTATCAGTGCGGCAAGCGTATCGTTGGCTAGCCGCAATAAAAGGGTTATCCATTCATACGATGGATTTGGCTTCCCGCTGGCAGTCTTACCGGTATCAAAAACCCTTAATACGCTTGCCGCTTTTAAAGGGGTTTTGATAAATAAATGAATAAATAAATAAAAAGCCTTTTTATTATTCCTTAAAACATAATGAAATACAAATAATTCAAAACAATTCATGCGCATACTATTGCAATAGATTTAAAATTAAAATTTCGAAAATATGCGTATTAGTTAATTACGAATTCAAACGTCACAAAAATATCAATAATTATAATTAATTAAATTCTCTAAATAATCTCATTTCAAATATTAAATAATAATTCATTGTTAATAATATAATTTTTAATTTTTAAATTATAATCCATTTATACAATAAATAATTATTTCATAAATGTTGCACTCGCTATTGTATAGTTTTAAGGACCCCTCTTTGGGTGAAGGCCACCTCCAGTTGCTTCCATTTATCTCTGTCTTTTGCCTCTCGTCTCCATTCTTTTCCGGCGGTTTTATCAATCTCATCTGCCCATCGTTCTGTCGGTCTCCCTTTATTACGTTTGCTTTGTGGGCCTTTCCAGAAGGTGGCAATTTTTGTCCATTTCGTATTGGCCATTCGAGCCACATGGCCCGCCCATTTCCATTTTAGTTTTTGTGCGTGTTCTAAAGCATCTATCACCTTGGTATTTCTTCTTATAATGGAGTTAGGAACTTTATCTTTGAATTTTTTGCCCAACATACTTCTTTCAATACCCCTTTGACATACCTGTATTTTGTTTCTATTCATATTGTTGAGCACCCAAGTTTGGCACGCAAGCAGGGTAGAAGGCAGGTATCAGCAACTTTCTTTTTTACGTACCTAGGCAAATCAGACTTAAAGACCTCTTTATGGCTCCAGTATTTATTCCACGTTATATTTATACGTCTTTTTACTTCTTCCATGTGTCTGTTCTTTTTGAATGTCATTAATTTACCCAGATAAACATATTCGTCCACGTAATCTAAATGATACCCCTGGATGACTATGGGGATCGTAGCACTGTTCGTCATTATTTTTGTTTCCGATGTATTCATCTCTAGACCAATCTTTGAGCTAACTGAGCATAATTCCGTTACCATCGACTGAAGTTCCGATGGTGACTCTGAGAGAAGGACAATGTCATCTGCGAAACGAAGGTGGCTTAATCGTTTGCCGTCTATCCAGATTCCCTTCTTAGTCCTTGGTAAGTCTTCCATAATATTTTGTAAAACAGAAATGAAGATTTTTGGTGATATTGGGTCTCCTTGTCTTACGCCTCTACATATTTGGATAGGTGGCCCTGTGCGGTCCAGCTTTACTCTAATTGAGGTTTTGCTGTATATGTCTTTTAAGATGTTAATGTATGGTTGAGGAATAGATTGAGCAAGTAGAGCGTCCCATATGCTTTCGTGGGGTTTTGATAGATGTCAAGATATTTCAATCTATGCGCCCAATTCCTACAACTTATTATTGCACAACCTAACAATAGAACGGTAAGTGGTCGGTAGGCGCACGTGGCGACATTTAGATGCAAGTGGGCCTAAGAGACAGCAATCAATAGGATTAACCCAACCCTATTGATTCGCTGTTTCTTCCAGCTGCAAACACCCTATCGGACAACAAGCGCAATGGAAACGGTAACCTTATTCGAAAAGGTAGCCATATCGATACGGCAACACGTTGTACGGGTAGCCCAGTGATAGGCTTTTGAATCGAAAGCGCTTAACGAATAAAGCGGTTTTCCGGGCCTTGGTTAGCGAACGCATCTTTGCTACAGGCTCAGTTTACGTCGATCATCATTTGGTCGATTTTCGCAAATCGCTAACTGGGCGTTATGCATCTTGACTAGAATCTCAGTAGCGTCGGGGTTAAAAAGGAATTTCCGAAGTAAAATAGTGCTTGTAACATTTCTAACCCACATGAGTGCACTTGTTGCGCACGTAGCCGTGTGAAAGGGAAGCCTGTTCATTGCTGTTTAATTACTCCGTTCCTCTGCACGGCCTCGGAAGTTATTAAACACGTATCATGTTTCCGAGAACTCCGGGTTAGTTATAGGTTATAGGTAAGAGGAGCGCTATATCTAGTGGTGGTAGGACCCTGTGCAGGGTCCGTCCGGATCGCTACCACCATCTTATCCATTAACCACCCGCCAAGCAAGTGTTCGCATTGTTGTGTTCCGGTGTGGGGATAAGACAACCGGTGAAATTACTAGCATAGAGGCACTCCATCTTAGTCCTCAGGGTTGGCAACGCATTTGAGGTCTTGGGATTATAGTCTTGAGAATTCAAATGTCTATGGGTCTCAGATTCCACTTACCATCAGGTGGCCTGAGTGCTCGTGTGCCTTCTCCTTAACATAAAAAAAAAAAAAAAAAAAAAAAAAATATATGCTAGCGAGTGGTCGCGCTAAACTTAACATGAAGTATCAATACCTGTGAAATTTCAGTTTGTACAGGAACGGCGGTATTTTCATATCTCCGTTCTGTTCACAGCTTGAAACTTAGGTTTTTACATACATACATAACGTCACGCCCTCATTCCCAGAGTGGGGTAGGCAGAGCTACATAAATACCAACGACTTTAAAAAGACTTGTTGATACACATTTTGCACAATGAGGCCAAGAAGTTTACTAGTGTATTAGTGACAGGTTGCAAGCCCATCGCCTAACAATACTACAAGCCTTTATTCCCTTAGTCGCCTCTTACTACATCCACGGGAAGACATGGAGTGGCACTATTCTAACCCGGCAACCACACGGGTTAGGTTTATAAACGTCATAAATTTAAATATAAATATAATAATAATAATAATAATCATTTATTTGCTATAAACATGGTACAACAAAAGGGTGTTTCAGTTTATGGAAGGTTCACATGTTTAACCATAAATATAGGCGTGCAAATGTTATCCTATTTACTACAACATAATTATGTCTAAATCTAAGCTACTATTGACCATTGCTTAACAATACAATTATACTTATCATTCAGTCGGATAGCTACAATTAACAATGATACTTTTACTAATTTTATGTCAAACTTATTAGTTTATACACAATAAAAGATTTAATTAATTTATTTTGTCAAAAAACTCACTTAGACTGTAAAAACCGTTCAGGCTTAGTCATTCATACAGGTCTCTTATCAAGTTTCTGTTATTAAAAATTTTTCTTCGCTCGGTAAATTATTAAATATCTTAACACACATTACTATACAACTTTTGCTTAACTTTGACAGTCTAGGAAGGCCCTCAAGGACGAGCCTATTCTAAAGCAGCCTTACTTATTCATTACAATACAATACAATACAAATACTCTTTATTGAACACCAAACCAACAGAACACGGAACAGTACATTTAAATCATAGGTACACAACAGGCGGTCTTGTCGCTGAATAGCGATCTCTTCCAGACATTATTGGATAGAGAAATAACTAAGGACAGGAATTCATGGCAGGCGGCGTAAACCAGTTCCTTTAGAACTCAAACTATAAAACTACAAAAAACACTTGAATAATTTCATTTTTTAACATAATACTATTTATATATATGTGGGAGATGTGTTATTTTTTTACATTTTACTTGAATTTGAACACTTTGTTGTTGACTCTAAGTATCACCTGATATTCCCACCACTCCCACTACGTCATCTGTTTATGCCATCCTTTATAAGGGCCCTGCCCACCTGCCGATAGCTCAGAAGTTGTTCAACCACGGACACGGCACCGCCTAGTGCTCTGAACTATCTTGCTTGTCAGGTAAACTGTGTTCTACCTTCTATTTTATTTTTGTTAATGTTGCTTAAATCCACTGTGTTTTACCTTCTATTTTATTTTTGTTAATGTTGCTTAAATCCATGGTTTGTTTACATGAAGTGTTTTATAAGGCAGCTTAATTTTATGATAACGCTAAATTAATCGATATGTAATCGCTTTATGACGTGAATTGCTTTGTAGTAAATATTTTGTATTAAGTGAAATGAATTATTAATACACTGTTGTTACGTCGAAATCTCTGTCTTAGCTCTTTTTTATACCCGTGCCTTCACATCAGAAGTGGGATTATATTACCCTTTCTACGCCTATAAAAACTGTTTTCAGGTATAATTCGACAATGAACGATCAGAACGGTCGGCCGCCAGACCAACATTCGGTGAACTCCGGTGGTGAAACTACCCCCAACGTCATGCCTGCATCACCAGTCATCGGGCAAAGACCAACGCAGCGTGCCACGAACGAAAACCCGGGCAGTTCAGCAAGCAACGTCCAGAACCCAAGGACAGGTTTCGTTCCACTCGATTTTATGCAAAATATGATGCAGGAGATGATGGCAAAGCTTATTCAAACCAGTGCCGAGGCCATCAGCTCCCACAGTTCTAAGCCTGTCCCTCGAGTTCGGAGTCTTGAGCACATTTATGTACCAGCTTTTGACACCGATGATAGAACGGACACTGTCCAAGTGTGGTGCACTAATTTAGAGAATTTAAAAACTGAATACGAATTAACTGATAGGGAAGTTCTTAACTTGTCTCGTAAAAATCTACGCGGACGTGCCGCTGATTGGGCACGCCGCAACTACACAACTTTGACTTCCTGGATGGAACTTAGAAGCTGTTTAATTGAAACATTTGCAGATGAAGCACGATACTACGACGACCTAATGCTCTTCATGGAGTACACCAGTGACCAGGCTAGTAGCCTGCCAGACTACGCTACTCGCAAATGGGAGTTGGCGAAAAAGGCAGTTGGCGTGGCGGTGACTGAGCAGCGCCTGGTTGAGGCAGTTATTTCCGGTATGTCAGATTTTCATATACGTTCCGACTTGTTACGATTAACGCCTAAAACTTTACCTCAGTTAATTCAAAGTCTTAATTCATACAAACGTAAAAGGCCAAATAAAAGTGATCGCAACGAAATTCAGGCAAAGAGATTTAAGCCAAATACCTCTGATGGCAACAGGCACGTTAAGCATTGCCATAAATGCCACAAACCAGGACATTTACAGCGAGATTGTCGGTCAGTTATAAATAAATCAAATGGCCGTGAGATTCCGAAACCGGTCCCATCCACGTCAAGAGGGCCTAGATCTTCAGTTACTTGTACGTTCTGCAGTAGAACAGGTCATTGTTTTGAAAACTGTTTTCAACGGTTGAACAGGGATGAAAAATCATTGAACGTCAATACCTTACAAACAAATAACAACCGATGTCATACTGCGCAAATTGAAGGGCGTGATTTTTCATGTTTGTTGGATAGTGGTGCCGAGTGCTCACTCATGCGTGAGAGTGTAGGTGATTCAATCAAAGGCAAGATTCTCTATGAAACTGTTTTATTGCGTGGTATTGGAGACAATTCTTTCTGTACGTCACGGAAAAAGGTTTGCGTGGTCTGTGTTGATGGCTTGCATATCACGTTAGAGTTTGTTCTTGTCCCTGACAGATATATTCAGTACGACATGTTGTTAGGCCAGAATCTTTTCGAAATACCTGGAATCCAAGTAACTTTCATGAAAGATTGTACAAAAGTTACTCGAGATTCTTACATCATTAACGTTGCTCACAAATTTGACTTAGATTCTCTTAATATTAGCAAGGATATTGACCCTGACCATAAAAAACAGTTGAGCAACATACTAAAGTCACGGTCAGATATGTTCACATCAGGTAATTCTGTTACCCAGGTTAAAACTGGTGAACTAACTATTCGATTAAAGAATGCAGACAAAATTGTACAACGACGGCCCTACCGCTTGGCGCCGTCAGAACGTGAACATGTAAAATCACTTATCAAGGACCTAAAGGACAACAACATAATACGCGATAGTAATTCACCTTTTGCCAGTCCCATGTTGTTAGTCAATAAAAAAGACGGCAGCAATAGAATGTGCGTGGACTTTAGGGAGTTAAACAGCAACACGGTTAGAGATCATTTTCCACTCCCATTGATAGATGACCATATAAGTAAGTTATCAAAAGCCCGTTTTTTTACTGTACTTGATATGGCTGCGGGTTTCCATCAGATACCCGTAGCACCTGACTCCATAGAGAAAACTGCCTTTGTGACCCCCGATGGGCAATTTGAATTTCTACGCATGCCCTTCGGTCTTTGTAACGCACCGTCTGTCTTTCAAAGAGCCATCAACATAGCGCTTAAGCCGTTTATTGATCAATTCGTTTTAATTTATATCGATGACGTGGTTATCTACTCTGAGACTGCTGAACAAAACGTTCAACATGTGACGCAAGTACTTGATGCCTTACGTGATACAGGTTTTTCGCTTAATGTCAACAAGTGTAAATTCTTATACAATGAAATTGAATACTTGGACAGAATTGTCTCCAACGGACAGGTTAAGCCAAGCCCCGGCAAGGTTCAGGCTCTCTTAAACTCCCCCATTCCAACAACGGTAAAACAAGTCCGCCAATTTTGTGGTTTAGCTGGTTATTTTCGGAAATTTATTTCAAATTTTTCACTTATCATGACCCCCTTGTATAAGCTCACTCGCAATAACTCTCAGTGGAACTGGTCTTCAGAGCAAGAGGCTGCTCGTAATAAAATCTTACAACACCTTGCCTCGGAACCTATATTATCTCTATTTGATCCGGAAATGCCTACTGAACTTCACACTGATGCCAGTTCCGCTGGATTAGCTTCAGTCCTTTTTCAAAAACAAAACGGGCAATTGAAGGTAGTAGAGTATTTTAGTATGCGCACCACCGAGACAGAAAGCCGCTACCACTCTTACGAGTTGGAGACGTTGGCAGTAGTTAGATCCATTAAACATTTCAGACATTACTTACTTGGGCGACCATTTAAGGTGGTTACTGACTGTAATTCATTAAAGGCATCACGAAATAAAAAAGAACTGCTTCCTCGAGTACACAGGTGGTGGGCATACCTGCAATCTTTCAATTTTGAAATTGAGTACCGTAAGGGCGAACGTATTCCCCACGTCGACTATCTAAGTCGTAATCCCTCAACGCTCAATATACACAATATTCATAATTATTGCGATTGGTTAGAGGTAGCACAAAATAATGATTCGGAAACCATAACCATCGTTGAATCGATAAAAGATGGTACAATTGATAGCAATTTAGCCTCCAGTTATGACATACAAAACGGGTTACTGTATCGTGTTTTTAATACAAAAGACCAAAATATAAAGAAATGTCTATTTGTTCCGAAAGGATATCGTTGGCACCTTATTCAAGTTTATCACGAGTCCCTTAAACACTTTGGCTGGGAAAAAACCTTGGAAAAAATTCGCGATCAGTTCTGGTTTCCGAACATGTCTAGATCTATTCGTAAATATGTGGAAAATTGTCTTATATGTAAGATTAACAAAAGTCAATCAGGTTCCCAACAAATATCTCTTCACCCTATTGATAAACCACCTATACCGTTCCATACCGTACATATGGATACGACTGGGAAGCTTAGTGGTAACAAACCCACCAAGCAATACGCGGTAGTATTTATTGATGGGTTTACAAAGTTCTGTTTTATGAAAGCATTTAACAATCTCACAGCAACGGCAACTGTAAATTGTCTTAAAGAATTTATTTATAATTTCGGTACTCCGAAACGAATAGTTTGCGATCAGGCGGCCTCTTACACTGGTAAGGAATTAAAAGCTTTTTGCGAACAATGGGCAATTGAATTGCATTACATAGCTAGTGGCGTTAGTCGTGGCAATGGACAAGTGGAGCGTATGATGAAGGTTCTGACTAACAGCTTTACTATTGTAGAAAATACCTCAAAAAGAAGTTGGAAGGACTCTGTCGGTGAAGTGCAGTTAGCGATAAATAGTACTTTCAATAAAAGCACCGGCCGCACGCCCTTTCAGCTGCTTATAGGTTGCGATCAGTCACCCCCGGCTATATCAGCCCTGACACATGATATTGAGCGCTTGGACCTTGATGCCTGCCGATTACAGTCCAAAGAAAGAATGGACGAGCGAGCTCTTGCGTCGAAAGAGCAATTCGATAAAACAAAAGCTAAAATAACTCCCTTTAAAGTCGGCGACGTGGTTTTGGTAAAACAAAATCCACGAGTTATTAATAAACTTGACAGTAAATATCGTGGTCCATGCGTTATCACACAAGTTAATGATAATGACCGGTATACTATAAAAGTGTATAAAACTGGAAATGAAATGTATGTGTCCCATGATTATTTACGACTTGTGTCTCCCGAAATAGGACATGAACTCATAGATTCCTTAGATATAGAATAGCGGTCAATGTTTAATTTGTGATACATGTACCTATACATTTAAGGTTCGTTTTGCGTATATTGTGTCTGTCTGGCCAACAGGAACTTTATGCGTTTGGCGATCTTATTTGATGGGCAAGGCTAAATAATGTTTTGATATTTAAGTAATATTAAAATTTTAAAGTCATGTGTTTTGTTTTTCCATCTGGGTCATGAGATTTGACCACTGTCATGAGATTTGACCACTGTCATGAGATTTGACCACTGTCATGAGATTTGACCACTGTCATGAGATTTGACCACTATCGTGAGATTTGACCACTGTCATGAAATTTGACGCTTAAGTTATGGTATTTTGGCCTTGATCACGAGATATGATCACTGTGGTTTGATTAATAGATTTTTCTATAGTATGGTCATGAGATTTGACCATTGTCATGAGATTTGATGTTTGTATTTTTTTTTTTTTGTTGTTTTATTTGATTTAAATAATTTTTCTATGTATGTGTATGGTCATGAGATTTGACCAATATCATGTGATTTGATTTATTTTTAGTAAGAATTCCTATTGTGATTTATTTAAAGATACATTTTTGAATGAGGTTATTGTTAATGATGATAAAGATTGTGATTCACGAGCCAGGAAGGCTGCTCGTCAGAATGGCCGTGTGGGAGATGTGTTATTTTTTTAAATTTTACTTGAATTTGAACACTTTGTTGTTGACTCTAAGTATCACCTGATATTCCCACCACTCCCACTACGTCATCTGTTTATGCCATCCTTTATAAGGGCCCTGCCCACCTGCCGATAGCTCAGAAGTTGTTCAACCACGGACACGGCACCGCCTAGTGCTCTGAACTATCTTGCTTGTCAGGTAAACTGTGTTCTACCTTCTATTTTATTTTTGTTAATGTTGCTTAAATCCACTGTGTTTTACCTTCTATTTTATTTTTGTTAATGTTGCTTAAATCCATGGTTTGTTTACATGAAGTGTTTTATAAGGCAGCTTAATTTTATGATAACGCTAAATTAATCGATATGTAATCGCTTTATGACGTGAATTGCTTTGTAGTAAATATTTTGTATTAAGTGAAATGAATTATTAATACACTGTTGTTACGTCGAAATCTCTGTCTTAGCTCTTTTTTATACCCGTGCCTTCACATATAAACTAAATATAAATACATTAAGTAAATAATTTAATAAACACATACTAAATACATGTAATTATACATACCTATATGTATAGGTGTATTATACAACGTGTTACAAAATAATCCGTAAAAAAGAAATTAGGAAAGTAGTGTCAACCCTAGTATTCTGTATACCTAATCCCACCAAAAACATAAATGTAAAAAAGGAGAGTCAAGTTCAATACAAAAATTATTCTCTGCTGTGGGCTTCGCCGCAAAAAGAATGGAGATCTGAGATTGAGTGCCAAGTTCTATGCAAAATCCAAATATGTAGTCTAAGGGCTGACTTGGCTGGTTTTCCCATACGAATTATATAGCCTTCGCATGTTCTAAACCTGTTACCTTTCGGTTCTTATTTTATTATTCCGAAAATTTGGCTTGCTGGTAGAAACTACCCATCGAACATAAGGCTGTTCCATGACTGTGTAAAAGTAGGTACTTAATAATAATTCGTATGGGAAAACCAGCCAAGTCAGCCCTTAGACTACATATTTGGATTTTGCATAGAACTTGGCACTCAATCTCAGATCTCCATTCTTCTTGCGGCGAAGCCCACAGCAGAGAATAATTTTTGTATTGAACTTGACTCTCCTTTTTTACATTTATGTTTTTGGTGGGATATCATTACTTTTTGTAGGTAAGTACATATCCTCGTAACTTAAAGAAATTGTAATAATAATATTACTACAAATTATAAGTTTTCCTTAAGAAAACTTAGCAATTTCGCAGCATAAATCGCAACCTTATAACCTTATACCGGTCAGATATCGAGAGACAACCGGACAGCGAGACGGCGCTCGCGCTTTTGAGCGCGGCTGCCGCTCGCTCGGCCACGTTCGCGTCAACGGTTCGATTCGGTTGTCACAGCGCAGCGCCGCTCCGGCATCACTCGGCGCGCGCGCGTCGTGTATATACCGAAAATCTAAATGCCTATTATTTTATCATTATTTATGAGTAGTTAATGATTTTACACTATTGATGTGCGCTAAATATAAAAATAATAATTAATCCCAGTTAATAACGTAGTACCCTAAGTATTCATATTCATATTCATATTCATATTCATATACTTTATTGCCTTAAGTAATATTAGGTATTTATGTTAAGCGTTCAAAATAGAATCTAATTATTTAAAAATTGCCAGTTTTTTATTTATTCCTTTGTATTCATCTAATTACCTATCTGCATACCAAATTTTAACTCTCTAGGTCATCTGGAACTGGGTTAGAGTTTTGGTCTATAGGTCAGTCAATGATAAAAATGAGGAATTTTGGACATTAATATCTAAATAACCGTTTGAGATAAGCTTATGAAATTTAGAACACATATGTATCTCGCAAGTCTCAATATATGAGTCAAATTTGATACGTTTTTGTAAAATAGTTTTTGATTTGTGAGAGGGTCAAAAGTGGCTCCAAATGGTTCGTGTTACACACGGTGCGGCTCGCCAGTTCTGTTTCTTGAACTTGGCTTGACACGCTCCCGCGTGTCTAGATATACTGAACTGACGTTATTTAATAAGGGTTGACTCTACTTCTGTAATTTCTTTTTTACGGATTATTTTGTAAGACGTTGTATACATACATACATCCTCTAAAACAGCCAAACAATGATAACACACGAAGTATGAGATAGAAAGAACCGGGCAAGAGCATGTCGGACCATGCTCAGTGTAGGTTTCCGAAGCAGTTAAGTTTCACAAACATAAAAATCAACAAGAAATAACTAATTTTCTATTTAAAGCCATTTGGTTCCGTCTTAGATGATTTTAGTAAGTATAAACACTTTAATCGCCTGTATCTCAAGAACCAATGCTGTCTACTTAGTCGTGATAGTTTTCCTTTTAAATTCGTTATATGCACTTTCATATAAGATTTTTTCAGATTTTTTGTATTTATAGTTTTGGCTGTAGGAGGCTAAAGCTTAAGGTTTCCTAAACTGATCCCTTAATCGAAAAATTGTTGTAACAAACCCGCAATATTTCTGAAAGACCTATCCAACGATACCCCATACTATGGGGTAGACGAGAAAAAAAATACATACCCACGTTAGGTGTAGGAGCGATAGACAAAAAAATATTTTTATGCATTTTTTTACCACTTTGTTGGCGTGACTATATTTATGCCAAATTACAGCGTTCTAGTCTGAGCTAGGATGCGGACGGACGGACATGGCGAAACTATAAGGGTTCCTATTTTGACGGCGAAACTATAGGGGTTCCTATTTTGACGACGGAACCCTAAAAATGTATACAGGCATTCACGGCTTTGAACCGGCACATTCATTTGCCTTATCTAACATAAAAAAATATAGCTTCTTTACCTTTCATTCAATATTTACGTTCTACTTTTTAAAGCGTAGCTTAACGACTTGTAAATATTAGTATATTCTCTAAGGACAAGATGTCCCCGTCAAAAGATTAATTGCCGCGCTGATAAGGCGATGTTTATGCGTTGGGAGAGCCTATTTATGTTGTTAAATTGGGCGGAGAGGCCTACGGCGAGTCATTAGGCAGCCGAACGTTGCCGCGTCCAGCTTTGTTACTCTCTAAAACAATTGACTAAGGCTCGTGTCGTCTTGAGATATACAGCACCCTTCCTTGAGTTACAGTGTCAATACTCGCTAGCGAATCAAATCCGCTGTCTCTTACAGTATTGAAATACGTCACAGAGCATTCGAGTCGCTAGCGAATACGGTCACTGTAACTCATCACATCGACACGTGTACAGGGCCTCTATTCAACTGCGTTATAACGATATCGTTTTTGACCTGTTTCTGTATTGTCAACGTTTTGATAACTCTTATGTCATTTACAATAATGGCGACTGTGACATAAACGATTCTTAAACGTGTCAAACACGATATCGTTTTGACGCACCTGAATAGAGGCCCAGTAAAACTAGAGTACTCGCTGTCAAGCTCTCTCTGGCAGCTGTCAGTATATTTCTCATGCCAAGAGGCTTATATATGGACGCTGTTTCGCAATAATGTGTCAACCCACAAGTATTTAGAAAAAAAACGTCAACCTACAATGATCGCACCGAGGGTTGACACTTTATTGCCAAATACTTGTAGGTTGACACATTATTGCGAAACAGCGTCCATATGACACTGAAGATCGCCCGGCGAGCAACGCCTTGAAGCCAAGAATAGTGACCTTGAATGACGTCGTTTATGTTTTTGTTACTTTCTTTAGAATGAAAAGAAAGGGACAAAAAACATTAGCGACGTCATTCAAGGTCACTTTTCTTGGCTTCAATTCGTTGTTCGCCGTGCAATTTCCAGTGTCATATATTAGCTTCTTGAGTTATATTTAAGAGAGTGGGGACTTGACAAAAGCGCGTGGAGCTAACCCCATGTGCTTCTGTTTAGTTCACCAGAGTTTTTTACCTAACAAATTCTCTTCCCGTGTGATATCCATGGACTTATTTCGTTAATAAGTTTATGCATGGTGACTGTCTAAAACTAGTCATTGGCGAAATACTCTTTGTTAAAAAGGAGTGAAATACCATTCATCATAATAATCATTCTCCTGCTCTTATCCCAACTTACTTGGGGTCGGCGCAACATGTCTTTTTCTTCCATACTTCTCTATTAGTCGCCATCTCGGTAGTCACTACTTTTTTAGCCATATCATCTTTCACACAGTCCATCCATCGTTTTTTTTGAGTTTTAAAAACACAGGGGGCTGTACAGCCATCCACATTCATACTTAAAACTTTCCTGACGATATTTGACGACAAACAATTTCCACACAACTTTTCAGTCACCGGTGTCACTTTCAGACTTCCTCTTATATAAGTACTCTTTTCTTATTCTATCCATTCGCGTAACACCCCACATCCCCCTTAGCATTCTCATCTCAGCTGCATTCATGCCTTTCATTCATTCCTTTCGTGGCCCAACATTCTGATCCATACAAGACAGCAGGTTACCATTATTTAGAAAAATGTTAAATTAAATGTTACGCAAAATATGGTAATATTTGCATGGTTAAGCATGTAAACCTTCCATCAACTCCAGCACCCCTTTTCTGTACCATGTTTATAGCAAATAAATGATTATGAATTATGAATAATGACAAAAAAAGAGAGTTGGAAAGGAAAAGATCCGAGTACTATACTCTGGTTTTACCTTGGAGCTCTATCCTACTCGGGCTAAACCTTTTTTTTTTTATGTTAAGGAGATGGCACACGAGCACTCAGGCCACCTGATGGTAAGTGAAATCTGAGACCCATAGACATTTGAATTCTCAAGATTATAATCCTAAGACCTCAAATGCGCTGCCAACCCTGAGGACTAAGATGGAATGCCTCTATGCTAGTAATTTCACCGGTTGTCTTATCCCCACACCGGAACACAACAATGCGAACACTGTTGCTTGGCGGATGGTTAATAACCTAACCTAATTGCTTTCGACACGTTATCGTTTTGTTTTTAACTAGACCATTAATGTTAGCGACGACCGAGCGACGACCTCGTAAGGATGGCGGGATCGCGATGGATGCGGAAGGCACAGGACCGGTCTAAGTGGAGAGCCTTGATGATGATTACTGTTAAGTAAATAAAACTATGACTACATTAACAATACAATAACATGTCAATAGCAACGAGGATTAGATAGAGTAGAATATGATAATGATCTTGAACGAAATAAATCGTATTTATCTCGCAGTCTCAGTCAGCTTTAGTAACTAGCGATACCAGGAGCTCACCGTGATTCTAAAGATCTTTCAAAGCGCCTGATCAATGCAACTCGTGACCAAAATGGCCTTTACTTGGCACAAAGACTAAGCAATTCCTTTCAACGTGGCAATGCTGTCAGCATTTTGGAAACGATGCGACTGGTAGCGGTTTGTGTAGTTTTAATAAAGTAGGTAAGTTTGTAAGTTCCTTGGATATTGTTTCCTTGTTCACATTGAGAAAGCCGCCAACTACGCATATTCCACCACCGGAATATCCGGATCGCTACCACCATCTTATCCATTAACCACCCGCCAAGCAATAGTGTTCGCATTGTTGTGTTCCGGTGTGGGGATAAGACAACCGGTGAAATTACTAGCATAGAGGCATTCCATCTTAGTCCTCAGGGTTGGCAACTAGGGCTTGCAATTCGAATATTCGAATATTCGAATAATTCGAATATTCGGCTCTTTCTAATATTCGAATAATGCGGCGAATAGTATTCGAATATTCGAATATTTATGGTTATTTGGACAGACGGATGTAACATCGCCCGGGGATGGTCAGCTGTCTCTGTCTCACTCCCCGATCCCATTCACCCACCTCCCACCTACTCTGTACTCTTACATTATACTGTATAACAAAATTCACATATATCATTATTGTTTCGTGTTGATTACATTAATAATTTAACACATACATATATTTTACCATTTTAATTATTTTGTTTTAGTTATGTTGTTGATTCTGACTTTTTTTTATTGAAGTACATAATCTTGTTTTGTTTGGTTTTTACCATTTGATAACACAACTATTCAAGATTGTTTTGCAATAAAAAAGAAAAAAAAAAAAAAACCGAATACCACAGATGAAAAACTCCGTGCGGGTGTACATTTTTCTAAAAATCAGAAAAATCCAAATATCTCGAAAACGGTGCGATTTTTACTAAGGCGATTTTTCCATGTTAGGTAGGTGGCTTGCTCACCTACCTCCCCCTTAAGTTTTTCGTGGTACTTACGGGACACCCTGTATAGATTTAAGTGAAAACCCCTACTTGTACGCTTCCTGGTCATAAATGACCGTATTTTTTTCCTGTCTTTATGTCAAAAAAAAATGAACGTGTTTATTGATTTTATTTAATTTGTCATTTTATGTATTGTTTCTATTCTAATGTTATAATTAATTAGTGTAATTGGTGTAATGCCGTTCTAATTAATAAATAAATTAAAATTAAATAAATTAAATGTTTTTCTCGAATAGGCTTCGAAACGGCTCAACGGCTTTCAATGAAGATTTTACATACTAAAACAGGAATGTCATCTTTACTTTTCGTTCGGCCCTAACCAATATGCAAATGCTTTTTCTTTTTCATTTAGGTATATCGCTTAAAATATATTGATAGTTGACCACGTGGTTTATCGTAACGCACGAGAACGCCGTCCCATACATATTGAATGATAGAAAAGAAAAACGTTAGTAGCGTTTGCATGTTGGCTAAGGGCTCCAACCTACGTCAATTCTATTCTATACATTTTGTAGATTGTCTAAAATCGCTAACGTAGCTGCATCCTTACTAGGCCTTCTTCGCCTCCTACATAAATGGTTTATTACTTTGATTTTAAATGATTGCTACGAGTTAAGATGTCAAGGTATAGTGGTGTTTGTTAAATAAACCGCTCTGGCTTTACGGAATAATAACACTTAAAAAACTACGAGCTAAATAACACTTAATGTCGAAACCCCGCCATCGTTTTCAAATTATGAGCTTATTATTAAACATAATGCGATAAAGAGGATTCACTTTGCTTTAACGCTTAAATAAATAACTGAAGACTTAAGGTAAAGTTACTAATTAAACGTTTAATCTTATTTAAATATAAAGGAGAATTCATTGTTTACAGTTAAGTGGGTTTCCGTAAAATTTATTTACGCTTTGTTAGTTTTTTATCTTGACATTTCTCTATAAAATACATTTTTCAATTTGTTGATAATTTATCATTATCGTGGGGGTTTAATATATTACCACACCGGAGCTTAACGGTGCGCAAATTACGGTCCGTCAAAATTGTCGTCATGTATATAAAGAAAAGAAATAAAAACATTTATTCGCAACAAAATAATACGAATTAATAATATGTTTAGTATGTCCCATTCTATTGTTTACGCAACGTCACCGTATTCTACGCGTCGCTTCCTTATAGATATATCCATATTAAAAACTAGCTAAATCTAAATTTCAAATTTAGATTCACAGAGTGCTTGGTAACCAAATCTGTGTCGCTTCGTTCTGCTAGTAGAAGTCTCGAATTCTCCATTCCGGGTACGTGTAATAAAACCTCGATACGACCTCTGTCTCGCCGAGAACAAGGGTCTAGTGCGATTCTATCGCATTCCACTTCAGGTGTAAACGAATAAAGCATTCCTGAAAACGTTTGTTCGCATTTTACCGCCATTTTCAAACGTTTCACAGCCACTGGAGTAAGGTAGAGTGTTAATCAGTGCAACCGCAATGTATCCATTACACATACATACATAAACATCATGCCTTCATTCCCAGGGTGAGGTAAGCAGAGCTTCAAAATTACCATCAACTCTAAAAAACTTGTTGATAATTCTGCAACCAGATTTTGCTCAAACGGGCTCAGAGGTTTACCGTGTATTAGTGACAGGTTGCAAGCCCATCGTCTAACAGTACTACAAGCTTCTTCCCATAGACGCCTCTTACGACATCCATGGGAGGACATGGAGTGGCACTGTCCTAACCCAGCAACCACACGCATCCAATACACATACCGAACATTATTTAAATATATAGAATAAAGGCTAGTCTATACATATATACACAAAAAGAAAAATAAAGTTCTCGAATGGCGTCCACGGACCGGGAGACGAGCTGTTGGTAGGCCTCCAACAAGATGGAGCGACGACCTCGTAAGGATCGCGGGATCTCGATGGATGCGGAAGGCACAAGACCGGTCTAAGTGGAGAGCCTTGGGGGAGGCCTATGTCCAGCAGTGGACGTCTTTCGGCTGATATGATGATGATGATATATACACGAGTTGATTATGGAGTTGGACCTCTAAATGCAGCTCCCTGTATAAATTAAAGTAAAAAAACAACGACAACGACGTGTGGGGATGTGACAACCGGTGAAATTACTAGCATAGAGGCATTCCATCTTAGTCCAACGCAGAGGTCTTAGGATTGCAGTCAGGTGATTATAGTCTTGAGAATTCAAATGTCTATGGATCTCAGATACCATTTACTATTAGGTGGTTAGGGTACGCCATAAAAAAAATATTAAGATGAGAGCTTAAAACTGTTTAAATAATCATTTCTTTCACGTTTATAAATGCACAATAAACCAATTTAATTTAATATATTGTCATTTTCTAATAAAAAAGATGTCCCTATGAGCAGGAGGGTTAAGTTTTCAATTAATTATTATTAATCATTTGTATGGGCTACTTCTTTATATTTCTTCTTTGCATAGTATAAAACAAAGTCGCTTTCCACGTCTGTCAGTTTGTCAGTGTATCCGTTAACCGTAGCGAAGCGAGGGTAGGACGCATGTAAATACTAAAACTGTTTCAAATTTCAGCTACATTAAGTATTTTCTAAGAAAAAAGGTCTGAATGAACACACAAACTAAGATCAATCTCGTAAAAGTTCTTTTAACGAATACCGAAGTATTTTAAACAGAACCACAGAATAGATAATAGAGACAGAACCCAAATAGTCTCCGTGAAAAAGGTATCGGAAGAAATTAAGGGTAGGAAGCGAATGGGAAAGTAAGTAATGTAATATTGTCCCAAAACAAATTTAGGATAAATAACGCAAGGTAAGCAAGGTTGCCCCGTGTGGTTGCCGGGTTAGAATAGTGCCACTCCATGTCTTCCCGTGGCTTCTAGTATTGTTAGGCGATGGGCTTGCAACCTGTCACTAATGGGTCAATCAACTTTTCTTTGTAGCTCGTTGCCATGGTGACGTCTCCTGGGTCACTCTTTAAAACCACGATTTTAAAGTATATAAATCCAGCAAACATCGGCTTTTGTGGCAATTACAAGCCCATTCTTTTATGGGTTTTCTTCCAAGCGTATTAGTAGTGTATATTATAACCATTTTTCTAAGGAACTCTATCACTGTTGTCTCCTGGCTTACGGGACAGAATAACAACAACGAAAAGTTGATCCACCCTAATACACTAGTAAACATCTCAGCTTACTTGTGCAAAATGTGGTTACAGAATTATTAACATGTCTTTTTAGAGTTGTTGGTATTTCTGTAGCTCTGCCTACCCCACTCTGGGAATGCAGGCGTGATGTTATGTATGTATGTAAGGCAAGGTAACGTGGGATGCGACGTTACGATTTTCGTTACCAGTGTACTAAACTAAATAAAACAGGGGTCGAGCATGGCGGACCATGCTCAGTGGATCCAAAAACAACAATTAAGTGAGAACTAACTTTTTCGTCAGTTGGTATAAACACTTTAGTCGCCTACATCTCAGGCACCTTCAAGTCTACTTACGGCCGAACCCTATATTCAAACCGCGGACAGATAGCCTTACTTCGGATTAAAATTTGACACATTTTGTATGGGCAAATGTCAAATTTCAACCCGAAGTAAGCCTTATCTATCCGCGGTTTGCATATAGGGTTCGGCCGTTAGTCTTGTTTCCGTTTTAAGTTCGTTATTATAATATGTGTTTTCATTTAATATATTCTTAGATTTCTTTTACTTAAAATAGTAACTTGTAAAGGCGTCGGAAAATGATGCTTTCCGAGTTCAATATTTCCTAATCTAGAAAAAGACTTGAAAATTTTGTTATGCAGCTTTATTGGCGTAATTAAAAGGTATAACCATGCCAAGCTTTATAGTAACAGATTCTTGCAAAAACCGCGGACGGGTGAAACTATTCTCGCGGTCAAATAACGCGGGTCAGAGTCAGAGTGCGTTTTTCATACAAACGAGGCTATTTCGAAGCCTTGGCTCCTGGCCAGGGGCTGTTTTGAGTGAGGTTTAATGGTGGATACTCCGAGATTCAATAGAGGAGGTCAAAAGTTGTTAAGATACCTAACTGATCGCACAATTAGTTAACACCACAGCGAGAGAGTTTGGGTCAGCATTTGGATTTCCTTACATTTCATTTCCATTTTAGATGTTTTTCTGGACATGCACAATTCCGGCGTAAGCCACAGATTCAATCAGCTGGGTATCCCAGGCACTCTGGAAGTCCTGTATCGATGCTCGGGGTATCCATCATCAAATTGCACTAAAAGCATCCCCTGGCGAGGAACCAAGGCTTCGAAATAGCCTCTTTAGTATGAAAAACACGTTTCTTATTTCTTAAAAACGCACTCTGACCCGTATTATTTGACCGCGAGTGTATAAAGGGTTCCTTGTTAACTACGGAACCGTAAGCCAGTGTAAGAGCATGGAGTCCTTATGGGTACCTATACGGTATTTTTGCTTCGGACAGAAATACGAGCATTTAACATAATAAACAGAAAGACCCTTGCCTTTTTTAACTGCAGGGAATTACTGAGACCCTTTTAAAGAATCGAAGACAATTTGATGTCATTAAACAAAAAGAAAATTTCATTTTGGTTTCAATTCGAGCCTTTTATTTTGAGTGCTTTCACAATAATAAATTTATAGTAAATAGATTTGGAAAGGGGGAAATCCGCTTACTACTTGCTGGCCACAATTACAGGTCAAGGTTCAATTTGAGGAAAGGTAAACGAAAAGTTGTATGTATTTTAGCGTCCATTAGTCTGTGTTCCCTTGCGTGAACCTTACATACATACATATATTTATTCCTTTATTCCCAGAGTGGGGTAGGCAGAGCAACAGAATACCAACAACTCTAAACTTGTTGATAATTCTGTAACCACATTTTGCATAATCAGGCTAAGATGTTTACCAGTGTATTAGTGGCAGGTTGCAAGCCCATCGCCTAACAGTACTACAAGCCTTTATTCCCTTAGTCGCCTCTCACGACATCCACGGGAAGACATGGAGTGGCACTATTCTAACCCGGCAACCACACGTGGGGTTTACTTTACAGAAACAGAAAAATGAAGATAGAGGTTTATTCGATTGGTTTTCTGCACGGGACCTTCTCAAAAACCTACAACATCTACGCTTGCCAAGAGGAGACCACTGCTGAGAAGAAGCGCCGCAAGAAACTCAACAGTGAGTGTGTATTCTGCATATTCTGTAAATATCGCTATCGGTACATAATCAAGGCAATTTAGTTTTAACTTTATTTTAACGAGTATAAAGTTCATTTTATCCGTGTGATTGCCGGGTGATTGTAGTGCCACTCCATGTCTTCCCGTGGATGTCGTAAGAGGCGACTAAGGGAATAAGGGCTTGTAGTACTGTTAGGCGATGGGCTTGCAACCTGGCACTAATACACTAGTAAATATCTCAGCCTGATTGTGCAAAATGTGGTTACAGAATTATAAAAAAAGTATAATAATAAATCAAAGGATAATGTCACACAAATTGAACTAGTCCCAAACTAAGCTCTAGGCTTGTACAGTCAAGGTCATAAATATGTATACACTTTAGTACCTTGTCTATTTAACGTTATGTTTAAACTGCCATATGAAATTGTTACAGCGATTAAAGTGACAAGGTACTAAACTGTATACATATTTATGACCTTGACTGTACTATGGGTACTAGACAACGTTAAACTTACTTACATAGAGAAATATATGCTTAGATGCATAGAAAACATCCAAGACTCAGGAACTCGTGTTAATCACACAAATATTTGCCCTTACCAGGATTTGGACCCAGGACCCCTAGCTTCGAAGGCAGGGTCACTACCAACTAGGCTAGCGTGTCAACTGAACTTTATTTCCTTGCTAGTTAGATTCAAATTCTCACTCAAAATAATCTGGTGTCTCATTTGTAGTATGGTGGGTCTAATAAGAGTGAGTAGGTAAATGTATCTTTATTCTTATCTAACGTGAAAAAGACCTTAATTTTAAAGCAGGCTCCACGCAGTCCCGTATTGCTTTTGACGTGTTTCCGTATAGTCAAAGTTTTGATAGCTCTTATTTACTTGACAGTAATGGCGGCCAAATAAAAAACAATATGATAACAGGACACAAGCAATATTGTTTTACTAAGTACAATAGAGACCCGGGTAGTGGGATATTTTTTAAGACATTTGTAGTCATTGTAAAAAAAATAGTTTTCAGAGTTCATCACCTCATTTATATACCATTTTGATTCTGATTTTAAGGCGGTAATCGTATAAAAGTTGACTGTGTTTTTTATAATAATCAAGCGCATAAACAGGTTGTGTCAATTTCAAAAAAATTGTACATAGTTAAAGCCTTAATGAAAAAAAAACAAGATCGCTTCCTTTGTGTAACGAAAGTTAGTCATACAAATTATATGGGCAACTTTTGTTACACACGTTGTACAATTTATTTGAAAACGTTTCTTATGAATTGCAAAAATATTGTACATAGTTAAGGACGTAATTGATGTCAATGTTTAATTGAAACAAAATATGTTTCCTTTATGTAACGAAAAATAGTCATACAAATGGATGTTTAATCTTCGTTACACAAAGGAAAAATATTTTGATCCTATTAAACATTGACATCAATTAGGGCCTTAACTATGTACAATATTTTTGCAATTCACCCTTATCTCTTTTATTGTACAATGAAGTTTTTACATACAGACATAATAAAATAGCGACTGCTTAAAACTATTTACAGATCTTTCTTAACCGACTCAATAAATAATAATGAACCACGGACAAAATCACATAAAATAGTTGTACCTATAACACCAACACCAACATTCATTGGCGTAAAACCAACAGAAAAAACCATATCTCTTTTTAGCTAAAAATATTTGGAATTCTTTTTCGAATTTAGTTTAACAAGGCCTGCCTATACCTTGAAACAAAGGCAATCTATGCGACGATGCAACGCACACACTGACGTAGCAAAAAGATGCATTTTTAAACGTGTCGCTCGCAGAGTTCCATGCTTCGGAACAAGGAACTAATGGAAACAGAACGACTCCACAAAGATAAAAAATCTTCAACTACGTTATAATTATAACGATATCGTGTTTGACGTGTTTTAGAATCGTTTATGTTTTTCGCCATTATTGTAAATGACATAAGGCCGAGATTCTACACGGTAAAAACGATATCGTATTTGTCGTGTTTCCGTATTGTCAACGTTTTCATAACTCTTATGTCATTTACAATAATGGCGACTGTGACATAAACGATTCTAAAACACGTCAAACACGATATCGTTATAACTCAGTTGAATAGAGGCCCTGTAAGTTTACTACTGACAGAGAGTTTGCCTTCTTTTAATTTTCAACTTTAATATCATGCAAATAAAGCAACTTTCAGAATACTGTTACACACGTCTACCGATTTAGTAATAACTATTTTATTTGTGTGACATTAAAGCTAAAAATTAAATGAAGGCAATCCATCTGTCAGTGGTAGACTCGAAATAATTCTACTGTGGCGTATGCATCTTGGCTAGAGCCCTAGGCTTTTGTAACAGCTCTAATATTGCTTAGTCATCAAGTCGTCATCTGTTTATCGAGAGCAAATCAACGAGTTCTAACTTAAAGCCAGGTTTAGACTGACAATAAAAATTGCAGAAGTTTATTTAGTCCGAAAATGACGGCAAAATTGTGCTTCTTGCTTTACAACTGAAGTTAAAGTAAGACAGCAATAAACTTCTGTCATTTTTATGGCCAGTCCAACAATGGCTTTAGGCGTAGGTAAAATACAAAGATTACAAACACTGCAAACGTTTCCGTTTTCTATTGAGTCGAAATGCGGAGTTGATAATAGTGATGATCTGTCATCAGCTAACGTTAATCGTTATTTTGTGAATGCGGTCATAGTTTTCACTTACCACCAGGTGGCCTATGTGCTATAATATGCGATATAAAAAAAAAAAAAAAAAAAACTTCCATCATAAGATTAACTCCGAGACACCATTATTTTGCGTTGTCATCGGGTTTACATTATTTACTTCCTAAAAATTAGGTGATTATTTATAATAAAAATAAAACACTAATACACGTACCTACCTTGTAAGCCTCTTCTAGACATCGCATGTACTTTTGGGCTACGAAACCGTTTCGCCCGCGGTGCATCGGACAGTGCTCCAGGTTGCATGCACTGCTGCACTTTCCCTCATCCGTGCGCTATTATGACGTGTTCTTACATCCTTAGTAGAAAAAGAGGGTTATCTTCTGCTATTTGTCATACAAGCGCGGGATTTCAAAAAGAGCGTATTTTCTCGTTGCGGCGTTTTACCAGTCTAACCCCAGAAAGAAGAGTAATTTGAAAAACCGGACAAGAGCATGTCGGACCATGCTCAGTGTAGGGTTCCGAAGCTGTTAAACACTACAAATATAAAAATCAACAAATAATAACTAATTTTCTATTTAAAGTCATTTGGTGCAGTCTTAGATGATTTTAGTAGGTATAAACACGCCTGTTTTTAAACCGGTTTTCGGAGAAAAGTGTTTTTTAATTAACCGGTTTTGAGCTAAAAACCGGTTAATCCGGACGCACGCAACATAAACAAACTCCACTTAGTGTTTTTATTCAGTACAAAATTTTTGGTTTCTCGTGTCGCCGCTCGTGGAATAAACCGGTTAATATAGGGTAAAATAAAGTTCTCAAAACGTTCAAGTTCATTTGAAAAGCTCGGAGCAAAACCGAAATATACCGGTACTAACCGGTATTTTTTAAACCGGTTCCGAGCCCACCACAAGATTTTTCAGGACATAAATTTTTTAAAGGCTTTGATTTTGAATGCCATTTTCAATTTTGAAAGAAAAAAATAACTTTACACCTATAAAAACCTTTAAACTAAACTGCCTTGACTTGTGCCGCTTATAGACCTTATAGTACACCAGGAATGACAAGGTTATATTTTGCGTTTTTATGTATTCAGCCGATAGTTAAAGTATGCTCAAAGATTCTTTGGCTTAAAATACGTCCTTATCTGTAATTGTGACATAACTTTGAGAGAAAGTGACAGAGTACAACTACTTAAACTACATACATACACATACATACATTACGCCTTCATTCCCAGAGTGGGGTAAGTAGGTCGAGCTACAGAAATATCAACAACTGTAAAAAGACTTGTTGATAATTCTGTAACCATATTTTGCACAAGCAGGCTAAGTTCTTTACCAGTGTATTAGTGACAGGTTGCTAGCCCATCGCCTAACAGTACTACAAGCCTTTATTCCCTTAGTCGCCTCTTACGACATCCACCGGAAAACATGGAGTGGCACTATTCTAACGTTTATGAATAAGGGGGTACCGATAAGATATTTTCACCAGTGGGCCGAGCACGCCACGGGACTTAGTGTCAATTTACGTCAAATGGGAACTAGTATCAAATATTATTATGAAATTATTAAAATGACAGCCACCCGGGGATTAAGTTGCTTAGTAATAAAAGGACTCAAATGACAACACACACTTTTATTTCAAACCTTTATTCTTTATACTTACGTCGAAATATGGAATAGATGAATTAGTCCGACCCTATGTCAAAAATTGACCCGTGGCAGCGTGATCGGCCCACTATAAGTTATTTTAACCAAAATTGATCCAGAAAACACCAGAGGAGGGCATTAAAAAGAATCAACTTTATTTAAACCCATTATTGACGCTAATAACTGCAAACTTATCTGAATTTGGGGAAAATCCAAAACGAGACGTTCTTCAGTATTTTTAAAGGTCCTCTTGGGACGTATATTGGGAGGACTATAAGGGTAATTGAATTGGTTAGGTATCGTTTGACTCACTTACTTTAATAGCCTGAGAGCGGAACGTCCGCTACCTTACGTCGTCGAATGGAAAGAGCACAATTATGAAACACCCAGAAGAATTATTTTTTTGTTTTACTTTGTTAGTTTCTGTATGACCGATTGAGAATGCCATCAGGCATTTAGTCCTCCCGTTGTTTTTTTTGTGCAATGAAGATTAAACACATAAGTAAATAATTTCCAAATAAAGTAAAAATGAAATGATCGGTATTATTGTAAAATACAATTTGATTTATTTGTATGTATTGCGAGAATTTATTTGTAAATGTTCACCAGTAATACTAGTTACTGTAATAATTATATAAGAAGTAGTTTTTAGCCCCGTCGCAAACCTGAGAGGTGTTAAGTTCCACGTGTGTGTCTGTGTATTCGTGTATCTATGTGTATATCTGTGGTATTAACCTCCTAAACAGATGGGGCGATCGAGTTCAATGGGAGTGGTTGTTAGTAAGTTTTTATGACAATCGGTTAGACCGTTTACGAGATATCAGCTCTGAAAGTTTGAAAGAGAAGCAAAGTCACAGTCACGTTGTACATTGTGTCACTATTACAAAGTAATTAATAATAAAAATATTTGAATAACCAACTTCTTATACATAATATACGCATTACTTATTTAAAAAATTATGACCAAACCAAATTCACTAAGTAAAGCCTATCGCATTCTAACCTCCTAAGACCTAATCTTTCGGTTTGGGTGGCGTTGTAATTGCAATTGTCGCATTGACTATATTGCCTTTTTGCCTTTTACGTTTCGTATTATGTCTTCAAGCGAGAATTGGGGACTTAGCAAGAGGATAAAGTAAAGTCTTCTAGTCAACGAAATACCTAACGTCGAATGATTGGTAACAGTTGTCCCCTAGCCTACCCGACCGATCCTTTGTTAACTCGTGTCGGAGATCCCTCAGACATGTTGAATAAGTACGTAAAATGAATTCGGAAACAGTTTATACTGACGAAATTCTCAGAGTTCGTCAAGAGCTGAGTGTACGCCGTCGTACGCGCATAATTAGCTTCCCGCAACTCTCCCTATTTTAACTCCTTGGGGGATGAATTTCTAGAAATCCCTTCTTAGCGCAATTTATTTATTAGTTATGCTAACAAAATCTAGATTACAATAATTATGATATATAAGTTATAGTTACGAGTACATACACACAACACTCGTTTAAGATTACTACATACAGACGGGTCCATATTGTCTGCCATAACTATTTTTAGTAATAATGTGGTTGTCATAACTATCGCAAGTTATAAAGTACTAGCGACACGCCCTCGCTTCGCTCCGGATTAAAAAAAATATTATACATATAAACCTTCCTCTTCAATCACTCTATCTATTAAAAAAACCGCATCAAAATCCGTTGCGTAGTTTTAAAGATTTAAGCATACATAGGGATATAGGGACAGAAAAAGCGACTTTGTTTTATACTATGTAGTGATTTGTTTAAGATTTTTTATAAATCAAACCTAACCTAACCTAACGTTAGATATTTAAGGAATTCTAAAAAGTTCAGCGATATAAAATCTTATGACTATCAATAATTATGTGAACAGTGACATAATGACCAAAAAATTATGTGAAACAACGGGCGCCCCATATAGACAGACAAACTAAATGAAGCCTAGTACAATATTGCTTCACGCTAAATACAAACTAGTTTTAATTAATGAAGGATTAGGGGAGACCGAGGTGTGTGACAAAGCCCATTTCTCTGCACCTATGACAATTAGCAAGCTAAAAATTAATATTGATATTCAAGGAATATTACTCGATCAGTCAGTCAGTTTCTTCTAACAATATACATAGACTAACAACTCGTTCGCGTAAAACTTAACTTCCACAGGAACTATTTTTTTTTTTTTTTTTTATGTTAAGGAGAAGGCACCCGAGCACTCAGGCCACCTGATGGTAAGTGGAATCTGAGACCCATAGACATTTGAATTCTCAAGACTATAATCCTAAGATCTCAAATGCGTTGCCAACCCTGATGATAAAGATGGAATGCCTCTATGCTAGTAATTTCACCGGTTGTCTTATCCCCACACCGGAACACAACAATGCGAACACTGTTGCTTGGCGGGTGGTTAATGGATAAGATGGTGGTAGCGATCCGGACGGACCCTGCACAGGGTCCTACCACCACTAAACTATTTTTTTAAAAGCACTACCTCTCGTATCTGAGATAAGATTTTATAAAATATTCATTCAGTAAATTGGCCACATCAGGGGACTTAGTCAAAATGAATGAAGCTAACGTTAGAGATTATCAAATACTGACAAAAAGACGATAGACGTCAGCTGACTATGTATTGCGGCGGCCGCTTGTGTCATCTTTTGTCATATCTCCAAAATGGCTAACATTGACGGTAGGTATGCTTCTGGGCCCCGTTTCACGTTCAACTTGTAACTTGTATTACAAGCAGGAGCTCATTTATCCAAAGCTTGTGACTTGTAATTTAAGTGGAAGTCTCTTTTAATACATATTGTTCCGCTTAAAATACAAGTTACAAGCGTTTGAGAAACGGGTCATTGAAATCTCTTTCCAACAATATGTATTAAATCCTTTAAATAAGTACATACTCCTCTTCCACTTGTATTACAAGTTACAAGATTTTACACATTGATATATTTATTTATTTATTTTATGGTAAGGAGAAGGCACACGAGCACTCAGGCCACCTGATGGTAAGTGAAATCTGAGACCCATAGACATTTGAATTCTCAAGATTATAATCCTAAGACCTCAAATGCGCTGCCAACCCTGAGGACTAAGATGGAATGCCTCTATTTTTTCACCGGTTGTCTTATCCCCACACCGGAACACAACAATGAGAACACTGTTGCTTGGAGGATGGATAAAAAAAAAAAATATCATTATATTGAACCTACCAGCAGCGCTTTGGAAAGGACCTTTGCAGAAAAGATGCGCCGCAAGAAACTCTAACATGCCTTTTTTACCCGACTGCGCGACGCAAAGGATAATTTGTTTCACAGCCAGTCTAGTTTATAGTATGTAGGTTTGTTCCTTGTTCAGTTATAATATACAAGGTCAACCATTCATGAAGACATCCGTATTGTCTTGCTATCTTTGAGTGTAAACGCAAAAGAAAACTGTTAAGAATCAACGCCCCCCGTAAAAGTTAAAAGCCTGATAACATTCAACAAAGCAATTCCTATTGTCATTCACCATAAAAACAAAATAAATCATGTATTTCGTGTACTAATAGACTTGAATGAAGCCCAGTGCGACAAAAAACGTGTATTTAACGGCGCATAAAAGCGTGAATTGAATTTGAAACGACCGCGGTCGTTCCCGACGCGCAATCGTCCAAATAAAGTGTGTTATAACAAACCTCCTATGGAGACGTTAAACAATATGGGAGACGGACCGATTCAATAATATATACATAGATACCTACACAACATCACGCCGTCATTCATACCAACAACTCTAATCTTGTTGATAATTCTGTAACCTCTTTATATGTAACTAGCGACCCGCCAGCGGCTTCACCCGCTGCAATTTATTTTTCTTTCATGTCACTTAGGGGTATGAAAAACAGATGTTGGCCGATTCTCAGACCTACCCTATATGCACACAAAATTTCATAAGAATCGGTTTAGCCGTTTCGGAGGAGTAGGTATGGGTAATGAAGATTGTGACATGAGAATTTTATATATTACATAACATTTTAAAACATCTTACATTTGCAACAGCATCAGGATAGCGTCATACCAACAACTCTAAACTTGTTGATAATTCTGTAACCACATTTTGCACAATGTTTACCAGTGTATTAAGTATCTAATATATAAAATTCTCGTGTCACGGTGTACGTTATTGAACTCGTCTAAAACGGCTCGACCGATTCTTGTGAAATTTGGTGTGCATATCGGGAAGGTCTGAGAATCGGCCAACATCTATTTTTCAGACACCAAGGTGACATAAAAAAAAAATTGCGGCGGGCGAAGCCGCTGCCGGGTCGCTGGTTATTATATGTACATAATTACATTTTAAAACATCTTATCTTACATTTCCAACAAAATAAGAGTTTGTAGGTGTGATTCAATTAATGGTGTCTACTCATACATCAGGAGAGCGTCGCAAACTTACTTTACTCGTACAGTTTTTCTTTCGTGACAAAGTTTGCCAAACTCTCCTTCGGAATAAAACATGCAGGCTCTTCACTGCACAGCAAAAGAACAAGTTTTAGTCTAAGCTATCTGAACTTGCATAAACTTGCTTTTAGTTAAACATTCAAAGGTGAACTCTTTGACAAAACTTGCATAGGTACTGAGCTGTCTCTGTCCTTAGCTTTACTAACTAATATTCTAACGGCCGAACCCTATATTCAAACCGCGGATAGATAAGGCTTACTTCGGGTTGTTTGACATTTGCCCATACAAAATTTGACAAATTTTAATCCGAAGTAAGGCTATCTGTCCGCGGTTTGAATATAGGATTCAGCCGTAAATGTGTTTCTTTCATTTTCATGGTTCAATACTTCAACCAATCGTTGTCAATATACAGAGGTATTTTATAGCCCAAAGACTGTCATGGAGTACCTACTCGATAAGCCGGAAAATCTCACAGTTTGCGAGGCAGTAACCATAAACAATAGCGCGGACGTCCGGGTTTGTTATTTTTACTCAAATATAGCGGCAGTTTTCAGAGAAAATCCCAAAACGCTGAAAAATATCGTTTACCATGTGTACCTACTGTAAAATGTGCGAAGAAACAGGTGTAAATCCAACACAATGTTTGATTTTGTATCATTTTTTGAATAGGTAGAAGAAGCCAGTTAATATTTTTTGTACTTTATTTTCCGTTGTACGTTTGCAGGAACGTTACTTATCATTCCCTTTTTGCTTTTATGTCTGGCACGGTAAACTCCATTTAAAACCCTTAATAATAAGGTGCAATTCAATTATGTAATATCATTGGTGCCATTTAATTCCAGGATTATCTATTGCCACCACACGGCGAATCGTAGTCGTACCTGTGGCACGATCTTCATGATGTAGGTATTATGAGGAATAAATAACCGGGCAAGAGCATGTCGGACCGTGCTCAGTGTAGGGTTCCGTAGCCGTTAAGTACTACAAACATAAAAATCAACAATTAATAACTAATTTTGTATTTAAAGTCAATTGGTGCCGTCTTAGATGGTTTTAGAGGTAGAGTCTGTCAAACGAAAGCTGTCTCCGAGATCCAGCGGGAATTTCAATAAACCTGCAGCTGTTTACAGTAACTGTACACTGAATAAACGGAGTTAATACTATTTGATTTCCTGAACTTGTCACATCAGTGTTGGAGTATCAACTCCGTTTATTCAGTGTACAGTCAGTGTTAAAAGCTGCACAACACTTTAATGGCCTGTATCTCAAGAACCAATGATGTCTACTTAGTCGTGATAGTTTTCCTTTAATATTCGTTATATGCTCTTTCATTTAAGTTTTTATTCAGATTATTAGTATTTGTAGTTTTGGCTGTATGGGGGGGGGGGCACTTGAGGCTAACAAAAATGAGCGCTTTAAAGCTTAATATTTCATAAACTGTTTTCACAAACCTATATTTTTAAAAGACCTATTCAACGACACCCCACACTATGGAGTAGACCAGAAAAAAAACATCCCAAGTTACGTGAAAGGGGAGGTAAACAGAAAAAAACTTGGTCATGATTTAATTTTACCACTTTGTTGGCGTGACTAATATTTATATTCATGCCAAATTACAGCTTTCTAGTACTGAGACTTGAGAGTCTCTGAGCTAGGCTGCGGACGGACGGACGGACGGGCATGGCTAAATGAATAAGGGATCCTACTTTTGACTACGGAAGCCTAAAAAAAAAATCCCTTTTATTATTTTTTACCGTTAATTAGTTTTTGAACAAGAAAATAACTAAGCTTAAATGGTTTATTAAAGAAGAGCTAATATTTCCTACAACAGTTTACGTGTAGAGTCTGGCAAACGAAAGCGTGACCTGAGAAAAACATTTTTTTTCTACTATAATTAAGTAATACCACATGTATATTTTTTGAATTGCCGCGCTTTCTCAGGTCACGCTTTCGTTTGCCAGACTCTATCAAAACATTTTTTTCCTATTATCATTTCTGTTTCGGATTTCCCCATAAATCGCAGTTTAAAATATATATATAAAAATACACCTTTTATCAAAGATAAAGTAAAGGATTATTTAATCTGTGCCTATATTAAAAGTACAAACTGGCAATAGCGCTCAAAAAATTAGCGTTATTATAACGTTTTTCAAGTTTTCGTTGTGATATGTTGCATACGTTATGAAAAAATATCGATACGTAAGTAGAAACAAAAAAAAACAATAACGAAATACCTCAAGCCTTATGATAACGTTATGAAGGTCTGCTTGAAATTATGAAATCCCAAAAGTAACACATAGAATATCTTCCAATCCAATACAATTTTTTAGATCACTATCTAAATAGAATATCTTATACTGCGACATTAAATAATAGAAATTAAATGAGGGCGCCACTTTCTACGTAACTGTCACATTTTTGACGTAAAATGCTTAAACATGGCAACAATTTGGTATGTTTTTTTTAGTTCCATTTTATTTCATTTCTACTCTTTTATGTCGCACTATACATATAAACAAACGCGGACAAAGTCACGATAAAAATGACAAATTGTTATTGCAAGTTTTATAAATGTGCTTGTGGTTGAGGATAAAATAAAAAACTCCTCATGTTAATAATCCAACATCTTATCATTATCAAACAGCGTTACATCAGTGTATAGTCTTATCTCTTTCACTCATACGTAAATTTGACCGCTCACTAGCGCCAGCCAACGGTAAAAGTTAATAAACATTACTTCTGTATTTATACGGCTTATAGCAAATGGCATCGCGTGAAAATGACAGACGAGTCGCCTAAAGTGAAACCTATTTTAATTATTTTTAACTAAATTAAATAATATTAAGTCTAATCTACGTGTAATATGATCACTGTTATATCCGCCGACGTTTAACTGACTAATGTTTCCGAAACAAAGTTCAAAATAATAACCAAAACATCCAAGTATCAGATGTTCCATTGTATGTCAAGTTGTTTTCAACAGTAGTTTTATGTATTTTTGTTAGATTACGTGATAATTTGATAATATTCAAATTAACAAAATGACCGATATTAAACCCCAAATCATGGCACCTGTTAACGGGCTCATCGATAAGTCCAAGGAGCTCCAAAAGGAAATTCTTATGGAGAAACTTAGATCAAAAACATCACAGTACAAAAACTTATCTGAGACGTCCAAAGCCGTACGCATGGCTTTATTGGTAAGTGTTTATTATAAGAAGCATGTATAAAGACACAAGTATTTATTGGCAGTTAATCAACATGGCAATCAAGAGATTAACTTATCGCAATTGAGCCTAGAACATGGTCAGTACCCTCTGGTAAAGGGTATGCCCAGAGTAAGTAATTACCATGGGGACAGGCTTATTGAGAAGCACTTGCCTTACATCCTCAACAGCTTACCTGCGGCTGTTAGATTGGAGCCTGCCAAAAATAGGTGTAAGAGAGCCTTGTTTAAACATTACTCAAATAATATTTTGATTTAAGTATTACAATTGATTATTGTTAGCAACTGTTATACTAAGACTGGCGGATCCCACAGTCAAACTGAAAACAGTTTTGCGGGATGTTGTATTATAATTAAGCTTGTTTTATAATAAACTAATAAATAAAATAAATAAATAATGTGTGGATTGGTTTTATTGATTTAAACTTTTTAGGACAAGCGGTGGGCGGTTGACAGTCAAGACCGAATGATTCTTCAAAAATGCCTCGACAGTTTGCAACACTGCATCAAAATTAGCTCTCTACAAAGTCTTATTGAGAGGCTGGAATGCCTTTCAAGGCAACTAGGGTTAGTTGTACCTGTACCTACATATAAACTAATATCTTGGTTCCAGTGTAAAATATGGAAACTAACACCAAGTTTTTTATTTCAGGCTTAAGTTTGTTGTGGGCACATCTGGGGTTAATCTGTTTATATCATCGGATATGTTCTATTTGGAAATAATTGTCGAGTCCTCGGGCTCAGTCAAAGATGTCAAGATTCATCATGAGGGAAAGGTATGAGTAGTAATGTATATTAACATTTTTAAGGACGTTGAAATAAGCCTCAAAGGTGATGTTGTTGTTCCGTTAAACACAAGCTCCAAACCCGTGACTTGATTATGAACAACTGTTATACATTTTATATCACAACTTGTCAGTCTTTATTTATAGTCTTTTTTCAACCCCTGATGACTATAATCTTTTATTGAAAATCAATACTCATGATTTATGATGTTAATTATTAAGTGCCACTCCATGTCTTCCCGTGAGTGTCATAAGAGGCGACCAAGGGAGTAAGTGCTTGTAGAGTACTGTTAGGTGATGGGCTTGCAACCTGTCACTAATACACTGCTGCTACTGTTATCATAGTGTTCACATCTAGTAGAGTGGTACACCATCACCAATGTATAAAGATGAATCTGTAATTATGCCTGTGTAACATTCAGTTTTGGGACCCATTAAAAAAAAAATACACTGGTAAATATCTTAGGATGATTGTGCAAAACATCTTAGCATGATTGTGGTTACAGAATTATCAATAAGTATTTTTGGAGTTGTTGGTATTTCTGTTGCTCTGTCTACCCCACTCTGGGAATGAACATGTCGCACCTTCGGTGGAACAAGGGCAATATATACAATGTGACTAAAGGGGCAATTATGCCCTTGTCCACTAGAACAAAGGGCACAATGTACAATGACTAAAGGGGCAATTGTGCCCTTGTTCTACTGAAGGTACGATGTGATTTTATGTATGTATGTATGTTAACTATTATCTTATATATATATATGTTAAACATTAATATTTAGTAGTGTGCTTAAAGTTTATACAGTGAATATAACCTATTGATTTTAACAGATAAAGAATGATTGAATTAAAAGATGATTAGTTGAAATAGCTCAAAAAGCAGCCAGTTGTTACAAGTTATTAATTTGTGAAAGGGTGCATTGGAAATGACATATTATAAAAGTGTTCATATTGTATTAACACCATGGTATATTTTTGTAAAAACTTAAATCTTAATATCTCAGCTCTGATCTGAATCATAAATTATATATATTTATGCATAAATAAAAGTCCTCTAAAACATTGTAAAACATTATATTCATACAAACTTACCCTATGCCTTTTAACTTTCAGATTGAACAACAAAGCTGTGAAGAATTAGTGCATTGCATAGCACGAGGAGATTTCGCTGATTTCACAGCTCAACTAGAGGGCCTCACTGCTGTCTACCAACTAAATGCTGAAAAGAAAGTGCGTGCATCTAATTAAACCCTTCCGGCTTTTTAGCACTATCGGTGTTTCAAAACAACTGATACAATAAGTACTAACGAAAATTTGCAGAAAGGGACTTGTTGTCACCTGTGGGATGTTAACGCATTCACTGCCAGCAATGCATACAACCTTTTAGTTATTGGCTTATACCCACTGCCTTCAACATGTGTGTGTTTTTACAGTACACAAGCTACGTTCAAAACAAAAGACGTGGCACCTAAGGATAGACCTGGCAAAGAGACAGCAGCAAATGCGTTAATTGATGAAATATTTAATTTCAATTGACCGGAGGTCTTGAATGAAACTACAAAGTAACCGTAGATATAGTTATATCAGACGCAGTCTAACTGTATGTTCGTTATCGTATTGTAATTTGATTTTAGGTGAAGTGTAAAGCGTTTAGTGCGCTGCAGAGCTTGGAAGAGGATATGTGTACAATGAGACAAATGCAGAGCGTTATTAAGGATCCATGGGCACAGGTTCTTAAGAGCCCGATAGGATTCCTGCAGAAACGTCGGGGAGGTGCGTACAGAAAGTTATGATGCATTACCAAATTATTCATTTGCAACCAAATCAACATCCTTAAATGGTAAAATATTATATTGGAGATTAAAGCAATTAATTTTAAATCAATAAACCCATTCTAGAAGCTACATCTAATATATAAAATTCTCGGGTCACAATGTTCGTTCCCATACTCCTCCGAAACGGCTCGACCGATTCTTATGAAATTTTGTGTGCATATCGGGTAGGTCTGAGAATCGGCCAACATCTATTTTTCTTACCTCTAAGTGAAATGAAAGAAAAAAAAATGCAGCGGGCGAAGCCGCTGGCGGGTCGCTAGTCTAATATATAAAATTCTCGTGTCACAATGTTCGTTCCCATACTGCTGCGAAACGGCTCGACCGATTCTTATGAAATTTTGTGTGCATATCGGGTAGGTCTGAGAATCGGCCAACATCTATTTTTCATACCCCAAAGTGACATAAAAAAAAAAATGCACCGGGCGAAGCCGCTGGCGGGTCGCTAGTAATTATGTAAAACACGATCACTGATAGTTTAATCTTGACATTTACATAAGGAACCATTCAAAATTTAGATCAATTTTTTTTTAAATTTAAATAAAGCCTTTATTGCAATAGGGGTGAGTACCAAAAAGTTGGACCATAGTTCAGCGTAGTTAACCATACAAACAACGGAGGCGAAATAAATCAGTTGTGCGACGAAAAGTATCTTTACAATTGTATAGCTAACATTCGGAGCACAACGGAAAAGTTTCATCGTTAAACTAATTGCTTGAGTCAGTGTTCCCAACTTTTTCGTCCATACCCATATGAATAAGAATAAATTTATTTATTTACTCCACAAGCCCTAACTTCAACACCTTACTGAAAATTACGGCTTGGCCGCGTTTCGTTACTACAAGGATTGTATAACAGAAAAGTCAGGAACATTGAATATTAGACCTTACGCCCATGTGACGGTAGCGAAACTGCCGACCCACATAATATTTTATTTATTTATTTATTTGGGCATCACTGGATCAGACCTTCACCCATTCTTGGGTTCCGGTAGATTAAATAAAAAAAGTAACTATAAATACTATGATATTATTATTACATAGGATACACATAAAATTATATTAAGTAAGTGACAAATAAATAACTTAGAATAAACTAAACATAACTAACACAACACATATGTAGATTTGAAGACATGTAAATTTACTGGAAATAATAGGCTTTCTATTTTTTTATTTAATTCATTTATTCATTTATTTATTTTGTCTAGGTGTAGAGTTTGTGAATTTAGGGCTTGTAGAGTTAGAACTTTGGCTCTACATGAGATCTGATAACTTTTTGACAGGGCGAGCCATATGGTTTCGTCTTGGCAATATTTTACATGAAAATGTTTTTGTTGGGATAATATTCTTATTCCAAAAAAAATGCCAATTGTACAGTCAAGGACTTTAATTGTTGACACTGGAACCCTGTTATAATGACAGCGTCAAACCACATGAAAGTAAGCTAAAATTAATGACGCTGTCATTATGACAGGGTTCCATAGTGGCATAAGAATTAAAGTCCTTGATCGTACATACATTAGTTTATTCTGCACATTAATTTAAGAGGCTACCACAACTTTTTTTTTTAAATATACAAGGAAAAAATCGTTTATTTGGTGCAAAACACTAATATATATGGAAATTAAACCATAAACCATGTATTTACAGGTCATGCTATGCGGTTAACCTACTTCGTGTCACCTTACGAGCTATTGGACAAAGACAAGGGTATCCAGCCACTAACAGTTGAGCTGCTTACTCTAGGGAAACCCTCAGGCTCCAACAGCCTAGCTAATTTTGTCGCCCCGTCCTATACACCGATAGGCCAGTCTGCTACTGTGCTTCTAGAAAGCTCTACTGCTAACAAATTGCAGTTGGCGCCAATAATTTCGAATGCACAAAGGGGCGGGAAAAGGTAAGATTTAAGTATTTTATAAATCGTCGTCTTACTTAGTCAAACTCGTATCTGCATATTTTTTTTGCCGTTGGTACTTTATTTTCACTCAGTAATACTTAGAAGCAATAAGTTTACCAACAGCAAAAAAAATGTAGATACGAGTTTGACAGCAAGACGACGAAATGCTAGTTTAGTGGTGGTAGGACCTTGTGCAGGGGCTGTCCAAATCGGTACCATCATTGTATGCATTAACCTGCCAAGCGGCAATATCCGCATTGTTGTGTGGGGATAAGACAACCGGTGAAATTACTAGCATAAAGGCTTTTGATCTTATTCCTCAGGGTTGACAACTTATTTGCAGTCTTAAGATTGAGTCTTGAGAATGCAGATGCTGCGTTCTACTAAACAGAAAAAAAACCTTGAATTTGTTGAATCACTGGAATTTCTAATACATCGCATTATATTAGCTTAGTGATATGACCTTGAATATGTTGCGGGATTTGGACGTGTATCCGAGCGTGCCGCGGGCAGAACGATAAGTTCTAACTTGTCTGTGGGCGAGGCGCGTACAAATTTGATAAAGTTGCTGAATTGTTTCACCACCGAGGCAATTTCTTCTTCTTTTTGTCAATAATTCGGTGAAGTATGATAAACGCAGCCGCGGCTGTCATCGTGTCCGACGCCATTTTGATATGTCGACTCGCGGCGAGCACGCTGCTTCGCCCGCGCATGTTTTTGTGCAACAATACCCAGCTTTACAAACCATGATTTGCTACGACGCGGGTAGCCTGGTGACCAATACCTGGCTAGGGTAAATATTAGTCAATTTAAGTAAGGTGTCCTCTATAGGCTGGCATGATATAAATATATATATATATATATATATTCCTTTTTCTCAGCACAAATGGTCCAGTATACGCCGTGCTAGTGCCACAGAATAGCGCTATGCTGCCAGCAAGCTTTACGCTCAGACTCTCGCAGCCCATGCCTCTGTGTGCTGGTCTGGCGAAGCTCATTCATGCGACCACTGAAGTAAGTGTACTATACCGTAACGTCACGCCAAGAGGGGCTTGGGTGCCATGTTTATTTAGGGCTTCGTAGCCTAAGGCGGCAGGGGGAAGATTCGGGAATAGAGAAAAATGCAGTTAAATTGAATAATAGTCATTTTGTTTTCAAACTATTCGCAAAATCAAAAGCACCAGAAATTGGTGTGCGTGCAGACTTATGAATGTAGAGGAAGCGAAGGTTGTACGATTAGACCGGTGCACCTGGCCTTCCCTAGTCTCTGCCTACCCCATTGGGAGACAGGCGTGAAGGTATGTATGTGTGTAGTATTTGCCTTTCCATGTGTGTAGTAAGTTAAAGCACTCATTGATCGCTGTAATAGGAGTCGATAAAATGCCCATTGTAAGCTGACCACGCCACTTGTCGTTGATTTTGGGAAATGTGAAAAGTCACAAGTCTGGGCAGTTATGGAGGATGGGCCATTAGATCGACTCTTTCACCGTCCAGATACTCGGTTGTTCTCCGAGTGGTGCGAGGGCTGGCATTGTCGTGGTGAAAGGTGACTAGGGTTTTTTTTCGGTGTTCAACGAAGATACTCGGCGAACCGATAGTTGTGTACCAATCGGCATTGACCGTTCTACGGTCTTCAAGAGGAATAGTAGCCACGTGACCGGATTTGCACACAAACGTAGCCACCATCTTTGAATTAATAACTTTCGTCGAGCTCGTCTTCGTAGACCCATACTCGAGATTGGTTTTTAGTGCAGGGCATGTATCCACGACTTGGGAAAATAACTTTCGCACGCCTAATTCTTCCCGTATTTTTTTTTTTATCTTACTCCCGATATGACACTGCCGGTCAAAAAACAACTAAAACCAAACCGGTGAAAACCATTGCGTCCCGGTATAAGACAACCGGTGAAATTACTAGCATAGAGGCGTTCCATCTTAGTCCTCAGGGTTGGCAACGCATTTGAGGTCTTAACATTATAGTCTTGAGAATTCAAATGTCTATGGGTCTCAGATTCCACTTATTATCAGATGGCCTGAGTGTTTGTGTGCCTCCTTATCATATTTTTTTTATTACAAGGTTATATTTACCTTGCTTCGTTCTTATAGTATAAAGTTCATTCTTTAAGTTGAAGTATTATAGTATCTAGAAGGTAATCAGATGATGAAGTTAGATGGTGGCAACAGGATTTCTGCAGTTCTTAACGTTGACCCACCAAATTAGTGCAGTCGATAACAAAAGTGTCTCGTAAATGTTTTTTAAACCCATTTTTTTAATATTTCAGGTTGAAATAGCGGGGGATTGGGCCGATTCCAAGCCCATGCTCAGTTTAGTGGCACAGCAAGCGTACAACAAGCTCACGCCTGGCAAGAACATAGAGCTTAACCTCAGCAAAGGATTATTTGTGGTAAGCATCTTCAGTCTAGTCGGTCGGTAGTTATTATAATGTAATAAATAATAATTTTATAATATATCTTTATTCATATCACTTATTTTACAATATGTAACACTATTAACATTAGAGTACACATATCAAATGACAAAAAAGTCGCCCGCCTGAACTAGGAAATTCCTGTTTCAGGCGACGACTTACAAAACTAAAACAAAATAATAAAATAGAATAAAATAATGACATATAAAGTGTATTATAAAACAAAATTTAAACAAAACAATAACAACAAAAATATAATGAGTCAGTATTATGAACTAAGTGTAAACAACGTAATAATAATGTTCATTTTGAGACGGTCAATAAATTTTCATTATCTTCGTAGGACATCATTTGTAGTGCATAGTGAAGGATTCTTTTAGTGTTATTTTAACTAAGAGGACATATGTTAAATTTGGCGTTTAATCTATTGTAAAGAAGTGGTCCGAGAAACACGAAAAATCTGTTAGAGAACGCATGTTTTGTTCCATTGCCTGGTAACAACGAATATTTGTGTGATAAGCACTATTTTTAAACCTCCGACATGTGTATGTTTGACGGTCTGTTTATCTGTGGTATCATTGCACACAAACAGATATGGGCCGATTTGGATGAAAAAGGGTATGCATGCATCTACCCATGTAGGGGTGTGCTTGGCTTGTAAACTCTTTATTGCACAAACAAAAGATAACAAATTAAAAAACGAAACAGAAACATAAAGGGTATGTAGAATGGCGAGATTATCCCTTTAAGGGATCTCTTCCAGTTAACCTTTGAGCGATTGAGAGAGAAATAAAACAGGATGGCTAAACGTACAACAATCAAAGAGACTAGATAATAATGGTATAGCAGGATAGCCTTTAAAAAATGCCCCCAAATGCTTGTAGTTTGAAACTACACCTTGCACAAAGCTTTACCCCGAATACCGCTTTTTTCTGATATTGAAACTAGGCCTAGGTTTTTTTATGAGTAATTATTTTCACCAGATATCAACTCTCACAGAACATGGCAACAGTAAAGTTTACTCATGTTTCTTTCGATTATTAGTTACTATTTGATTTTAAATAATAAATTCTGGGGTTTTTATTGAACTGCTGATTTTATTTTTTCCAATATCGGGGCCTAGGCCGAGTAGGTAATTACTGTAATTAGGCCTGAGTAAGTAACACATGGCGCCACTTCCTCGAAAACAATAATATTTTTATAATCCCTGTATAATATTTTTACCCGACTGCGTCAGAAGCAGGTTATGTTTTTCGGGTTTATGTAGTGTTGTGTTATTTTTCGAGTGCTTCTCTTCTATCTAAGGTTGTCTGGAAGAGATAAGGCTTATATACGATAATAATTGCCCATTCAGTAAAAGGTTGCGTGCGAATTTTATTAGAGAAATTGATTTCATTTTATTTTTCTTAGCCATAATTTGTTTGTTTTTGTTAAAATAATGATGTGTGTGTAAACTACCGTGGTTTCACCTGATGGTTCTAACGGAAGATCATCGCTGACAAATGTCAGCATTATGCTGAGTTGGGATAATTGACCCGTCTGGTCTCCGGGCAAGAATTGCACCACCCAATCTCGTCCCGTGGGTGCCGCAGTTCAGAAGGCGACTAAGGGAATCATACCAGAGGATGGGCAGCAGCCTCCTATGAACATTATAACGTTAAACTGCCAACCCGCCTGCCAAGCGTGGCGATCATGGCAATCCCCATGGGGGAAAAAAACGAGAAGGGATGCACAAAACAAAAATCGGCCATCGGTCCCCGGCTGCCCCGCTATTCCTGGCTATGGTGGCGGGACGGGGGGTGCTAAGAATCTCCCAGAGAGATGGCTATCAACACCGACGACCTTGCCCTGGCAATAACACACGTACGCTGGGGACTGAAGAGAAGATTGTGGAACTTGAGCAGGTTACGCTGGAACATAGTGGGTTTATCAGAAGTCCGAAGACAGGGGGAAGACACGATAACTCTTAAGTCGGGTAACCTGTTCTTTTTCCGGGAAGGCAACCAACTGTCCCAGGGAGATGTCGGGTTTATAGTCCACAAGTCTCTTGTGAACAACAAGTCAAGATCGAGAGTGTGTCAATAGTGATTTACCAAATACTCAGAATCACCAAACGGTATTCGCTGAAGGTCATACAGGTATACGCTCCAACTTCAACGCACTCCAATGATGAGGTGGAGGTAATGTATGAGAATATTTCCAGAACCATACATTCCTCCAAAATTCATTACACCGTTGTCATGGGAGGCACAACAAAGGGGCCTTAAAATGAACATGGACAAAACGAACATCATGTCAAATGTCCATGTCGTTCCCGAGATGTCCAAAGTTGGAGACAGAAGAAACCTAGGACAAAGAATCCAGTTATTTAAGTCCAACTTCGAGAAAGAGCTCAATCGTCGAATCCAACTCGGCTGGGCAGCGTTCGGTAAGCTACGCACTATCTTCTCGTCCCAAATACCACAGTGCCTCAAGACAAAAGTCTTTGATCAGTGTGTGATGTTGTGTGACATACGGATCTGATACGTGATCGCTTTCAGTGGGTGAGGCCCAAAGGGTAAGAAGGCTCAAAGGGCGATGGAAAGAGCTATGCTGGGTGTCTCCTTGCGAGATCTAATCAGGAATGAAGAGATCCGCAGGAAAACTAAGTAACTGACATTGAATTGCTGCAAACTTCTTGCTCGTAAAATCGATGGCTGTTAGAGCGGAAAGGTTCTAGAGTGGCGACCGCGAACTGGGAGACGAAGTGTCGGCAAGCCTTCCAAAAGGTAGATCGACGATCTGATAAAGGTCGCGGGAAACCGCTGGATGACAGCAGCAGAGGACCAATTGTTGTGGATAACCTTGGGGAAGGCCTTTGTTTAGCAGTGGACGTGTTGCGGCTGATACTCGTAATGATGATGAGATCATTTCGTGACTACATTCTTCTTGTGCGTATTTCTCTCTTCTTTGTTGTTGTTTATCACGAATAAATTGATCTCTTTCTTTTTTTATGACCGCCTGTGGTCTGCCGTATAATAATCTCATGTTTTTGTCTTTTCTTATTTATTTTTCTTTGTGTGGTGCTCTTTAAAGTGTATTTGTATTGTATTGTACGTATATTTCTTTGTTGTCGTTAGATTCGTCTTGTTTGTGGGAGTGATATAGCTCTTATGATAATTGTTAATTTATATAATAAAAATGTTCAGAGCCTCCCGGAGCAAACGCAGTGCTACTTCCTGTGCGACTCGGGCGCGCTGGCGGGGCGCGTGGTGCGCGCGCTGCCCTTCACGCACCCGGCGCACGTGCCCGCGCTGCTGGCCGCGCTGCGCCAGCAGGCGCTCTTCAACGCGCTGCTCGCCAGCTGCGTGCGGCCCCAGCCCAGGCACGGTATGTACTCAGGAAAAACTAATGCAATGCATTAACACACAAGGAATTTACATCTTGTTGTTTATTGTAAAGGTTATTTGTTACATTAGTTTTCATTCCGTAGTTTGCATAATCATCAGTTATCTAAAGACGGCCCTCCAGCAGATCTCCTTTTGCCACTTTCCTACTTCGTGATTAGATCAGATCTGAGCCAACATTTTAATGCGTATCAAATTTCAGCTTATTCGCATCGGGGAACTTATAAATAATGGCCTTGCAAAATTTAAAGTAAACCTACTGAGCAAAAAATACGTGAAGTTCAATAAAAGCTTCTATAAATCAATCAATTTCTAATGCAGTTTATTACCCCTAGGTCAACGGTTTTTCGGTCTTGAAATATTTTTTCGTAATTGACAACAGTCGACCCGTTTGTTACAAACATCTCAAGTGGGAGGCTTGAGGTGTAACTCCACAAATAACACCATTATTTCTACTTTCAAGCGGTGGACCTGGAGAGCGTGGTGATGTTCGAAGTGAGCGCGTTGTCATGGCAACACTTGTCCGTGTCTCTGGAGCACCCGCTGCTGGAAGCGCTGGCCACCGTAGAGCTCGACCTGGCCGACGCGTCGGCCCCGCGCGCCTCGCTCTGCGCCCTTGGTGCGCCCTCAAGCACCCATGTCGATGATTACATCAGCAGAGTGTTGCAGAAGAGCCACTCTATACCTATCACATTGAGGTAAATTGGTATAATACTGTGAAAATCTGTGTTACATATTTCACTTCAATTTCGTTTCGTTTTCCTGCTAAACTACGCATGATATTTTCATTTTATATTCTATCATTGTCACAAGCAATATTGATTTTAAAAAATACTGACTGTTGAGTTTCTTGCGGCGTTTCTTCTCAATAGTGGTCTCCTCTTGGGAAGCGTTGGTTGAATTTTGAGGTGTAAAAGTGCCTGTGCGGACGGACTGCTTACTGAATAATCAACTTTTTTATATTTATTTAAAGAGCATGTCAAAGAAGCTGAATAACGCTGAGAAAAACGACAAAAAATACATAAACTTTACAAAAACAATACACGTGAACATAAGAAAGGTAGAAAAATATTATAATTAGCAATAACACACGGAAAAAAAATACACGCACTTAACTACATACATACATACATATTATCACGCCTTCATTCCCAGAGTGGGATAGGCAGAGCTGCAGAAATACTAATAACTACAACAAGAGGCAATTCTGTAACCACATTTTGCACAAAAAGGCTAAGATGTTTACCAGTGACAGATTAGTGACAGGTTGCAAGCCCATCGCCTAGTACTGTTAGGCCCTTATTCCCTTAGTCGCCTCTTACGACATCCACGGGAAGACATGGAGTGGCCCTATTCTAACCCGGCAACCACACGGGCGCAACACACTTAACTATCGTACAACAAACTTGTACCAAAAAGGGCTACTATGATCAACGCTAAGGGCACTGTTAATACGTGACTAGGGAAATCTGCCCTCATAAGACAAAAGGCGTATCTCAAATTCAACTTTTTTTTTCTTTTTTTTTTATGGCATAGAGAAGGCAAAAGAGCACACAGGCCACCTGATGGTAAGTGGAAACTGTGACCCATAGACATTCGCAATCAAAAGACTGCAATCTTAAGACTGCAAATGCGTTGCCAACCCTGAGGACCCTGAGGACTAAGATGGAATGCCTCTATGCTAGTTATTTCACCGGCCGTGTGTTCTCTGTGCTGGCTGGCTGGCTGTTTTTTCATCTAGTAAAAAGCGTCCCATTCAAAATCATTTAATTATCCTCAACAGGTCACTAACAAAGATCTGGGAGCGTGAAGCGGCGACGAAACACATGAATGGCGGCTACTCTGCGTTGGAGTCAAATTTTAGCTGCGGCCTGGGGGGTCTCGACCCCGGGGGTGAAACGGTCAAGCGTGAACCAGGCGCGCGGCTCTACCCGACCAGCGTCAGCCACCCGCACCAAGGAGGTAGGTCCCTGCACACCTGCGGGAATCTGCAAAGCTGGAACCTTACAGATGTGCTGGAAAGAAGTTTCTAGATACCAAACGGTTTGATAATATTGTAGAAATCCTTCAAATGCACAAAAGTATCAAAATCTTAGGATTAAAGTCTTGAGAATCAAAATGTCTATGGGTCTCACATTCCACTTGCCATCAGGTGGCCTGAGTGCTCGTGTGCCTTCTCCTTAACATGAAAAAACTGTAGTAGTTTTTTGCTCATTATGATTAAAATAAGTTTCTGTCAAAAAAAAAATGTGACAAGATTATGTTGCCGACTACACTTTTTTTGCACAGTCATTATCTGCTTATCAAGATCAAAGTAATGAGTCCGAACACGGTGGGTCTACGTTTAGTTTAGCGGGGATCCTGTCGCCACCTTCTGACTTCATCATCAGATCAGATCAAAGATGCCATATTATTGCATCGTCATCGGGTTTGCGGCTGTGGTCCAAATTTGAGCCCATTCCATTAACGGGAACTGTGCAAGTTAAATAAAAGCCTGTAAATAGCGAAGAACATAAGTGATAGATAGTTGCGAATAGACTTGTGACGTCACAGTTCATTATTTCACATAAAGTGTCATTCTATGGAACTTGCTAACTATGTAAACAAGCCGCCATACTAAAATTGACATTAGATGTCAATTTCAATATATTGTTTGTTTACATAGTTAGCAAGTTCCATAGAATTACAGTATAGATACACATATAAGCCGTTGTGACACTTATGATATGACTAGTGATCGGCCACCGGTAGCATTTTATGTCACTTTGACGTCCACCGACTAATTACTATTAATTAATGACTATTATGGATAAGTCGGTGTTGTTCAATATAAAACCACACATTGTTAAAATCCCACTGAATTTAATTTGCTATAGTAAATTATCATAATTTTTTCTATGATTGTGAATGGTAAATTCGCTAGGCATATTTTAAACCAAATAATATAGTGAGCACTCCAGAAATATGATGAAACAAAAAAATCTGTTATTCCGTTGCACGTGTTCAATCACTACATAGTATAAATCAAAGTCGCTTTCTCTGTCCCTATGTCCCTTTGTATGCTTAAATCTTTAAAACTACGCAACGGATTTTGATGCGGTTTTTTTTAGTAGATAGATTGATTCAAGAGGAAGGTTTATATGTATAATACTTTAACCCGGAGCGAAGCGAGGGCGGGTCGCTAGTTGATGTATAAAATAGTCATAGGAACGTTAATGAGACAAGTACAACACATGAGTTGACGTAAAAACAATCGTTCGATAAATAATTATAATTGGTCTGTACCTACTTCATAATCATATCATAATAGAAATGTAAAACCTCGATAATACAACACGATAAAAAAACATACATATTTAATAGGTATATAAATTGTGCAGGAAATTAAATAGACTGCATATCCATGTAATACTTTCGTCATCCGAGTGACATAAATTGCTATCGTTGGCCGATCATTAATTATGACACTTCTTAAAAAGTAGCTGACAATCATCATCCCTATTAAGAATACAGTTAACATCACAATCTCACGATAACATTCTTTCCCAGGAGCTTACCTCTCGGAGCAGCAACACCACCTCTCCCTCATGTGTCAGGACGATAAAATCGACGAGCGTAAGTCCAAAAAACGCAAATCCGACCCCGACCCCTGGCTCACAGCACCTAAGAAGGGCAAACCCAGCAACATGGGCGATCTACAAGACACTGACAGCGAGAGCGAAAGCTCCACAGTCAACGAAGACGATAACACTATGAATAGTAACTCCACCAATGATGAGCAGAGCTCGGTGTCGCAGAACGACGTGTCGGACGTGGAGATGTCGGTCGATGTCAGCGATGGACTCGCACCGGAACGGGTGGACGACGTGGACTCGAACGATGGCGATGTTGAGGATATCATCAGGTTTGTGGTTTATTTGTATTTCTGCATCAATTTTGCATTTTCACGCTATACAGTACCTACCGGCCAATAATATTATCATCTTTGTACTTACATCTCTTACTATGACCTACACTGCCCTCCTTAGCCAATAAGCAGTATCTCAAATTCAATGGTCAAAGCAGATTCAAACCTATCCTGTTGGTAATAAGGTTGCATTTAGGAGTTTTGTCTGACATACTGCACTTGTTAGCAGGGCGGTACAAATGTGACTCACCAAAATTGACAACCAATTAAGAACTGATTGACCAATTGTATTGCTACTATTCAATTCGTTAGCTGATTAATAAGGTTCAAAATGGTATATAACAAATGTAAGTACATATCGTAGTTTAAAAAAGTTAAGTATTTAAAAAACCATTGCCGACGCGTTCATATTAAATTTACGAACACTTTTTGTATGAACACGTCAGCAATGATTATACTGTAGATCAAGAAGGGGGCGCCTGAGCGGTAGAGAAATGACTCCTTTTTGTATGCTTCTCCATAAGTAGATGACATGATTGGGTAATCATTGAATTCGAACCCTTCCTGAGGACGTTAGTAAAGCCTAATCGCAAATAGTCATCACTTAGTGTATTGTTCATTATTTTTGGCATCTACTGCAGTTTATTGCAAACTTCATGTTCCTAGTAGTAGTGATCATTTTCTGCATGTCCTATGAAGTATTTATTTAAAGTGAAACCGTTTTGTTGCAGGAATTCTTTTCACAAGTCTGAACACAAACGGCAAAAGCTGAAAAGCAAAGAGGAGTCCCGCCGGAGCGCGTCGTCCCTTCTCTTGGACCTGAGCGAGGGTAAGTCCTACATGCCGTCTTCAGTGAGCATCACTCCCATCGGCGCGGGCCCTGGCGCTCCTCAGGCCCCCCTGTCTTCAGTCCTGTGTCTCGAGCGCCGCCCCGGGATAGAGATCATCCCGCTAGCCGCCGCGGCTCCTGCCGCCCTACCCAGCTCCATCACCATCACACCAATAACATCCTCACAGCTGAAGACTCTAGATATACGCTCCGAAAAGAAATCAAGATCGGAAGAACGCAGCAAAGAAAAGAAGAAGAAGCGACGCCGCGATGACTCCATGGGACCACCGGAGAAGGTCCCTCCCAAACAAGACCCGTTGACTAAACCTGTGTCGGTCAGTATAAAACCTACTGACGGGTCACCGATGCGGCCTACCTCTCCGAACTCGCTTTTGAGAAAATTTAGCCCTAGTCCCACTCACGGGAGGTCGGTGTCTATAACTAAATCTCCCAGCCCTAGCGCTGTGAAAAGCTTGACGAAGCCTTCGGGAAGTTCTAGCCACCACAGCAGTCCGCGGCACTCGCCGGTCCAGAACAGCCCGAAGCATTTGTCCGGGTACTCGAGTCCAAAAAACCACAGCATCTCGTCCCCTAAGCACAGCTCTCCAGGGTCAGGCAAGCCGAGTATGTCTGCACTAAAATCCGCCGCGAGTGGATCCCCGTCCGGCAAATCCGGGACCACAGGGTACGATCTATCCAAAAAGATCTCCAAGGACAGCTACAGCAGCTCAGCCAGGGATAAGGAGAAGAAACATTCCGGCCTCTCTTTTTCTAGCTCCGGTAGAAGTAGTCCTAAGTTAAAAAACCCGACGAAGCTGAAAGCGCTAGAGATAACCCCTATTTCTTGTGATACTCCCATGAACGAGCCGTTAATATCGCCGCCGAATATCGAAGTGAATAAGTCGAATGCCCCGAGCGCGGCGCGGAATAGAAAAGGCTCGCTAAGCGCCGTAATAGACAAGCTAAAATCTGCCCATCACTGCAGCGAATCTGAAGTAGGCGGTAGTAAATCTAGCTCGTCGAGCAAATTCTCGGAATCAAAAAACTCGGGTAGTAAAATCAGCGAGAACAAAAATCAGGAGTACATGGTCAAGCCTAGTTTAGATGGAATGAAGATCACTATCAACAAAACGAGGACGAAAGACTCTAGCAGTAGTAGCTCAAAGTTAAACTATAGCAGCTCGAGTTCTAGCAAGCAGTCCTCCCCGCAACTGACTCCTCCGAGCCAGGGTTCGCCCAAAACCCACACGGGGCTCAAACCTGGAGTTCTGAGCGGCCCCGCCTCCAAGAAAACGCAAGTGATGCAATCATCGAAGTCCGGGAACGTGACCCCAGGCTCGACGCCGCCCAAAGCCAACACGAGTCCTTCCGAGTCCTCGCTCGGCAGCGTGCCCAAAGTGCCTTACTCCAAATCTTCCAGCTCCAGCGCTGGCATCAATCTCTCTAAATCCGCTTCCAAGTCTAGCTCGGGCTCCCCTAAGAGCAGTAGCACCGACATCAATAAAATAGTCAGAGACCGCGAGCGGGAGAAAGCGCGCACAAAACTAATGAGCAGTTCAGAAAAATCTATATTTTCTTCTAAATCTGAACGCCACTCGAGCCCCAGTGGATCCAGGGATGACGTTGACGGGGACAGGTTTAAGGTTTCCAAGGACACCAACTTTCTCGTCGAGGGTCTGATCAAGCCCCTAGACACGAGCAAATTCCAGATACCAAAGCTGAAAAATCAGAGCACTCCCGATAAGAACAGTCCAGTGTCGCAGTACGACAGTCGTTCCTTAGTCAACGATTTCGCTCGTACTCTAGAACAATCAAAATATCCTTTCCAACACTACGACAATCCTAACGCGCGGACGCCTGAGTCTATGCAGAAATCGCCCTACCCCCTAAACGTCCCTAAACCCCTTTTAAACATGGGTTCTTTAAGTCCTAAAACTGTTCCGCAGCTCAAAGAATCTGATAGACCGATAGAATATTTAAAATCCGTGTCTGAGAGCATATCAAAAGGGGAGAGTCCGCAGCGCAAAGATGAATCGAAAGACTACTCTTGCTTTCCGTTGCTCCCGATAGATTTCAAGACGGAGATTGCAAAAGGGTTTGCTGCGCCGAAAGGCTCCGACGATAGGAAAGGGGCAGACTCTTGTATGAAGCCACCGGCGAGCGGGGCCATAGCGAGGAGTGGGGCGACCACCCCTCAAGAAGCTGCAGAGATGTTGTTGGACTTTTCTTCGTCGTCGGGTAGCAAGGTCTCCGGTTTGGTAGCAGTTCGGCCCGTGTACCCCGGGTCGCCTGCGTTAGCGCTCCAGATGGCTAAGAGCCCTGCGCCATCTCCGCTGGTGGCGCCGTCTCCGCACTCCAATTCTCCTTGCATCACTGATGATGAACTCATGGATGAAGCACTGGTCGGTCCAGGGAAGTAATTGTACAATGAAAGTAGTTTGAAAGGCGGTACGGAACTTAATTCATGGAAGTTGTTACCGAGATTGTTATTTCTTCTTACTGTATCGTTTTCTTAATTTATTACTAGAGAAATATTAAAGAAGGGAATCAAATAATTAAAGGAAAAGACGCTTTCTGATCCGCCAAAATTGTGAAAAGGGTAACTACTTATACATAATTGTTTTTATAACTTATTCTTCAAGACAAACGGCGTTCTTAAGTGTAATGTTTTTGAGAATTCAGATTTTTCCTCATTCGTCATTATGTCATTGTCTGTAAACGCATTTTTTTGTTCTGTATTCTCTATCCATGTTATGTCCGTCGTCATTTATTGGGTTAAATAAATACAATGGAGTTGTATAATGGAGTCGTATAAAATTTTATAAATGACTGTTGATGATAGCGGTTTGGTAAAAATTAACCTCTATTGTTTGCTCGTAAAAAACAAACATTTTAAACATGTAATGTTGCAATGTTGCCAAAACTTATTAGCTTGTTAAATAACCAAGTAAGGAAAATATACGTCGAGACAAAATGTAACGATATAGAACCCAACAGTTAACAATATCACCTGGACAGTGTGGTAGATAAAATAAATCTAGTAGTGCTCGTAATTGGTTAGTTTTTTACATAGCTTCTTATTATTTACAGCTTAGGTTATTTTATGCCAAACTGTACTCTATTTTCTCATCTTAATTAAATTTAATTATAATCTTGTACTTTCTAAAATATAATTTTATTTATAAACGAATCGTAATGAGATCTTTCACCAAATGAGAGTTAATTTATGTGTTTTTATTTTATTTAGTAATTAGGTTTTACGAGACATTTTGTGATTGGATAATGTAGATATTTAATGTATATTCAATTAATTATTTACCGTGTGATACATTAAAATACACGCAATTTATATATTAACGTCAATAAAATGATAAAGAACCATTTCAAAATAAAGAAACAATTAGTGTAGGTGCATCGTTTTCTAAAATAAGCCGTGTATAGCGAGCAAAATAAGTTACATTATGTGTACATACGTTATAACCAATTATAATATTAATATAACAATGATAATGTGTCGGGATCGGATGCTTATGGAGTGGAAAAGATTTTTTAAAATAAAGGTGAATAAATTTACTGTTGTAGTTTTATTACATGATTTACGGTCGAATAAATGAATAAACTTCGCTAACAAGATACCGTGCGTATAATGGTACGGATACATTTTTATTGAAAAATACGTTTTCTATACCTATGCAGAACATATGTCGTAACAAAAAAAAATGCATAGCCTTTTTAAGGTTCCGTACCCAAAGGGTAAAAACAGGACCCTATTACAAGACTTCGCTGTCTGTCCGTCAGTCCGTCTGTCTGTCACCAGGCTGTATCTCAAGAACCGCGATAGCTAGACATTTGAAATTTTCACAAATTATTGTATTTTTGTTGGCGCTATAACAACTACTAAAAACAAAATAAAATACAACAAACGTGTCTTTTTGTCGTTTTTTTGTTCGATATTAATAACGGCAACAGGTAGACACTTGAAATATTCGCAGAATATTAAGTTGTATATTCACTTTAAGAATAAATGATTAAATTCATATTTAAGGGGGGGGGGATTCCCATACAACAACGTGTTTTTTTGCCGTTTTTTGCTCGATCTTAATACAGACACCGTTGTTGTATAGGTACGGAACCCTTCGTGCGTAAGTCCGACTCGCACTTGGCCGGTTTTTTTATGGTATGGAGATGGTAAAAGAGCACACATGCCACCTGATGGTCATTCTGAAGACTACAATCGTAAGGCCGTAAATACGCTGCTAACCCTGAGAAATAATAAAAAAAAAAAAAACAGGACAATCTCACACAAATTGACCTAGTCCCAAACTAAGCTCTAGGATTGTACTATGGGTACTAGACAACGATAAACGTACTTATATAGAGAAATATTATACTTAAATATATTGAAAACATCCAAGACTCAGGAACAAAAATTCGTGCTCATCACACAAATATCTGCGCTTATCGGATTTGAACCCAGGTCCCCTAGCTTCGAAGGCAGGGTCACTACCAACGAGGCTAGCGTGTCGTCAACTGAAATGGAATGCCTATGCTAGTAATTTCATCGGTTGTCTTTTACCACGCCGGAACAAATCATAACCTTAGCATCGCCGCAGTCAGGTGTAAACATTAACCCTTTAACGTACATTTTTTTATAAGAATAAATCCCAAACTTTGTTAGTACGCACAGAACCCACAAAACTTTTTTCGATCTCATACTTCCTAGTTTCGTAGTTTTTCTAATCAAATCAAATCAATTTATTGTGAAGAATTTAGGTACAGTACATAGGTGTTCAATAATTGCACTATTATAATGAAGTTTCACTAAGCCCTTACCTTTACAGGCGTTCACAATTTTTGCTTACATAGTATAATCGAAAGAAAAAGAGAAATTACAATTGTTAATAACGAGATTAAATTAAATGTCACAATAAAATTACATAATTATTAACACTATATTTCCTTTACTTTTTTCTTTGTTCTATCTCATGCTTCGTCTGTTGTCATTGTTTGGCTGTTTTGGAGGATGTATGTATGTATACATTAAATTATTTACTTTATGTATTTATATTTAGTCTATTTATAAATAGTTCTAATTTCAAAATTGAAATAATTTAATTGTTTCTTGTAGTTATTTAGTTTGAGTTCTAAACGAATTAGTTTACACCACCTGCCATGAATTTATGTCCTCAGTTATTTCTCTTACAAGGTTGTCTGGAAGAGATCGCTATTTAGCGGTAAGACCGCCTGTTGTATACCTATGATTTAAATGTACTGTTCCGTGTTCTGTTCTTATTTTTTAATTTTTGGTGTTCAATAAAGAGTATTTGTATTGTATTGTATTGTATAGGTACTTTACGAGTTTCAAGACGGAAATATTTTTACCGCTGTCCGTCTACGACACATCTAAACATTGAATTTCATTAATTTATTATGGCAGTTTAATTTCAAATTAGTTTTTTTTTTCTCAAAACTTTTTTACCTCGAAATAGTAGCGTTATGAGTGTTATGACTATCAGAAAAAACGAACAAGAATATTTTTTATTTAGACTTTAATTCACCTATCGGGACATAGTGAAATACCTGAAATCATGTCGAAAATCTACCATTTATTAATAGGAGTGAATTTTACTACTTCTATATTTGTTATTGGATTAGTAGGTTTATACTTTCGGTTCTTAATACTTAATAATACATGAACATAAATTAAAAAAAATACAAACAACGTATAACCTCCTCCTTTTTTGAAGTCGGTTAAAAATGGTGTTATTTTTTAATTAATTAAAATGTATGACGGCAAATATGTATATTGCTGTTTCCCACTAAAGGGTTAAGTAGGTAAAGTTTGTTTCGCTTATGGATACAACTTTACTATATTTACATTAGGTCTTGCTTCAGCTGTTTTGAACAAGATATGGCTGTGTGGCAATATGCTGTAAATTAACAAAGTTCACTGACGTTTCTGATAACATATAATTTGTGGAACTCAGGGGGCTCCTAAAACGAGCAGGTTTGCACAAAGCTCCATTGTTAGTTAGGTTTCTACGATAAACTTTATTATTCCTTACGTTTAAGAGTATTTTCTTCGTCAAATAAGGTAAGTGTACGCAGAGTGACTGTAACCGGTCATTGCCCGTAGTCCACCTAATTAGTTCACCTGGACATTTTAGCACACCTTAACTGAGTCGACGGAGCTCCTGTTTCTGAGTTATGTTTGCCCTTCGGGCCTTCTGAAGAACTAACATAACATGATCCTACCTACTAAATGGATACATTCACAAATTAATTAAAAATACAAATTGACACACAATTGACTCAAGTCACCGTTCATCTTTTGGTTGAATGGTTAGATGGTGGTTTGGTTGAGTGGTTCGGTGGCTTGTGTTGTGCAATATAGTATAAATAAATAGTAATAATCTTTCCAACAGAACTTCATTACGGAACGCTGAAAAAGCAAAAGTGTCGTAAAAGTTAATCAAAACACATTTTACAATTAAATTTTTTATTACTTTTTTGTACATTTATTAAATAAATTAACATTAATTTATGGCAAGAATGAAAGGCTATACTTAGTAGAATATGTGTCTGGGGCGATAGTACGCGGGGTAGGGGAAATAGTAAAAACGTCTGTACGGATTTCTTGGGGCAAATCTAGGGGAAGAGAACCGCCTTCGTGGCTTGTGTTTCTGTCTTCTAAAAAAGGGAGGAGGCACAAAACTAGCCGCCATATCCATGATTTCATTTTGATAACTATCTGATAAACCAGTTCTTTCCTCGTAAATATCTTCTAAAGGAAAATCAGATAAGGCATCAAGTTGAAAATCGCTTGGAGGATCCATCGGACCCACGAAGTTTGGTCCATTATCGAAATCTTCAATAGCAATACTGACTTGGCTCACATGGTCATCGTTCAGCGCTGTATTAACAACAAGATCACTATGACCCTTTTGTTCGGAGACTTTGTTTAACATTTCTTCAATTTCTTCATTATGTTTGGAACCTGAGCCAATGTCTGGCGGTGTCGCTTCGGTCTTTTGTTTCGTTATTGTGTTTGCGTACACGAGCCCCAGCGATAAAAGTGCCATCACTCCTCTCATTTTTTCTGCAAGAATACAAGTTAGTTGAAGTGAGCGAATGTAATATGCATATGGAGATGAGGATGGTCGGATAGTTCTTTTATTGCCTGAGATTTGGGTTAGAGAAAGGTGTCTGTTTGCTGACACCGATTTGTTGTTTGGGAAAATTATTAAGTCCTTGTTGTTTTAGTAGAAAGTGATATACTAGGAAACTAGTACGAGTTATCTATAATATAAACAGTTTGATTGCAGTTAGTATTAAGGTGGGTACGAATTAGAGCAGCCTCGGCTTGAGGCACGCACAGCTCACCTATTTTCCTCAAATTCGTACGCGCTCGCGCGCTGTTCGCGAGCAGCGGGCGAGCGGCGCGCGACGAGCCAACGACAGTCGGTCTCTTGACCGTGCTCAAAGGCGCCTCGGCGTGCGTGCCTCGCGTAATTTAGACGTTTATACGAGCGTGCCGCTGGCAGAACGACAAGTTCTAACTTGTCTGTGGGTGAGGCGCGTTCAAATTTGATAAAGTTGCTGAGCCGTTCCACCACCGAGGCGATTTCTTCTTCTTTTTGTAAATAATTCGGTGAATTATGATAAACGCAGCCGCGGCTGTGATCGTGTCCGACGCCAATTTGAAATGTCGGCTCGCGGCGAGCACGCTGCCTCACCCGCGTATGTTTATGTGCAACAATTTGGCGCGCGGGGCGAGCATGCAGATTCGTAACCAGCTTAAGATAATTGATGGGCAAACATATACTCGTAGGTATATTCCTTCAAGGCCCCATAGCTAAGTAAAACCTACGACGGTATAAAATGCGGTACTATACACGGCTTAATACTTTATTAACTACCTTCCTCATGCCGCTCATGCGCTTAAGGATCACTATGTTTGTTACCAGATTTCCCGCGTTCTAGAACGGATAGATCATTTTTATTCCCAAGTCGGTAAATTTGTACTTATATGAAATGGTTTCGGGGAATCAAACAAAACACTGATTTAGGTTGTACCTATAGCTCTGTGTCTCGTTTTTTTCCGTTTTTTGGCGAAACTTGTTTCACATATGATTTTTTTCCACATTTTTCCATACCTATCCAGAAAGCATTTAAGGAAAATAAAATATGAAATAAATATCAGGAGACAAGCTCACACAAATTGATGTAGTCCTAAACTTAGCTCTATAATAGACTTGTACTTGTACGGGTACTATAATACATATATACTTAAATACATAGGAAACAAAAAAACAACACTCAGGAGTGCGCTCATCACACAAATTTTTGCCCATACGGGAATCGAACCCAGGACCGCCAGCTTCGTAGATCCACGACGACCACCGAGCTACCTGCATTGTCAAGGGATAACCTCGCATAAGTCAGCAGACTCCTAAATATTATAAACCAAACGTACATTTTAGCGTGAATTAAACTAGCGAAAGTGACTGTCCTACGGGTCTATATTGTCTGCTATGATTATTTTTAGTCATAATGTGTTTTGTCATAATTATCGCAAGTCATAACGTATTTTTTTAAGAAACTGGTACATTATCAAGATTTTTATAAATTAAACCTAACCTAACCTATCCTTTTATACACGCTAGATATTTAAGAAATTCTTAAAAGTTAACGGTTTCACCGATATAAAATATTATGACTATCAATTATTATGTCAACAATGACATTATGACCAGAAAAAATATGGGAAACAACGCTGCCCTCCTAAGCCAATAAGCAGTATCTCAAATTCAATGGCCAAAGCAAACTCAATCCTATGATATTAGTAATAAGGTTGCATTTGCTACAGGAGTTTTGTCTGAGATACTGCCTTTTATGTTAGCAGGGCAGAACGGGCTTTCCTACTTTATGTTGCCAATTTCCGACTCTATGCTCTCTGCGTCCCCAGACCAGATGCTCCCTTGAGGATATAATGCCAAATATAAAAGATAGCTATTTTTTTTTATATAAAGGAGAAGGCACACGAGCACTCAGGCCACCTGATGGTAAGTGGAATCTGAGACCCATAGACATTTGAATTCTCAAGACTATAATCCTAAGACCACAATTGCGTTGCCCTGAGGGCTAAGATGGAATGCCTCTATGCTAGTAATTTCACCGGTTGTCTTATCCCCACACCGGAACACGACAAAGCAAACACTGTTGCTTGGCGGGTGGTTAATGGATAAGATGGTGTTAGCGATTCGGATGGACCCTGCGCAATGGGTCTAATTCGAGAAGGTGGCAATTTCAATGTAACTATGATAGATAGACAGCATAATAGATCTTGGTTGAGAGGCCCGTCACAAGATACGTCAAAGTAAAAATCAAGCATTTGAAAACTGAAACATTTCACGCATCTTGAGACGAGCTTTACAGTCGAGATTAGTTGTTATTCGGCCCTTAGACTCCATAATATTGCATTAGCATCAAAGGTACATATTATGGTTTCCTTCCCAATTTCAGAGCTTCCCAAAAACATGACAGATTTAAAATTGCCTTGCAAGAGGTCTATAATGTTTGCCATCATTATTATTAGTCATTTGTTTTTGAGCATCTTTATCGCAAGTATAACAATTTCCTTAAGATAACTTTTATAAACCTAACCTAGCATTCATGTTAGATACTTAAGGAATTGCAAAAAGTTTATAGTTCCAGTCCAGCGCTATATAAAATATACACATACATACATACATAACATCACGCCTTCATTCCCAGGGTGGGGTAGGCAGAGCTACAGAAATACCAACAACTCTAAAAAGACTTGTTGATAATTCTGTAACCACAATCAGGCCAAGAAGTTTACTAGTGTATTAGTGACAGGTTGCAAGCGCATCGCCTAACAATACAAAATATGACTCTCAATAATTTGTAAACTAGGTTCTAACAGCCATACAGACAAACACGTGAAGTTAAATATAAGCTATCAATAATGAACTTACGCCATAATATCCATACTGCGGACACGGGGCTCGTCTGACGCCCCCTTGGTGACCACCATATCCTCGACCCTGATTGTTCCTCCTCTGCGCCTTATTCTGCTCCCTTCGTTCCTTCAGCGCCTTCATAGCAAACCGCGGCAGAAACGGATTCTGGGCCTCAGCCGTTTCCATCATCTCTTGAGGTTCTGCCGCTCCCGTCTGCAGCGCGTCCTCCACAGGTTTTGTATAAACCACGGCGAAGACAACGGCAATTACGATGAGGAACTTGTACATTTTGGAGGGAGTTGACTTGTTGTTTTCCGGGTGGAGGTTAATCCTTGATTAGTGTGGTATGAGAATGCGAGTGGGTTATATATGGTGTTTGTGGGTGACACAGATCGGGTGCATATGGTAGTTTTCGGAAGCGGGACGGGTCATACACTGATCATACGCCAGTTCCAATTAACACGTCCTCGAAACGTATGTGTAGTTGGATCGTGAATTGTGCTAGGTTATTTTTGTATTTACCGTTACTTCTTTATTGGTCACACTCTGACTCTTGAACTGCATAGACTTGTTTACAAAGTTAATCGTCGTGAACTTTATGTACTTCGGTTTGGATATAATAGAATTAAAACATTACACAGACATAGCACACATACATACATAACATCATGCCTTCATTCCCAGAGTGGGGTAGGCAGAGCTACAGAAATACCAACAACTTTAAAAATACATGTTAATAATTCTGTAACCACATTTTGCGTAAGTAGGAAAGGAGATCTTTTTTCAGTGTATTAGTGACATGTTGCAAGCCCATCGCCTAATAATACTACAAGCCTTTATTCCCTTAATCGCCTCTTACGACATCCACGGGAAGACATGGAGTGGCACTATTCTAACCCGGAAACCACACGAGGCTCATACACACATACAGACATAGTAACATACTAATTTTAATTTTGATTAATGGCTTCACTCCTGTTAAGATTTATTTCGCCATTGTCAAGTTATTTAGACCAAATATTCGCGCTCATCACACAAATATCTGCCCTTACCGGGATGTGAAACCAGTACCGCTGGCTTTGGAGGCAGGGTCACTCCCAACTAGGCTAACGTGTCGTCAATTAGAATATTAGTATTATATACTAATTGACGGGTAGAGAATGGTTGTAGTAAGTCCGTCTTATCTTAATTTCCTTAAACTGGCAGATCTTTCAACTAAGTAATTTGTATTTCATAATGATAATGATCTTTAAAAACTCTTTCTTTCTATAAAAACTGTGAACCTGAGGTCATTGCATCGCATTGTAAGAACTCTAACTGAAATTATCCCCGTCTTTGGTCGACAGTATAGCGTTAAGGCAGATATTTTTAAGTAGTACCTATCCAATCCAATAGATATGATGGTTATATACTTAGACTACTCCAAGAATACCTTTCACTTTTACGCTTAGGTTGTTATATTATTGCCGTGAGAAGGAAGTCTGGACTATAGATCAAGCTCCGTCACATGCCGCGCATATTTTCAGTGTCAAGGCACCGATAACAATGATTCACTTCGTATGGTATTCTTTAGCAATTCGTTCACACAGCGAATTTGACCAGTCTGTATTGACCCCTGAATTTGGTCTTTTGATCGTTGATAATCCTATACTAACAAACGAGTAATTTTTGTATACAGTGTATGAGATCCTTACGAACATATATTTTGACAACAGTTGATATGCATCCTAAATAACATAAAAACATGTGTACCTATTGTTAACATAATGTGTACTTTTCTTTTCAGGGTAACTAGGTTTGTGCAAAAAGCTAAAAGGAACAGATTTACCGACGTTGGATCAGTTCTATACCCATAAGTCCGTTTTTATCTGTCTTTTAGCTGCTTTTAAGGCGCGCAATGTATGACTTCGGTTTTAAAGAAAATACCTCTGTACATCTAGCCCATCTTGTATTTTCTCACTTGTCTCTCAGTGCGTCTCTATCGTAACAGACTAGTTAGAGAGGGATATCTGGGCTGATGTTCTACACGGTAATAACGATATCGTCTTTGACGTGTTTCCGTATTGTCAACGGTTTCATAACTCTTATATCATTTAAAATAATGGCGGCCGAGTCAGAAACGATTCTAAAACGTCAAACGTGATAGAATAGTGGCCCGAGCGACAAACATGTCGCGCGTTGCATTCGACTTCGCTTCTATGGTTAAGAATAACATCGTGTGTTCAGAAGTCAATAATGGCTATAAACAGCAGTAAACCCGGGCTAAACAAAGACTTCCTGGAGCACCGATTAATGCGCTGTTTACGTCACTACTTAGCGGAAACAACCGTTAGACGCTAAAGTTAAACCTTACGTCAGACGGAATGAGACATCAACAAACAGAAACAAGATCGAACAATGCGACTGTCAATACATGTGTGTTTTAGTGGTGGTAGGACCCTGTTCAGGGTCCGTCCGGATCGCTACCATGCACCATCTTATTGGCATTGTTGTGTTCCGGTGTGGGGATAAGACAACCGGTGAAATTACTGGAGGCATTCCATCTTAGTCCTCAGGGTTAACAACGCATTTGAGGTCTTAGGATCATAGTCTTGAGAATTCAAATGTCTATGGGTCTCAGATTCCACTTACCATCAGGTGGCCTGAGTGCTCGTGTGCCTTCTCATTAACATGAAAAAAAACAGTCATCCAATTGGAGGCCACTATGCACTATGTCAACGTGACGATGTAAACCAAATAGAGGCCTAGAAATAGAATTGGGTGAGGAACAAAAAGTTGAACCACAGCTAAGCGTAGTTACCCATACAAAGGAAGGCGAAAAAAAAAACGTTGCGTGACGAAAAATATCCTTACAATTTATTGTATGGCTATCTTTCGTCACACAACGGACATGTTTCATGGAAAATTTAATTGCTAAGTTAGCGTGCCCAACTTTTTGGTCCTTACTTGGCTTGTACTCTAATGCTGAGAGGTACCTTACCTGTTATCTAAATACCTTTCAACCAACATATCGGCTCATTCCATTATGCTCCCACTCTCATGATCCCACCACATACCATTGTGTAAGCCAACGTATCATGCATTACGCAGAATATTCATTTCATTGAAAGCCATTTCTCGCCGCGTAAGTTTTTTTTTTGGTATTGTCAAGTCTAACTTAACCTAACCTACGTACGTAATATATAAATAAAAATCAGGGGACAGTGACGTAACGCCATAAGGACCCTTGAAGAAGCTTATATTATGACCATACCTGGGCCTCTATTCAACTGCGTTATAACGATATCGTTTTTGACCTGTTTCCGTATTGTCAACGTTTTGATAACTCTTATGTCATTTACAATAATGGCGACTGTGACATAAACGATTCTTAAACGTTTCAAACACGATATCGTTTTAACGCACCTGAATAGAGGCCCTGGGATATCTCGGGGCATCTACCTATACGAAAGTGATGTAGCAAAATATATCATCGACAAAAAAAAAAACGATGTTACTGCCAAAATCTAAATTTTATGCGACATAAATGAATATTGCTTAGTTTCTCCTCATTTTTAAATAAAAAAAGAAACAAATTAAAACGTGTACCTATTTATATGTTTATTTTAAAATAGTTTTCAATATTTTTTCCATATTCGATGGTATTAATGTTTTTTTTTTTTTTTTTTTATGTTAAGGAGAAGGCACACGAGCAGGCCACCTGATGGTAAGTAGAATCTGAGACCCATAGACATTTAAATTCTCAAGACTATAATCCCAAGACCTCAAATGCGTTGCCAACCCTGAGGACTAAGATGGAATGCCTCTATGCTAGTAATTTCACCGGTTGTCTTATCCCCACACCGGAACACAACAATGCGAACACTGTTGCTTGGCGGGTGGTTAATGGATAAGATGGTGGTAGCGATCCGGACGGACCCTGCACAGGGTCCTACCACCACTAAAATTGCCGATTGCCGTCTAGATGAAAATATCAACTTTAAACTCCTAAAAGTTCTATCAACGACCACACGATTAAATTTTGACACATTTTGTATGTAACGAATGGCAAATTTTAACGAGACGTTTTGAAAATAGCGGAGGCGGGTTAAAGAATGACAAATTTACGTTTTAGGGTTCCGTCTAACTAGGAACCCTTATAGCTTCGCCATGTCCGTCCGTCCGTCCATCCGCAGATTAGTTCAGAGACTGTAGAAAGCTGTTATTTGGCATTAATATACGAGTAGGTATAAGTAACACCGACAAAGTGATAAAATAAAATCAGGAAAGATTTTTTGTTTAGATTACCTCGGGCCTATACTAAAAATCTGAAAAATACCTTAAATTAAAGCGCGTATAACGAATTTCAAAGAAAAACTATTACGACTAAGTAGACTTGATTTGTTCTTGAGATATAGGCAAGTAAGATGGGATCCCATCATTTCATAACCAACGTTTCAAAATTGATTAAGTAAGGACCATGGGCAGAAATGTCCCCCCCCACCAACAGAAATGAAACATGTCTCATTTAATAGATCTCAGCAACATTATGTATTTTTACTATGGAGACGATCACCAGATGTATGGGGTTTTCTTGGAAAACCATAATCGTATCGTATGGAATTTGTTTGAAAATGAACACATATATGGATGATTTGCCTTATTTGGCCCTTGTTTTCATTAAAAAAATCCCATTGATTTTGCTACTAAAATAAGTATTTTGTCTTTTTTTGGGTCCTTATAAACATATAGACATGCATCCCGTTACTGTTGGTGGGGGGGGGGGACAGTGCCCATACAAATTTGCCCATTGTCCTTTCACAAACATATCATTTGTCAACCCGCTTTTTTTCCGAAACTGTTAATAATTCTGGATTTATTTCAAGACTATCGTGTAGGTTAGGTTAGTTTTATAAAAATCCTGAAATATTTGCAGTTACAGAAAAAAGCGGGTTGGCAAATGAATAGGTTGCGAAACGGTGCATTTATCAAATATTTGTCGGCAAAAGGCAGAGAACCAAATAAAATATACTATATACAACGTGTTACAAAATAATCCGTAAAAAAGAAATTACTTAAGTAGTGTCAACCCTAGTATACTGTATACCTAAGATACTGAACTGACGTTATTTAATAAGGGTTAACACTACTTTTGTAATTTCTTTTTTACGGATTATTTTGTAACACGTTGTATAATAGCTTAAATAATTTTCAGAAAAATTGTCGTCCGCAGAATGAACTGCGTAAACTGCGTTCCATCCGCTCTCTTAAACTCGCTATTCCTTTTTCCCTTTCACTACACTGGTTTCATGACAAACTCTATCGCGCTTCAGGCAATCCGTCTCTGGAATGCGCTCCCACTTCATATTTGACGAGCCCTTCAATTCGAAGCAAGCTTTCTTTCAAGCGAATGCGTAAGCGTTTGCTGGAACAAGATGTTGCGTAGAGTATATACGTAATTTGTTTTTAGTCTCCGGCATAATTGTATTTATTATATTTATTGTTTTTATTTACGTGTATAACATTTGCGCATTCATTGTTTCACTAGCGACCTACCTTTTTTAGGGTTCCGAAGTCAAACTAGGAACCCTTATAGTTTCGCCATGTCCGTCCGTCTGTCCGTCCGTCCGCAGCCTAGCGCAGAGACTCCTAGTACTAGGAAGATGTAATTTGGCATGAATATGCATATTAGCTACGTCAACAAAGTGGTAAAATAACATTTAAATATATTTTTTTTAGGGTACCACCCCTACACGTACCGTGGGAATGTATAAACTTTAAAGCGGTAATTGGACTCGGGTCAGGTAAAAAACAACCGATTTGGATGAAATTTGGTATGGAGATAGTTTTCCCGAGAAAGGACATAGGGTACTATTTATTTCGAAAAATTGGACGGTTCCTAAGGGAATAGCGATAAACGACTTTTACGCGGCCATAGTCGCGGGAAGCAGCTTTCTTTTATATTAAATACATAAACGGCCAGTTCTTGCCACGATTCATCAGCAAAAGTTTAAAAACTGCATACCTACTTAAAAAAATATACAAATGAACCTAGCCAGTTCCTTTTTATACTAGGTTAATAATACAAACTTGTTAAGAAAGTACCACTCCTTAAATCAATCCAACACAAACAGCACTTGAATAACAATAAGTATGCTTTACACTTTATCACCTACTTGGAGAACTATTTAAAATATGCACTTAAGGCGATAACAGCTGTAGGAGCAACTCCTGCCCTGTGCTACAGGAGTTTTGTCTGAGATATCAACATTTGTCTTATAACAGTACGAGTATAGCAAATTTTCGTAACTCAGCGGAAAATTATTTAGGTACAGTTAATAGGTTTCTAAGAAACGCCCTTTTACAAGTAGAACACTAACGCAACGATATCACGTGTTAACGGATTAACAATTGACGTTAACTTGCATTAAATATTTCGAAATGTATCGCTTTAACGTTAAACGAAGTTTTTTTTTTAGTAAACGAAGTTAACTATTTGATTAACGGCGCCCAGCTTTGTTATGTTAAAGGGTCAGCGGTGATGCTCACGGCAGCCACCGTGTGAAAGAGATTATGATGATGATAGCCTGTGAGCATCAGGGATCGCTCAATTTGTAGGGGCGTGGGATTAACACTTTTAGGTGGAGTACGGTGGGCAGCCAACGACCAACCAACCATGTGGTCTCACTCCACTAGAGAGTGTATCGCGACAACTCTACGACCAACCCCCTAATTCACCATCTTGGCAATGACACGGGACAGGTGACATTTTATTGTACAATTAATTAGTCTAATTGACATGTTACTTATCAGGGCCTCTATTCAGGTGCGTTAAAACGATATCGTGTTTGACACGTTTAAGAATCGTTTATGTTACAGTCGCCATTATTGTAAATGACATAAGAGTTATCAAAACGTTGACAATACGGAAACAGATCAAAAACGATATCGTTATAACGCAGTTTAATAGAGGCCCAGGTACAATGAATAGCAGTATGGAATACAGGTATTTAATATAGGGCTGGGATTCTACACGGTAATAACGATATCGTATTTGACGTGTTTCCGTATTGTCAATGTTTTGATAACTCTTATGTCATCATACAATATTATATTATTATTAAATGGATTGCCGTGGGGATGCCGGGCTAGAATAGGGCCACTCCATAATGTCTTCCCGTGGATGTCGTAAGAGGCGACCAAGGGCTTGTAGTACTGTTAGGCGATGGGCTTGCAACCTGTCACTAACACACTGGTAAACATCTTAGCCTGTTTGTGCAAAATGTGATTACAGAATTATCAACAAGTTTTTTTAGAGCTGTTTGTAATTCTGTAGTTCTGCCTACCCCACTCTGGGAATGAAGGCGTGATGTTATGTGTGTGTGATTAAATGGATATCATTTAAGTAACTTAGGGAAAACAGCATGGTGCATCGAGAGAAACCAGATTACGGTTTAACGATGCAGTCTATAATGATTTTAAATGTTTGTTGGATTTACGTACCGTAAAACTACACAACTCTAGTCCTAGCCTGCAACAATAGTCCAATTTTCATCCTTACATTATCCTTATAATATGATAGCTATATGGCTAGACTTTAAAGAAAATTATTTTAGACCCAACATTATAATTATATAACCAGCAATATGAGCAGTAAGCTATCATAATTTAAGGAAAATGTAAGGACAAAAATTGGACTGTTGATGAAAGCTAGGACTATAGTTGTGTAGTTTTACCGTAACAAATGAAAAAAAAAATGTGAAAGCGTGGATGTTTGTTACGCTTTCACGCAAAAACTACTTGACGAATCGTCATGAAACTTTGTACACATATTCTGGGATGTACTAGAAGTAACATAGGATACTATTTATTAAAAAATAATTACATATATAATATGCAAAAAAAAAAGTCAAGAAAATAAAATTTCAGCGGGCGAAGCCGCTGGCGGGTCGCTAGTTTACAATAATGGCGACTGTGACATAAACGATTATTAAACAGGTCAAACGCAATATCTTTATGACGCAGTAGAATAGAGGCCCTTTTTTTATGGCATCGAGAAGGCAAAAGAGCACACAGGCCACCTGATGGTAAGTGGAAACTGTGACCCACACATGACACATGACACACATGACATTCGCATCCACAAGACTGCAATCTTAAGACTGTAAATGCGTTGCCAACCCTGAGGACTAAGATGGAATGCCTCTATGCTAGTTATTTCACCGGCCGTCTTATCCCCAAACCGGTACACAACAATGCGAACACAGGAACACTGCTGTTTGGCGGTAGGTTAATGGATAAGATGGTGTAAATAGAAATGTAAAATGACAATAATACCTCTAATTCAATTATAGGTATTAGTTTTTTAGCGGTAACAATTTGTCACTTTTAATACAGGTATTGAATAAAACCGGTTTTACAATTCCAGCTTGAAACCGTACGCGCTTAAACCTCAAGTGTTAGCTCTTGCTATAATTTACATGTGGTCCCGGATACGACTCTCAAAAGAATTAAGTGAAAACGTTTTTACGATACGTACCTACAACTGTTGATCTACACCGCTTCGCGATAGAACTCTGTCGTAATAAACTAAATTAACAACTGCATATACAAGTTATGCGATGGACCTTGCAGCGACATGGGAGCTTTATTATTTCAATTTTTTATTCGACGTCCCGAGTCGTGTATAAAAAGTGAAAAAAAATCCTTTACCGGCTTTAGCTTCAACAATTCTGCTTCGTTCTATATACTTCTTTGTTGAATTACAAAAGAAGTGTTAGGTATACGAGTATAATCCTATATCGCTGCTTTAATGCAATAGTGCCACAAATCAAAATGAGTCATTGTTGCATTTTAATTCGGAACGCAATTTACTTAACATTTTAAATCAAATTGTATTTGTTTTTGATTTGTGTCACTATTGCATTAAAGCAGCGATATATACCTGCCAATTCGTTTTTTTCTTTTCAATACTTTAAATATCTACACGTGTGCGGTTTTTTTGCAGAATCTTGTTACTACGGCGAATTTACGAACAAATGTATTATACTAGCTTCCGCCCGCGACTTCGTACGCGTATAAATCAGTTCCCGAGGGAATAGCGATATGAAAGCTAGCCTATGTGTTAATGCAAGGTATAAGCTGTTTTCATTCCAAATTTCACCTAAATCCGTCCAGTAGTTTTTGCGTGAAAGAGTAACAAACAACAACTTACAAACTTTCGCGTTTATAATATTAGTAGGATTAACAAGAAACGGAAAATAACAATACCTACTGTGCAGCGGTAAGGAACTCTCGGTGCGCGATTCCGACTCGTTTTTTATACCCTTAATGCCACATTCACATACTTAGTGTTTGCAGCAAACACTGCAGGACGCAACCGTATGTTAGAGTAAGCACGATGTATTTCCATCTCACTCTAACGTATAGTTGCGTCACAGCCTAGAAACCAATACAGTCGTCCGACGAAGCCGTCTAGACAGGGCAATCGTGCGGGGTGTGAGGGGCGAGGGGCGGGTAGGGCGAGCCCGAGCTGCATACGTCGCCATTGTTAGTAGCTCGGGACATATTTTTCAGGGCTGACGCGTGTCGAGCTTTGAATAGTTTTGATGTGTGAAAAAAATGGTGCATACGACATGTGCAGTGCGAGAATGTAAGTCGTCCTCTCGCGCAAATAATTATTTAATAATAACGATATGTTCAATTTCCACACTCAAAAGAAAGGTAAATAAATACCTATATTATTTTATGGTGCTTAATTTATAACATTTTTGTCATGACATGCCAATTTAAACAAAATGGCGGATGTAAAAGCGTGACGCCTGCCAGCAAAATTGAAACTTTTCTCAATTTTTTTGATTCTAAACAAATTTAAAATGGCGGACATGATTTTTATAAATAATGATAATGGTTGTCATTATCTAGCTTTTTGGGGGTGCTGATTACGAAAAAGATATCCATGCTGAAATCCAAGATGGCGGACATTACTTTTTCTGAAAAATTGATAACTACTATGGGTGTCATCTTCGAGGTTCCTTGGGGTGCTGGTTACGAAAATGACATTATTTTTGGAATACAAGATGGCGGACGTATTTTTTAAATATAATGATTATGGGTGTCATTTTCGAGGTTCCTTGGGGTGCTGATTACGAAAATGACATTATTTTTGGAATCAAAGATGGCGGACGTATTTTTTCAAATATGGGTGTCATTTTCGAGGTTCCACAAAAAAGTTCAAAATGGCCGCTACTTTTTGTAAATCTAATTACGGGTCCGTATTTGTAGTCCCCAGGGACCCTCAAACATCAATTTTCATTGCGATCGGTCCAGAAAAAAAAATCAAAATGGCGGCCACTCTTTTGAATTTGAATTACGGGTCCGTATTTGGAGTCCCCACGGACTCTCAGATATCGATTTTCAATGCAATCGAACTAATAACAAAAAAGGGAAGCCAAACAGACTGGCGCCGTAACGCGTTACGTAGGTAACGAAGCGCTTTACCCTTCCATAAGAAGTTAAAAAAATAACCAGCGTCACTCGAGACGATGTAAAAATTGTAACTATAGCCCATAATGTCTATACTGTTGAGGCATTTAGAAGTTATAGCGGAACAAAGAAACGTACATACATACATATATGAAACCTAAAAACATTACCCTCCTTTTTTGGGCAGTTGTGTAAAGTTTGTGACAACCCTAGGTTAGTACTGTGGCCTTGTGCGGTGTCGGCATTTACGCAAACATCAAAGGCGTCGGCCCACTGTTAGTTACTCTTTACACTGTGGTTGCGTCCTGCAGTGTTTGCGGCAAACACCAAGCAGTGGATGTGGATGCCGCTGACATAACTTCATTCTCAAAAATAAATAAATATCAGGGGACAATCTCACACACATTGACCTAGTTCCAAACTAAGCTCTAGGTTGTACTATGGATACTAGACAACGATAAACATACTTAAGTATATAGAGAAATACATACTTAAAGGGTATTTTCAAAATAAAGTGTACCCTAGTTAAGAAAAATTAGGAAACGTAAACTTTTGTTCGTTTTTTTATGTTAACGAGAAAGCACACGAGCACTCAGGCCACCTGATGGTAAGTGGAATCTGAGACCCATAGACATTTGAATCCTCAAGACTATAATCCTAAGACCTCAAATGCCACTAAATTAGCCATATAAAAGTATGGCTCATTTCGTCACAAAACTGACAAATGAAAACGTTTTTTTACTTTCCTTCACTAGCGTACAATTTTTAATGAAAATGCCTTTAAATACATAGAAAACATCCAAGACTCGGGAGCAAATATTCGCGCTCATCACACAAATATCTGCCCCCACCGGGATTGGAATCCAGGGGGTGATTCTCTCAACACAGCGCTGCGTCGATCAGATGAAGTTTTATACTGCAAGTTTAAGAAGTCCCGTCGGAGCGTACAAAACACATTTCAGGGCGGTCCTGGGCGGCTTCGGAGGCAGGTTCACTCCCAACTGGGCCAACGTGTCCCCCAATAATCCATGCACGCTATCCTCAAATATTAAATGCCAAATTTGCCCATTACGATGGAACAAGCAGACACTAGTTTTGCAATAACCGGTGACATACCATTCTTGAATGTCACTCAACCGTTGCGGTATCGGTCGGAGTCTCGGCCGACCCTGGTGGCGACCCGAGATTTAGGTGGAACACCTTGAACTAGTAAGTTATTTAAGTTAGTTAACCTTTTAGTTGTTAACGGCAATATATTTGCTGTCATACATTTAAATTTATTAACAAATAAGGCGTTTTTTTGGATTTTTAAGTTTTAAGAACCGGAATTATAGTAAAATTCAATTTTTCTATTGATAAATGGTAGATTTTCGACGTAAGGTTATTTGTTATATAATGATAAGTGAACAAAAAGTCTATAAATAAAAAATAATCTTGCTCGTGTTTTAGGGTTCAGATTCAGGTCCTAGCGCAGAGACTCTTAGTACTAGAAAGCTGCAATTTGGCATGACTATGCATATTAGTCACGCCAACAAAGTGGTACAATAAAATATATACCTATATATTTTGTTTAGGGTACCTCCCCTACACGTAACTTGGGGATGTATTTCTTTTTTTCGTTTACCCTATTGTGCGGAATGTCGTTGGATAGGTCATTCAAAAATAATACGGATTTGTGAATAAATTTTTCGATTAAGTAATCCGCTCATGAAATATTAAGCTTTAAAGCGCTAATTTTTGTTAGACTCAAGTGTCGCCGAGCGTTTCTGTGGTCACACACACACCTAGTTAGGAGTGACCCTGCCTCTGAAGCCAGCGGTCCTGGGTTCAAATCCCGGTAAGGGCAGATATTTGTGTGATGAGCGCGAATATTTGTTCCTGAGACTTGGATGTTTTCTATGTATTTAAGTATGTATTTCTCTATATAAGTATGTTTATCGTTGTCTAGTACCATAGTACAAGCCTAGAGCTTAGTTTAGGACTAGGTCAATTTGTGTGAGATTGTCCCCTGATATTTATTTATTTAATTTTTATTATACGTGAATGCTCTCAGTGACGTCGCCCCATAACGTAAAAAATGTTTTAACATTTTGGGACAAGCTCCTTTTGAAGGCGTAACTTTTTTGCAGTCATTATTAGCTTCTTATTTAGCAATCGAATAAGTGGCAGGCATCTTTGTACCACCTTCCGACTCCATCATCAGATTTTTGACAGCCCAAAAAAATCATTTATTAGGACAAGCTTTGGTTGCCGACTGTACTTTTTTTGCAAAGTCATGCCTGCTAATCAAGACCAAAATAATGAGTCCGATCTCAGTGGGTCTACGTTAATTATAGCGCCTGTCGCCTCCTTCCGAACCAGTTCCAACTCCATCAACAGACCAGCTAGATGGTGCCATATTACTGTATTGTCATCGAAGTTACGTAAGTATATCAAATTTCAGCTCAATCAGTCCTTAGGAAGTACTTCAAATCTTCCTTGCAAGTTTTAACCCGAGCCAGGCGCGGCTCACTCCTCGATTTACGTTCATCGCTACAAGTACATGCCGGTTACCCGGATCCCGGGTACTATTCCGTGGCTGCCACGCTGCGCATCGGATCGCACGCGCACCTTACATCGCGCGCACACGCTCACGTACTCGTAAATCGTAAATATATCGCAAGTGAACGTGCCTCATTCGTCTGTTTGTGTGTTGCATTGTCTTTATTGAAATGAATAAAAAGACACCTAAAAGATATTGTTACGGCATTACATTATTATTTTATTTTTAGTCATTGACAGCCCTCACTATCGGCGACGCGGCGAGTGAGCCAATTGCTTGCGCTGGAGTCATCATAATTTATGGCTAAGAAAAAAAGCGGCGTTTGTAAAGACCAAAGGAGTGTGCCTTCTGTACTTGTACTATTATCTATTCTGTGCCCGAGCATACATACATTAGAAGTTGGTCAAAAGCTTGCTTGCTTCCTTGCTAGCTTACTTGTAAACTAAACTAATATGTCATTGGGTCACATGTATTGTAAATTGCAAATGGTTTCAAATTTGCTTGTTGCTAACAAACAAGTGAAATCAAAACCTTTAAAAATCAATATCGTTTTAGAAACTAAATTACTCAAAACCAAGTGGAATAAGGCCTGCCAGTCGAGGTAACACGTGCTCTTGGAAAGGTGTTTTTTTTATATTATACATAAATTATATCAGATCATAAGTATAAAGGTAATCAAGTTTTATTACTATCCGTCTATCGGTCCTTGTTTGACCTAGAACATAAAATATGACACAGCTGATGCTTTCCTTATCGATAAATCTATATAATTGATAGTAATTACTTATGGTAAACACATTCTCGATTCGACTACACTGTATGGCTATTAAATAGATAAGAACCGGCCTAGTGCGAGTCGAAGGGATACACAAAGGGTTAAGAACTATTTTTTTTTACATAAATATCTATTCAATAGATAATAACTATTTAATAGATATAAAACCATTGATAGACTAGTTATTATTAAATAGATAAATAACTATTTCATAGATAAATAAATGGTAACTCATCACTACATCGAATTTCACTTCATCAAATGTATTATTTCATCGAACGCATTCTCTGCTCAAACCATAATGTTTTCAGGGTATGTTAAGTATGTAGGATAGGTTAGGTTAGATGTTTAAGATACCCTAAAAACATTATGGTTTTAGCAGGAAATAGCGTTCGATGAAATGAAATTCGGTGAAATGATGCATTCGATGAAAGGTGTTTCGATAATATGATAGACACACCAAATAAATATGTTCAAGACAGACAACTATTTAATAGATAAATTAATATTTTTAGACAAGTAAATATTTAGAAAATAACTACTTAATAGGTAAAAACCCGCGATTCCTTCTTTCAGAGCTGATATCTTTTAAATGGCAATCTTCATAAAACCTAACCACCCGAACTACGATGCCACAAACAGACACTCAGATGGAGAAGTTTAAAAAGCGTGATATAAAAAAATAAATTAGAAATTTAACAAACCCCCGACTAAATAAATAGTCTGTAAAAAAACCTCTAAAAAGTAAAAAATAATAAGTAGTGGCCGTAAGGGCTGATTGTTTGATAAGTAGATGTTAACTGAACACTGACACTATATAACTAAACTGACACGGCGGGGGACCGCTAAGTAAATGAAATAACATAAAATACCCCAGCTACTTAGTGGTCCCCGACACGTGTCAGTTTAAGTAGTTAGTGTCAGAGTTCAGTCAACATCTACTTATCAGCCCTTAGGGCCACTACTTATTATTTTTTACTTTTTAAACGTTTTTTTACAGACTATTTATTTAGTCGGGGGTTTTTTAAATTTCTAATTTATTAATACGTAAGTACAGATGAAAAGAGACTTCCTCTTGTATTACAAGTTAATAAATGGGCCCCTGGTCCTTTAAGTTTTTCCTATACTCTCATTCACACTTGACAGTAATAGCCGCCGGGTTAAAAACAATAAGATAACAATATGTCAAAATTCGATCAAATTCCAATGACATTTTTTGCAGACGTTGCCAGCCTTACAGAATTATCGGAACGACTGCGCAATATTTTTTGCCAAAACGAATATTTCCGGCATAGGCGAGAACGTGATTGATTAATCTTGCGAATATCGGAATGATAATAAGAGTCATGATTACTTGCTTATTTTTATCTATGAAGCGAACAAGTTATTGATTAAATTGCACTTTAGTATAACTACTTGCGATACAAAGATAAAGCTAAGGAGTTTGTACTCTATGGAGATTGCGAAGCTAGAATTACTATTTAATAGATAAATAGCTAGTTATTTATTATACCTACTAAAACTCATCTAAATCATCTATAGTATAAATATAAAATACTTGTTGTTTTCTGAGATATTTTTTGTGTGTAGTAACGGCTCCGGAACTGAGCATGGTTCGACATGCTCTTGCCCAGTTTTTTAGGGTTCCGTAGTCAAATTAGTCCGTCCGTCCGTCCGCAGCATTGCGCAAAGACTATTAGTACTAGAAAGCTGCAATTTGGCATGAATATGCATATTATTTACGTTAACAAAGTGGTACAATAAAAAGTAAAAAAAAAAATGTTTTTAGGGTACCTCTCCTACACGTAACGTGGGGATGCATTTTTTTTTCCGCGTCTTCCCTATAGTTTAGGGTATTGTTGGATAGGTCTTTCAAAAATATTATGGGTTTGTGAAAACAGTTTTTCCATTAAGTAATCCAACTTAAATGAAAGAACATATTACAAATTTTAAAGGAAAACTATCACGGATAAGTAGACATCATTGGTTCTTGAGATACAGGCGATTAAAGTGTTTATACTTACTAAAATCATCTAAGACGGCACTAATTGACTTAAAATAGAAAATTAGTTATTACTTGTTGATTTTTATGTTTGTAGTCTTAAACAGCTTCGGAACCCTACACTGAGCATGGTCCGAGATGCTCTTGCCCGGTTTTTGTAGCTTTAAAACCGCAAATCGACCTTTTAGCTTTCGTATTTCAATTTGGAACCAGAATGATTACTTATTCAAACGTTCCGAGTTTGTCAGAATAATACAAAAATAACGCGCTAGAATATTACAAGTTCCATGTTTAATTTGCAAGTTTTGCAACGTCGTAAAAACTACACAAAGAGCGAACACACAAAGGTAAATAACCTTACACGGCTTGGCAACAGAGATCAAGTTACAAAAAATCTACAAAAACTGCTACTCACTCAAAAACAGATTTGATCAAAAAAAACGTTAATAAAACGTATAAAAGTATATTTACAACTTACGTAACACAGATTAGGTAAGTATTATTAAAACAGTGGCGTATTATTTGAGGTTTTTAGGGTTCTGTACCCAATGGGTACCAACAGCCGTTGCGTGCGTCTGTCTGTCGGCGGCTGTATTTCATTAACCGTAATAGGTATACAGTTGAAATGTTCAGTGTGCATTTCTATTGCCGGTACACCAACTAAAGTTTCGTTGATCAGTGCTATAACGTTGAAAATTGATAATTAACTGATATTATTTATTATTAAACTTTCTCATAAGAACCTAGTCAAACCCAGTTTCTCTCGTAGTACAAATATTTAGGAAAGTAATCGTTACACTGGAATTGACGATTCGTAAACATTTCCCGTGTGAAACTCACGCGCGCTGAATACATATTGTCCAGGTGCTTAGGTATTCTCGTAAACAAAACAAATCTCGGAACTTGCATATATTTTATTCTAAGTTCTCTGGAAAGTGCTATGAAAGAGAGGAATAACTGTATACGCGAAATAATTGACGTGTAATTTTTTCATAAGATATGAAGCTTTAAAATCGGGCAAGAGCATGTCGGACCATGCTCAGTGTAGGGTTCCAAAGTCGTTAAGTACTAAAAACATAAAAATCAATAAGTAATAACTAAAGTCAATTGGTGCCGTCTTAGATTATTTTAGTAGGTACGAGGGATGATTGGAGAATTCGCGGCCTAAGTATGAAAACAAATGGCTTTTTTTATATTTTTATTTCTCTACGTAGTCCCCGTCGAGGTCTTTGGACTTGTTCCATCAGGATTCCAAAGCCAATACACCACTTTTGAAGAAACTTTCCTCAAGGTCTTCAAAATAGGTGTCCACTTCAGCTTGGACTTGGAACTTGAGTCTAACAAAATATTAAAAATTAATAGTTCTTAAGCGGATTACTTAATTGAAAAACTGTTTAAAATACATCCTCACGTAACGTGTAGAAGAGGTAGTAAAAAAAAATGTTCTTTACATTTTATTGTACCAGTCTCTAGTCGTTTTATTGTACCACCTCTTTTGCATAGTTTAAATAAAAATAGGAAAAGACATAAGATAATTTTAAGTGGAGACTGGAATTTGAATATAATTAAACAGGACAACAGTAGCGTAGAATTGATCTGGGCTGGAATTCTACAAGGTAATAACGATATACTTTTTGACCTGTTTCCGTATTGTCAACGTTTTGATAACTCTTATGTCATTTACAATAATGGCGACTGTGACATAAACGATTCTTAAACGTGTCAAACACGATATCGTTTTAACGCACCAGAGGCCCAGATTGTTGAATAATTAATTAATGGCCCTACTCTTGGCCAGTCCTGTCTGGATCAGATTGCAAGAAACATAAAAAACATGTACTTGCCTCGGTCAAAATGTAATGTTTTCAAAGTCAACTCTTACTTTATGGCAATTTAAATTTACAATCATTTGCCTACGCTAATACAGAAATGCCCCTTAAACAAATTTGTCAATTTAATTACAAGGTGGCTATGCGAAAAATGTGAAACTCCGTCCGGGAGTTTTTTGATGAAATACGATCAGTATTGTAACATTGCATGCCTAGTTAAGCTAGAACAGAAGCACATCCTGTTCCACGACGATCTGTATAACGACTATGTTCTGGCAATAAATGTCTTTGTCTTTGTCTTTTGTCACTTCGTTGTCGTGACTAATATGCATATACATGCCAAATTAAAGCTTTCTAGTACTAAGAGTCTCCATCTCATATTTTGATATTCATGCATGTTCTCTATTGTGGTGGGATATGCCATATTTTTTATTTCTTGAAGGCCAGAAGGCTTTAGCGTCGATGCAAACGCTCTTAACGTTGACCACGTGGTTTATCGTAACGCACGACAATGTCTTCCCTTACATTATGAGTCATAGAAAAAAAAACGTTAGTAATTATACAACGTGTTACAAAATAATCCGTAAAAAATAAATTACAAAAGTAGTGTCAACCCTTATTAAATAACGTCAGTTCAGTATCTTAGGTATACAGTATACTAGGGTTGACACTACTTTCGTAATTTCTTTTTTACGGATTATTTTGTAACACGTTGTATAAATTTATTATAAAAAAATATATCAACGCGTACGGATTAAGCATAATAGTAACTAAACAAATAATTATTCCTATATCAAATTGGTCTTTTTTCCCGTGAATATCGAGGTTAATTTTTTGAAGCATGATAAATAATCACAAATCTATTTAAACGACACAATCAACATTCATTTAGTGTGCCAATATAAACATTTACACACAAAAGAAAAATGGATAAGTATTTGACAACATTGAGACAAAAGACAATAAACAATCAAAGATGTTTTAAATCGTTAAATAATTGTAAGCACTATTTACTTTGATGTAGCCTCAGCTGTGGTACAAAACACCTGTGACCTAAGCAACCTTTGTACAGACACTCAAACATTGAGCATACTTAGAACCTTGTCACTGTGGTGGTCATTGTCATTACCTAGCTTATAGTTTGATGTTTATTATGACAAGGCACTACAGTGCTTAACATTTTCGTTGAATTACTGTACATTAACAATACTGTCCTCCTAAGCCAATAAGCAGTATCTCAATTTCAATAGCCAAAGCAGAATCAATCCTATTTCACTCGTAATAAGGTTGCATTTGCTACCGGAGTTTTGTCTGAGATACTGCCATTTGTGTTAAGCAGGGCAGAATAGACATCTCATATTAACCTAGCCGGAAGTCTGTGAAAGTGTAGTAGAATAAAAAATAACAATTGCACTAGGGGACCAGGCCAGAGCCTCTACTGTATTTGGTTAAAACAATATCGCGTTTGTTTCTAGTATTGTATTTAACTGGGCCACCACACCATTACTTGTCAAGTGTCAAGAGTTATCAAAACGTTGCCAATACAAGTCAAAGGCAATGTCGGTTGAATCCAGTAGGATAGAGCCCCCATTCCCTGAATGGCAGATTCTTGAAATGGCAGATTCTTGAAATGGCAGATTCTTGAAATGGCAGATTCTTAAAATGGCAGATTCTTAAAACGGCAAATGTGCAGCTTTTTTTTAATTATATTCCGTTAAAAAAATACAGTTATTTTAAATTAATAAATTAATTCAAACTTACAACAAACTCAACTTTCTATTAACAAAGTACATTTAAGCTGAAAAAGAAATGTATTTAATTGCTTTCTTACTTTACAAGCTATAATATAATACGTAGGTAGGTTTAGTTTATGTTAGTTTTGTAAGCTAGGTGGTTGCTAGAAATAGAGTGGTTCAAGAAGATGGTTTATATGTATAATACTTACGGAGCAATCAATTAAAGTTTTCGCGCCGCCTCGTGGAAAAACACATTAAGTCCGTTAGACGTAAGTTTATTTTTTTTCCTTATGATCTAGTCATCTAATAAACGCAACTTTTTTTTTTTTATGTTATCGAGAATGCACATGAGCACTCAGGCCACCTGATGGTAAGTGAAATCTGAGACCCATAGACATTTGAATTCTCAAGATTATAATCCTAAGACCTCAAACTAAACATTATTCATTATTTAATTTTTATTTTTTTCTGTTATTTATTTAGAAACGTTACGATTTAAGATTATCTTTCGACTGACTGATGGAGATAACGAAAACGAAATAAAGTGTACCCAAGGAAAATTAAGAACGACAAAGTTAACGTTTCTTAATTTTCCTTAACTAGGGTACAGTCAAGGGCAAAAATATGTATACACTTTAGTACCTTGTCTATTTAACGTCATGTTTAAGCTGTCATATGAAATTGTGACAGCGATTAAAGCGGCAAGGTAGTAAAGTGTATACATATTTTTGCCCTTGACTGTACCTACACTTTATTTTGAAAATGTCCTTTTGTAAAATGGCAGCGCGGCACTGGTGGCAGCGCATGCACGTACAATCCCGGCCCTTTAGGAGTTCCTGTTACCTATTATTACCGATTGGGTACTTAGGGTTGTCCAAACTTGTTATTCTATTGTAATAAATAAATACATGTCTTACATACATACGTAACATCACGCCATCATTCCCAGAGTTGGTTAGGCAAAGCTACAGAAACACCAACAACTCTAAATTGACTTGTTTATGATTCTGTAACCACATTTTGCACAATCAGGCCAAGAAGTTTAGTAGTGCATGACATCTTACTATAATATAATGTACACAGTTTTGACAATAAATTACGCCTACACAAATCAAAAATAACTTATGAATTTAGACCCTTAGATTTAGATTTTTGTAGCAATGACGTCACAATAGGGTAGTTTGGGGAGTAAATGGAACGGTGTTAATTAATAAAAAGCACATAAACTAGACTTTATTACCTGTACCTCCCTACATAAAAAAACCTTCCGTGAAAAAATATCTAACTAATGAGCCCTGACTGGACCCCTGGTAATTATGTAACAAATGGTGAAAACCGCATTATACTTAGTCCGTTGCTTTAGGAAGACATCAGCTTAGCGTATATACAGACAGAAAGACAGAAAAATAGACTGACGAAAGCGAATTTTTAATTTAATCCAGACGTCTGTAATATGAAGTGAATCTTCCAACGCTTCGGACAAGACCATCATTGCAAAGAACCGCCGAAAAAAACCCCAGCAGAAGGCAATTTTTTCAATCATAAAGCACATTAATACTTATAATTAAGTTACATTACAAGTACTTGATAAAGTAATAAATTATTATTGCTAAAACTAGCACAAATTAAATCATTACAGATGTAAGGTTAATAACGACACGAGGTCTCTACGTCAAAAGTTTTATACTATGTATGACCAAACGTGTGCAAAACGCACAGTTCAAGGTCAGGACCCGCGAGCCCATTGATTAGTATGACGTCACACGCGGCCGACTGTACCCGTTCAACCACTGCGTTCGGTTCAGTATACCCAGTCGCCGTCTACCAGCCGGTGTAACGGACGCGCTGTCGACTCGGCTCCGTCACTATCGATCGTCAGTGACGTTAACCGCGATAAGTTATAATAACACGCGTAAACCAAAGTATCTGTGAAAGTGTTTAGAAGTTTTATGAAGCCATTGAACAGTTAGAAACATGAAGGATAAAAACACGAGGTAAGCATCTTTTTGACAAGTGAGACGCCGTTTGTCATCTTGTTGTCAATAAATGTGAATGGATTTGGCAAGGTATTTGACAGCTTGCGAATAGTTTGCTTGATAACGACGCGGACGTGATCTGATCAAACGCGATGAGTCTAGTGTTTTTATGTTTTAATAACAAGAATTTTAACTATGCATCCAACGTGTTGCTTGTTGTCAATGAATGCATCTGGGATGTTTTTGTCATTGTTTAAGAGATCAAAAATGGTGATCAACTTTGAATACTTTACTTTTAAAATAACTTTTCTCTGAGCAACTTAAACTACTTTAATTTAATAAGAAACGAATAAAAATATTTATTTAAAAAATAACATTCATATTTAGACGAAATTCCGAATACCTAGGTATAATGGTTTCGAATTAAACTAATACTTTTTATGCCACTTAAGCATTAAATAGTTGCTTTAAATGCTGCATCAAAAATTCATGCAATGATTTAAAGTTTAAACGACATGTACCTACTCTAGCTGCGTAAAATTCTATAAATGCTTATCAAATAATAATCACTAACCTAATTTCAATAAAATTGGGAATAAAAAAAATATCATGTGGAATAGGTATGTACTGTGAAGGTTAAATTGGAGACCTCCACGTTTCCTCTATGTCCTAAAATTAAAATATTATGGAGTGTTCCTATAGAGATAACAAATAGCTGTCATGGACAGAACCTCATAAGATTTTGTAAGAGAACCTTGTAATATTTTGATAAATATAAGCAACCGCGCGTGATATTCTAAAATAAATGGGTTAACACTATTAACATAATTATAAAGCTTTATTAAAAAGAAACACCCCATCCACCTACAAGATAAGCGTGCCAAGTTCCATGGCACCTGGCTCGAAAGTTTGTAATGCATATAGAATTGCCTCGATGGCAGTTATTTCATCATTCCAAAGTGTTATCTACAATGATCGTTGATTTGTAGCAAAACCGGTGCAATGACGTCGAAATGACATATGACAGAGGGGTGTCTATCGTTTCATCGAATTTCATTTCATCGAACGCTATTTTCTCCTGAAACCATAATGTTTTCAGGGTATCTCAGACATCTAAGCTAACCTAACCTACGTAATTAATGTTTAAGATACCTTGAAAACATTATGGTTTCAGCATCAAATAGCGTTCGATGAAATGATACATTCGATGAAGTGAAATTCGATGAAGTGATAAGTTACCATGACAGAGACCTAGGGTTGTCGAGGTGTATGATATGATTGATTTATTTAAATGGCTATTGATTCTATATTATAATAAAATGAAACACTACATTTAACTAGTGGTGGTAGGACCCTGTGCAGGGTCCGTCCGGATCGCTGCCACCATCTTATCCATTAACCACCCGCCAAGCAATAGTGTTCGCATTGTTGTGTTCCGGTGTGGGGATAAGACAACCGGTGAAATTACTAGCATAGAGGCATTCCATCTTCGTCCTCAGGGTTGGCAACGCATTTGAGGTCTTAGGATTATAGTCTTGACAATTCAAACGTCTATGGGTCTCAGATTCCACTTACCGTCAGGTCGCCTGAGTGCTCGTGTGCTCTTTAACATACCTAAACAAAAAACTAACCCTAGCACTGCACCAAAAATGCTACAAAATCTACGATCACTGGTAATCTATCATCAGAGAGATATACCGCCTATCAGTTTACCGCCTGTTTCACAATCGTCAAGTAAAGCATATCCGACAAATAAATTTCCCTTTCTTACCAGCCCTTTCCCTTTCTTACACTTGAAAACAGACAGCGAGAGGGAATCTTTATTTGACAGATGAATTTACATGTCGATTGTGAAACAGGCGGTAAGACTTGTTATTTACAAGCTTCTAAATTATTTTTCCGTGTGGTTGCCGGGTTAGAATAGTGCCACTCCATGTCTTCCCGTGGATGTCGTAAGAGGCGACTAAGGGAATAAGGGCTTGTAGTACTGTTAGGCGATGGGCTTGCAACCTGTTACTAATACACTGGTAAACATCTTAGCCTGATTGTGCAAAATGTGGTTACAGAATAATTATCAACAAGTTTTTTAGAGTTGTTGGTAATTCTGTAGCTCTGCCTAACCCACTCTGGGAATAAAGGCGTGATATAACATCACGCATCATCATCAGTATGTGACATTTGGTACATCAAGGTAATTAACGCGGTAACATGTGAATTAAAAGCCAGCGGTCGGCAGAGATCTATACCATACCATGAGTTACCGGATCCCGTACTCAATAGCGAGTCGAATGCTCTGTCCCCCACAGTATCGTTATATTTGTAATAGAGTGAGAGGAACAGAGCACTCCATTCTCAAGCGAGTACGATCGCTTAACTCATGTTACGAGTAAGGGTCTTGACAATTTCCAAACATCTCGTGCGTGTAAGACGATATAACAGTTGGACGCTATTGCGCAATACTATGACAATCCACAACTTTATAAACGAAATTCATTAATATTTATTTATTATTAACTATTTGGATGCTGTTAGCCAGTTACGATATCCACACGGGAAGACATGGAGTGGCACTATTCTAACCCGGGAACCACACGGGGTCCACACTTTACTTACTGCTAAATAATTATGGGATGACACATATTATTATTATCAACATCCAGCTTCTCTTTCATATGACAAGTAGGGTCCATTATAGAATTCACTCGTAATATATTTTGACTTACTTGCAGCTAAAGATAAATAAATATCAGGGGCTGATGTCACACAAATTACACTAGTCCTAAACTAAGCTCTAGGCTTGTACAAACAGCCACACAATTAACTGCCCATTAAAGACGGAAGTGAGAAAATGTAGAATGAATATTGATTTTACATAAGAATCTCATTTGCACGACCAAGACAGTTTCTCTCTGTTTATCTTCATTGGTCACTCAGCTGTGTGGGCGATTGTACGAATTAACTTCAAACTTAACGTCAAAACACGAGGCTTCTACTTTTGTCAAAGTGTCCTAAAGTCCCCTAACACTTTTCATAATGGACGTTAGCCATAATCTGAGCATTACGGCTAACGTCCATTCAAGAGACGTAAAAAAATATTCAAAAAGAGACACCAAGGTTGTTTTTGGAGTTAAAACATGGCGGTGGAGGTTGTATAGCCCCAGCCTTCCACCGGCTCCACCACGCAGTCCAACGACAAGGGCAACCTCGTCAAAAGGTAACATAATTATTGTATCTGGCTGTTTATGGTTTTCCAAGGCTTTCACAAGGAAATCAAAAAGAAAAAGTACTTTCGTCCCTAGGGAGTAAAGTTTTATTTTAGTCCCTAATTAATGCATCACTTTAGTCCGCATGTATACATGGCTATTATGAATCATTTTTAGAAGTGAAAAATACAACGCTCAAACCAACAGGGTTGCTCAGGGTTGGCAACGCATTTGAGGTCTTAGGATTATAGTTTTGAGAATTAAAATGTCTTTGGGTCTCAGATTCCACTTAGGTACCATCAGGTGGCCTGAATGCTCGTGTGCCTTTTCCTTAACATAAAAAAACACTCAATATCTTTATCGGTTATCTATACTTAAACGAAATAGAAATTATAAACATTTTTATAGTAAGTAAAGGAATATAATTTAAACTTTCACATAATAGATACAAGAATATTAAAAAAAAAAAAACTATCAAAAAGCAGGTTTAAAACCCGACTGCCCGTTTCGATATTATCATGGAACGGCTCTTGTATATGCGAATTTTGAATACTCGTACATATATTAAACGTAGGGTAGTCGTGTTACCGTGCAATACCTTATAGTATAAACTGGTAAAGTGCTGTTTTGTCTCCGATTTCTTGTTGGACGTGCTATGGGTCAGCGGTAGGGTTTACTTGCAGCGGGACGGGACTCACGCAGCCGCGCAAGCCTGGGTAGAGCCGAGGATTTCATACAGTTGACAACCCTTACAGGGCAGGGGTGGGTCCACAAGATTTAAAGCCGGCAAATACGCTTGCCTTTGCCTGCAGGCCTAGATTAGGTACATCCTAAGATAACTATCGACATTTCAAAACTAACAGAATGTATGGAAATGGTGATCCTCTTGAATCACCGACCATCATTTCTTCGAATGTGTCGTTTTACCGAATTACATGGTACGAGCAAAGATCTGATCTTGCTAGTGCGGCAAACATTTGCTGCAAGCGCTAGGTATCCGGTAAAGAAACAGTAGGCTAGTATATCGTGTACTCACTAAGCTCGCCTTGGTTGAATGGTACGAGCAAAGATCAGATCTTGCTAGTGCGGCAAACATTTGCTGCAAGCGCTAGGTATCCGGTAAAGAAACAGTAGGCTAGTATATCGTGTACTCACTAAGCTCGCCTTGGTTGAATGGTACGAGCAAAGATCAGATCTTGCTAGTGCGGCAAACAGTTGATGCAAGCGCTAGGTATCCGGTAAAGAAACAGTAGGCTAGTATATCATGTACTCACTAAGCTCGCCTTGGTTGAATGGTACGAGCAAAGATCTGATCTTGCTAGTGCGGCAAACAGTTGATGCAAGCGCTAGATATCCGGTAAAGAAACAGTACCTAGGCTAGTACATCGTGTACTCACTAAGCTCGCCTTGGTTGAATGGTACGAGCAAAGATCAGATCTTGCTAGTGCGGCAAACAGTTGATGCAAGCGCTAGATATCCGGTAAAGAAACAGTAGGCTAGTACATCGTGTACTCACTAAGCTCGCCTTGGTTCAATGGAACGAGCAAAGATCTGTTCTTGCTAGTGCGGCAAACAGTTGATGCAAGCGCTAGATATCCGGTAAAGAAACAGTAGGCTAGTATATCGTGTACTCACTAAGCTCGCCTTGGTTCAATGGAACGAGCAAAGAACTGTTCTTGCTAGTGCGGCAAACAGTTGATGCAAGCGCTAGATATCCGGTAAAGAAACAGTAGGCTAGTATATCGTGTACTCACTAAGCTCGCCTTGGTTCAATGGAACGAGCAAAGATCTGTTCTTGCTAGTGCGGCAAACAGTTGATGCAAGCGCTAGATATCCGGTAAAGAAACAGTAGGCTAGTATATCGTGTACTCACTAAGCTCGCCTTGGTTCAATGGAACGAGCAAAGATCAGATCTTGCTAGTGCGGCAAACAGTTGATGCAAGCGCTAGATATCCGGTAAAGAAACAGTAGGCTAGTATATCGTGTACTCACTAAGCCCGCCTTGGTTGAATGGTACGGGTAGGGATTTGTTCTTGATTGTGTTCAGCCATTTGCGATCCGCCTGGTCGCCATCTAGGCGCTTGCGCGTGTTGACGAACACCGCGAAAGCCGCATTTCACTCCTCGCGCGTTTTCGTCACTACACAACAAGAACTGCTGGAAGAAGCTATGGAATACGACATAAGATCTGCCTAAGCGGACGAACATTGCTAGTCTAATGCTGTATGGGTCAGGAACAACTAAAATACGAAGTTTGTTTTTCTGTTGCTTGCGGTTAATCTGGTTCTCATTTTTTCCTATGCAAAGTTAAAAAAAAATTCACTCGGTGACCAATTGTATCAAAAACGCGTTTTATTATTATACGCTACCACGCATTTGAGGTTTTGGAGACCGGGAATGGGTATACTATAAAAGGGACTTAAATGTGAAAATGATCCCGAGCACAAAATCAAATCCCTTAGTTCAACGAGATATTTTAAGTGGTGGTAGGACTCTGTGCGGGGTCCGTCCGGATCGCTACCATCATCTTGTTTATTAACCAACCGCGAATCACCAATGCGAACATGGTTGTGTTCCGGTGTGGGGGATAAGACCAACTTACTAGCATAAGGCATTCCATCTTAGTCATCAGGGATGGCAACGCATTTAAGGTCTTAGATGGATCTCAGATTCCACTTAACATCAGGTGGCCTGAGTGTTCGTGTGCCTTCTCCTTATCATAAAAAGTGGTATAGTCGACCAAGAAAGTCCTTTACGACTTTTAGACCTTGACGTAATATAAATAGAGTCGACAATATTGGTTGACATTACACGAAAAGTAAAGTGACATTTGCCCCTACTTCCCTATGCACATCACATATTAGCAGCACAGGGGGCATGAAAACTCCTATGAAAATTCTGTACTAAGTGACCCTTTTTCATTGCTCTTGACTATAAGTACAGTCGATCAAGAAACTCGTTTAGCCATTTTTGACTCTATTTATATTTTGGTCGCCACGCGGGGCGAGCATGCTTCAGGCTGAGCCGGCCAGATTCGTACCCAGCTTTAATTAAGGTCCAAAGTGGTAAAGAATTACATCTCGTACTGTTGACTATACCTCTGATATCTTCCTCTTTCCGCCGTAGCCAGTCGGCCAGCTTGTCCTCTTTGGCGCGCTGGCGGCGCGAGCGCCTCAGCTCGCAGAACTCGGCTTCCTGGTAGCACACCATAAACTCTTCGGCGCGCAGGCGCTCTTCCTTCAAACGCTTGCGGTCTAGCCAGCGCCGGTAAAACTCCTCGCACTGCTCCATAGTCATCATTGGAACGCCTTCTTTTCAACGCCTCATCCAGCTTGTCGTCTAAAAGCCTCGAAAATACCCGAAAAACATCAATATGCGAGTAGGTAATATTCGCCTTCTCAGGCTCGTCTTTTCTCCAATTTTGCCATGGCCTCGGCGACAATCGGAAAGAAGGATCCATATGAGAGATTCTTATTGCGTTTTTGTAGAATGATGGTTGCTGGTGGTTACTGACATCTGTCAGTAATTTTGCAACTAGTAATTTCAGAACTTTTAATGAGATTTAACGAAAATATCAAAGCTAGAACATTCATGTAATTTTTAAAATTAAATATCAGAAATTGAACTCGAAAGTAATGCATATTCTAACTAAATCATGAATGGTAAGTTCTTCTTCTTCTTTTTTAATTAATGGCGGTCCACACAGTGATTTCGCCAATGTCAAGTGAATAGAGTAAATCAGTAAACAGAATAAATCAAAATCAAAAGCCGGACATCTTTTAATCGGCCATCTTCCCTCCCCGAAGGTTACCGGAAGACCTTCGAGTCGTATTTTATTGCGTTTTTGTAGAATGTTTGTTTGACATCTGTCAGTAATTTAGCAACTAAGTAATTTCAGAACTTTTAATGAGATTTAACGAGAATATCAAAGCTAGATCATTCATGTAATTTTAAAAATTAAATATCAGATATTAAATTCGAAAGTAATGCATATTCTGACTAAATCATGAATGGTAAGTTCTTCTTCTTCTTTTTTAATTAATGGCAGCCCACACAGTGATTTCGCCAAAGTCAAGTGAATAGAGTAAATCAGTAAACAGAATAAATCAAAAGTAAAAGCCGGGCATTTTTCAATCGGCCATCTTCCCTCCCCGAAGATTACCGGAATCCTTCGAATGGTAAGTTTGTACCGAAAATGGTTGCATGACACTGTCACTCTTGAGTACCTCAGGTACCACAGAATAATAACAAAGGCTTTCAGTTCTTATTCTATGTCAAGTACAAAAAGAGCATATTTGTGTACAGTCGAGTTCTCAAATATGTATACACTTTAGCACCTTATCCGATTGAAGTAAGGTGCAAAAGTGTACACATATTTAAGAACTCGACTGTACACAATGTCAGCAATAGCAATATAGTAGGTGCAATAGATTAAGTTCCTAGAATAGTCCTCTCTCTCGCGCTCTAGTGCAACTTTATGCTAGTTTAGTCATCAATACCTTTTGTACTTGTGTAATTTAATTATACAGTTTTTGCATAGACCACAGAGCGCAGAGATGTAAGCTCTAGGGCGCTGATGTTATATCTATTGCCAAGTTCACGAGGGTTCTTTCTTTATTTTTTGCATAGGTTTGGCTTTTATCATGTGTGTTGCTTGATTTTGCATGAATACTAAAATCACGAAAAACACGAACTGAAAACGCGATGTAAAGTGTCACTATTGATATAAATCAACAACTGTCACCAAATTCACTTAGCACTATAACGACTGGCGTGATAACGATAACATTCAATGATGGATGACCCACTGACCATGAACCAGAAGGACTGGCACAACTCAACTCGCTTATCGCTCAGTGTTTCTCTGTCGTTTTAGTCTAGTTAGAGAGAGATGTAGGGCAATAAACAAGTCTTAAGCAAATTGCCTTTGTTCGTGGCGGAAATATTTACATAGATAAGGTAAAATAATGTATACCTACGGATTAAAAAGATTTGATATAATCTGGTGAGAAGCGGTTTCGAAGAATAATGATACAGACATAATCTAGAAAAGATTATATGAAATGAAATACAATGAAATTAAATTAAATATTTTTATTCCGGAAACACACCATAAAACACAAAAATGCAAAAACGGAACAATCTAAAGTAAGAAACGAAACTAGAAAATATAACCGACTAGTTGTTTCCTGCGACTCCGTCGGTGTAGAAGTCGTTTATTCGCTATTTCCTCAGGAACCGTCCAGCTATTCGGGATAAAAAGTAGCCGATCTCCTATTCCAGACTATAATCTATCTCTGTGCCGAATTTCATGTAGATCCGTTCAGCCGTTCTGACGTGATTGAGTAACAAACATCCATCCAACTTTCACATTTATAATATTAGTGTGATGTGATTATATAGGGAGCGCCACGAGTCACCTCTCACCCTGATCTCGCTATGACAGGCTTATGGTATTGTAGCCTGTCCTGTGGTCGTAATGCGGGCTCGCGGCCTACTCTCTTACAGCCGAAAGCAGAGGTATTTGAGAAACGGTTAAAAAAAATACATCCTTAGATTCCTTTGTGTAAGGAAAGTTACCCATATAGTTTGTATGACTATTTTTCGTTACACAAAGGAAGCGATCGTGATTTTGTTTTCATTAAGCCTTTAACAATGTACAATTTTTTTTAAATCAACCCTTGTATGTAATTCTTTGGGTATCTATCCAAGCCGGATTCTTCAGACGGTGTTACCTCAGCACTATGATGTCCTCCTTTACGGAGTAAGCATCACAGCAACGTCCACAATGCCAAGAGGGTATTATATTACTAACGTTTATGGGAAACGGTGACAGCTTACCATCAAGATGCATGGGCCCTAGCCAAGATGCAAACGCTCCAAACGTTTTTCTTTTCTACCGCTCAAAATGTATGGGATGACATTCTCCTGCGTTTCGATAAACCACGTGGTCGACTAACGTTAGGAGCGTTTGCATCTTGGCTAGGGCCCCATGACGCTATCTTAGCGATTTTCGAAAATCGACAACATGTATAGGATTGACGTAAGCTGATGATGACACATCGCGTCGAGCGCTTAGGTATGTCAACACCATACAATTCGATACGATAGAAAACAGAAACGTTAACAGCGTTTGCCTTATTTATAAGAAAAGTAAAGTAGAAATTTGAAACACTTTTACGTGACTGTATTACATACATAAATAACGTCACGACTTTATTCCCAGAGTGGGATAGGCATAGCTACAGAAATAAAAATAAGTGTAAAAAAGACTCTTTGCTAATTCTGTGACCACATTTTGCACAATCAGGCTAAGATGTTTACCAGTGTATTACGAGTAGTGACAGGTTGCAAGCCCATCGCCTAACAGTACTACAAGCCTTTATTCCCTTAGTCGCCTCTTGCGACATCTACGGAAACTGGAGTGGCACTATTCTAACCCGGCAACCACACGGAAACACGGTGACTGTGCAACATGGCATACTCTACCTGAAGCTCTTAAACGACATCCTGGACAGTGACAGCCGACTTGATATTTTTTCGCCTATGAGTCGCGTTTCTACTCATCAGCCACTCGGCACTTGGAAACAAATCGTCACCTTAAGTTCAGTTCAAGCTTGGATAATGCTTACTTTGATGTAAGTTCTTGTGTATGTTGATGTCTCATGGAGAATTGATACGTATAGCATGACTGTTAGTGTTAATTAAGAGAATTTAATAAATAAATAAATATTACACACTAGTAAACTTCTTGGCCTGATTGTGCAAAATGTGGTTACAGAATTATCAGCAAGTCTTTTTGGAGTTGTTGGTGTTTCCGTGGCTCTGCCTACCCCACTCTGGGAGTGAAGGCGTGATGTTGTGTAAATAAATATTCAAAAATACCTCTTACGCTTATTTCAATTCCTTCTTTTTCTCAATCTATTTTAACCAAATCATGGTCAAGGTGACTGAAAACATCTTAATGTTGACATTGTCATTGCGACGGCGCATCTAATGCTACATAATACGGTTGATTTACTCTCAATACCATTCGTTAAAGATATTATTATGCCATATTATAAACAGTTGGCAGAATAGAATCGTTTTCAGCAGAAAAGATATTTTTCACATCACCTATTCGGAATGGGGACTCTTCTTCCCTGCTAGGAGGGACCAAAGTGGCACTTTTATGTTCAAGGACAAATTGTTGCAAACTTGAATAGATTTTGTTAATTTGCATTACTATTTTATTAGCATGATGATGATGCTGATCGTGATGGTGATGGTGGTGGTGCTGTGATGGTGGTTAATTCATCACTAAGATCTTTTATTTTCCTCATAGGTGATGTGAAAAGCAGTATGTGTCACACGGTAGCAAAATTATTTCCGCCTTGGGCGTTAACACTTGAATCCCTCACTACGCTCAGGACTATATTTTAGAATCCCTCGCTGCGCTCAGGATTCAATTGTAGAATCCTTCGCTTCGTTCAGGATTCAATCAACGCCCTCGCCGTAAATATGTCATTTTGCTCCCTTGTGACACAATCTACTATGTTTCTCCTGTGGTCAATAGTTAAGAGCTTGTGTGCATATAAGTTATGTTTTTATATGATAGGTCTAAAGTAGTCCTGACGGCGTTTTTGCGGGAATGGGCTTAGCCAGAAAATTAGGCCTTAAAAACGTTTACTTTCGGTGTGTCCACAGGAAAGACGGTAACCTAAATCTGTGTATGACTCGTATATATTGCCTAATTGTTTCGTAACATTTATTTATACAAACAACAAAGCGAAATATGCCGTGACCTCGAGACCAATATTCACGAGTCATTGTTTATTGCCCAGCCAGGTAAAATTACTCATCCTGAGTAAAAGCCCCTCGTTTAGGCATGATGATGATTTTGGGTAAAACTTACTAGTATTAAACTAACTGTTGCCGTCCACCTAGATTTCGTTTATCGCTCTTGCCTCGATAAACGTACATTTTTCCGGGATAAAATTCATATGTGCAATTCCAGACTACAATATTTTTTTTGTTTATTTCAATAATTTCCGAATGTTACATGCTTACTAGACTCTAAATCTTACATAGGAAGATTTTAAAGCGAGTCAAGTCATAATTTATTATTTAATTGTAGGTGTGTTGTACAATGGTTTTATCTCTTACATGCTTGTATAAAATTACTTGTGTCTTTTAACTTTTTACTTACAACCTTTTACTTATTAATTGAGGTATTGTGGAGGCTATTAATTAACATTCGCTTTAATGAGCTAGCAACCTGCTTGTCCGTCTTTTTATCTATCGAGTCATATGGAAGTCTGTTCAGAATACGAGGTAGTGCTCGCATCCATACTCTCCGGCCTTACTCGTTAGTACTAGATGGCTCCACAAATGTTGGGAGGTATGTAAGACTGCCTCAGTTTTAGGTCTGTGTTTCTTAGCTAATTGAGAGATTGTATCACTGTATTGGGTTACTATGGCTAATTCGCATTTATTTTGAATTGGCAGCGCCCTGAACAGACTTTCATACTTAGTTGTTTTTATGTTGGAATAACACTTTTAATGGTACAATAGTTTTTAATAATCTCAGTTGCAAGTTGTAGATGTGTCCTAGGTATGTGTTATGTGTCTTTAGACAAGCCATAACCAATAATAGAATCTGCTAGGGACAGGTATAATAGCCTCAATGTGCTGTATGGTACCTTATGCTTTAGTATAGATAATTTAGATAAGATAGATTTTAGTTTGTTACACACACGATCAACATGTCTTCATTCTGTCTGTGTGCCAAATTTCACCAAAAATTATAACACCAACGAAATATAGCGTTATGATATAGATTGTTCAACCAGGGTACTAAAGTAAGATATTGTGACATTAGATATTTATCCACCCGAGTGAGGGTGGATGAAATTCGAGTTAATACCTCGTATAACAGTAGCTATCACACGTGATAGTTATCTAAGAGTGGTCAAAATCATACTATGGCATAAATACTAGTGAAAAGCTAGATCGGATATTATATTTACTAGCATCTACATCAATGGAACAGTGTTTTGAGTTAGTAATTACAAGGAGAGACAGCCCCTTGTTGTCCATACGATAAACATTGATTTATCGATCATAAATCTTTTTGATGGTACGTTGAGGTAGGAGGTTATATTTAAATGTAATTTATGCTCTATATCTCTAACAGAAACTTAGGTTTGTAGTGCAGGGCCGAGATTCTACACGGTATAAACGATATCGTATTTGACGTGTTTGCGTATTGTCGACGTTTTGAGAGTGCTTCCCATTTGTTCCATGGTACTGTGACGTCGTAGAACAGAATGAGAAATTAATGTGCTAATTGTTTCATGGAACATTTAGGCTTCAAGTTTATCATTAGTTCTATGGAACTGATATGCCCTGGAACAAAATGGTAAGGCAGATTCGCATGTTGTTCTATAGAATATATGGGAATAGTACTTTTTTATTTGTTCTAGAATCGTAAATAAACATTTCCAAGTAGTTTTTCATGATGGAACCAAATGGGAAAGGTGTATCTTATTTTATTCTATTGCGTCACTGACAAGTAAGCTCAGGTGAAACGCTAGTACGTAGTTCTATAGAACAGTTTGGGACAAAATGTTCTGTTTTGTACCATTACGTCACAGTACCATGGAACAAATGGGAAGCACTCCGTTTTGATAACTCTTATGTCATTTTCAATAACGGCGGCCGAGTCATAAACGATTCTAAAAAACGTCAAATGCGATATCGTTATAACACAGTAGAATAGAGGCCCAGGGCTGGGATTCTACACGGTAATAACGATATCGTATTTGAGTGTTTCCGTATTGTCAACGTTTTGATAACTCTTATGTCACTTACAATAATGGCGACTGTGACATAAACGATTCTTAAACGTGTCAAACACAATATCGTTATAACGCAGTTGAATAGAGGCCCAAGATGCAAACGCTACTAACGTATATCTTTTCTATCACTCAAAATATCTCGTGCGTTACGATAAACCACGTGGTCAACTATCATCCCATACATTTTGAGCGATAGAGAAGAAAAACGTTAGGAGCGCAGGGCCGATATTCTATACGTTCGATATGGCCTTTCACGTGTTTCCGTATGCGTTTGAGTACAGCCAACGTTTTTAAATTTCTTATTTGCTTGACAGTATTGGCGGCCGAGTTATAAACAATACTAAAACATGTCAAACGCAATATCGTTTTAACGTAGTAGAGTAGAAGTCCTACAACACAACGAGATTATGCCAAATGGATGACCGTTTTGAAACAGATTTAACGCTGTCAGATCAAGATGAGCATGGCAGCGTAATGTATTCCTTCAACAAACTTTAAGTGATTACTTACAAAGTTGAATTTAAAAAACCGGGCAAGAGCATGTCGGACCATGCTCAGTGTAGGGTTCCGAAGCCGTTAAGTACTACAAACATAAAAACCGGGCAAGAGCATGTCGGACCATGCATGTTTTTGAGGTTCCGTGCCCAAAGCGTAAAAACAGGACCCTAACACTAACACTTCGCTATCTGTATCTCAAGAACTGCGATAGCTAGACAGTTGAAATTTTCACAAATGATCTATTTCTGTAGCCGCTATAACAACAAATACTAAAAACAAAATAAAATAAATATTTAAGAGGAGCTCCCTAAACGTGTTTGTTTTTTCGTTTTTTGCTAGATATTAATAACGGGAACAGGTAGACACTTGAAATATTCACAGAATATTTAGTTGTTTATTCACTGTAAGAATAAATAATTAAATTAAAACTAAATTAATATTTAAGGGGGCCCTCATACAACAAACGGGTTTTTTGCCGGCTTTTGCTCGATCTTAATACAGACGACGCCGTGGTTGTAGAGATAATGGTACGGAACCCTTCGTGCGCGAGTCCGACTCGCTCTTGGCCGGTTTTTAAATTATGCTAATCATTTTCGTATGGTGATGGGGTATTTAATACTCTCAGGAGCAATGAATACGGGACATTTTCTATCGAAATTCTATACTAAGTGACCCGTTTTCATCGCTCTTGACAATAATTCAACCCCGAATTTGCAACAAGGTTAGGTGTCTTTGCAATGTAAAAAACTATTTAAAATATCGAATCGATACCACTAATAGTTGCTGAGGTATGCCGCTGTGACAGCTGGACAGACGAATAGAATTGCACTATCCTTTTGTATCTTTTTGAACCAATTAAAATGTGACGAAGTTTTCAACTCTATTTCAATGAGATTAAGGTCCAAAACTGATGAATCTTTTGCGATTCAAAACTAGACCTAAAGAAATACGATACTGATTAGGGCCTGTACGACCTAGACATGGTATTTAATCGTAATTAGAGTAATTAGCGATTTGACTAACTGGTACATGTTACGGGAATGTATGGATACGCGTTCTGAAGAATGTCTACTCCATCCATGATACCATACTAATCCAAACCTACTATAGGTATTACGTGTCAAAGAAACTCTATGTGTCTGTTTGTTACGCTTTAACGGGTAAACCACTGAAAAAATGCGAAGAAATAGTATGCAAATAGTACGTAGTTTTTCTCCCGGAACTGTAAGTAAAACTATGTTATCACACACACACACACATGGGCACTATATTAAACATTTATTTCATGTTTAGTTTACATAGGCAAACAAATAGCAAGTTCAAATTGTAGTGTTAAGCTTCGCAGAGAAAGCAGTACCCCGCATTGCGGAGCCTCTTTTTCTGCGCCATATTGTTTCGAGGCGTTTTTTACCCAACTGCACGAAATGGAGGATAGACCTGTGGAGGGTCTTTGTTTCCTCATAAAAGCTGAAAGACTGGTCCGAACTCGACAACGAAGTATTGTCTTCGTTGTCGAGAGTAAGATTTGTCTTTTTATTTTTAACCACTTCCACGATGGTGCCCAGCCATAAAAATTGATGTTTATGTAATGAAAATTAGCGAAATTTTGTGGATATAAACATTACAGCAACTTGCGCGAGTTTCCGTATTTTTTTTTCTTTTAATTTGTATTGTACGTAGGTACATGGCACTAGCCGCACTCGATCAAAATTAGACTCCTAATTTATCCGAAAATCCATCGGCGTAACAGTATCAAAACCAAATGCTAACGGGTTTTTTTAAAAGGTTGCTTGTTATATTTCACCATGTGTATTTTGCTAATCTTTTTAACTTTGTCGGTATCAGCCATGTATGTACTGATAACCTAAGTAAAGTAATCCAGAGTTAAACAAAGGCAATGTTTAGTTTGCTTAGTCCACACGCCCAACTTAATTATCCTTTAACCTAAAGTCTATGTCGATTAAACTTGGAAAAAATGTAAAAAAAACCACATGAACCAGTTCACCATTATTACTCGATTCGAGAATGACCCTTATAGTTTCGCCATGTCCGTCCGTCCGTTCGTCCGCAGCCTAGCTCAGAGACTAAGTACTACAAAGCTGTAACTTGGCATGAATATACATATTAGTCGCACCAACAAAGTGGTTAAATTGAATCTTAAAATTAGTATGAAAATAATGATCTAGTGTATAAATCATTGCAAAGACCTCACTTGATATTTAAAAGTACATGATTATCGAGTAATTACGGTGAATTGATTAGTTTGGTTTTGTTTACATCTTTTCCAACTTCAATTGACACGGACTTTTCATTTCAGTTAGCCGCCTTCTTCAATATTACGACAGAATTGAGGTGGCATGTGTGCTCGCTTATCTTCCCCATGCCATAAAAACCGGGCAAGAGCATGTCGGACCATGCTCAGTGTAGGGTTCCGAAGCCGTTAAGTACTACAAATATAAAAACCGGGCAAGAGCATGTCGGACCATGCTCAGTGTAGGGTTTCGAAGCCGTTAAGTACTACAAACATAAAAACCGGGCAAGAGTATGTCGGACCATGCTTAATGTAGGGTTCCGAAGCCGTTAAGTACTACAAACATAAAAACCGGGCAAGAGCATGTCGGACCATGCTCAGTGTAGGGTTCTGTAGCCGTTAAGTACTAAAAACATAAAAACCGGGCAAGAGCATGTCGGACCATGCTCAGTGTAGGGTTCCGAAGCCGTTAAGTACTACTAACATAAAAACCGGGCAAGAGCATGTCGGACCATGCTTAGTGTAGGGTTCCGAAGCCATTAAGTACTACAAACATAAAAAACCGGTCAAGAGCATGTCGGACCATGCTCAGTGTAGGGTTCCAAAGCCGTTAAGTGCTACAAACATAAAAAATAAGAAGTAATACCTAACTTATTTTCTATTTAAAGTCATTTGGTGCCGTCTTAGATGATTTTAGTAGGTATAAACACTTTAATAGCCTGTATCTCAAGAACCAATGATGTCTACTTAGTCGTGATAGTTTTCCTTTTAAATTGGTCATCTGCGCTTTCACCGAAGATTTTTTTTAGGTTTTTAGTATTAGTAGTTTTGTCTGTAGGGGGGGGGACACTAGATTCTAACAAAAGTTATCTATTTATAGCTTAATATTTAATAAACGAGTCCTTTAATGGATTTTTTTTTTCAAACCTGTGATATTTTTGAAATACCTATCCAACGACACCCCCACTGTGGGGTAGACGAGCAACAAATATACATCCCCAAGTTAAGTGTAGGGAGGTAAACTAAACAATATTTTATTCCATATTTTAGTTTACCACTTTGTTGGCGGGACTAATATGTATATTCATGCCAAAAAACAGTTTTCTAGGACTATGAGTCTATGAGCTAGGCTGCGGACGGACGGACGGACGTACATGGCAAAACTATAAGAGTTCCTTGTTTGACTTCGGAACCCTGACAACACACCTGGCAATATAAAGAAAATCCTAAACACGAACAATATCAGCAACATATGCTAAATACAAGTTAATTTATTATTTGTTGACGAAGTAATCAATCACCGCAGTTCAAAGGGTAGTTGATAATTCTATCTAGATATTTGTAACTTACGTGTCCAGTAGTTCTTAGAGCGTCCCTGGATGCAGACTGTTACTATTTAATACATTGTTTATATAATAACAATGGTGTTCTCGTTTTGTGGATTCGCCATTTACACCGGAAAAACGTTTAGGATTGTAAGAGAGCAAAAGTGAGTAAAATACATGTCAACATTAACGCTTAAACCGGGCAAGAGCATGTCGGACCATGCTTAGTGTAGGGTTCCGAAGCCATTAAGTACTACAAACATAAAAAACCGGTCAAGAGCATGTCGGACCATGCTCAGTGTAGGGTTCCGAAGCCGTTAAGCAGGCCATACACGTTAGGGTGTACCTGAGAGGTTTGCCTGTACAGGTACACCTGTCAGGTAAACCTGAGCTGCGTAGAGGACATACACGTAGCGGTAAACCTGTACAAACTCTCAGTCGAAGCCATGGCCCCGACAGCGGTGCTTGATATCGATCGCGCCCTTCCCCTCTAGCAATCACCGGACAACTGACACCTGAGCGCGTGACCGCCACACACGCTCAGTTTTGCCTGCACAGTTGAACTGCACAGGTATACCCACAGGCAAAAAATATCAAAATTAATATTTTTTGAGTTGCCTGTACAGGCGTGGAAACCTGCACAGTTGTGCAACATACACGCTCAGGTTTACCTGTGCAGTTGAACTGTGCAGGCAAACCTCTCAGGTACACCCTAACGTGTATGGCCTGCTTTACTAAAAATATTAAAAGCGGCCAAGTGCGAATCGGACTCGCCCATGAAGGGTTCCGTAGCAGCAAGTAACATATATAAAAGTTCGTTGTAGCTTTGATCAATGTTTTTATGACGTATTAAAAAAACCTACTTACTAGATCTCGTTCAAACCAATTTTCGGTGGAAGTTTGCATGGTAATGTACATCATATATTTTTTTTAGTTCTATCATTCTCTTATTTTAGAAGTTACAGGGGGGGGGGACACATATCAACACTTTGGAAGTGTCTCTCGCGCAAACTGTTCAGTTTAGAAAAAAAATATGCTAGTAACCTCAATATCATTTTTGAAGACCTGTCCATAGATACCCCACACGTACGGGTCTGATGAAAAAAAAAATTTGAGTTTCGGTTCTAAGTATGGGGAACCCCCAAAATTTATGTTTTTTTTTCTATTTTTGTGTGAAAATCTTAATGCGGTTCACAGAATACATCTACTTACCAAGTTTCAACAGTGTAGTTCTTATAGTTTCGGAAAAAAGTGACTGTGACATACGGACGGACAGACAGACAGACATGACGAATCTATAAGGGTTCCGTTTTTTGCCATTTGGCTAAGGAACCCTAATAACCAAGTATGTCGAAAACAACAAGTATGAAGTAATTTATTACTATTGGCGACTACAATATTTTCAACAAAAAAAGCCGACATCAGTTTGACTATTAGGTACCTACAAAGATGTTATTTTATGCGTTTTAGAATGCGGTTTTTCGTTTTGAAAACATTTATTTTATCATTTTGTTATATCGTCACTATTTTGAAGAAACCTCGTATCTCATAATTTCACGGTGTACGGTTTTAAACTTATTTATGTTTAACCTTAAAATCGTACACCATGAAATTTGAGATACGAAGTTTTCTTATAGTAGTGACGATATGTCCTTTAATTTAAGATGTGTTTCGATTTTTATTACTTGTCGTTTTGGCTGGCGAGCGAAAATAACATTATTCGAGTTCAATATTTCCTATACGGTCCCCTGATATTTTATTTATTTTTACTAAAGTATAAATATCAGTTTTAACATAAATTAAACTAAAGCCCAACCTAGAATTAGGCTCGGGCTGTGTGTTCTAGATATACTATTTATACTTATTTCTAATATAAAGATATATTTTTAAACGATAAAAATCCCCGTTGTATTACAACTCCTTAAACGGCCCAACCAATTTCCCTGAATTTCAAAATAAGATTGTCATTTTTATGTATATGGCGTTACTGCCACAAGCCAGTGTCTCAGTAGTTCACCTTCAAACAAAGGTATACCGCGTGGCTTGCATGTGTGCGTGCCTCGACCGCACGAGCCGCGAACCCCCACAAGCAAACTCATCAGGACGGACCGAGCCGGTTAAGTCATGGCCGCACCGTCGGCGCGTTTGTTTGCGTACGTATGACGCAACGCTATAGCCCGAGTGGTAAATTGGTAGTAGGTAACAAAAACTCCTAAAAGGCCGGAGACGATCTACTTTTCTACTTAAACTTTGCCAGTAGTAGGGAGTGATATAACGCTGAATCATCTCGAGCTTCTAAAGGGCCGGAGTTGAATGACCTATCAGTACAAATATGTATGTATCATTTAGTATTAGTTGACGTCGTATATCAAATGACGCATGCAGTGCAGAGATATCAGATAATGCGAGATGCCTTAATGAATGAATGAATGAATGATGTTTATTTGAAACACAACCCAACAACGTTACAACATGCTTAAAAATAGAAAAAAAAATAGGTAGGTAAGTATTACAGTTAGGGGTGGTCTAAAAAGGAGTCGACTCAGCATGTGTCAAGGCATGAAGTGCCTCGACGCTGTTTTTTTTTTATGTTAAGGAGAAGGCACCCGAGCACTCAGGCCACCTGATGGTAAGTGGAATCTGAGACCCATAGACATTTGAATTCTCAAGACTATAATCCTAAGACCTCAAATGCGTTGCCAACCCTGAGGACTAAGATGGAATGCCTCTATGCTATGCTCTATGCTCTATGATTTTCAGTGAATCCATTTAAACAGCACAAATCAAAAATAAGAACAAAAAAGCACAAACTACGAATAACACCAAGCAGATGAGAATACAACAGACATTTCAGCGAAGGTACAGTTTGATTGCGAAAAGCAAATTTGAGAAATACATATAAATAAATTGATGATATAAATAAAAATGGGTCATATACAGATTTAGGTTACCGTCTTTCCTGTGGACACACCGAAAGTTAACGTTGTTAAGGCCTAATTTTCTGGCTAAGCCCATTCCTGCAAAAACACCGTCAGGACTGCTTTAGACCTATCATATAAAAACATAACTTATATGCACACAAGCTTTTAACTATATAGGCCACAGGAGAGCCAAATTTTGTTTTAAAAACAAAATTGTGTGTATGACCCATATATGTTAATGTTTTTTCAATATTGGCTCTGTTTACACACTTTTTGTAACAATATTTAATTGGTAAATAAACTGGGAATAAATAAACAACACACGTATGTTTGGTGTTTACAATCGGCTGGTCTAGACCGAAGATAATCTCTAATCACACTCATTACTCAAACTCATTTATTGATAACTAGCTGTTTCCCGCGACTCCGTCCGCGTAGAGTCATTTATCAGTATTCCTTCAGGAACCGTCCCATTTTTTGGGATAAAAAGTACTATATGTCCTTCCTCAGCACTCAAACTATCCTCATACGAAATTTCATCTAAATCGGTTAAGCGGTTTATTTGTGAAAGCGTAACAAACAGACAGACACACAGAGTAACTTTAACATTTGTAATATTAGTATAGATATTGTAAATTATTACATGTCGAAATGGAATCAAAATTATTACATTAAAAATGCACATAATATTAAGTCAAAAATACATAAATAAATATCAGGGGACAATGTCACACAAATTGACCTAGTCCCAAACCAAGCTCTAGGCTTGTACTATGGGTACTAGACAACGATAAACATACTTATATAGAGAACTGCGTTATAACGATATCGCGGTTGACGTATTTTAGAATCGTTTATGTCACAGTCGCCATTATTGTAAATGACATAAGAATTATCAATACGTTGACAATACGGAAACACGGCAAAAGCGATATCGTTATTACCGTGTACAATCCCAGCCCTGGGATAACTCGGGGCAAGTTCTAGGGATTTGGTATCGATAAAAAAGATGTCGATGTAATTAAATACTGGTTATGACACCATGAAAAAAGTTAACAGCCTTATAAAAGGTGAGGAAATTTCAATAACCAACATAAATGAGAAATTGCAGGCTTTGAGTCATTATACATATTTAAAGACCACTGTGGTCGTTGATAGAACGTTTAGCAGTTTAAAGTGGATATTTTCATCTAGACGGCAATCATTAATACCACCGAATATGAAAAAAATATTGAATGTATATCATGAAATCTATTTTAAAATAAACATATAAATAGGTACACGTTTTAATTGGTTTCTTTTTGAGGAGAAAAGAAGTAATATTCATTTATCGCATAACATTTAGATTTTGGCAGTAACATCGATATATTTTTTGTCGATAGTATATTTTGCTACATCACTTTCGTATAGATGCCCCGAGATATCCCAGGTATGCTAATGAACCCCGAGCGGCGCTGCTGTCCACGGCAGTAGGCGGGGACCTCTCGCTGCCTGCCTTGGAGCAAGCCATGGTTGGCGGCGAGGAGGCATGGGAGGCGATGGCGACCTTCAGCGAAATAGTAATGACGCTGAAGGAAGCGGCGGAGCGGCAGCGTGAGGTTGAGCCTGAAGCGCTGCCAATGCGGCGCAGGCGACTGGGTCGGCGGCGGTTGGCTTATGCCAGCCGCATGCCACCTTAACGGAGGCCTGCGGGTTATAGATCGGGGGGTCTATCACCTGCAGTAAGAGGTCCTGAGCTGGAACGCCCCTGCTGTGTTCCAGGGTGCTACCAGCGGAGTAGGCGAGGGAGCTAGTAAAGTTCCCCGCCTTCAGGCGAGCCCACAGGGCACTCGCTATTGGGGGGCTACGTTTTGGCGCTATAGCGGTCCCGTAGCCTCCTCTTAAAGCGCTAGGTGACGCCCCGGGGGTTTTAGTACGTGCAAGCCGGACATAACCCGCCCTGGCCCCCGTCGGGGTGGGTATGAAAAGGCATTTCCCCCGGGTCAAAAAAAAAATAATAAAAAAAAAGGTATGCTAATGAATCCCACTGAAACGGATCGCCACTCAGCATTAAGTTGCGGCACCGACGCGGTTGCATTGCGTCATTCAAAAATACAATAGGAAACAAGCACATTTTTTTTCTTACGCTCTCTGGAACGTGCTATGAAAGAGAGGAATAACTGTATACGCGAAATAATTGTCCTGTAATTTTTTCATAAGATATGAAGCTTTAAAAAGTCATTCAGACCTCTGCAAAAACACTCTATGCAAAATCGACGACAGGAATGACGTCACAGCTGTTGTTCCATGTTCCAAACATACGGACCTTATAAAGTGCCTTTATTTCGTAAATTACTATGTTTAAGCCAATATCGTTGAATTAAAATATTTATTAAATAAAATGAGGATGCCGAAAAAAACAATTTAAACATTAAAAGAAGTTTTAAAGTTTTATCAAGTTTTCATTCTATTCTATATTCTATCTTAATAAACGGGTAAAAACTTAGTGTATTGCGTGTCAATGAAACTTAATTCTGAGTTTCATGCACGTTCTCTATTCTAGTTTGACTCCTACACTTCAGTTTATGGCTGAGAAATTATTATTTTTAGAATATGCTTTCTGTTGCCAAATTGCTCTATGCGAAGTTTTCACATTTAAAATTAGCGATAAGTTTTATGGACGTTTAGACAATTTGCATCAACACATTGCGATGGTATTCGCATGTCTTGTACTATTTTCTGTTGTTCTTTATTTATCACAAGAACCAATGATGTCTACTTAGTCGTTATAGTTTTCCTTTAAAATTAGTTTATGCTCTTTCATTTAAGATTTTTTGTATTTGTAGTTTTGGCTTAATATTTCATAAACGGATTTGTTCATCGAAGAACTGTTTTCACAAACCATTAATAATTTTGAAATGCCTTTCTAACGACACCCCACACTATAGGGTAGACGAGAAAAAAAAATACGTTTACACTTTATTGTACCACTTTTTTGGCGTGACTAATATTCATATTCATGCCAAATTACAGTATTTTAGTACTAGGAGTCTCTGCGCTATGCTACGGACGGACGGACATGGCGAAATATCAGGGTTCCCAGTTGGACTACGGAACCCTAACTAGATGACGGAACATGAATAAAATAATTCACCCTAGGTTTACATATAGGTACGGGAGGTACCCTGATATTTATTGTTACTTATTTTGCTATTGATCTGAGTGCGTGATATAAATACCCCATATGTTTAGAAAATTTCACTTTGGGACTTGTATAGTTTATCCCACCAAAAACATAAATGTAAAAAAGGAGAGCCAAGTTCAATACAAAAATTATTCTCTGCTGTGGGCTTCGCCGCAAAAAGAATGGAGATCTGAGATTGAGTGCCAAGTTCTATGCAAAATCCAAATATGTAGTCTAAGGGCTGACTTGGCTGGTTTTCCCATACGAATTATTATTAAGTACCTACTTTTACACAGTCATGGAAGAGCCTTATGTTCGATGGGTAGTTTCTACCAGCAAGCCAAATTTTCGGAATAATAAAATAAGAACCGAAAGGTAACAGGTTTAGAACATGCGAAGGCTATATAATTCGTATGGGAAAACCAGCCAAGTCAGCCCTTAGACTACATATTTGGATTTTGCATAGAACTTGGCACTCAATCTCAGATCTCCATTCTTTTTGCGGTGAAGCCCACAGCAGAGAATAATTTTTGTATTGAACTTGGCTCTCCTTTTTTACAGTTATGTTTTTGGTGGGATATCATTACTTTTTGTAGGTAAGTACATATCCTCGTAACGCCGTGGGTCCTTTTAAAAGGACAAATTCAAAACTAGTCTACTTGCCTATACTATAATACTATACGTACGTACCTACTTATTAAAGAAATTGTAATAATAATATTACTACAAATTATAAGTTTTCCTTAAGAAAACTTAGCAATTTCGCAGCATAAATCGCAACCTAAAAGGTCAGATATCGAGAGACAACCGGGCAGCAAGACGGCGTTCGCGCTTATGAGCGCGGCTGCCGCTCGCTCGGCCACGTTCGCGTCAACGGTTCGATTCGGTTGTCACAGCGCCCCACCCACCCCGCCCGCGCCGCTCCGGCGTCACTCGGCGCGCGCGCGTCGTGTACATATACCGAAAACCTAAATGCCTATTATTTTATCATTATTTATAAGTAGGTAATGATTTTACACTATTGATGTGCGCTAAATATAAAAATAATAATTAATCCCAGTTAATAACGTAGGTACCCTAAGTAATATTAGGTATTTATGTTAAGCGTTCAAAATAGAATCTAATTATTTAAAAATTGCCAGTTTTTTATTTTTTCCTTTGTATTCATCTAATTACCAATCTGCATACCAAATTTTAACTCTCTAGGTCATCTGGAACTGGGTTAGAGTTTTGGTCTATAGGTCAGTCAATGATAAAAATGAGGAATTTTGGACATTAATATCTAAATAACTGTTTGAGATAAGCTTATGAAATTTAGAACACATATGTATCTCGCAAGTCTCAATATATGAGCCAAATTTGATACGTTTATGTAAAATAGTTTTGATTTATGAGGGGGTCAAAAGTGGCTCCAAATGGTTCGTGTAATATTACACACGGTGCGGCTCGCCAGTTCTGTTTCTTGAACTTGGCTTGACACGCTCCCGCGTGTCTAGATAGGAAAAAGTGAGTCTGACATACAGACAGACACAGACAGACGGACATGGCCAAACTGTAACGGTTCCTAATTTAACGAAGGAGCCTTAAAGTCCTAAAGCCCTGTCTCGTACTATTTTCCTGTCCCAAAATATTGGTATCTTTAAAATTAAGGTTTTTGTTGTCAGTAGGTATGACTTACAACTAAACACGTATAGTTAATATCTATAATAAGAACCATCAATCACTCTTTCACGGGGCTTCGTCGTAAATCGGTGGAACGAAACGCATGGCACGTTTCATGGTCAAAACTGATTAAAACCGTTTTGTTATCATTTCGTACAAACAGCAACACTCTTAACTGTACATCGGTGGATCTTATTACAAAAGGCATAAGGTCTACCGATGGACAGTTAACAGTGTGGGCGATGGTTTTGTAATTATGATTTCTGGAGTTTTTAGCAATCGTGAATTGTGCTTGTTATTTAGCATCACCTGCACGAAAATGTTGATTGCCTGACAGTTCACATTTTGACACAACTAAAAGGCAACGCATTTGAGGTCTTAGGATTGCAGTCTTAAGATTGCATTTACCATCAGATGGCCTGAGTGCTCGTGTGCCTTCTCATATTATAAAAATAAGTAAACTAAGCCTAAAACTAGCTTTAATACCATTTCTCAACATAAATCAAAATTTTTACACGGTGGCCTAGTTGGGAGTGACCCTGCCTCCGAAGCCAGCGGTCCTGGGTTCAAATTCCAGTAAGGGCAGATATTCTTGGATGTTTTCTATGTATTTAAGTATGTATTTCTCTAAATAAGTATGTTTATCGTTGTCTTGTACTATGGTATAATACTAGACAATGATACAAGCTTAGAGCTAAGTTTGGGTCTAGGTCAATTAGTGTGAGATTGTCCCCTGATATTTATTTATTTATTTATCCTTGATAGTGTTTTTCACTTATGATAAGTAATATGAAATCGTCTATATTACTGACCAGGTCTATTCTACCCTCCAAGTCAATAAACAATATGTCAGATTCAATTGCCAAAGTAGATTCAATCCTCTTTTGTCAGTATATAAGATTGTGATTGCTACAGGAATTTTATTCGAGATACTGCTTTTTGGTTTATCAGAGCAGTATATGGTCGTGTTTATCGATGTGGACAAACGTGGATAAAAAATCTGTCACTTTCTGACTGATATGTAAGTGCGAGAGTGACGGACGCTTTATCCAGCGCGGTAAAGGCGACCATAATACGGGCCCAGGGGCTTTATTATATTCGGTAAAACATGTTTTGACGAATTAGGTAAGTACATAATATATGTTAATATCAGATTTGCAAAACTTGATATTCGCAAAACATCATTATTACAAGACATCAATTAGATAGTGTCGACGGAGCTCCGCTATTGCGGAGCTCCTATTTCTGGGTTGCTTGGCCTTCCAGGCCTGCTGTAAAACTAATATAATCTAAACCGACCTACGATTCTATGACCTAACTCCACTATTTGCAAATATCATGTTTTGCGAATATATGTATGTATGTATGTAAACTCTTTAGTGCACAAAAAAAAAACGAGAAATTTACACATAAACTTATCCCTATAAGGGATCTCTCCCAGTTAACCTGACCATGAGTGAGGAAACTGTACGAGGATAGGCAAGACTACCAAGATGTGCACAAGTTACTAATATTACACAACATTACAGCTATATGTAAATATCTATAAACTATATGTATATAATAAATACATGGGTATCCAATTATGACTACAACTCAAAATGTGAAACATTACTGACTTGTTTGTCCAGTAGAAGTTAACCAGCAGCAAACACTACTCATCCAACCACAACTTTTTCAACTTCCCTTTAAGCGAACTCACTGACTGAGACTGCCTGAAATCCAGCGGTAGCCAATTCCATAGTTTGAATATAATGGTTTGCATGTTTTGCGAATATGATAGTCTGCGACTTAGGTACATCATATTGTCAAAGTTACGATAGTTCTTTAGACACAATACGATAACATGTCAAAAGCATCATGGTATTATCGAGTAGAATACGTGTGCTTTGAAATATCTATTCAGTTTATAAAGCTTATCTAAAATCTTATTCCGCGTCGAACCGACTTCCTTAACAACTTAATAAGGATAAATTGCACGTTTCACAGGTGTGCTAATAAGTAATGTAAGTACTAGTATCTGTAGGTTTATGACAAAATTACAAGCTTCGCCTATGCGGACACTAAAAATATATATAGTTTAACACATTTATCGTGCCGTGTGGTTGCCGGGTTAGAATAGTACCACTCCATGTCTTCCCGTGGATGGCGTAAGAGGCGACTAACGGCCGAACCCACTATTTAAACCGCGGACAGATAGCCTTACTGCGGATTAAAATTTGACACATTTTGTATGGGCAAATGTCAAATTTCAACCCGAAGTAAGCCTTATCTATCCGCGGTTTGAATATAGGGTTCGGCCGTTAAGAAATAAAGCGTTGTAATGTAAGCCGATGGGCTTGCAACCTGTCACTAATACACTGGTAAACATCTTAGCCTATTTGTGCAAAATTTTGTTAAATTATCAAGAAGTGTTTATGTAGTTGTTGGTATTTCTGTAGCTCTGCCTACCCCACTCTGGGAATGAAGGCGTGATGTTATGTATGTATGTGTGTAGTAGAACTTAGATACAGAATCCAAAGCTAAATTTATTTTTGTATCCAATAAATACCACCATACTAATTTAAAGACTGTAAGTTAGATACCTAGCTACACACCCTAGATATAGTGCTATAACTCTTAAAATGCCTTTGAGATTTTACTTCTCTCTTATTCGCTCTTATATGAAGTCACTATGAAGTGTACAAGGAAAGAACATGACTAGGTACTCTAGGTAGTCACTTAAAAAAAAGAGCTTTTAACTTCAAAATTTATAGTTCGTAATGAAATTACCCCTCAGTTTATTTATTTATTGAGGATCACTAACAGGACTTATAAAACATACAATACCTTAACGTTACACAAAACGAGCAAATATATGTAAATATGTAATGTTTTTGCCCGTGTACCCTTTACATGCTTTTATACGAATCTAACCTATTAAGAAATTAAGACCTCTTGCACTGTATTGTTCATTAAGACCTCTATTCTGTTTGCTCTTGCACAAACTTAAACAGGTAACTATGTTCGCAAAACTAGAGTTTTCAAGGTCGCCATCTTGATTTTAGGTCAAGGAAAATCTGCGGACTTCGGATTTAATACTACATTCGTTCCTTATAAGCGGAGTAAATTGCTGGGTTAAATGTAATTGCCGTTTGAAACGGTGGCATTGCATTTTAGTTATGGTAGAGGAAAAGCCCCAAATATGGACCACCATATACATTTTATGAAATAAAGCACAGAATTTTCAAGTTAAAGAAATGCAATAAAAACCAATCAGTCGGGAAATTATCTGGCAATATTCTAAATATAATAAAAAAGTCATAAAGTAACAAACGTTTAACAAAAACTTCGTAATTCTAAATAAACTCAAAACTAACCCTTTCAAAAGAGGTATTATTATATGGACCACCATGTTTATAATACGGCCTAGGGGTGCGTAATACGGACTATCATAATTAAGGTATGACAATTATCACATTTTTTTCATATTTTAAAATAGGAATATTTAGAAACTTGTAATCACTAATCAGCCTTAGGTATATGTGGAATATATATTAATCTAAGAGTCCTTTAAAATAATAAAGTTAAAAATTGAAATAAGGCTCGAGTCCATATTACGAGCAAGGTCATAATATGGACTACTAGTCCATATTTGACACTAACTATTGGTCCATAATATAAACACGTGTTATTCATCGTTGAACTTTTTCCAAAAAAAAACTAGTAATACGTGTCGTCACACGCTACAATAACAAAGTTCACTAATAATATAACGTTTCTAGGACACCAAGGTACAAAAATAAGCGGTGGTCATAAAAGAAGCAATAGCCTTACAAAACTTACCGAAAATTTCCATCAAATGTGCCTAAAAACTTCAATCGACGATAACTGACACATTCGTGCACTGAGCTTGGCGGCGAATCACTGGCGGAGAGGCGCACCTCAATGGTGTCCAAAGCGGCCTACTTCACTTCGATAGGAACGCCACCTAGCGAGATATTCGTGTGGTCCATATTATGTACCTAGTCCATATTTGGGGCTTTTCCTCTATGTACGTAAAGTCGCGAGACGAGAGCACAGATTAAATAAGAGATGGTACCCTGGCCCACCATACAACTGTGTCACAGTGACGTTATGATTAGTAGTAAGAAGTGTCGAACAAATTGGTTTATAATGTCACTGTGACAACGTTCTATGTTGCGTCAGGGTACCATCGGACTGATACTAGGAGAGTAAGGCTGCGGGGTTCCATTAGGCAAACCGTTTGCAGCTGCAAATTTGTTTGTAGGCTAGATGACTCACTTTAAAGATTTTAAAATGCCGCAAACTGCGTACACACAATTCAGAACTCTGGAATAAACATTTGTTTGTTATAAATTAAGTTTAAGCATTCGTTTTAGTAAATAGTAGTGAGATAGGGTGGCAGCTGTGACATTTCAGTATGAATTATGTACTCTAAGTGGGTCTATATTGTATGCCATAATGTGTTTTAGGTCATATTTATCGCAAGTCGTAACGTTTTTTAAGAAACTGGGTGTGTTAGGACTTCTACAAATCAAATCTAACCTTTTTTTTATGTTAAAGAGAAGGCACACGAGCACTCAGGCCACCTGATGGTAAGTGGAATCTGAGACCCATAGACATTTGAATTCTCAAGACTATAATCCTAAGACCTCAAATGCGTTGCCAACTGTGAGGTCTAAGATGGAATGCCTGTATGCTAGTAATTTCACCGGTTGTCTTATCCCCACACCGGAACACAACAATGCGAACACTGTTGCTTGGCGGGTGGTTAATAGATAACCTAACCTAACCTAACCTAGCATTGTCTACACGTAAGATATTTAAGATATTCTGAAAGTTTATGCTTCAAACGACATACTAATTATGACTATAAAAAAGGAAGCAACGGGCTCCCACTCTATCTAAGTTTGTATTACTTTTCTTTTTTCAACTGTTTTTGTGTGTTGTTTATATATTTTTTATCACCGAATAAGGCATCGTTTTTGTATAAACACTCCATCAAAAAATACATATCGGAGGGTAAACAGTAAGCATGTGTTTGTCTATGGGACCGTAGCCTTAAGTATTTGATATGCCAACAGTGGTAGAAAGCGACGGTACACATACAAAGTACCTAATCGGTAAAATACATAATCGTTATAAGTGCTATTGCGTATAATATGGATTTTCTGAGTCCTTTTTTCTTGTTTTATACTTTTTTGAGCGTTTTTTAGTTTACACTAGTCTATCGTGAAATAATGTTTAGTCTGCTAGTTTAGTGTCTGTGATTTGAAACTAGTTCCCGTGGCAGAATGTTACGCTCGCTGACTTCGCTCGCAGCTCTCCTATTGGTGGATTTTTTCGTCGCACAGCTCTGGTGGAAACGCCGCTTAAAGTGACATAGCCTTCTAATCTGTTGACAAATCAACGATTAACATACCTACATAAAAAACTACTCCGCTTCGCTTCTGTTAATGTGAGTTTTCTATAACTACATAAACCAGAATGAATACATAAAAACCTTCTGTGAAAAATTCTCTAACTGATGGTGAAAACGGCATCAAAATCTGTTGCGTTCTTAAGCAGTTAGCGGATACAGACAGACAGACAGACAGACAGACGTGAAAAGATTTGTTTTATATATACCTACTATGTAAAAAGAAGATTCATCTCAAAAATATTTCCCGGGACCGCTAGATTCGTAGATATACATACATAGCATCACGCCTTCATTCCCAGAGTGGGGTAGGCAGAGCTACAGAAATACCAACAACTCTAAAAGACTAGTTAATAATTCGTAGACAAAGGTCACGTATCTGGATTCTACCATCGTACAACTCGTACCAAACTGTCATTTCATCGACACCATCTTGATAGTTGGAAGTCGTCCACCGTGCGTTTTTCGCGAGCCTTTTTGCCACGCAACTTATATTTGTGGAATCAGCTCTCGGCGTCTTTTTCCGAAACATTACGACTTGGGGACCTTCAAAAAACGAGCCTACTCTTTTCTCAAAGGTCGGCAGTGCACTTGCGATTCCTCTGGTGTTGCGGGTGTTCATGGGTCGCGGTGGTTACTTACCATCAGATGACCCGCTTGTTCGTCTGCCACCCTTTACCATAAAAAAAATCCTATAAGGCGACCCCCGTTATCATCGAGCCGCCGTCCTAAGCTGATATTTTTTTTCAGCGATGGCGCCCACCAAGCTATGCTCAGCGGTGAGACCAAACCCAAGGTCACCAGGCAGGACGCCAGCAAGCAGGAGGCCAGGGCTGACGAGTACGAGGCGCTGCAGAGCTTCCTGCGCAGCATCAGCTCGACGGCCACTCTCCCACCGTATGTGAAGGGAGAAACCTTCTCGTCGTACCGAGGGGTTTTTAATCAGGTGAGGATTAGGCATTAGTTTAGGACTCTTTTATGGAAACGCAGAGAAACGCGAATGACGATGTACAAACAGCCACACAATTAACTGCCCATTAAAGACGGAAGTGAGAAAATGTAGAAAGAGATGAATATAGAATTTACATAAGAATCTCATGTGCACGACCGAGACAGTTTCTCTCTGTTTGTCTTCATTGGTCACTCAGCTGTGTGGGCGATTGTACCTATGAGAGCCTTCACGTTGAAGTGTAAACGTTCTATACTGAAATTTTCCTTAGATGATTAGAATGACACATGTCACTTTATTGACGAAATGCATTTTTAGGCTTCCGTAATCAAACTAGGAGCCTTTATAGATTCACCTTTTCCGTCCGTCCGCAAATAAAATCATGAACAATCTTTTTTTTTACTAAACCTACCCTACATGTATCGTGGCTTTAAAAACCAAAAAACTTTAAGAGGACCGTGAAGAAAAAAAACCATACAAAATGCGATAACGTTTTTCTCCTCTTAAACTAGACATTATGAAAAACTAGGTCCGTACGTTTCGGCTTTATTTTTTTCCATTAAATATTTTATTGGAAACGAAAACGTACAGACCTAGTTTTTCATAATATCTACAACATATTCAAAAATCCTAAAAATCGGTCAACGTTTAAGGGGAGAAAAACTTTATCGCATTTTGTATGGTTTTTTTTGCTTTACTTACTGTCCTCTTAACTGAGGGGAAAGTCTATGTCAAGCGTGTTCCGCATAACAATTTACTTCATAAACTATACCACGAAATTACGAAGTAGGTGGGCGTTTTCCAAAAAAAGTGTACATCGTTAAGGACAAAATTAAGAAAATTTAACTTTTTCCATTTCGTCACACAAAATTAACGTATCTAAATGTATGGCTAATTTACTTGACGAAATGGAAAAAGTTTAATTTTCTTAATTTTTTTCTTAACCATGTACACTTTTTTTGGAAAACGTCCATGTATTTCATCGTCTTGACACCCAATAACTCAACCAACAGTCATACAAACTCTAAGGTAGTTTTTTTTCCATAAAATGTGGGAATAAGGCTTGTAGCACTGTTAGGCGATGGGCTAGCAACCTGCCACTAATACACTGGTAAACATCTTAGACTGAATGTGCAAAATGTGATTACAGAATTATCAACAAGTTTTTTAGAGTTAGTTATTCCGTAGTTCTGCCTACACTCTGGGAATGAAGGCGTGACGTTATGTGTATGTATGTAATTAATAACAGAAACAAGTAGCTAAAGGCATAAACTTCCGTCGGTTTACGACTCGCACAGCATTCCTAATCGTAGGCTTTGCGGGTATGTAAACATCTGAATTATACTCGTAAATCATCTGATGTTATGATTTTGCCGGAGATTTATAGTTCCTGGCTGATAAGCAGTCAAATCTGACAGCTGTCATTCCAGTACAAATTATAACCTCAAACCCGAGAATCCTATTATCGTTCTTCTTACTAATCTTAACCATACTTGCGAAAGTTTGGATGGATGGATGTTTGTTACTTAATTACGCCAGAACGGCTGAAAGAATCTGGATGAAATTTGGCACATACATAGATAATATTCTGGAATAGGACATAGAGGCTAATTTTTATCCCGAATTTTTTTACATTTACCGAGGGAGCAGCGTTTTACGAGTCCTACGCGGACAGACTCGCGGATAACTGGTAATAACAGCAATTATTATACGAGTGAAACTGTCTGTCTGTGTGTTACGCTTCCATGTCTAGACGGCTGAACTGATTTCGATAAAATTTGGTATGGAGATAACGAATGCAAGCTTCTTTGACTACCATATTGTACATTTTTAATCTAATAGTATCACATGTTTGAGGTTAGTTTATCTTTGTCGAATAAACCTTTTTCTAATCTGTTCTATTTAATATCATTTTCAATTCTAAACGACATCAGTCACTGAAGAAACCAACCAAGTTCTTTATCGTTTTGTTTGCAAACAATGTCTCGAGCAATCCGAGGCGATTGCGATTCATATAGAGCACCGTGCACCGGTGTAAACCAGTTCTATTGGAAGCTGAGGGCTGTCATTCGTCCGGGAAACCCAGAAACCCGGGAACTCCGGACGGGGTTTTATAAATGCCTCCGGTTCAAAGCCGGACGTTATCTTACACATATCAATGAGGTCAATTTTTTGGGTCAAACTAGGAACCCTATATTTTCGCCATGTCCGTCCGTCCGTCCGCAGCCTACCTCAGACTCCTCAGAGGCTCTTAGTAGTAGAAAGCTGTAATTTGGCATGAATATACATATTAGTCACGCCAACAAAGTGGTAAAATAAAATCTTGGAAAAAATAATGTAATGTAGGTACCTCCCTTACACGGAACGTGGGGATGTAGTTTTTTCTCGTCTACCCTATAGTGTGGGGTGTTGTTGGATAGGTCTTTTAAGAATATTACGGGTTTATGTAAACAATTTTTCGATTAAGTGATCCGTTTATGAAATATTCAGGTATAAAGCGCAAATTTTTGTTAGTCGAGTCATAAAAAAACTTAGTTGAAAGAGCATATTACGAATTTTAAAGGAAAATTATGAAGACTAACTATTGGTTCTTGAGATACAGGGGATTGAATTGTTTATACCAACTAAAATCATCTAAGACGGCACCAATTGACTTTAAATAGATGCTATTAGGTACTTGTTGATTTTTATGTTTGTAGTACTCTAGTAATTAAAGGCTTCGGAACACTGCACTGAGCATGGTCCGACGTCCTCTTGCCTGTTTTCTTTTATTGGTTACACCAATACTAATATTATAAATGCGAAAGTAATTCAGATGAGCCGCTAAACTGGTTTAGAAACAGCTTGAACCTCGGGGAAAAAAAATTGCACCGTGTTAAATGAATGTAGCTCTTAATTAACTAACAATAACCAACCTCGGCAATATCTTTAGAGCTTAAAAGCAAGATGACCTAAAACAAAACTTTACGATAGTGGTAGTCGCTCATAGCAAACAATTGTGTGTTTAAAACGTATGACTTATTTTCTTTTTTCGATGAATGCACTTGTAAACGCATACACAAGCATTATCTAACCTTGTTAAGTTTCTGCATTTTGTTAGAATAGTGTGTATGAGCATTTTGTTATACTTATATTTTATTTATTACCTATATGTTTTTTATAATTAGCTAAATAACGACTTGTGACTTGAGTTTTTTGTGTTTCATATTTAAGAAACCGCTCCGGATCGGTCCGGATTGCTACCACCATCTTATTCATTAACCACCCGCCAAGCAGCAGTGTTCGCATTGTTGTGTTCCGGTGTGGGGATAAGACAACCGGTCAAATTACTAGCATAGAGGCATTCCATCTTAGTCCTCAGGGTAGGCAACGCATTTGAGGTCTTAGGATTATAGTCTTGAGAGTTCAAATGTCTATGGGTCTCAGATTCCACTTACCATCAGGTGGACTGAGTGCTCGTGTGCCTTCTCCTGACTATATCGGATGCCAGTAGTGAGTACTATAAAAGGTGACAGCCCTAACACCGCTTGTCAATGAACACAATCAAATGTAATCAGGAAAATTTTGGAAGCGGACATTGAAGCTGACATTGGAACTAAACTTGAAGGGTATTGACAACAGGAGATGTACGTTTCGTTATTGACTTATCAGGAAACATATAGTGGTCCCGTTCTGCCATTGGTGGGTCGGGAAAGAATGGGATGGAATGAAGTGTTGATATTGCACGTTTTTAGCTTTTTATCTCGTCAAATTGTGATTAATTTTAAGACTGGTTGTTTCCCGCGACTCCGTCGCCCGCGTAGAATTCAAATTTTTCGGGTTGAAAAGTACCCTATGTGCTTTCCCGGGACTCAAACTATCTCCATACCAAATTTCATCCAAGTCGGTTCAGCGGTTTATCCGTGGAAGCGTAACAAACAGATAGATAAACAAAGTTACTTTCATATTTATAATGTTAGTATGTGTTCTATTTCTTCTCTTGTTGAATATTCTTTTAAATCTAAAGTTTCTTACTGATGTAGTAAATAATGAAAAGATATATTGTGTCGGATAAGTTTTTTTTATGTTAATGAGAAGGCACACGAGCACTCAAGCCACCTGATGGTAAGTGGAATCTGAGACCCATAGACATTTGAATTCTCAAGACTATAATCCTAAGACCTCAAATGCGTTGCCAACCCTGAGGACTAAGATGGAATGCATCTATGCTAGTAATTTTACCGGTTGTCTTATCCCCACACCGGAACACAACAACGCGAACACCGTTGCTTGGCGGGTGGTTAATGGATAAGATGGTGGTAGCGATCCGGACGGACCCTGCACAGGATCCTACCATCACTAAAAAGTTAGCTTATCGATGGGCATTGGGCACATTACCTTCCAAGGCCAAGATAAAAACCGGGCTAGAGCATGTTGGAGCATGCTCAGTGTAGTGCTAACATTAATTACGTAGTTTAGGTTAGGTTAGATGTTTAAGCTACCCTGAAAACATTATGGTTTCAGCAGAAAATAGCGTTCGTTGAAATGATACATTCGATGAAAGGTGTTTCGATGAAATTATAGACACCCCACAAGAATCTAAGAAACCACAAGTATGAACTAATTTTCTATTATAATTATTTGGTAATAGATGGCTTTTAGTAGGTATAGACACTTTAGTCGCCTGTATGTCAGGAACCAATCAAGTCTACTTAGTCGTTTAAATTCGTTACATGTGCGTTCTTTGAAGATAATGTTTTGGATTTATATTACTCGCACTTTTGGCTGTATTGGGCCTTGTGTCCCTACACAAGGCTACAGCCAAAATTACACTTCTCGAGATCAATATCTACTAATCTAAAAAAATATAGTCAAAATAAATATTAGGGGTCAATCTCACACAAATTCTCTACTTGTATAAAGAAATACATAGAAAACATCCAAGACTCGGGAAAAAGTATTCGCACACATCACACATATATCCATTACCGGGATTTGAACCCAGGGCCGTTGGCTTCGGAGTCAGTGTCAGCTGACAGCTCACTCTGTTTTATAATGTAAAAAAATATCTTCCCTACATGCTGTGCATGTATCCAAAAACATGTGTTTTTCAATATATTTTTTTACCAAATTTATTTGTAGTATTAACAAACTCTTAGTAAAACCGCTGACAGAAGGATATCATCATCATAATCATTCTCCTGCTCTTATTCCAACTTAACTACAACAACAACATCAACAACAACAACAGTTTGTTGGCCGACGCAACATGTCTTTTTCTTCCATATCTATCAGTCGCCATCTCGGTAGTCGGGTCATACACACTCTTAAAAACAAAAGTTGTCTCTCCTGTGGTCAATAGTTAAGAGCTTGTGTGCATATAAGTTATGTTTTTATATGATAGGTCTAAAACAGTCCTGACGGTGTTTTTGCAGGAATGGGCTTAGCCTGAAAATTAGGCCTTAAAACGTTAACATTCGGTGTGTCCACAGGAAAGACGGTAACCTAAATCTGTGTATGACCCAGTCACTCCATTTCTAGCCATATCATCTTTCACACAGTCCATCCATCGTTTCTTTGGTCTTCCCCTACTCGTATAGCCATCCATATTTATACTTAAAACTTTCCTGACGATATTTTCCAAGACAGACAGACGGATATATCGAAACAATAAAGATTCCTTGTTGACTACGGAACCCTAAAAAGAGCCTATCCGACTTAATACCAGACCGTTTAATTATTTATAACTTACATCTAAACAATCACAATTCGCTCGCTTGTACTCTAAACAATCGCAAATTGTCCACAAAATACTCCAGAAGGTAGGAAAAATCCCCTCAGACAACATGAGTCGTTATAATTGATATTACTTACTAAGTAAACGAACGATGGCGTTTCAGCCCGCCATTTGATCTCAATCAACTAGATTGCTTCCTCCAGTCGAGCTAACGAAGACTTATAGAGCTCATACAGTCATCAACTTTAATTGTTCGGCCACTAAGGAACCCTATCACAGAAAACAAAACAATTTATTTGGACGTAATTGCATTGTCGTGACTCGTGGGTGTCATTATTACAGGTATCTACACGGCTTGACTGAACATGAGACCGATGTTGTATTGTATATTTCCTAGAATCCTGAGGCGAATCAATAATATGTCCAATATACTTGACATAACATAATGTTCACTTTTTGTATTTTGATAATTGATATTTTTTTATCCTGGTTCAAAATCAAATAGGCTTTGAATTCACGACTTTTTGAATTTTTGCCAAATTAAGGGTTAATGAAAATAATTAGGAATAGCATTCTATGAAAGCTACAGTAGAACATCAGGGCTGGCATTGTACACGGTAATAACGATTTCGTTTTGACGTGTTTTCTAATTGTCAACATTTCGATAACTCTCATGTCATTTACAATAATGGCGACCGAGTCATAAACGATTCTAAAACATGTCAAACGCGATATCGTTAGAACCCCAACCAACAAACGCAGTACAATACATAACCTAACCTATTATTGGGTTTGAGGTTATAATTTGTACTGGAATGACGGCTGTCAGAATTGACTTATTCCTTTAACTGTAGTGAATGTAAAAATCTGTCATATATGGAATGACACAGGCTCAAACAATATCCTGCGTTAATCCGTTACAAATCTTTGTTACGGATATTATGGATATATGTACCAAAAGGAAGAATCCCCTAAAAAAGTGGGAATTTTAGGAAATGACATTTATAGGCAGTAGTGATTATAGAACATGAATAAGAGATGAATTGGTATTTTGGTAAGTGTTAATTTTGGGAATTGTTAATCAGAGGAGTTAGGACACAGGTACCGAAAGGGATAAAATTATGGGTGACTATTTTAACATCATAGGCGTAAGAATTGTATTTACCAGTGACATCAGTAAATCAGCAGTTTTGGTGAGGTATAGACACCAAAGGAGATCTAAAAACAGGGCAAGAGCATGTCGGACCATGCTCAGTGTAGGGTTCCGAAGCCGTTAAGTACTTACTATTTGTAAAAACATCAACAAGTAATAAGTTAATAACTAATCACTTGACTCTAACAAAAATTAAAAGAGCATATAACGAATTTTAAAGGAAAACTATCACGGCTAAGTAGACATCACTGGTTCTTGAGATACAGGTGATTAAAGTGTTTATAACTACTAAAAACTAAAATCATCTAAGACGTCACCAATTGACTTTAAATAGAAAATTAGTTATCACTAGTTGATTTTTATATTTGTAGTACTCAACAGCTCCGAAACCCGGTTTTCTTTTCTGAAATGACTTCATGTTTACTTTGCAAAAATGTACAAAAAGTTCAGCAAGATATCCTCTCTAAAGCTACCGGTTTATTTTTCGTATTGTGTTCCGTTTGAAGGATATTCAGGAAAATTACAGAAAACCGCGCATCAAGGCTTTGGCCCAGGATAGCCCCTTAAGAAGAAGGCACACAGGATACAGAAAGAAGAAAAAAAAAAGAAGGCATACAGGATTTTTAGCAGCCGGTTGTTGGGGCTTTGAGGGATGATAATGCTCATCCTGAACATTTTTGACCACAATGACTACTCGTACTATTACGTAACCTAAACCCTGCTCGCACTAAAGACCCTGGCGTGTTCCAGTGCCTCATCACATGCGCTGTTCTGGTGCTGGCTGCGGGCGCGGGGCACCCCATCGGCTTCTCCGCCGTGGCGCTGCCGCAGCTGCGGGTCGAGAACTCCTCCATGCAGATCGACGACGAGATGGGCTCGTGGATCGGTGAGTTCTTTATAGAGACCATAGAGCACACAGACCACCAAGTATTAAGGGGCTTCTAAACGGGCCATTTTTTGCTGCAATGTGTGGCCGGGCAACTATACACATCTTGCTTTAAGAGTAAGATAGCGATAGTTAACGGCCACAAATTGAAGTAAAACATGGCCCGTTTAGAAGCCCCATTAAGTATTTGTCGTAATAAAGGTAGGTCGTCTTTGAGTTTCTGATAACTATTGCTAACTAACTCGGGCGTTGGGTTGCGTCGACACGCGTCGCGCGATACTAATTCTAATTCTAATTTTAATTAATGGCTACGCTCCTGTTAAGTACTTCGCTATTGTCAAGTTTATAGACACTTCCATGGACTTACCAAAGAAACAAGTCTATCACATGCAAGAACGATTGTTCGGTAAATAGTACATTATTAAGCGCGGAAAGTAAGGAATTCCCTGACGAAGTGGTTAGCAGGCCAAGCAAAAGCAAATAATGCTATTCTCAATAAACGCGAGGAAATGATACAAATGCATAATTAGAAGTTTTTGTAAAAAATATATCGATGAATTGAGAGAGACTATACATACTATCACGCCTTCATTCCCAGAGTGGGGTAGGCAGAGCTACAGAAATACCAACAACCACAAAAAGAGTTGTTGGTAATTCTGTAATCACATTTTGCACAAACAGGCTAAGTTGTTTATCAGTGTATTAGTGACAGGTTGCAAGCCCATCGCCTAACAGTACTACAAGCCCTGATATTGAGAGAGACTCTCCTTTTGAAAACTACAGGACAGTATTGAGAATCCACAATGAGTCGCCGCGCGCCGCCGCACCGCGCGCCGCCCCAGCACCTTTTATTAAATTGGGTGTATGGGATTTTTTTCAGGCTTAATTTGATTTTACAGGCAATAGAGATCATTTTTAAATAAAATATGGACATGAACGGAAAGTGTTTTCATTTGTTTTTTTTTACTCCTAGGACTAAAATGAGGCACTTTCTGTCCTTTTGTTTCAATCGGAAAACGGTTCTTTGCGAGCATGTTTGAGAAAAGAGTATTTACTCTTGTGGACTAAACAGAAGCACAAGTCTGTCTGGTCCCGATAATAAATCCTTAATCCGCACGCAACCCAACGAAGCGATGGCGTGGTCCCGACTAAACCGGCTCGGTCTGTCCTATTGAGTCTGCTTGTGGTAGCCTCCGGCGTGATATACCTGTTTTCTGAAGACGAACTACTGTAATACTGTGATCTGGGGCCCATTTCTCGAAACTCACTAGACTAATAAAATTAGACGTGGCGGTAAATTATTACTAGTAGACTTGTAGAAAATTGTATTGAGCGAACTAATACTATCCCCTCGCGTTAGCAGTGGCGGAATCTTTACGGGAGCCATGGCCACCCCATGGCATGGCCGGGTGCTTCGGCGGTAGACCTTTTTTTATCCAGGAGAAATGCCTATGCATACTACCCCAGTGGGTTCAGAGAGGATTATGACCGACTTGAACCAGACTAAAGCCCCGGGGGCATTCCGTTTGCTTTATCAACAGGGGGCTACGAGACCGCTTTAGCGCCAAAACGTAGCCCCCATTCGCCATTAGACCTAGGTTAGCTAAAGTTAAGGGGAACAGGGCTGAATGACCGGGAGACTGATCGACCGTCCCCTCCCATCATCATCACCATAAATTAGATAAAAATAAAGGAAAAGAGAGAAAGATTAACTTAAACTGCATGTGCAGGGTCCGTCTGGACCGCTACCACCATCTTATCCGTTAACCTTCCGCCAAACAGCAGTTTTCGTTGAATTCCGGTGTGAGGATAAGACAACCGCTGAAATTACTAGCATAGAAGCATTCCGTCTTAGTCCTCAGGGTTGGCAACGCATTTGAAGCCTAAGGATTGCAGTCTTAAGTATTCTCCTTGGCATGTGAAAATGTTTTAAAGGCATAAATGATGGTAGCGATCCGGACGAACCCTGGCCAAGCTCTTATATAAGTGAAGAACAGTGAAAACGGGTTACTTAGTACAGAATTTCCGTAGAAAGTGACCCGTATTCATTGCTTCTGAGTGTATACCCACAATAAACTTAAAGTAATTTACCTTGGGTACCAGTCTCCTGCAGCCACAAGCTTCCCCTTACTCTGCCAAGGTTAGCAAAAGCAGATAGGGAGCACGCATCAAAAACAGTTTCTTTGATACGATTTAGGAGAAAATGAGTAAGTAAGTAATAAGTTTTGACCCGTTTATTAAGATTTTAATATAGAATCAAATCTAGTTCAAATTATAAACTTCTTTTAAGGTTTACATTGTTTTTTTCGGCATCCTCATTCAGTTTATGTAATGTCTTTATTCAATGATAATATTGGCTTAAACATAGTAATTTCTGAAATAAATGGATACCTATTTCTTTATATGGTCCATATAAATAAATAAATAAATAAATAATCACAGGACAATGTCACACAAATTGACCTAGTCCCAAACTAAGCTCTAGGCTTGTACTATGGGTACTAGACTGTGACGGTTGTATGTAATTATTATTGTATGGTGGAGGGTATTTTACGTAAAACTAATAAACCAGTCAGTCGCTAGCTCTGGTGTTTCATTGACGTTGCATTGGCGCCGAGTCGGGATAACGTTTTTTTTTTTTTTTCTTTACCTACGCGTGCAAATCGATTATACAAGATGCCTATCGGCAAGATTGAACCTTTTAATCTTAGTTCAAAGCAGTGGCCGGCCTATATCCGTCGCGTAAATCAGTATATTTTGTTAAATGAAATAAAGGATGACTTAAAAGTGCCGATGTTAATTACGGTGGTAGGTGACGCGACATATTCGCTTATGTGTGATTTGTGTTCCCCGGTCTTACCAGAAAACAAACAATACGACGAATTCGTGACCTTGGTTACTCAACATTTGGAACCACAGCGCTCGGAAATAGCAGAAAGACACCTGTTTCGATTGCGTCGACAGAGCAAAGGCGAGAGTCTCGTGGAATATCTGCAGGCTTTAAAACACTTGGCCGCGACATGCAACTTTGCCAAATGCAAAACATGCTCCACGCTCGAAGAAAACCTAAGGGATCAATTCGTCTCAGGTTTGGCAAACGATGCGATGCGGTCAAGGATTTTTGCGGAGAAGAGCATACAGTATAAGGATGCCGTGGAGCTGGCGCTGGCTTTGGAGGCCGCGGAGAAGCACGCGGAGGTGAGCGGCAGCACCCTGCCGACTGGGACCTCGGGTGCAGGCGGCGACGCGGGCGAGGGCCTGCACTACTCGCGCGGAGGGCGCGGCGCGCGGGCGCGCGGGGCGGGACGAGGCGCGGGCTCCGCGGAGCCAGCTGTGCGCAACCCGGCCTGCTGGCGCTGCGGCAAGGCGCACCGCGCGGATCGGTGCCGCTATACGCAGTATAATTGTGATGAGTGTAATCAGAGAGGCCATCTTAAAGTGATGTGTAAACAAGTGCGGGGCGGCGGAAGCCGAGCGGACAGGCGACAGTTTTATATGGACGACGAGGCAGACGATATGTTTAACATTAAGGTAGCCGCGCAAGGTAACAAACCTTATTTTATTAAGATCTCAATTGATGAAAAAGATGTTGTATGTGAAATAGACACAGGTAGTCGAATTTCAGCTGTAAGTGAAAAAATGTACACACAGCTATTCTCAAATAAAAAAATTAAATCGGATAATTTAGTTTTACGCTCTTATTCAGGGTCACGAATTGAATCTCTGGGTTATATCGAGGTGGATGTTAATTTGAACGGTGTTGAGGCTCGGGCGTTACCTTTGCACATTATTAAAGATGGAGCTCGCCCACTATTAGGGAGAGAATGGTTACGAGCGCTCGAAATTAATCAAATTAATATTCATGAATTAGTTGAAGATGGATTCGTGAACCAATTGCGTGACGAATTTCCTGAGGTATTTACCGATCGACTAGGTACCTGTAAACGAACCATTCGTTTACAGCTCACGGATAACGACCCGATCTACGTTCGCGCGCGCCCCGTCCCGCTATCACTGCGGGCCCGCGTCGAGCGCGAGCTCGAACGGCTCGAAGCTGATGGCTCGATATACCGCGTCGATTATTCAGATTATGGCACGCCGATCGTCCCTGTCGTCAAACAAAATGGAGATATACGAATTTGCGGTGATTATAAGATCACAATTAATCCAAAGTTACAGCGCGACCAATACCCGTTACCGCGCATTGATGAATTGTTTGCTAGCCTTAGTGGTGGGGACCTATACACAAAACTTGACCTAACTCATGCGTATGAACAATGTCTGATAGCAGAAGAATCTCGCGCTTTAACTGCGATAACTACGCACGTCGGGACGTTTGTGTATAGGCGTACCCCCTACGGTCTTTCATGCGTACCCGAAAAATTCCAAAAAATAATGGAAGAGACACTGCGCGGGATTCCGGGCTGTGTTGTTTTTCTAGATGATATTTGCGTCACGGGGACGAACCGACAGGATCATCTTAGTAATCTGAGAGCTGTACTCGAACGGTTACGTAACATGGGGCTTACAGTTAAACTTACAAAATGTACATTTTTACAGGAAAGTGTTAGGTATTTAGGTTTTATTATTAATAAGGAAGGCTTACGGCCAGACCCAACCAAGTTAGAAGCAATTTCTAATGCACCCATTCCACAAAACATTTCTCAGTTAAAAAGCTTTCTGGGAATGTTGAACTATTATGGGAAATTTATTCCTAATCTAAGTGATTTACTACACCCGTTGCATAACTTACTTAAAAAAGATGTTTTATGGAATTGGGATTCAAACTGTGACCGTGCATTTCGTGGTGCCAAGCGAGCCCTCCTGAGCGAGCGAGTGTTGGCGCACTACGAGGAGGGGCGCGAGCTGGTGCTGTCGGTGGACAGCAGCGCGTACGGGCTGGGCGCCGTGCTGGCGCACCGGTACCCGGACGGCAGCGAGCGGCCCGTCTCCTGTGTGTCGCGCACGCTCGCCGCGCCCGAGCGGAACTATAGCCAACTGGATAAAGAGGCGCTCGCTATAATGTTTGGGGTTACCAAACATCACCAATACCTATATGGCAGGCGTTTCTTGTTACGGACGGACCATCAACCGCTGACACATATTTTCGGAACCAAGGGCGGGATACCGCAGACCGCGGCGAGCAGACTGCAAAGGTGGGCAGCACGATTAGCTGCGTATAATTTTGATATTGAGTATGTGCGGTCGGCGGATAATGGTCCGGCCGACGCGCTGTCACGATTGCCGCTGGCTCAGGAGGGCAGCTCGTCTAGGGCGACCAATTATATTAATTTAGTTGAGGAATCTCTACCTGTCAACTTTAAAGATGTTGCCACTTATACAGATAAAGACGTGTTGTTAAGCAGAATAAAAGGTTATATTCAGTTCGGCTGGCCGTCGAGAGCGAATTGCGATGAGGAAAAACCTTATTTTAGTCGAAAGTTTGAATTATTGTTAGATTTGGGGTGCATTATATATAAATATAGAATAGTCATACCGACTAACCTTAGAAAACAAATTCTAGATGAAATCCACGAAGGGCATTTAGGGATAAATAAAATGAAAAACCTATCACGCAGTTATGTGTATTGGCCGAGTTTAGACGGGGACCTAGAAGCGTTGTGTCGGGCTTGTGAGGCGTGCCGCGCGGTGCGTGACGCGCCGGCGCGGGCGCCGCTGCACTCGTGGGAGTTCCCGCTGCACCCGTGGCGGCGCGTACACGCGGACTTCGCCGAGTGCGCGGGTCGCCGCTATTTAATTTTGGTGGACGCTCACTCCAAGTGGATCGAAGCAGTAGAAATGCGAAGCACAGATGCACGATCCACAATAGCAGTATTCCGGAGTATATTTGCGCGTTTTGGACTACCATCGCAACTCGTGACCGACAACGGGCCCCCATTTTTGGCACAAGAGTTTCAATTATATTGTAAGAAAAATTGTATGCACCACGTAACGTCGGCACCTTACAGACCGCAGGGGAACGGCGCCGCCGAGAACGCCGTTAAAACGGTCAAAAAGGCAGTAAAGAGGGCGTTACACGAGGGGGAGGACATCCCCACAGCTTTAAGTCGATTTTTGTTTCAATATAGAAATTGTGAACACGCAACCACCGGCATGTCGCCTGCGGTCGCACTGCAGGGCCGGCGGTTGCGCGGGCGGCTGGACGCGGTGCGCCCGGACGCGGCGGCGGTGGTGCGCCTCGCGCAGGAGCGGCAGGCCCGGGCCGCCGGCGGCGCGCCGCGCACCATCGCCGTCGGGGACAACGTCATAGCCCGTGACTTTTCCGTAAGGGGAGATAAGTGGGCTGAAGGAACTGTAGTGGAAAAGACGGGTCCGGTTTCCTATAAAGTAGATATGGCGAGTGGAGCCCAATGGCGGAGACATGCTGACCAGATAATTGTAAATAAAAACCGGTTTTCGTTGTCTCGTACAAGTGTCGTTCCCGAAGAAGAAAATTCCGTGATGGGTACCCCGGTCTGTAAGGAGGCCGACGATTCGTTTGAAGACGCATCCGACCGGTCCGTGGTCGAGGGTGACAGTGACGGGGTCGGACGCGGCGCAGGCACAGACGGCAATGTAGCCGAGCCCGCGCTCGAGCGGCCGGCGCGCGGCCCATCCCCGGTGTCGCCGGCGGCGACGGCGTCGGGTGCGTCCGCCCGAGTGCAACGGGCATTTAATAGGGCTAAGCGAGCAAAGGCTCAACCTAATCAATAGTCTTTTTTGTACTACTGTACCTACTATAAACTATTTTGTAATTTAGGTTTAGGTATATTAAACAGTTTACATCCCGTAATGTTACGTAGCATTTAGTTATCACTTAAGATAGCCTAGGATTTGGAAGGGAGATATGTGACGGTTGTATGTAATTATTATTGTATGGTGGAGGGTATTTTACGTAAAACTAATAAACCAGTCAGTCGCTAGCTCTGGTGTTTCATTGACGTTGCATAAACGAACGATAAACTTACTTATATAGAGAAATATATACTTAAATACATAGAAAACATCCAAGACTCAGGAACAAATAGTCGTGCTCATCACACAAATATCTGCCCTTACCGGGATTTGAACCCAGGACCCCTAGCATCGAAGGCAGGCTCACTCCCAACTAGGCTAGCGTGTCGTATATTTTAAACATGGTACAACAGCTGTGACGTCATTCCTGTCGTCGATTTTGTATGGAGTGTTGTTGCAGGAGGTCTGAACTATGTTTTTTTAAAGCTTCATATCTTATGAAAAAATAACACGACAATTGTTTCGCGAATACAGTAATTCTTCTCTTTCATGTCACTTTCCAGAGAGCGTAAGATTAAAAAATATGCATGTGCCCTATTGCAATCGGCTTATCGTTGTTATCAACGATCAAATACGGTAGTGTTAGCATTAGGTAATCGCGTTATACGGACTTTATCTCTGAATATTACGTTATTTGGAGGAGATAACATCTTTATCGTGTGTTTTCGTAACAAATCCCTTATGAAGATCAAGTTTAAGCAAATGTTAGCTTTTGCGCGCGACTCAGTCTGTGAAGAAGTTGTTTGACGCTATTCCCTTGAGAAGTGTATTTTTTTCTGGATAAAAAGTAGCTTACTATATACACTAATCCACACTCTTTGTGCTAAATTCCATCCAGATCCGTTCAGCCGTTCTAGTGATTGAGTAACAAACATCCAAACTTTCACATTTATAATATTCGTAAGATCGCTTCTTGTTTTAACACGGCCGCTTTTACTGTCAGTTAAATAAGAGCTATTATAACGTTGACAATACTATAAGCAATTTGGTTTAGTCCGAGTAGAACGGGCCCTATAGGTGTGGTAATAAAGACAGATTTGATCTTAATCCCGTGTGGTTGCCGGGTTAGAATAGTGCCACTCCATGTCTTCCCGTGGATGTCGTAAGAGGCGACTAAGGGAATAAGGGCTTGTACCTAGTTCTGTTAGGGGATGGGCTTGCAACCTTTCACTAATACACTAGTAAACTTTTTGGCCTAATTGTGTAAAATGTGGTGACAGAATTGGTTCTCTGCCTTTTTGCCGACAAATCTTTGACAAATGCATCGTTTCACAACTTCTTCATTTGCCAACCCGCTTATTTATTCTGTAACTACAAATAATTCAGGATTTTTATAAAACTAACCTAACCTAACTTATAGGGTTCTACACGATAGTCCTGGAATAAATCCAGAATTATTTATGATTTCGGAAAATGACGCAGGTTGTAAAATTGATATGTGTGTGAAATTAATCATTTGTGAAAGATGATTATGATGAAGATGGTTATGAAAAGATAGGATCCCTACAGAATTATCAAGTCTTTTTAGAGTGATTGGGTATTTCTGTAGCTCTGCCTACCCCACTCTGGGAATGAAGGCGTGATGTTATGTATGAACGTATATACAAACTTTATTTAGATAGTATTTAGGTAAATCCAACACATCAATGATTCAGTCAAAATGATAATGGATGCACACGTATACTTCGTGTGCGCACGCCACGATTGTGATATTTGGTGTCGATAGTGATTGTCATAGATTTGATAACACAGTTAGCGTAGTCAGACTGTAGTGATTATTACCAAAATACCAACACACTTTCGAATTGGGTGTTCCTAATTTATGAAATAAAAAACACGTTCACAACAACACTGATTTAGGAATTTTAAAGCCCAATAATTAGGCCGGGGAAGCTATACGAAAATATGCTTCTTCTTCTTCTTTCGTGTCGGCAAGAACTCGGGCTAAATCTTACTTGCCCAGAAAGCGGCTACCGTGGTAGCCCTCTGGTTACTGACAAGTAAGTCCTCACGCGAGCAGGTGGTCGGGCACGCGGGACAGTTTGTGAGGTGTAACATGGTTTGCAAGGGTTCTCCACATTCACAGCTAGCGTCTGCGCTACTTGAGTACCCCCACCGACACGGGTTATCTTTGCTTCGGCCAACCTGGGTCCTCAGCCTATTTAGACTTCTCCAGGTGGGCCAAGGTTCCTTATAGCCTAATATGCTAATCAAACAAAATCGATATGTCCAAGTTTTTATAAGTAAAACACTACCTAGTTTGGGACTAGGTCAATTTGTGTGACATTGTCCTGTGTTATTTATTTATTATTAGGTAAAAGCTCGAAGCACAATACATTATACGCCCATGCGTAAGTAAAGTAGTCATGTCCAAGAGTAAACCTCAGATCAATTCGCGACCTGAATTTAGAATTATCTCTTTTCACATAATTATTAGATGAGCCCAAACTACCTAACTCAAGGTCAAACACATAAGTACATTCCAGTTTCTTATAAAACAAGTAAACTCTTAGAATTGGTATGAAAAAAGGATAAAAAAGGCAATATTATCCCTTTAAAGTATATCTTCCAGCTAGCTAGCTTGTTTTTTATAACAAGGCGATGACAATGCATATTCGTCATTGATATAAAAAGAGTCGCGTGTTTAGCAAATTATACGTTGCCACCGCGCAGGCCACCACGACGCAGCAAATGATAATTTTCAGTTAATAATACAAAAAGGAGTTTAAAGATAGTGTAACAAAAACCGGTCAAGATCGTTAAATTTATACTTTATGTAGGTATGTATTTTATGTTTAAATTCACAAAGACAAATTTTATTAAAATTTATCAACGGAACGGGTGGATAGAACTCTATCATACGGGATATTAAAAAAACTTTATAACAAAATTTTATAAAATCGGTTCCTTGGGTTTAGCATACAAACGAACAAAATTATTTTTAAAATATTGGTGGAGATGCAGGGATCAGCAGCAGCAGTTGAATGTCAGACATATATAAATTTAAAGTGAACCATTTCGAGCTTAACAAAGTTACTTATGGTCCGACATAAACCAAAATGTTTTAGAATGCAAATTGAATGACGAACGATCTATTGCTTAGACACATAGAAAACGATACACTCGTACAATGTGGACTTTGTGCTAAAGAGGCAGTCTAGTCCACCTAAATCATATGTAAGAGACAAGTTGAGACAACAATGCGCAATTAATTTAAATAAATTACTACTTTTTCTGCTCAGTCATCAGACCACAACGACGAGTCCTAACTCGACAGTTCCTCGTGAAGATGGTATATCGCCAAAACCCTGTTGCCACCTTCTGACCCACGGTTAAATTAGTTCTTAAAAACTTTTCGCATCCGTAAAATTCAAACCCCGGATTGACGGGGCAAAAATGTCCAGTGCTAGTCTGCCCTCCTAAGCAAAAAAGCAGTATCTCAGATATAATGTCCAAAGCAGATTCAATCCTATACTGTTAGTAATAAGGTTACATTTGCTACAGAAGTTTTGTCTGAGATACTGCCTTTTATGTTAGCAGGGCAGTAGTGGTTCAATAAACACCGACAACTTTTTTCGTGACATATGGATTTTACTTTTCTTGCAAAAGTAAGTTGTACCTTTATCTCTATATTTGAATGATCAGCTTTCCATGAAGGTATCTTTTTTACTTAAAAAAAAGGTCTCAATTCGTCGGAATGCTAAAGAATATTATTGTACTGAATGAATTGATATTCAATGTAATGGTTGTCAAAAATTACTCGAGTCCAGAGTTGCGATAATTATAAATAAAAGAGATTTGGTAAATTATTAAAAGTTATTCAAACTTGGCCATTACTTATGATAATGGTGTTTAAAAAATATTCTTATCGATATCGATAAACATAATCCACATGTAATGAATCACTAGCACTGATACATTTTTGCCCCTGCCGATCCCGGGTTTGGTTATATTGCATTGTCATCGGGTTTACATAATTATGTATTCCAAATTTAAGTCCATTAAAATAACCGGGCCTCTGTTCAACACGGCAAAGCAATATTGCTTTTGACGTGCTATCAAACAAAACAATAGTTCTTATTTACTTGACAGTAATGGCAGCCGAGTTAAAAACAATACGATGACACGCCAAAAGTAATACTGTTTTACCGTGCTGAATGGAACCCCTTGGTTAAAAACTGGTTGGCAAGATTGATTCTGAACATAGGTACTAACAAACATACAAACACGTAAAGTTTAAAATAAATATCACGGAACAATGTCACACAAATTTACCTAGTCCCAAACTAAGCTCTAGGCTTGTACTATGGGTACTAGACAACGATAAACATACTTATATAGAGAAACATATTCTTAAATACATAGAAAACATCCAAGACTCAGGAACAAATACTCATCGCACAAATATCTGCCCTTACCGGGATTTGAACTTAGGACCCCTAGCTTCGAAGGCAGGGTCACTACCAACTAGGCTTGCGTGTCGTTTGAAAGATATACATACATACATAACGTCACGCCTTTATTCCCAGAGTGGGGTAGGCAGAGCAACAGAATACCAACAACTCTAAACTTGTTGATAATGTTTACTAGTGTATTAGTGACAGGTGGCAAGCCCATCGCCAGGTGCCAGGTTGAAAGATATGTGTCTGTTTTTTATTACAAATTATGTCAAATTTTACCGCAAATTAAATAATAATTAAAGCTAAATCTCTCTCTCTCTCAAGTCTCTCTTGTCGGTGGAGTAACTTCTTATTTTCTCTCTTTTCCAGCTCCTTTACCTCTCTATATTACATGACATGCACCTTTTCGTTAATTGGGACCAAGAAGCTTCTCCTTGGTCTTCCTCTGCCTCTCCTTCCTTCAATGTTTTTAATGAGCATATCGTGCCGCAATAAATAGTCAATCATCTCCTTCTATTTTCTATAATCTCCAAACTTCTTTCCCTTTACGTCATACATCTTGATTTGATACCAATCCGAGGATGTCTGTGTTTAGTCTTTTCATTACCATCTTAACATCTAATTTTCCTGACAGTAGCAACGTTCGCTCTTTCCACGTTCGTTCATACCACATCGGATGCCGCAAAAAACATCTTACATACAATGTAGCCCTTTATGTACATATTTCAGTCATGTTCATGGCTATCCATTATTATAATGAGGCGGATATTATTTCACGGTTCCTTTTGACTATATAATTACCTCGTTACTTGTAATATGATCAATGGTTTCCTGTCATCGTTAGCATTTAAGGTTTGCAAAGATCTGTCATTACTGAGGAGCGTTATGAGTTGGTACTTGACAACTATGTTGTGATACTTATGATGTTTGAACGTGACTGATTCTAATGTTAAGCATTCAAGTGCCTTGTTTACAGCATAGAAATTGATACCTAGATATCTTATCCATTAACCACCCGCCACCAACAGTGTTGTGTTCCGGTGTGGGGATAAGACAACCGGTCAAATTTATTACTAGCATAGAGGCATTCCATCTTGATCCTCAAGGTTTGCAATGCAACGCATTTGAAGTCTTAGGATTATAGTACTGAGAACTCAAAGGTCTATGAGTCTCAGATTCCACTTACCATCAGGTGGCCTGAGTGCTCGTGTGCCTAGTCCTTAACATTAAAAAAAAGTTATACACCTACACTAGAATTCTACACTACGTAATACTGTTACGATTACACATGGTTAGGCAGGTAGGTAGATTAGAATCAACGAGCCGGCTCAAGGACATGCATATTGTTAACGAGTTGAATCGAGTTCAAGGCCAAGGTCGTCGCTGTTGCAATACAAGGCCGCAAAGAGGGTCAAGGTCCATCGGTCATTCGAGAAGGCAATCTGGAATAAAGGGAATCGGCGATTGAGTGTATAAAAAGGTGAGGCGCGCGTGCGGCGATTCCCCAATTCGATTAAAATTCTCCCCTAGCGTCCTAAGTCCGAGGTCGGCCCAATAGTGGCGCCCTTAGGCATGCTAGTGTAAAAACCCATTTACAGCGTGGACTCCCATCAGGAGTCCGCCCTCTCTCCGGCGAAGTAGTCAAAGCCATCAGAGGCTAACTACGTAGGTACCTCAAAAAAAAAAAAAAAGCGGCGATTCATTCCTTACTTGGAGAGCGAACAGTGCGTACCTACGAGTGAACCGAGCGATCATCTAAGTTTACTGTGCGATAATTGTTTGTAACGATTAATTAGGTGTGTTAATTAAAGTCTGCTCTTAATTATGGCGCTTTAACTCTCTCTCAGGGGCTCTTTTATATTCGATAAAACAATACTGCTTTTGACATGTTGTCGTACTGTCAAGTCTGTCAACTGTCAGCTCTTACTTTCTTGAGAATATGTCAAAAGCAGTATCGTTTTACCAAGTAGACTAGGGGCCGTATTTATAAACTAATCTCAACTGTAAAGCTCGTCTCAAGATGTGTCAAAAACGACAGTTTTTTATGGCTTGACATTTACTTTGACGTATCTTGTGACGGGCGTCTCAACCAAGGTGAGTTTATTAATACGGCCCTAGACCTCGTAGAATAAGAACTAAAACCATAGAAGGAGCCTTAAAACGAAAGCATCAGATCTATAATATTTCAATATGACTCAGCAACATATACTCACACTCATCAAACAAACATTTGCCCATACTGGGTATCGAACCTCATGCTAGCTTCGTAGGCAGGGTCACTAACTAGGCCAACGCGTTGTCTGTACATACGTATAGCTCGCTTCCTTAATAGACGATCTAGAATATGAGTAACACATGATTTAAATCATAGGGCCTCGTGCAGGGTTCCTCCTGATCGCTGCTACCATCTTATCCTTTAACCCACCAAACAACAGTGTCTACGTCGTTGTATTCTGGTATGGGGATAAAACCGGAGAAATTACTAGAATAGAGGCATCACATCAAACCCTGAAGGGTTGGCTATGCATTTGCAGCCTTGAGATTGCAGTTGAGATAGTCTTTTGAATGCAAATGTCGTGGCTCTCTGCTAACCTTCTCAGTACTATAAAATTTATGAAACTTAACGTATGTCTATTGATATTTGTAATTGGGCGTTTTCCAAAAAAAGTACCTATAGTTAAGGACAAAAATTAACAACGGTATTTTTTCCATTACATCACGAAAATTAGTCATATATACTCCCCTTATAAGCCAAAAGGTTGTATTTCAAATTAAATAAGCATAGCAGATTCAAACCTCACCTGTTAGTAATATGGTTGAACTTGCTACATAGCAGGAGTTTTGTCTGGAAGCCACTATTTCTCTTAAAGCAGTAATTGTAAATTTTTGTGACGTAATGGAAAAGTTACCGTTGTTAATTTTAGTCCTTAACAATAGGTTTTTTTTTTGGAAACCGCCCAATATCCTCTACCAACAAGACCACAGCTTCGACCACTCGACAATGTTAAGGTGTTTTTTTTAAATAGATATATATTTCCAGCCAGCATCCACTCAGCCGCCACGCCGCTAGGCTCAATGGTGTCAGGGCCCATCATGGAAGCCATCGGCCGCCGCCGCACGCTGCAGAGCTCCACGCTGCCTCTCATCATCGGCTGGATCGTCATCGGCACCTCTGTCCACAACGCTGTGCTGCTGCTAGGCAGGGTGCTGTGTGGCTTCGCTGTCGGCATCATGGCGGCACCCTCACAGGTATGACCCCTTGATGACCACTGGCTACAGAGCGACACACTCTCAGGTATGACCCTTTGATGACCACAGACTACAGGGCGGCACACTCACAGGTATGACCCTTTGATAACCACAGACTACAGGGCTTTTCTACTAGGTTCCCTGGTTATATTTTTGATCCCAAGACAACATTTTCCAAACGACATTACGTCGGTGAGACGAGATTGCATGCTCTGGGTCCAGATGCCAACGACCAGTTGGCAGTCTTCTCATCATAGAATCGATCGGCCGCTATGTCACGCATGTTTCTAGCCTCATCATCATCATTACTGCTGAAGACGTCTACTACTGGACATAGGTTTCCTTCAAGGTTTCATATGGACATAGGTTTCCTTAATGGATCGATCGGCCGCTATGTCACGCATGTTTCTAGACTCATCATCATCATTACAGCTGAAGACGTCTACTACTGGACATAGGTTTCCTTCAAGGTTTGCCACAAGGACCAGTCCTATGCTGCTTGCATACACCGGTTTCCCGTAACCTTCTGCAGGAAGCATTTACCGGAAGACCTCTACTTCTTACCTGCTAATTAAAATTCATGAGCATATGGATTTTAGTCACAGACACACATGTATGCAAACAGTAAACAGTTTCCTGATTGATCGACGAAACGCTAGCCTAGTTGGGAGTGACCCTGCCTCCGAAGCCGGCTGTCCCGGGTTCAAATCCCGGTTAGGGGCTGATATTTGTATGATGAGTACGAGTATTTGTTCCTGAGACTTGGATGTTTTCTATTTATTTTAGTATATATTTCTCTATACATATAAGTAAGTTTATCGTTATCTAATACCCATAGTACAAGCCTAGAGCTTAGTTTGGGACTAGGTCAATTTGTGTGACATTGTCCTGTGTTTTATTTATTTAGTATTTATAAAATTAATTTAAAAGCATTTTCAAACCTTCAGGTGTACTTAGGAGAAATAGCAGAACCAAGACTGCGAGGTCTGCTCATCGGGACTCCATTCGTGGCTTACTCCATGGGTGTCCTCTACGTGTACGCCCTGGGCGGTTTGCTGCCTTGGCGCTCCGTGGCGCTGCTCTCTATGGTGCTCCCAGGGCTGGCCTTCGTAGCATTATGTTTCTCCCCCGAGAGCCCCACGTGGCTGGCGCGCAACGGAAGGTTCCATGACGCCATGGCTGCCATGGCTCGACTGAGAGGGGACCCCGATATTGTAAGTACAGCGTTAGTAATAAAAACACATTCAACTCACGATACTATTAAATTAGGGTGTCTATCATTTCATCCAATGTATCATTTCATCGAACGCTATTTTCTGCTGAAATCATGTTTTCTTAATGTAATACTTAGATTTACAGGAGGATGAGAAATTTAATTACAATAAGACGCAAATATATAAACAATATTACCATAACTAACACACGACTTATCATTATTACTAAACATGATCAGATAATACTTAATCTAAGATCTACATCAGTATCAATATAATCATAAAACGTGAGGACCGGCACAGTAGGCATAGTTGTTAACCGACTTCAAAAAAAGAAGGTTCTCAATTCGTCAGGATATTTTTATGTATGTTCCCCGATTACACAAAGACCGCTACACCGATTTGTTTTTTTTATTGGGTGTACTTTCTAATTGGTCCTATTTCCAGCACGTCAAGATCTGATGATGGGATCTTGGAGAAGTCGGGATAACTCTTCAAATATTATAGAAATACATTTATAGCGATTTCATTATTTTCAGTGGCAAGTCTAGCATTTGCATTCAAAAAGTATCATTTGGTGAAGTTTAACTGATGATGAAGACCTCTCATGGCCATCGGAACTCCTCAACGGTACCTTTGTAAAAGGTTGCGATAAGATATCTCGATTAAGATAGTTGAGCGACTATGACGAAGCACATTCAAATGTTTTAAACATATGACTATGACTTTCCCGCGGCGCTGCTTATTGAGATGTGGGACGACATAACAGTATTATTATGATCACTAAAATGTATGAAATAAAATAAAGGTTTCTAAAAACAAAAACCGTCTTGAAAAAACCAAGAAATAACTTCTTTTAAAATCAGTCAGTCCAACTGAAGTCGGCGTCCCACTATATTTGTAACCTTGTGTGTGTAGATGCACCAACACGTTCTTTCTGTGTGCGTACGCTGTCTTCGTTAAGCGTGTCGGGCCGGTCGGGTTAGTAGTGTGTGTGTCTATACGCATTACAACTGCAAGTATGGCCCACCAGCTTCCGTAAGATAACACAACTGGCGTAGTTACTCCGCCTATAGTTTACACGATATTATAAGCTGCCACTTTATCTTTTAGAGCCGTTGGTATAAAATGCAACGTGCACCAAAAGCCCACTGTCCAATATCGTTTTTATAAAGTCACCTTGCTCGCAGTTCAGGCCGTGTTTTAGAAATCTCTTTGGCCTAGTTGGTTCAATTCCCTTGTACTTGTTCTGAGACTTAGATGTGTTCTATGTATTTCTCTGTATTAGTATGCTTATTCTAGTAGATACCCATTGTACAAGTCTAGAGCTTAGTTGGGGACTAGGTAAATTTGTGTAAATTTGTCTGCTGATAAATAAATATTACTTTATTATTTAAATTGTGCTCTGAATTTCGTTTTATACAATTCGATACCTTACTTTCTTAAATTGCCATCACTCATCAGTCTTTTTTATAAACGTATGCCGAAGCACATTTTAAAACTGCTTCTAAAACACGGCTACCATAATTTACCGACTTTACTCGGTAGCTGATAATAGGTACCAACCATGTCTTGTTACCAACGACCCATTAAAATATTCATGAGTAGCGGCTCGGCATCGATCTTTGACATGAGGTTCACGTTACGAGCCCGTTGCTTAGTGGTGGTGTGTTTAAAAACAATGGCCGCTAGAGTCCGCCAAACGTAAGGTGTCCCAGAGAAAGAGCGGCAATTTCAAGAAACCTGCAGCTTTCAACACTGACTGTACACTGAATAAACGGAGTTGATACTCCAACACTGATGTAGTCCACTCAAGTACGCGGGGAGAGCGGGGCTGAAAGTCCCGGGGATTGTTCCGATGAGAATAGGAACGCAAGTAAAAAACTGGCCAAGTGCGAGTCTGACTCGTGCACGAAGGTTTCCGTACCATATCTTTAAAAACGGCTAAAAACACTTTTGTTTTATGGGTTTTTAGTATTTGTTGTTATAGCGGCAACAGAAATACATCATTTGTGAAAATATCACCTGTTAAGCTATCACGGTTCATGAGATACAACCTAGTGACAGACGGACAGACAGATGGACCGCGAAGTCTTAGTAATAGGGTTCCCTTTTTACCATTTGGGTACGGTACCCTAAAAACGGAGCGGTTCGTATGACGTTTGTCGTGAAACGTTATGACGCTATGCCGTTGCAAGGGCCGTTTATGTTACTTAAGCAGCTTGTAGTTGCTTAGTAGATAATAGAAAAAAAAACAAAATCATCGGAACAACTAACCCCTTTTTTACTGCGTTGGCACAAAATTTATTACATATTATGACGAAACACGAAACACTTCACACACGCTAAAAGTTTTAGCGTGTGTGAAATGAGATACATTTACATAAATTCCATAAATTACATAAATACATACATAACATCAAGCCTTCCAGTACTACAAGCCCTTATTTCCTTAGTCGTATCTTACGACATCCACGGGAAGATATGGAGTGGAACTATTCTAACTCGAGAACACGGGTTCAATTTATGAAAGGATAAGTTTGTATTTGAAACGACGGCAAAACCAGCCCAATGGCGGGGTTAGTTGTTCAATATCACCAGGTATTCAGAAACTCCAATAATCATCCTTTAAATAAGCCGTTTGTTTTCGTAAGCCGGTTTTTTTGCCTTTTCGCCGACAAATCTTTGACAAATGCAACGTATTCAATTGCCAACCCGCTTTTTTTTCTATAACTACTATATTTCAGGATTTTTATAAAACTAACCTAACCTATAGGGTTCTACACGATGGTCCCGAAATAAATCCTGAATTATTTACAGTTTTGGAAAAAAACGCGGGTTGTCAAATGATATGTGTGTGAAGTTAATCACTTGTGAAATGTTGGTTATGTATGGAATTAACATTGCTCATTTTTTTTTATTTTATGATAACCGCAACTTTCAACCCCGCTCTCCCCATCTTCACAATCACTCCTGCGCCTGGCATTCAGTTCCCGCATCTCTCTCTGATCATCGACCTGTTTGTTTTACAGTTAACTACATTATTAATGATATATCGCCTCACACTCCTTATGTCTTTCCGTGGATGTCGTAAGAGGCGACTAAGGGAATAAGGGCTTGTAGTACTGTTAGGCGATGGGCTTGCAACCTGTCACTAATACACTGGTAAACATCTTGGCCTACTTCTGCAAAATGTGGTTACAGAATTATCAACAAGTCTTTTTAGATTTGTTGGTATTTCTGTAGCTCTGCCTACCCCACTCTGGGAATTAAGGCGTGATGTTATGTATGTATGAATGTACTCCTTATGATAATTTTCCGTTGTTTGTCATGTGATCTTGTCGCGATTGGCATCGCCGAGACGTCAATGATCAAGTGATCCTGTAATGTGCTCGACAGCTGACACAATTGATGTTTCGATTCTCTTAGTTACGTCTTATTTGATGAGGAGTTATTTATTCAGTCGATGGTTAGGTATTTTCTTGGCTAATAAGAGAACATGCATGAAACTCAGACTCAGATTAGGTGAAAGTTAAAAAAAGCATATAAAACGCAATACACTAAGTTTTGACCCGTTTATTAGGATTTTATATAGAATCAAAATTTGTTTGAATGATTACATTATTTTATTCGGCATCCTCGTTTTATATACGTCATATTTTAATTCAACGATATTGACTTTAACATAGTAATTTACGAAATAAATGCAAATTTCTTTATAAGGTCGTTATATTTTAACCATGAAACGTCGTCGATTTTGTATAGAGTGTTTTTGCAGGGGGTCTGAACTGTGGTGCTAGACAAGTTGCATTCGACAATCGTTAGCGATTATGTTTCTATTGAAAAATATATGGAATTGACGTAAGTGTCACGTTACTATCTCGGTGGCTTACGTCAATTCCATACATTTATCAATCGAAACATAATCGCTAACGATTGTCGAATGCAACTTGTCTAGCACCACTGAACTATGACTTTTTAAAGCTTCATATCTTATGAAATGGGTACAGTCGGAGAGCTGTACAGAACGATGATGTCTACAATTTTTTTATATAATTACGAACTAAATACGATTTTTCATCCATTCAATAATACAACAACAATGCATTTGTGAATCATTTCTTTACGGTGACCTCGTTTCGATCGTGTCAAGTTTCGTTCGGCCATACAGAAATGTGAATCAATGTCGATCATGTATCTCATTTCGTATACGCCTAATAAACAATGCAATTTTGGATGGCAACGTTCAAATAAAGGAAAAGGAATACGTTACACTGATAAGCTCATATTAGTAGCGTGAAATCTGTTTGAAGACGGTCATCCATTTGTCATGCACTTGCTGTAAGTACTTGTCAATGGACGCTAAGTATTATGTATCCTTAACCAATCCGATCTAACAATGCACTTTGAGCGCATTCGTTCTCTTTTTACAATCTTTTGTATAACATTACAATGTAAGTTTGTTAGAATGATAAGTTCAAATCTTATAGGGTTCCGTTGTCAAACTAGATTCGCCATGTCCGTCTCTCTGTCTGTCTGTCCGCAGCTTAGCTCAGACACCCTTAGTTCTAGAAAGCTTTTATTTGGCATGAATATAACATCTTAGACTGATTGTGCAAAATGTAGCAACAGAATGATCAACCAGTCTTTTTAAGTTGTTTGTTTTTCTGCAGCTCTGCCTACCCCACTCTGGGAATGAAGGCGTGATGTTATATATGTATGTATACACATTAGTTACGTCGACAAAGTGGTAAAATATAATATTGAAAATGGGGTTTTTAAGCTACCTCCCCTACACGTGAAGTGGGGATGGTTTTTTTTTCTCTTCTTCTCCATGGTGTGGGGTGTCGTTGGATAAGCCTTTCAAACGTATTGCTGGTTTGCATTAGTTATGCAATTTTTCAACTGACGAATCCGATTGTAAAATATCAAGCTTTAAAGCGGTTCCTACTTTTTATAAGAGTCAAATTCATCTACTTAGTTGCCCAGTTTTTCAATATCCTTTTGATGGCTTAAGATTGTGAATGCCTCTGCTGGAATCTCTCTACGCTCGGATTGTCTTACACCGGAGCACAACAATGCGAATACTGTGTGGCGGTAGTTTAAAGGATAAGATGGTGGTAGTGATGCGGATAGAACCTGCACGGGCTCCTACAACCATTGAAATAATCATTCATTGTCATATGGGCCATGAATGAGCTGCCGTAATACCAAAGAAGGCGGCTAAACACAATGTAGTAGTCGAAGCATTCTATACCCTATTGATAAACACATTAGATTTAAAATGCTTCTACTATTACTATGCAGTTAGCCGCCTTCTTCGGCATCACGGCAGTGAGGCGTGTTTTGTGATTCCTAGTCTAGAGCAGTCAAATGTGGAAAAACATCACCACGGTGACCGTGTAAATGAAGAATAGGCAAGGTTTCAAATAGACTATTCTCGTAACACTTTTGTTTACAAACGTTTCAAGCTAATTCCAGTGACAGACATTACAAAACAATTACCTGGCATGGCAAAAAGTGTTTGTATAAAATGACGACGTGTTGGTTTGGGGTTAAAATTGGTATCGGCAAATGATCTAATCTACCCAATAAGTGTTGGTTTATAGGGTGGTAGCTACCTGAAAAAATATACCATGGGGGGGATCTGAAACCCAAATATAACTTTCATTTATTTACCCTAGGTAGGGTACTTTAGTGGTGGTAGGATCTTGTGCAGGGTCTGTCCGGACCGCTACCACCATCTTATTCCTTAAACTACCACCAAACACCAGTGTGTGACATTTTGGGTTCCGTACGAAAGTCTGATTTATCAATATTTAGGTATTTGTTAGTAAAATTATACTTAATAATAAATATTATAACCAAGCTCATACGTCAAAGTAGAAGAAAATTGTTACATTGTAATTAACGGTAATTCAAGTTTGGCGGCACATTAGCATAGTTGGTGGTGACCTTACTAACGAAACTAGTAGTCCCGGGTTCAAATCCCGGTAAGGGCAGATATTTGTGTAATGAGCGCGAATATTTATTCCTGAGTCTGGGGTGTTTTCTATGAATTTAAGTATGTATTTCTCTATATACTCAGATGCTCTCGAGTGTGTTCAGAAAAAAATTATTCGTACCATGCAATACAGATGTTTTCACAACCGCTTGCCGTATCGTCAGCTCCTGGTTGAGTATAATCTCTTAGAACTTAGCTCCAGGCGCTTTTTACTGCAAGCAATGGTGCTGTACGGACTCTGCAACGGCCAGTTCGAATGTATAGAACTAAGCAATATGCTGTGCTATAAAATACCCAAAAATAGACAACGCAGTGTGCGTCCTCACCGACTATTCGTGACGGATCGCTGTCGCACTAACACCGGCGAGCGCGCTCCCTTACGAAGACTTGTAGACAATTATAATAACTTATTTAATAACATAGACATATTTGCTCACAGTGCTAATTCATATAGAAAATGTATTTTGGTAACACTCGCAGAAAGACAGAAAAAGCAAACCTAATTTTGTATTCTAAATCATAGCATTTCAATTAATTATATTCCTACTCAACTGTTACTGTGTACGTGTGAATGTGTATTTTGTGTGTGTGTGTGTGTGTGTGTGTGTGTGTGTGTGTGTGTTTGTGTGTGTCTGTGTGTGTGCGTTTACGTCTTACATGCATCGTATTGTATAAAATTAAACATCGTAAACGCTCAATACTCTCCTAAATAGGGCTACCTCCCTTCATGGTCAACTGATCCCACATAAAATTCATCCCGCGGGATGAATTTTATGTGGGATCAGTTGACCATGAAGGGATCTACCTTTGTTAATTTGTGGTAAACGATGTTGGTCACACTTTTACTAACATATTATTGTTAAAGGCATTAGTATGCTTTATTGATGTGGCTGGGTGCGTAACGATCGATATAAAAATATTTTCTATAATATCAGTCGATATAACGCTCATTTGATATAAGTATTGAATCATATAACAACATTTAATATATTTAAATATGATATAATTATCATTTTATATAACGATCATTTGTTCTAAAAATATTTTATATAACATGCATTAAGTATAATGCATATTTACTATAATCAACTTATGATATAAAGTTAATTTCATATAAAGTACAGTTGGTATAAAAAAATACTGTCTATACTAACTCGTGTCCAACCACAAGGGTCGGTTTGTTAGTTACCTATTGTGAACCTACAGAGCGGTAACTCCTAGGTCTCAACTAATATATAGGTTAGGTTAGGTTAGAATTGTGTCAAGGCGCGAAGCGCCATAACTACGCGGAATAGGAGCTCCGCAAAGCGGAGCTCCGTCGACTTTGCCTCACGGTCAGCGTTGTACCAAAAAATCTAAAAGTCTTTGCTACGTAAATAATCATAGGCGTTAAAATTATTTTAAATATGTGGCAATAAAAAATAATATACCACATGATAGTTATACAATATGATTTTTATACAAAATGATGATTATACCAAATGATGTTTATAATAAATAAATGATATACCAAATGATAATTATAGTAAATAAAAATAGATATTTTGATAATATACCAATCGTTTATTATATAAAATGAGTGATTATATCCTTAAAAATTATATCAAATGAAATTATATGAATTATGTTTATACCGATCATTACACACCCGATGTGGCTGTTTGTTTTCCTAAATAAATGAAAAAACAAAAAAATATATATAAGTATATTTATCGTTGTCTAGTACCCAAAGTACAAAGGTCTAGGTCAATTTGTGTGACATTGTCCCCGGATATTTATTTATTTTATTTAAGTTGAATGATCTTCTGAATAGGGTCAACTTGTGTGAGATTGCCCTCTGATATTTAACTTTTTTCCCCAGGCCCAACGCGAGCTCCACGAGCTGGTCTCAGCCAGGGAGAAGGAGAAAGCCCGAGGAGAGCACAGCATCCGCTTCCTGGCCACGGTGACGCGTGCGCCGGTGCTGAAACCTCTGCTGCTCATCAACCTCTTCAACATGCTGCAAATCCTCTCCGGCAGCTACGTTGTCATCTTCTACGCTGTGGATATTGCTAGGGATTCTGGAGGGGCGCTGGATCCTCAGGTCAGTTTAGATTCAGCAATTTAATAATGTAGGGAATTTCCACAAGAAAGTTTCAGCATTTTTATTTTATTATTCTTAAGTTTTACAAAATCCGTTTTACCCGTGTGGTTGCCGGGTTAGAATAGTGCCACTCCGCATCTTCCCGTGGATATCGTAAGAGGCGAATAAGGGAATAATGGCTTGTAGTGCTGTTAGGCGATGGGCTTGTAACCTGTCACTAATACACAGGTAAACATCGTAGCCTAATTGTGCACAATGTGGTTACAGAGTTATCAACAAGTTTACAGTTGTTGGTATTCTGTAGCTCTGCTTACCCCTCTGGGAATGAAAGCGTGACGTTATAAAAAAGCAAAAGTACTAGTTTCTTGGGCAAAAATTTGTGTGATGTGATGAGCATGAGTATTTGTTTCTGAGTCTTGGATATAAGTATTTATTTCTCTCTATAACCATTTTCTTGGCAAAATAAAAAGTCGTAATTTCAAACCTCTTCAGAATTTTAACAAAAAAAAGTAAATGTTATGGTATGTATCATGGACAAGAAAAGGCGTGTAATATCGTTGTCTAGTACCCATAGTACAAGCCTAGAGCTTAGTTTGGGACTAGGTCAAGTTGTGTGACATTGTCCCCTAAGATTTATTTATTATCATGTCCTATAGGTCCTAGTCATACAAGCGCAGCAAATACTCGTAGCGTATTTTACAAATTAGGGAAAATAAAAATACGGAGCAGTCATCTTGATCATCTACTAAGAAGTCGTCTATACAACCATACAACCTGTTATAATAGCTCATGCTGATAGCAACACCACACTTGGTCATAACCTCGGTCTACCGTCACATATGCGTCACGTTCACTGTCACGTTTGTGGTTGCTCTCTCCCTGACTGGATAACCTTACCGCCACCATTCTTAACTGACCTTTGATACCTTGCACTCTCGTGTCAGGTACGTGTTATCACTCACATCAGTGATGTAATTATCATGTGGCACTGTACTAAGTGCAGCGCTAGATTCAATTAATATTATATTACCGACGTGTAAACTCTGTTGTGGCGAATTCCTGCATAAATGATTTGAATTTTGGATTTGATTATTTTCAGGTGACAGCCAACGCGAGCGCTCTCGTCCGACTCTGCGTGACCGTGGTGGCCTGTATCCTCCTCCTCCGCATCACGCGTCGTGGGCTGGTCATGATCTCCGGAGTGGGCACCGCCGTCTGCACCCTCTCCCTCTGCTTCATCCTCTCCCAGGGCCCCGGCACCGGCCTCCCGCCCCCAATCCTCATCCTCGGCTATGTAGCCTTCAACACTTTAGGCTTCTTCCTTCTCCCAGGATTAATGATCGGGGAACTGCTACCCACCAAAGTACGAGGCCTTTGCGGAGGTTATATATTCTGCCTCTTCAATGCCGTCTTGTTCGGATTCACCAAATTATACCCAGTCATGAAGACCAGTCTCGGGATGACTGGAGTTTTTGGACTGTTTGGAGCTTCCTCGGCTTTAGCAACCATTGTTCTGTTCCTCCTACTTCCAGAAACCAAAGGAAAATCTCTTTTACAAATAGAACAGTATTACCAAAAACCCAATTTACTGTGGGTGACGAGAAAGAAGGCTACCAACAATCAGGAGGTATAAGTCGATGGTAGTCTGATGTTGTGTACTTAACTAGATGGACCAGTGGTTTTGAATGATTTTATGTAGCTATTTATATGACATGTAATTGTTAAGGCAAATGTTTGGTGTAACTTTCCAATTGCACGAAATTTAAACAAGGCTGCAAATCTTCCATAAAGTGCTGCGAAAAATTGCTGCTTTTTCTAAATTCTAATTACTACCATTGAAGTTCTTTATAAGTCTTCTGAGAGAACTGCTCCTTACTTCATCTCTTATTTCGCTGGCTAGTTATACATGATACGTATCTGCCTTAATACCAAAGAAGGCGGCTAACTGCACCGTAGTATTCGAATAATTGTATACTCTATTGGTAACCACATACAGTTTAAATGCTTACTATTCAGTTAGCCAATTTCTTTAGTATTACGGCAGTATAAACTTCGTGCTCGGTCGTATCACAACTTTGTCATATTTCGCGGCAACTCCGATGTTTAAGTTAGGTTCCTAGATCCAGATAGCGCCTTTAGTCGCGCGGGTCTAGTTATGATGTTCGTGAAAAATTACTCATGAACAACTTTGGAAGCAGCATTTTCTCGCAGCTATTTAGGCCATGATAAACAGTCTTGTTATCTTAGGGCAGTATTAATAACTCATATTGTCTGAGATGCTGGATCAAGTCATAGATCTGTAATTTCTGACGTGACTTAACCTCGTAAGACTCGATGTGTACATAATCAAGACAATTTAATTTAAGCTATATTTTAATGAGCATAAAGTTAATATTCAATTGTTCCAAAATAGAAATTTGCATTTAAGAGCAAAGGATATTAAACTTTATGTACTTAAAGGTAGATTCAAATTCCCACTCGCAAAAAAACTTCCGTTTCTAGTATCGCGGGGCCTCACGAGGTTAAGACGGACATCTCAGCCAAGAGCAACCAATTTTTTTACCAACACTGCCCATTACTGACATTAATTATTGACCTGTTATAGAACCCTTTCGTATCACGACAGTGAAGTAAACTTAATGCGAAGTTAATCTTTGGCTTTCAACGAAATAGTTCTATGACAGATCAATAGTTAAGGCCCAGGGGCTGTTGACAAGATGCAACACGCTAACGAAACGATTTTCGATAACTATTTAAATGTACGCAGTTGACGTAAGTTCTCGACACATTTTCGATGACGATAACGTTCGCCGAATGCATCTTGCTAAGCTGTCGTAATATCAAAGGCGGCTTACTGCAAAGTAATAGTCAAAGCATTCTATACTCTATTTGTAACCTCATTCAATTCAAAATGCTTATACTATTACCATGCAGTTAACGCTTTCTTTGGTATTACGACAGTAGCTTTTTCTATAGCAACAACTTAGGAATATTGGATACAAACAAAACAATCGTGTCACTCACTAGATAGAGACGTTCCTTAGTCTTCAGGGTTGGCAACGCATTTAGTCTTGGGATTGTAATCTTGAAAAATTGCAAAAGCCTATGGATCACAGATTCCATTTAAAATCAGGTCTGTGTTTGCGTTGACCTTGCCAGAAATATAGACTATTAGACACAACAGTCCGGGTAGAACATGTTGTATTATCTCGCTTGTCGCTCAGTGCGTTTCTATCGTTACATACTAGATAGAAATGAAGATTCGACCGATAAACAAGCGGCAGACAACATATGTGCTAGCCCTCATGGAGTAACATACTGATTAGAGAGTATTAACTTACACCCAGTTGCACTAATCTTAGTACAATCGAAGACTCTGTTAACTGTACGGTTTACATTCATCTGGCTTTTTTTTGGCATCATCATCATTTGGCATATTCTTTTTTTTTCTGAAACCGTATACTTTTCAGGGTTGTTATAAAATAAACCTAACCTAATGGGTTCTATGCAATGGTATTTAAATAATCCTGAAAAATATACGGTTTCAGAAAAAAAAGACTGTGTGCCAAATGATGATTATGCCAAAAAAGTTATGCCAGATAAAGGGAACTCTAACTGGGCCTCTATTCAGGTGCGTTAAAACGATATCGTGTTTGACACGTTTAAGAATCGTTTATGTCACAGTCGCCATTATTGTGAATGACATAATATGAGTTATCAAAACGTTGACAATACGGAAACAGGTCGAAAACGATATCGTTATTACCTTGTAGAATCCCAGCCCCGTACATTTACAATCGAACATAGACCTTATCACAACGCATTAAAGTTTATGAGTGGTCAGTCTTCGTTTGTACTGTCTTATTACGCAACTGGACTTTCTTGTGTCAGTCTTACTAATTCCGCATTTTTATTACCACATTTACTGTTTCTTTCATGCCCCTATATTGGAGTTGCATTTACAATGATGTAATGAGGCGAATATTTTGATATACATATTGCTAACCATAGCGATTTATATACAGCTTTTGACTGTTTTATATAAGCATTCATGTGGGTAACTATAGCAAGAAAAAGTGAAAGGAAAGATGGGTCTACGTGTTTATTGTCAACTATATTATATATTGTATTATAACGTGTGACGTCAGCAGCAGATATTGTTTTAAGTTTTCGCCCCCTTGTCCTGTCACATTTTTTTTTAATAGGTATTGTGTCACTGTGACTATTGATATATCGACCAAAGTATAATATTATCAATTATCAGTGTTTGCTACGCCCGCTTTGGATTGTACTAGTGGTCGGCATGACGTCATTTTGTTTGTAACAGAGTTTTGTTTTTTTTTTATCTAGGTGTGACGTAGAAAAGACCATGTGCTGTTTAAGCGCTTTAGCCATTAGCAGTTATTTATGTTGTCAGTAAATAATTAAAAGGAAAGTTTGCTTTAGGGGCAAACCTCTCCTCGAAAGACCACGTCAAATTTTGTTAGTTCAGAAAGTATCTTGTGCCAGTCAACTAAAGTAGTACGTCACCTTGACAAATGTCCTAAATTTAGGTCGTTGTTTCATGTTTTTTTCAGAACACCTTTTAAAAGGTTTACATTACATTCATCTGGCATAACTTTTTTTGGCATAATCATCACTTGGCATAATTATCATTTGGCATACAGTCTTTTTTATCAGAAACTTTTCAGGATTGTTATAAAATAAACCTAACCTAACCTAATGGGCTCTATGCAATGCTATTTTAAATAATCCTGAAAAGTATACGGTTTTTGAAAAAAAAGACTGTATGCCAAATGATGATTATGCCAAGTGATGATTATGCCAAAAAAAGTTATGCCAGATGAAGGGAACCCCTTTTAAAAACGTTCCTGTAGTCAATTGTCAAAGAACTGGGGCCATTTGTTTTCTCTGTTAATCTGCATTCTGCGTTCAAAGGAACGCGGTGATTATAATTAACCACTTTAATTACTGGGGGCCAATTTTTGAAGCTCACCGACGGAAAATGACTAACTTTAAAAGCAATTTGTGAAGCGATTTAATCTACTAGCGGGCCCACCTTTTGGATTTGATATCATTACGCTTTTATCATTTCAAATCCAAAAGATGAGCCCTCGTAGATGAAATCGCTGCACATATTGATTTTAAAGTTAGTCATTTTCCGTCGGTGAGCTTCAAAAATTGGCCCTGGACGTCGTCGAAGTTTTTATTTACAGTAGTAATTATGAAATGTCGAAGAATCTAGTAATACGTGTTTATGTGAACTGTCACAATGATCATTCTAGATTGACCCCACAATAGTGAAAGGACAATATTTTCTTGCTATAATTAACCCCTAAGGACTTACAAGGGAGAACGTTGCCTTTATTGTATTAGGAAAAGCTCGAATGTCCATAAAATGCTGCTTTGTGATAATTATGTGACGAACTAAAAATACGTTTGTTTAATAGGTCTGAAATATTCATTGTAAGGCGATGTGTCCACGGGTGTTTATAATCCGCGACGTCTCGCCCCACTGGTAACTCATCACTTCATCGAATTTCATTGAATGTACCATTTCATCGAACGCTATTGTCTGCTGAAACCATAATGTTTTCAGGGTATATTTAACATTAATTACGTAGGTTAGGTTAGATTAAATGTTTTCCCTGAAAAAATATGGTTTTAGCAGAAAAATGCGTTCGATGAAATGATACATTCGATGAAAGGTGTTTGATGAAATGATACATTGACGCAACCATGAATCGTCCATTTGATGAGCAGGGCGCGACGTCGTGATTGAAAACAATAAACTTTGACTTATCTCAGTGTTTATTTTTTAGATAATACGTAATTGATTTAATACTTTTAGGTTAGATATTTAATTTTGTCTTTCAGAATAATTATATTCGATAGGGAATCAAGTGAACAGATTAACATCAGTTAATCACGGTTAAGTCGTTCTTCAGTGACGAGATTTATACAAGTTTAAAAAAGAACGTGTTTCTGAGTCGGCCGATAAATAATTTCTTTGACGCACCCGTATATAGGTACGCATGTTTAATCAAACAAAGAATTAACTCAAAACCAAATTCAGTTTTAAATAAAACTACAAACAGAAGTCAAGTTTGAAATTCGAATGTATTTCTATTTCACGATATTTCTTTGTTTGATTAAACGTGCTATATATGGACACTAGCCTTAATTTTATTTTTAACGCATGGCCACACTGGAGTGATTGACCTTGTGGATTTCCGCGTGGTGAGATTTTTTATCTGTGATTTATCTGAATACTTGTTGTTTATTAATAAATATATTAGAACTGCAGGCGAGTTTTATTGTATTCTAACCTAGTTTGCCAAAAAAGAGGTTGGTACCTAAACCCTTCGTCCGTCAAATGCAGGGATCGTAACCGGTATTCTGACTACCGGTTTTAAATGAGGTATAACCGGTCATAATTGTATTTCGCTATTTATATCGCTAAAGCTCTGATTAGCGGTATAACGAATATCTACCGGTATTCATGTATATTATCGGTTTAGCCAATTGAGAATAATACCTCTTTTTGATACTTTACCCCTAAAAACCATAACCAGTAAACCTGTCAGTGTCCACATACTTGTTTATTTGTTTCTGTAAATGTTTTTTGGTGTTATTACAAAAAAACTCACGCCTTAGACAAGTCTGAAATTACAATTTATTACCGTCCAATTGACATCTTACTTATCACTCTTATCAGGTGCAATGAATAGCGGTATTGAATACAGTAAATTGTGAATGACAATAATACCTCTAATTCGAATATAGGTATTACTTTTTGAGCGGTAACAATTTGTCATTTTAAATACAGGTATTGAATAAAACCGGTTTTACAATCCCTGGTCAAATGTCGCAAACTTACCAAAACCTATGCTTTTACATAATAGTGTCCGCAAGATATGAAATCAATCTATTGTCATGCCAGCACAAATTATAACCTCAAATATAATAATATTTAATAAATTATTCTGCGTCCATAGATGCCACAATCGAGTTCTTAACTTGCGGGTACTAATGACATTTAGGTTTTTTAGGGTTCCGTAGTCAAACTAGGAACCCTTATAGTTTCGCCATGTCCGTCCGTCCACATCCTAGCGCAGAGACTATTAGTACTAGAAAGCTGTACCTCCCCTACACGTAACGTGGGGATGTATTTTTTTTTCTCGTCTACCCCATAGTGTGACGTGTCGTTGGATAGGTCTTTCAAAAATATTATGGGTTTGTGAAAACAATTTTTCGATCAAGGGGTCCGTTTATGAAATATTAAGCTTTAAAGCGCTAATTTTTGTTAGAGTCAAGTGTCGTCGTCGTCGTCGTCCCCCTACAGCCAAAACTACAAATACTATAAATATTAAAATCTTACATGAAAGCGCATATAACGAATTTAAAAGAAAAACTATCACGACTAAGTTAGACATCATTGGTTCATGAGATTCAAGCGATTAGTGTTTATACCTACTAAAATTATGTAAGAAAGCACCAAATGACTTTAAATAGAAAATTAGTTATTACTCCTTGTTTTTGTTTATAGTACCTACGAACCCTACACTGAGCATGGACCGACTTGCTCTTGGCCGGTTTTAATGATGAAGAGAAGGAATAAAAAAAAAACAAAAAATAAGGAGATCTTACAACATAAAGGATGATTTAATTTTCTTAGAAATAAAAAATACAAAAATAGTTACAGGATTTTATTGTAACCAGATATGAAAACACAATACAATTTTCCATAAGTACAAATTAGAACACTTATTAAACTTTATTCTGCTCCGCAAAAGCATATTCGGTTTGACATGTTACAGTAATATTTTTAACTCTGCAGCCATTACTGACAAGTAAATAAGATCTATTGTAACATTGACACTACGGTAACATGTCAAAATTAATTATGGTCTCGTCGAGTAGAACAAAGCGCCTGTACGGTTGCCGCTGACATGTCAGCCGACAAAGCACCGTTCTGATTTGGTAACTACTTGAGTTGATTTTTTTTTTCTCAATAATAACGTTTAACCATGTTAAACCAACCAAGGTACAATTTTATTCCCAAACGTAAAGAAAAAAATGTTGATTGGTATTTTTTAAACCCCCACTACTACTAATAGTTTTGTAGGGCAGTAAAACCTGTAGGTATTTATGTTTTCGCACATGTATTGTTTCATTTGACACAATACAGTGCCGTACTACTGCCATTTGAGTTAATAACTCAAATAAACCGAAATCTAAACTTTATTTAAAACAAAATTAAGACCAATAGTATCATCTAATAGACATGTATTCTACTTCAATACTTTATATTACATATATACATACATAACATCACACTTTTATTCCCAGAGTGGAACAGGTAGAGCTACAGAATTATCAACAACTCAAAAAAGACATGTTAATGATTCTGTAGCCACATTTTGCACAATCAGGGAAACATCTTAGACAATACATCTTTCCCTCGAATTTCTCTTTGCTTTTACCAATTCCTTTCACCCAAATACCTTCCTGCTCCATCTTTACTGTTTTCGCTTGCAAAATTCCGTCACTTCCTCGTATTGCGACAACAAAGTAACCAGTAGTAGGTACCTAGTGTCACTGCGGTGTATCGCAGTAGTGTCACTACGAGGTTACCGGCAGTAGTGTCACTACGAGGTTGCCGGCAGTAGTGTCACTGCGAGGTTACCGGCAGTAGTGTCACTGCGAGGTTACCGGCAGTAGTGTCACTACGAGGTTACCGGCAGTAGTCTCACTGCGAGATTACCGGCAGTAGTGTCACTGCGAGATTACCGGCAGTAGTCTCACTGCGAGATTACCGGCAGTAGTGTCACTGCGAGGTTACCGGCAGTAGTGTTACTACGAGGTTACCGGCAGTAGTGTCACTAAGAGGTGTCCGGAAGCCGCTGGTACAGGGTGGGGCGGGAGGCGCAACCCGGACACACGTGTAGCGTGTTAGACACTACACTGGCGCAGTCCCAACAGTAGTACTCCCGACAGCGACCGCAACGGTGGAGCTGAACAAACATACAAAATTTAACCACAAATCTGACCCTCCCTTTTATATTTATTCATTTAAATTACACGGAATTACACAGTATAACAGTAAAACTATAGCACTGTGAATTTTAGACCACATTTACATAAGGACAAAGCCAAACAAACAGTAAATTATCTTCAACAGTAATTCTTATCCCCACACCGGAACACACCAATCAGAAACTTAATTTTACATTAGGAGGAAATTGTTATTAGGTAGGGTCCAAAAAGGAAGCATTTTTACGTTATGAAAGTGTTTACTAAATAAGAAAAATAACGTTAAATGTATTTAATTCCAATGTACCATTTACCAAAAAAAATCCCTTCTTTAAAATTAAATCATATTAATTGTCAAAAAAAAATCATTTTATGACATGACTATGCAATTCTGTTAACGCTCAGAGAAAAGGACAGAGCTATATAATTGTTATAGCTAACTATGCTGTTCTGTTTACGCAAACAGAACAGCATAGTTAGGTCATAATAACCCCCTGTTCTGTGAAATCAGCATTTTCAAATTCTTCCAACGATAATTAAATAAAGAACACCCCGCCTTCACACACTACTTTTGTATGGAAGTATAATATAGAGCTGTTGTACCCACCTGTGGATTCCTAGAAACTACATTTATATATTTCATTTTTATGTACTTTTCGAAATCCCCGTTTCTTCTATAACTCGGTCTTGAACTTTATTAAAATATTTATAACTAACTCTTTTCTAGAAACTTTCAGCTCCTTTAAAAAAAACATTATAAACAATTTCCCGTGATTGGTTATTTACAGACATGCCCTGTTTAAGTTGACTCCCCACCCATGGAAAGCAATTTGTGAAAAATAACACACTAAATAAATTAGGAAGTGGTGGTTTCAACTGCTCTATATAAATCAATAAAAACACAACGAATGCACTCATCGCATAATACGACGACACGCTAGCCTAGTTGGGAGTGACCCTGCCTTCGAAGCTAGGGGTCCTGGGTTCAAATCCCGGTAAGGGCAAATATTTGTGTGATGAGCACGAGTATTTGTTCCTGAGTCTTGGATGTTTTCTATGTATTTAAGTATATATTTCTCTATATAAGTAAGTTTATCGTTGTCTAGTACCCATAGCACAAGCCTATTTAGGGCTTAATTTGGGACTAGGTCAATTTGTGTGACATTGTCCCGTGATATTATTATTATTGTTATTATTATTATTATTATTATAATGGATTGCGACTAAGTCAAAAAGACAATTGACATTTTCTACTCCACGAATCCTTCCGATTTCCCCCGAAACCCGAAGGGGTTTCTAAGAGCTCACAGTCTGTAAATTAAATCAATGATGTACACTTACCTCTTTGTCGAGTTCCACGAAAGGTTTCAGACAGCCGAAGCAGTACTGGGCCTGGCCTTCATTGGGTTCTTCCTCGTACGGGTCGACAGGGAACAGGTGATGGTAAGATCTGTAACAAAGTTGAAACTGTCATAAAACATTTTTAAAAAGTCTGATGCTTGTTTTTATAAACGTTAATGGGCCCAAACAGCAATTATAACCTCCAAGTGCCAAAGGACATAGTTCGAAGATAATTATAGAACGTCGTTATTCGAATCCGCTCTGAGCACAAATTTCCACCAGGAGTCATCAGAATTGGGATATCCATTGCAACGACCTTTTGTGACATTTGTGACCTCCTGCAGGAGTCCGAGCACGATGCTTTAAGTGTTGCCACATCTAATTATAGCAAATTGGTAGAAAGGGATGCAAAAGTTAGTAGAAATTGGTAGAATTTGAAATTAAAATTAGGTAGATCTACCACCCCGATTTTAAATATTAACAATGCGTAGAAAATGTACAAAATTATTTATTAGTGTAATGCATGGTGCTTATACATACATAACATCAAGCCTTCATTCCCAGAGTGGGGGTAGGCAGAGCTAAAGAAATACCAACAACTCTAAAATGACTTATTGATAATTCTGTAACCACATTTTGCACAATCAGGCCAAGAGGTTTACTAGTGTATTAGTGACAGGTTGCAAGCCCATCGCCTAACAGTACTAGAAGCCCTTATTCCCTTAGTCACTTCTTACGACATCCACGGGAAGACATGGTGTGGCACCATTCTATCCCAGCCACCACACGGGCGTGCCTACATATTTTTACAAATAATAAAATAAGTGATCAGAGCCAGACTCTCTTTTAACAATAGACCTTTGTGTGCAGCAGGCCCTCTAAAGTTTCTGTACAGTCTATTTTTCTAACAGGTTTTCATGCCAGCACAAACACAGATCATACACTTAACACGCACTAAAAAATGTTTACAATCGTATTATTTTGAAAAATATCAAAATTAGGTAGCTTTGAGGCAGAGGGTGGTAGATAGGTAGACACGAGGCAAATAGAGAACATGCATGAAAACCAAAATTGAGTTTCATTCATACGATTTAGGAGAAAATGTAAAATAAAAACATACAAAACGTATCACACTAAGTTTTGACCCGTTTATTAAGATTTTATATGGGGTAAACCACCCAGTAGTCAGCCAGAGACCTGTAGTCGGCCTTACATGAGTGTGAAGAGTGGAAAATATAGCTTTCATACTCCTGCCACTCATACAAAGAATAGGCAGAGGCCGACTACAGGATTCTGGCTGACTACTGGGTGGTTTACTGTATAGAATCTTTTTTTTTTTTTTACTTATTTTGATGTTTAGGTTGTATTTTTTGGCATCCTCCTTCAAAGATACAGGTGCATATTGGCTTAAACATAGTTATTTACGTAATAAATGCAATTTTCTTTATAAGGTCCTTATATGTTAAACATGGAACAGCTGTGACGTTATTCCTGTCGCCGATTTTGTATTGAGCGTTTTTGCAGGGGTTCTGAACTATGACTAATGAAACAAGAGCGATTTGTAATAAGATAACTAGTTTAATTAATAAAGTACGTTAACACAGTTGACAATATGAAAAAGCAGTCGTTAGTTACCACCAGACGCCGCGAGAGGCGCGCGCATGTCAAAGTTAAGTAACGTTCCGATTTATGCAGGTTTATGGCTTCATTCCAATAATGACTTTATAAAGCTAATATCTTATGAAAAAATTACACGACAATTTTTTCGCGTAAACAGTTATTCCTATCTTTCATAGCATTTTCCAGAGCCTAAGATAAAACAATATGCATGGTCCCTATTAAGTAGATCTACCAAAAAGTTGGTAGACGTGACAACACTAGAGAGAGTCACCTGGCGAGGTGCGGCGCGGAGGCGAGCGTGAGCCCGCAGGTGCGGCAGGAGGCGGGCAGCGAGCAGTACTTGCTGCGGCACGCGGGGCACAGGTGGCCCTCCGTGCCCACGCCCTCGCCCTCCTCCAAGTGACTGTTGAACATTATTATCCATTTAAAAAATACTGTTTTGTTTAACTGCAAATCAATCATAACAAATGAACTAAACCTGAGCTCTCCTTAAAGATATCTAAAGTTTACAAAACTATAAAAACTCATATTTTAACTTCACTTGTAGTGTAGACTCAGGAGTAGTGTCTGTAGTGACTCCAAAAGTTGTGTCTTTAGTGACTCAAGAGTAGTGTCTGTAGTGACTCCAAATGTAGTATCTGTAGTGAGTCAGGAATAGTGTCTGTAGTGACTCGGGAGTAGTGTTCATAGTGACTCAAATAGTTGTGTCTGTAGCGACTCAGGAGCAGTGTCCGTAGTTCCTCAGAAGCTGTATTTGTAGTGAGTCAGGAATAGTGTCTGTATTGACTCAGGAGTAGTGTTTATAGTGACTCAAAAAGTTGTGTCTGTAGTGACTCGAGAGTAGTGTCTGTAGTGACTCCAAATGTAGTATCTGTAGCGAGTCAGAAATAGTGTCTGTAACGACTTAGGAGTAGTGTTTATAGTGACTCAAAAAGTTGTGTCTGTAGTGACTCAAGAGTAGTGTCTGTAGTGACTCTAAATGTAGTATCTGTAGTGAGTCAGGAATAGTGTCTGTAGCGACTCAGGAGTAGTGTTTATAGTGAGTCAAAAAGTTGTGTCTGTAGTGACTCAAGAGTAGTGTCTGTAGTGACTCCAAATGTAGTATCTGTAGTGAGTCAGGAATAGTGTCTGTAGCGACTCAGGAGTAGTGTCTCTATCTATCGTGACCCAAGAATAGTGTCTGTAGCGAGCCCGGACGGACCACATGCACTGCGAGACGGGCGGGTCGGCGCCGTGCGCGGGCGAGGCGCGCGGCGCGCAGTGCGGGAAGCCCATCTTCACGAGCCCCGCGTCCAGCGCGCGCCCGCGCGCCGGCGGGCACGTGCGCTCCAGCAGCAGCGAGCGGTAGTGCACGTCGTCCAATACCACCTGGGGAACGATCGTTACATCGTATTCACAGTACTCAGCTATCCATCGTTTTCACACTCTCTCTAGCATATATACTAAAAGATACCAGGGCGGAGATTCTAGTGTTACACACAATACTAAAACACGTCAAACGCGTTCAACACATCAATAGCATTTTAAACCAGTGGAATAGAGGCCTTGAGTGAGTGTGACAGCATGCCAGAGAGTGTAACAGCGATGGAAAGTCAAGTACAGTCACCAGCAATAATATATTATACAACATTGCGCTTAAAAATATCTGACACGCTCTTATCGCATCTTTAGAATTATAGTGACCTAATCCACATAATGTTGAATTTCGACTTAGGTCTCTATAATACTAAATTCATGGCTCAAAATCGATAGCTGAAAACATTTGAATTAGGTCACTAGTGCATTATGTCTCCACTAATAAAGACATGTTAAATATTATTGTTGGATAATTTATTATTGCTAGTGACTGTACTATTAATACTCTGATTTTACTGAACTGTTCTGAAATTCAACATTGACCGAAGCGAGGACTAAATGGTCATGAGAATCGCGAGCAGGTATTACTCGAACCTGATCGTTGAAGATTTCTCAAATCGACAACACCTTGAATTGAAAACACTCAAATATACAAATATAGACAAACAATTAACTAAAATGTCAACTACTGACCCCATACTCTCCTCCAGTATCTTGACATAACTTTTTACAGATCCGCACCTCGGCTGCCAATCCGATAACACTACACCTTATACCATCAGTCTTCAAAGTCTGCAATAAGATGAGATTTGTAATTTAAAAAACACTTTCCGGTTCAAATATCACACAGTTTCAACCTCAATATTTGGTAGGAAGAAGTATAAATAACTATGTAACATTATGTCATGTGACATCTACCAATCAACTAAATTACCATTCAGAAATGATTAATTATAATATTTATAATTTATTTATGTGCAATCTCACTTGAATAGTAGTAGTAATGTCGCCTGGATCACAGGTTGTAAGTGAGGCGAACAACACCAGGAGTTCCCTGGACGCATGCCCCGGCAGTGGCTTCAGGACTCTGCTGGCAAACTCCAGGGCATTCTGCAGTGATGGCTCTCCAGTAAGAGCCATGTTTTTAAGACTAACGACAAAACAAAATTTTTAACCCAACATTTTTTTTTACTGTCGATAATATACAATCCAACATTGTGCTCAAAAACAACTCGCAAGCTCTTATGCTTCTGAGCAATTTCATAGCAGAGAGTAACCTAAGTTACCAATTTCTAGCATTCTGCTTGTTATTTTAATTATATTGCAAAATAAAAGAATTCATTTATCTTTATATATGTGTTTAAAATTATATCTAGAAAAATATTAACATAAAATTTAATTAATTTACATATTATAAGAACATTATATTTGATTAGTGGTGACTGTACCAGAGAGCCACTGACCCAAATCCATGGGAATGGTTATGGTATTTCAGGATGTAAAGTTTCAGGCTAAAAACAGTGTAATTTATTTATTTATTTGGCTCACAAAAGAAGTCACTGTCGAAATTGGAACAGAGTATTGATACATAAAAAGTTTAGATCTAGATTCAATCTTAATTATGTGTGCCCATTATGGCTAATTATGTAATGGAATAACAAAATTTGAGGTTAGCTGTGTTAGTAAAACATGAGAAATTACATTGTGAAACTTTGTAAAAAAAAAAGAAAAACAATCATAACTAAATAATAGGCCCTTAATTGTACATACTTGAATAAGTTAATGTAATTAGCTAGTAACTTATATTATTTATACAAAAATTACGTCTGATACATTGACATCTAACATAATTTAAAAAAAAATGCAACACTGTGCTTTGAACTTGGTAAGGTCACAATCTATTTCTCGTGATGTAGAGAACTAAGACCCAAATGATGATGACAGGATGACCTGGACATGTTTTTATGAGATTAGTGGAAGTATACTCTCCATAGCGATGAGTGGAGAGACAGGGGAGGCTCATGCCCAGCAGTGGGACACAAAGACAGGCTAGAGATAAGATGTAGAGAATACACACCCCTGTACAGCCTTAATGTGTTTTCTGACATTGCCCGACATCTCTGTGAGTCTCTCAGCTCTCTTATTCTTCAAGAGGACCAGGCCAAGTTGACTTAAGGGGTTTTGATCGAAGAATTCTTCTATGAACCTCTCTAAAAGCTGAAAATACCATAAATTCGATACAGTATATCAAAGTATCAACTTTTTTAAAGATATTTTATACACATTCATGACTAAGTTAGCCTCAAAAGGGGTCTCTATAAATCTGTTTTATTGGGCAATTACTCCGTCCAGAGTATGTTTCCAGTAACCAATGTCATCCTGAATCACACATCAACTTAATAAGTCATAAATAGATTAAAACTCCTGAAAAAATGCTTACCCCTGCTTATAAACCTGCTATCTCTTAAATGGCCAAACAGTTTCACAAAACCTAGTTAAGTACACACACAATTTTTTTTTTTTTAATAAAATCAGGTGTTAAAAGGCTCAATAAAACAAACTAATATACCTTGAGTGTACACAAAAACCGGGTAGGCTTAATGTCCTGGCAGCTCATAGCTTCAGAACAGTCAAGAGCAACCAGCAAGTGTCTCATCATGCCGAGCCTAACAGGTCCTCTCCTAGGCGTTGCAGCTTTCCTCGCCGCCTTCTGCGCGAACTCCGCCACCAGGCCTTCCACCAAACCATCCTCGTCTTCTTTGATCGCCTCCCTTGTAAAGTCAACGTAAACAGTTGTAAACTATACCTGTTGAGGTTACTTTTCCGGAATATGAATTGAGTGTAACCTTTTAAAGAACTTACCAAGTTTTCTCATAACCCGTCTCCCATCTGTATTCTTTTGAATCCAGTTCGTCGTCTGCCATGTTTCTTATAAAAGAGTCTGAACGTTCAACAACAAAACTTTCGGTTACTGTAGATGCAAACAATTGTGCAAGCACGCGTTGATTAAGTTACCGTGGAGTTACTCCAGTTTCTAGACAAAGTGAAATCAAACTATGCTGAAGCTAACGATACCAAAGCTATAAATAAATGAGAAAAATCTAAGTAAACACAGCCGAAGCCGCCGCAACCGTGACACCGTGAGTAAATCAGTTGAACCAACTGACTGTCACTGTCAAAAGTGAAGTGAAAGTGACAGCGGGAAATGTGACAGTGTCGGTCCCAATTGGAACAAGCGGGGCAATAAGATGTTGTTACATAATTAAAAAAAAAAAAAAAAGATATATAAAAAATAGATATAAAAAAAAGATAGAGTTGTATATAAGGATCAACCACACCGAAGCTTAAAATACGCTCAAGCTGGGGAAATTGAGCTGCGTCAAAATTGACTTGACATGTCCACACCGGTTGGTGAAATTTAATTACTAGACTCCTTTAGACATACCTACCTTCTAGTCTGTGATAGACTCGTTAAAAACGCGACGGAGAACATGCATCGATGCAATCGAAATAATTTTTCATCCATATTTAAACTGTCATGTCTCGATTATGTTAATTTTGACACAACAAGTTGTATAGACTTATTGGGTTTGACCACCCAAATCTCGCATTATTGTATAAACGATGCGTCGCGTCAGCGTATTTTGATGGATTTCTGCTAAATTGGCCGCGTATGCCATATAATACAATGGAGGCATTTCACTTGGTTATTTGACAAATATTTTGGTTGTATCTCTTTCTTTCTGTAGGTATGTCAAATGTAAGAGATGTATAATCCACGGCACGTAAGTAAAAACCAACATGGCCGCTACTGCGCAGGTAGGTAGTTTCGACTGTACTCCCAGGCGAAAGCGACGCGTGCGCGGGGTGGCGGGGAGGTGAGAAGCGACTCCCGCCCCGCTCTCACCACAGGTGAGACCCTAAAATCGACTTCTGCGCAGTTTTTACTTACATGCCATGCATTATACGATCGATATTTGGCAAACATGGCCAAGTGAAATGCTATTTAGGTACCATAGCAAATTAATTATAGTATAATCATTATGTTACCTATGTTGTCTTTATTTCTACAGCTACAGAATTGAGATTAAATTTAAATACTGATGTGGAATATCGAAGATTGAAACATTTCATAGTAGGGGACAAATATTTAGATCGATGCAATAATGATATGGATGTAGTATAGCAACTCCAACATTTTATTCATGAACAAACAGCAACAATCTTAACTGTACATCGGTGGACCTTATTTATTACAAAAGGCAATATGTATATTAGGTCTTCGAAAGGACAGTTAACAGTGTGGGCGATGGAACTAATTACGAAAGGCATAATACTAAATCTGGAGTAAAATTTCCATCCTTAGAGGTGTGGAAAGTGATTTTGATAGTCCCTTTTTCGCTGAACTGCTTACATATTTTTGTCTTGTTACTAGCAATCGCTTTCCGCGTGTCTGTATATCCGCTAACTCTTAAAACACGCAACGGATTTTGTTTGATGCGCTTTTTACCATCATCTAGATAACCGCAGAAGGTTATGTACAATACATTCTGTAATGTTCGTGTTACAGAAAACTCACGTATAACGGTGATAATGCAATACCGCGTAACGATAAGGTGCACAATACCCCTTGTTCCTCGTCGTAACGAGTCGGTGGTACAAGAAGGAACAAGGGATTAAACACCTGTTGAACTAAGTAGGGTATATTTTGCAACTTTGAATTTGTTTGTTTGGGAGTGGACCGCTATTAGATTAATAAAACTATCAAAACTTCTATTCTTGTAGGTTATAAATTATAATTAACGATTATAAATAAAAGACGACTCCTTTTACAAATCTTTATTGTTCGATAAGACGGACATAAGATATAAAAATAGATTAAAGTAATGAATAATGATGCAGATTCTTAATAGCAACGTGTAGTATTTAACATAACGCCCCAGTTGTTAACTAAGAGCACAAAAGTTCAGTAGGACCAATACTGCCACACTAATGCTGACAATTACCAATAAATTAAAGTAATCCTTAAAAATATCAATAATTCTAACTTTAATAATAATCGCCAGGGTATCATGGAGTGTTGCTAAGTGTTATTTGAAAAGTTTTTTATTTTATTTATGCGCTACAGTGTTAACTGTAGAGATAAACACCGCGGCCTCTACAGCCTAACGCTAAAGCAGCTGATTTCATTAATCCCACTAAAACTAATTACATTAGGATGAGAAAGAACCCCATTGATTTTAACTATGGTTACAATTACAACCTAACAAGTTGTTATCGAGGTGTTATTGGTAGTGATCTAGCCCATTTTAATAATAATACTTGAGGCAACACTACTGGAGCCTCAGCCGGTGACCATGTTATAAACTCCTGGGAGCCTTGTGGAAAACTCTGAATTCACCAGATACCATTGACAGTTTGTAGATTCTTTTGTGGAATGCATTTTGCCGCAACTGTTTAACAATACAGCTTCAACTATAAAATGTGCTTATTTTCAATTGTTTTTTTTAAATTATGTGTAAGGTGAATATCTTTCAAAGTAATAGATGCAGTTATAGATTAAAGATGCTTTTCACCGGCGAGACGAGGCGACACGAAGCGGTGCGAGAGCTTAAAGGAGCACTTTTGTACGAACACTGGGCCCACATTTCCAAATTGTGAAACAGTGACGATGAAACCTATGTCATATCATTATGAAAGCTCTTTGCGTGTATTGTATTTCATTATATGGCAGCCATGTTCAAATTCAGCACAAAAATGGCTTTTTGGTACGTTAAAAAAAGGGTGGGTAGCTCCTGACAGATTTTTCAAAAACGCACCGAAACTCTATTTTCACCCTGGATTTGACCTGCTATAGAATAAAATAAAGTACACTTCAAGAGTTTTTATATGACATATAATTCATCACTGTTGAAGGAAGTGTGGCGAAAATAACGCATGGTCCTATGTATTAAAAAACCATTTCCAGCCACACCCACAGATGCGCGAAGGTATTTTTCAGTACTAATTAAAAGTCTCGTCTTGCCTTGCCAGTGGAAAAGCACCATGAGGGCCGTATGTGCCGTATTTATAAACTGATTTATGTCATGAGACATATCCCTGTCACAAGACACGCCTTCAATGTCATGTCATAGAAACCCACCATCTCTGATCAGTGTTGCCAACAGCTAAAATAGCTCTCCACCAGGCTCAACTTCTAAACCCACCGGAAAACCACTTTTTTCACACGGCAACAATTTCAAACTGTTGCCACAAGCTAAACTAGACCCTCCAGCAGATTTAACTTTTAAATCCACCAGAAAACCACTATACTTTACATGGCAACAATTTCAAAATAAACTGCTAAAACATCTACCAGCCACTAAAATAAATATTTCGCCACTAAATAGGAGGTTGAAACTACCAATTTTAGTGGAAAATCAACTAAGTTGGCAACACTGTCTCTGATGCTTCTTGAAATGGGTATCCAATCCAAACCGAAATCAGTTTATTAATACGTCCTTAATATTAACTGGGATACGAACTCTATTAAACTTGCAATGTCTACCACCCCTATTGGTTGAGATTATCCAAACACAAAAGCCTTAAACTAACGCGTTTAAATTCCACATTTCACAGTTGCAACTGCACGCAGGATGGAGAGAGTTGGAGCTTCAGGAACATTCCGGGTGGTTCTGGATTCACTCGGTGGCAGCCATGGCGCGGGCCTGCGCGCGAACTCTCTTGTCATACTCTAGCCGGTTTTGGCTGCAATTAAAAACAATAAAGTTAGATCAAGAACATTTATATATGGCATGGTGAAGTCAAACAAGCATTGTCCAGCACATTCTAAGTTATCCAAAAATACCTATGGTTAGTTTAGGTCACGGTATATTATAACAAAAAAAATTGTTAAAATTGGGAAGGGAATGGTTTTAGGACAAACGAAAATTCGGACAAACTGTAATAGGAGAAATGGCGGAGGCAAACAAATATTATTTGTACCAGGAATTACTATATCCACTCCTATTCCAACAATTGAGCATATGATTTTAGAGGATATATAGTGACTTTATAGAAAATCAGATTACAGAATATGAAATTGTAGGATATGATTTAGGATTAAGTGAGCCTTGACATATTTCTATTAACCCCTAGTATGTTTAGGCATGAATCCATCTCAAAATTTAGATATCATTTTGTGTAAGTTTTTGGACTAGGTGCCTATGTTTATTCAACTCCTGCTTTAATGGGTTAAACTAAGCAAGAAAAAAGCTATTTCTACCTGAGATCAAATAACGTAACGGCACCAGTACTCGACAAAGGACCAATGTTCGACACCAACTCTTATTCAAAGAAGATAACAGTGATTCATTTGTTTTGCTACAACCAATTTATAACCCTATGATCTTTGAATTAAAAGCTTCTGTCGATGATTAGTTCATGTCAGCTAGAAGTGTCGAACACTGGAGCCGTTACTAAGTTATGTGTAAACATTCTCGATAAACATCATCGATTCACGTTTTGAGGAATCTCGTTTTAGATTAGGAATTATCTACACGTGTGTTAGTGCGTATTAGTTAGGTTATTCTTGTATATACTATGTAACAGGTACATAGTCTTATTATAATTAAACTAGCGACCCCCCAGCGGCTTCGCCCGCGACAATTTTTTTTTCTAGACATTTTTTTGTTTTGTTTTGTTTTTTTTTTTTTAATAAAAAGTGTCCTGTGTTACTTCTAGTACCTCCCAGAATATGTGTACAAAGTTTCATGATGATTCGTCAAGTAGTTTTTGCGTGAAAGCGTAACAAACATCCACGCTTAGTACGGATTAGATTGTAACTGACAGACAAAGTGGTTATCTCTCTCCCTTCGGAGCAAAATGCACAAAACGCAAAATGTACATTACACGCAAAAAGTAACCAATGGCAAAATGCACAATACGCAAAATGTACAGAACGCATAATGTGAAATACGCAGGGCGTACAAAACGCAAAACGTACATACGCAAAATGAACAAAAAAAACGAAAAGAGTGATGTAGTGTCACATTTTGCGTATGTACTTTTTGCGCTTTGTACCTACGTTTTGCGTATTTCACACTATGCGTTGTTGCTCCGAAGGGATCCCTCTCAGCCCCACCATTATGTTCCCTCCCCGCCGGTAAAAATTCAATGTGTTTTGTAAGATTTAACATCACCTCCATTCTGCATATGTATTATACTGACCAGTAAATTGTGTACGCTTCAGCCTGTGCAGGATCCTTCACGTTAGGTTCATTTAAAAGATCTTGGATTCCAAGCAGGATCTGTTTGATGGTGATGGCGGGGCGCCAGTCCTTTTCCTCGTCGAGCAACGACAGGCACACAGTCCCGGAAGGATACACGTTGGGGTGGAAGAGCGGGGGTTCGAATTTGCACTTGGGCGGACTTGAAGGGTAGTCGTCTTTGAAGATCATGCGCAGTTTGTACAGGCCGCCTTCCCATGGTGTCTAAAAATATTGTTTGTAAAATATTAATGAACTTAAAATCTAGTTGGTTGAATATTTAAGTGTGTATTTGACGACACGGTGGCCTAGTTGGGAGTGACCCTGCCTCCGAAGCCAGCGGTCCTGGGTTCAAATCCCGGTGATGAGCGCGAATATTTGTTCCTGAGTCTTGGGTGTTTTCTATGTATTTCTCTAAATAAGTATGTTTATCGTTGTGTAGTACCCATAGTACAAGCCTAGAGCTTAGTTTGGGACTAGGTCGATTTGTGTGAGATTGTCCCCTGATATGTATTTATTTATTTCAATATCAGAAAGAGATATTGAATGAGATTGTGTTGTGTGCAGCAGACGACGTGTCCCGACATCCGCGACACTTAATGGTGTCTGGGTACGAATGAATGAAATGAGCGGCTCAGCCTGAGGCATGCTCGCCCTACCCGGCAAGCTGCTCGTGACCCAAATTGTTACACATAAACATGCGCGCGTGAGGCAGCGTGCTCGCCGCGAGCCGACATTTCAAAATGGCGTCTAACACGATGACAGTCGCGGCTGCGTTTATCATAATACACCGAATTTATTAACAAAAAGAAAAAATCGCCTCGGTAGTGGAACGGCCCAGCGACTTTATTAAATTTGTACGCGCCTCGCTCACAGACAAGTTAGAACTTGTCGTTAAGCCCGCTGTGCGCTCGGATACACGTCCAAGTTACGCGAGGCACGCACACCGAGGCGCCTTTGAGCACGGGCAAAAGACCGACTCTCCACGGCTCGCCGCGCCGCTCGCCCGCTGCTCGCGCACGGCGCGTGAGCGCATACGAATTTGAGCAAAAAGGTGAGCCGTGCGTGCCTCAACCCGAGAGTGCTTTAATTCGTACCCTCCTTATGAAATTCCCTCTGTCGCCGACACCAAGCTAGCAACGCGGCAGACGACACTGTCGCCCAGAGCCCGTAATTTTCATGCCGCTGACGCAAAAATGACGCGTAGAAAAATAAAAAGCTACTCAATACGTAAAACGTAAATGAAACTATGTGTTTTGTATTTTATGTGGTAACTCATCACTTCATCGAATTTAATTTCATCGAACGCTATTTTCTGCTGAAACCACAATGCTTTAAGGTTATCTCAAACATTAATTACGTAGGTTAGGTTAGGTAAGATGTTTAAGATTCCCTGACAGCATTATGATTTCAGCAGAAAATAGCGTTCGATGAAATGATGAATTCGATGAAAGGTGTTTCGATGAAATGATAGACACCCATTTTATGTCGATACCTACATAAATTTCATTAAATGGTATTTATTGTTACCACATTTAAACAATTAAGTACACAACAGAATTCCTCCTCTCTTACTTCAACACACCATTCTTCTTGCTTCAAATTCCATACAGAGAAAATCTACGTCATCTTCGTTTTCATACGTAATGTGATATTCATAAAAATACTTTTGTCTGTTGGCACATTTGGTTAATTATTCCAATTACCCTGTTAAAAAGAAAATTTGAATCGATGGACACATTTTTTTTGTTTTTAACTATTTACTTACACAAATAATCAATATAGACGTAATTTTTTCGTCAACGGCATGAAAATTACGGGCCCCGCAGTGTCTTCCGACCACAGATCAGGGTGGTGATTCTCTCAACACAGCGCTGCGTCGATCTCAAAGGCGAAGTTTTATCCGGCAAGTTTAAGAAGTACCGTCGGAGCGTACAAAACACATTTTAGCGCGTGCCTTCTCAATTAGGCAGCAGGCAGGTGAGTCGCGTTCAGTGTCGTATAAAGCTACCAGTCCATGCCAGTGCCAGTCCATGTCTTCCCGTGAAAGTCGTAAGAGGCGACTAAGGGAATAAGGGCTTGTAGTACTGTTAGGCGATGAGCTTGCAACCTGTCACTAATAATACACTGTTAAACATCTTGGCCTGAATGTGCAAAATGTTTGTTACAGAATTATAAGCAGTCTTTAAAGAATTGTTGGTATTTCTTTAGCTCTGCCTACCCCACTCTGGTGATGAAGGCGTGATGTCATGTATTTACTATATTTTCGCTGCTCGTATTTTATAATTTACTAAGCATAAGCACGCTAAAATACTTTAATTTCAACATCAATTCAAATAGAATGCATAGACACAATTTTAATAAATTGAGTGTCTATTAGAAGCTATTTTATTGATTTTGGTGAAGATTACACCAGAGTCATACAAAATTAATTGTTACTTAATTCTAATCTCCAGCAGTAATAAACTCCACGTAACCAATTGGCGGTGCTAATTTTAGCACCAATGGGTTATCTGGATGCCTTGTATAGTGAGGTTAATTTAATTTATGATCTAAGAAATGCTAGTAAGTAACATAAATCATAGAAATATGTAGTTAAAAACAAATAATTAAACTTTCATCAATTTATTTATTTTTGATATGTGTACTTTATTTTTGTTCTTTCAAACTAACAAATACTATATTTTAAGAGAAAAAGGTGGCAACCCTACTTTCTACTGCGTTCTAGGCATATTGTATGACGCAAGGTCACGCGAACGCATCCGGTGTGGCTCGGCCTTTTTTGAAACATATTTTATTTTACCTGTAATTTTTTTACTTATTAAATTAAAATTTATTTATTTTACAAAGTAATAGTTTTATAACCGCCACGGCCGGCTGCAACTTTTCGTATACCTGACGCCAACAATGTCAATGCCGTAACTGCGTCGATACAAAATTTATGGAGCGCATCGAGCGCCCAGCTTCTCGGGCACGAAAATCCAATGACGTGATATGCCGTGTTTGGCGGGTAAAAGATATTACATACATCGGGGTTTTCGGTGCGGGAATGATTTGAGAAAGAGTAGAGATAAACAGATAGGCCAGTCTGAGAAAAATCATATTATGCCTAATGAATAACTACCTCTCTGCGAATTGTATACCTACACACTATGATACAATTTTATTTTAACTCATCGAGATACTTTAGCTTTACTACCAAACCTTATGAGATAATAATAAAAATAACATTAATTAATTACTTGCAGTAAATTTAGCAGGTGGCTCGATTTTCAAAATAAACTATTATTATTTTTTCTACATTTGGAACAGTTAATCTGCGGCGTCTTCGAACAGAATGATCTTTCAACGTCGACAGTTGTAATAGGTGCATATTTAAATTTTCTGAAGGAATCAATTGCAGCCCGATTAGCTGGCGATTGAAGTTCTTTTTCTTCGCCGTTTAACAATTCATTTATAATTTGTAGTGTGCTATAATAGCCAGAATTTTTCTTCAACACCGACTTCAGTTTATTAAAAATCTTTTTTCCTTTTACGCTTAAGTTTAATTTGGAAATTTCTTTATAGGTTTTATGAACTATTTTTAAACTATCGCTGATGGATAGACTTTGGTCCTGTAGTTTTTTGATAGCATTTGGGATAGTCATTAAATAATTTGCTATAAAATATAAGTCGCTTCTTATATTTGCATCACCTTTGCTTCTATAATACTCCGGCCTTCGGAGCAGCTGAATGTATTTAGAACGTATCATATGTTTGCTATAATATGTCGCAGCTTCTATCCAGGTTCCCCACCGAATAATTGTTGGTCGGGGTGGTAAAGGCACTCCCGGAAGCATGTCTTTAAACTTTTGTAATGTTTTAGATTTCAGAAACGTCTTTTTAAAATTTGAGATTAACGCATTAACGCATTTGGATAAAGGGTTCTGACTAGTTCAGCCACTCTATTTAAACCAAAATGGTGTGCAAAAGATTGGGAAAAATACTTTTTAAATTCCTTCCTGCTTTTAACATGTAGCCCACACCGTCAGTTAAAAGTAAAAGCACTTCATCGTAGTTATTATAGTTAGCACCCCATAATTCATCAAGAGCACTTGTTCCGTGTTGGTTATGGTTACATTATTCGTTGCCTCTAATAGTTTGCTAGATATCAAGTGTTGAGTGCCAATGTTGTCGTTACGTAGTGCCCCTACTATGACATTAGCTATTTGACGACCGGCATCATCCGTGGCTTCGTCAACACTCACGTAAATATATTCATTTTTAAGCTCATTTCGTATTGTATTAATCTTTTCATCGTAAACTTTAGGTAAATATTCTCGCCGCAGTTGACATTCCGAAGGAACATTTACAGTTTTTTCAAATTTACCAGTAACACATTTTTCGATAAAATCATGAAATATCGGATTGTTTACCTGCGTCCATGGTATATTACAGCCCACAACAAATTTCACGAGCTGGAGCAACATGTCGCGTTACACTAAATTTCATTTGAACGAAGCTAACATTGCACTTGGTGCAAAAAAATAAAGAATCGCGAATCTCTATATCTGGATTATTTTCTATCCACGAACGCAAAAACTCGTAACGAGTTTTTTTTCTTGGAGGCATTTTTGTATTGATTATTATATAGTATTTTCGGAATACAATTGCATATAAGTGATTTATCAACAAGACAAGGGTACGGTATGACAATTAAGTGTCTAATATAATGTCAATCTTGACGCCCGATATCTATGAATATTTACTGATAGTGATAAATGAGTAGGGACTTAACTTAAGAGGTTGATACTGACTTTATAGTACCTATATCTATGATTACTTATTGTTTTATGTTATTCAATTAATTATGAATGACGTAGAAACCTACTAGAGTACATTCTGTTTTTCAAGTCAATACCTAATCTTTGACTAATGTCAAACGTTCCCGTTCCGAAAACCCCGATGTATGGATATTACATATTAGTTCATTTGACCAACTTCAGCTGTTCCATTTTATTCCTTCCATGCAATGGAATTATCCTTACTTGAAACTGAGTCAAATTACGTAAAATTATAATTGTTACGGACAACTCAATCTACACAAACAAAAAAGACCTAATGTTGCCTAAGACAGTTAACCTGTATCTGCTATGGTATCAGATTTCCCCATATTGTCCCAGCAACAAAAAACACACTGTTAAAAAAATATATGCAAATCTCACTTCCTATAATATTATAAAACCTAATCTAACAACTTATAACATGAAAACCTATGAATTGGAACATCTAATACAGCTAGGGTTGCCAGGCATCTGGAGAAAGCCTTTTTAAGTTTGACCATTGGGCCACCCCATAATAAAGAAGACTATTGAATTTTATTGTTGTTTCATTAAAATTGAAGAAGTTCTTATGGTAAGTGACAAAAAGCCTTGTTTCACTTTTTTTAACTATCTTTGCTAAGATTTAAAAATCAATCAACTGGCTGGTCTGTCCGGCTTTCGGTTTTAACACCTGGCAACCCTAAATACATCTATAAAGCTTAAAATAAATAAATAAATATCATGGGACAATGTCACACAAATTGACCTAGTCCCAAACTAAGCTCTAGGCTTGTACTATGGGTACTAGACAACGATAAAAATACTTAGATGGAGAAATAAATACTTAAATACATATAAAACATCCAAGACTCAGGAACAAATACTCGTGCTCATCACACAAATATCTGCCCTTACCGGGATTTGAACCCGGGACCGCTGGCTTCGGAAGCAGGGTCACTTCCCAACTAGGCCAACGTGTCGTCAAAGACAAAATAACAGAGCCAGAGCTGACAGGTCTCAGCGAGTGGAGCTCAAACTTCTGGTGTGCTGGCCCTCCAGAGCCCTACTGCTAAACTAACCTTACTTAAACCTACACATGTCTTTTATTTATTATATATTTTGACTATTATACCACATAAACATTGGAGTGTTATAGATTTTGATTTGATAGATGATAAAATAAGTCTATGTTTACAGCAAATTAAATTAGAGATTATGAAATTGTACCATTAGATTTTAGATAAAGTGAGCCTTGATATATTACTTATTAACCCCTAGTATGTTTAAGCATGGATCCATGCTCTAAAATTGGCTATTACTTTGTGTAAATTTTTAGACTATGTGCCTATAATTTTATTCCACTCCTGCATGCAAATAAAAGATAAAAAGTATTTTTTTAGCTCAGCACAAATAAGTTAAGCGTAAACATTTTATGGAATAGAAAGGTACTAAGTAAAAATATGTTTATTTCTTGAGCTTGCTTTTTTATAATCATTACTTTTGTAATTTTCTGCTAGTTTCAAATGTGACTTATTTAAATTAACTTTGTTAAATATATCTACCAACTATTATTTGCTTACATTTGCTCTTTCTTTCTCAGTAAAAATGGCGTTTTACATGAATGTGCTCTATCTCTTTTCCTGTTCTGACAGTTGACTAGTTGTAAGGCCAGATTATGGTTCATTACTCCACCTGTTAACACTGTTTGTCAATTACCCATTTTTCTATGTAAACTAATAAGATCTATGCAAATAACTGTCTGGGTTCCAAATAAATGAAACAGGGTTTATTTGTTTAATAAATTTATCAATCATTTAGATGTGCAGGTTTTCTTGAGGAGAAGCAACATATTTTTGAGCTACTTATGACGGATAGCCCTCTAAATGACATTGAACTAGGGGTATTAATCAGTAATCTAAGATTCCATACATAATATCCTTATCAATCTGAGGTACATAGGGATATCCTTATGGCTTATATCTTGTTGAATATAATTATATCTATGGTTAACAAAAATCGGATTACATCCTTAACGAAAACGAAAGTGTAACGACGCATACGAAATTTATAAATGTCTTAGATTAAAGACACATTACAGGTTCAACCAATTTGAATTTCAAGTTTGGATGAAATAGGTAGATTAGATACTGGTCCATTAAAGCACAATACGTATTTTTCGTGCCGTGAAATTCACAACTCTCGTGATTATTCTAAACAAGGCACAGGCAGAACGTAGTGCAACTTTAACGAAATCTGTCGCTATAACTATTCAGATATCAGAAAAAACAAAGGTGAATGTGTCATTGGCCTATTCTAGCTGTACTAACCCCTTTTTTTCCGGGAATCGCGCATTCCCATGTCATCAAATTGAGAGATCCATCCGGATTTTTCATAGGTCTAGCCACAAAACCCTGAAATAAACAAAGTCAAACAATAAATAGACACCATGTTGTTCAGCAATGCTAAAAAAAGGGAATACAAATTTCTACGTACGAAAGGGTGGTCTCTGCGCCAAGCTTTTCTCTCTTCGGCTAAACGTGCACTAGCTATTCCCGACATCTGGAATACTAAACAAACATTATTAAATAGCACTTTTTCAAAATAACAACATTTTTATGTGTGAGCTTGTTGCGAATTCGATGTACTCACTTTATAATCTAAATTAAATAAAAATCTCTCGGCGCGAATAAAGGCGTCCCACGATGCGTCAAGCAGACAATTAATATTTTTTTTTATTAAGTCACGTTCGAAAAATATTTAATTCACCAATCCTATGCATACCATATTTACCTTATTGGTCTATATCTACAAACAAAAGTTAATTCCACCAATCATTGAAAAGTGACAAAACAGCAAATAAAATGAACAGAGAGAACAAACAAATGTCTGTCTGCCTGTAGTGATGTCTCATACCCAGTTTACGCATAGTGATGTACTTTCGATAAACATATCGATTCGAGAGGATTGAGTTAATATTTAAATCTATTATGTAAGGCAAAAAGTATTTATTTTATTTTTATACCAAATATTGTGGTCTCAATCATAAAAGTAAACTGATTGACGTTCCTCCTTCCATTTTTTTTATGTTTTTTGTTGTATGTACAAAGAGTGTTCAATTGGCAAACTGTAGGTATCTTGTTATGAGTACATACACAGCATTTTTTTTGTGGTTACAGGGCTGACCTCCACTAACAAGCGTAAGTACGTTTTTGCAAGACGAAACGAAAGCTTACACGATTGCCAAAAATAACTTTCATCATCATAAATTTATGAAAAAGGGCTAACTTTTATTTATAAGCAAATAAATACCCTCTCACAGTAATAATTACTGTGTCGTCAAATATTGATCTAGTCAATTTGAGTACTCGAAAAACCTGTTTCGTTGAATTTAAGGCAGACTATATCGTCGTAAAATGGTTTTAACACAAGGACACTACGGAGACACACAGACAGGCAGACAGACAGACATGATAAAATTAAATGGTGTACGTTTTCTTATAAATTTAGTCTTAGCGAATGATCGGACGTTAAACGGATCCATATGTCGCCGTCCGTATTATACTAATTTTGTAACAATAATTTAAACATGCAACAAATACATTAAATGTACTTATAACTATAATATTAATTATCTTTGATTAATAACTAAATCGGTGTAATTGTAACACTATATACCGTTTAACGATAATACCGATACCTAACATGATAGAAAAAAACAGGTGGTTGCAGTTGTATGTACCTACTTGAAAAACATTTGCTAGATAGGCTAGTACTTTGTTCTTTACAACTTAATGAGCATTCGCACAATAAATCTAGCAATGACTGTAATGTCTTCATAGATAACCATTATTTCATTGACATAATCATTTATTACAGTCCAAATATTTTGTTGGATTTTGCAGAAAATGGTATATAAGTATCTTACACAAAACTACTAAATCATTTCGGTCTACGATGTCGGCAAACCAAAATGTCGGCGAATTACTACGCCGGCAGAGTGACAGAAAGTCTGTTATAGTATGCAAATTATTTGTTTCATTCCTATTGGTGCGTTTTAATGCTAAAAGTCATAGCGATTGGCTAGTTTAGTCTTATGTATCAAATGGAATCGCATATTGTCGGCCATCACAAGAGGGCGCTTAGAATGCGTCGGCCGACGCTGTTTTTTTCGTCATAAAATATTTGATTCTTGCCGTAATTTGTTCCGTTTTGCGTGAGTCGTGTGAAAGGTTTAATATTTATAAAAAAATAATTAATTTGACATTGTTTTGGTAAGTGTTTATAATTTGAATGTAATTTGGATTTAAAATTAATTAAATACATGTGCAAGCATCGTGGAAAATTCTAATTTTATCTTAACGTAATCAACGCCAGTGACTCCAGTGAGCGTCGATATGTTGCCTATCGTATCGTATGGCCTTTATTTAATAAATTTGAGCATTTCATTAAGTGGTATATATACTTCGATAAGATTTACGTCTATGTAATATCGGTAATAAACGCATTTATGTATTTGTCCCATTGAAGAATAATGATGTTTGTTGACATAATCAAATTTAGTTCTATGAGTTGGCGGGAATCCGCGCCGGCCTAGTTTTTGTAAGGTTATAAATCATAAAATTAGTTGAAAAATATTTTATTCTTAGTTTGGCTTTGCTTGTGAAAGTTAAATTTATATTCCACAGTTCAAAGAATCACTATGACTTCAATAGAAGAAGGCGAGACGCCTCCCTCTGAGGAAATACCAGTAGGAAATCCTGACGAAGTAGCTAAAAATCCAGCAGCGTTGAAAGGTATGCTCCACATACATAATACATGCCCAGATAATTAGAAACGCTTGCGTTTTTTCAATACAACGGCCTACAAATTAGTCAATTTCGACAACAAATAATAGATCCTTTCTAATCAAAGTTTTCAACAGTTTGTTTTAAACTAGTGAAAGCTTAGTTAATAATATTATATAAACTGTAACCAGCAATAAAATTGATCCAGTACTTTTTGATTGGTGGTCATTTGTAGGCAATTTGTGGCAATTGTATGGGAACAAGCACTGCTTTTGATGAACCATTTTTTTTAATAAAACTTCTCATGGTTCACTTACATTTTTTTTTCACAGAGGCTAATGAGCAAATGGCTACATTAGATGTGCTGGTATGTGGCCAGTGTCATTCTGCATTCCACTTTATTGAGGGTTTTAATGAACACAAGGCTGCCAATAGCTGTACAACAAAGTCTCCAGTAAGGGATAGTGTAAGTATTAATCCTCTATAAAATTATGAGTTAGATTTGGTATTTCATAATTATTCTGTGGATGGAACTGTTGCATAATTATTTATGTGCCCTTAAAAGAGGCTCCATATTTTTCTGTTGTTAATGAATTATTGAGTCATGAGTATAAATTTAAGACCCATTTCAACAAAAATCTGCTTGAAGTTGTCAATGTCCTTAGAGATGCCAAGTCATTTGTAACTTAGAGGAAAGTTTATTCCTGTAGAATGTCAGATTGACTTTGGACATAAGGTGGGTCACAATATAAGTCTTTGACTGTAAATTGTCAATGATAGAGCAATACCACAATTCTACCAAAGGGAATAAGATGCCATACTGTGTGACTTCACATGGTCTCATTTTTGCACCTTGTTAAAATTAATTTAGTTGTGGTAGGACCCTGTGCAGGGTTCCGTCCGGATTGCTACCACCATCTTATCCATTAACCACCCGCTAAGCAACAGTGTTCGCATTGTTGCGTTCCGGTGTGGGGATAAGACAACCGGTGAAATTACTAGCATAGAGGCATTCCATTGTAGTCCTCAGGGTTGGCAACGCATTTGAGGTCTTAGGATTATAGTCTTGAGAATTCAAATGTGTATGGGTCTCAGATTCCACTTACTATCAGGTGGCCTGGGCTGGGATTCTAGTTTCCGTATTGTCAACGTTTTTATAACTCTTATGTCATTCACAATAGTGACGACCGAGTCATTAACGATTCTAAAACATGTCAAAAGCGATATTGTTATAACGCTGTAGAATAGAGGCCCTAAGTGCTTGTGTGCCTTCTCTGAAATATATAAAAAAAAAGTGAATAACCTAAATAGTCAATTTTCTTATTAGAAAAGTTACCTAGTAATAACTAGTTATTTTATGCCGCATTAATTAAACGCCCCGTGTGCAATGCACAAGCCAAAACATTTTGATGTTCAAACTGCTCATGAGTGTTCAGTTCAAATTTTTACCTTAATTCTGGGCATTTATGCTGTGTCACTTTGTACAATGATGTACATTTGGTGGCACGAGGTTAAACAAAATGTTATCTTCAACTTACCTTTATTCAACAGAGTGAAAGCAAAGCCCAGGTGTGGGCGTTTCTGCTATGGAAGTGTTCATTGGCACGAGACGGGTCCAACGTAACAGCGGACAACAGCTGGAAGCTGTACCAGCAGTGGTGTCGCATGCCGGAGCCCCAGAGGACAGCCTGGATCACAGCTGGCTCCAACATACAGGCCTTGTCGAAGTTTGCTCATGCCAAAGTTGTGAGTATTTAGTTAACACTTAACGCGTTAGTTAATTTTTTAAGTTGCTTTTCATGGGCGATGATTATTTGAAAAGAGAAAAGAAGATGAGAGATAGAAAAGAGAGAGGTGTTTAAAAAAAGTGATCCTGTCTACAAAGCTGGCACGGGTTCGATTCCTGGTTTATGTGTATTTCTTATAGTACCTTTAGAGTATTTTTCAAAGAAATTGTACCTAATTAAACAAATAAAAAAGCCTTTATATTTCTGAGTAAACAAGTAGAGAATCTTACAAACTAGTCTTAAGTATCTTAGTTAACTAAAGGTAGTATTTAACATTTAATAATTAGATGTAATATATTATAAAAAAAAAACGGACTGTAATTAAGTTAACTTTTTACATGTGAGTAAGGAAAATCTATCTAATATATAAAATTCTCGTGTCACGGTGTACGTTATTGAACTCGGTGTGCATATCGAGTAGGTCTGAGAATCGGCCAACATCTATAATTCATACCCCAAAGTGACAAAAAAAAATTGCAGTGGGCGATGCCGCTGGCTCGCTAGTTAACTATATAAATGGATGACTAATTTTCGTTACTCACATGTAAAAGTTACCGTAACCTAATTTCAGTCCTAAATTAGGTACAATTTCTTTGAAGAATACCCTTTATCACTGTATACGAGTAGCATCTGTAGTACAACCTTAGAGCATGGTTTAGAACTAGGTTAATTTGAGAGATGTTTAAAAAAGTGATACTATAGTTTCTGATTGAGATCAAAGTATACTGGAAAACAATTATGTTTTGCTTGGTTGTTAGATGGAGTTAAAGACTGATGACCAATTAGTACCTGTCCAATCAGTACAAGTACAGGAGGTGAAGAAGCGGGGCCGCCCGAGAAAGGTGATCAAGGTAAGTCCTTAAACGCCTTTACCTTTTCAACGCCATTGACGGCTATTTCCGTCATGGTTGACAGCGCAAAATAGACCTTGGTACCTATGAGGTAAAGTTGACATTTGCTTTGGTTTTGTATTTGACATGGCGTTGAAAAGGTTAAACCTCTTGAACACCCCAGTCCAAACTGCAGGAAACTTTCGGACCGCAGATGTCTAGTCATTGAGGATTAATCTGGTGGGCAAAGGGTTAGAATCCATATGGTTGCCACAGACTACATCTTACATGTATCCCAGACACCACCACCATGTTAGGGTTCTATGGGAAAAAATAAATACAAATGATATTCTGATTACGAGTTACGTGATTTTTTTCGCCTAATGGTGAGCCCTGACTTATCGTGTAATTGTGCGTCATAAGGTGGGTACGAATTAGAGCAGCCTCGGGTTGAGGCACGCGCGGCTCACCTATTTTGCTCTAATTCGTACGCGCTCACGCGCTGTGCACGAGCTGCGGGCGAGCGGCGCGCGGCGAGCCGTCAAGAGTCTGTCTTTTTACCGTGCTCAAAGATGCCTCGGTGTGCGTGCCTCGCGTAATTTGGACTTGTATCGGAGCGTGCCGCGGGCAGAACGACAAGTTATAACTTGTCTGTGGGTGAGGCGCGTACAAATTTGATAAAGTTGCTGAGCTGTTCCACCACTTCCACCACCAAGGCGATATCTTTTTCTTTTTGTTAATAATTCGGTGAATTATGATAAACGCAGCCGCGGCTGTCATCGTACCCGACGCCATTTTGTAATGTCAGCTCGCGTCAAGCACGCTGCCTCACCCACGCAGCATGCCTCAGGCTGAGCCGCTCAGATTCGTACCCAGCTAAATATGTATAGGAACATTATAACCGGGCATCGGCGGTACGAGTCCCTAACAGCTGACTGGGGCGCGCAAGAGTTGAATAACTCATCTTCATCAATGCATAGTACATTTCAATTTAACCCTACAACTTTTTATTGTAGGAGGATTCCGAGACTCAGCCCTCTGGCGAAGAGAGCGACGGCATTAAAGCCAGTCCGGCACAAAAGGCGGTGTTCAACAAAACACCCGCCAGTGCCATAAAGTCCAAGGTACAAATAACACTGTATAAACTTGCGTACTATTTGGTACATTGTTAATGGACCTACTAAACTATACTCCTATGGGATTAAAAACTATAGTTCAATCAATCTAGGATGAACCGTGTGACAGACTTGTTTGGGAGTGACCCTGCCTCTGAAGCTAGCGGTCCTGGTTTCAAATCGGTAAGGGCAGATTTATAAGTATGTTTATCGTTGTCCCCATAATACAAGCCTAGAGCTTAGTTTGGGTCAAGGTCAATTTGTGTGAGTGTGCCCTGATATTTATTATTATTTATGGAAATAGAAAGTGTGGTTGCCGGGTTAGAATAGTGTCACTCCATGTCTTTCCGTGGATGTCGTAAGAGGCGACTAGGGGAATAAGGGCTTGTAGTACTGTTAGGCGATGGGCTTGCAACCTGTCACTAATACACTGGTAAGCATCTTAGCCTGATTGTGCAAAATGTGGTTACAGAAATATCAGTAAGTCTTTAGAGTTGTTGGTATTTCTGTAGCTCTGCCTACCCCACTCTGGGAATGAAGGCGTGATGTTATGTATGTATGTAACTATAGAAAGTCAAAGAAAGAAGAGTAATACAATACGTGTTTATATAAGCTGTCATAGGAGTCATCCTAGATTAATCAAACTGTATTAAAATAGGCAGCAGGGATATCATTTAAAAATCGAACAACAAAGTTATCTCCATCTATTTACTATTTTGTCTCGAAATAACGAGTGAAAGGGACCACCCGAAGTTTTGAGCTACCATAATGACGTGGACGAGGCGATGAAGCAGGATTACGGCCTTGGAGTATAGTCTAGTGGTTATGTTAACATTGAAACAAAATGCGTCGATTAAAAATGTAACTGTGGTGTTCTATCTAAGGTATTTATTTCAATAACTTGCGGGTCCTTTTTAACTTTTCTTAAATCTAATTTATAAAAGCTTTCTTATGGTATGACAGTGCCTTAACTGTTAATTAAAAAGCTCTGTATGCTTTAATTGTTATGGGAGGAATTGACTAAAATCAATAATTAAAGAGATTTCAATTACACCATTTTAAAATAGATATGACAGGTTACATGTTTAATCAACGAATAAGTAATGAGAATTTGTGCTTGGCTTTTTAAGATTTTTTCATATTTATTGAGTATTTGTTATGAGTCTATTGGTTTATAATTTGCTTGTGAAAATCCATTTTTAATATATATTTACTTTTTCTAATAATAAATTAAGTGGATATTTCAGTATTTTTTTCCTGTAGATTGTTAGGCATGCACACACCATCTTTCATACATCACACATCAATAATTTATAGATACACTACATAATTTTGAATAGTTGTACATAATTCCGAATTGTTAAAAATTCCTAAATTTCATAATTACGAATGCATTTTTTTATAGAAGACTATCTTTTGATATTGTATATACATCAAACCTAACTTAACGTACGTATAGCAATTAAATTATGAATTTCATTTTAAATAGCGCCAAAGAAACGTAGCTTTCGGAAAATAACGTTTCGGACTAATGAATATTCGGAATTATGACTTTGCAATTTTAAGGTGTTATTATTTATAGTAAAATATCAACAAGAGTTACAAATCATTGCAAATCTGAACTACAATTTTCTTTCCATGAAAAATTGTGTGAATGACGACCGTGTTTTGCAAATAGACATTTTGAGATTAGACTGAATATATCTTGAACTTATTTGCAGAGATGCATGGAGTAGATTCTCTGATTAGAGCAGATGAAATACTACATTTTTTCAGCTAGTTAATATAACTAGTACCAACTAATATCTTACCCTTTATAAGGCCCCGTTATAGTAAAAATACTAGACCAAAATGAAATATAGTCATGGAATCGCAAGGCTTTATAGAGTATATTTTATTAATAGATGATGATGTTATATTTCAGGAAAATACAATTAAAATTGTATCGTAAAATGTAGGTAGTAAAGTTCAATTTCAGTTATAAGGGGTTAATATTAAAATACTAAAGAGGGCGCCGAGCGTCCAGTGGAAAATGCATGAAAAGCAGAGTTTCATGGATATGATTAAGTAGAAAACGTAAAAACGCGTATAAAACGCAGTACACTAAGTTTTGACCCGTTTATTAAGAGATTTTATGTAGAATCAACACTTGTTAATTTTTATAAACTTCTTTTTATGTTCAGATGTTTTTTCGGCATGTTCATTTTATTTACGTAATGTTTTAATTCAACGACATTAGCTTAAACAAAGTAATTTACGAAATAAATGCAAATTTCTTTATAAGGTCCTATATCGTCACATCCATGCCAAAGTCGCGAATCTGCACTTTGACTTCAAAAGACAATGTCGGAAACGCCACTTGGTAAACTAGCGAATCTGCTATTCTTATTTCGAATTGAAGTGCAGATTCACGACTTTGGCATGGATGTAACGATATTTTAAACATGGAACAACAGGTGTGACGTGATTATTAAAAGCTTTATATCTTTAAAAAATATTATACGACAATTATTTAATGTATAGTTATTTCTCGGTTTCATAGCACTTTCCAGAGAGCGTACGAAAAAAACCGGGCAAGAGCATGATGGACCATGCTCAGTGTAGGGTTCAGAATCCGTAAAGTACTTACAGCAAACATAAAAATCAATAAGTAATAACTAATTATTTTTCTATTTAAAGTCTTTTGGTGCGTCTTAGATGATTTTCATAGGTATGAACACTATCGCCTGTATCTTAAGAACCAATGATGTTTACTGAGTCGTGACTTTCCTTTTAAATTAATTATATGCGCTTTCATTTAAGATTTTTCGTATCTGTAGTTTTGGCTGTAGGGGGAGGGGAGGGACACACACACACACACACACTTGACTCGTACAAAAATTAGCGTTTTATAGCTTAATATTTCATAAACATAAATATTGATCGAAAAATTGTATTCACTAACCCACAGTATTTTTAAAAGACCTATTCAACGTACTCACACTACACACTATGGGGTAAGCGAGAAAAAAAATACATCCCCACGTTACGTTACGGAAGGTACCCTATATTCATGCCAAAGTGTAGCTTTCTTTTCTAGTATTAAGAGTCTGCGCTATGCTGCGGACGGACGGACGGATGGACATGGCGAAACTATAAGGGTTCCTAGTTTGACTCGATCAAACTAGCCTAGCGCAGAGACTTAATACTAGAAAGCTGTAATTTGGCATGAATATATTTTTCTCGCTTACCCCATAGTGTGGGGTGTTGTCGGATAGGTCTTTTAAAAATACTTTGGGTTTGTGAAAACAATTATTCGATCAATATTTATGTTTATGAAATACTAAGCTTTAAAACGCAAATTTTTGTACGAGTCAAGTGTGTGTCCCTCCCCCTACAGCCAAAACTACAGATACGAAAAATCTTAAATGAAAGCGCATATCGCACTTTTAGAATTATAGTGACCTAATTCAAACATTTTCAACTTTCGATTTCGAGTCATAAGTTTAGTATTATAGAGACCTAAGTCGAAATTCAAAATATGTGGATTAGGTCACTATAATTCTAAAGGTGCGATTATGTTGAATTTAAAAGGAAAACTCACGACTAAGTAAGCATCATTGGTTCAGAAGAAACATTCCATGTTCCGTAATGTCGGTGTGCGCGGACAGGAGCTGCTGGAGAAGGAGTCGGTGCGCAACGCGCAGGAGCGCGTGCCGCCCGAGGAGCGCATCGCGCGGCGCACGGAGCGCGAGGGCGACCCCGCCGACGCCGGCGAGTACGTCGTCGAGAAGATCCTCGCCAAGCGGTTCAACCCGCGCCGCAAGCAGTACGAGTACCTGCTCAAGTGGGAGGGCTACCCGCAGTGAGTACACGACGCGACAACACGCGACACACAACACACAACCTCCGCTGTACACAACACCAAATTGTTGGACCATAGTTAAGCGTAGTTGGGTGAATCAACTTTTAAGGTACTCCCCAATTTTCGACATGTCTCACTATGTCACCTTAATTTGGTAGAATGCAATTATTTTTTTTGATGTGGTCAATATATTGAATAAATCAAACAATTAAACTTACTTTCTAGCTGACAATTTTAAAAATTCTTCTATGATTTACACAAAAATATCAGGTAACGCAGGGGACGACGTTGTCCCCGGGTTTTGTATGAAAAACGTGCATTTTCCACTGCGTTACCATGTTTTTACAAAATTATAGAATTGGTTTATGATTATGAATAATGAAATCCGAAAATCTGATTATCTATTTTTAACATGTGTAAACTATTATCAATCTCACATATTCTAGTAAGTTTTTATTAGCGTGTAGAAAAGGAGGACTTTAAAAGTTGATTCACCCAGTTAACCATAAAAACAAAAGTGAAAAAAGTTTGGGTCATTCTACTTTTAAGCGCAGGTCGATTTTTTGACAAGTGCTCTTCAAATAATATTTTTATAAAAACGTTAAAGTGCGCGGTTTTGTAATTTAATATTGAAATAGTTACACGACTTGGCTTACATTTAAAATTATCACTACATTTAAAATGTCACTATAATTAACTTTAAAGTAGGTAACATAGTGGTCACGCATGTCCCCACCATTTGTATGGAAAAAGTGTATTTACCGCTGTGTTACCAACTTTTCCTGATAAAATATCAATAAATTTGAAGTGTTTTGTTTTGAACTATTAAATTTAGTTGTTCCAGTTTCAATATAAGTCAAATTTACGTGAAAAAATTACTATAAAAGTGCCTTTAATTTCACCAAAGATTATTATGCGCTAAAAAGTAGAATGACCCTTGTGACGCGAAAATTATCCCTACAAATGTATGGCTAATTTTCGTGTCACAACGGAAAAGTCTCGGAAAATTTGATTGAGTGAGTTAGCGTGGCCAACTTTTTGGTCCTTACCCTGTTAAGAGGCCATCTATACTAATAGACGCCAAAACCTTTAAAAAGAGTAAAAAATGAAAAAGAAATAGTGGGATGGATGAAACCCATTAGAAATGGAAGAGACTGTAACAAAATACAAAGGAAAATAATTTACGTACGATCTTAGGTCGGGTCGGGAAAGTTGAAGGCAATATAATGATCTACAACTTTTGTTTTTTTGTCCTCCACCTCAAAATGTATTTGAAAAATTCAAATAACCAAACTTTTGGTTTTTTATTTTTTCTTTTACAAAAATTTGGTGAAATCTTACCTTTCTGTGTCCCAAGCACATAATTTTCTTTCTTTCTTGTATATATATTCTCTTCCTTTTCCAGTGGGTTTCATCCTACTATACATTTTTTCGGTTTCATCACGTTATTCGCGCTGAAGCACAGAGCCATTCCTTTTTTATTTTTGTGTGGGCGTGGCAGAATATGTTGCCTCAGAGATCAATTTACTTAAAGAAAGCATTTACGGTTTTTGTTAATGTTGGAATGGAATTCCCTTCTACACGCCTAATGTCTCTGATGACAGATAAAATAATTTCACCATCATTATCAAGATATATTGAATTGTTTTTTTTATGTTGCAGCGAGCAGAACACCTGGGAGCCGATAGAGAACATGCAGACGTGCAAGCATCTTCTAGAAGCTTTCGAGAAGCAGCTGGCGCGGCAGAAGGAGCTCAAGGCGCAGCGCGCCGCGCAGCACCCCGTGCAGGTATGGGCAGGGAGGAGGAAGGTTTTTAAAAGGTCTTATGAACTTGCTTTGCCAATTAGTCCACGTGCCATTGTAGTGTGCGGGTCCATCTGGATCGCTACCACCATCTTATCCACTAACCCTGGGTTCCTATATCAAAAAAGTCTTTAAAATTTGACACATTTTGTATGTAGAAAATGACAAATTTTAACGAGACGTTTTGAATATAGGAACTCACGGTAAGGGTTAACACACGCAACCGCTCGTCAATTACGTCAAAGAAAGGGACGAAACATCGTTATATTTTGGAAAAAGCAACGGTTATGATGGTAATGATTGTGATATTAATATTATTTGTATGTCTTTACCAAAAACGGGACTATGGGAGTCCCGGACCTTTGGAAGGCGTACATGGAGCCGAAGCCAACACGCAGAGGCCTTTTAGACAACATTTAGTGAAGTGGTGGGACACCAACCGGCGATTGTCCCTGAGTTCACACTATAGAAGTATGCTCCCACGGACAACCACTGGTTAGTGTAAGACTATTTAAGAAGGATGGGAACATTAATAACAGTTAATTAATAATAATTATTATTTTATTTCGGACGAGCAGTTGACACTATGTCCAAATCACTGTTCACTTAGTGTGTGTTTGTGTTTTTTCAAGGAGATGATAATATTCTCATACCTAAATTAGGGAAGTCTGCGGACTGCCTTCTCACAATGTATTTTTTTTTTGTCAGGTGAAACAGATCAGCACTCCCCTCCCTCAAGTTGTGAAGCAGATTGTCAAGAAACAAGACACGCCTGCTCTGACTCCCACTGGGTAAGCATCCATATGCTGTCCTTATTTTTGGCTATGAATATGACATTGTGTTGGAGCCGCTGTTGACGATGCCCAAATATACAATACATTACAATATAAACACGCTTTATTCAACACCACAAAAAGAAAAATAAACAAAACAACATTATGTCTTCATTCCTGTAGTGGGGTAGGCAGAGCTACAGAATTACGAACAACTCTAACTAAAAAAAAAGTTGATATTCTGTAACCACATTTTGCATAAACAGGTTAAGATGCTTACCAGTGTATAATTAAAGACAGGTTACAAGCCTATCGCCTAACAGTACTACACGCCCTTATTCCCTTAGTCGCCTCTTACGACATCCACGGGAAGACATGGAGTGGCACTATTCTAACCCAGCAACCACACAGGAAAAAAAATCAGGGAAAGACAAAAATATGAAATTTTTACACGTTAGACAACGTGGTCTTATCGCTATAAGCGATATCTTCCACAAAACTTTGGATGGAAAAGACGCAGCAACATGAACAATTAAAGTAACCATAGACCAGAAATAAATGAATTGGAAATAAACACAAACTATAATTATTACAAAACCAGAACAAACGTAATTATAACATTTATAACCATACAGATGCTTAAATAGAGAGGATGTATACATACATAATAAATAATGTCGCGCAACCGAGCAGCAGGCCGTATGGGTTAAGCCAGTGCTTCTTTTCACACCGGAAATGCCGTTGAAACGCACTGACGGAAGTGCTGCGCGGGCGGTGACGGGTCGAAGTAAAAACGCGACATTCATCTGTTATATGCTGTCACAATTGTCACATTGCCTTACCGTAATCAAGTACAAAGTTAAGTTGGACTATTTACTAGGGTTCGCTGTACTCCACGCGGTACCGGTAAACCGGGGTGAATAGAAATACAATCTAAAATAAGTAATAATTCTTTACTAGTAAGTACCAATATTGAATTGACTAGTCTATTAGAAAATTAGATTCAAATCTCAGACTTATAATTATTAGAATATGCTTTAGTTTAGGTTGTATTTCTATTCACCCCGCGAATCTCTATTCACCCCATTTTACGGTAGTTCACTCACAATTGTTTACACTTTTCTTGATTCATTACAGATTACAGACCTTCCATTCGATTTGTTAGGAGTTTTAGTAAGCGAGCAGTATTATCTATCAAGTCAACATGTGGCTTAACAATTCCATAATTAATTCGATTCGTTTGTCTGCTAGTCGGCTGCAGCGGTCGAGCAAAGTGCGCGCGTTGGATCAAGTGAAGGCGTGGTGCGGAGCCGACGACGAGCCGGCGGCCAAGCGCATCAAGCGCTCGGGGTCTAGCGGAGATGACTACTCTGACGGCGAGGCGAGAGGTACAGTAATGTACAGTAGTACCACAAATATAACTTACAACGATGTACCTGCGCAGAAAGAATTTAAAACGTTTTGACCAGTTATAAGTTATAAGTCAGTACGTTTGCGCGGGTAAAACTTCGACGGCTATTGGTCAAATATTCGGCAGCCATTGCAGCGACGCCGTCGACCGCCATTTTATTTAGCGTCGCGTCAGTTGTCATTCGTAGTTTCGTACATAAGCTGAGACGCACGAGCGCTAAATGCTAATCGCTAATCGCCATGAGCGAGAAAGCACGAGTTTAACTGTCATTTCACATTCTACCTTACGCGTAACATAACAAGGTTTGTATTGAATTGATTTTTACGTTCGTTTATCTACGGCATTAGTGTGTACGTGGATCAAGATTGCCGGCGTAACTTATATTTGTGGTGTTACTGTAGTTGCAGCAGCGAGTACGCTATTGTAGCCGTAAGGTGCATTGTCGTAGCTACGACGCGCGGCGTTGTAGTCGGGCAGTGGTCGAGAGTAGTGCTGTAGCTGCCAGTAGTGTTATAGTCGCGAGGTGCAGTCTCGTAGCCGTGAGGTGCAGCGTTGTAGCTGCGCAGTGTTGTAGCCGCGAGCAGTGTTGTAACCGTGAGGTGTAGTTTTGTAGCCGGATCTCTGTCGTTTGGCCAAATAATTTTTAATGAAATGTTTCATTTGGGCAAAGGCTTTTTTTTCGAAACTGTAAATAAATCCTGAAATATTTACAGTTACGGAAAAAATTCCGTTTGCCCAAATGAAACATTTGACCAAACGGCCTCGCGAGGTGAATTATTGCAGTGTTGTAACCGCGAGGTGCAGTGTTATAGCCGCTAGATAGTGTTGTAGCTGCGTTGTATAATCTAGCCGCGAGGTGTTGTAGTTTTTTGCACCACAGCAGAGGATCACTTGGTTTGGTTTTAGTCAAATCGTGAGTAGTTTTAATGCTAAGTTATCAGTGAGTTCTCGTAGTTCGGCCATATATTACTTTACTAGTTGTCACCCGCTTTGTAGACGAAAACACCATGGACTTGTTTTTAATGTGAAAAAGGGACTTTGACTGATGTAAAAATTAATAATTACATTACAAAGAAATCAAATACCCAAATACAAAAATTTTTTTTTTACTTATTATATTTTTGTAAAACAAGCTGGCGAGTCTAGTTCTAAAACTATAAATCATAAGTCTTTATTGTTTTTGTAATTTGGGTAATAGGGTTGTTACAATTATTAAACTCGTATCACCAAGTTCTATCTTCACATAAGTACACACAATTCGCTTATCTACGTTATCAAATAAGCAAAATAATTTATAGCAGCCAGTCATAATACATCGCAACATAATTTTAAACACTGAAAACCGAATACAATTTACAATTCATCATTAAATTAAAATAATTAATTAAAATCTATTCAGGTGTATATTCCAATATATTATTTGATGCTGTAGAAACATCTATTAACGAGCCACAGTTTTAATTGATTCTCTACCCCGTACTGAAAGCCAAATAACTTTCAGAAAAGCGATTGTTAAACGGGTCGTCGCCGCCGCCGGGCGCCGTGGACCCGTCCCTGGTGAAGTCGCTGGGGCTGGGCGGCAAGGGCATGCCCAACATCAAGGGCGTCATCAAGGTGGACCCCAAGCACATGCCCAACCTTACCACCGGTGAGTCCAAACGCCGCCCGCTGGTGGGCACGCGATGTCCGCGTGTTGGGCCGATCACTTTCCTATTTTACAAAGCTGACAGTGACAGGTGACAATTCGGTATTGGATCATTATTTGTTTCGAATTGTATTGTCAATAATGGTGTTAGGTATAAGGGTTAACCTCGTGAGGCCCACGGAGAGGGCAAACAGGGAGATTTTTGTAAGTGGATATTCGAATCTATCGCTCTTAAATGCCGTTTTCAAATAAAAAAAAACAAATCAAAATTAAATTTGTGGTCATTAAAATATAAATTGCTTTGATTATTTACCTACTTTTAGGACCTTAACCGGTATATTTCTTTGTCGAAAAATTAAGAGCTAGCCCGTTTTGCCGCAATTCTTTAAATATTTTGTTGTATTGCGTTGTAACGATTTTTGTAACAACTCATCTGTGTTAAAGTTCTATTCTATTCTATTATATTTAAAATTGTAATGCCGACAAGTTCCTACACCACGGCTTTATCTAAAGCTGCGTACGAATTTGAGTGGCTCAGCCTGAGGCATGCTCGCCCCGTGCAACGAGCCGCTCGCGAGCCAAACTGTTGTACATAAACATGCGCGGGTGAGGCAGCGTGCCGATATTTCAAAATGGCGTCGGACACGATGACAGCCGCGGACGCATTTATCATAATTCATCGAATTATTAAAAAAAAGTAAAAGAAATCGCCACGGTGGTGAACGGCTCAGCAACTTTATCAAATTTGTACACGCCTCGCCCACAGACAAGTTAGAAATTGTCACCAGTCAGGTGTCACTGTCACCTTTGTGAAATAGGAAGCAGGACAAGCCATTTTCAGTTTTATTTGCAACTAGCTTTTGCCCGCGACTGTGTAGATTTCGTCTAACACTTCTCTCGAGAACTGCTTGATTTTCCAATGTAAAAGTTTCCATCTTCTTAAACGAAACTTCACGTCGAGCGGTTGAAACATTAAATCGTCGAGACGAAATAAACAAACAGACCGACTTCGCAATTATAAGGTGCTCAAGAATATCTGATGAGATCGACTCTATTGTAAAAAGCTAGATCGTGATTAGAATAAATAGGGTAAATAGTCTTGGCGTTCTACCGATTACTGGCACACATCGACTTCATTTCAAGCTAACGGTGGGTTGTAAAGGTGTATGTACTTTCGTCCATACAGCTTTGTAGCTTGCACCTCGTCTTTGAAATGTTTTTAGGTGTAGTCAAACGAGACTCTTGCTAGGACTTCACTGTCCGTCCATCCTGACTTTAACACTTTCAGTTCCAAAGTTTTTTTTTAATGTTGTTAGAAGGCACACGAGCGCTCAGGCCACCTGATGGTAAGTGGAATCTGAACCTATAGACATTTGAATTCTAAAGAAATCCTAAGACCTCAAATGCGTTGCCGACCCTGAGGACTAAGATGGAATGCCTCTATGCTAGTAATTTCATTTTAAGTGTCGTTGTTTAGAGCGCATTAACATTGAATGTTCGGATTGAATCTTTAAAACCTTGATAATATTGCCGGTTACAGTATAACTCAAATGATTTTTAAAGACAACTACTTCCTACTACTAACTTGTGTAAAAATTGTCGCTAAAACACGACCCATCGCTGTCGATAAGCGAGAAACTAGTAGAGCCAGCGATCAACTATTGATATCTTTTGTTCGTTTCTTGAGCGAGAACGTAGTCTTCCTCGCCGGCGGTGGGACAAGCAGGGATCAATACCGGTATTAATTAAAATTGAAATATCTTCCTGAATTTGCATTATTTCCTCGATATTTTTGACTGTAAATTAGGTAATACCACTATTCTATTATATAAATTATTTGAAGAGCAAAAATATTTAACAATAAGCGAGATACCGAAATTGAATACCGGTATTTTTGTATGAAAATAATACCGGTATACGATCCCTGGGGACAAGTGCCTCAGGAACGACTTAATTAACTGACTGATTGCGGCCGTATGTGTTGCATTGTAACGGCGGATTGCTCAACAAATGAAAAGAATACAATTGTTTTATCTCGCGAAAGCGGGTGGAGCTACTTGTTGTTATGTGACACGTACACTACACTCGACGTGCACAAGCATCTACACACACAATAATGCTGCTGTAATATAATTATGAATACCGAAGAAGGCGGCTAACTGCATAGTAATAGTATTAGCATTTTTAATTCAATGCAGTTGAAAGATAAAATATGTTTATTTTGTGTAGGCCGCACTGGCACTTTTACACGTCAAAATTCTACCAGCGCTTCCCAAGAGGGAGACCACTGCTGAGAAGAAACGCCGCATGAAACTACAGGCAGTCGACAGTAGATAATTCTCGACCCAGTGCACTTTAAAACTATAGGTTAATTTATATAGATATCAATGCAAAATTTATTTATAAATATACTTTACTAACATTTAATTTTCTATTGGCAGTTTACTTCTAGTATAAAAATTATGTATGCCCCAATTATTTTATAAAAGAGTTGGTCATAAATAAATTGTGACGCTACTGTCGAAACATTCTATTTTTTAAATAGTTGTCTCAAGGTATCATGGCGACGGTTGAAAGGAAAAACGCTTCAAGCGACATTTTTTGAAAAATCACAAAGTGATTACAATGAATTAGTAAAATCTGCTGATTATAAATATACTTATAACTCAATATCACACATTTTGTCATTGAAGCGTTTTGCCTTTCAACCATCGATGGGATCACGGTCTTACCAGTAGGATTTCTAGTAAGTCCTACTGGTAACACCGTGGTACGCTATCTCTACACAACTGTCGATGAATGACAAAGTTAGTAAGTACTATGAGTAGAACCTTGGGCCTTAGGAGGATACATATATAGAACGAATGGCCTTTTTACCATAAGGGTATAGAATGCTTCGACTACAACATTGCAGATAGCCGCCATCTTTGGTATGACGGCAGTGGCTTACGTTTTCGTGAGATACACAACAGTATTGTAAACCATACGCTCTGGTTGTCCACAGGGGTATACATCATGTCGAAGAGTTCAGGCATCATGAAGATTGACTCGCCTGGAAAGCTTGGCCCCGGACTAAACATAGACCAAGACGTTATCAGGAAACAGATATTAGCCGCGAAACAGGTAATTATTGATACACTTAGGGCCTGTTGTTTAATCGGTAGTTAAACTAATTGTTAAAAGTCGTAACTAATGGTTAAATCTCAAGATTTTTGACAAATTTTCGATTATGTTTTCGTAAATAAACCATTAGTTGAGTTAACTACTGATCAAACAACAGGCCCTTAAGGCCGTATTAATAAACTGATCTCTGTAATGTTCGTCTCAAGATGCGTCAAAAATGTAAACTTTCTATGGGTTGACATTTAATTTGACGTATCTTGAGACGGGCGTCTCAACCATGATGAGTCAATTAATACGGCCCTTAGGGCCTGTTGTTTGATCAGTAGTTAACTCAACTAATGGGTAAATTTCGAAAAAAATAATCAAAAATTTGATATAAAATCTTGAAATTTAACCATTAGTTTAACTCATAAAGCTGTCATGTTTACAACGCCACCAGCACTTATAGTTTTCACAGGTACAGTTTAAAAGAGATGTTATTTCGTATTGAATAAGTTAGATTTTGCATAACTTTTAATTCATGTTTGGCGTGTTAGTGACGTATTTGTATTTGACGTCAGGAGTTGAAAAGGTTAAGCCGTTGGGTAGGTAAACATTTGTCCATACTAACTTTGTGCAGATTTGCAGATAGTTTTACTTTGTAAAACAACCTAATTTTATTGTATTTACTTATAAATAAAATAAAATAAAAATAAAAATTGCATATTTTTAATCTAAAATTCACCTAGACTCACTAAAGAGAGATTAAATATATCCGTGATGGTAATATCGATATTCAATCACTACAAAAGAAGAAAAACTTGCACAATTTGATTGATTAATTGATAAAGTTAGTATCGAAAGACGATTGACCTACCCGTCGCCTTAACCTCATAAAGACTCATATCACGGAAAAACCATTTTATATTCTTTGCAATTGGATCTTTATTCTAATGATCGTATTATTTAAAAAAAAAAAAAACTCCAATTATTCTTACTGCAGAATGGACCTTTTTTTTATTAAACTTCGGTAAATTGAAGTCCGTTTAAAATAAGGGAATGAAGTCTAAGCCAGGAGACCTAAAGCAAAATCCGTCTATTCCTGATATACATCTGGATCGTAGTGTGCAAGTCGCTAGACGGCTTGTAGGAATAGTGATTATTGTGATCAACAACTTTGTTTGTTACAGAAAAAGCAAGACGAAAAGAAGGGACCAATGTCGCAACAGGTAATATTATTGTTTTATTTCATTTTAATAATCAATCCAGTTAGCGTTGGTGTCCGGCTAAGCATTGTAGAAATAAAAACGGGTCCATATTGGCTCATATAAAATTGGTCTCTTGGTTCTCATCATTTCTCCGAAAAAAATTGGCCCTATTTTTTTGTTCATACACATACATACATACATAACATCACGCCTTAATTCCACCAATCCAAAAAGACTTGTTGATAATTCTGTAACCACATTTTGCAGAAGTAGGCTAAGATGTTTACCAGTGTATTAGTGACAGGTTGCAAGCCCATCGCCTAACAGCACGACAAGCCCTTATTCCCTTAGTCGCTTCTTACGACATCCACGGGAAGACATGGAGTGGCACTATTCTAACCCGGCAACCACACGGGACAATTTTTTTTGTTCATAATTTGTTATTCACTGAAACCGTCCTGATTTTAGAACGTTTAAAACAAACCTAACCTAACCTTATTTACCAGTCGGATATTTTTTAAATCCTGAAAATAAACAGGTGTATGATTAATGTTTATTATGAAGCGTGCTCATTAAGATGTAAAGTAGTATGAGAAACATTTTCGGAGTTCCATTAAATTAGCAATTTTATATGAACTTTGGTGCACCCCTAAAAACACACATTTGTGACTTAACTTCGTCTTAAATGCTACAAATTTACTAACAATTAGTGGTTGTAGGGCCCCGCGCTGGGTCCGTCCGGATCGCTACCACCATCTTATCCATTAACCTACCATCGCCAAGCTGCAGTGTTCGCATAAATTCACATTGCTGTGTTCCGGTGTGGGGAGAAGACAAAGAAAGAGAAGCCAGTGAAATTATTAGCATAGACACATTCCATTGACGACACGCTAGCCTGGTTGGGAGTGACCCTGCCTTCGAAGCTAGGTGTCTCGGGTTCAAATCCCGGTAAGGGCAGATATTTGTGTGATGAGCACGGGTATTTGTTCCTGAGTCTTGGATGATTCCTATTTATTTAAGTATTTATTTCTCTATATACGTATGGTTATCGTTGTCTAGTACCCATAGTACAAGCCTAGAGCTTAGTTTGGGACTAGGTCAATTTGTGAGATTGTCCTGTCATTATTATTATTATTATTATTATTCCATTTTAGTCTTCAGGGTTGGCAACACATTTGACGTCTTAGGATCGCAGTCTTGAGATTATAGTCTTGAGGTGGCCAGAGTGCTCGTGTGCCTTCTCAATGCCTTAAAAAACCTTTGACATGATTTGTACCAATAAGTACAATGTAGACCGAAAAGATAGTGGGAGCGTGCATTCAATAGGGATGAGGCCAGCAGTAGAACAGAGAAAAGATCATGGGTGTTTCTTAGAAAGTTTTCCGCTGAGTTACGAAAATTAGTCTTACATTTATATATTACTCAACGCCAATTAGCAGTATCTCGAATTCAATAAATGAAGCAGATTCAATCCTCACCCGCTAGTAATATGGTTGCACTTGCTACAGGGTTTTTGTCTGAGATACCACCATTTCTCTTATAACGGTATAGTTAATTTTCGTAACTCAGTGGAAAAGTTAATGTTTCTTAACTTTAGTCCTTAAATAGGTAGCAAACTTTCTAAGAAATGCCCTCATGTAACATTTGTTGTTCAGATAAAGAAGACGATAGGATCCGGTGGGCAGCAGGTGACGGAGAAGACGATCATCACCCCGTCGGGACAGAAGATCATCCAGCGCACCATCCACCGGCCCGTGGGGCAGTCGCCCGAGGGCAAGTCGCCCGTCACCATACTCAACAAGAAGCTCGCTCAGGTTAGTCTTGTCAAACCATTGGCATCCTTTGTGTACTGCGAAACTAGAATATTAAGATCATTAAGGCGGTGTATTAAACATCCATCACTCTCGCAGTTACATAATGATCATCTATAAAAATAACTGTAATAGGCCCGAGGGTAGTTTAGTGTTTCGGCTTCGGCTGATAATTTACGACACGCAAAAACTACATCATGAATCATGATAAATGTAAAGTACGCGAAATGTACAGTACGCAAAATGTACTTACGCTTAAAGCCCATAACGCAAAATGTGTAAAAAGAAAATAGACATTTCGCGAAGTGTTCAATGCAAAATGCATATTTCGCAAAATATTACAAAAGCCCGTGTGGTTGCCGGGTTAGAATAGTGCCACTCCATGTCTTCCCGTGGATGTCGTAAGACGCGACTCAGGGAATAAGGGCTTGTAGTATTGTTAGGCGATGGGCTTGTAACCTGTCATTAATACACTAGAAAACTTCTTGGCCTGATTGTGCAAAATGTGGTTACAGAATTATCAACAAGTCTGTTTAGAGTTGTTGGTATTTCTGTAGCTCTGTCTACCCCACTCGGAATGAAGGCGTGACGTTATGTATGTGTATGTATTACAAAAGCGAAATGCTCAATTGCCAAACGTACAAAACGTCAAATGTTTACCAAAACGGATAGACCAATGACCTCGTAGTTATTTGATTGGCAACACTTTGTCTCTATATGTGAGGTGTCATGCCGTTAGTCAAATTGAAATTTTATCTGAGAAAATTCTGGCAGTGTGAGTGTTACTCTGTCATGATTTTTTTAAATTGCCGCGTTTTTCCTGGCTCAGCTTTCGTTGGCTAGACTCTGCAAAGTATGTACATTTCACGTATTGCTATCTTTTGGTATTGTACATTTTGCGTGTTGCTCATTCTAACTTTGCACATTATGCCGCTATCGCGTGGAGTACATTTTGCGTGTTGTGATTTTCCGTACAGTACATTTGTCCTAATGGAGATTTTGCGTATGTACATTTTGACTGTTTGCACATGCGTGCAGCTGTAGTAGAGAGGACAATAGAGAGATCTCTCTCCAGGCGGTTGTTGTGCCTGGGGACCGAAGTCCATTTGGATGAAGTTGGAAGTTGTATATAAGTCAACCGACTTAAGAAACTTCGTTAGCGCGATGTAGCGCACTGTCAGATTTAGTTGCGCTGCTGACGCTGGTGGCGCTGGCGAGTTGTTTTGTTACAATTTGTCACTAGATGTCGCTAGGTCGCCGCACAGCTATAATTTTGCGTGTTGTACATTATCAGCCGAAACCAGTAAGTCGCGAACCTTACTTTTAAAAAATGCAAATTATCTTTAGAATTACCGTGCTTCTATTTTCTCAATGACTCTGCTGGCCCTGACAGTATATTTGTCACTCCATGCCGAGATAGATTAAGAAAGTATGTTGTAGAAGGAGACTCCCAACTATAATATAGAGCTAACGTGTTCCCCCGGCAGGGCGACAGCCTGCTGCGGCGCGGCGGCGCGCGCGGGCGCGGGCGCGGCGCGCACGTGGCCACGGCCGCCGGGAACATCGTGCGCCTGCGCGACCGCGCGCTGCCCCGCGACCTCGACCAGGTACCGCGCCACATGCGATACCACACGGTGCATACTACATACTACATACTACACTCTACATACTACACTCTACATACTACACTCTACATACTACACAGTACATACTACACAGTACATACTACACAGTACATACTACACAGTACACAGTACATACTACACAGTACATAGTACACAGTACACAGTGCATAGTACACAGTACACAGCACATAGTACACAGTACATCGTACACAGTACATACTACATAGTAAATAGTACACAGTACATAGCAGGGATTGTTACCGGTTGTAAATGAGGTATAACCGGTTATCATTGCATTTCGCTATTTATATCGCTAAAGCTCTGATTAGCGGTATAATGAATACCGGTATCCAAGTAATATTATCGGTTTAGCCAATTGAGAACAATACCTCTTTTTGATACTTTACCCGTAAAAACCATAACCATTTAACCTGTCAGTGTCAATATACTCGTTTATTTGTTTCTGTATATGTTTTCTGTGTAATTACAAAAAACTCAGACAAGTCTGAAATTACAATTAATTACAGTCTAATTGACATCTTACTTATCTTATCCGGTACAATCAATAGCGGTATTGAATATAGGTATTTAATACTGTAAATAGTATATACATAGCGTGAAAAACAAAAGTGGAATGGTAATATTTATTAGCGGTAAAATATTGACAATTTAAATATGGGTATTCAATAAAACCGGTTTTACAATCCCTGGTACATAGTACACAGTACATAGTACACAGTATATATATAGTACATAGTACACAGTATACACAGTACACTCGAATGCACTAATATGTAGACCTACCTACAGCCATTGTCTATTGAAATCGGCGAAGATGTAGACAAAACCGAACGAACCAATTTACCATTATTACTTTGTTATCACGAGTTTTTTAATATCTAGTCAGTTCTTTTTCACTATTAGTTAATAACTTCTTTTTTTCTAAATAAATATTCTTGATGAAAATTTTGAGGTTGTCTCAAATGGTACTAATTTGTTTACGTCTTTACCCATTAAAATTGAAACCGACTATACCATTATTATGACAAGCTTTCATTGAACTAGCATCATTTGTATGTCGGTCACTTTGGAACTTGCTTTGTTCTTATCGTAAGTAAATCTTCAACAATTTCCTGTTATGGTTTTGATCTAAAATTTGATAAAAAATGAAATCTAAAGCAAGGCATTTATGCTATCTAGAAAATGATTACGACTATAAATAACGTAGGCTCACCGAATCCGGATTCGCTACCTTGATCTGGATAAGCCGATGATTTTTATAACTGTAATTTATGACGCGTCTCAAAACGATCATCTTGCTTAAAATCGGATCAGTTGAATTGGTTTGATAAGTTCCAAAAACTAAGTACAAATTTAATACTTACCTACGACTATGGTTATTATTTTATTAACCCATATACGCCCTCTATGTACACACTTGGATATGCAAAATAAACCTTAGCAAGTAAGTTAGTGAGGTACATTTTGTACCTTATTAGCTGTACCCAAGTGAGGACAGCGGGCGTTAATGAGTTAAAATAATGTAGGAGTGTACATATTTTTGCAACCGTGTGGATATTTCTTTTTAGCAAGTCTTTCGGTTTGGTATCAATAAGCTTAGTCAAGATGCAAACGGTGCTTACTTTTACTATCAACTGAAATGTATGGAGTTATCATAAGCGGCCGCCGCGATCTGTCATCAGCTTACGATCAATCCTTATACATTTTGTCGATATTCGAAAATCGCTAACTTAGCGTTTATGCATTTTAACTACGTCTGTTGATACGAAGCCGCAACCGCTCGTGCCGGTTGTACACGTCGAGCGAGTCGACATAGCGAGACGAGAGGAGAGCGAGTGTGTACAGCCGGCAACAGAGATTAACAGAGACGTTAGCGGTGCGGCGCGGGACGGTGCGACAATCTGTTTTCCTATAAACTTAAATGTCGCTCCGGGCAAGGCGGCGGCGGTAGTAAAGGAATATTCAGGGTCGTCAAGCTGCAAACGCACCGACAGCGAAGGCGGCGTGGAGCGGTACGTTCCCATACAAAAAAATCACTCCGCCACTGGGCACGCTTTTTAGTATGAGAACGCAGCGCATCGCGTCGCTTAATCTTTAATGCCCTTATTAATAAACGGAGTACTGCTTTGTCCTTATCTGTGATTGTGACATATGATTTCGACAAATAAAGACATAGCATGGCTTAGCTAAACCATGGTTACTCCATTTTTATTAATAAGGCTTTGGGACAAGACAGTATTAGTTTTACAGATATTAGTGAGATCTGATTTGGAAATAACTAGGGCTCTAATTGATTGCGGGGTCCTAGGCATTTGTTCAGTAGCTAATGGAAAGACTGTCTGTATGCGAAAATGCTTCACATCTCTGGTTTCAACAGCATTTTAATGTCATTCGCCCAGTGGTTCGATTGCTAGTTTGTGAATCATTGTTGTTTGGTTCACGTACTTACAAATTAATTCAAGTCGTTTACGAGTCACTCAGATATTTTTTTATTTAAGTAAAATTTGCTCAGTGACGTCATTAGATAGTTTACTAACACTATATGATTCAAAGATGGTCAAAATAAATTGTTTTGATTCTGAATTGAATTGCAAAACGCGGCGCTATCGCTGCCTGAGTGTTTTCGGGTCGAAGCACAGTCGGAGCTATAGAATGACTAATATGGATCTCTGTATTTGACGGGGCGTTTGGAAGCTTAACGGGTATTTGGTCACGCAGTCGGACGCGTCGTCGGAAACGTCGGACGGCATTGTGGACCCGTTCCCTCTCGAGCTCGGGCCGCTGCCGTCGCCCAGCCCGGAGCGCGAGCTGACGCTGTGCCCGCTGTCGGGCAAGCGCCTCGCGCGCGCCGAGGGCGAGCCCACGCCGCCGCCCACGCCCAGCCCGCCGCCCACGCCGCCCACGCCGCCCACGCCGCCGCCCGCGCCCCACCACATGCTCATGAAGGTACCATCACCACCACCACCACCACCTCGCCTCACCTCACCAACAACAAACACACACTGGGACAATATGGAGGAAATCTTAGTATGTACGAGTTAAGGAGGTGCCGATCCAGTGTACAGTCGATATACAGGTCTATTCCCATTTGTCCCAACCCTTCAGTCCTCCCGTGTCCCGTGGGGACGAGTGGGTAAAATAATTCCCATTAGTCTCACCACTGGACAACTGGGCGACATTAATTCCCATTTGTTCCCACTGGGGACAAAATATTACTTGTATTATGGGAATTATTTTGGTGCTAAAAGGTGGAGGGAGACAAGGCGCACGGATGGACCAATAAAGTGGTTAATAGGTGCCATAGGTGGCGCCACTTACTTTCTGGATAACGCGGTCTAGAAAGTAAGTTAAAAAAATATGTAATATTTCGTGTGCTGAGCTTGCTCACTACCTACTGTTGACTGTTCATGTGCCCGATGTGTGTACCAGGTGGAGATGTCCCCCGGCGGCACGACCGGCATGCTGGTGCAGGGCGACGCGGCGCAGCCGTCGCTGCCGGTGCTCACGGACGACGATTCGGTGAGTGCTAACTTTTTTACGAGTGTGGCCTGTTTTCCCAGTGGCGTTTTTTGGTACCAAAATTAACATTTAAATAAACAGTAAATATTTTTGCAGTCTCGTTTCGTTTTTTTGCTCGTTCCATTTTTTCCATTCTACAATTTTTTTGAGTGTACGGTGGTTTGCTACGGCGGAGCTCCTATTCTGGGCGGTTTGGCCCTTCGGGCTTGCTGCAGAACTAGCATAACCTAAACCTACGTACCGATTTCGACGTAATGTCTACAGATTTGTTATAATAATTTTACGATGTCCCTAGTTTTAATTATTATTATTTATTAATTTATTATAATTATGATGTAACTTTCTTTTTGTTTGAAAAAATTACCTGCTGGAGTTTCTTGTGGCACTTCTTTCTCCGCAATGATGGTCATGTCCGAAGCGTTAGGCTAGTAGATTCACTCCATGTTACCGACTCATGACTTGTAAAATTACGATGCCCTCATTTACTGAATAAATAAACATATTATAATACAATTTCATTGGTGGTAGGATTCTGTGCAGGGTCCATCCGGATCGCTACCACCATCTTATCTATTAACCTGCCGCCAAGCTGTATTCACATTGTTGTGTTCCTTGCATAGAGGCAGGCTTAGGGTTGGCAACACATTTGAGATCTTAGGATTGGAATCTTGAGATTATAGTCTTGAGAATTCTAATGTCTTTGGGTCCCAGACTCCACTTACCATCAGGTGGTCTGAGTGCTCGTGTGCCTTCTCTTTGCTTTTTTTTATTTATTTTGGTTCTGACTGTGAATGTTTTCAGACGGAGGTGAAGGTAGAAGCGAGCGTGAAGCAGCTGCTCGAGGAAGGCGTTGGAGTGGACGATGCTGAAGAGGTGGGGCTGCTGCACGCCGCGCACCCGCCCATCATGATCCGCGGGGAGGACGGCGTGCTCTACCAGGTACACCACGTCATCATCATTCACACGCTGGTAGACCATGCTGGGGATATAGTTTGAAGTTGTAAACAGGTTGAGGTGGGAATTAGCAGAAGTTGAATTAGGCCAGTATGGGCAACTACTGGAACCGTTCATTGGACCTTTAACTTTTTGAGTAAGTAAGTATGTATGATAATCACGGATTTTTCTGGCAAAAAAATGCCAGTACACTTTTTTTTATCAAGGATCAAAACACTGAGACTGACTGAGGTTACAAGAAATGTAAAATCGAAAAAGAACAACGGAAATTAGATTAAATCATGTTTTTATACCAGTTAGTTTTATTTTGCTTTAGAAATATGTATCTAAACATTACTACTGATTAAAATTTCCTCATCGCTATCGAACTGCCTATCTTTCAAGTTTTCTGTCAAACTATTCCATCGAATTAAAGATTATATTTTATCATGAAAGTTAGTGATGGATTCAGCTTGTGTATTTTTTTGGTCACAGGTTGCTGGCGAGAACGAGGCAGGACAGACGTTACTCGTCGCCGCAGAGGGCGTAGAGGGCGTGGAGGGTGCTACCGATGGCACGGAGGACGGAGACGGCGTCATGTACGTCACGAGGGAAGACGGACAGGTCGGTACCACATTGAACTCTACCGCAGTATAAACAAAGCAGTAGAACATCTTTTGACAGGAGTAAGCGGTTTGTCCGGAAGCGCCACAAGCCATTGCTGGAACGCGGCATAACGCTGATAACTCTGATCGACAACACAGTAATTTTTTTCTTAAACAGCCACAAGGAAATAATGTAACTCCTTTTAAATAGTGTACGATTAATATAAGTAAGGCAAAGTATTTCGTAAGAAACACAACTTTTATGTTAACTTTCATCTCAGTGTAAATGAGGGTTATTCCCATCTTCCAACCTATCCAACTCAGGAATATGGCAAAATTTCTATACACGTGGGTTGGATAGGTTGGAAGATGGGAATAACCCGTAAATAAAAAGTACAGTTTCTAATTTGGGGAAACGTATCGTTTATTTGATCAGTTTTCTATCCCTTTGTTCTGTGTGGAATGTAAGTAATGGTCCGTGTTTGGGGCAGCAGGACGTGCTGGCGATCGACCCGGCGCAGCTGGCGCAGCTCATGCCGGGCGGCGGCGGGGAGGCGCCCGCGCTGCAGCAGGTGGCCGTGCAGGTGGAGGGCGAGCCCGGCGAGGACGCCACGCAGGTCATCGCGCAGCTCGTGCAGGCCGACCTGCCCTCGCCAGGTAACTGCACTAGTCTATGGGCTGATGCATACAAGGGAAGGTCCCAGGTCACACGTACCGCTCAGTGGTCTGTGTTCTCGTAAGCCTTACCATAAAAAATATCAATCTTTACTGAGGTAGCCTTGAGACCGCAATCTCGTGGAGTGCTGAGGCGGCGGCGCGGTTCCATACTACAAAGCGTGCCCAATCGTGGCTGATGCGTTAAAGTATGTAACGCGCTGCACCGCGCCGCCTTCGCGTGTCTTTGCAGCTTGAGCAACTTCAAACCTAATATAAAACCTTTTACAGGCGGCACGCGGCGCGTAGTGCTTCTCCTACCAGACGGAAGTTTCACAATGACGGAGCTCGACAAAGAACAGTACGAGTCCATCACAGAGGCCAGCAAAGTGCAAGAATGAACACAGACTGAGAACTCTCTGTTACACACAACGACAAGTCACGAGTCAGTTTGCTTATGTGGACAGGCAACTGATAGTGTTACCTTTTGAACGCCAACCACTCCTGACGTCGTCATAACCGGTTGTGCCTACAAAGCCACTGACACTTATAGCTGGCACAGATTTGTAGTTAACTAGGACTTTAAAAAAATGATAGTTTCATTAAAAGCATCCAAAGCCGTCGCCAAACACTGTCAGTTGCTGCGTTGTATATATCGGTTAAGTTTATGTAATACCAAGAGCGTGTAAAGATGATTTTGAGCTCTCACTGCATATCCCTTTATTCTTCATAATTTAATTTGTCATAGTGGTATCTGGCACCTTCCTTTTCCCTAATATCACATACCATAATTTCAATTGCCATAAAGTATTTTTTCTGAAATCGTAATCCTTTCACGTAATTTTTACATGCCATCGTATAGAGCTCAATAGGTTAGGTTAGTTTTGTTTTATTACAATTCTAAATAGTTTAAGGTTTCAGAAAAAAATGTCTTTATGGCAAATTAATTAATGGCACATGATTCGTATGGCACATAAAATTATGACGTCATGAAATTCGGGCAAATGTAATTATTTCTTATGAAATTCGGTCAAACGATAGATATCCCTTTGATTGAACTGTACTTCTGCTGCTGATTGTGCCTAAATATAAAAGTATCCTTGACTTAATCTCGTTAAAGAAATATTATTCATTATTATCTCGACATTTCAATCGTGGTCTAGATAAGGTATTGAGAGTGTTAAACAATTTAGACGTCAAAGGCACGGTTTAAAACTTGTTAGCATAAGGTATAGTGGCATTAAAAAGGTTAATCTCGTGACGGTGCTCTTAATATTTGCTGTTGCCTGAACATGGCTTCTCTACGACCTAATTCAGCTGTCGGTTTGACACTGAGGACCTTTCTGTCATGCGAATTTTCACATTGCATGCGGGATTTGCAACACGAACTCTTGGGTCGCCATTACGTTCGAATATACATATAAGCAAGATTAAGATTGATATGTCGAAGCAAGCGATGTTTAGTAATTTATGTGCTCCTCTTAATCTGTCCCTTGCATTTCAAAATTAAATTGACGTGGCGACTCCAATAAGCAAAGGTTTATTGAGAACAAATCCGCATGACAGAAAAAAGCTCTAGGATTAGAATTGACCCAAATATCAACGCGTGTTATTATTTACACGTAAAACGTTATTTCTTGTAAACCATTGTGTAAGGATGCTATGCATAGCAATATAAAGTGTCCCGTGTGATTTGTAAGATCACTTTCCCAAAAAAAAAAATTCTTAGTAGGAGAATTTACATTTGTATTTTTCCTCTGACACGGTTTTATAGTGTTGACAGAGCTCCGCGTTCGCGGAGCTCCTATTTCAGGGCGCTTTGGCCCTTTAGTGAATGAAAATCTTTATTCTGTAAGTAGGCCACGTGACTACCAACAGGCTATCTCTAATGAGAAGAAGCGCCGCAATAAACTCGAACTTCAGACCTGCTTCAAAACTAACACAACCTTAACCTCTTTAGACCTAATTTAAAAAAAATGCGTCAGAGATAAAGTCAAAAATCTGATTAGATATAAATTAGGTATAGAAAAAATGCATTTTGAGAGAGTAATCTAACGAGCCTCCTTTGTAAATAAAAGTATGATCGGCTATTTGTACAGACGGTACTGTTGAATGATTTAGGTTTATTTATTAGACTGTCTAGGCGTTACTATATTTGATCATAATAAATTAAATATCACGGATCATTTACTTTAAAATTACAAGTTATGCACATGCCGTTTTAAATAGAATTATATTTCATATATAATATATATCAGCACAAGTCTTTTTAATGTAATATGATGTAAAGATAATATTCCCGATCGTATATTGATTATATGACTGGTTTTTCTGTATCCTCTATTATTGGCAGGTACAGGGCCTCTATTCTACTGCGTTATAACGATATCAGTCGTTTATGTTAGTCGCCATTATTGTAAATGACATAAGAGTTATCAAAACGTTGACAATACGGAAACCCGTCAAAGACGATATCGTTATTACCGTGCAGAATCTCAGCCCTGTCTTATCGATTTTCACTCTGCCGTAACAAATGTACTGACAAAAGACAGACAGAGTGACATCTAAGGCCAAGTCCTATCAATACTCTGGATTTAACGTCAAATTCTGGAATTTGCTAATAATATGAGGTGGTAAATTGTAAATGTCACATCTTTAGAATTATAGTGACCTAATCCACATATTTTAAATTTCGACTTAGGTCTCTATAGTACTAAATTTATGACTCTAAATCGAATGCTGAAAATGTTTGAATTAGGTCACTATAATTCTAAAAGTGCGATGTAGCCTTATGCAACGATTAAGACAGTAAGTGACAATATATCAGACAATATGAACATTATTTGGAAATGTTTTCGTTTGCCAGTGATGATGTAATTCCCTGTAAAATATAATCCTTCAATCTTGTTAACTGTTACATGCGTAGAAAAATCTTTTAACAGTTTGTTTAACCTTTTCAACGCCATTGACGGATATTTCCGTCATGATTACATACATACTATTACGCCTTCATTCCCAGTGTGGGGTAGGCAGAGCTACAGAAATACCGACAACTACAGAAACCACATTTGGGTAATTCTGTAACCACATTTTGCACAAACAGGCTAAGATGTTTACCAGTGCATTAGTGACAGGTTGCAAGCCCATCGCCTAACATTACTAGAAGCCCTCATTCCCTTAGTCGCCTCTTACGACATCCACGGGAAGACATGGAGTAGCACTATTCTAACCCGGCACTACACGGGCAATGATTAACAGCGCAAAATATACCTTCGTATATATGAAGCAAAGTTGACATTCCCTCTGGTTTTGTATTTGACATAGCGTTGAAAAGGTGAAATAAAACTTGTTTTATGTTAATAAATCTTGATGCTCCTGATGAACGAGTTAATGGATCTATCTTTGGTATGATTAACTCATATCTGTAATCGAATGGAGCGTTTACATTGATCGGTTTGGCCGCATTCAACAGAAGCCCGCTTTCGGTCACCGACTAGTGTAAACGGGTTTTTCATAGTAAATATCGAATCCAGTTAACCTTGCAAGACCCAGTGTGGCATAGGAGGTACATAATAAAGGCAATTTTAAACTATATTATAATGATCGTAAACTTCATTTTTATTTGTTTCAAATTTAACATGCAAAGGTAACTGAACATTCCTTGTTGGTAGATTCAAATTCCCACTTTCAAAAATCCCTCTGTTTCTAGTACGGTGGGCCTCGATAGGTTAAAGCAAATGGGTAAGGACCAAAAAGTTGGCGACGCTAACTAGCCATACATTTGTAGGGATAATTTTCGTGTCACAACGGAACTTTTTCACTTTTGTTTGTATGGTTGACTACGCTTAACTATGGTCCAACTATTTGGTCCTTACCCAAATGCAGTCGAATGTAAACGTGTCATAAGAAATCCGTTATAATGAATAAATCTGTATAAGTCACTAATAAAGGGTACATTTATTTGTGTATAAAATAGAAACATTAACAAACCATTTATTTCCGATTATAAATAATGTCATCGCGGCATTATAGTATTTTAATGCATGAAGTCACGCCCCTCTACCTTATTTTGCGACCATTGACGCAACCGTGCAAGGACAATTTGAGTGGTGGGGAGCGCCTTGTGAATTGGAAAGAACACTTATCAAGTTATCATACATGTAATGATACTGACATGGTAAATGATCTGCAAGCGATCTAGTTTATAATTAATTTAACTCAGTTACTGAAGTGACTATAATATAGTAGGCTTTAATTTGGTCAATATTATTTGATTGTATTAGGTGTATGATATAGTATGTAAAGTATTTTTGGTTTTATATAACCTTAACTATTTTAAAATAAACAATTTCGACAGAAACGTTTTTATTATTCCTCCCTTCCAACGTTTGAACGCTATTAAATAAATAAATAAAATAAAACGTGTGCTAACTCGGGGTATGAATACTAAAGCGATGCAGCAATCAAGATCAGGATGTTCAACATTTTTAAAATGATATTTTTTACATTTTGAAGTAAAAACAATAAACAATTTTTTTTTGTTTCCAATTTGTCTTTAGTAAAAATTGGCGTAGACGAAAAAATCGCTTTATATTACCAATCCATATTATGTAAATTGGACATTCTTTAAATATTTAAATACTCTGTTTTCTGGTTAATGAACGATATTGTGATTTATTCTCCTTTTATAACACTGACTAAATTTAGTCAGTCCAGTGTCATTACACTGGACTTCAAGACATGGACTTTTTTTAACTTAAGACTAGCAGATATATAACATGTAAATAAATAATTATCAGGGGACAATCTCACACAAATTGACCTAGTCCTAAACTAAGCTCTAGACTTGTACTATGGGTACTAGACAACGATTAACATACTTATATAAATACATAGAAAATATCCAAGACTCGGGAACAATTATTCGCACTCATCACACAAATATCTGCCCCCTACCGGGATTTGAACCCAGGACCGCTGGCTTCGGAGGCAGGGTCACCCAACTAGGCCAACGTGTCGAAATCTTATCGATATCGAATCCCTAGGATATTCCCCGAGTTGGCATGCGTGTAACATTACAATGTTAAAACGCTATAACGTTATAATTATAACGGGGAACCGGTAACCTTCGGGAAGGGAACACGGCCGCTTGAAAGATGTCCGGCTTTTACTTTGATTTATTCTGTTTACTCTACTCTACTCACTAGACGTTGGCGAAATCACTGCGGAATATCGCGGTGGACCGCCATTAATAAAAAAAAACGAACAAGAGCATGTCGGACCATGCTCAGTGTAGGCTTCCGAAGCCGTTAAGTACTACAAACATAAAAATCAACAAGTAATCGCTAATTTTCTGTTTAAAGTCAATTGGTGCTGACTTAGATGATTTTAGTAACACTAATCGCCTGTATCTCAACAACTAATGATGTGTACTTACTCATGATAGCTTTCCTTAAAAAATCGTTATATGCTCTTTCATTTAAGATTTTTAGTATTTGTAGTTTTGGCTGTAGCGCTTTAAAGCTTAATATTTCCTAAACGGATCCTTTAATCAAGAAATGAAAGGATTATCCAACAATAGCCCACACTATGGGGTAGACGAGAAAAGAAATACATCCCCACGTTACGTGTAGGGGTGGTACCCTAATTATTTATTTAAAAAAAAAAAAACCACTTCGTTGGCGTGACTAATATGCATATTCAAGCCAAATTATGGTTGCAAAATGTGGTTACAGAATTATAAACACTGGGAATGAAGTCGTGACGTTACGTATGTATGTGTATTTTTTTATATCCTTCTATACAATACAATTGTAAGAGTTTTGAATTCAATATAACTTCGTGATTAACAAAATACAAGAGATTTTTTTGTTTAAATATTTATTTCCCAAAATCAAACCACAATAAGATTACAACTATAAATATTTCAAACTAAAACTAAGACGAACTAAAACAAAATTTGAGTTAAAACTAAGAACCCGACCCGTTAAAAGTAAACTAAAAATTAAAAAAAGATTATTTAAGCTTTTAATTATTTCGCGCTAAGTACAGTTCCTTACTCAAACAGCTTACTAATCCAATGGGAATTGATCTCAGTAACGGGAAATTTTTGACTGCATCTGTTATTGTTCCTTCAAGTATTTCGGTGAAGGTGCGGGTGTCGCCCATGGCAGCCATTTTGTCGCACAAGATCTTCAGGGGTCGAGGCCGACTGTGGATTAATATTACAGCTCGTTATAATATATGATCAAACGAACTTCTTGAAGTGAAGTTCGATTCGACGAAACAGTATACTTTATTCCACTCGGCAACATTCGCACGTATTTAATCAATAAAAAGAACGTCAATTGATTTCCCGCCTTTCCAGCTGTCACCGCTCTGACATCGGCCCGATTCCTCATTCTTTTCAGAGACTGTATATATATATATATATATATATGCAAAACTTTCAGTATGGGATACCGGGAGGGCGGGTAATTATATATTCGAATGAAGCGACTCATATACCTAATATCGATCGAACTTCACTTCAAGAAGTTCGTTTGATCATATATTAGTATTTCGTCGCTTCATTCTTCATATATAACAAACAGTAGATGTTTAGAGATGAAAGTTTTGTTTAAAAATAAAAAGGTCTGTTTACATAACTGAACATTATTTATTCTCATTAATCCTATGAAACCTCTTTACAATCAAATAATTCCCTTAAGATATCGATTATTTATCCACTAAACAAATCGCCCTAGCAAAGTTTCCTTCCTCAGTCAGTTTAAGAAAGGCCATAAGGCATTGCATTAAATTCATATGTAATGCCTTCAAATTCGAACCTCAAGTATTTTCGATGGTCATTTCTGATTGGTACAACAAGGTAGGCTTCTTTTAAGTCTATTGTCGCCATATACCCATTTGCTGAAATTAATTTGGCTGCGGTCCTATAATCCTCCATTTTAAAGTGAGACTTTAAAATATATTTATTAAGTGGCTTGAGGTTGAGGATAAATCTTTTACCGCCATTAGCTTTGGGAGCTAGAAATATTTTTAAAAGAAATTGTTCCTCAACTTGTTCACAATCCGAAATGGCGCCTAATTCAATTAAATTTTGAATGGCTATTATCATATCCTGTTTGTCTTTACCAGATAATGAATTAACTGGTTTGCGCAACTGGGAAACATTAGTGCAAAATGGTATTGGAAACCCATGTTTAATCCAATCCAATACTACTTGATTTTTCGATATACGAGACCAACATGAATAAAAAGCTTGCAGTCGACCCGCATGTACTTGTACCTGCGTTACTGCCGCGCCGGGGCACGTTGCTTGTTGTAGCCCGCAGCCTTGCTCTGCGCTAGGGCAGGTGGCGCAGCTCGGCGCGGTGCGGGGGTGCTCCGTGGATACCCTCCTCGCCCCCCCCTGTTCGATAACTGGAAGCGAGGGGGCGCCATCCAGTTTCCCTGGTACCTGGGGCGTGTCGATGCTGTAGATTGTGACGAGGTATTGTTAGCCGTAGGTGCTTTTTGAGTGACCTCGCCTTTCTTGATCTGCCAACCCTGTTTCTCAATGGCTTTAGATGCTTTGATCTTGTCGGACAGTTTACAGCCAAAAAGGGTCTCGTCCCTTTCTAAATCTTGCATAATATTTAAGAAAGCTTTGTCTAACCCAGGCGTAATAAGTTTTATTCGAGCCTGTGTCTCCATGTAGTGTAAATCTGTCAGTATGCGACAGCCATCAGACAGGATTTTAATGGCTTTGATTTTATTTTGCTTGTCCTCACTCGTCAACAGTATAGTTATAGCTCTGTTAACGGCGGTAATACCCACGCCCAACTGTTGTTGAACTCCTTCAATTCTCTTGTCTCGAGTGTTGGCAATCGCCGGGTCAGTCGTCATGCGCGCCACCTAGCGGCGCCTGCAGACACCACGAGTAACGTCGCGATGACGTCACGTTGGCAGTTGCAGCGCCATTTTACCGACTGTGACGTGACAGTGCCCCGCCAAGGCAGATGGAAGGGAAGGATACGGTGGGGATCCCGAGAGGATAAAAGGGACGACATCACCTTCGGGGCGGGCTTTTTGGGGTGATTAGCAGCGAGTATTATATTTATCTGGTTATTATTCATTAATAACTCCGTTCTAAAGTGCAGTTGACGTTTTATTCCCTTGCCTACTCATCGTTTACATCAGAAGTGCTCAAAGTACCCGCGTTCAAAATGGGTAAACGTAGTAAACGTAAGTCTAAACGTAAACGAAGGCGCTCGAGTTCAAGCTCGTCCAGTGCTGTCAGCACATCCAGGACACCGTCACCACCACCGCCCAAAAGGAAAAAGGTATCACAACAAGCTGATACCCAAACTGTAAGTACAAGCTCTGCTTCTACTTTGAACAATATGATCCCCGAATTTAACCCGTTGTATGATGACATATGTGCCTGGCTTAATATAATCATGAACTACACGCAAACTTTTTCATGGTCTGACGAAATTATCCGGTACCAAGCTCTTAACAAATTAAAAGGTCCCGCAAAAGTATGGTATGATTCTTTGTTGCGCACAAACTGTTCCTGGCCATCTTGGAAATGGCAGGAATGGAAGGAAAGGTTAGCATCTAGTTTCCAAAGACGTCGTAATATGTTTGAGCTTTTGAAAGAAATAGTTGAGAACAAACCAAACGAAAATCAATCGCTTTATGAATTTTATTTTGAACAGAAATGCAAGATCGATAGATTATCGTTGGGTTTTTCGGAACAAGATATTATTTCGATTATTGTTGGCAATATAGGAGATAGTGGAATAGGGGCAGCTATCGAAGCTAACAACTTTGTGACTAGTGATAATTTAGCGAGTTTTTTACATGGCCGCGTATATAAATCCACTAGAAACACGAAACAGTCAGGCGCGAATTCTCGTGAGGTTCAAACAAATAGCCAACCGCAACCGCTGGCGAGTCATAGTTCAGTAGCGTTGCCTGCCCAGCCGAATGTCGTTGAACATCCCGTTGCCACACGTTCTACTGGCGGTCAAACACAACAGCGTAAACAGATCAAGTGTTATAACTGTGGCGGTAATCATAGGAAAGTAAATTGCGATGTCAATAAGCCCACCAATAAAAGCCAATGTAATTATTGTAACAAGCAAGGACATATGGAATCGGAGTGTTATCATAAAAAGAATGCAGTTAAAAATGAAAAACATGAAACTAAATTCGTTTCTACCCCCGACCCGCGACAGAAATTCGTTAAAAATATTTGCATTAATAAGGATTTGCAACACGAAGCCTTTATCGATACTGGCAGTAGTTGCTCACTAATTTCAGAATCTTTGCTAGAAAAACACCAAATAGAACGTGTCGCGCTGTCCTCGCCTGTTACGTTGCAGGGCTTTTCAAAAGAGAGTTTAAAATATGTTACACATAAGGTAACAGTTGACCTAAAAATCGATTCTGTGTGTTTGACGGCTATCGATTTTTATGTAATAGAGGATTTGGCAGATTGTGAGATATTGATAGGTAGGAATGTGACCGAGCGATCAGATTTAATATATTCACGTATAGGACATTTGTTAAAGTTCGATTATGCATCTTCGTTTTACGAATTCTGTAATAATGTAGTAGATTTTGAGCTGGATGCGGATTCTCATCGGAGCGAATTGATAGCGCTTTTCAGAAAATATGACGGTTGCTTTGCAACAAATATTAAAGAGCTAGGGAAAGTAAGTGGCCACGAAATGATTATAAACGTTACCAGTCCTCAACCAGTACAATGCAGACCCTTTCGTGCCTCTGTTCCGGATCGTAAAATAATCCGGGAGATGGTAGACGAACTTCTAGAAAACAACATCATTCGCGAAAGTCATTCTCCGTATGCAAGCCCGGCCTTGCTTGTCAATAAAAAAAATGGAGAAAAAAGGCTCTGCATTGACTATCGAGCATTAAATAAAATCACCGTCAAGGATAAATACCCAATGCCACGTATTGAGGAACTTGTAGACAGGCTTCAAGGTCATAGGTGTTTCACAAGTTTAGATCTGAAAAGCGGATACTATCAAATCGCTCTGAGTGACGAATCAATTCCTAAAAGCGCATTTATAACCGAAGATGGTCACTACGAGTTCTTGAGGCTCCCATTCGGTCTAGTTAATGCGCCAAGCTGTTTTCAAAACATGATGAATAAGGTTTTGGGAAATTTGAGGTTCGGAAACGTTATACTTTACCTAGATGATGTTTGCCTAGTAACTGAAACTATCGAGGAAAATTTGAAACTACTGGAACAGGTGCTAAAAATATTTAAAGACCACGGATTGACTTTAAATCTTAAGAAGTGTCATTTTTTTAAAAAAGAAATGGTTTTCTTTGGATACAAAATTAAACCGGATTGTGTAATGCCGAATGAAACAAAGTTGGAAGCTGTACATAAATTTGCTGCTCCAAAAACCGTCCATCAACTCCGTCAATTTCTCGGGTTGATTAATTATTTTAGGAAATTCATCAAAGACTGTGCCATCATTTCAGCCCCACTGACCAAATTGTTAAAAAATGACGCTTCTTGGGAATGGAATTCAGTTCATGAAAATGCGTTTCAATTGCTCAAAAACAAGCTTACGTCAGACAGTGTGTTAGTAATGTTCGATCCAAATAAAGATAACGTTTTATATACTGACGCAAGTAGAGAAGGGATCGCGGGAATACTGATGCAAATAACAAACGAAGGCGAAAAACCTGTACACTTTTATAGTAGACAGACTACCGCAAATGAGAAAGAGTGGCATTCTTTCGAATTAGAACTTTTAGCAATAGTTAGTTCTCTGCAAAAGTTCCGGTTATACCTCTTGGGGTCAAATTTCAAAATTGTCACGGATTGCAACGCAGTTAGATTTGCGTTATCTAAAAAAGAGATAATTCCACGGATCGCACGTTGGATTTTATCCACGCAAGAGTTTTCATTCGATATCATGCATCGCGAAGGTAAACATATGCAACACGTGGATGCATTGAGTCGAAATCCCGTGCCATCCGGGGAAATATCAGAAACTGAGATTATAATGTCAGTTACGGAAGCTGACTGGTTGCTCTCCGTGCAATTGCAAGACCCAGAACTACAGAAAATAAGGAAACTAATAGAATCTGGTGACATCGACAATAATAAAACTATTTTTTCTCAGTATGAAGTACTAGGAGGAAAAGTCTTTAGGAGAACTGCTCATGGTCGACGTTGGGTTGTGCCAAAAAAATGTATATGGCAGATAATTAAATGCAATCATGACGACCTGGGGCATTTCTCTTTAGATAAGACTGTAGAAAGGATAGGAAGTATGTACTGGTTTGCAAGGATGCGACACATAGTAAAAAAATACATAAAAAATTGCTTAAATTGTATTTATTACAAAAATAAAGGTGGTCCTAAAGAAGGCGAATTATACCCGTTGCCCAAATACGCTCAACCTTTTCACACACTCCATCTGGATCATTTAGGGCCATTTGTAAAGACTAAAAATAAAAATGAATATTTACTCGTTGCCGTTGACGCATTCACAAAATTTGTTTTCATTTCGGCTGTGTCTTCAACAAAAGCATCTTGTGCGATAATAGAACTAGACATTATTTCAAAATCATTTGGTAACCCTAAACGAATAATAACAGACGCCGGATCGTGTTTTACTTCTAGCGAGTTTATTCAGTATTGCTCAAACAAAAATATCCATCTGCACACTATAGCAACGGGTATGCCGCGTTCAAACGGACAAGCTGAACGATTTAATAAAACAATCTTAGAAGCCTTAAAGGCAATTGGCGCAGACACGACAGACGATAGGTGGGACCAATATATTAAACCATTACAGCAGGGCATGAATAGTACCTTTCATAAAACGATTAAAGCGATTCCGAGTGAAGTATTTCTTGGTTATCGATTGCGCATGGATAATGATAGTTTGGCCCCGGATAATGAGTCGCAAGTTGACGTGACAAAGTTGCGCGAGAAGGTAGATGAAAATATTAAAGCGGACGCTATAGCACAAAAGCGGAGATTCGATCAACCAAGAATCAAAGCACATAAGTACATGGAGGGCGATCTGGTTTTAATTAAAATTCAGAGCCAAAGCAATGACGGGAAAAGTAGAAAGTTGTTACCAGCATTCAAGGGACCATTTCAAGTAAGGAACGTTTTGGGTAACGATCGATATGAGGTGACGGATGTCAAAGGTAGCGAGAGGACTGCTAAGAAATATACCGGAGTTACATCCGCGGAAAATATGAAGCCGTGGATAAGGATCGATGATTGGGATTTTGTTAACTAAAAGTATGTATTGTTTATTTTTTATTTTTTTATTTTATTTTTTCTTTCTCCCCTCTCTAAACGATTTTTGAGTAGGTAGTTCGTCACTTCATGTTACAAATTTATATAGTTTTGAGGCTTATCCCTCAGACGTAAGTCCCAAAACGTACATATATCTCCCGTGTTGGCAAGGTAATAAATAAAGCAAGTCGTTTGTTTGGTTCAATCAATTAGGCTGTCATTTATCACATATATATTGTTTTTTTTTTTTTTGAAAGGCGAATCAAGATAAAATGCTTTATTTACGGAGTCATTTCGAGTTGCAACCTTTCTATCATTGACGCCATCCAAGTAAAGCTTGATAAATCTTAAGTGCGGCAAAGCGCCCTTTAAGTGGAAGCGGTTCCGATAGTTAAAGGTAAACGGATTAAGTGCGGCTATAGCCCTTTAATTGAGGCCTGGGACTCGGAACTTGGATGGAGTGATGAATGAATTTTGTGAATCGAGATGTTATCCGTGAATCGTTACAAACTGTATACTAATTACATTTTCAATACGTTACAGCATTTCATCTTAACTCGTGAGGTGCCCGGGGCGTGCACCATGCAGGATGGCTGTGTTGGCAATCGCCGGGTCAGTCGTCATGCGCGCCACCTAGCGGCGCCTGCAGACACCACGAGTAACGTCGCGATGACGTCACGTTGGCAGTTGCAGCGCCATTTTACCGACTGTGACGTGACAGTGCCCCGCCAAGGCAGATGGAAGGGAAGGATACGGTGGGGATCCCGAGAGGATAAAAGGGACGACATCACCTTCGGGGCGGGCTTTTTGGGGTGATTAGCAGCGAGTATTATATTTATCTGGTTATTATTCATTAATAACTCCGTTCTAAAGTGCAGTTGACGTTTTATTCCCTTGCCTACTCATCGTTTACACGAGCGCGAGTTAAGTCTGACACTGCCACGGATAACTCGGCATTCAAAGAAGGTGCCTTTAACAGCTTGCAGTTTTCAGGAATGCTGTATTCTTTTAACAAGGCTTCTTTACTTTCTTTGACTACACCTTTTCGTAAAATAGGAAGCCACCTCTGAGCAAGATCAGGGTTGATTTTTTCACCGTATTTGGGGACCTCGTCTGTTGTGTCGCCTAGTGCGCTCAATAACTCTGTATCGATTTCTGGTACATTTTCCGTCGGATTTCCGTCTTCTTGGACCGTTTGAACCTCTGCCTGGGTATCGCTCGATTGTTGAAATGCCTCATCAGCAATATGAACAGCGATATCTGGCAATGCAGCATCAGAACAAGCATGCTCGTTGTCTATAAAGTAAAATAAAAATATTTTTTAAAATTGAGGGTAGATGTGAAAATATATATAAATGTACTATTACAAAGATTAGACCACTGTTGTAATTATTCATTTCTATAAATGGCTGTAGTGATGACTCTCGGTCAACCTCTGAGCATAATACACCGTCGTGTTGACCCACGGTCAACCTCCGGGCAAGCATAAAATTATACTTTCATGTTGACCCACGGTCAACCTCCGGGCAAGCATAAATTAGGTATACCTTCGTGTTGACCCTCGGTCAACCTCCAGGCGTACTTTCAACATATCGTTACCGTCGTGTTGGCCCACGGCCAACCTCCAGGTATCAATTTTGAAAACAATATTGTAAAATAACACTTAGCTTACCTGAATTTTCGTCGGAATTTGACGAATAAATCACAATGCGTCTACGACGATTATGTCGTTCTTTTAACTTCTTGAGTTTTTTCGAATACCACTCAATTTTTTCTTCTGCACTTCGTTAAGGCATTTTAATTATCCAAGTGTAACGTTCGAAATTTGAAATAAACGTATTTGGTTACAAAAGCGTGTGCGTTCGTTGCCTCGCACGGAAAAAGAATGAGGAATCGGGCCGATGTCAGAGCGGTGACAGCTGGAAAGGCGGGAAATCAATTGACGTTCTTTTTATTGATTAAATACGTGCGAATGTTGCCGAGTGGAATAAAGTATACTGTTTGTTATATATGAAGAATGAAGCGATGAAATACTAATGATCTTAAAAGCCCCATTTATATCTTTATAGTGGTTTATAAATATCACGGACAATCTCACAAATTAACTTAGTCCCAAACTAAGCGCTAGGCTTGTACTATGAGTACTGGACAACGATAAACATACTTATATAAATAAATACTTGCATACTTAAAAAAATACATAAAAGACTCGGGAACAGATATACCAAGAATCGAACCTGGGACTGCTATCTTTGTAGGTTTGACTACACGTTGGTCTAGTTGGGAGTGACCCTGCCTCTGAAGCCAGCGGTCCTGGGTTCAAATCCCGGTAAGGGTAAATATTATTTTGAGCGCGATTTTTTTTTCCTGAGTCTTGGATGTTTTCTATGTATCTATTTAAGTATGTATTTCTCTATATACATACATACATAACATCACGCCTTCATTCCCAGACAGGGGTAGGCAGAGCTTCAGAAATACCAACAATTCTAAAGACTTACTGATATTTCTCTATATAAGTATGTTTATCGGTATCTAGTACCCATAGTACAAGCCTAGCGCTTAGTTTGGGACTAGATCAATTTGTGTTTGATTCTCCCCTGATATTTATTTATTTAACTAGGCTAGACGCGTAGTCTAAAATAACAAATGATAAAGATGAACTAAATGTTACATAATGGAGGCTCTTACGATGCGAGTATGTGACAAATTTAGGACACTCTAGGCCAACAGACTGTCCTATTAATGACATAATAGATTTTGTTTTTTCGGCTCCGACTCTAGTTCCCTGCTTCGAAGCAGGGTTGTTGATGTGTGGAACTAGTGGCTAAAGCAACAGTGCTATTTTTGGTAAGTAACTGCAAAGAGTGTGGCCTATAATTTCCGAAAAACAATTTTTTTTCGTGGTAATTATTCCGTTCCCATATTTTCCCAGTGGCAGTTTTCTCTCATTCCCCATATTTTCTCTTTTTTTTAATCCCAATGGTGAAAATAAAAAATATTAGCAATAGGTACATCAATTAGCCAGAGTCGACAGTATTTCTGGGTGGTTTGGCCCTCCTGTAAAACTAACATAACCTTCCTACGACCTACCTACCTGCGTGCGTGCGTGCGTGCGTGCGTGCGTGCGTGCGTGCGTGCGTGCGTGCGTGCGTGCGTGCGTGCGTGCGTACGTGCGTGCGTGGGTGCGCGTGTGCGTGTGCGTGTGTGTGTGTGCGTGTGTATCTGTGTGTGTGTCTAAGAACCATCGTTAGAAAACCAGCTGGAAAAAATGATTTTCGGAAATTATACGCCACATTCAAATTAAGTAGAGCTACCTTCACTGCTTGTATTTGCATTCAGTGGTACGACGAGGAATGACTATTGCTTCTCGTATCACTGGTGGTACGACGAGGAAAAAGGGCTTTATTCGACAAAGTTATATCTACAATTGGCATACAAAAGGCGAAAATGCCTTAAGGCATTCTCTGACATTGAACCTTCATTCATTCCATTGCAGCCAGGATGCATGTTCATACTTACCGATCGTAGGAGCCCAATAAATTGGATTCCTTATAGTCGTCTGGCAGAGCGAACGGCAAATGAAAGCCGATTATTTCGCCGTGTTTCCACCATTCCAGATGAGATAAATCGTGATAGCTGCGACCGTAGCTGCGACGGTTCGCCTGATATAAAGTTAATTCAAAGTCAAACTCACAACATTTACATGATAAAAACAAACTGCAACAAACATAATCAAACATTTTGACAGAAAAAACTAAAAGATAAAATGCGAGTTAAATTGTTATTCCATACGGCGTCGAGACCCTTGGTCCGTGGGGTCCTAGCGCTCTAAGGCTTTTTGAAGAGGCTCGTTGGCGTCACTGGAGACTGAAGAGCTGGCAGTGTCCTCGGTCAACGCATTAGTTTAACTATTCAGCGAGGAAATGCTGCCAGCATCTTCGGTACAATGCCACAGGGCCCTTTTTAGGGTTCCACATCTAGCCTGACAATATTATTTATTATGAGTTCTTCTTTTTAAGTTTTACCTCAGTGATATACATCTTGGGTTTACCCGCGAGGGTAGCATTGCGGTCGCATCGAAAGTTCTCCACCACGACCGACTCCTCGAAGAACCAGTCGATGTTGCAGGTCTCTAAAGAGCGGTTCACTGCCATAGTGGTAACAATGGCGAGAGCTACAGCGCCGTAATCGGTGAAGTCGCGACGGAAAACTGAAACAATAAGTTTCTCTCAAATATAATCTTGTAGCGCTGCAATAGCTCCCGACTCAATAATGTGAATATCAAATCGTCAATGTATTGCTACTAGTATGCGGGTAGCATTCGGGTTAGCGACCAATTAAACTGAGCCTTTATTATTGCCTTTATCGCCATGGATAAAGCATCCGTCACTTTCGTACTTAGAAAGTGACAGATGTTTTTTCCACGTTTATCCACATGATTATAATAGGGCCGCTGAAATGAACGAATGTGCCTAATTCTAGCACCACTGTTTTATCCACACTAATATTAAAAAGATGAAACCTTTTTATGTTTCTAAAGAATAAACTCAAAAACTACTGGACTGATTTCAAAAATTATTTCACCATTAGAATGCTACATTATCACAGTAGCATAGGCTGTTTTATTTTACTACGCGGAAGGAGTCGCGGACAACAGCTAGTTTAATATATATCGCTGCTTCCCAAGAATAGTGACACAAAGCGAAATAGGTTAATTCTGAGTTATTGATACAGGGCCTCGATTCTACTGCGTTATAACGATGTCGCGTTTGACGTGTTTTAGAATCGTTTATGTCACAGTCGCCATTATTGAAATTGGCATAAGAGTTATCAAAACTTTGACTATACGAAAACACGTCAAAGACGATATCGTTATTGCCGTGTAGTATCTAAGTCGATCTGTATCAATAGCTTAAAATTAACCTATTTCGCTTGTGTGGAGTAACGGCTTCGGAAACCTACACTGAGCATGATCCGACATGCTCTTGCCCGGTTTTTAGGGTTCCGTAGTCAAACTAGGAATCCTTATAGTTTCGCCATGTCCAAAATCGAGTTGGCGAAACTTTTTTACGTCGGTATGGAACAATGGATGAAACATGGATACACCATTTCACTCCGGAATCCAATCGGCAGTCAGCGGAGTGGAGAGCGGCTGGTGAAAGCCGCCCGAAGCGGCCAAAGACTCAGAAATCGGCCGGTAAGGTTATGGCGTCTATATTTTAGGATGCGCTTGGAATACTTTCATCGACTACCTTGAAAAGGGGCAAAACATAAATAGTGACTATTACATGTGCTTATTGGAGCGATTATGTACGAAATTGCGGATAAACGGCCTTAAATGAACAAAAAGAAAGTGGTGTTACACCAGGACAACGCGCCTTGTCACAAGTCCGTAAGAACGATGGCCAAAATTAATGAATTTCGCTTCGAATTGCTTCCTCATCCCCCTTATTCGCCAGACTTGGCCCCCAGCAATTACTGGCTGTTTGCAGACCTCAAAAAAATGCTCCAGGGTAAGAAATTTTACTCAAATAGTGAAGTTATCGCAGCAACGGAGGCTTATTTTGAAGCCAAAGACAAATCGTTCTACACGCATGGGATAGAAAAATTAGAAAAGCGTTGGAGGGACTGTATCGCTCTTGGAGGAGACTACGTTTATGAATGAAAAATATTTTTATAAAAAAAACCTTGTTTTAGTACTTAGTCTCGGGACTTATTGAACCACGTGTTAAAAGAAGTAATTTCGTGTTTTTTGAAGAGGCTTTTTTGGCGCGGTTATAAGAAAAGAATTGGTTACACTTACATTGTTCACAGTTGGTGTAAAGCTCCCCAGGGTCCTCCACGATGCAGACTTGGACTTCGAACCTGAACTCCTCGAAAGTCCTCCTCAGGTCTTGCACCAGGCGAGTCCAAAAAGCAGCATCACCCCGAGAGGTTACAATCAACATGGCGTTCTTTTTGTAACTGTAAGAGTGGCATTTTCTCTTGAATATTTTTTTTAACCCCCGACGCAAAAAGAGGGGTGTTTTAAGTTTGATGTGTAAGCGTGTGTGTGTGTGTCTGTCTTTGGCACCTTAGCTCTTAAATGGATGAACCGATTGCGATGAAATGAATGCGGTTTGTTTTAATTGAAAGCAGGTTTTTAACAGTGCTTTATCAAAATCGGATCAGTCGTTTTTGAGATATTGAGCTTAAAAGAGGTTAAAAGCCCCTAATATAACTGCGGCACCTACTTTCACAACTGATATCTCTTAAACGGCTCAACCAATTTTTAAAAAGCGTGCAATAAAAAAATTAATTAGAAATTTCAAAAACCCCCGACTCCAAAACACTTACTATTTTTTACTTTTAAGAAGTTTTTTAATTACAGACTGTCAGACTGTTTTATACAACTTATGTTATATCCGTCGGCGAAGTATTAATAGGCAAACTGAAGTGGCCGCGCGCGCTCGTATGCACGTAAGGCAGTTAGGATTATTAACAATTTCCTCCACATACCTAAGAAGTATCCAGAAAAAAAAAACAGCGGCTGTAACTAAGTCCATTATTATAAGAGAAAGTGGCGCAAAATTGATTTGCTATAATTGAACAGGAACGACAGACGGTTCTCTGCCTTTTCGCCGACAAATCTTTGACAATTGCATCGTTTCGCAACCTATTCATTTGCCAAGTGGCTTTTTTTCTGTAGCTAAGGAATATTTCAGGATTTCTATAAAACTAACCTAATCTAACGTAATCTAACCTATAGGGTTCTACACGATGGTCCAAGTATAGTAATATGTAAAATTAGGGATCGTGTCATGATAATTATATAAAGTTCAAAATGCAAAATGGGTCATAAGTAGACCCCGGATTTTTGTCGCAATGACGTCACAATAGGCTAGTTTGTGGAGTAAATGGAACGGTGTTAATTAATAAGGTAACCTAGTCTATTGGTGTTCTACGGAATTAAATATTTATAGTCAGGCATTCACGATATTTTATATCTTGATCAAAACTTAATTATGTTGTAAGGTTAAAACTGATTAATTGATAAATATAATTCTAATGTTTAATTATGTTCCACTGTTCCATTTACCGGACGGAACGGTTATTTAATACGAAAACCTGCCGGATTTAACCGAATTAAGTGTAATAACTAAGTAGGTATTCACGATAAAAATTACCTATTCAATTGATCAATGTTATCTTTCGATTACTGCAATCCATACATTTGTACGTACATTAAACTGGATTTTTTTTCGGTCGCCCACTTGTTGTCTGTCAAAAGCCAGTTTAACGTACAAATGTATGGTTTGAAGTTGTATACCAAAAGACAATTTTGATCAATTGACTAGATAATTTTTGTCGTCAATGCCTAGTTATTTAAATTTATTAGGTTAAAGCCGTATTTATTTTTTATTAATTAACACCGTTCCATTTACTCCCCAAACTACCCTATTGTGACGTCATTGCTACAAGAATCCGGGGTCTAGTCATAAGTCATAATACATAATGATCATAATCAGAGGGCGGAATATCTCATGGCAAAAATTGAAATGTCATAGGGATAGAACATTTTGCTTTATCGACTTTTCCAGTTATCGATATTGTGTAATCACTAAACTCTTTGTTATTTTAGTTTTGCTTTTATATTAAAATGTAAATGTCATTATTGATTCGCATTTAATTATTGTTTTCAACAATAAGTTTTAGGATTTTATTTGTAAGTATTATGTTATTTTTGTCTTAAACACATATCTTTATTAACAGTAAATAACAAATGAAAATAAAGCTAAATCAAAGACATAGAACTATACAATAATAATGAAAACTACACCTACATTTACCAAAAACTATATTAATCTAAAACACCACTACCAGAGGGCATTGTTAATATTGGAAAATTATTTTGCTAAGTATAATGTATCCATAGGAATTATAATTCTATTTAGTAAAAGATCCTGCGCTACGTGAACCAGAACTACTTTTCGATAGTCGATAAAATACTTCATTTTATCCCTATGATATATCAAATTTTGCCATGAGAAATTCCGCCCTCTGATCATAATCTATACTGGTTTAATTTTTGAAACCATTAGGTTAGGTTAAGTTTGTTTTATAACGATCCTGAAAAGTTCACGTTTTCAGAAATGTAACCATTATAGACTATGACCCATTATGCATTTTGAATTTTTATAATTATCATTATACGATCCCTAATTTTGCATATTATTCTGCTAAAAGTGCTTCTGCGATAAATGTTGTACGTAGTGTGTTTCAAACAATTAATATTATGCCAGATTAGGGTAACCCTTATAGTTACCTGTACAGTTCGTATGTTTGTTTTGCTCTTGTAGCAATCCTCGGTAAATCTTGTTCCGTCTCTTCTGGTTCCTCGACCTCCCTCGTAACTCCACCATCACTTAATTCTTTACTTTCTTCTAAATAACCACGTGTTTCGTCGCTGTAAGGGTTTGCTTGCTTTTTGCAATTGTATGCAATATCTTGAAATATTTTTAGGGAGGTTGGGTTTGGAGGCATTTTTATTTTTATTATGATTTGTGATGTCCTCAAAATAAAGTAATTAACCTGAAAAATATGTTTTGTAGCAGAAATGGTTATTGATTAAAATATTTTCTTGACAAGATTTTCCCTGTGTTTAATATTAGGTACGTTTTCGCTTCAAATTGTCTGTTTGAAAAATATTGTGTCGCTATAGTAAAATCAAAATCAAAATGTTTATTCAGTAAATAGCCCCCCCATGGGGCTCTTTTACACGTCGGTAATATGAAGTGAATTTACTAGCGCTTCAGATAAGACCATCATTGCGGAGAAGAAGCGCCAAGAAACTCCACCAGAAGGTCATTTTTTCAAACATAAAGTACAGAAATACTTAAAAGTAAGTTACATTACAAGTACATAATAAAGTAATAAATAATAATGATTAAAGCTTGAACAAATAAAATCAATACAAATGTAAGGCTAATAAAATACCATTAAACTAAAAATAATAGTGAAGAACCAGTCCTTGCAAACGTGAACAGACCGGAACCCACAAACAGCAAAGATTATAAAATAAGTGCCTCTATAAGGAAGCAGAGTACCTATTAAAATCTGTGTCCTAAGTAACGTTATGTACTCGCTGGCACACACACATACCCAAACTTACACACACACACATACACACACACACACACACACACACACACACACACACACACACACACACACAAACAAACAAACAAACACACACACTTCTGAAAGTAATCCATAACTAAATTCTCTTATCTATAATATTGTAAAACTTTCCCTTAACTTTCTATGTAATCTTGCACACCATTCAGTATTGCATGGTTGCTTGCTCCATGTCTGTATTCTGTTCACGCATCATGTTTTTGTGATCTACCTGGTAAAGCTTAAATATCTTTAACCTTATCTTTAGCTTAAATATCAATAAAGGTTAAATATCTTTAACCGTAAAGCACCATAAGTACGGTTCTCACGACACAGGCCTGTCCTAGTGTGAGGGCCACTGATATTCTTGCACGAAATCTTTGTGTTAACATTAATTATACCATAAGGATTGTTCTGTCTGTTTGGTGAATAAATTATGATTATTATTATTATTATTATTCTATTATATAAAACCATATTGCCTTTGACGTGGTATCGTATGGTTTTTTTCCTCGGGCGCCATTACTGTCAAGTAAATAAGAGCTATCGTAACGTAAACAATGCGAGAAAATGTCAAAGGAGTAGAATAGAGTCCCAGAGCTGATTTTATTTTGATTTCATAAGTCAGTAAATATAACGTATTTTTATCAAATTGTCATTTCCAAGTTGGTATAAGTAGACAAGCGGCAAAAAAACTTTGTGCTTACCTAAATTTCCACCTAGTTTATTGAGGCAAAATTCCGTTCGGGAATATTATTTTTACATAACGAAAATAAATTAGTTTTTTTTAAGCACCAACATTTTGACTAAATTCACTTTGGATCCCTACTTCAGAATGGTATTGGACGTGGACGATTTTCCTCTTTACCAAAATTACAGTCAATCGAAAATAATAACTCTAGCATTTGAATACAAGCTTAAGAAACTAAATTGACCTCCGAATGTGAAATTTGACATTGAAATATTTTTGATAACCTCGTAAGATCTATTTATAGTAACACTGCAATTGCAACCTTGCTAATTCAATTATAATGTGCCTTTTATATTTAGCATTGTCCTCGAGTGAATTATACCTGGGGATCCGGCAGGTTAGAGATTGAATCCTAAGGGTAAAGCCAGACGAGCGTATTTTTTTAAGTTTCGAGTCACGTAATTTCTGCTACATTCAGTTTCATACAAAACTACTGTTTCAAAACTCAAAAAGATACTCTCGTCTGGCTTCACCCTAAAATTGAATAAAAGGCAATTAACTCACTTCCTCTAGCCGATGATTTTCTTCTTTAGTCCCACCACCAAAACAGCCAAACAAAGACCTCGTTGTGCTCGTCACGTTGTTTAGAACTACAGCGAGCGATATAAAATGAAACTTGCAGATGGCAGCGCAGTGTTCAAGTATCGAATCAGCCTGGCTATCTTATCGTCTTGATAATGGGAGTTTATTGTATCATAATGAGTAGGTATCAGTGGCGTCTAGAATTAGGTCGGAAGGGGTAAAGTGGTGAAATAAGCTGGGCTAGCGGGCTAGTCAAGTTACATTCGACAAGAGCTAACGACTTTCAAAAACTGACTGTATTATGTACAAGGTTCGTAAAATGCGAGGAAAATTTATTGAAGTGTAGGGTTGTCACTTATAATATAATTGAATAAATTAAATATGTATAGAGGAATGTGTTTATACTTATATAATATCTTGTTATCATTATGGTATTTAATCGTCCTTATCAGTGTTCATAGTTTAGCTATAATGTTAAACTGAAACTTATTAGAATTGATAAATGTACATCTGTAGATTAAATACCAATGCAACGATGATCACGGATTATGTCAATAAGTCAAGAGACTACGCAATGCCACAGTCAAAAAAGTAGGCAAAGCCGCCAATCCGAAACTATTTCACATTAAAGGACTATTGTTTCATGTATTTGCCACCCATCATAAAATATTTCTTTTAATTATTTTCTTGATCAACGGTTTTTACGATCCCGATTTTTTTTCGGTTTACTTACTACCATATTTTTTTTTCATAAAATTGCAGAGCTGATTGTATTGTTTGCATTGTCTGGCCATGGAACTTGCTTTTAAATTATTAATTAAGTAAAAAATACTTAATAATACTATTTTAGTACCTAGTATTTAGTTCATAAATTTAGAACCATCGCCAACCCTAACTGGTTGTCGTACGTCATTTCAATCGCTTTTGCTCGTATTTTACGATCCCTGAATTTATTTCTGTGGGAATCTAATACTTTCATTTACATGATTTTGTGTAGTCTTTTTACGTTTACAGAATGCATCTTGAAGCCTGCAAATTGGAGATTATGGCCAGCCAACTGGTGAGTAATTTTGTCAATACCCTGCAGGTTTCCGTAGTGTAGCGGTTATCACGTGTGCTTCACACGCACAAGGCCCCCGGTTCGATCCCGGGCGGAAACAGATCTTTATGTTTGTCTTTGTTACTTGATGAAAAAGTGGGCGTGGCATTTTTTTGATATCTTTTATTTTGAAATAACCAGCTTACCTGAAAAAGAGCTACAAAAATAATTTTGCGCGTAAGCCAGTGTTTAAGTAGAAATAATTGGAGTATTGACCACCAGCGATAATATAATATACAACGTGCGCTTAATTATATCTGACACGCTTTTATGCCTCCAGTAATAAAGACGTGTCAGATATTTTTGAGGCCAAGGATAGTATATTATTGCAGGTGACTGTGCCAACATACCCATAAAATAAAACTCAATTTGCATAAAAATATAAAGCCTTGTTTTTTTTTTAATTTACAATCTCTATTGTACAAAACATACAACAGGTGGACTTAATGCTACAACTATTGTCTAGCAATATTTTCTTGTGTTCTTTATGATTTTTAAAGTGTCGGAATACATATACCTACATAGTGTATGTTGTGTCCGTCAGTAAAAACTTGTTTGATTATTTTCTATCAAATGAGATTTTCCATAATTTTGACCCTTAAACTATACGCTATTTAGTGAATTTTAAAACTAATGTTTACACTGTAAAAAAAACATTAATTCTCATTAAAAAAAACATAAATATTCTTGGTTCCTATTTAATCCGCTAGCCATTCTTTTTGATAAAGCATTGTCATCGAAGGCACCAAAATTATAAAAAGGAAAGAAAAAGCGTCAAGGGAAAAATATTCTTTGAACAAGGGCGAAAAAGCTCAACTTACCCTTTTTTAATGAACAAATAAACTGTGTAATTTTTATTAGTATTTAATCTTAACAAGAACAGAGGTTCTTGTTAAGATTATTTCGCTGTTAAGAATATATTTATACCCACATACATACATATAACATCACGCCTTCATTCCCAAAATCATATATCGTTATAAATATGTTTATACTTTAGTAGCATGTCACTTTCATTCACTGAGACAATTACATATAATTATATATGGAATTGTCTCAGTGAATGACAGGACAGTGACAAGGTACTAAAGTGTAAACATATTTATGATTTCGACTGTACTATGATTACTAGACAACGATAAATATACTTAAATAGACTCGCATAACATACATAATTAAATATATAGAAAACATCCAACACTCAGGAACAATTATTCGCGCTCATCACACAAATATCTGCCCTTGCCGGGATTTGAACCCAGGACCGCTGGCTTCGGAGGCAGGGTCACTCCCAAGTAGGCCAACGTGTCGTGGCGTGTGTGGTGGCTATGATGTAACTATATCATTTAAAAATAATTTACCTGAAATGCTGTAGTCATTAAAGGAAAACGTATGAATAAATTATTGACTTTGTAATTAAACATATTTAGAATTAAAATTAAAAGTATTTAAAAAAAATCCGAAATGTAACATTATGCATGGAATATAAGTTAATATTTCAAGTTTATAATTTATTCTTTTTATTAATTAGTTATACGTACATACTTCAAGCTAAATTGATTAATAACGTAATTATCCGCAATAACTTGGAGTACATACTTTAAAAGATTATTGCCTAATAATGTTAAATCAGACCTTTTGAAGTAGAATAGAATAGAATAGATAGAAAGTATTTATTCAACGCAAACAAAATAACAATAAAAAAGAAAACAAAAAAATAAAAAGTTAAAAATTAATATACGTTGAATAGGGCCCCTCTCAGCATTGTACACAAGTCTCTTTATTCATATGAGCAAGACAGGAGTTAAATCAAGTTTTTTTTGGAGATGAGTCTTTTACAGATTGCTTTTTTGCACCAAAAAACTTTAGCCTGAGATTTTTAACGGAAGCCTTAATATAACCGATTTCGAGATCGCCTTGGGCGTGAAAATTTATGAATGTTTTTCTTTTTCTTATGAGTATTTATTCTGTCTGTCAGTCACGCTCCTATTAAAATCATAAGACGTACATTGCAGGGGAACATTCAATATGTATACAATTGAAATATGCTTCGTCGCGTTTATAGGGGAAGTTTTAAGCATACCGCCACCAAAATTTGGAATATCATTCCTCCACCTTTGCGTGAATGTAAATCAATTCATAGCTTTCGGGTTTAAATAAGTTTTGGTCTTGGAATTAGTAAACGTTTTTTTTAATGTATATATCTTTCTTTATTCAGATATGCATAGGCAACCGTGTGTTATGGGTTACTGAAGACAAATGAGCAGAGAGACACATATAAATTTGTATCAAGACTGCAATCCCAAGACTGTCAGTGCGTTGCCAACCCTAAGAACTTAGAGCCCCACACCGGAACCCTAATAAGAACACTGATGCTCGGCGGTAGACTAAAAGAGACACTACCAAAAAAACTAATGTGTAGACGAATTTTGGTTTTAGAGAGCCTATTATATCATTAGTGTTTACTACATCAATCCAAATCATATAATCCTTAATCCTTATTGTAATTATGAAGAAAGCGATTTAAGAAATTTTATTTGAAATGTGCACGTTATGCACTTTTTCCTGCCTAACTACGCATGATATTTTGATTTTATATTTATTGTTTAATATGTACGTATAATGCTAGGTAAACTTCTATCATTGTCAAAAACAAGAGAACAAAAAAAAAGTGAGTGACTGTTGAGTTTCTTGCGGCATTTCTTCTCAGCAGTGGTCTCCTCTTGGGAAACGCTAGAAGAATTTTGACGTGTAAAAAGTCCCGTGCGGCCTACTTACTTTGACATCTTTTATCTTTTAATGATATGTACCCTTACTAATTAAGGGTCAGTAGTAAGGGTGTTAAGGAACTTAATAAATAAGTATCAGGAGACAATCTCACACGAATTGACCTAGTCCCAAACTAAGCTCTAGGCTTGTAGTATAGGCACTAGACAACGATAAACATACTTATAAACAGACTCAGGAACTAATATTCGCGGTCATCACACAAATAGCTGCCCTTACCGGGATTTGAACCCAGGACCATTGGCTTCAGAGGCAGGGTCCCAACTAGGCCAACGTGTCGTCTTCAAATCAACTTCTAATGATGTTCTACCAGGATGGAGTAATCAATGACCAAATCTATAATATTACTAATAGTAGCTCCAAGGAATTTAATATGACAAGTTGAAACTTGCCCTAAATGTGGGGGCGTCCCGAAATGCCCCCACGCATGCTTGCCCACAAACCTGAATAATTGCTGTTCAGAAACTTCCTACTGGCAAAGTATAAATAGAAAAGTAGTTCGTCTCCGGAGCTAAAGGACTGTTAGATATTGTCGCACCGGTGCTAGCGTTGCGACGATGCACGTCTCTCGATAATTTATTCGCACGCGACCATGCTATGGCAACTTCTTCTTCTTCTTCTTTTTTATTAAATGGCGGTCCACACAGTGATTACGCCAATGTCAAGTGAATAGAGTAAATCAGTAAACAGAATAAATCAAAAGTAAAAGCCGGGCATTTTTCAATCGGCCATCTTCCCTCCCCGAAGGTTACCGGAATCCCTATGGCAACTTAGTACATTTTCCTACTCCTGTACTTTTATCTGTCATTTATATAGTCACGAACACTAATATAAGAATATAGATAATATGTCCGCAGAACATTCCGTAGAAAACTCTATCTAGTCTATTCCCCTTAACAGCACTTGTGCTTTTTTGAGCCAAAACGACATGCCTAGCTGCCAAAGCTTACACCTAGGTTAATTTGACCAATCAAAATACTTCACCAAATTAATCTACCAATCACAATACACATTGACTGTCAATCGGAACGTTAGGTTCTTTTTGGTGTGTAAACTCTTTTACTAATTTAACTCTTTAAAAACATGGTATTAACCAACCAGAATGCAGCTATATTAAAATCGACCAATCAGGTAAAAGAACTCATTTCTCAAATCATTAGGTGTTTTTTAGTCCCTATTTCACAAGTTAAATCGATTGTGCAACTTTTTTTTAAAATATAAAACCTGGCAAGTGCACATCAATTTAAAAACAAAGTTAACCATAGACACATATTTTGTCGTTTTCGAATGTTTCCCGCTCGTTTGTTGTTCTGTGCTTCGTTCGTTCGTATACGTCGTACCTAGGCATATTAATAAAAATTTGTTAATTTAATTTTGCATTTTATTTGAAACCTAGTCGTAGAAAAAGTATTGTATGCAACGGTGTATAACTAAGTCAAAAAATACTCGTGGCGTCTTGCTTTACGATGTTCGCCTGCGGCTCACATCGTAACCACACCACTCGTCTTTTTTGACCTCTCTTATACAACTGTTGCATAAACTACTATAGTGGTGGTTCGCCACCCCGTCCGTCTCAACCTCTCCTTCGACCTCGCTAAAGTGGGGCCGGTAGCGCCATCTACCCTACTATGCGATTAATATTTCAGTATTGCATGGACTTGCCTAAAACTTTAGTGTTGCTGATGAATTAAAAAAAACACTCTTTATGAACCATTAAATACTGAATAATAACGCAAAAAAGGAAATTTATTTACTATTGTTATTTATAAAATTAGGGGAGAGCTATCACTGGAGGCAGTTTAGAACAAATGCGTTCAAAGACGTATTTTTAGTGCGATTATGTTCCTAATCAATTTATTTGGGGCGCGCCACACTGACCCACACAAATGTCACTTGACAGATTTGACGTTTGACAGAACATGAACGAGCCAGTAGCATATTTTGATCACGCCTGATATGTTCTTTTTTGTATTACTTGCACGAAATCAACCTTTAACCCCTTTTTCATATAATATATTAACAGTATTTAAACCTATAACAGTTAATGTGTGCCAACAACGCATCTTAACTATAAGTGGTCTTTACATACTGTTGTGATATTGTATGAAAAAAGGGGTTGGCGAATAACTTACGTATGTGGTTATGTATAAGCACATGCCTACGCACACATACGCATAGCTGAGCTTTCTACTTGACGAACTAGATGGCAGCACGTATCACAAGAACAGAAAAAAGAGCAGAGTTACCAGTCAATACCCTAGTATACAATAGTAGTCTTTGCACGCGACCAAACATGGCCATGGCGCGGCTTCGCCTAAACCGGCTCGGTCCGTCCTGTTGCCTTTGCTTTTGGCTCGCGGCGTGTACGGTCGAGGCCACACACGCAAGCAACGCGATATTCTTTTGTTTGAAGATGAACTATTGTTAATGCTGCGCTGTTATCCTCATGAGCTCTCAACAAACGCGGCGATTATCGCCGAATATAATATACGCCATTACGATTGTGTGGAGGTTCGCTCATAATCGGCAGCGATCTATATTGATGAGCGATAGAGGTTCTTTCGGGTAAAGATCAGATCAGACTGAATGTTTGTGTACGCGCCCATGGGATAATACTTTTCATCACGCTAGGGAGGAAAGTGATTTTGAAAAAGAGTTGGTCACACAGGCATTTTCGACTTGTATTTAACTATAAGTAGACAATGGGAGACTCTTACACATCCATACGAAATAAATCTACTTGTTTAGATTTGCGTTTAAATTTAAGAATAAAATGACAGTTTTTTATGACAATAATCCAGATAAAGATTTTTTTTTATGTCACTGAGAAGGCACACGAGCACTCAGGCCACCTGATGGTAAGTGGAATCTGAGACCCCCTAAGACCTCAAATGCGTTGCCAACTCTGAGGACTAAGATGGAATGCCTCTATGCTAGTAATTTCACCGGTTGTCTTAGCCCCACACCGGAACACATCAATGCGAACACTGTTGCTTGGCGGGTGGTTAATGGATAAGATGGTGGTAGCGATCCGGACGGACCCTGAACAGGGTCCTACCACCACTAATAATATTCCTCTCGGTCGTAATGCAACGTAATATTTTACTCGTGTGAAAGTTAAGTGCACCTAATATAGGTGCATTCACTACTGCACCTGCAGTCTAAATTTATCGGGATACCTTCGGCGTCAGGCTTCTAATACTCTCGTTAGTTATCCCTATCCCCTTCTTAGTCCCCTTGATGCACAACGTACTATATCACGATATCAAATATGATTTGATTAAATTAATAAAATAAATTTGAAACATCTTCGAATTCAACTCAAATTAAATAGGTCCCAATTCTAGTCGACGACACGCTAGCCTCGTTAGTTGTGACTCTGCCTTCGAACCTAGGGGTACTGGGTACAAATCCCGGTAAGGGCAGATATTTGTGTGATGAGCACGAGTATTTGTTCCTGAGGCTTGGATGTTCTCTATGTATTTAAGTATGTATTTCTCTATATAAGTAAGTTTATCGTTGTCTAGTACCCATAGTACCAGCCTAGAGCTTAGTTTGGGACTAGGTCAATTTGTGTGAGATTGTCCTGTGATATTATTAATATTATTATTATTATTATAGTAGAAATTAATATTTAATAAACACGAATCTTAGCTTAGCACCTATAGATATATTTTACAGGTAGCACTAATTAATGTATGTAGCTAAAATAATGTATGCAACCGTACATATATAAGCTTTAAAAAACTCATGTGATCTTATTATAAACCTCGTTTTAGGTTCGTTTCGTGTTTTAGCACCCTTCATTATGCATCAGTTACATTATAAACTACTCATAAACTGTCGTTAGCTAGTTGGTAGTGACCTACGAAGGTACTGTTGAACAGTGAATAAAATATTGAGCATACTTAGAACCATGTCATTGTGATTAACAGTGTTATTGCCATGTTTGTCGTTTGATGTTTGTTCCCTTTCAAGTTTATCATGACAAGGCACTAACGTGGTCATCATTTTCGTTAGCTTACTGTTACGCTTAGGATATTTGTATCAAGAAAACTTTTCGTGTTAATTTGTTGGGCGTGATACGGACTTTTAACTCGGGACCCGGGGTCATATAGTCATTGTGCACATTTTATATATTATTTTGGAGTAATCTCCGTGAGAGCATCTGCAGTGGATTGCGCGGGATGGACCCGGTTTATGGGCGATAACGTTATATTTGAGCCGACGATGGAGAGCAGCGGCCATTAAACCTGCTGTCGCCTTGTATACGTCACCAGCGGAGTGTGGTAAGATAATTACATTTTATATAACACATAGTGCCGGTAGCATTATAGTATGTGCGGTAAAGTCTACATCTCAAAACATCTGAGTCGCCAAATTACCACGCTATTTTGATTTTATATCTGTCTTAGCAGAGTTAACGGAGCTCCGCACGGCGGGGCACCTATTCGGGCTTTTGAAGTGGTCTAACGAACCTAACCTACCTAGCAACGTAAACGAAGTGGTCATTTTTTGACTCAGACATTTTGAGATGTAGGCAACAAAAATATCCCTAAATCATTTTAACCCTTGATAATTTTTCATGTGTTACGTTGAAAAGTTACACAAAAAACAAATAGTTGTCTCAATTGATATCAGAGGCATATAAGGCTATAGGGCAATATAGGGGGGGTATTGTCTAACGCCCCTGTCTCAAAACAGTTATCGCTCAAATAACATAAATTAGCTTACTTATAACACGAGTTACGACAAAAGCCATGTTCTTACTTTTAAATTAAAAAAAATAACCATTAACAAACATCATCAACAGAGACATACATAACATCACGCCTTCATTCCCAGAGTGGGGTAGGCAGAGCTATAGAAATACTCATACCAACAACTCTAAAAATACTTGTTTATAAATCTGAAACCACATCATGCACAATCAGGCCAAGAAGTTTACTAGTGTGTTAGTGGCAGGTTGCAAGCCCATCGCCTAACAGTACTACAAGCCTTTATTCCCTAGTCGCCTCTTAAGACATCCATGGGAAAACATGGAGTGGCACTATTCTAACCCGGCAACCACACCGGGGAAATAACATCAAAAGCGTAATAAATTACTAGATTTTACTTTAAAAACACTTTAGAAATGTGATGCTTCACGGACTCCAACGGAATCTTAAAATAGGTGTTCCGAAGCCAGCCTTTGTTGGGTGGTAGGCAATCGAATTAATTTACATTTAAAGTGCCAAGAGACCCCCTTTAAAAACAACAAAGAGTGGGGATTGGCGGAAACAAAGGGCTGTCTGAAAGCTTTCGCTCGCTGATCACACAGTAGAGATTCGGAGCAGAAAGTTAAACTTATAATCTGCTCTAATACCAAAGAAGGCGGCTAACTGCAATGTAGTAGGCGAAGCATTCCATACTCTATTTGTAGCCACATTAGATTTAAAATGCTTATATTATTACTACTTTGCAGTTATACGCCGTTTGGGTTACGTTTTGGGTATTACGGCAGTAATCGTCCCTTTACTTTCTCAACTTCTGATCGAATGGTTTGATAGAAAAGTAGTCTTTATTCTTCTTGGAACATGAGTGCTTTTTCTACTAATCAATTAGATACGATGTAAGGTTGAGATAATAAAGGGTCGTCATAGAGCATAAGGCAATCATAAAACCAAAAAATGCCCACCGTTGCGCACATTTGAGCTACACGTTTTCCGACCTCGCCAATGCATCGCGTTCCTACAAACTACCTTAAAATACATAATAGCTATGTAAGTTTCTAAGAAAAAGTGTTTGTGGCATAAAGACAGACAGATAGACAGACATAGCAAATTTAAAAGAGTTCTACTGCTAAGAATGCTACTAAACTAACCGCATCATCGCAAACTACTAAATTATCTTCATTATTCGTGTGCTTGTTTTTCTATACTGCAAAAATTGCAGGCCTAGACAAATTTCATTGGCACACCTTTCACCACATTGTGACGTCACGAGCCCTCACTCCCGAACTTTGATGTGCGTTATCTTTGTCAATTTTGATTTATTTGATAAAGCAAAAAATACGTGCTAAATATTTTTAAGGAGGATATGTGTTTGACCTATATTTATGTCCGATTCTCGTATGGCCGATTTAAACAAGCGAGGTGTCGATAATTTCGTCTTAATGTCGCAAGCGTCACTGGGTACTTACAGTAAAAAAAACAATATAAGGTAAAGACACCAGTACTCGACGAAGGACCAATGTTCGACACTGATTCTTACTCAAAGAAGATAAGAGTTATCCATTTGTTTTGCAACAATCAATTTATAACCCTATCTTTGAATTAAAAGCTTCTGTCGATTATTGGTGCATGTCAGCTAAAAGTTTCGAACATTGGTGTTGTTACCGGCATTAAAAATATGTATATAAAGGGTAACTAACAAATATAGACCAAATTATCAAAACATGCAATCGGGTTTTGAAAACTTGTTTTTTTAACCGACTTCAATAAAAGGAGAAAGTTATACGTTCCATTGTATTTTTTTTTTATATTTTCACCGATTACTCCGTCAATTGTGTGTGTGATAGAGTATACTTCCGAGGTGGTCCCATTGTCACCAAATCTGAATCTGATGAGGGGATCAGTGAGGAATTGAGGCAACTCCTCAAATATTTTAGGTGAACATATAGCGATTTTAGTATTTTTATTAACAAATCTAGCATTTGCATTCAGAAAGTATCATTTGGGGAAGTAGAACTGATGATGAAGACCACAGATGGCCATCGGAATTCCTTAATAGGATACTAGGGTGACAGTGAAAGTTTTTAGAACTGGCCACTTGTAAACAAAATAATTAAAAGATAAGTTTAAATTTTGAAAATGGAACTCTTTGGAAATATTATGGAGTATGAATTTTATTCATTTGTCATTTGTTTTACGATTTGGCGGCAAATTGAAAATTGTCTGTGTCACGTATGAATTTAACGCGAGAAATTTTTCGTACATTGTTTTTTTATGACTTTTGATATCATTTAAGTCAACAAGTAAGTTATGATAGACTACGATTGGCCTTTCCCGATGAAGCCCCATCTCGTGCCACTGTTTACAAACTGGGCCTCTATTCAGGTGCGTTAAAACGATATCGTGCTCGACAAGTTTAAGAATCGTTTATGTCACAGTCGCCATTATTGTAAATGACATAAGCGTTATCAAAACGTTGACAATACGGAAACAGGTCAAAAACGATATCGTTATTACCTTGTAGAATTTCAGCCCTGGGCCTCTATTCAACTGCGTTACAACGATATCGTTTTTGACACGTTTAAGAATCGTTTATGTCACAGTTGCCATTATTGTAAATGACATAAGAGTTATCAAAACGTTGACAATACGGAAACAGGTCAAAAACGATATCGTTATAACGCAGTTGAATAGAGGCCCTGGTTTAATGAGTTTATACGTGGTCGCACTAATCTCACCAATGTTCTGCGTAAGGGACGGCCTTCTACGGCAACGACTGAAGATAACATCAGTGTTGTGCGGCGTATGATAGAGACTGATAAAAAAATGACCTATCAGCAGATTCGGACAAGCTTAGGCATCGGTATGAGTCAAGTGCACAAAATCCTACATGAACATTTAGCGGTCAGGAAGCTTTGTGCCCGGTGGATCATTATTATCATAATTTGACCGAGGCCCAAAAACTCCATCGTGTTGATTGGTGCCGTGAAATGATTGAAAGATTTAACGCAGGTGACTCAAATGCTGTGTTCGACATACTTACGGGGGACGAAAGCTGGATTTACCATTATGATCCCGAAACCAAAATACAATCTGCTCAGTGGGTGTTTCCTTCCGAGGAGTTGCCAACTAAAGTGAAGAGAGGTCGAAGCGTGGGAAAACAGATGGGGGCCTCGTTCTTCAGAAGGACAGTTCATTACGCGACAATTGTTTTAGAGGATCGAAAAATAGTTACTGCAGAGTGGAACGCTAACAATTGCTTGCCACTTGTCTTGGAAAAAGTTCGGGAGAAACGACCTCGCAGTAGAATCCTCCTTCACCACGACAACGTTTCGTCGCACACGGCCAGGCGAACGATCGACTATTTGGCGACGTCAGACGTGGAATTACTGGGTCACCCGCCGCATAGCCCCGACCTCGCACCTTGCGATTTTTATTTATTCCCGAAAATAAAAGAAAAGATTCGAGGAAAACGTTTTGTGGACGCCGAGGAAGCTGTGGCTGCGTTTCAAAAGGCCGTCGAAGAGACCCCTAAGGACGAGTGGGCAAAGTGCTTTTCTCAGTGGTTCCATCGGATGCAGCGATGTATTGACATGAATGGACACTATTTTTAAAAGATATAATAAAACTAATAACTTGCTAGTTTACTCAGTTTTTGATTTTCTAAGAACTTTCTGTTTGACCCTCGTAGTTGAGAGACTACAACGAAGAATATTTACTTTGAAATATGACTATGACTTTCCGGCGGCGTTGCTTGCGGCGCGCTTGAAACTTATAGTTTCATATCAACTAATAAGTGGGAGTACGGAACAGCGCGTTTATGATCACTAAAAAGTTTAAAATAAAATAAATGTATAAAAAACAAAAAACCGCCTTCAAAAACGCATGAAATAACTTCTTTTAAAATTGTAGGTACCACAATATTTTCCCCAAAAAAGTCGGCTTTTTTACCCGCCGACTTCAGTTGGACTAACCTATTAGGTCATACCTACAATTTTAAACGTTTTTGAAGGCGGTTATATGTTTTTTTTATGTTACATTTGTTTCATAAATTACATCGTCGGACTAATTTGTTTTTTTTTTACATAGAACGCATCCCTATTCCGGTTGCCCTACTGGTAGCAGACATACTGTTACAAACAGCGGGCTTCCTCAGGGAATATGATAGCTGCAAACAAATGAATCTTTTCACTTCTCTCATCTTTCTGTGGGTCGATCAATTGCTGCACGCGATCGACTGCGCTCCAGCGCGTACAAGTCTATTTAAAAAGGTAAAAAAATAGGTAAAACGACATAACCCAACTAAATTGAAGAACTGCTATAAACCTGTATTAACCGGTTAAAACTCAGACTCGCTTCAACGTTTTAGTAAATTTAAGTGAAGTAACGTAGTAAAATTACTTAAATCGGAGCTAGTTTCTAAAAGAGATAGCATACGTCGTTTTATCTCTACTGCCGTGTCAAGTTCAAATTAATCGGTTAATTTCATTTAACAGAAAAAGAAAGTTGTTTTATTCGTTTATCAGGTTCCATATACTTCTAATATATAAAATTCTCGTGTCACAGTGTTAGTTACTATACTCCTCCGAAACGGCTTGACCGATTTTAATGAAATTTTATATGCATATTCAGTAGGTCTGAGAATCGGCTACTATCTATTTTTCATACCCCTAAGTAACGTGAAAGAAACAAAAAAAAAATGCAGCGGGCGAAGCCGGGTCGCTAGTAATATATAAAATTCTCGTGTTTTTTTTTTTATTTACTTTAAAAAAAATACAACAAAATTTAACATACAGATCTGCCAAACTGCGTAACAGTTTGTTGGCAGAAAAAAAGGAAGTATGTAAGCCCTCCACCTTACAATTATTTACACAGCAAATACGTACTTAAATTAAATAAACCCGCTTACACACGGCGGCTACTAACTGAGAACTGCATAAACCTTGCGGTCACAAACTCACAAGTCACAACCTCGTGTCACAATGTTCGTTCCCATACTCCTCTGTAACGGCTCGACCGACTCTTATGAAATTTTGTGTGCATATCGGGTAGGTCTGAGAATCGGCCAACATTTATTTTTCATACCCCTAAGTGACAGAAAGAAAAAAAAATTGCAGCGGGCGAAGCCGCTGGCGGGTTGCTAGTCTTATCTTAATCTTAATATAATATATAAATCTCGTGTCACAATTTTTGTCCTCAATGGACTCCTAAACCACTTAACCGATTATAATAAAATTCGCACACCATGTGCAGTTCGATCCAACTTGAGAGATAGGATAGTTTAAATCTCAAATTATAGTCGCAATTTTAATTTATTGCTAATTATTTGTCTGTTATTATTTGACAGTCGCAATTATCTGTTAACTCCAAATGATTCTAACAGATGTCGATACCTTTCGACTGGGTTGAGTAAGTAATCAATAGATGGCGCTGCTATGGTAAATCTACGAACGTGTCATATAAGCTACATATAATTATATGTAATTGTCTCAGTGAATGAAAGTGGCGTGGTACTAAAGTGTAATCATATTTATGACTTCGACTGTACCACGTTCCATACATTTTAGCCCATTGCTCTTTGTACAGATTTTTTTCGTTAATTAGCACAGGTTTTGCTGAAGTGAACTTTGTTCAATAATGACCTCAAAAGTTGGAGCTTAAGTTGGATTTACGAAGATTTGTCATGATTTCTTTCTTCACTACATAGTATAAAACAAAGTCGCTTCCCGCTGTCTGTCCCTATGTATGCTTAAATCTTCAAAACTACGCAACGGATTTTGATGCGGTTTTTTTTAATAGATAGAGTGATTGAAGAGGAAGGTTTATATGTATAATACTTTAATCCAGAGCGAAGCGAGGGCGGGTCGCTAGTAATAATATAAAGTTCATCTACTTGACGTTTGACGCTGATGACGTTTTCGGTTGACGTAATGGTAATAGTGATAGTATAGTAGCACCAGCGCTGGTTATCGTTAATTCCATTTGTGAATCTTGCGTCAGTCAGTTCTTAGCAAATAAGGCTTATTATTCCGTTCAAGAGTGACGCATGACGATGAAACATGATCATAAAAGCATGATGATAAAATGAAAAAGAAAATACGTGTATTCTATCACAATAATTGTTACAATAACCTTCATGTTAAGGGGAACGGGTACGGAACCCTGGGTGAACTTGGCATGACCAAAAAATCTAAAAAAAAACCTTAATTCGTAGAAATGGGTTCGAGAAAAACTCACTTTGTTATGCACAAAATACGGAATCCTCAGTGTGCGAGTCCGACTCGGTTTTTAGGGTTCGGTAGTCAAACTAGGAATCCTTATAGTAGGTAACGCCATGTCCGTCCGTCCGCAGCCTAGGTCAGAGACTCTTAGTACTAGAAAGCTGTAATTTGGCACGAATATACACATTAGTCACGCCAACAAAATAAAATAAAAAAACCTTTAAAAAAAAAATAGTTTACCTCCCATACACGTATTTCTGTTAGAGTCAAGTATCCCCCCCTCCCCCGTCTACAGCCAAAACTACAAATACTAAATAATCTTAATGAACGCACATATAACGAATTTAAAAGGAAAACTATCACGTCTAAGTGGACATCATTGGTTCTTGAGATGCAGGCGATTAAAGTGTTTATAGCTACTAAAATCATCTAAGACGGCACCAAATGACTTTAAATAGAAAAATAATTATTACTTGTTGATTTTTATGTTTGTAGTAGTTAACGGCTTCGAAACCCTACACTGAGCATGGTCCGACATCCTCTTGCCCAGTTTTTTAACAGCATGTCGTCTAAAATATCAGGAGATTCTATTTACAACTGTAATAAATCTCAAATCTTGAAATCAGCAGTTATTTAAAAACAGCATAAGCAAACATCAGTCTTTGTTTATGATAAGAAAACCTCTATAATAAATGATAGCTTTACGAGTTTCTCTCATTGTCATACAGATAGCTTCAACATAGTAGCCATACAGCCCTTACAAATTATTTAAATGCCGAAGGTAAGTGATGACGTAATGGATAAAATAAATAACACAGAGAAGGCCCAGGATGTAGGGCAAATGACAATTCAGGAGGCACCGCAAAAAATTGGTGAGTGTATTAACGGTCTAAGAAACCTAAACCATTCTAATTCTTATTTTAATTTATGACTAACTCCTGATAAAGTGTTTTTCGTCCATGGGTATCACACGCAAAGACAATTGTTAGGTTAAATTGTATTTTCTCCTGTGAACTACACAGAAGGACATGGGGTGTTTTGATGCCCGCCTTGGATACCACAGTCGAGAAATATGTTGATGTCATGTCATGTTGGTGCAAAGATAAGACCAAAATATTCCATATAATTTGAGAGATCTCTAGACTATAATTCTAGTAGTTTTATATGTTATTTATGTGCTCTTGTGATAATTCTGAGTTTTGACACGTTTTCATGCTCAACTAACGCATTATATTTTTATTTTATATTCATTGTTTTTTTATAGTTAATGCTAAGTTAAGTCATTATTATTATCATAAGAAAAAAAAAACCGTTGAGTTTCTTGCGGCGTTTCTTCTCAGCAGTGATCTTCTCTTAGGAAGCGCTGTACGGCTATGCCTATAACACAAGTTGCATTATCTCGCTTGTCGCCCAGTGCGTCTCTATCGTTACAGTGGGGCTAGACTAGTTGCACTCGACAAACCTTAACGATTATTTTTCGATTGAAAAATGTAGCAATTGACGTAAGTCACGTGGTACTATCTCGGTGGCTTACGTCAACTCCATACATTTGTTCATCGAAAGCATAATCGCTAACGATTGTCGAATGCAACTTGTCTAGCCCTACAGACTAGATAGAAAGGGGGATCGAGCGACAAACAAGTCGCAGACAACATGTGCTAGCCCTCCTGGTAGATTTATGACCACCCAACGGACAACTTACTGAATAAACAAATTTTATCTTTATCATATCTTTAATTAAATTTTATCAATAAATTTAATCAAGTTAATAATAACATATTCATTCCTTTTAGAAGCAGATATAGTGCTTTAGTAATAATAGTATTCATGATGCTGTTCATTATAAGTGGGAACGTCAGGCCGAAGAGCGTACCGATGCACGATGGTCCTTACACCAATAGCGGATTTTAGCGGAGGCTAAGCGCAGCCCAAGAGGCCTTTATCTTCAAGTTGAAATACTAGTTCCGTAAACTAAGAGGTTGTTACTTTTACATTGTTAAGCCGTGACTCCTTTCTTTAATAGCATAGCAGCAAAAATCACAATTATAGCAACAAAATCTCTTAAAAATGTTATTTCTTAGTCTTCCACTTTTTTGTGACGCAGCGTGAAATAGTTCGGCACATTTTCGGCTTATGCGGCCGCCGCAGACTTGCCCTCTTTATGGTTCTGGCAGAATACCTGCGCTGCAGTCTCTGCAGCATTATGCTGAGTCAGCGCCTTTTCATCACACGACACATGGTTACTCTATGGTGACTGACTTTATTTAAACTGCTGTTTCTTTCATCATTATTTATCTATTTTCACGTGTATTGTGGTTATTACTTTATATAGTATTTTAGGAGCCCTGTGTGTTGGATGAATAAAGTTTTTATCTATCATCTACATATACCTACATTAAATCACGACGGTTTCCCAGAGGGGTAGGCAGAGACCACTTCTTTTCACTTGATACGATCCTGACAAATCTTTTTCGCTTCTTCTTCATTCATACTTCGAGTCATGCATGCCCCTTTCCAGAATTTCTCTAATTTGATTCTAAAAAGTACGCCTAGGGTGGCCCCTTCCGACCCTTCCACTCACTTTCGCACTATATATCTCTTTTGTCAATCTTCTTTCATCCATTCTTTCCAAATGATCAAACCATGTATCATCTATCTATCTAAATTCCAGGAATGGGCTACAGGCACCAGCAGACTATTATCCTGTTCTTCTGTTTAACGGTAGCCTACAGCATGAGAACTTGCATGGGGGTCTCTCTAGTGGCCATGGTGAATGGGTTTCATGACAATGCAATCATTACTAATACAACTGGATTTGATGATGAAACTGAGACAGCCAGCGTCGGTTTGTTGAATGGAATCTTGTATGACGAACCAGTAAGTAGGTATTCAATTTGTTATTATTAGCGACTTCTGGGGAGTTACCATGACGTGCCTAAGCAGTTCAGTTTAGAATGAGTGTAAGGGGCAGAGCTATAGCAGTTACTCGGTTCTGTCTCTCTTACAACTGACACCCTAGATCCCATGCATTTAAAATAATTCAGTGGTAGAACCTTATGCAGGGTCCATCCAGATGGCTACCACCATCTTATTCTTTAACCTACCGCCAAGCAAAATTGTTCGGATTGTTAATTACCATCCTACAGACTCAGCTGTTCGAATGTGCAAGTTACCTCACGATCTGTTTTTTCACCCTAAGAGCATTGGTTAATATACTAAAATACACACTATGGGGTAGACCAGAAAAAAAAATGCATCTCCATGTTACGTGTAGGGGAGATAAACTAAAAAAAAATGTTTTCAAGATTTTATTTTACCACGTTGTTGGCGTGACTAATATGTATATTCATGCCAAATTACAGCTTTCTAGTACTAAGAGTCTCTGAGCTAGGCAGCGGACGGACGGACGGACGGACATGGCGAAACTATGAGGGTTCCTAGTTTGACTACGGAACCCATAATACAGTACCAGTACTGGGTGACGGACAACGCACAGCCGAAACCGCTAGTCCTAGGGACTTGAAATTTGGAGGGAATATTCCTTGGATATCCTAAGAAAGGATTTTTGAAAATGAATCCCCTTAAGGGTTAAAATTAGCGAGAAACTAATTCTACGCGTTCAAAGTCGCGGGCGTCCTCTAGTACTTATATGCATTCGATACTATTTCACATAACATACTCATTAATAAATTGGAAGCTTTTGGTGTGCACGGCAGCCTTCTTAGGTGGCTAGAGCTTTACCTCAAAAATAGACCACAGACTGTCACTATCAAGGGGTTCCAGCCGTTATTTGTACCTGTAACCTCTGGCGTACCTCAGGGATCCCACCTCGGTCCACTCTTATTTAATATATTTATAAATGTCTTTGTAAAGGTTTTTTCAAATTCTCTCCTTATATATGCCGACGATAGCAAAATCTATAAAATTATTAAATCTTTTGATGACTGTATTTTGTTTCAAAAGGACTTGGATTCATCGTGTTAAAATGTCAAATGGTGTCATTTTATAGAAAGGATAATATATTGGTTTACGTACATTAAATCACGCCTGTTTCCCAGAGGGGTAGGCAGTGACCACTTCTTTCCACCTGCTACAATCCTGACAAATCTCTTTCGCTTTTTCAACATTTATACATCGAGTCATGAATGCAAGTCCGTTTCGGGTACTTAAGATTCGGCCCTTTTCCAGTATTTTCCCGATTTGATATTAGTTTACCCTTATAATTTTGTTAATGTCGAATTAAATCGTGTTAGCGATGCAAGAGTCTTGGGAGTGATATTAGACAGAAAATTACTCTTTCGAAGTCATATTAATAAAATTATAAACAAAGCTTTTCAGGTGCTTGAATTTGTCCTAAGAGTAGGAAAATAATTTAAGAAGCGAGATACACTCCTTATACTTTACAATTCTTTTGTTCGATCTCACTTAGAATTGCGTGTACTATCTGGGATCCTATTTATCTAATTTATATTAATAGCATTCAGAAAATACAAACAACTTTTCTCAAGCACCTTTGCTATCGGTTTTGACACACGAGTGCTTGAACTTTGTTTAAACATTGCACATTCTTTACAATCCAGACGTCTTAATAGAGACCACGTCTTTATATTTAAAATTTAAAATTATCATGTCGACAGTCCGAACCTTATAAATAAGATCAATATACGTTGTCCTAATCGTGATTACTGTAAAAAATACTATTTCACGTACCTCTATATAAAACGAATTAAGCCAAAAATACGTTCATTTCTCGACCATGGAATTCCTCTAATCGTTATTTTAATAATATTTAAATATTCAATATTTCTTCTGTTAGATTCATGTGTGCCTTGTCGACATTCTATTAGTATCTGCCTATCATATTTACCTAAAACAAGCCTTGCATGGTTATGTTTTTTTCTTTCTCAGTAAAGATGGCGCATCTTACATGAATGCGCTATCTACTAATCTCTGTTCCTGTTCTTTGATAGGAGATTAGTTAAGAGTCTTGATTATTTAACGTTCGTTATTTCACCTGTGAAAACTGTTTGTCAATGAACTATTTTTCCTTGTATACTAATGAGATTTAAATGACTGTTTCAAATAAATAAATAGAAACCACCAAGATTCAGAATTTTTTTTTTTCGCGCTCATCACACAAATATTTGCTTTGATCGAGGATCGAACTAGGGACCGCTAGCTTCCTACGTACGCATGATCACCTACCGGTACGGTCAAGGACTTTAATTGTTATGCCACTATGGAACCCAACTGTCCCTACTGTCATAATCACAACGTTAATCATTATTTTTATTTTAGCTTTCTTTCATGTGGTTAGACAGGGTTCCAAGTCCTTGCCTGTACCAAACAGGCTAACTACGTCGTAGTAAAGTAATTAAATTTTTATGTTTACTTCAAATGAATCAAAATATACACTTTTAAAATCTAGCGGAAAAGGAAAGGAAAGGTAATTTCTGTCGCAAGTTACGGGTTAATTTGTTTTTTTTAATTATCTTATGTGTTATCTTATCAATGGATCCGACTTTAGATTTTAACATATTTTTTATTGTTTTTTGCGCGTCAAGAAGACCTTATTTCCAAATTGGAAACTTCCACGCTACATAGTTTTTGAAAAAACCCTCCGCGAGGCGGTCAGACATAAGTTAAGTTACGTAACCCTAAAAACGGCCACTGGAACTAGGTCTTAGTAATATTTAATTTATTAGTTTGCTCAAGTATTTGTACTTATCTTTTATCATTATTTTGTCATCAAGAGTCACAGATAGCATTACTTCTATAGATAAAGGTGCTGTGTGAGTTTCCGGTTTTTCTTTTGCATTTCGATTATAAAAATGTTATTTTGTTTTGATGCAATTTTTACACTAGTCATTCATGAAATGAATCCTCATGCGGACCACTAAAGGCTCATCTTTATTGGTCGATAGCCCGCATGCTCCTAAAACTATTTTTTTTTATTTTTTTTTATTTGAATGAGAAATAAAAAAGACGTAAGCACAGCTTGACTGGATTTAAGCTCACCCAACGTCAGCCATGGAGAGGTTACATTGCATCGCATAGCTCCTGTCTCAATAATGTTATAGCAACGCGTCAAAGGATTGCTACAAGTATGCGCAATGCCTTTATGCGCAACAGAAGTATTTGCCTAAGGTGGCATATCACGGACCCACAAGACATACCTCACTGCCCAAAGCATCTCGTCTGTGATACACCAATCCCACGTAAATAACAAACGAAATAAGGTGCAAAATAAACCTAAGCAAGTAAATCAGTAAGGTTCATTTTGCAACTTATTGAATTTGTTAGATACGCGATATTGGAGTAGAAATTCCTGGACGCAACGGGCGAGTGAGCTCTGAAAAAATCACAATTGATCAGTAATGGTTGAAGCGGCACACAAGGCCCATCTCAACCCCCCAATAACTCAAATTCAAATGTCAAAATTATCTACGTATTTAAGAGGCCGTATACGAAATATGGCCAGTTTTGCTTATTTTCGTGATTTTACAGTTTAATTACTGCTTTTCTATAAGTTTTAATGCACATCATGATATATCATTTCAGTTATGATCGAATAAATGAGCTACTTTTTTATCTTTGTCGAGAATTTAAATTCGGGATTCAGGCTATTTTAAAACATTATATATTACATAAGTTATTACAAAACATTTTATATAATATTTTTTTTACACAAAAAATATATAAAGGTGGTAAAAAGTAATTCTTACATTTTTTTGACAACTTTTACAGCAATCAATTGTTATTTGTTCATACCTTTAGGACGTCAAAACGATCCGTGAATATGCGATATTCTAAACCTCTTACAGCTAAACTCACGAAACAGTCGCCGGTTTAGGTCGATTAGTCAAAATTAAATAAGAAAAACAAAAAAGTATTTTATGCATTCGTTGATAATCGAAATTATCTTTCGTGTTGCGCATTAAAATTGGTAGAAGTAAAGTATTTCAACAGTAAAATCACGCCTGTGAAAAATCAGCGAAATCGGCAAAATTTCGTGTACGGCCTCTTAAGTATATGTTTCTCTATATAGGGACAGTATAATAATAGGTAGCTAAAGCAGTATCTCAACTCCGCCCTTTATCAGAAATAAATACCTACGCTTAACCGGAGCGTCAGGGTTGTCAATCATAATATTTAATAATTTATGTATAATATATTTGTGTGTGTGTTTGCGCGCGCGTGTGTATTTAATGTGTGCTGGCCATTTTCAAATTCTAGTTCCCAACATTCCAATGGAGTAAGAAGACGCAGGATGCAATCCTAGCCTCGTTCTCGTGGGGCTACATGGTCCTGCAGATCCCAGCAGGGCAGCTGGCGCACCGGTTCGGGACGCGGTACCTCCTCACCGGAGCCCTGGTCATCAACGGAGTTATCTCCTTCTGCATGCCTTGGGCGGTTTATTACGTAAGTTTTTGGTGTCATTGCCATGTTGTCAGCCGAAAAATGTCTACTGCTGGAGGGAATCAAAGATCATGATACTGACATGATGATGAGTCAATAGTGTCATGTCAATTAGCTTCTCGCTGGCCAGGTTCTCTACGTGTTTAGCGTGGCCACTCACCTCACCAGATTTGGTCAGAATGCTGTGCTTACACGCGTCGCACGTTCTTACAAGTCACTTTAACAGTATTGGTCCGTTTATAGGCACAAAAGAATACTTTTTTGGCAAATGTAAGGAGCTCAATTCTCGAAGTATATGCACAGTGAATAAACACACACACACATACACAAACACACACACACACACACGCGCGCTAAAAGATTTTAAATCAAACCAAGTTATGCATCCCAAAGGGATAGAAGGGGTAAAACAACGTAGAATAAGGGACCAGGGGCCTCTATTCCACTTTGTCTAAAACGTTTTGTTAAATCGTTATCAAAATGATTCTCTCACTTTCCGTCTTTTTCTAATAAAGTGTTTGAATAGGAATGTGATAACTTGAAAACGATCGGAAAGTGGAATAGAGACACTGACCTAAAAATTGGAATGATGAACTTTACCGTATAGATGTTAACCGTTTCATTAGTAACCTACATTTCGTGATGACATAAAAACTATATTGTTAGGTAAACTAAAAGATTTGATTTAAAATAAACGTTCAAGCATAAATTAGTTATTATTTTAATGAGAATTTACAAATTGAACATAAAGAAATCGCGAACAATGCAAGATGTCACCGATCTACAATATTCGACACTCAGAACTACTGACAACCGCACCGAGGCACGTCTCGAGCAAAAATGTTACGGCCTGGCCATCCACATCAATCGCTCCCTTCTTCGGTCTTCGTGAGAACATTCGCTACAGAACTCAGTGGCTGTTTGGCCGACATCGGTTGCTACACTAGCGCCACCTATATTTGATCTTTTCTCTAATAATATACTAATACATACGATGTCCCATTGTTTTACAGAAACTTATTCCATAGAATGTATCACTTCGCAGAATTTTCATTCCATAGAAAGCTATTTCTACTACTTTCAGATTATCTTAAGCATGAGTTAGCTTTGACCTGTGACCCAAAAAAATAATCTGAAAACAGTAAGGTTACAGCAGAAACTAGCTTTCTATGAAATGAAAACTCTGCAAAGTGATTCTGTGAAATGTGTTTCTGTAAAACAGTGTACGACCATTAAATACATTATTTTCAAGGGAGATTGGATATTAGTTGTGATCTGTCGAATCCTGCAAGGCCTGAGCCAGTCCTGCATCATCCCGGGGATGCATACGGCGTTCGGGAAGTGGACGCCGCTGGAGGAGCGAGGCCGGTTGACGTCATTTGCATACGGAGGTATGTTGGATCTTTTTAGGGTTCCATAGTCAAACTAGGAACCCTTATAGTTTCGCCATGTCCGTCCGTCCATCCGTCCGTCCATCCGTCCGCAGACTAGTGCAGAGACTCTTAATACTAGAAAGCTGTAATTTAAGTAGTACAATGAAAAGTTAAAAACTTTTTTTTTATGGTACCTCCCCTATTTATAACGTGGGGATGTATTTTCTCGTCTACCCTATAGTATGGGGTGTCGTTGGATAGGTCTTTCAAAATTATGCGGGTTTGTGAAAACAGTTTTTCGATTAAGTAATCCGTTTATGAAATATTTAGCTTTAAAGCGCAAATTATTGCTAGACTCAAGTGTCCCCCCCCCTACAGCCAAAACTACAATAAGTACTAAAAATCTGAAAAAATCTTAGTTGAAAAAACATAACGAATTTTAAAGGAAAACTATCACGACAAAGTAGACATCATTGGTTCATGAGATACAGGCGATTAAATTGTTTATACCTACTAAAATCATCTAAGACGGCACTAATTGACTTTACTGAGCATGGTCCGACATGCTCCTGCCCGGTTTTTTTTATCAGGGGACAATCTCACATAAATTGACCTAGTCCCAAACTAAGCTCTAGGCTTGTACTATGGGAACTAGACAGACAACGATAAATATACTTAAATATAGAAATACATACTAAATATATATATAGAAAACATCCAACATCCAGGAACAAATATTAACGTTCATCACACAAATATCTGCCTTTACCGGGATTTGAACCCAGGACCGCTGGCTTCGGAGGCAGGGTCACCCCCAACTAGGCCAACGTGTCGTCAAACTTGAAACCAGTTTCAGTTTTTAATGGAGATACTAGATAATACGTCTACCTACAAGTTGATTATGGGTCTCCCCATATCTATCGACGCAAAATCGGCCTTGGCTGATCAAAAAAATCTTTGTCTACGCAATAAGAGTGAAAAGAGGTCGTTTGGCTCCGCGGTCGCCGGCCGACGTCAGCCGAACCGATTCGACGTCTTTTCGCTCTTATTGCGTAGACAAAAGAGTTCTTTGATCAGCTAACGCCGATTCCGCGTCGATACGTGTGGGGAGACCCTATCGCTACTCCCTCGAAATCAACAGCAATAACAACAGTTTTTGAAGCAGCGGTTTACATTGTTGTTTCGGTGTGGGGATAAGATGATCGGTGAAATTACTAGGATAGAGGCATTCCATCTTAGTCCCTATGCTTGGCAACGCATTTGAGGTCTTAGGATTACATTCTTAAGATTACATTCTTGAGAATTCAAATGTGTATGGGTCTCAGACTCCACTTGCCTTCTCCTTATCATAAAAAAAGAAATATGTCAATCGTAAGCTGCACACTTTGTCACTTTAACGTCATGTTTGAACTGCTTCACTAGTGTGTCAAAGGTGTTAAAGTGACAAAGTACTAAAGTGTGCAGCTACTTGTAAGGCTAAACTTAATCGTAATCTTGTTATCCCATGAAAACAGTACCTTATATCTTTGTGCTAAATTTCATCTCAATTTCACCTTTGTGGCGTGATTGAGTAATAAAATCCATCCATCTAAACTTACGCGTTTATAATAGTAGTAAGATAACATACTGTAACGAAAAGTTATGACAAGGATTTATTTATACTCGTAGCTGTAGGAAAGAAAGGTACAGCTTACATGATGTCATCCATCACATTCGCCTTATTGTAATTTTTATTTGCATTACTTAGTACTGTCGAAGTCATAAATATGTTTACACATTAGTACCTTGTCACTTTCATTCACTGAGATCATTTTATATATCATGTATGAAATTATCTTAGTGAATGAAATTGACAAGGTACTAAAGTGTAAACATATTTATGACTTCGACTGTACTAATTTCATCATACGATGTTCACCACTTAAAAGACGATTAGATCGTTAACATTTGTCAAAATGTATGAACTAACAGTCCATTAACATTGATTAAATTTAACATTGTATGCTGAAATTGGTACTTAATATATGAAATCATAACTTTTCAGGTCAAGCTCTTGGAACAGTTCTCGGAATGCCCATAACAGGCTTCATCGCAGCCTCGCCGCTGGGGTGGCCCGGCATCTTCCGCTTCTACGGCATCCTATGCGGCATCGTTGGAACTGCTCTCTGGTTCCTCGGAGCTGACTCCCCCGCTGAGCACAGGAGCATCTCAGTCGCTGAGAGACGATACATTGAGGAGGCGCTGGGACGGAGTGGCCCTAATGTATGTGAGTCGGATGCTACTGATGAACTTTGGCGAATTGTTTGTTTTAGTGGTGGTAGGACCCTGTGCAGGGTCCGTCCAGATCGCTACCACCATCTTATCCATTAACCACCCGCCAAGCAACAGTGTTCGCATTGTTGTGTTCCGGTGTGGGGATAAGACAACCGGTGAAATTACTAGCATAGAGGCATTCCATCTTAGTCCTCAGGGTTGGCAACGCATTTGAGGTCTTGGGATTATAGTCTTGAGAATTCAAATGTCTATGGGTCTCAGATTCCACTTACCATCAGGTGGCCTGAGTGCTCGTGTGCCTTCTCCTTAACATAAAAAAAAAACATTAAAAAAAAACAGGAAGTGTAAATTTAACATTCATGAGACAAAAAGTCAATCGTGTCTTCCCTAACTAATGTTTCTATTCGTTTTGCCTTTAAACCAATCGCGTCATTGGTAGATCACGTGATACGAAAAGTCACGTGATCTACCAGTGACGCGATTGGTTTAAAAACAAAACAATAGCGTACGCACCTTGGCTATGGCATTTGGAATCTGCATACAGGCATTGGACTCCAGTTTTAATTTTGATCAAGTAGCTTGGCACACACAACAACAAGTCCACAAGGACTATTTGGTGGTTTAAATAAATCGATCTTAACAGAGATGTTGATCGTAACATAAGTCAAAGTAAACGTCAAGTTATAGAAAACTGTCGCTTCTGTCTGCCTTTATTGGTTTAATAGTATAGTATACTTTTTACCCCCGAGTGGTTGCCGGGCCAGAATAGTGCTGTGCCACTCCATGTTTTCCCGTAGGTTTCGTAAGAGGCGACCAAGAGAGTAAGGGCTTGTGGTACTGTTAGGCGATGGGCTTGCAACCTGTCACTAATACACTGGTAAAGATCTTAGCGCGATTGTGCAACATATTAAAGAATTATAAACAAGTCTTTTTAGAGTTGTTGGTATTTCTGTAGCTCTGCCTACCCTACTCTAGGAGTGACGGCGTGATGTTATGTATCTATAGTTTTAAGTTTAGTGTCACGGTTTAATAAAGGTTTACCTAGTGATAAAGAGCCAACATTAGCATCTAACAAATTAAAGTATATTATTTGTTGTTAACATCGACTGAGCACCTTATAGGTTATCTGCCTATCCTTCATTTTTCAGTACAAAGCCACTAGTTAAAAACTCTATGATGCTAGACAAGTTGCATTCGTCAATCGTCAGCGATTAGGTTTCGATAAACAAACGTATGGAATTGACGTAAGCCACCGAAATAGTCACGTGGTACAGCCGACATCCACAGTTTAGCGATTTGTGTTTTATTATTGCTCGAAATGATCCAACTATTTTTCTGTGAAAACTATTCCTCATGTATTTTTTAAACGATGTTAGCAAACATAATTTGGATATGTTTTTACAGAAACACCGAAAAGTGCCATGGAAAAGGCTGTTACGTTGCAAAGGACTGTGGGCCATCGTGATAGCTCACATCGGATACACCTGGGGTCAGCTGACACTGTATACAGAAGTACCTGCTTTCATGGATAAGGTCATGAAGGTCGATATTAAAGCGGTAAGTAACTTAGAAAGTGGTCGTATGTAAAACAATAGATGATAAGTCATTTATGTAGAATGAAAACAGGAAAGGACCCAAGATAGAGCCCTGAGAAACTCTTAATTTATATGTAGCTTTAATTATTCCGGTAAAATTCAGCGAGCAAAGACGGCTCGTTGAAAAAAATCCAGCTTTTACTTTTGATTTATTGCATTTACTGATGATAGGCACTCTTACTCACTTTACATTGGCGAAATAACCGCGTAGCCGCGGTAGACCACCGCTAATAGAAAAGAAGAAATGTAGCTCCATTAGACTAGTGACTATCGTACGTGTCGTCTCGTATATTACTGTGAGCTATCGTGTGTCTATCAAATAATATTGCCGTAGAAGAGTGATTTAATGAATTAATGTATTTGAATGCATTAATAGATGAATTAGGATCACTGTGGCATTCTGTTAAGTTCGTTCTACTTCTGGATGCCTAAATTTCTGATCTCTCCTATTTCTTTCCACTATCTCTTCACTCGTGAAAGAAATAACCTATAATCTTGACCATACAGTTAGCCCAGTTGGTAGTGACCCTCTTTCCACTTGGCGAAATCGAAAGCATGGGAGCCAAGTGGATTGAGGGGGGTAGCCCTTGACCCTACCTAAGAATTTAACGGTCTTTCGATTTCCGGTCAGAGTGTAGGTGACATGAGTGTGTGTATGTATACATGAAAGTATTATATAGTACAAGCCTAGCTTGAGCATAGCTTGAGAGTTACAGCAAGTTGTAAGTGCATGTCTTAAATCAGTGTTAATAGTTGAAGTAATCCATTTATCTAATAAAAATATAATAGTAACAGAAAAATTTCTTCTAAAGCTACTTTATAAATAGCATATACGTAATAGTAGTTTTTTAGGGGATATATTTCGATTGCTTTCCAGAACGGTCTCCTAACAGCGCTCCCATTCTTCGCAATGTGGCTGGTCAACTTCTTCTGGAGCTGGCTGGCGGACATGATCGTGGTCAAGAAGTACCTCAGCGTCACCAACACCAGGAAGTTCGCTAACACCATGGGCAAGTTGAGGATCTTTCACTCACATTCATATGACGAGACGTTGGCCTAGTTGGGATTGACCCTGCCTCCAAAGCCAGCGGCCCTGGGTTCAAATCCCGGTAATTGCAGATATTTGTGTGTTGAGCGCGAATATTTGTTCCTGAGTCTTTGTCATTTTCTCTACATTTAAGTATGTATTTCTCTATTTAAGAATGTTTATCGTTGTCTAGTACCCATAGTACAAGCCTAGAGCTTAGTTTTGGACTAGGTCAATTTGTGTGACATTGTCCCCTGATATTAAATTTTATTCTGCCCTGCTAACACAAAATGCAGTATCTCAGACCAAATTCCTGTAGCAAATGCAACTATATTACTAACAGTGTAGGATTGAATCTGCTTTGGCCATTTAATTTGAGATACTGCTTATTGGCTTAGGAGGGCAGCATTGAGTTTATTTCCAAAAACTATTGTATGGTCTAAATATTATGTACTCGTAATTGACCAAAGATATAAACATACTAGTGCTATTGAACTAGCTGTTACCCGCGACTCCGTCTGCGTGGAAGTCTTTTATCGCTATTCCATTGAACACAATCCGGTATAAAAAGTGCCTTATGTCCGTTTCCTATATCTCCATCAATTTTCATCAAAGTAACTTCTTTGGCTGTCGTAAAATCGTTAACAAACAATCAGACGGACGGACCAACACAGATTCTAATTTAAAAAAAGGTTAAGGATCAAGATAGGTGTCCTTGGACTTTTTTTTTTGGTGGAAAATGCGTTACGCATTTCCCCCGCCATGGGAGTGGCGGGGGGGTATGTGGGACTCACCCCTTTGCCCCCCTCTCAGCGCGAGAGGGGGGAGGAGTGCTACCCACTAAAAACCACCCTAGCGTACCCTCATACCGGTTAGGCAAGGCGTCGTGGTACCGCCGAAGCACTGCCCACGACGCCTACCGGCAGCCCCGCTGAGGCTACCCGCGCCAAAGGAGAGAGAGGCCGAGCACGCGTGGCCTCCATCCCAGACCGCCAAGTGGCTTTCTCCTACAGCGGGAAGGGGACTCCCATCCCCCGCCCGCAGCCACTAAGGATTGAGGCTGGCGGCAAAACGCCTACGCCTCAACCCCCGCCGTCTGCGCCGGAGTGGATGCACGAGAGGAGACTCCTCGCGCTCACGCTCCGCCGCCTCCTTCTGCGAGATGACACTTTCGCAGAAGGAGGCCACCGCCTTCCAGGACCTGTCGCTGCACAGCATCGCAGAGATGACGCTGTGCAGGGAGAGGTCCGACCGCCCTAAGGTGTCCTTGGACCTAGAGCAACATTAACAAGCTCTAAACGGTTACCTACTCCGAAACACTAAAAATGTTTGTCCAAATTTTCACAAGTTAGAAAGTATTTTTCTGTAACCATTTAACTTTTCTGGATTGTTATAAAACAGATCTAACCTAACCTAAGAGTTCTGTATGTCGCAGGTCCACCCCTAATGGGTTCTGAAAAAAAATGAGTTTCTAACTTATGAAAATTCAGCGGGCAAACCTTTTTAGTGTTTGAGATAATCGCTCTAAGCAGCCTAAATATTTGGTTGCTTCAGGTTGTATCCCAACAGCCATTGGCCTCATCACCCTGGCTTACGTCGAGAAGGACATCTTCGTCGTGGAGACGATTCTGGTCGTCATCTGCTCTTTTAAGATCGCGGCGCACTTGGGTTTCCATGTAAGTCTTCTACTTCATTGGACGTAAGTTTTAAGATTGATTATATGAAGAAGAAGAAGAAATACTTAAAAGATTAAAGAAAATTTAGGAGGAGGGCATTATTATTTTTGTAAAGAGCCTAATATCCAAGTATGCAGTGAATTCGTCTTCACTTAGCCTTATTTATATTCACTCTGATTGATAAACTTATTTGACAATTGCTTTTGTCATCTATGTATAGGTTCTTTTAATTACTTGGACCAAAGTAAAACATTTTCTCAAAGCGCAACCTTTCACTTTTTAAAATCTCTCAAGGGTTAGCGGAAAGAGATCCTTTAAAGGGATAAGTTTGCCTTTATACATTATTTTCTTTATCTTCACTGTATTGTCTTTGTACAATAAACTGTTTACATACGTACATACATACATTTTGACAAACGATGCCAATACTCACACATAAATACGCAACGCCAAGTGTAGTCCACCATTAAATTTAGGTACCTGAATCTCAATAGGCGTTTAATATTTTGCATTCGCTCTAAATTTAAATTACTGCTGGAAAAAATGAACGAACCACATTACTCACGGTTCCGTAGCGTTTCTGCGGCCGTGTCACTTTACTAAAGCTTTTGTAAGGAACCCTAATTAAGCCAGCCGGGTGTGAGCAGATAGCCTTATCGCGAATGTCGAGAACTTTTGACGAGGATAACATTTGTTAGAAATTCTAGGAAGTGAATTTAAAGTTGCTCTAATAACGAAAACTTGTGTCTTGCGACTCCAAGCTCGATATGTGAGAGAATTTGTAATGCGATTAATTTGGTCCCACGTGCTTCTATTTTAGGCGTAAAACTTATATTGCTAAATTATATTGCCCGTGTGGTTGACGGGTTAGAATAGTGCAACTCCATGTCTTCCCGTGGATGTCGTAAGAGGCGACTAACGGCCGAACCCTATATTCAAACCGCGGACAGATAGCCTTACTTCGGATTAAAATTTGACACATTTTGTATGGGCAAATGTCAAATTTCAACCCGAAGTAAGCCTTATCTATCCGCGGTTTGGATATAGGGTTTGGCGGTAAGGGAATAAGGCTTGTAGTGCTGTAAGGCGATGGGCTTGCAATCTGTCACTAATACTAAACTTCTTGGCCTGATTGTGCAAAATGTGGTAAATGTGGTGTGGTTGTGTGGAAACGACTTGTTTATATGATTATATAAACAAGTCGTTTCGTACAGAATTATCAACAAGTTTTTCAGAGTTGTTGGAAATTCCGTAGCTCTGCCTACCCCACTCTGGGAGTAAAGGCGTGACTTTATGTATGTGTATGTATGTATGTCGTTTCAGAGTTGTTGGTATTTCTTTAGCTCTGCCTACCCCACTCTGGGAATGAAGGCGTGATATTATGTTAACCATATTGCCTTTGACGAGTTATCGTATCGTTAACGTGACCGTTAACGTTATCGTTAAAAACAGAACTATAATAAGTCAATAGTCAATTGACACATTGCGCAACCATGAAGTTTTTGAATATTGATAATGTTGACGATCTGTCAGGATTGACTTTTTAACTGCCTTTCGCTCCCTGATTTTTATTTATTTTCTAGTTATCTCCCGCGACTCCGTCCGCGTAGAAGTCGTTTATAGCTATTCCCTCAGTCACCGTCAAGTTTTCCGGGATTCAAAGTACCCTATGTCTTTTCCGGGGACTCAAACTATCTCCATACCAAATTTCATCCAGATCAGTTTAGCCGTTTTGGCGTGATTGAGTAACAAACATCCATCCGTCCAAACTTTCACATTTATAATATTACTAGCGGCCCGCCAGCGGCTTCGCCCCGCTGCAAATTTCTGACTTTCCCGGGAAATATTCGATTTTTTCTCGCCGTAAAAACCATCCTTGGGCTTCAACGAACATTTAAAAAAAAGAATTGGTAAAATTGGTCCAGGCGTTGTTGAGTTATGCGCTTACCAACACATTTTGCGATTTATTTTTATATTATAGATTATTATTAGTGAGATAGGATCAAAATTTGTCCTAACCAAGGACCATATCCAGGGTCTCCATTCAATACGGTAAAAACATATTACTTTAACGTGTTACGGTATTGTTTTCAAGTCGGCTGCCATTACTGTCAAGTAAATAAGAGCTATCGTAACATTGTTAATACGACAAAACGTACATTACAATTAAATAGAACCTAAGTGGGCCTAACATGCTGCCACGGGAACTAGTGTCAAATACGTCAAACGGGAACTAGTGTCAAATACGTCAAACGGGAGCTAGTATCAAATACGTCAAACGGGAACTAGTATCAAATACGTCAAACGGGAACTAGTGTCAAATACGTCAAACGGGAACTAGTATCAAATACGTCAAACGGATACTAGTGTTAAATACGTCAAACGGGAACTAGTACCAAATACGTCAAACGGGGATTAATTAAATATTATAATGAAATTATTAAAATGACAACCACCCGGGATTTAAGTTGCTTGTCATACAAAACTCACTTTTATTTTCAATCTTAACTCTTTACGTTGGAATATAGAATAGGCGAAATAAAGTCTCGAACCTATGTCCAAATCTTGTTCCGTGGCAGCGTGTTGTTGTGGCCCACAAGACTGCTCCCTACATAGGCAAGTCCACTACTAACTAGGTAGACCTCATCCTCTTTCAGATAAATCACATCGACATCGCCCCCAACTTTGCTGGCACCATGATAAGCATCAGCAACTTCAGTTCCAACCTGGTCGGCTCTGCGGCACCCATCGTCGCTGGCTTCATCCTCACTGATGCGGTGAGTAACCTATTGGTAATGCGTCAACTGGAGATCATTAGCATTGCTATACGACGAGGAAAATCTTTTTAGGTTCTTCTTTAGTTTATTTTAAATCTTCGTTTGACTTGATTTTAAATTGTTACGTCTGGCACTAACGCACTTAGTGTCCAGAATTGCGTCAATTCTACCTTTCTATAGGTTTTTTGCGCTTCAGGTAACGTATTGTTTTCGGTGGAATAACTAGCATACAGGCATTCCATCTTAGTCTTCAGACTTGGCATCGCAGTTCCAGCCTTGGGATTGATATAGTTCGTGATTCATCCACGTTAGATTAGAACCAACTCACTATCAGCTGGCCCACACTGTGTTTTAGTTTACCTTTTTTGTGGCGTTTTTATGCAAATGTGCAACTGTTTAATAACACAGTTCTTTGTTAAAAATAACATTATCTCCCATTTTGTTTCAGTCGAGTGAACTTCTTTGGAGGCAAGTGTTCCTCGTTGCAGCAGGGCTCTACATTGTCACGAATTTGGTATACGTCATCCTGGGTTCGGCTGATCTCGAGGACTGGAACGACCTTGAAGAGGAAAAGGGAAAGCCTTTGGAAAATGGAGCCAATAAGCCTATGCTGAACAGTGATAAAACATAGCTAGAAGCTAACAAGAAGAGATTTGAGAAGTCTACTGTATCGGTGTAAAAACACAAATATTATTTAGAGGTTATCTCTCTAGAACTCGTTTCCTGTTTCCCTTTTATTTCTGATGGGATTTACGAGAAATCCTTTCATAGCGTACCCCTACGGTGTCCAAGGAATATTCCCTTTAAATTGAAAGTCCTTAGGTCTAGCATTTTAGGGTATATATCGTCTAACACAGAAAGTCACTCACGGAAGTGTTGTATATGCATAGTCGATGATACTTAGCGCAAAGTTTTTGGAAACAACCCTTTCTACAGTAAAAAAACTGCTTATGTTTTTGTTTTTTATCGCCTCGAAATTTATGGAGTTAAGATAGTGGTCGACGCGATCTGTCACCTATACATAATGTCGATATTCGTAAATCACTAATTTAGCGTTATATAAATGCATCTTGACTAGGCCCCGTAGCCATTTGCAGACATTTTCGATTTGGCGACCGTCAAAGGTAAAGTTGAATGCGTAAACTTTTAGAAGTTTCGACACGTTTTCCTGCTACACATGAAATTATTATTAATATTATATTTATTTACTCTTGTGTTTATGTTTTTAAATTTGATGATTTGTTTAATTTAATTGAATGTAAACGATGAATGTATAGATATGGATATGCGTGGTCCGAAATAAACGTTAATTTATTTTATTTTACATACATACATACATACTAGGGTGAATATTTGAAGATGAGCATATTGGAGGTGTAAGAAAAAAAGCTAAATATCGACTCAGATGTGGATTTTTATCGGTTTTACTTACGAGTCAACGTATTAATAATACGTAAAAGCAAAAGGGACAGTAATTACACCAATATATATCTATATATTTCAGATTTTTTTTTTTCTGCAAACGGTAGTGAGAAATAATACGTACGGTAATGAGAATTTTATGAATGGTAATTAGTACGGATGAATGGTAAGGATAATTTATGAAATGGTAGTGAGAAATAACAAATTTGCTAAGGGAATTTCAAAAATGGTAATTAGGCTGACGATGATTACACAAAAAAATAACATTTTTAATCATCTTTTCAAAAGTCTTCGTGATGTACTCAAAAATAAAAACACGATAACAACCTTCCACCATAACAGTAGCTGTTAAAAATTAAAATATTTAAACTCCTCATTAGAAATTACTAGGGGAAACTTAAAACACGTTTGTTGTATGGGAGCCCCCCTTAAATATTAACTTTATTCGGTTTTTAGTATTTGTTGTTATAGCGGCAACAGAAATACATCTTCCGTGAAAATTTCAACTGTCTAGCTATCACGGTTCATGAGATACAGCCTGGTGACAGACAGACAGACAGACAGACGGACAGACGGACAGCGAAGTCTTATAGTAATACCCTGGTTTTACCCTTTGGGTACGGAACCCTAAAAATGATGTACTTATTTTTTCCAGTATTGCTGATGAATTTATTAATTATTTACATGTTTTTTTTTTCATTAAACAGTATAAATATTATACTGAATCTCATTACCATTTCAACATTCTCACTACCATTCGTCAAAATGAAATGGTAAAAAATGGTAATTATGAAAATGGTAAGGAGATATTAGTCAATATGTCACCGTTAAAGGTAATAAAAAAAGTTTAAAAACATTACACATATATCAATACCAAAGCGACCCAATCGTACATATTTTAGTATAAAAATTGTATAAAAATCTCTAAAAAACATATCTTTGGAACCTCGAATGGTGTGGAGAAAAATATCTGACCAAAACGATTTCCAACTTGTGATTAGGTATTAATTTCAGCGCGAAGTCACTAAAAACGCGTGCGGCTCACTCCAGTCGCCAACGGGAACTGCCATCGATCGGCGCTTTTGATCGTTGACAGTTTAAAAAAGGCGCAAAGTATTTTTTTAGCTGCGTATATTGTAACGAACGGTAGTGAGTTTCAGGCTCTGGGACATTTTTCTAAGCCATAAAAAATAACTTGAAAGTGTTCTTTAAGCCGTGTAATTGTAACGTTTACTAAAACCACTATTATATTATACAAATAATTGCATAAACATACAATCTTCAGCATAATACCGTATTATTTTTAACATAGACTATTCAAATTTGGGATTTGGGACACGACTGGTAGTGAGATTTGACGACTTTATGTATAAATTAATCATATTTATATTTACAATTAATATATTTTATATACATTATTCTATAAAGCCAAAGTTATAAATTGTATAAAAAATGATTGTTTAGATTAATATAATTTTAAATAGTTCTTTACTAATCGCCGCGTAATATGTACATCTTCAAATATTCACCCACTAACATCACGCCTTAATTCCCAGAGTGGGGTGGGCAGAGCTACAGAAATACCAAATCTTAAAAGACTTGTTGATAATTCTGTAACCACGTTTTGCAGAAGTAGGCTAAGATGTTTACTAGTATATTAGTGACAGGTTGCAAGCCCATCGCCTAACAGTACTACAAGCCCTTATTCCCTTAGTCACCTCTTACGACATCCACGGGAAGACATGGAGTGGCACTATTCTAACCCGGCAACCACACGGGCTATTAACGGGTTATTTTATTTTAATTTATGTATAATGCTAGGTTAAGTTATATCATTGTCAAAAGCAATATAAAAAAAAAAAACTGACTGTCGAGTTTCTTGTGGCGCTTCTTCTCAGCAGTGGTCTCCTCTTGGGAAGCGCTGGTAGCATTTTGACGTGTAAAGTGCCCGTGCGGCCTACATACTGAATAAACAAGTTTTTTTTTTTATCTTTATTCTCAGATTTTTTCTTCATAATAGTAATCAGTGGATTGCTGGAGAGCCTCGCCTATTGTATGCCACCGAGCCGAGTCGAATTCATGCAGCTGGTGCCAGCCACCTTACAAAGATCGTCTTAGGTTCCATATAATATAGAAACCTGTTACCCGCGACTCTTCGCGTTAAATTTGATCGCTATTCCCTCGGGAACTGTATATTTTCGCAATATGAAGTACGCTATCTCCTTACGAGACCAAATCTATCTCCATGCCTTCATCGAAAACAGTTTACAGGTGTAGTCGAGAAAGAGTAAAAAAACAGACGAAGTAACTTTCACATTGACGACACGTTGGTCTAGTTGGGAGCAACATCATTTACAACATTTGTTGGGAGCAACCCTGCCTCAGAAGCCAGTGGTCCTGGGTTCAAATCCCGGTAAGGGCCAGATATTTGTGTGATGAGCACGAATTTGTTCCTGAGTCTTGGATGTTTTCTATGTGTTTAAGTATGAATTTCTCTACCTATATACGTATGTTTAACATTATCTATTACCCATAGTACAAGCCTAGAGCTTAGTTTGGGACTAGGTCAATTTGTGTGAGATTGTCCCCTGATATTTGTTTATTTTATATTTATAATACTAGCTTCTGCCCGGGACTTCATCCGCAAAGATTTCGATTATCGTTACTCTGCTGGAAAAATTTTTTTTTCCGGGATGAATGTAACCTATGTATTAATCTAGGGTATATACCGCATAAGCTATGTATAAGCTATCTCAATTTCGAATTTAATTCAAATCCGTCCAGAAACTTTCGCATTCTTACTGTATTATACATATATAAACCTTCGTCTTGAATCACTCTATCTATTAAAAAAAGCGGCCAAGTGCGAGTCAGATTCGCCCATGAAGGGTTCCGTAGCAGCAAGACGATTTATGACGTATTAAAAAAAATACTACTGACTAGATCTCGTCAAACCAATTTTCAGTGGAAGTTTGCATGGTAACTACATCATATTTTATGTCTTTTTTACTTTTATCATTCTCTTATTTTAGAAGTTACAGCGTGATATCAAAATGATATTAAAAACCTCAATATAATTTTTGAAGACCTATTCATAGATACTCCACACGTATAGGTTTGATGGAAAAAAAATGAGTTTCAATTCTAAGTATGGGGAACCCCCAAAATTTAACGTATTTTTTTATATTTGTGTGAAAATCTTAATATGGTTCACAGAATACATCTACTTACCAAGTTTCAACAGTATAGTTCTAATAGTTTCGGAAATAAGTGGCTGTGACATACGGACAGACAGATGGACAGTCATGACTGCTACTGGCAACCCTGGCCAAGTATAAACGTAAACAGAAGGCTATCTTAAGCTTTAATTAATTTAAAATATAATTTGGTACTTTTTAAACTTGTTGTGGTTAAGTTTGCAGTGCGTGAGTTACTTACCTTCAGTGAATACACTTTATAACCTCCTAGTGAGCTGGAATTAACATTTTCACATCACGGTGAGATTAACTTTAACCGTTGCACTTTCAAATTACGCTGCAGCAGGAGTAAATAATGTAATTATCCCGTTAACTCATTAAAATCATAACGGTGTTCGGTGATTACGCACAGCTGATTGGACCTCAATGTGACAGCTGACGCATGCGCTGCAGTGATAATACCAGTGTTGCAAGTGGATAACCACAGGTGAGATACGAGCGCAGTCGGAAATTTATTGACACATCACGAGAGCAAACTACGCGGCAGCGCTGCGCTACTAACGCCATCTGCATTTTGCTTCCGGAGTCCTATAAACAATTTCACCAATCCGCGATCAACGCCGCGCTGTCGCATGACATGAGTCATACTGGACGCTGCAGTCCGAATGTGGACGTTTTACACTGCCGCTTTAATGTACATTGCGGAGCGCTTATAGTAAGTGCTAAATAATTTGAAGATTGTTCAGCAGCTGTTCCATGAAACATGACGTCGACACCAAATTGTGCTAAATGCAAGAAAAAAATTGAAGGAAAACGTTATCTGACATGCTCTATCTGCAAAAGTTCGTATGATCTGCCGTGTTCTAATAAAGAAAAGTTGTATAATCTGATGGACAAGCAACGGAAAGACACATGGACATGCATAAAATGTCCACAGCCTGCCGTGAAGCCAAAAACCACTAGCACACCACTCGTCAGCAAAAGAGTCAAAGGAGCCCTGCGGTCAACTATAACTAAAACAACAACCTTACAACTGAACACAGAGACCCAGACAACTACACCAGAGAGTAACAATGAACCCGCCGCCTTATCACCGCGTCGCTGCTCAACGGACAAGATTACACTGCGGAAATATAACGTACCAGTACAGAACTCATTTGACAGTCTATCGGAGGAAGAAAGCAATGACATCTCTTTACTTCAAAATAATACCCTGAATAGGAGCTGTCCAAATATAAGTTCCCATAATTATAAGGACGAAGTCGAAATACTAAAAACTAGAATTTCATATCTACAAGAAAAGTTGGCTTCATCGGATAGCTATACTACTAAGCTACTATTAGAGAATGACGATCTCACTAAACAAATTTCGAAACACGCTTTGCAAATTGAACACCTGAAAATGATCTGTAAATCTACCAAAAAAGGGAGCAAACTTAATAAAACTCTGAATCAAACTGAATCTCAACCTACTCAAAAAGAAAATAATCAGCAAATCGTGGAGTCTAACGGAGTAAGACCAAGGGAAGATAAGGGTAACACAATGCAAGATACAGGGAGCAGCTTAAGAGATAGCAACGTCTTACAAGCGGTCGTAGCCCCAGGTACTCCTAAATCTTCTAAGGTGCACGTCGACGCAGTGAACCCGGAAATATTAATCGTCGGTGGAAACCAATGCCAGGGACTAGCATCTGCATTGATAAGGTCCAGAGAAAATACTCCTTATAGGAAATACGTAGTATCGTCTGTAATTAAACCGAACGCACGTAGTGAGGATGTATTAAATTCACTATTGACTGTGAGTACTAAGTCAGATGATATTATTATTGTTAATGTAGGCGAAAGTGATACTAACCCAACAAAGCTTCTAGCCGAGTTGGGTTCCTTCCGGAAACTTCATTCACTTCCACATATGATCATAATGGGCGTAACTAAATCCTGTCACTTGAATGAACTTAAATTAAACAACGCCCTACATTTGTTCTGCAATAATCTTGATAATTGTAGTTTCATCGATTTAAACGGTATTAATGTTAACTATAACAATTCTAATTATAAACAAGTTTGGTGCAGTAAACTAAACTTCTTAATAGACTGTTTGTATTACAACAGTCAATATCTAACGTATAATATGTTAAAATACAAAGTAGTCCATTCGCCACCAAGGCAAATGCATATAACAACACAATCCATACAAAGCCTTGGAGGCGATAAAAAAAAGGGTAGACAACGTCGTATCACGGATTATCTGTCTTATATAAAAAAGGCTCCTCAGACAAGGATTGAAAGTAAAACAACGGCTAAACAAAGCTATATTACGGATTATTTCTCCCAGGCCAGACTTCTTCAAAAAAAACTGGCAAAAGAACTTACTTGTTCTCAAAACAAAAGCACTGACTTTTTTCGTGACCAATAAAAATAGCAGTTGCGTTTCATTTTCAGTACTACACCAAAATATAGCAGGTTTAATCAATAAAAAAGAAATGATAGAACTAACCCTGACTGAACTTGCTAAAAAGGGCGAACGATTTGATGTTCTATGCTTCTGTGAAACCTTTATAAAATCAGGCAATGAAGGTAATGTCCATATTTCTGGGTATAGGTTAGCTGCATCTTTCTCAAGAAGGCTCCAGAAAAGAGGTGGCGTGTGCATATTGTGTGCGAGCGATGTGCGATCGCAGCCTTTACACTTCCTAAAAGAATTTTCGCAAGAATGTGTATTTGAGTGCTGTGGCATTGAAATCCCCTCAATAAAAATTATAGTGGTCTGTATATATAGAACTCCATCCCTAGACTGCTCTATTTTCTTCAAAAATCTGGAGCTACTTCTTAGCAGATTAAAACGTAGGACGAGGTATAAAGTCATAATTGCCGGTGATCTAAATATAGATACGCTTAAACCATCAGAGAAAGCTGGGGAACTTTCAAGAATGGTGATGAACAACAACTTCAAACTACATATCCTATCCCCCACCAGACGGATGTCATGTCTAGACCAAATAATCTCGAACATACCCGACGCCCTAGGTACGACTCACATCTTAGGCCTATCAGACCATGAAACGGCACAAAGCATCACATTTCGTGTTGAAAACAAAACCCAAACGCCTTTAGTATGGTATGTATATAAAAGAGACTACAATAAAGAAAATATCTCTAAATTTTTGTCTTACCTTGCGGCTCTATCGTGGTCAGAAGTATACGAGCAGACCGATATGACTCTAGCATTCGAGAAGTTCTATGACACCTTCATTCTATTTTATAACCTATGCTTTCCTTTTATGAAAATAAAAAAATCTCTTAGATCAAAACCAAAAACTTGGTTCACTAGAGGGATTAAAAAATCGGTAGTAACCAAAAGGAAGATTCGATTGGCCTACTATAAATCAGTTAATAATAAGGTACACAATGATACGAAGACGAGATATCAGATTTATTCTAAGCTTCTCAAGCGATGTATATATCAAGCCCAAAAGTTGACTAACAGTAAATACATAAAACGGGCAAAAAATATAGGTAAAGCATCCTGGGATGTCATCAAAAATACCACAGACAATGTCGAAGACAAGAATATTCGAAAGTTGGTATTTAATGATGAATCGTTATCTGATCCAACTGATATCGCAAATGTATTTAATAATTATTTTATCAATCTGACTAACTCTAATTCAAATGCCAACGGAAGACCTGACATCTCATTAATCCAGTCTAATAGTGCTAGCTTATTCTTACTACCTACAGACGAAGAAGAGATAATCAAAATTATTGACTCACTAAATTCTACCTATGCAACCGGACATGACAATATACAAACTCACATAGTAAAAGCATGCAAACGGGAAATTTCATCGGTACTGAGTTACTTGGTAAATTTTTCATTTGTATCTGGCGTCTTTCCGAACTCCTTAAAGAAATCTTTAATCAAACCACTGTACAAAAAGGGTAACCGAGAAAACGTAGAGAATTACAGGCCAATTGCACTCATACCGGTAATGTCAAAAATATTTGAGAAAGCAATGTACAAGCGGATACTCAGTTTTCTCCAAAGGTTTGAAATAGTAAAAACAGAACAATTTGGTTTTCAAAAGGGAAAATCGACAGCTCTGGCCGCACTCTCTTTAACAAATAATTTATTTAAACATCTGGACAAGAGTATCCCAGTAGTAGCGGTATTTTTTGATATGAGCAAGGCGTTCGACTTTGTCTCACACGATTTGCTCCTAAATAAATGTGAACGCTATGGCTTGAGAGGTGCAGTAAATAATTGGCTCAAAAGTTATCTGCTGGCTAGAAATCAATTTGTGGAAGTAAATAAATTGGATGATAACAAATTCTTAACAGCACATACATCCTCTACAAAAATCAACAGAGTAGGTGTACCGCAAGGTAGCATCCTAGGGCCCACTTTATTCTTACTGTATATTAATGATCTTCCAGACATAACAGAAATGGATTGCACACTGTTCGCAGACGACTTGTCAATCGTGGTCCCATGCCGGGACATTATGACATACAATGACGAGATAAATGACACTATTCAGAAAGTCATGTCTTGGCTTCATAATAATAACTTGCTTGTCAACATAAATAAATCGACCTTTATGCAATTTATTAACAAAAATGGGAAAAAACTCCCTCTAACAGTAACATACGACGATCAAATAATCAGAGAATCATGTCAAACAACGTTTCTCGGCATTACTTTAGATGACAAGTTCTCTTGGATAGGTCATATTGACTTAATGTGCAAAAAAATTAATTCCTTTGCTTATGTTCTATGGCGCCTCACGAAAATTAGCACAAAGCACATTGCTATCCAGGCCTACCACGGGTATGTATGCTCGCTACTGAGATACGGGATTCTACTGTGGGGAAACTCGTCGCAGGCTCATAAAGCTTTACTCGCACAAAAACAATGCATTCGGTCAATTTGTACTGTAGACGTCTTTACATCATGTCGACCACTATTTAGGGAATTGAAGCTACTGACGGTCCCCTGTATGTATATTTATGAAATATGTTTACTCGTAAGATCCCATCCTAATTTATTTAAAACTTATAAAGACCATTGTAATTTTAATACCAGGTACCCTGATAGATTAGTTAAACCACATTCAAAAACAACATTATTAAGTAAAAATGCTAACTGTATGGCAGTGAGTATTTACAATAGATTGCACAGCGAAATAAAAGACCTACCACTGACCAAATTTAAAAATGTACTAAAGAAATGGCTTACCCAAGAGTGTTTTTACTCTGTAAGCGAATATTTCGACTACTTTGTTTATAAATCGTAATGTGACATGGTTTAACTTATTTTAGTAGGTAGTATTAATTTTGACTTAAGATAATTTGTAATTAAGGTATGGACATCCTGTAAATAATTCATGAATTTATTAATTTAATGTACAGACTAAATTTATAATTGTATTGCCTTTAATTTTTTGCATGCCATCTACTGGCGAAATGTGTAGAACTCTGCAACTACTTACCAACTGATGTACCACATTTTTTGCATAAATAAATCTTTTACTTACTTTTACTTACTGACGAATCCATGACTAAAAAAAAACTAAAATTAAACTTTGACATCAATTATTTCCTTAACTATGTACAATATTTTTGCAATTCACCTATGCATTGATTATTAAAAGCGGTCATAGACAGAACCACTACATGCGACTTATTGAGCATTAGGTACCCTTCAAGCATACCATTGAAGAATAAGGAAAAAAAATATCATAACCGTTTTTAGACTACACTTGACATTGTGATATTCTCGTGAAATATAAAATGGGTGAAATAAAATTTAAGTACCTTTTCTCGTTGCTTTCAGTTACCTTCCTCCGTCCTTTAGAAATCGTATGAATTATTGCCCTTAAATTCATCGTGAAACACTGTATTGTTAGAAAAAGGTTCCGTCAGAAGTGAGATATCAGATTTTTTTACAAGTTTTCTTTCATATGAGTAGAATTTAAATTATTATTTAATATCTTAAACTCAACTATTCATGGAGCGCATATTTAAAAAAATACTGGCGTTTTAATTAGAGGTTATTTGATTACACTTATTTATAAACATATTACATAATACGTACTCTCTTGTATTGGTTGATTGCGAACATGAAATAAATAAATTATTATAAGACGAGCTATCTGTAACTACCTTACTGAACTTAATTTTGTTATTACAGTTTCTCCTATTGGTTGATCGGTAGAGAATGCCATTGGGCATTAAGTACGCCATTTGTACTTTATTGTATTGTGTTTTATGCAAATAAGTTTCAGTAAATTTATAATCTGACTACTCAGAAATCAGAATTTAATTAGCACGTAAAGATACAACAACAACTGAATAACTTACAAATTAACATTAAAACATGCAACATTTTGATTAGACAGAAGGGGCAAAGAATACATACATACATACCTAACATCACGCCTTCATTCCCAGATTGAATGTGGTTACAGAATTATAAACAAGTCTTTTTAGAAATGTTGGTGTTTCTGTAACTCTGCCTAACCCACTCTGGGATAGAAGGTGTGATGTTATGTATACAACGTGGTACAAAATAATCCGTAAAAAAGAAATTACGAAAGTAGTGTCAACCCTAGTATACTGTATATCTAAGATACTGAACTGACGTTATTTAATAAGGGTTGACCCTACTTTTGTAATTTATTTTTTACGGAATATTTTGTAACACGTTTATATGTAATATCTATGCAAATTATATACAAAGGTACTTACATAATGTGGGACAATCAAAAAATATTGCATGAGTACCTACTTGAGAACCGAAAGCTTTGTTTTTTTATGTTAATGAGAAGGCACACGAGCACTCAGGCCACCTGATGGTAAGTGGAATCTGAGACCCATAGACTTGAATTCTCAAGACTATAATCCTAAGACCTCAAATGCGTTGCCAACCCTGAGGACTAAGATGGAATGCCTCTATGCTAGTAATTTCCCGAATACCTGAGGAACCCTAAAAAGGTGAACTTTAACCAGGACTTTTTAAATTAGGGGTGTTACCTATATTCGTGAAAAGGCTTGAAGATAAATGATGGTCGGGCGAAGTAAGTAAAATATAGAAAACAATAAATTGTGCCCGACACGGCTTTTTCATTAGATATTTTTAAAGGGTTTTTTGTCGAAACTTTTTTTGCGCACATTGTCTCTTTTAAGCGGGAAAAGTTTTGAACATCGTTATCTGGAATAATAAAAAAGTTTACAGATGAACATGATTTAGAATGTCCAAATTTAAAAAGTATCCCTTTAAAGTAGAACTTAATAATTAACTCTGTTGACTGATGTTAAGAGCAGCTATGCAGAAAAATAAATGAAATTTAAAAGTTATCTTTAGTACCTATCATTTGAGCTGGGCCTCTATTCAACTGCGTCAAAACGATATCGTGTTTGAAGTGTTTAAGCATCGTTTTTAACTCAGCCGCCATTATTATCAATGACATAAGAGTTATCAAAACGTTGACAATACGGAAACACGTCAAAAACGATATCGTTATAACGCAGTTGAATAGAGGCCCTGAGATATTATAAATGTGTTCGTAGGTGAAAATCAAAGAGCCAAGATCTATAACGATTAAAATTTTCAAAATGTATCGAATTGACGTAAGCCATCGAGATAGTCACGTGGTACTAATGTCATTTCCATATATTTTTCAATCGAAACATAATTGCTAACGATTGTCGAATGCAAATGGTCTAGCTCCACTGAATCGTGATCAGCGACAGCATCGCGACTATATCGCGACCTTTTTATGATTGCATTGCTACTAAATGACTGCAAAAAGTCGCCGTCAACTCCCGTAGAATGGTAAACGCGGGTTAAAAACGGTCACGGTCATTTTACTTAGAAACTACGATGAATTTTGGAGTAGAGGTGTCTTGTATACGCCGCTACTTATAGTTTGGTACCTAGTTAAAGAAAACATATATGTATATTTCTCTCTCCATACATCAATGTGTGGCACATATTTTGACAGTTCTTTTGAGGACACTACGGTTTTTAAGTTCAAGTGATTAAGTGAATATTTTACGAAATAATTGCTCCGAAAGTTGAATAAATCGCCTCCCTCCCCTTTATTTTTAAACCATAAGTTCAAAAATGGACGTAAGTACTATGAAGACGCTGTTTTGCTAGTACACTTTTTGTGTTTGTAGTAACGACTTTAGAACCCAGCAGTGAGCATGGTCCGACATGTTCTTGTCCGTTTTTAGGGTTCCGTAGTCAAACTAGGAACCCTTATACTAGTTTCGCCATGTCCGTCCGTCCGTCCGCAGCCTGGCGCAAAGACTATTAGTACTAGAAAGCTGCAATTTGGCATGAATATGCATATTAGTTAGGTTGACAAAGTGGTACGATAAAAAGTAAAAAAAAATTTTTTTAGGGTACCTCCCCTACACGTAACTTGGGGATGCATTTTTTTTCTCGTCTACCCTATAGTGTGGGGTATCGTTGGATAAGTCTTTCAAAAATATAATGGGTTTGTGGAAACAGTTTTTCGATTAAGTAATCCGTTTATGAAATATTAACCTTTAAAGCGCTAATTTTTGTTAGACTCAAGTGTCCCTACTACAGCCAAAACTACAAATACAAAAAATCTGAAAAAGAAATTAAATGAAAGAGCATATAAACAATTTTAAAGGACAAGTATCACGACTAAGTAGACATCATTGGTTCTTGAGATACAGGCGATTGAAGGGTTTATACCTACTAAAATCATCTAAGACGGCACCAATTGATCTATTTAATAGTTAGGCTGACATAAATGACAAACGATTCCGATCCCGCGAATTGACAATGGTTGGTCATTCGTTCTTGCCCCGTCCCTGAGGAATGATTACCCGGTATTTTTGCGCCACATCGTCGAGAAGAAACTCGGCCGTTCATAAAATAGTAGCCATATTGGCTAAGTTTGTCTCACGAGCGGAATAACAACGGATTTTGGGAGGATGCAGGATTTAAGATAAGTAAATATAAAAGGTTTTTGGTGTCCCTAAAGGTTTGAGATAGTCGCCGATAGTTTTGGGTTTTTAGGGCCCTCGTTGATCGGTCTAGGTTATGTAGAAGACTAAAAAAGGGTCTGGCAGATAACATCGTGTCGTGAGATACTGTTTAATCCATCTATACGAAAGTGTATTTGTTTGTTTGTCCTTTTTTCACGGCTAAGCCGCTGGTATGGAGATAACCAAGGTCCCGGTGGAGGACATAGAATACTTATAATGCCGGAAAATTTGACAGTTTTTGCTAGATATTTGAATTAAAGTTCAATATTCTTCAATATTTACTACGTTGCTGCCCGCTGCTCTAAGCAATAAATCTTTTAGCACTTCGCCTTGCGAACGAAATGATTCTACCGCAAAATCTTAAACTTCTAAAACATTGTTGTAACCCGATGTGTGAAAAAGAATCGAGAGAGTTAATTGGATTTTCTTTATTTCTCTTCGTTCAGTCCAAGCAGAGTTTTGTAATGAAGAAAAACACGTAGAATGGCCAGATTATAAAAAAACATATAAATACCACGGGACACACACAAATTGATTGGATTGTTTATAGGAACTGGGGGTTTACCATGACATGGCTAAGGCCCGTGTTAATAAACTGATCTCGGTTTAAAAGCCCGTCTCAAGATCCGTCAAAAATGACAGTTTTCTACGGTTTGATGTTTACTTTGACATATCTTGAGACGGGTATTTAAACGAGACGAGTTTATTAATACCGCCATAATCAATTCAGTTTACAATGAGAGAAAGAGATAGAGCTACATAACTGCTCACTGCTGCTTTTTTTTCTGTGCACAACCTGTGTTAGCTTCAATATGACTATTTGTTTCACTGGTAGAGAATGCCATTAAGCATTAAGTCTGTCATTTATGTATTTTTTTTGAAATAAAGATCAAAAAATAAATATGTTACAATGTACTGCGTTGCGTAACGTTGCAAAATATCAAAATAATGTAATAAATAAACGTAACCGAAAAAAATGGTAAGGTGTTTTTTAACGTTCTTTTGTGTTTGTTCTTTTGTCTAAACGGTAATAAAAATATTTTTTCGATTATAATGCTAACCCTAAATAAAAACAACAAATAATAAAAACCAAACCGGCCAAGTGCGAGTCGAGCGGTACGAAACTTCTCGGTGCGCGAGTCCGGTTGTTTTCAAACATTTTTTGTTGTGGTCTGGAGTCAAGTGTCGCCTCTATGTGTATTTTATTTGACGGTAACTTGAAGAATGCTATTACTCTTATATCGAGAACTTTAATAGATGTTGTGTTACATAAAGTACTTACCTAACTCCCACCTCTTAGCGGATTTAAGAGGGAAAGACAAATACGAAAACATAGATATTGTTACGTACGTGGGGGTAGGTAACTGATAGATATGCACGAACACACCATAATTAAGAGCTAGAGTTTATTAACACTGAGTGGTGGTAGGACCCCGTGCAGGGTCCGTCCGGATCGCTACCACCATCTTATCCATTAACTACCCGCCAAGCATCAGTGTTCGCATTGTTGTGTTCCGGTGTGGGGATAAGACAACCGGTGAAATTACTAGCATAGAGGCATTCCATCTTAGTCCTCAGGGTTGGCAACGCATTTGAGGTCTTGGGATTATAGTCTTGAGAATTCAAATGTCTATGGGTCTCAGATTCCACTTACCATCAGGTGGCCTGAGTGCTAGTGTGCCTTCTCCTTAACATAAAAAAAAAAAAAAAACTTAATCGTTACAAACAATTATCGGACAATAAACTTAGATGATCGCTCGGTTCACTCATTCGCACTGTTCGCTCTCCAAATAAGGAATGAATCGCCGCTTTTTTTTTTTTTTTTTTTTTTTCTTGAGGGACCTACGTAGTTAGCCTCTGATGTCTTTGACTACTTCGCCGGAGAGAGGGCGGACTCCTGATGGGAGTCCACGCTATAAATGGGTTTTTACACTAGCATGCCTAAGGGCGCCCCTATTGGGCCGACCTCGGACTTAGGACGCTAGGGGAGAATTTTAATCGAATTGAATGAATCGCCGCACGCGCGTCTCGCCTTTTATACTCCCAACCACCGAATGTTCCAGAATGCCTTCTCGAATGACCGATGGACCTTGACCCGCCGGGGACGTTCGATAGTGGAAGGTTCTACTCATTGCGGCCTTGAATTACAATAGCGACGGCCTTGGCCTTGAACTTGATTGACCCCGTTAACAATAGAGGTGTCCTTGAGACGGCGCATCGATTTTAATCTACCTACCTAACAATACCTACTCGTAACAATATCATCATCATTTTCTTGCCTTTATCCCATTTACTTGGGGTGGCGCAGCATGTCTTTTTCTTCCATACTTTTTCGTCTTTCGTCATCTCGTCACTTACTCCCTTCCTCTTCATATCGTCTCTCACACAGTCCATCCAACTTTTCTTTAGCCTACCCCGTCTGTTCCATCCCTTCACATTCATACCCAATCTTTTGGTCACATGACTGTCATTCATGAAAACAAAATATCCTACTAATATTATAAACGCGAAAGCTTGTAAGTATGGATGGATGTTTGTTACTCTTTCACGCAAAAACTACTGGACGGATTTTGGTGAAATTTGGAATGCAAATAGCTTTCACCTTGCATTAACACATAAGCTACCTTTTATATCGCTATTCCCTCGGGAACTGATTTATACGCGTACGAAGTCACGGGCAGAAGCTAGTATTTAAATATATCTTACTAATTTTATTTATGAGACTTAATGTTATTATTTGTATGTAATAAAAACTAAACATTATTTGTAATACGACTCTTAATATGTATAGGTGCTCGTCTATAAAATGGTTTATGAAATTATTTTTCAATTAGTAACCGTTTATTTAGATACGTGTATATTTGAAAAAGAAAAATCATCATCAGAAGACTGAGTGGAAGAGTCCGAAAGGGCCAAATCCTAAGTACCCGAAACGGTGAATGTGGAAGAAGCGAAAGAGCTTTGTCAGGATCGTAGCAGGTGGAAAGAAGTGGTCTCTGCCTACCCCTCTGGGAAACAGGCGTGATTTAATATATGTATGTATTTCAGAATCATCGCATTTTTTCTACATAGAAAAGTTTGTAACAACTTCAAATGTTCATAATTAATGTAAATATGAATAAACCACCCACCCATTCACCGATAAAAGCCTTTGAAAGACTAACCTCTCAATAGAATACCCACTAAAAGAATAACCTTTTGGAAAGAAATATATAACCAAGTTATTTGTTAAACTAATCATTCACTATATGGGAAATCTTAACAGCTAAAGCACAGATAACCCTTTTAAATAGCGCTTTAAAATGTATATCGAACGGCTTTTAAGCGATACGGCTTTTTTAATTAAAACCCTTGTAAAACCCATTCGAAACCCCTTGAATGGGATAGCGGGACGGTCCCTGTCCCAAACCAAGATATCCCAACCATTAGCATACATACATTTTTTATAAAGAAAACAAATACTTATCATATACATAGAAAACATCCGTCTCTTAGTAACAAATTCTCGCACTCTACTAATATATGCCTTACATTAAAAAAAAAAAAATTGGTATAAAAGGTCAATCCATCACAATAATCCTAGTTTAGTTAGGATCATCAATCAGGGTAGGTCGTTAAACAATCGTCATTAGCGCAACATCAATCTACTAATGATCTGATATCTGTGATAATTCATCATTTGGTCAGTTTGGTCACCGTCATTCGTGGGAGGTACAGGTACAGCCGAAGTCATAAATATGTTTACACTTTAGTACCATGTCACTTTCATTCACTGAGACAATTACATATAATTATATATGAAATTGTCTCAGTGAATGAAAGTGACAAAAATGCTAGCGATCCATAGTCCATTTGTAACGTAAGGAACCGTAATAATGATTCTACTTTCCACCTGTAACTTAACTCTGACCAAAAAGTTTATATTCTTTCCGGAAAAATATAGAATTGACTTTTTGCATTTAAACGGTTAAAGTGAAATCAAATTAATTGATCAATTGAAAAGAAATGTGGTTGTTTAACGGCGAACGAAGAGGTGATTTTAGAAGCCGAGGCTGAATACTTTGCGCCAACAAAAAACCGCCTTCAAAAACGCAAAAAAATACTTTTTTTTTTAAATTGTAGGCACCTACCTAATAGGTAAGCCGAACTGAAGTCGGCTTTTTCGGTGAAAATATTGTGGTCGCCGACTTCAGTGGAACTAACCTATTAGGTAGGTGCCTACAATTTTAAAAGAAGTTATTTTCTGCGTTTTTGAATGCTGTTTTTTGTTTTTTAAATCATTTATTTTATTTTATACGTTTTAGTGATCATAATCCGCTGTTCCGTAGTCCCACTTACAAGTTGATATGAAACTTTAAGTTTTAAGCGCGCCGCAAGCAACGCCGCCAAAAAGTCATAGTCATATTTCAACAAGTAAATATTCTTCGTTGTAGTCGCTCAACTATCTAAATCGAGATATCTGATCGCCACCCTTGAAATAGGTAACGTTGAGGAGTTCCGATGGCCATCTGTGGTCTTCATCATCAGTCCCACTTCCCCAAGTGATACTTTCTGTATGCAAATGCTAGATTTGTTAATAAAAATACTAAAATCGCTATCTGTTTGACTACAATATTTGAGGAGTTCCCTCAATTCCTCACTGATCAGATCAGATCTATATTTGGTGACAATGTGACCACCTCGGAAGTATACTCTATCAAACCAAAAAAGAATTTTCAAAATCGTTCCACAATTGGCGGAGTAATCGGTGAACATACATAAAAAAATACATACAATGAACGTATAACCTCCTCCTTTTTTGAAGTCGGTTAAAAACAAAGTACCAACAACATACAATTTAAAAGAAAGGCAAAGAGTGTATGTACTATAAGATAGGATGAGTGTTTACATAAGATGTGTATATATGCGGGTCTATTTATAAATCCGTAATGGAATAAATACTTTAAAGAATTTCTCATGTTGATGGCATAAATGTTACACTTCATTACACGCTGATTGCTCTACATCACACAACATTACGTTCTTAGTGAGAAATATGCGTTCGAATGAATCGCCAGAATGAACAGACCAAATGAAAAAAAAATACTTTTGTATCATGCTGAAAATTTACGACTAGAAATACTTTTTGTATCATTAAATCCAATTCACATACCAATGTAAAATGACGAGACAGACGCAACCAACGCATTAAGTAAAGAGCATACAATTTCTAGAATCAAATTATGTAAAAAATCTTAGTCATTTGAATAATTTCATTTGCTGAGAAAGAAAGCAATTTAGAAATGTATTTTTTTAAATAAATGAGGGCTTTGGTGATCTTGATGCTAGTATTAAAGGATTTTGTCTCGACGTGTCACTGCGCCCGTCGTTAGATAACATTTCGGCAGTATTCTATGCGAGTTACTAGAGGACAGCGTTTAGAAATTAATATTACTGTGTCAACGACATGTTAGCCAAGATGGTACGATGTGGTTCCTGGTAAAGGTAGATATTTGACACGGCACATGAAAATAAAACAATGTGGCGAATTTAAATGAAAATAACATGCAAACTTAACATAGACAGACATATAGACGACATTATCAAAATATACAATCAGAGGCACTAGCTAAGATGCAAAATCTCCTAACTGTTTTCTTTATTATCTCTCAAAATGTATGAAATGACCAGTTGACCACGTAGTTTATCGTAACGCACACGAATGCCATCCCATTTTGAGTGATAGAGAAGAAAAACGTTAGTAGCGTTTACAATTTGTCTAGGGCCCCAAGTTTATTTAAGGCTGGGCACTATAGGGCTCCATTGTAATGAATCACTTGGTAAATGTAAGTTATTTAGATTATACTACATGTTGATTAGTGTGGTTGCCCGGTTAGAATAGTGTCACTAAGGGAATAAGGGCTTGTAGTACTGCTAGGCGATGGGCTTGCAACCTGTCACTAACACACTAGTAATCTTTTTGGCCTGATTGTGCAACATGCCGTTTTAAATTTATAATTAAGTCTTTTTAGAGTTGTTGGCATTTCTGTAGCTCTGCCTACCCCACTCTGGAATGGATGCGTGATGTTACATGTTGATTAGTGTTACACTAAATGTTGAAAGTGTAAATCATGCGCTCAGGATGTCACCATGCTCACGCGTTACGGACACGGTCACGAAACCATGTCACAATGAAACATTACAAATGTAGACTTCTTAACAAATCGTTGTCGCCTGTGCCTTAGGACATGCAATCAGTCGCGTCGACGGAGGCTGTCTTTTGCACTTGAGCTCGCGGTCTCGACGCTTTAATATTGGTTTAATCGTACCTTACGTGACTGGTGTAAGATCAACAATATGTATGTATGTGTGAAATACTTTATTCTGCAAAAAAAGTGAAAAGTTGAAATATTTTGAAGAACTAGACGACGCCCGCAACTTCGTATGCTTTTAATCAGTTTCCTGCTACTCCCCCAATTTTAACCCCTTAGAGGATGAATTTCCAAAGGTCCCTTCTTATTCATTGTCTACGTCTTAAAAACGGTTTACATTCATCTGGCATAACTTTTTTTGGCATAATCATCACTTGGCATAATCATCATTTGGCATACAGTCTTTTTTTTTCAGAAACCGTATACTTTTCAGGATTGTTATAAAATAAACCTAACCTAACCTAATGGGCTCTATGCAATGCTATCTTAAATAATCCTGAAAAGTATACGGTTTCTGAAAAAAAAAAACTGTATGCCAAATGATGATTATGCCAAGTGATGATTATGCCAAAAAAAGTTATGCTAGATGAAAGGGAACCCCTTAAAAACAACACCTGACAAAAACAAAAGACTAGGTCTAAGACTTTAGGCTGGGCTTTGATTAGTCAGTGAGTCAGTCTCTTTTTAGGGTTCCGTAACCATATGGCAAAAAACGGAACCCTTATGGATTCGTCATGTCTGTCTGTTTGTCCGTCCGTATGTCACAGCCACTTTTTTTCCGTAAACCGCCATAAGATTTTCACACAAAAATAGAAAAAAAACAATAAACTTTGGGAGTTCCCCATACTTAGAACTGAAACTCAAAAATGATATTGAGGGAGTATAATTGTTTCTAAACTGAATAGTTTGCGCGAGAGACCCTTCCAAAATGGTAAAATGTGTGCCCTCCCTATAACTTCTAAAATAAGAGAATGATAAAACTAAAAAAAAATGTGACATACATTAACTACATTACCAAGCAAACCTCCACCGAAAATTGGTTTAAATGAGATCTAGTAAGTATTTTTTTTAATACGTCATAAATCGTCTTGGTGCTACGGAACCCTTCATGGGCGAGTCCGACTCACACTTGGCCTCTTTTTACTATCAAGTTTTAATCCATCAATAGGAGTCGTTCCAGACTAGAAAATCGTTGGATGATCGTTCGCGATTGCGTCCACAGCTCGAGCGGGCACCAGCTGCGTAATCAACCGGCTGACAGAAAACTGACAGGAGGCACAGACGACAGGGGATTTAAGGGAGTCATCGAACATTCGATGTAACACAAAAGAAGCTTCGTTAAATCTGACATTTGGGACACGTCGTTTTCTATACATATTTACATGTGATAAATTTTGGATAAAATATTGTTGACTGTAATTTTGCAAAGTCTTTACCTGCTTATCAAGAATAAACTAATGAGTGCCAACGTGGTGGAACTACGGTACGTGTAGCGGAGATCCTGTCGCCACCTTCCGACTCCAGCATCAGATCAGCTCGTTGATACCATGACATTGCATTGGTATTGGGTTAAAATATGTAGTACAAATCTCTGCAGACTTTAACGGGACCTGGTTCAAAATTACCTTGCAAAAATTAAAAAAATAAATAAAAAAAATCACGGGACAATGTCACACAAATTGACCTAGTCCCATACTAAGCTTTAGGCTTGTATTATGGGTACTAGACAACGATAAACATATTTAGATAGAGAAATAAATAATAATAAAAATAATAAATAAAATTTGTTTATTCAAAGTTAAATATTACAAATGCAATGGAATATCTGTTGGTCCCACACTAGGCTATGCCTGTCACGTGGTAACCGGGTTCGGAATAAAAACGTTAAAAGAAAGATTGAGAATGAATGAGAGAATGAGACATTTATTGATAAAATAACATTATTTTACAAGTCATTTTTGCTATATAACATATTTTATTATTAATATATTATATATATACTCTTTAGTTTATTTTGTATTTAATTCAGATGTATCCATTAAGTACATAGTATAAGAACAACTTATTTTACATTATTACAATCATTACAATATTTATATACAATATGTCCATATAATGTCCGAAAGCATCTAAGTAATTACCTATCTGCTATTTTTTACAGTCATGTTTTTTTTTTGTTCTATTGCTACCTAATTTATATATTGGGTCAACGATCCCTCAACATAAATTCACTAATGGTATAGCAAGCTAATTCGGTTAATAATATCTTTAACTTTTTTATAAATATTGCGTCACTTGCGCATTCTGTGATATCTTTCGGAAGAGTGTTATATATCTTTGGACCAATGACACCGAGAGACTTCCGAGCCTTGGCGAGTCTGCGGCGAAGCACCAGCAGCAGCTGCCTGCCGCGGGTGGCCCGGCCGTGGCTCTGTGCGCGGGTTGTGTATTACTGTCTACTAGTATCTAAGCTTCTGAAGTTATTTAACTTGAACATATGAAAACTCTAAAACTAAACTAAAGTAATTTTACAAGCTTAAGGTAGAGTATGGGCCATACTGTATGGCACAATTATAAATATTTTTGGAAATCAATAAAAATAATAATAATAATAATAATAATTGAGGTATGAGTTGTGCGTGTGTGCAGGTTTATGTTAGTGTGTGAGGTTGTGCGAGTGTGACTGATTGTGTGTATGTGAGTGCGTGTGTGCGTGTGTGTGTGTGTGTGTGTGTGTGTGTGTGTGTGTGTGTGTGTGTGTGTGTGTGTGTGTGTGGGTGTGTGTATGTGTGCGTGTGTGTGTGTGTGTGTGTGCATGTGTGTGTATGTGTGCGGATTAGTGAAGGCTATAAAACTTTAGATCAGACGATGTACGAATTGTCAAGCGATGGCCTTCAGCAAATTTTCTGTCTCGCTATAGCCAAGACTTTTCAACCAGCTGATAATTTTTGGTTTAGCTTCACGAGGAGAAGATTTTGATATACCACAAGGATTAACAATTTTGTTATATATGTAGGGATGAAGAAAGTCAGGGAACCGTCTAGCGAAGGAGGACTTTACGAGTGGGATTGGTATTTTAAACAAACGCTTGCGCAACAAGCCAGAGTGCTGCTGTGAACGAATGGTTTTACAGTGAACCTGCATTGTGACACGCAGCATCATTAGTTGCCGCACACTCAGAACGTCAGCTTCCTTATAAAGGTCCCTAGTGGGAAACAACCGTGGCTTTCTTAGCATGACTTTTAGAACGAAGCGTTGAGCCCTTTCGAGAGGTAAAAGTGCAGACCCGGAGGCTCCGCCCCACACACTTATACAGTACGAGAGTGTGGCTTCACAGAGAGAGGTATAGACGAGTTTTAATATGTCTTTCCCAGCAGAGTTTCTTAAAGCTTTCATAATGTACACTATCCTTCTAACTCTACCGGACACTAATTCTAGATGTTCTTTAAAGGTAAGTTTTTCATCCAAAGTAATACCCAGATATTTTATGGTAGAGGAATTGCTAATTAACTCATTTTTATTAGTAACTATTCGATCTTGCATAGGGTCAGGATGGAGTTTGAGACATGGGCGTGATTGAGGAGCAGACGCAGCTGTCTTATGGAAGCACAAATATTTCGTTTTGGATACGTTTAACGTAAGCAGGTTATTGGAAAGCCAATTAGCAATTTCTGATAAACCATTTTCCGCAATCTCAAAGCACTTATCCCAGGTCGCCTCGTGGAAAATAAGAACGGTATCATCCGCATAACATATTATTTCCGCCTGTTTTATGGGTAATGCTATCATGTCGTTCATATACAAAAGAAACAAAGAGGGGCCCAGAATACTGCCCTGCGGGACACCAAATGAAACTGGCAGGGGCGAGCTAACCAAGGAGCCTATTTTGATACACTGTTTGCGTTCAGCTAGGTAACTTTCAAACCAGCTCAAGGCAGTGCCTCTGATGCCTGTGAGTTCGAGTTTCCTAAGCAGAATCGGTATAGACACTGTATCAAACGCCTTGGCCAGGTCAAGGAAAACACCTACACACCTATCGCCTCTGTCTAAATATGAAGAAACAAGTTGTAACAGTAGAGCAGCAGCCTGTTCGGTGGACTTGTTCCTTCGAAAGCCGAATTGTCTTGCAGAAAGTAAGTTTTGAGACTCAAGGAAGCCGATCAGCTGATTGTTTATAATCTTTTCCAAGATTTTTGATACATTGCTAATGAGGGAGATGGGGCGATAATTTCCCGGACAGTCTCTAGAACCTCCTTTGTGAATTGGAACCACAGCTGCCACTTTCCATGACTCTGGGAAGGAACCAGATGAAATACTTAGATTAAATATATGAACAAGCGGTTTAACAATATAATCTTTAAAAGTTATGAGAAAACGGTTGGTAATTTCATCGATACCGGCTGCACTGTCAAGTTTCAGGTCTAGAATGAGTTTTCCTACCTCAGCTTCATTTGTAGGATGTAAAAAAAGCGATGTTTGGGGTGAGTATGAAACTGAGGCTTTGGAAACCAAAATTGGCTCCGACGTGTTGTTTTGAAATAGAATCTTATTCGCTAGATTATGGCCAACAGATGAAAAATAGTCGTTGGTAAAGTTCAATGAGTCCTCAACGATCGGCTTAATGGAGGTGAGTGCATGCGGTGGTTGTTTACCCTGATGAAGGTTTGCAATATTTTTGATGGTTTGCCATAGTTTTTTAGGGTTATCTTTATTATCAGAAAGTTGCTTGCGATCATAGTCATCTTTAATTTTCCTAATAAGATCAATATAAAAGTTCCTGTATCTAGTGAACGTAATTCGACATGTTAAATTTAGGGGATTTTTACGGAATTGAGCGTGTAATTTATCTTTTACTTTGGAACATTTTATTAATCCGGGAGTCATCCATGGCTTTAAAATTAACTTAGAACAGGATACCGTTTTACTTGAAGTGTTTTTGGATATTACAGCAGATAGTATCGAGGAAAAGGCATCAGCAGCTTCGGATGCGGAAATTTGATTTGTTACATTATTCCAATCCTCATTACCCAAATCAGTTTTCATACCTTCTAAATTTTGTTTGATAACAATCTTAGACGGTTTGACCACCTTTACCCTGCTCCGAGTGGTGAAGCCAGCCATTACGAAGTCATGGTCCGTAATATCAGAAGCGCAAATGACCGATACCGCATTGAGAGCCGAACGTACGAAGATGTGATCCAGGCAGGCACTTTTCCTCGTTGGCTTATTTATTAAAGCACTTAGGCCAAGGCTTGCCATCATACAGAGATACTCAGAAGCAGTGGGGTCGGTACTTGTAGTTTTGGCACTGATATTTATGTTAATATCCCCGGCAATCACAAAACAATCAGCAACTTGACATTTGCTTTTAACAAAAGTCTCTAGTGAAAGCAAAAAATGATTAGGGTTTGAGAAGGAAGGCGAGCGATATAAACCAAGCAGTGAGAAAAATCCTGGAACGGTAATAAAGAGACTGTCAGTGTCTTGAATAAGAGGTTCAGTGACTGTGGCGTTTAAGCATTCTCTTACATAGGCAACCACCCCGCTGGCTTGATTATGAGAGTTAACTGTGCGATGCACAGAATAGCCATTTAGTTGACCCAGAACCGAGCCATCCTTCAGCCAACACTCTGTTAGAATGATTACATCATAGTTTATTTGAAACCGGCTAAGCCTCACTTGAAACTGCTGAAAGTTCTGCTGGAGACTTCTTGTAACGAGCCAAAAGGTCACCTGTCCAGTTAATTACAGAAAGATTTAATTATCCAATAAAGAACAGCATTAAAATTAACAGAATAGGAAGTATGTTATGTAAGAGTTTAAGTAATGACAAAAGAAAACATAACCTATTATATATTTGACAAGATAACATAGTTAAAGAGTTCATTCCATTTAAAATTCATTATAAAAAAATAGTCAAACAAATTATAATTTATAATTTAACAATTTAAATAAAATACTAACATAATTAAACATTTAAAAAGAATAACGTAAATAATCAAATTAAAGTTATGAAAAGTATGGCAAATTAATGTACGCTAAATTCAATCTTAAAACATCAACTCGCTACTGCGCATGTCGAAATGAAGGCGTTGAGGCCGAAGACGCCGATGAAGGCAAAGATGGCGATGAAGTACTTGAGATGTTATATAAGCAGGTCGCCATTTTGGGATGGAGGCTTTTTCTCTTTGACACTCGTGACGTGCGGACGGTTGTTGCTCTGGGGTCGTATTTACGTTCGAAATTAAAAATTAGAATTTTATATTTTATTAATGGGATTTAGATAATTGGGGCTTTTTTCTTTGACACTCGTGACGTGCGGACGGTTGTTGCTCTGGGGTCGTACTTACGTTCGAAATTAAAAATTACGAGAAATTAGACATTGAATTAGAATTTTATATTTTAGTAATGGGATTTAGATAATTGAGCTTTTGCACTTTGACACTCGTGACGTGCGGACGGTTGTTGCTCTGGGGTCATACTTACGTTCCGAACTCGGAAAATAAATATTTAAATTTTTTGTTGGGGTTAATTAAATGGGTTTCATGCGGGAAAGTTAGACATTAAATTAAAGTTTATATTTTAGTATTGGGAATTACATAATTTGGGTTTAGAAAACTTTTCTTCGTAAATTATTGATTATTAGAAGAAAGAAGTAGTCAGCAAGTTTAGAAGATTTTTAGTTGACATTTGTGTCTGGCACGTTGTTTATTTAGTACATTCAGTTGGGGGTTTATGGGGGGAAAGTTTTGTAATTATTAAAGTCTTTGAGTTAAGCTAGATTAGCATATTTTCGTGCCAGAGCGGTGTCCAGGCTAACAGTTTGCCTGACAAATCACGCTGACCCTAACGGTGACAAATAGGCTTGGTTTGGAACTTTGTAGATTCTAAAAGATGGTGTGGGCAACCCTAGATGTACTCTTTACCAACATAGTCATCTATATAAGTGCCCACCATTCTCATTCGCCAGCCTGGAGTGGGATCGGGGTCCACAGGTTGGGCATGCAATTGCACCCGTGAAAGCTCTGGGAAGTTTGAGGATTGGTTCCTTAAAACTCTATATATTTATATACACTAAACCACACAATAGGGCGTCATACTCTCACCGTCTTGGACTTCGGTCTGTGTGAGGGGGGTGGCAATCACACGGGTGTTAGGTTGCTTTCTCAGCAGACCCGGCTGAACTTTACAGTTTACCTAGGGAACTAGCTAATTATGAGGATAAGGTAAGCCTCTAGGATGTAGTTCTTTGTAGAATAGGCCTTATAAGTAGAGTTAGGGTAGAATCAATTGACTAGGAAAAGTAGGGAATATTAGGATTTTATTCAAATAGGGAAATAGGTAATGTTTATTTTTATTCACTAAAAATTAGGTACAATATAAAACTGATAGCAATCAGTAATTAAATAAAGATCATATTTAAAAACGTTCTTAGGATCACTTAAGGGGATAAGTAGGTACCTAATAGGTAAAATATTTTATGATAGAGATAAAACTATACTTTTAAATTCTCTCTTCATATTGACTTAGATCAAATCATATGAATTGAATAATTTTCAGTAACAAATAAAACACTTTTCAGTAAACAAGTTTAATTAGAGACAATATAGGATTCAGTATGTATTTGATAAATAACTATCTATTTGAAATTTGAAGCCATAAATAGTTTCATGTCTAACAAAATTAAAGTATCATTCTAGATAAAAAACTTTACCTAATAAATCTAGTTTGGTTTGAAATAACTTTGAAGTATAAAAATGAGATCTTTGAATGGATTTTATAAATTGCATTAATATAAATAAAACTATTATATCAATATACTTAAGTGGCTTTATATTTGAGCTGTATATTTACTCTTACATAGCACAGAAAGCTATTATGAGGATTCAATCTAGCTAGAAGACAAAATGACTTCTGTATTACCTCTGTTTTACTATAAAAGATAAACATGTAAACATGGTGAAAATTGAACATCTCATTATAGACTATAAAGATACTAGAGTCTAGATCATGGCTCATACAGTGAATTAAGCAATATCAAGCTAAAGACACTTTTGTAATAATAAATTTACAATTAGCATAAATAAATTTATTCGAAGATCATTAGAATCAATTATATTGAATATTGAAATATAATAAATTTTGAACCCTCTCAATTTGGTACTTTACTACTAACTGACTTATCATACAGTAAATAAAATAATTAACTATATATGGCAAGGAGTCTGCCCTGTCTCTGGAGGATGACTATTGGAACAGACTAAGGTCTGCGTGATAGCAATCACGACGGCGTAGGTGGAGCCGATTCCCCCTAAAAAGGGGCCATAACACTTATAATTTAATGGACATGAGATTGTTTTGTGCTTTGGTTTACATAGATTATATTTTCCATACATTATAACTATTCTACGATAACTGCTTTTAATCATAGTAGGTTAACTATAGAGGTGATTAGAAATTCTGAATTATATAGGATTATTTAAAGGTATATGAAGTTAAATATGTAGGTAATTTAATTCAATAGGTTAAGTACAGGTTGTATTAGGTAGGTAATGTTAGGAATTAAAACAAAGACTTAAAGAATTTTAGGGTTACTGTAGGTTCACAACTATTGGGTCCATTTTATCTGTTAGACGATCACAAGCCATATTTAATCTTCAATTAATCTTAGGTTGTTTCAATTAAATCAGGGTATGTAGTTTTAGCTATGCGAGTACGCTATCTGTCGGAGGTAGTTACATTAGCTAGTTTATAATATGTAGGTAGGTAGATCTATAGATAGTTAGGCCCCCGTAGGCCACAGTAGGATGCGTAGGGTTGTTACAATTGTTGCCGTGGACCAGGATTCACAAGGCAATAAACCCCTTTTACCCAGTAGATAGGTAGCCCACGTAGGATGACTAGGTTTGTTACAATAGGTGGCCGTAGTGACCAGGATCATTAAAATGGTTGCTGTAGTCCTGTTTACAATTGGTGCCGTGACCAGGATCATGAAAAAATTAGGGTTAGTTATTAATTTAAGTAAGTGACTTCGGTTTGAAGTCCAATTGTTGTCTGTGAAAATGGAGGTCTTTGTTTTAATTTAAATTTTATATTTCATTTAGTATTAGCAGTTATTGTCTTGTATTTTGGTTTGTAAACCGTACATTCATTAGATATTTTACAGTTTTATAATTGAAGGCAGGTAACAAAAGTTAATTAGATACCTTACAGTTTCATAGTTGAAGGCAGGTAACTAGAGTTATATAGGATCTTGCAGTGGGTTTATTGCTATTCAATAACACAAAATAAAGGCATAATATCCACTAATTTTATACTAAATAAAGGAAAAAGCTTACAAATATCTAAAAAGTCTTTTATCCTATTAGTTTCTGTAAGTTCACTTGAAGCTAAAAGTTGTTTTATCAAAGGCAGGAAATGATATAGGTAACAAGATTAAACAATTTTAGTATAAATTCAATTAAATTTTGTTAACTTAGTTACAACCATTAAAACTAGTATTTTAGAGTAGCATCACTAGTAGTAGTTTCAGGAAGATTTAACTTTTAATTAGTAATGAAACATTTCATTTTCAATAAGTTGACGATCTTCAATTTTGGTCATTCACAAGTAGTCCTTTGTATTTCTTGCAAAGCTGAAAAAGTCAAAATGTTTTCATTAGTTCAACTAATAGCTCTAATGTCAGGATACTTTTGAGAGGGAAACTAGTGTCATTAGATGGATGTCACTCAGTTGCAATGTTGATAACAATAATCACAATTCAATTAATAAGTAATTTATTCTCAATAAAATAAGTTAAGTTTAAAATCTACTTGGACTGAAACATGAGCTTTAAAATGAATATAGGTACTTTAAACATTAAATATTACCTGTAATTCTAAACACATCCAGCCAATAGGATTCATTTTCTTCAGAGGCATATAATAAATAAAGATAATATTTCTGTGGTCAGATAGGTCAGGAGAACAGTCCTCAGATGTTTGAGACCAAATTACTTTTTCATTTGACGAGTCTGTCTGACTAATGTTGTAACAAGCTAAAAAGAAAATAACAACATTAAACATTTTGTAAAATCAAACAATTAGGTAAATAGAGGGTTTCACTTGAATTAGATTGTTTCATGCCAGTTTATTTTAAGTAGATACAATGGTAGGATACGCTTTCAGGCCTTTTTGAGTTATTAATGTCACTGGTAAAATTTGTAAGGCGTCAACTAGGTTAAAGGATTTCATTAGTTTCATTAAATGCGGTTCACTAGATAGTAGGTTATGTTTAAGCATTAGAGAGGTTATTCCTTGGTTTACGCATAGTTAAAATACAAATATAATCATGATCTTACCTTGTATCAGCTTTATCCAACGTTAGTTAAACTTTAGCCGGTGTAGTTTTGCTTCGTAATCATACAAATTTTCATATTCTAGATGGGTACTGAGACAAACATAAGGAAAATATTTCTAGATAGAACATTATTATATTAGGAAACGTTATAGTTTTGATTAAACAAACGTAAATAGGGGTTAGAATAGTCGGATTACGGGGCGATGTTTCGTTTTGAAACTTTTAAAGTAACAGATTATATAAAGTTATTGGACTGGTGAGGTTACCGAGTTTGAACGTTTAGTTGTTGTGAATATCGTTTGTCGTAAGAAAAATTAAATGAAAGATATTTACTAAGTCAATTAGACAAATAGTACCGTTATCATCGTAACAAAATATAAGTAATAAAAATAACAATATAGTGTTGTACACAAAAAAAAAAAAAATAGATCATAGTTTGGTGGAAGAGTTAGTTATAGAACGAAACGCAAAATGGAAAGTAACGATTAGAGGTTGACATTCGATTTATTTTATCGACTTAATCGAGTTTCAATGAAAGTTATTTTAAATGAATGAAAATAAATTTTAATTATTGGCGTTCACTTGCGAATTGTAAAAGCCGTGATCATCTGTTGGTTAGGACCCTACATTGTGTATGATAGAGAGTTAAAATTGAGTAAATCTGTCAAGGAATGGGTGAATCGGAACTACATAGACTTAGTTATAAGTTTTCGATAAGTAGGTCGATTATGTCGAGTAGGAGAATTTTAGTTTAGGTTTGCTGAAAGTTGTAGATTTTAGAGAATTCGATGTCTCTATTAGGATAACTGATAAAATTAGTAAATTTTACATTTCTTTTAAGTACCGAACCATTGGATTACCAATTCACAAAAAATAGAGAAGGTAGAACGAATTTATTCACTGACATTATTATGAGTTCTATGATAGTAAAGTTATTTATGTATTGGGTATGTTGAAATTGTGCATTATTACTGACATAAATAATAAATTAACTATGTAATGAAGTAGTATTTGATAGGTACAGACAGAATGGTGCAGTAATTATATTAAAATAGGAACACAAGATTAAGGAAAACATAGGAGATAAGGCAGGAAATTCTTATTTGGATAATCGTCTATGCTGACATAAGAGTATTTAGGTATAAGATAGGTATAGGGTAACCTTTTATTTAGGAGGGATCACATCATTAATGTGAAAATAGTAATCTGTTTAACTTTTAGAATAACGATATCTACTTCATAATTATGACACTGTCATAAATAAAAAAATAGGGAATGGAGATGCGATTCAACGGAATACGTTTATTAGGGACAAAAGTAATACTGTTGCTATGTAGGAATCTATCTATTGTAATCAACTAGATGAAATAGTATGGGCGTGCAATGTAAGATTCGGTATAAAGTAGTTTTAATTTTAATCGATATGCTTGATTATCGAGTGGTATTTGTATGTACGTATGAATGTATGTAAGTATGAATGTATGTATGTTTGTATGTAAATATTTTGTTACATATGAGTAAGATGTATTTAGGTAGTAGTAATACTACGAGATAATTTGAGTTCAAAAATTTCTTCATAAATTAGTCATTTTAAATTGAATACTTTTGGATCTAACGAAGAAAGGTTTAGGATATAATATCATTAGTATATAAATAGATCAATCAATTAGTAAGTGTTTAAAAATGTCGGGTTTTTCTTTATTAAATAATCAGAATCAACATTTGAATGGAATTATTTGAGATACCGTAAAAACCGCGCTAAAAGTATGTAAATGTTCGAAGTCATAGGTTTGTTAAACAAAAAGTCATTTGGATTTTTGAACGGAATCAATTGGACAGGTGTCATAGTTTTTATATTAACGGGCGGGAATTCGATGTTATGTTATGAACTTATTGTTGGGTTTTAGGAGAAATCATTATAGTTTTTGAAATTAACTTAGAAATAAAATGGTTTGGGCTAGAGAATGGTTGTGTTCGTAGCTGAGCTAGTGTGAAAATCTAATGAGGAGATTTGACAGATTTATTTTGAGAATGTAAGTTTTGTGATGAAAATAAGTGTGTGATTTTATGCAAGTATTAGTTTAATTTACTTCAGAAAGGGGTTCAGTTGTGACCACAAACCAAAGCAGCAAGCCAGGTTTATCAAGATTTAGCCTGGAGACACAACTATGTTCAAATGTTTCGTTAAAAGGAAATCTAAAACTCTTTGGTGTTAGGGTAAATTAAAATTTCATATTAGAAATTAATATGAAATTATAGAGTTAGCTTGTATGCAATTTTGACGAAACATCTCTCTTCTAGTAGGAAACCGATCTATGCGCACACTGCACATTCACCAGTTCTGAATTGTATAACAAAGTATGGGGCAATTTGTTGATAGGATGGAAGGAAATAGAGTGGTTGTAACATTATCTTTAAGGATTATAATTTATTCTGGGCGACCTAACCGGGGAATTATACTCAAATCATAAATACAAAAGGTTTGTTGTTCTTGACTGGTTTAGTGTTGATAGAACGATAAGGATTCACAACCCTTGTTTTCCACAGGTAATACGATAATCTGGTAATTGTGACTTCAATTTTATGTCTGGACATTTGTTGTTAGCTAATTGTATTCATATTATGTTGTCAATTCAAATTGGTTTAAAAACACACCACATAATTATCAGAATTTCTGATCAGGAAAGGCTAAGTATTGATAAATTATTTGAATAACTAATGTAGTTTAAAAGTATTTTATGGGTATATTTTAGTTTAAGGTAGATTTCTCTTCAAATGCCAACTTTAAGTGATAGTGTCATTTTAAGAAAAATCTAAAGGCAGGGATGTAACGAGCCAAAAGGTCACCTGTCCAGTTAATTACAGAAAGATTTAATTATCCAATAAAGAACAGCATTAAAATTAACAGAATAGGAAGTATGTTATGTAAGAGTTTAAGTAATGACAAAAGAAAACATAACCTATTATATATTTGACAAGATAACATAGTTAAAGAGTTCATTCCATTTAAAATTCATTATAAAAAAATAGTCAAACAAATTATAATTTATAATTTAACAATTTAAATAAAATACTAACATAATTAAACATTTAAAAAGAATAACGTAAATAATCAAATTAAAGTTATGAAAAGTATGGCAAATTAATGTACGCTAAATTCAATCTTAAAACATCAACTCGCTACTGCGCATGTCGAAATGAAGGCGTTGAGGCCGAAGACGCCGATGAAGGCAAAGATGGCGATGAAGTACTTGAGATGTTATATAAGCAGGTCGCCATTTTGGGATGGAGGCTTTTTCTCTTTGACACTCGTGACGTGCGGACGGTTGTTGCTCTGGGGTCGTATTTACGTTCGAAATTAAAAATTAGAATTTTATATTTTATTAATGGGATTTAGATAATTGGGGCTTTTTTCTTTGACACTCGTGACGTGCGGACGGTTGTTGCTCTGGGGTCGTACTTACGTTCGAAATTAAAAATTACGAGAAATTAGACATTGAATTAGAATTTTATATTTTAGTAATGGGATTTAGATAATTGAGCTTTTGCACTTTGACACTCGTGACGTGCGGACGGTTGTTGCTCTGGGGTCATACTTACGTTCCGAACTCGGAAAATAAATATTTAAATTTTTTGTTGGGGTTAATTAAATGGGTTTCATGCGGGAAAGTTAGACATTAAATTAAAGTTTATATTTTAGTATTGGGAATTACATAATTTGGGTTTAGAAAACTTTTCTTCGTAAATTATTGATTATTAGAAGAAAGAAGTAGTCAGCAAGTTTAGAAGATTTTTAGTTGACATTTGTGTCTGGCACGTTGTTTATTTAGTACATTCAGTTGGGGGTTTATGGGGGGAAAGTTTTGTAATTATTAAAGTCTTTGAGTTAAGCTAGATTAGCATATTTTCGTGCCAGAGCGGTGTCCAGGCTAACAGTTTGCCTGACAAATCACGCTGACCCTAACGGTGACAAATAGGCTTGGTTTGGAACTTTGTAGATTCTAAAAGATGGTGTGGGCAACCCTAGATGTACTCTTTACCAACATAGTCATCTATATAAGTGCCCACCATTCTCATTCGCCAGCCTGGAGTGGGATCGGGGTCCACAGGTTGGGCATGCAATTGCACCCGTGAAAGCTCTGGGAAGTTTGAGGATTGGTTCCTTAAAACTCTATATATTTATATACACTAAACCACACAATAGGGCGTCATACTCTCACCGTCTTGGACTTCGGTCTGTGTGAGGGGGGTGGCAATCACACGGGTGTTAGGTTGCTTTCTCAGCAGACCCGGCTGAACTTTACAGTTTACCTAGGGAACTAGCTAATTATGAGGATAAGGTAAGCCTCTAGGATGTAGTTCTTTGTAGAATAGGCCTTATAAGTAGAGTTAGGGTAGAATCAATTGACTAGGAAAAGTAGGGAATATTAGGATTTTATTCAAATAGGGAAATAGGTAATGTTTATTTTTATTCACTAAAAATTAGGTACAATATAAAACTGATAGCAATCAGTAATTAAATAAAGATCATATTTAAAAACGTTCTTAGGATCACTTAAGGGGATAAGTAGGTACCTAATAGGTAAAATATTTTATGATAGAGATAAAACTATACTTTTAAATTCTCTCTTCATATTGACTTAGATCAAATCATATGAATTGAATAATTTTCAGTAACAAATAAAACACTTTTCAGTAAACAAGTTTAATTAGAGACAATATAGGATTCAGTATGTATTTGATAAATAACTATCTATTTGAAATTTGAAGCCATAAATAGTTTCATGTCTAACAAAATTAAAGTATCATTCTAGATAAAAAACTTTACCTAATAAATCTAGTTTGGTTTGAAATAACTTTGAAGTATAAAAATGAGATCTTTGAATGGATTTTATAAATTGCATTAATATAAATAAAACTATTATATCAATATACTTAAGTGGCTTTATATTTGAGCTGTATATTTACTCTTACATAGCACAGAAAGCTATTATGAGGATTCAATCTAGCTAGAAGACAAAATGACTTCTGTATTACCTCTGTTTTACTATAAAAGATAAACATGTAAACATGGTGAAAATTGAACATCTCATTATAGACTATAAAGATACTAGAGTCTAGATCATGGCTCATACAGTGAATTAAGCAATATCAAGCTAAAGACACTTTTGTAATAATAAATTTACAATTAGCATAAATAAATTTATTCGAAGATCATTAGAATCAATTATATTGAATATTGAAATATAATAAATTTTGAACCCTCTCAATTTGGTACTTTACTACTAACTGACTTATCATACAGTAAATAAAATAATTAACTATATATGGCAAGGAGTCTGCCCTGTCTCTGGAGGATGACTATTGGAACAGACTAAGGTCTGCGTGATAGCAATCACGACGGCGTAGGTGGAGCCGATTCCCCCTAAAAAGGGGCCATAACACTTATAATTTAATGGACATGAGATTGTTTTGTGCTTTGGTTTACATAGATTATATTTTCCATACATTATAACTATTCTACGATAACTGCTTTTAATCATAGTAGGTTAACTATAGAGGTGATTAGAAATTCTGAATTATATAGGATTATTTAAAGGTATATGAAGTTAAATATGTAGGTAATTTAATTCAATAGGTTAAGTACAGGTTGTATTAGGTAGGTAATGTTAGGAATTAAAACAAAGACTTAAAGAATTTTAGGGTTACTGTAGGTTCACAACTATTGGGTCCATTTTATCTGTTAGACGATCACAAGCCATATTTAATCTTCAATTAATCTTAGGTTGTTTCAATTAAATCAGGGTATGTAGTTTTAGCTATGCGAGTACGCTATCTGTCGGAGGTAGTTACATTAGCTAGTTTATAATATGTAGGTAGGTAGATCTATAGATAGTTAGGCCCCCGTAGGCCACAGTAGGATGCGTAGGGTTGTTACAATTGTTGCCGTGGACCAGGATTCACAAGGCAATAAACCCCTTTTACCCAGTAGATAGGTAGCCCACGTAGGATGACTAGGTTTGTTACAATAGGTGGCCGTAGTGACCAGGATCATTAAAATGGTTGCTGTAGTCCTGTTTACATTCTGATATTAAATGTTAGCACTTTTATCGATAGATTCGGCGTTAGTAGATTACAGCAATGTTCTGCAAAATCGACATTGTGACAGTTTTCGATAAACGATTTGTCAAGTTCGGAACCAATATCTAGCCCTGCCATAACAAGTTAAAGTGATTATATCCAGGAGCACATTCCAAGCCCTGTTGTTGCAGGGATAGAAATTGATAGTCGCTGTAGGAGTACGTGTTAGTATGACGATAGACGAAAGCGTGAGGGTTTATGTGTGTGTGAATATGTGCGGATGATATGTGTAGTGGTGTGTGAAAAGACATAAGTATTAATACAAAATAAAACTGTGAACTCGCTAACTACAGATGTTTTAGGAATAATGATAAACATCACAGATAAGATTTTAAAGTTTTGGAGGAGGTAAGCAATCAGATCGCAACTAAGAGCTGGTAGAGGTGGAGAGCCCGTCGTTCGAAGCAGCGTCCTTGGCGCCTCGGCTGGGGCTAGGGGCCGCATTTGAAACCCCGAAGACGCAGTCCAGATCAAGGTGATTACGCATTTGAATAGCAGGTGATCCATCGTGCTTGCGGACGTAAACTGAGCCTCCGGACGTCCAGCACCGTTTGTAATTAGCTCCCGACGCGCGCTGCCGTGCGGCACGAAAAAGCAGGCGATTTTCACGGGTCAGTCTTTCATTCACGTATATTTTTTCAGAACTTCGGCCATTGCTGACTAGATCCACCGATGTTACGTTGCGCCTGGACTTCGCTGCTTTCAGGAACCCATCTCGTGTCACGCGTCGGGTGAAGCGGACAACAATAGGTCGCGGAAGAGCACGATGGTTGACATTGCTGTCAGGTTTGTTTCCCGCCTTGATTACCCGAGGTCCAGCCCTCCAAGCGCCATCTATGTCAGTATCGTTTAAAGCCAGGCCGATTTTTGCAGCCGTGGTGAGTGCAATGTGAACAGGGCTTTCATTAGGATTTTCTGGGCATCCCACAATCTCAACTTCGCCCCTTAGCGCTGATTGCTCCTGCCTATTGAGTTGGTCTTGCAAACTGTTGACAGTTTCCTTAAGCAGGGTATTCTGCAATTGTTGGTCCTCGAGGTATTTTAATCTGACTTCAGTGTCTTCAAGTTTGATTGAGACTGCGGTAAGACGATCCGAAAATTGTGCAAAAGTATTTAGCACTTCGGATAGCTGCGACTGAATCGTAGACACATCGCCGCGTAGATGTTTGATTTCTTCAGTCAGAGCCGCAATTTCAGATTTGTTGGGAGAATTATTTGCGGCCGGTAGTTGTCCTTTTTTGTTACGCATTGTTATATTGTCAGGAGGAACTTGTGACCGAGCGGTATCGTTAGTGGCACTTAGTCGTAACGGTGTCAGGGAGTTATCTCCACCCCTTTTAGAGGCCGCTTTGCACTCTGGACATACCCAGGATTTTAATTCCTCAGTGGTTAATTTGTCACCGTTTATACAGCTTTTATGAAATGTTTTATGGCAGTTCCTCGTTTTACAGGTAATAGTATTCTTCAGATCATCGGAAAGATCTGAGCGACAGCCAGCGCAGACAGATTTGGATAGTACAGGGGGCGGCATACCTGTTTGCGTCTATCTAAAAGGTAAACAATCCAGTAGAGCGTAGCGAGCGCCTATCGTAGCAGCGTAGCGGGCAAGCTCCCGCGCGCGTAGCAGACGACGTCACCGTCGCACGTAGCACACAAAGCGTTGATACAATTCGCCTTTACGGTACGGGTCTTGTTGGTCTAGTTGTATGGAGTCCGCCTCCCACGCAGCGAGCCCGAGATCGAATCCACTATGAGGCACTGACAAAAAAATAGCTGTCCCTTTCAAAACACGCCCAGGAGGCGTTAACACTTCGTATAAGGGCCACGAGAGAGACAAGGAATTGAAAATTACAAAATCAGCCAATCACCAATTTAGCAACGCTAATTTTAAAAATAAATTGATATAGGCACTGGTAGACAACCGCACGCAACCGATGCGCGAATCCGAATCCTTAAATACATAGAAAACATCCAAGACTCAGGAACAAATACTCGTGCTCATCACACAAATTTCGGCCCTTACCGGGATTTGAACACGGGACCACTGGCTTCGGAGGCAGGGTCACTCCCAACTAGGCCAACGTGTCGTCAACTTACAAACATACATACGAACAGCGCAAGTTAAATAAAAGCTTGTAAAAATTAACACCGTTCGTCTACGATACAACCGACAACCGTCATTGCCAAAAAGGATACAAACTTAGACCCAACTTAATACACTTTCTTTTGGTTCTAACAGTCTGGTTCTCAACGAAGGAAGCCGAAGTCTTCTAATAACTTAGATACAATGTAACTTTATACTCTTTTTTCAATCACGATTTTCATTTTCTCGTAGACTACTTTGCGGTCCTAAGGTTAATAAAATCTTCCAGTCTTGGCATGCAATCAATCCGGCATATAAAGTTCTTACATCAAATTTACGAATCTTATTATCTAGGATAGCCTGTAGATCCTTCGCAAGCATCGTCAAATGAGAAGCCTAATTATATGCCCTGAATTGTGTTGGGGGACTATGGACCTTAAATTAAGGGTGTAGGGACTTGATTGAGATTCGCGAGAGTGGCATTCCATCCATTTTATTAAGGTAGCTTTGTGTTGTATCTTTTTGTTTTTCTAAAGAAGTTGTTACATACGGACAAGAAGGAATATAAATAAGTCTTATAATTGCATTGACACGTCACAATTCACAGTGTTGTTTAGGAAGTAAAGATCTGTTTTTAGGTTGCGTTTCCACCGGAGCTGTGCGAGGTAGTGAAAATTCTGTGTAATGTTTTTGTTTGGTGGACAATAAAGTGTTTTGTATTGTATTGTATTGTAGTGAAGCGTTGTGCGAGGGAAAAATCCACCAATAGGATTCCCAGCCTCGCTCAGCGCAGCTCTCTTATTGGTGTTTTTTTTCCCACACAACGCTCCGCTACCCAGCTCTGGTGGAAACGCAGCCCTAAGGTTCCATACCCAAAGGCTGCCTACAAGAACCTATTACTAAACCTCAGCCGTTCGTCATCACTTCTCAGAAGTGTCAAATAGAACTTTACATTAAATTCGTTGCTGTTCGAGAAATCTTTAAATATTAGTTACCTACGAGTATGTTACATTGTGTACCAGCTTTTCCACCTCCTGATACGACACGACATAGCGTCGATGAAACTGCAATACCGCGTAACTAACAAATTGAATAGGTTGCAAAATGTGCCTTACTGACTTACTTGTAAGGAATATTTTGCAACTTATTCAATTTGTTAGTTACGCGGAATTGCAGTGTCATCGAAAATTGGCCTTCTATCTTTAGGTTGAAGTAAGTAAGCCTAGAAAGAAGGCCTGGCTTGGGGAAGGCCTTTGTCCATGATGTCTCGCGGCTGATGATGAGGATGATGAAGGAAGCCTAGGTCTTCCTCTTTCTCCTTCCTTCACCGTCCAAAATGTTCAAAAATAAACTATCGTGCCGCATCAAGCACCCCATCACCTTTTCTCTTCTACATTCTATAGTTTTTAAAATATGTCTTTTCTTGTTCACCTCGAATAAAGAAAAGTGGCAATTAGGTATTCCACCGACAAGAACCTGGCTCTTAAATTTAATAATAAATGCTACTTTATCAAGAGTCTGTTTACGTACAAGCCTTTTTTACAAGTTTTTTATTGACTTGCAATGTTTGTGTGTATGTATGTTCGGAGCGAATCTTGCAAGGAAGATTTAAACCACCTTCCGGGAACAGATTGAGCCAAAAAAAAATATGGTATATCTACGTAACTTTGATGATAATACAATAATATGGCATCATCGAGCTGGTCTGATGAAGGAGTCGGAAGGTGGTGACAGGATCTCCGCTATACTTAAAGTAGACCCACCGTGCTTGGACTCGTTAGGGTGGTCGTAATGAACAGAATGACTTTATAAATAAAAGTACAGTCGGCAACAAAAGCTTGTCCTAAAAGTGAAATTTTGGACAGTTTTTTAAATTATAAAATCGTTATTAGTACTTTCTCCGTGTGGTTGCCGGGTTAGAATAGTGTCCCTCCATGTCTTCCGGTGGATGTCGTAAGAGGCGACTAAGGGAATAAGGGCTTGTAGTACTGTTAGGCGATAGGCTTGCAACCTGTCAATAATACAATACACACGGTAAACATCATGGCCCGATTGTGCAAAATGTGGTTACAGAGTTATCAAGAAGTTTTTTCAGAGTTGTTATTTCTGTAGCTCTGCCTACCTCACTCTGGGAATTTAAGGCGTGATGTTATGTATGTATCAGTAATTTAACTATCGTTTGTTTTGTTCGTATGGGAGACACAATGTAAAACTTAAATACTTTTTTTTCTAGTATTGTTTTGCTTAGTCGTGTAAAATAAAAAAAATATTTCAGCCATCTGTAACAACCGTGAGTCTCAAGACTACGGACGGCTGTCGTAAAGCAAGCCGAGGGTTTTAATGAGCATTCCGGGGTCCGCAGCCTCTAACATATCCGAAGAGATGAGATTCAGTACAAACTCTTTAATGGGGAATGATTTACAGTGATACTACAACAATTGCATAAACCACTAGTGGTTTCCCGCGACTCCGTCCGTATAGAAGTCGACTATCGCTAGTCCCTTAGAAACCAGCCAAATTTATCGAGATAAAAAGTACCTACCCTATGTTTTTTCCCGGGACTCAAACTATCTCCATACCAAATTTCATCTATTGTGGACTTCGCGATTCTGCCAAGTCGGAATGGTCAATATACTGTTTCATTTTATTTATCCCTACATACATACATAACATCACGCCTTCATTCCCAGAGTGGGGTAGGCAGAGTTACAGAAATACCAACAACTCTAATAAGACATGTTAATAATTCTGTAACCAAATTTTGCGCAAGTAGGCTGAGATATTAACTAGTGTATTATTGACAGGTTGCAAGCCCATCGCCTAACAATACTAGAAGCCTTTATCCGTAGTAGATAATTAAGCTTAGCAAAACAGGACAAAGTATCAGGATCGCTTTGAGTTCAAGACATTTGATATTTCCGTTGAAACTTACCTCGTTAACTGTTGAATAGCTCTTCGATACTTTTGATAAATTTTAAACGATCACTTTTGAAACAAAATTTTACTTGTGAATTCACGGCTTTAGTTAATGTTTGACAATAAATTATTGATTCATAAAATTAAGCTTTAAGAGTTTTTGAATTTGAAGCAATAGTTTTATTACATTAGGGTATAAAAATCTTTTAAATATTAAATCAAGAGTAGAGTTTTGACTGGTGTTTATTGTATTTTTATTTTTATTTTTTATCCGCTTCGGAAATGGTCGAGCGGATAATGGTGGTAAGACTTTGTATAAGGTTTGTCTGGATCACTACACCACCACCATCTTCAATACTCAATACTCAATACTCAATCATTTATTGCATTCCACAAAGCTTACAAGATATTAGGTAAACTTAAGTTTTAGTTAGTATATAAAATAAATTAAAAACTTAATTGTGGACCCTGTTGGGCAAATTATAAGGAATTTTACTTAATATTCTATATTATACTTTACTTATGTATTATTATAAATTTATATAGATATCTATTCTGCTTAAATCTCTTCCAAAATCTAAATAAAATCCAAAATCTTAAATCTTATCCATTAACCTACCGCCAAGCAATGTGTATGCATTGTTATGTTCCGGGGACGGGATAAGACAACCGGTGAGATTAATAGCATAGATCCATGAGATCCATCTTAGTCCTTAGGGCAACGCATTTGAAGTCCTAAGGTTACAGTGCAGCTGGCTTGTGTGCTTTTTTGCCTTCCCCATGCCATAAAAAAACATCTTTGGTCATGATGTATTTGTTTGTATGATGTAGCTGATTGGGGTATTATTGGACCGATCTGTCCCGGAAATCTCACCATCATTATCTACCGTAAATTACCGTCTTTATTTTTTAATTTTCTCGTGTGGTTGCCGGGTTAGAATAGTGCCACTCTATGTCTTCCCGTGGATGTCGTGAGAGGCGACTGAGGGAATAAAGGCTTGTAGTACTGTTAGGCGATGGGCTTGCAACCTGTCACTAATACACTAGTAAATATCTTAGCCTGACTATTCAAAAATGTGGTTACAGAATTATCAACAAGTTTAGAGTTGTTGGTATTCTGTGGCTCTGCCTACCCCACTCTGGGAATAAAGGCGTGACGTTATGTTATGTTATGTATTTGTGTACATAAGTATTGAAAATCAAATTTGTATATCATCAAAATTAGTTTGTGATTATAGTTGGACTAAAAATAATACTTGTACCATCGCCCACACTGTTAACTGTTCATCGGTGGACCTTATGCCTTTTGGAATAAGGTCCACCGATGTACAGTTACAGTATTTTCATTATAGCAAGGTGCGGGTGACAGTTGTCCAAATCACAGACTAGTAAGGCGTACGTGTCGAAATTTGAGTCGATAAAAGATCGGTATTAGGTACATAGTTGAAATGACAATAGAAATATGACATATAATTATTACTTTTTTAATTTTCTAAAAGTTTAACTATACTTTTATTGCCACAAAATAAAAGTCAGAGTCGTTATTACTAAAAAAAAAATTAATACTTGTTACTTCAACATTCCGTCAACTCAACGTCAGCGTCACTAGCGTCAGTACGAGTGCTAGTGCCTTGTATGCGATACGTATTCTCATTCTGTTCCACCCAGTTTTAAATATCGCTGTTATTCTTTGTTGTTTTTGTTATTGTCGTTGATATTTGTTGTTTTGTTTTATAAAAACGTGGTTATAATAACTTTACCATGCCCAAACGAACAAAAAAAACTGTTTTGGGGAGTCAAGCAAGGGAGTTTGTTGTTCGACTTCGAGATTATTTTGAACGAGAACTTCAAAACGGTGGACCATTATTGCCATTTACTCAAGTTGTGGAGCGAGTAGCTGATGCTCTTGATATTCGACGAAATACTGTTACGCGTATAACACGAGAGAAATACGGTCAAGATGGGATGTCCGAAAATAAAGTGTCAACCCCTAATAAAAAACGGACGAAGGCGAAGACAATTACCGACATAGATGATTTCACAAAAGATGCCATAAGAAATCACATTTATAATTATTATACAAGGACAGAGATACCAACACTGCAAAAGTTAGCGAAATCGTTAAATGAGGCTGACTTGTATAAAGGAGGAGTTACTTCGTTATGGAAGATTATTAGAAGTATTGGGTTTACATACACAAAAATTAATAAAAGAAAAATTATAATGGAAAGGCATGATATTGCCCTAGCAAGATGCACATTTTTAAGACAGGCTAAGGAGATAACAAATTGGGAGAAAGTCGTATTCTTAGATGAGACGTGGCTTAATGCAAACCATACGGTCGGTAAATGTTGGACCGATAACACAGCAAAATCTAGCACTAAGGTGCCAGAAGGGAAAGGAGAGAGGCTGATAATTTGCCATGCTGGTACAGCAAGTGGATTTGTTCCAAACTGTCTGCTGGCTTTTAAATCAAAGAAAACAAACGAATATCATGAGGAGATGAATTTTGAAAAATTTCGAGATTGGTTTATCGGCTTACTAGATAATTTGCAGGAACCTACGGTAATAATTATGGACAATGCACCTTACCACTCAGTGCAATTAAATAAACCCCCAGCAAAATCTAAGAATAAAAGTGAAATGGTGAAATGGCTGAATGAAAATGGAGTTTCAGCAGACATGAAGATGTTCAAGACTGAACTTTTTGGTTTGGTCCAGCGTCATAAGCCGCCAAAGCCTACTTATGCACTGGACGAAATGGCAAAAGAAAGAGGGCACCAGGTTCTGCGATTACCACCCTACCATTGCCAGTACAACGCCATTGAGCTTGTTTGGGCTCAAATCAAAGGTAAAGTTTATTGTACTAATTATTTTAGTAATATTAATAATATAGTACAAGGGTATGAATAAATAAAGGGAATAATAATTATATTCTTTTTTGTACTTTACTTTTATATTATAATGATATTGTAAAAATCTATATTAAATGTCATTATTTGTTTTTTAGGTTACGCAGCAAGAAAAAACACCGCTCCACCATTTACAGCCAACAAGATGTTGGGATTATTACAAGAAGCCATCGTCAACGTTCAACCCGAAGATTGGTCAAAAGTTGTAAATAAAACCAAAAACGACATCATGAGTGACTGGGACCGTGATATTCACATTGACAACATCCTGGATTCGTCATTGATTATAACATTATCAACTTCAGATAGTGAATCCAGCGATGATACAAATATAGACGACTCTGATATAAGTCTACATTGTGAACTACTAAGTGAATAAAAATTTTTTTGAGAAGTATTTTCTCGTTTTATTTTTATCGACATACTCAAGATTCCATTGTGTCCCATCCCTAAACAAATCTCTCATGTTCCGTTTCATTCATTTGACGTTTATTTCTGGTTAGTAATATTCATGGTTTATTATTGAAAATAAAAACCTAGTAAGTTACAGTTATTCTAATATAATCGTTAATTTTATATTCAAATATTCTAAATTAGTTATATTTTGTTGCAACTGAAATGCTCGCTGCCATATAGTAACGCATCCACACCTTTTTGAGCAAAACGAAACGTAGCATCAAGTGTCACCCGCACCTTGCTATAATGAAAATACAGTAAGCGTGTTGCTGTTTGTACACCCCTATACTATGTCAATACCCACATATCTTATCTGGAAAACATTCTCATATTGATTTTAAAATAACATACATAGGGTACATACATAACATCACGTCCCCATTCCCAGAGTGGGGTAGGCAGAGGCACAGAAATACCAACAACTCTAAAAGACTTGCTTAAAATTCTGTAACCACATTTTGCACAATCAGGCCAAGAAGTTTGCTAGTATATTTGTGGCAGGTTGCAAGCCGATCGCCTAACAGTTAGCCTTTATTCCCTTGGTCGCCTCTTACGACATCTACGGGAAGACATGGAGTGAGACTATTCTAACCCGGCAACCACACGGGGTGAAAAACCTCATTAAAAAGTAAAACAAAAGAATAGAAATATCGTTAAATCACGTGCTTCTTTTTTTGTGTCATCGTGTTTAGCAAACACAAACTACACAAATTCAGAACTAAATTAGGCTTTTTTAAACCACAAGAACCATTTTCATTCTGTAAAAACCTTTGAATAAAAAATGGCGCGATTTCGTGCTAGATACACCCACGGTATAATTAAAGGAACCATTTTAAATTTATTATGCAGTTTTACTCCGCGAATAAATTATTTCTTCGCTTTAATCACAAAAGTTCGGGCGTTCCAAACAAAGCGATGAAAAACGGTCCAATATAATAATTCCGAATTCCTGGTGATATTGGCGATGAATGAGCGTTGTTGCTAACTCGAGAATTGGAATGCGGTAGAATAACGAATTAATGTCATTGTGTAAAAAAGTTAAAGGTAATAAAAAAAAACAAAAAGCGACGACGATTTATAAAATGCTTGCTTTTGTCCTCGACTCCGTCCACTTAGAAGACGTATATCGCTGCTTCTTCAGGTACTGTACAATTTTCCGGGATAAAAACTACCCTATGTCGTTCCCCGAGACTTAAACTATGTACATACCGAATTTCGTCTAAATCGGTTCAGCAGTTTAAGCGTGAAGAGGTAACAGACTGATGTCACCCAATGTACATCGAATTCTACAAAGTGATACTCAGCGTAGCCTCCCAAACTAAAGAAATTAAACCGGGCAAGAGCATGTCGGACCATGCTCAGTGTAGGGTTCCGAAGCCGATAAGTACTACTAACATAAAAATCTACAAGTAATAACAATTTGCAGTCTTAGGTGATTAGTGGGTATAAACACTTTAACCGCCTGTATCTCAAGAACCGATGATGTCTACTTACTCGTGATAGTTTTCCTTTTAAATTCGTTATATGTGCTGTCTTTTAAGTTTTTTTCAGATCTTTAGTATTTGTTGTTTCGGCTGTAGGCTACAGCCACTTGACTAACAAAAATTTGCGCTTTAATCGAAAAATTGATTGCAAACCTGCAATATTTTTGAAAGACCTATTCAACGACATCCCAAACTATGAGGTAGACGAGAAAAAAAAAACATCCCCACGTAACGTGTAGGGGAGGTAACCTTAAAAAAATATTTATTACAGTTTATTATACCACTTTGTGGCGTGACTAATATGAATATTCATGCCAAATTACAGCTTTCTAGTACTAAGAGTCTCTGAACTAGGCTGTGGAGGGACGGACGGACGAACGGACATGGCGAAACTATAAGGGTTCCTAGTTTGACTACGGAACCCTACAAAATTGAACTTATCACCCAGTGGGCAGTTTGGACAAAAAATATTTTGGCTTATACATTGCACCTAGCCCAACCCGCTAATCGCCCAGTGTTCAGCTGACTTCCTAGCTTTTGCCCGCTTTTGACATTTGTTCGGTAAAAGAGCGTATTCCCTTGTGGACTAAACAGAAGCACATGTGGTAGTGGTGGTAGGACCCTGTGCAGGGTCCATCTGGATCGCTACCTCCATCTTATCCATTAACCACCCTCCAAGCAACAGTGTTCGCATTGTTGGTTTCCGGTGTGGGGATAAGACTACCGGTGAAATTACTAGTATATAGGCATTCCATCTTAGTCCTCGGGGTTGGTAACGCATTTGAGGTCTTTGGATTATAGTCTTGAGAATTTAAATGTCTATGGGTCTCAGATTCCACTTATCATTTAGCCTGAGTGCTCGTATGCCTTCTCCTTAACATAAAAAGAAAAAAAAACATGGGGTTATTTCCACGCGGCTTCTGACCAGTCCAATATAACCTCAAACATGCCTCAAACATATTTTGTACCGAGTTGACAGCTGTCAAATCGGGCCTGTTTGGACGGCGCGACTATAGCCTGAGGGTACAGGTTCTCGCTCCACGACATAATGCCAAATATAAATAAATGTCAGGGGACAATGTCACAAAAATTGACCAAGTCCCAAACTAAGCTCTAGGCTTGTACTATGGGTACTAGACAACGATATAACTTACTTATATAGAGAAATACATACTTAAATACATAGAAAACATCCAATACTCAGGAACAGATATATGTATACTCGTGCATATTACACAAATACAGTGTGTAAATGGTATACGGGCGTTTATTAAAACCGGACATAGATTAAGACTCCACCAATCATTAACAGAAAGAATTATTTTGATTACGCTAACGTATACACCGTTATTAATTTTTGAACATACTATCGACCCGCAATGTACATCGAAGTCCATCCGTCAGGTGTTATTTTCGTTTTTAATTAATTGCATTTTTCGTTATACATTGCGTGTTAAATTATTTTGTATGGTTAATTTTTTTTTATTTAATTTTAACAAGAGCTGCCTAAATGTGCTCAGTAGGAGTTGTACTAATCACAGTTAAAAGGAACGCCCGTATACCATTTACACACTGTATAAGCCCTTATCAACTAGGCAATTGTGTCGTCCAAGATTTGTATGCTGTTATTACTACATATGCAGGGTAACTTTTTAATAAGTGCACAAAATTTTAATATTTGTTTCGCTAATTGTTAATCAATAACACATGTTGTGTTATTTTTACTCTCGCTTAAAAAATATTACAGATATTGCCGATTCAATGATTCCACTAACTTAACGATATTCATGGACCCTCTAATGCAGGGGTGCGAGGAGAGGGGAGTGTTGTTAAGTAAGTTAATAAATGAAATTTCAAATTTAGAATATCAGTAGGAGAGGGGTTGTTGTCTGATAAGCTGTATATCAAATTTCAAATTTCAAATATCAATACAGTGTATCGCATACCTACAGCTTGACAACCCATGTCATCATTTCTAGTGTGACTTTGTGTCCACACGAGAAGGTAAAAGAGAAATAGTTTGTAACAAAAAAACATATTTTTGGAACTCGTTTTACTGTCGTAATATATTATTAACGATACAAAATCATATGTGAACATTTGTGCACTGATCAAAAATTACCCTCTATAAAAGGTAATCTATAAATAAGGTTTTAATTATAATGTTACTTGGATCTGACGAGGATAGTCCACTAATTGATTTCACTTCAATTACGCATGAGAGCAGGGGCTCTATTCAACTGCGTTATAACGATATCGTTTTTGACCTGTTTCCGTATTGTCAACGTTTTGATAACTCTTATGTCATTTACAATAATGGCGACTGTGACATAAACGATTCTTAAACATGTCAAACACGATATCGTTTTAACGCACCTGAATAGAGGCCCTGTTGATTGACAAAGTTAACATCCATAGCTTCTAATATTATAAATTTGAAAGTTACATTGTTAGTTACGCTTTCAAGACTAAACCGCTGAATCATTTTTCATTAAATTTGCTATGGAGATAGCTTTTAACCCGAGAAGGGACATAGGGTACGTTTTACCGCGAGCATATACATATAATATGCAAAAAAATAAATAGCTTCGCTTATGCTCTTTATCAGTTATCAAAGGTGACAAATCGTAAATCAGTATTGATATCGTACCATGGTTTTGTAGTCTCTACATTACGATACGGCATCATATTTTGGGGCAATTCCACGGAAAAAGGTCAAGCATTTCTTGCCCAAAAAAGACGCATAAGAGCAATTTGTAATCTGCACTTAACGGATAGCTGTAGGCCATACTTTAAGTCTTTGCAATTGTTGACAGTGCCATCATTATATATTTATGAGGTTGCGTGTTTTGTAAAAATAAACCTGTCCAAGTTTAAGACTCGAGGGCAAGGTGGTAAAGCAAGGCACAAATCACACATCATACCAGAGCGCTGCAAAACTGCCCTTTATAAAAAAAGTTCATTTGGTATGGCACCTACTATCTACAACAAACTACCTGATAATTTAAAAAATGCCGACATTGTTAGTTTTAAGGTAAAGCTAATGAAATTACTGATTGAAAAATGTTATTATTGTGTTACTGAATTTTGAATAGACAAGTTTTTAATATATTTAATGCAATCAGATTTCAACAGTTACATTTAATACTTTATTCATGTTATATTATTGACATTTATTATAGCATTAGTTGTATGTCTTTATAAATTTGTTCGCCTACCGGCAATTTACAGTGATACTATACTTATTTTACCAACTTTTGTAATTACCTGTGAACACAAATAAATGATTGATTGATTGATTGATAAAGGACTTCTAGCGGACGGAGTCGCGAGAAACAGCTAGTTATTAATAAAAACAATTAATATTTCTTTTTATTTGTTTAAGATTGTCCAAAAATATGTTGTTTATTTTATTTACAACAAAAAAGAGAGGGTTTCAACAAATTCATTGATCAGTAATGCATCGTCAACTTAACTTTGTAACTTTATTTTCATACCAGTAGTATAAAAATAAAGAAAGAAAGAAATATAAATATGGATGTAGCTCAAAAGGCAGCCCAATTAAAGTGGGACTGGGCCGGCCACGTTGCTCGATTGCAGCCTAATTGTTGGCCCAGGAGAGCCACAGACTAGCTCCCGGAAAATGCTAAGAGAAAGCGTGGCCGCCCTAGGAAGAGATGGAGTTGTAGCTGACTGATTGATTCGACATCTGTCTCAAGGATACAGGATTGATCATGACGTCGAAGCTTTAGTTCCGAAAAGAACATTATTTTTGTGTGCCCTGACAAGGACAGTTTGAATTATCTTCTCGCGGAGCGGACGCGCAGTGGAGCGACGAAGTTTTCACCTCAACAGCCAGGAGCGGAAAAGAACGTTTTTCGGCGCGCGTCTATTTTATAGACGCGAGAAAATCAAAATACGCTTCTGCGCAGGTCGCCCGCGCATCACGCCACCTATGCCCCGTCTCATTTTCTTCTGTTACAACTACAAGAAGTGTTTCACTAATCTCCCTCCAATTACCAACCCTTCTACAGAGTAATGATTTGGGATCATGGGACAAGAAATGGAGGGAAACCGCTCAAGACCGGGTAAAGTGGAAGAGGGGGGAAGAGGCCTTTGCCTTTGGGACTCATAATAATAGTATAAAAGTAGTAGAAAAGTAGCCTTATCGTATGTGCTAATTCAGGGTATAAACCAACTCGATTTAAAATTTTATTTAAATTCGTCCAGCCCTTGCAGCGTGAGGAAACAAACTAACACCCACAAAGTTTCGCATATTTTATAATATAAGTAGAACTACACTCTAAGTTCCGCATGCATATTTCATCGAAGCATTTTAAAATGGATTTTTCTTGTAGTTTTTAAAACGGACTTTTCTCGTGGTACGACCATTAAGCACGAAGGCACGCGCTCCAAGATTTATATGCTGTTATTACTATATTTTAAAACTCTATGCATTTTAAAAATGAGTTGTGGCTATCCTGAAATACAGAATAAGTATGCGCTGGTTATATAATTATTTACTTTTAGGGTTTAATTATTTTTAAACTTTTGTGTTTTACAGTCATTTCTACAGTAAGCCCGTGTGGTTGCCGGGTTAGAATAGTGCCACTCCATGTCTTCCCGTGGATGTCGTAAGAGGCGACTAAGGGAATGAGGGCTTGTAGTACTGTTAGGCGATGGGCTTGCAACCTGTCACTAATACACTGGTAAACATCTTAGCCTTTTTGTGCAAAATGTGGTTACAGAATTGCCAACAACTCTTGTTGTAGTTGTTGGTATTTCTGCAGCTCTGCCTACCCCACTTTGGGAATGAAGGCGTCATAATATGTAATGTAATCTAAAGTTAAACGGGTCTTAACATAGCGACACGTATAATAACAATAGGAAGCAGGTTTTAAAATTTCTCGGTTACATTTTTAGGGTTCCGTAGTCAAACTAGTAACCCTTATAGTTTCGCCATGTCCGTCCGTCTGTCCGTCCGCAGCCTAGCACAGATACTCTTAGCACTAGAAAGCTGTAATTTGGCAAGAATGTGCATATTAGTCACGCCAATAAAGCGGTACAATAAATTGTAAAAAAAAAGATTGTAGCGTACTTCCTTACCTACACGTAACGTGGGGATGTATTTTTTTTCTCGTCTGCCCTATAGTGTGGGGTGTCGTTGGATAGGTCTTTAAAAAAATATGGATTTGTAAAAACAGTATTTTGGTTAAGTAATCCGTTTATGAAATATTGAGCTTTAAAGCGCTAAGTTTTGTTAGACTCAAGTGCCCCCCCCCCCCACAAAAACAACAAATACTAGAAATCTGAAAATAAACATAAATGAAAGAGCATATTAAGAATTTTAAAGGAAAACTATTACAACTAAGTAGACATTGGTTCTTGAGATACAGGCGATTAAAGTGTTTATACCTACTTAAATCATCTAAGACGGCACCAAATGACTTTAAATAGAAAATTAGTTATAACTTGTTGATTTTTATGTTTTTAGTACTTAACGGCTTCGGAACCCTAATTAATTGGATTAAAATATTATATCCTACATCACTGCCATAACCAAGGCTAATCTTACGACACCTCACTCATAAAAATCGGTGAAGCCGTTTAGGCTACAGGAGGTCACAAATGGAGCTCAAAATGGATGAATATTTATATACGCGTTTAAAACATTACCCTTCTTTTGGGTCAGTCGGGTAAAAACAATGTCTACCTTTTTTATATCATTTTATTACGAGGTTTCGGTAGAGTTGCTACGGCCGTGGTCACGGATAGACAACCAATCGGCCAAAACGTCGGAATTAAATTAAAAAACGGTCAAGTGCGAGTCAGACTCGCGCACCGAGGGTTCCGTACCGCCACACAGTAGGTATTATTTTATTCGGATTTGCTTTCGATTTCGGATTGAATTATCATGAACTTAACTCACGGTAGACTCGTTTTTAGTAAGTGTTGTTTTTCTTTAGGGTTCTACTCTTACTATTTATTATTACCAATCATGACGCTTGTATGTTTAACCGTTTTTACGATACAATGAAAACCAATTAGGAATTATTTGTTAGGAAATTTTCCGTTATAACACGTATTCTGAAATAAATATCAATCCGCCATCTCTTACGGGTCAAAAAACACAGCTCTTTAACGTTAGGCTTTTACTCATAAGGAAATTAAAAAGACACATTACTTAAGTCCTTAGGGAGTAAAATGTCACTTTAGTCGTTAGTTATGTCTTTAGTCGTGTGGTTGCCGGGTTAGAATAGTGCCACTCCATGTCTTCCCATGGAGGCGCCTAAAGGAGTAAGGGCTTGTAGTACTGTTAGGCGATGGGCTTGCAACTTGTCACTAGAATTATAAAGAAGTATTTTTAGAGTTGTTGTATTTCTATAGCCTACACCGCTTTGGGAATGATGGCGTGATGTTATGTATGTATGTAGACCTTAGGGCTTAGATGCATCACTTTAGTCCGCCTATACATAGCTATTATGAGTCATTCGACAAAAACGTGTAAGTGTAATATAAATATAAGGGTGCGTCATACTTGTAGTTGCCAGTCAGGATTTTTAGGATTACGTACCCAAAGATTGTCAACGGGACCCAATTACTAAGCCTCCGCTGTCCGCCGTACGTCCGTCCGTCTGTATCTCATGAACCGTAAAAAGAAGACAAAAAATTGTGTGATGAGCGCGAGTACTTACTAATGAGTCTTCGATGTTTTCTATGTATTCTTTTTGAATTTAATTATCAATACATAAAAGTTTTTATATCGTTGTTTAGTACAGTACAAGCGTAGTGCTTATATTTTGGGACTAGACCAATTTGTGTGAGAGTGTCCTCTGAAATTTACTTTTATTTATTAATCGCTGGGGACACATGTTCAGCTCATCAGGTATTCCGGGTTCGATTCCCAGCGCAAAGCGTTGCATTTCCGTTAAATATCTTATACTGTGCCCAAGCACAGCAGTAAGAAATGCAGCGAGTGTGGTTAGAGTTATAAAACGATGTCATGGTACGCATGGTACAGGTGGTATACTAAGTTAAATTAATAGTATTGTAAGAATGGAAAGCGCTATCTTATAGTAATAATTTTTTTTTACAGATTTTTTTGTATTTCTAGTTATAGGGACGACGACGACGACGACACTAAACTTGACTAAAACAAAGCATTTGCGATTTAAAGCTTAATATTTCAGATCCCTTGATCGAAAAATTGATTCCAGAAACCCACAATAATTTGACAACAAAAAAAAATACATCCCCACGTTACTGTAGGGGAGGTACCCTAAAAAAATGTTTTTTTATACATTTTACTGTGCTACATTGTTGGTGTGACTAATATGTTTATTCATGGCAAATTACAGCTTTTTAGTACTAAGAGTCTGCGCTAGGCTGCGGACGGACAGACGGACGGACATGGCGAAACTATAAGGGTTCCTAGTTTGACTACGGAACCCTGAAAAGCAACAAGTAATAACTCATTTTCTATTTAAAGTCCGCCGCCGTCTTAGATGATTTAAGTAGTTATAAACACTTAAATCGCCTGGTAGGTATGCCAAGAACTAACGTTGCCTAATTAGTCGTGATAGTATTCCTTTTAAATTCATTATAATTATGCGCTTGCATTGAAGATAATTTTTAGTATTTGTAGTTTTGGCTGTAGGGGAGAGGACGAAGCTTGACTCTAACAAAAAATAGGGCTTTAAAGCTTAATATTACATAAACGAATCCCTTAATCGAAAATAGATTTCACAAACGCGCAATAGTTTTTAAAGACCTATCCAACAACACGCTTCCCTTTTTTTCAAGATTTTATTGTACCACTTTGTTGGCGTGACTAATATGTATATCCATGCCAAATTACAGCTTTCTAGTACTATGAGTCTCTGCGCTAGGCTGCGGACGGACGGACGGACGTGGCGTCGCCGGGTTCCTAGTTTGACTACGGAACCCTAAAAAGTGGTAGTAGGCAACGGTAGCTAGTGTTACATGTCAATGTACCTATCGTTATAAACCTTTTATTTTAAACCTTACCCCATTATTCTTTCGTTAGAATATGGAATAGACGAATTAGTCCCGAGCCGATCCCGATCTTTGTCCCGTGCCAGCGTGTTAGACCCAGTAGATGACTGCCATACGCAATGATGACAATGACCGTACCGTTTCACGTTTGTTTCAGTTACATTGGTACATAAAAACTGATGATTAACTTAAGCTATACAGCTTGTGCTTAAATGCTATGTACATAATTTGGCAACTTACTGTTTTAGACATATTGACCGAGCGAATTGAATAATTTAGTAGGTGTGGCCATTGCTTATAATAGGAGATGAATCCTGTGCTATAAGCATTGGCAGTCTTCCGAATGTCACGACTTTTGTTTATTTTTACTGATCCTAAAAGTAAATGTAAAGTAAAAAATCAATATGTATCAATTAATAAATTTAAACAAGGAAAACATTTATTTTTACAATTCATTTGCGTAGGTGCATTCGTGTTGTTGTGTTTGTGTGTGCACACATCACTTCATCGACATTCATTTGATCGAACGCTATTTTCTGCTGAAATCATAATGTTTTCAGGGTATCTTAAACATTCAATACGTAGGTTAGGTTAGGTTAGGTGTTCAAGATACCCTAACATTATGGTTTCAGCAGAAAATAGCGTTCGATGAAATGAAGTTCGATGATATGATACATTCGTTGAAAGGTGTTTCGAAGAAATGATAGCCACCCGTTTTTTCAACAGTGACTTGTTAATTTTAATCTATAAACTTGACACGAGGGCCGCAGATGCTCCCCTCACCCCGGCGAATAAACACAACTTGAAATCGGAAGAAAATTTCGCTCCAAAACAACAGAAAGTGTGGTGCGCTCGTGCTCCGTTTCAATGCCCGGAACCTCCGTTTCGGGACAATGTTTAGTAAAAACCAGAGAGTTGGGCAATGAATGCATAAAATATGTGGTAGAATCTGCACTCGAAAGTTTGCGTGTTGTTTAAATATTATCTTGAATAAAGCGCAGATGTGGTTCCCGGTTGGTTAAAATAAGGTTGGGTTTTTTTTTAAGGAGAAGGCACACGTGCACTCAGGCCACCTGATGGTAAATGGAATCTGAGACCCATAGACATTTGAATTCTCAAGACTATAATCCTAAGACCTCAAATGCGTTGCCAACCCTGAGGACTAAGATGGAATGCCTCTATGCTAGTAATTTCACCGGTTGTCTTATCCCCACACCGGAACACAACAATGCGAACACTGTTGCTTGGCTCAACTGCGCTGAGTATGTATGTATTTAAACACTTTATAATACTAAAACAATTACATTACGAAAATATTAAAATTACAGAAATAAAAGTAGTGTAAAGGCGAGCTTATCCCTTTAAGAGATCTCTTCCAGTTAACCTTTGGATTTCTGAGTAAAAATAAATGTAACAAACAATAGACAAATACTAAAGTACAAAATATGGACGAGGACACGAATATTTTATAAAAAAGTAAAATATAAATTAGTAACTAGGTATAACTATATACAAAATATATACCATACATACATACATACATAACATCACGCCTTCATTCCCAGAGTGGGGTAGGCAGAGCTACAGAAATACCAACAACTCTAAAAAGACTTGTTGATATTTCTATAACCACATTTTGCACAATCAGGCCAAGAAGTTTACTAGTGTATTAGTGACAGGTTACAAGCCCATCGCCTAACAGTACTACAAGCCCTTATTCCCTGAGTCGCAAATACATACCATTACAATAATAATATCACGGGACAATCTCACACAAATTGACCTAGTCACAAACTAAGCTCTAGGCTTGTACTATGGGTACTAGACAACGATAAACATACTTAAATAGAGAAATACATACTCTAATACATAGAAAACATCCAAGACTCGAACAAATATTCGCGCTCATTACACAAATATTTGCCCTTACTGTGATTTGAACCCAGGACCTCCAGCTTCAAAGGCAGGGTCACTACCAACGAGGCTAGCGTGTCGTCAAATACATACATAATACATAAATAAATAAATAGATACACTCGTACAAATAAATGAATGCATACATTGTAAAAATAAATAAGTTTCTTATGTTTCACAACGTATGGGCATTAATTTAAACTTACTGTGGTAGCTAATAACGTAAAATGAGCGATTTATTGGTACATCGACGTTTCCATGACGTTTCCTTTTCATAAACAATTTTCATACATACGATGACTGCTAAGTTAGTTTGGTTAATTATGAATCCTCCTTTAGAATAATGACACTTGTAAGTTCTACAGTTCTACATAGATCATACTTAATTCTTAACATATACCTACCCCCAGGGTCAGTTAAAAAACTTATATTATATATTTATTTATTTATTTATTAATCACAAAAAATACAGTACCTAACTTATAAATAATGTCCCGCAAAACCGCTTGTACGGTTTGACTGCGGAATCAATAAGTTGAGTTAAGTCTCTACAGCTTAACTATAAAGGAAGCGTTAATCAAGCGTTTACTATTAACAACTTTTATTGTTTACCTATAACATAACTCTGTCTTAATTAAAGTTCACGTCACGACTGAAAGACATTTAAGATTAACTTTAACTGTTTACTGTAGTGTGAAACGTTCGAACTCAGAAGTAGCTATACATTTTAGTACCATATCGCAGCTATCAGATACTGAAACCATATCTTTTTAATAAGTCACTGTGATAAAGTACCGTCGGGTTCAAAAATATGTATACACTTTTAGTACCTTGTCCATTTAACGTCATGTTTACACTGCCATGTGAAATTGTCACAGCGATTAAAGTGACAAGTGTATACATATTTATGAACTCGACTGTGCTATATAATACAGTTTTTTTGAGTTTGCCTGTACCAATCTCAATAGACGCCGTAGTGTCGGTCACTCTTCGTCGAGTCGCCAACGACTCCGATCGCTCAGCGTCTGTCAGCGACTAGCAATCCTTATTATTTTTTGTAAGCACGCCTTGCGTGGTCCAAGTTAAGGAAAACAAAAATAAACTACTATTTTCAACCCCTACGCAGATAAATGGGTGTTATAAGATCATAGTGGGTGTCTGTTTGTCTGTCTGGGACTTTGTAGCTCCCAAACGCATGTACTGTTTCGAACGCAGTTATTACCCGAATGGTCCTGAAGGAGGATAATAGTTTTTACTTGTATATGTATATTATTAGATTATTATGTATATTATGATACAAAAAAAAACTAAGTCAAATATTATGTATATAAATACTGAGATTACTTACTCACTAATTATAATCATCTTTTTTTTAATAATCATTATTCATGACATGTATTCCTTTTTACGTATACATACTGTTTGTGTACCGAAACTTTACCGAAACTTTATACTGTTGAAACTTGGTAAGTCGATGTATTCTGTGAACCGCATGATGATTTTCACACAAAAATAGAAAAAAAAAAAAAAAAATATTTTGGGTTCCCCATACTTAGAACTGAAACTCAATAACTTTTTTCATCAAACCCATACGTGTGGGGTATTTATGGATAGGTCTTTACAAATAATATTGAGGTTTCTAATATTTTTTTAACTAAACTAAATAGTTTGTGCGAGAGACACTTCCAAAGTGGTAAAATGTGTTACTTCTAAAATAAGAGAATGATAAAACTAAAATTAATATATAATGTACATTACCATGCAAACTTCCACCGAGAATTGGTTCGAATGAGATCTAGTAAGTAGTCTTTTTTCGGAACCCTTCATGGGCGAGTCCGACTCGCACTTGGCCGCTTTTTTGGGCTTTGATTGTTTTAGGCAACTACTTAAATAATTGCTGACCCATACATTTCGGACTCTTTTTCGCAATATTCAGTCTATGTTCCATTGGTGTTATGTTATCAGGATTTCTCGTTTTTAAATAAGCTTAGATTGTTTTTCACGTAAATAACTATTTCTAAAATATATGTTGACACAGATGTTAATATAATGACATGTAGATCTTTAAAATACTACCTGCAACTGTCCCTATACTTTGCGTTAACCAGGATCGAAACATCGCGTTTTTGCATTTTGAAGACTCGTTTAATAGTTGAGTTTCCCCACAATACAATACCATAGGACAAGACCGAATGCATGTATACATAGTAGGTATGTTCCTTTAAGGTGTTCTTTGGAGATATGTATGTGGGTATGTTTGTATGTCCATTTCATTGTGACCTGTAGCTTAAATAGCTTGATCGATTTTGAAGATTCAGGTGTCATTAGATTGGTCTTGATTGTAGGAGGGACAAAGGTTATAATATTTAATTTAAAATAACTTTTTTTTTGCTCAACATTATCGCTGCAACGTCTTGACTTGCAGTAAAGAACAAATGAAATGAGTAGGCAGCGGCCGTCTCCAATATGTTCCCGTCCGGACCACGCGCTTGATTATTCCACTACGTACACTAGATTACTACAACACAAACGAATTATACGAGTATTTGGGATGTTAACCTCTGTTAGGATAAATAAACCGGGAGAGAGCATGTCGGACCATGCTTAGGGTTCAGAAGCCGTTTACTACAAACACAAAAACTTATCTAAAAAAACAACCAATAATTAAAAATGTTTATTTAGTAAATAGGCCCCCATGGGGCTCTTTTACACGTCGGTAATATGAAGTGAATTTCCTAGCGCTTCAGATAAGACCCTCATTGCGGAGAAGAAGCGCTAAGAAACTCCAGCAGAAGGTCATTTTTTCAAACATAAAGTACAGTAATACTTAAAAGTAAGTTACATAACAAGTACTTAATAAAGTAATAAATAATAATTATCAAAGCTAGAACAAATAACATCAATACAAATGTAAGGCTAATTACATCAAACTAAAAATAATGAGTCTAGGAGAAAAAACGACGAGATCTCTACGTCAAAAGCCATAACTAGAATAATAAACTGAAGAACCAATCCTAAAAAAACTACTTTACGTTAATTGGTGGCTGAGATTTGTTGTAGGTATAAACACTTTAGTATCTCAAGAACCAATCAAGTCTACTTAGTATTGATAGTTTTCCTATTTAATTCGTTATAAGGCCTTTTATTTGAAATATTTTAAAATGACACTTTTCGAGTTAAATATTTCCTTAACAGTCCAAAAAATCTAAACACTGATACGTAATGATTATTAAAGAGCTATCCAAATTAACCAATGATACTTAACTTATGGTAATTTTGAAGTTTTGGCTGTATTGGACATACAATTGACTCTAACTTGAGGTGCGGTGCGACGCTAGTCAATAGAAGTCACGTACTAGTAGCTCAGTAAAAATAAATCCAATTTGGCATTAAGAGAGTTCAGAAGTTTATAATAAGTTAATATAAGGGATTGTTATAGTCGAGGATTATTTGTGGCTAAAAAGATCAGTGTAAATACGTTTAAATTAGTGATAATAATCATTTCTATTTTATAAAGTGCGGTCGTGTGTGATTTAATTTTTTAAGTACACACACACAACAACGTTAAAGTGCTGTTTAACAGTGCTCAGTACCCGCCACCAAACTACGCGTCATTACATCATTAGGTGGAAGAGGTGCAAAAGGCGCGAAATCTCGGTGTCCTTATGGACTCAAGCCTCCGTTTTCAAAATCACGTCGCTGAATTGGTGCGCAACTGTTTCTATAGGTTAAGTATTTTATACAGAGTTCGGCATTATTTGGATGTTGATCTACGTATTCGCCTTTGTGAAGCGCTGATACTTTCTAAGTTGAACTACTGCTTAACTTCGTTTGGTTCTTGCCTCTTTGCTAAAACCCATAAACTTTTGCAGCGTGTTCAAAATGCTTGTGTTAGGTACTGCTTTCCCGTTCCTCCTCGCTCTCATATAACTCCTTTTCTTAATAAAGCAAATACTTTGAACATGGCACGCAGGAAAGAGTTGTTATTTGCAAGCTTACTGTTTGAGGTTGTGAAGACTGGTACACCTATTTACTTGCATGACAAACTAAATTGGTCATCCAAAACAGCCAGGCACCGAGCGGCAAGATCTTGCGTCTTGATTCCATACAGACACAAGACCGCTGCTTTCAGAGGAAGTTTTAGGTATTTGGCCTCGAGGTGCTGGAACAACATTCCTCCGCCTATCAGAGATGCTCGTTCAAAAGAAGCTTTTAAAGGTAAATATAAGCTGCATCTGCTGAATCAGCAGAAACTTCAGGCCAATACCTAATTGTTTCAGATGGACAATGTTTGGAACTTGATAGTAATTAGACTTATAAATAGATTTTATTCTACTGTAAGTGAAGGTTGTGGTTTTATTTTAAATTAATGTTTTGAATTTTATTATAGTGTAAGTGACTTTTAAAGTGCGTCCCCTGCCGCACCCATGGTCTCCGGCAGAATATCAGCGCTGAAGCAGCAATGCTGCAGCACATGCTGAGCCGGCGCCCTTTCACAGAGATGCCGTGGTATTAAATTATTTTTTAAGATGTTGCACAATTTTATCTCGCTTTTTATAGTTTTGTGTGTGTTTATTTTAGACTTTTTGTGATTTTGTTATATTTTCATGTCCACGGCATACTTATTAAGGTGAATAAAGCTTTTTTCTATTCTATTCTATTCTATTCTATTCTAACAAAAAATAGCGCTTTAAAGCTTAATATTTCATAAATGGATCCGTTAATCAAAAACTGATTTTACCACTTTGTTGGCGTGACTGAATTGTATATTCATGGCAAGTTACAGCTTTCTAGTACTAAGAGTCTCTGAGCTAGGCTGCGGACGGACGGACGGACATGGCGAAACTATAAGGGTTCCTAATTTGACTACGGAACCTTAAAAAGTATTGGGTGCTATACTGAATCACTTTGTAGTAGGTACCAAGACTCTGACAGACAGACGGACATGTCGAAACAATAAACCCTTAAAGTTTCTAGTTTGACTTCGGTACCCATATACAGATACACAGATAAACATTTAATATATTAAGCTTATAACCCCCTTCTTTTTGCGTTGGAGGTTACAAATAAATACTCGTGGTTTAACACAAATATTTGCGCTTACGGGAAATTAAGCGCGGGTCCGCAGCTTCGTAGGGTGGGTCACTGGCAACTTAAATTCGAAAAATACAATATGGCTAAAAGCTAGTTGGGTACTCAATGTTCAAGGCATTGTTCGCCGTGCAATAAGGTACTTGATTACGATCAATGTGACCACGGTTTGGACTGTGGTTAAATCAGTGATTTCTGCCGGCCTGCGGTCCGAACTGTACGTGTAAACGATTTACCAGAGTTCAGAGCGCGGTTTAGACTGGCGCGTGGAATGTGATCACAACACAAAAGTTTCCGCCATGGATAGACCTGCCAGCCGCCACGAGTTTCATTGCATTTAGACGTACGGTTCGGATCGATTACGCGTAAAGACTGCTGTGGGTACAATACAACAATACAGGGCTTGCAACGATATCGCGTTTGACGTGTTTTAGGCCCGTATTATTAAACTGATCTTGGTTTAAATGCCCGTCTCAAGATACGTCAAAAATGACAGTTTCCTATGACGTCAAACGTTTAATTTGACGTATCTTGGGATGGGTATTTAAACTGAGACGAGTTTATTAATACGGCTATTAGAATCGTTTATATCAAATTCGTCATTATGTTATTGTAAATGACATATGTAACAGTTGTCAAAACGTTGAAGATGCGGAAACACGTCAATCGTTATTACCGTGTAGAATCCCAGCCTAGGATTAAATGTGGGTCATACACAGATTTGGGTTACCGTATTTCCTGTGGACACCCCGAAAGTTAACGTTTTTAAGGCCTAATTTTCTGGCTAAGCCCATACCCGCAAAAACGCCGTCAGGACTGCTTGAGACCTATCATATACAAACATAACTTATATGAAGCCCTTAACTATTGACCACAGGAGAGACAACTTTTTTTTTTAAGAGTGTGTATGACCCCATTACGAATCTTAGCTTATGTTACAGTACCTTCGGATTCTCAACCCATCGTAGAGTACTTATAGAGTGTGAAATAAAATAATGTAAGAATGCAACTATGTATAACTAGCGACGCGCCAGCGACTTCGCTCGCTGCAATGTTTTTGTTCTTGACAATTTTATTTTTTATTTTTGTAAAATATATTTTTTTTAATAAAAAAAAGTATTCTATGTTACTTCTAGTACCTCCCAGAATATGTGTACAAAGTTTCATGACGATTCGTCAAGTAGTTTTTGCGTGAAAGCGTAACAAACATCCACGCTTTCACATTTATAATATTAGTAAGGACTAGGTTTTATAACACAAGCGTGATCTTATGATTTAATAAACCACACTAGTGTTGCCTCATTATGTATCAGTTATATAAACTAGTGTCGTATATATACTTATATGGACGTGGCCATAGGTTCCTCTTTCCCCGATGTCCTCCAAGAATTTTACGAAATGTTATAAATTCTGGACATATGAGAAACGCTACTGAACAACTAATTGCGTTCAGTCAAAATAGATTTAAATTGAGCGCATAAGCTATAATCTTATTAAAGCCTAACAAGATTCTATTTAAATGCAAATTTGTATTAAAATAGGGCCAAATAGAATCTTGTCTCAACAGTTACTATAACGAAATCAACAAGATTACAAAATAGAAGTAAGATAGAAAACAAATCAGATTAGATTCCAAGATTTTCTCGGTATACCTAATACTCCGTCCACTTGATTGATATTACATACAGGGTGTTATTGTTTTACCATTACAGACGGGCGCTCGTTTCGTATTCACAGCATGATGCGAAAACAAAAGGCTTTTAGAACCCTTCGAATTGGGTTATGTTAACGTTATGTTAAGGCAAATATCAACATAATAAGGTGACTATGTGAATTATAATTACTTTTAGTATAAAATGTTCTTCGTAATGATGATAAAATAATACATACATACATACTAACATCACGCCTTAATTCCCAGAGTGGGGTGGGCAGAGCTACAGAAATACCAACAAATCTAAAAAGACTTGTTGATAATTCTGTAACCACATTTTGCAGAAGTAGGCTAAGATGTTTACTAGTATATTAGTGACAGGTTGCAAGCCCATCGCCTAACAGTACTACAAGCCCTTATTCCCTTAGTCGCCTCTTACGACATCCACGGGAAGACATGGAGTGGCACTATTCTAACCCGGCAACCACACGGGCTTTATGATAAAATAAAATAAATATTAATTTCCACTTTTTTATTTTACAAGCCCAATGTTTATTAGACTTTTAGTTGATTCGATTCGCGGGTCAATCAAGCGAATTTTAAAAGATCTATGAATGCAGTTTTGTATCTTTAAAAAATAAAGGAATGTTTCCTTTCAGTAAAATGAGCTAACTACAGGATTTAAGGTACTTTCCCTCCACCTTCCATTTTTTTTTCCACCCTGTTTATTCAGCACAAGGATCAATAATAAACAAATACTTTAAAAATAAGTAAACATTTGAGGTAAATAAAATATTTATACATACTAAATGTGGTTACAGAATTATCAACAAGTCTTTTTAGATTTGTTGGTATTTCTGTAGCTCTGCCTACCCCACTCTGGGAATTAAGGCGTGATGTTATCTATGTATATACTAAATCACGCCTTCATTCCCAGAGTGGGGTAGACTTGTTGATAATTCTGTAAGATGTTCACCAGTGTGTTAGTGACAGGTTGCAAGCCCATCGCCTAACGTACTACAAGCCCTTATTTTCATACTCGCCTCTTACGACATCCACGGGAAAACGGGCAACCAAACGGGCCTTCTAAAATAATTGTGTCACGATTTTATCCTCCTGTACTTAGTTACCCTGACACCATTAACCTAAACCCTTCATTTGTCTTCTCAATCAATTAACATCGTTCAATCTGGGCCATTGCATTTGCATTCAAATTTAAACGAACCAACACTTAACTAAGACCCAATTTCAAAACCTCCATCTCGTGTCTTTCACTCAATAGTTGAACAACATTTTACGGAGAGGGCCAAAACGAAGCTTAATTAAGTTCTTAATGACAATTTCGGATCGTGGCTTGTTGTTGTTTCAAAGACGTTTATTCCAGCGTTCGTTCTCCCTTGGTTATCTTTAAATGAATTCGCAGTTTATTGGTAATTAACGTGAGAATTAAGATGGACTAAACAATAGATAGACTGGAAACGTCTTTAAAAAAATCTTGATTATTATAAACATTTAGAATAATTCTAAAATAAGGCTAGGTGGCGTATTAATATGTGAGTTATGCTACATTCCGTAAAAGCCAAGTGCGAGTCGGACTCGCACACGGAGGGTTTCGTGCCATCGTACAATATTAGGATCAAACAAAATACCCCGTTAATTTTTATCGTTCTTAGTAACAATCGCTCTCTGCAAATTTATATTTCTATTACGGCTTAAGAAATAAGTAGATCTGTGACAGTCAGACGGATCGACTATTGGAGTCTTAGTAATTAAAAAAGATATTCAAAAAGCAAGAAACGAGTAAATATTGCGCTGTGTCAGATTTAAATACATTCAGAGTTAAATGATTTTTGAAGTGAAAACTTCTTTAGCGGCGTTGTACACTTTTATTTTGTAATGGGTAAAAAATGTTAAACTCGCGTCAGGACACGTGACCTGACCGAAAGTTCATAAGACGGATGGAGAGTACACAGCCGGCGGCGCAGCGTAGGAGAGGAAGTATCCGCCTTTCTTTCTAAGGGGCGGCGAAAATGTATGCCTGCGCCTGCTGTTTCGTTTAGGCAGCGCAGGGCAACGTTTGTAAATGCACAACGTTAATATTCAAGTTTTCACTTCTGCCGGCACTCCCGGAGTGCAACCCGTCGTTTTTAAGCTATTGCATAGCTTCTATCGCGGGCCTTGAGCGCGGGGACCGAATCCAGAAATTCCGTAACGAAAAAACCTCACGCTCCCCACTCCGACGGGCAAGGAGGTGTGGCTTGAAGGCCGTGCATCGTCTAACGTCGTTTCAGTTCGGCAGTCTTCGACACGGCGTTGTGTGCGATTAGACGTATTGTACGACTCTACTAACTTTTCTATCAAAAACATTAAATTTGAAAATGAATAATGATCCACAAGAGTCCACAACAAAATATGGGACCACCATTGACGCGGTATTTTCTAGGTATTTAGAGGATATTAAGTCGCAAACTTATGTTTCTTATTTCAGTTATCATAAACCTATAGTTTCAATGATAAATATTCCTGAATAACCAACAGCTACTGTAAGATAATAAAACCCACATGTATTGTAAAATAATAAAAATATTTTAAACAATATTAACTTTTTTATTTATTTAATAATAGAAAAATTTGTTTTCTTATCGGTCACCACGCTCAAAAAGTGTAACTTGAATTAATATCAAAGAAAAAGAAATAATGCATGAATAAAATAAATAAATAAAATTATAATTGCATAAGTTGATACAAAATGCTATGGAATAGCTTTACCGCGGCAGTCCGCGAGTGCCACACGTCTTTTTTTTTTGCTATAATTTCAATAATCAACACAAAAATTAAAACATGCGATGTTTCCAGCACAGCTCTTGTAAGAGACCGCTTAAGACTGTTTGTTTGTACAGGACGAAATTAAGGTGCGAAAATTTAACGACATTAGTTCACTCGAAATAAAAGCAGCTGTAACTTGTATCTGCCCATTTTAAGTAGTACTTGTTGCACGGTTTAAAATTCTTGAGTAACTGAACCAACTTTTGAGACAAGAGAAGAACTTGGTCTATAGTCCATTTTTTTCTGTTCAAGAGAGTCAGTTCTTGAATGAAAAACTATCGTTAATGATTTGGTATCTTGGTAAGTATGGTATATGTATATTTCAAATACGTTGATATTTTGGAATAATGGTGTAATTCAATACATTGCTACGATATTGAGAATTAGGTTTTAGAATTACAAATTATAGCTATTTTCGCATTTGTAATATTAGTAAAAATTGTTGGTTAGATTGTACGATGTACTTTTTTTTTGGTCACCAATCTAATATTAATATAGCATGATGAAAGTTTGTATGAAGATATGTTTTCCTAACTTACTTTACTTAAATTATACTATGAACAATTTTTTAATTTAAACATTCGAGCAATTTGTCGAAGAGCGAAACCAATGACAATATTAATTGGCTTCCAGACTGTTAACGCCTTATATGGCAATGGACCACCGCGGGAGGGGTGAGGCGCGCGGGCGGCGCGCCGGCGCCGGTGCTCGCCCACTTGCGATACAGCCACGGCCACGAGCGCGCACTACATATGTTATTTAATTACTTGTACCTACTTACCGAAAAGTAAATCCTTTTAAAAACTCATCGTTTTTATTCTTGTTCATTATCACCAACAAGAAAGTGGCGACCGTGACAGGACAGGACAGGAAAAATTTAATGCGCTCTTCAGCTGTGAAATTATAAATAGATTTCATGCCTGCTTTCAATGCTCGGCCCAATTCATTGTTTGCCCCTACGTAATTTGAGCCATTATCACAAAATAGTTTACTGGGTCTACCTCTTCTAGAAATGAATCGGCGAAGGCACGAAATGAAAGCGTTACTACTTAGATCGCTTACAACTTCTAAGTGGATGGCCTTAGTACAAAAGCAAATAAATAGGCAGATATAGCACTTCGAAATTCTATTTCCGCGGCCGGTTCTACTTGAGATTGGAAGCGGTCCTGCAAAATCACTACCACAGATTTCAAATGGATAGCTACGAGTGACCCTACTTGACGGCAGTTGGCCCATCAACGGCTCCATTGATTTGGCACGAAACCGGGTACAAATGACACATTGTCGATATACTTTACGAGCTAACGTTCTCCCCCCTAAAGGCCAAAACTGATCTCTAAAACCAGCTAGGAGCAGTTGCGGGCCAGCATGCAACAAGCGTAGGTGCTCGGCTCGCATCAATAGCTTGGTAAGGTGATGTTTCCCGTGCAGTAACACGGGGTGCTTTCTATCGAAGTTAAAATCAGTGTTCTCGAGCCGACCACCCAGCCTCAGCACGCCGTCTTCGTCAAGGAAAGGAGATAACTGCAACAAGTGAGATGAGGTAAGTTTCTTTTTACTTTTTATTAGGTTAAGTTCTCTGTTAAATGATTCTGATTGTGATATTTTAATTAGGTAAGTAAGGGAATGAACCAGTTCACTTTCATTTAAGGGACCGAATTTTCTATGAGTTTCATTTTTAATTTGACAATTTTTTATGAACCTATGCACGTACGCAAATATTCTTTTAAGTTTTAATGCACATGAATAATTCTCAAAATTAATTAATTTGTTCTGTTTATTATTTTCATTAATTTTTGTTTGCATTACTTTAGTTTCAGGTAAATTTAACTCTGTGTTGGGTGTCTGAGGCCATTGAGATTCATCATGTTTCAGAAAATCGGGACCCTCCCACCACAGAGTAGAATTTAGCAGTTGACTCGGATCCACGCCTCTTGAAGCTAGGTCAGCTGGATTCATGTCAGTGGGTATATGTCTCCACGAGTTTCTACTGGTAAGCTCATGAATTTCGCTTATTCTGTTACATACAAAGCTTTTAAGTAATCTTGGCTGCGTCTTTATCCAGCCCAGAGTAATGGTGGAGTCCGACCAAAAAACCCTTTTATGTATGGTGCAGCGGAAGGCTTGACTGACTTTGTTTACTAGCCGGGCTCCTAATAATGCCGCTGAAAGCTCCAAACGAGGTATGGTCAAAACTTTAAGAGGCGCGACCCTTGTCTTCGCACAAAGTAATTTAATTGTTACGCATTTCGTATTATCCGCAGTGCGTACGTATACGCACGCAGCAAAGGCGTCCTGCGAAGCATCCACAAAGCAGTGGAGCTCGCAGACAGCTGGAGACGAACCGAACACATGCCTTGGTACGGATACTGCAAGTAAAATATTTAAGTTACTAGCTAATTTTATCCAACATTTTTTGATGTTATGCGGTACTGGTTCGTCCCACGTCAATTTTAATAGCCACAGTTTCTGCAACAGTATTTTTAACGTTATTGTGCACGGACTGATCAGTCCAAGAGGATCAAATACCTTACACGTATTAGATAAAATTGTTCTCTTAGTTATTATATCAGTTTGATCTATATTTATACAAACGTTAAATTTATCCGTGTCTGGGGCCCACTGTACGCCCAGAACACTGGATTGTTTGCTTATGTTGAGTGACTCTGTTGACGTAGAAGATACAAATATTTCAGGGCAATTGCTACGGAACTTATGCAATGGTAAACATGCTGAGGTGAGAATGTCAGTAACACCGCGAAGTATGTGAGCTAAGGTGTCCACACTATCCGCTCCAGTCAGCAAATCGTCCATATAACAATCCTTTTTAATAACTTCGGAAATCACGGGATCCGGACAGTCAAGTGCCAACTGGAGAAGGCAGCGAGTACTCAAATATGGCGCTGAGGCCATCCCATAGGTCACAGTGTTGAGCTGAAGCACATCGAGAGGCTTCGAAGCATCGTCACGCCACAGTATCAGTTGCAAATTACGTTGAGATTCATGAATTTGTATTTGACGATAGCATTTTTGAATATCACCAGTAAAGACATATTTGTGCTCGCGAAATCTGATCAAGATATTAAATAAATCATCTTGGACAACAGGGCCTATATACTGTATATCATTAAGAGATTTCTGAGAAGCAGTTTTTGCCGATGCGTCGAAGACGACTCGTAATTTTGTGCTCTCACTATTTTCACGGATGACGCAATGATGAGGTAAAAAATATCCGAACTTAGGCCTATCAATTTTTGATAAATGTCCTAAGGTTTCATACTCGTGTATAAAGTCACTGTAACGTTTTTTCAAATCAGGATTTTTGACTAGTTTCTTTTCTAAATTAAAGAATCGTTTGGCAGCCATGTTATAAGAATTGCCAAGTGATGTTTCAGGTGCTTCTTTCAGCGGCATTAAGACTGAAAACCTGCCATTCGATAAGCGGCAAGTATTTTTAACAAAGTGTTCCTCACAAAATTCATCATCAGGTGATGTCGATACCTTTGATGATGGAATTTCTTCAAGGTTCCAAAATTTAGTTAATTTCTCGCTAATTTCTCTTGTGAAATTGCAATGAAGTGTCTGAGAACCTTTTTTCAGGATTGGGTTTAAGGGACCGGCTACTACCCAGCCAAAGAGAGTATTTTGTAGGACTGGTTTATAAAGGCCCAGGGATATCCTTTCAGGACACAGGACATTAAAGAATATTTCAGCCCCTAACAACATGTCAACCCCTGCCGGATGGCAGAACTGGGGATCAGCGAGCGAAATATTATCCGGTAAGTTTAGTTGAGTAATGTTTACGGCCATGTTAGGCAAATGACCGGTGATTTCAGGTATAACTAAACAATTTAAGTTTACTTTGTAACTATTTGACATAGAACCGATGATTACGTCACAACTATCAGAAATGGTAAGATGAAGGTTGTTAATGCCCGATATTAATAAAGGATCAGGATTACGATTAACTAACCCAATTTTATTTTTCAGAGCTTCTGTCATGAATGAGGATTGGCTGCCGGCATCAAGTAGGACACGAGCAACGTAAGTATTATTATTTTCAGTATTGGTAACATTGACTAAAGCGGTACCAAGAAGAACTTGCCCTGAAGTTTGTACTGATAGGGTTTTACGCGGGGGGGCTACATCCGAGGAGGTTGCAGATGTAGTAGCAATAACAGAATCAGGCAAGTTATTTTCATTTTTATGTAAAATGGTGTTATGCTTTTTATGACATAACCTACAAGAACCTAGGCGACACGTCGCCGATTCATGGCCCCTTCGCAAACAATTAATGCAAAGTCTTAATCTACTGATTGCACTTAACTTGTCGTCGAGTGATAAAGATTTAAAATTTTCACAATCAATAATTCTATGACCTTGATCGCAAAGGGGACACAACAGTGAGCCACTAGATTTCGAGGAACCAGCAGTGAGAAAAGTTTTCGCAAATTTATGATGAGGTAGTACTGAGTTTTTATGATCAGTTTTTATGTGGTTATTTTCTCTGTTCTGTTGAAAGACTTTCTCACTCCTGTTTGCAACGGCGGTCTCCAATATGTCGGCCCGGTTACGAAGGAATTTTATGAAGTCACTTAAGAGCGGCAAATCGGACAGATTGTTCCTGAACTCTTCCCATTTACCGCTTGTGATGGAATCTAATTTTGTGGAGACCATATATATAATGAGCGTGTCCCACTGATCCACCGGTTGACCGAGAGTAGTTAAAGCTCTCAAGTTTTTAGTTACAACATCAATTAAGTACCGAATAGATCTATGGGATTCCTTAGTAATGGATTCAATTTTAAACAATGCCTTTAAATGATTGTTGATTAGAATTTTTTTGTTATCGTATCTCTGGCATAACAAATCCCACGCGATATGATAGTTATGTGATGAAAATCCAATTGATTTTATGATTTGCGCCGCGCTCCCTTCTAACGCAGAACGTAAATAATGGAATTTGTTAATATCCGGGACTGACTCATTTTTATGTATAAGCGACTCGAAGGTGTCCCGAAACTCTAACCACATGAAATAATTCCCGTCAAAAGACGGCAGTTTAATAACGGGCAATTTTACGTTTACGTTATCTTGATGAGAACAACTGCTATATGAACTTCGTTTGTCTTCACCATTTGAAGGACGTAACTTGAATAATGATTGGGCACTAGAAAGGCTGGCGTAAAATTTTGTTTCAGTTATTTCACGTTCCTTAATTTGATCGTCAAGGACCGGACAAAACAATTCTATTTGATTTTGCAATTTTTCAAACTCCGCGAACAACGCTTCCAATCGCACAATTCGCATATTCAATTCGCTAAACTGAGATTCAGTTAAATCTTCCACTTTATATTTTTTCAAATCATTAAGATAGTTTTCAAAAGTAGTCAACCGACCTCTAACTGAACCGCGCTGTTTTATTAAATCTTTAAATTTTAATTCTGCCTCAAGGTCATTTAAATCACCCGGTGTAACCATTTTGTTAATAGATAGAAAGAAAAACTGCTCTTAAGATAAGACACCGAAATAATTAAGCACTTAAGACTAAGCACTAGTAAAGGCAAACAATAACTAAATTAAATTAGACTGTGCATCAAACCAGGCAGGAATTCCAAGCGCGCAGAACGCAGCGCCGTGTAGGTCAAGGTCAACGCGGCCAGCTGATCGGCGTCGGGAGCGAGCTGCCAGGTAAGTACTTCGAAGCGCGAGCGCACGTTAAGTTACTAGCGCGTTGAATGTTCTAGACTCGCTCGATTCCTGGAAACATCAGCCGACAATCCTTAAGCTTGTGACGTAAGCATGATTTAACTCCCTAGGAATATGGAAATGTAATCGTTATTTTATAATAGATAGAATCAAAAGGGAATATAAGTCGAAAGCGACAGATTATAGTGAAAATGCTTAAAGGACAGAAAAGAGGCGAAATAAATAGGTATTAATGCAGTAAATGACGTGCTAATAATTTTTTATTTAGTGTTTAATTAGAAACAGCCTTTAAAGCGTTGCAATTTGAAGTCCTTTAAATTAGGCATGTAGACTTGCTATGGGCACACGAGCGAAAATGCAGTTATAATTTATGCTTATTTAATATTTACTATTTCTATTGTTTTAATTAATTATAAATTTAGCAAAATAGGCTAGGTAAGCACACGAGAAACTCGAGCAAAGGAATAGATCCAGACTCACGAAGTCATGCGCTTACACGGGCCGTATGTCGTAGGTATTTAGAACCAAGTAAACCAACACACAAATCAAAGTTAAGAAAGGTAATAAGGTTAAGGAATAGAAATGGGCACTCCCCTGCTGTAAGATCGCTGCACACGCCGCCGGTTAAACTCCGCAGACCGCCATTCTCTTCCTTTGTCTCCGTTTCTCGAACATTCGAACACGGGACGCGTGGTTGCGTCGCGTAGCGGTACCCTTTGGTTTACTTTAAAAGTCCTGTCACGGTCGCCACTTTCTTGTTGGTGATAATGAACAAGAATAAAAACGATGAGTTTTTAAAAGGATTTACTTTTCGGTAAGTAGGTACAAGTAATTAAATAACATATGTAGTGCGCGCTCGTGGCCGTGGCTGTATCGCAAGTGGGCGAGCACCGGCGCCGGCGCGCCGCCCGCGCGCCTCACCCCTCCCGCGGTGGTCCATTGCCATATAAGGCGTTAACACAGACTTAGTAACGAAGTCGAAAAGGTACATAATTGCTAAACCACAAGCGTAACTTAATACTTTACAGCTAAATCACTTACTCTAGTACGATTTGCTTCTTGCAATGGATTTGCCACACTGAAATCAATCTTAAACAACCGATAAGTATTACAACACACAAAAAACAACTAGTAATAACTAATTTTCTATTTAAAGTAATTTGGTGGCGTCTTAGATGATTTTAGTAAGTATAAACACTTCAATCTTTATCACTTTGTTGGCGTGACTAATATGTATATTCATGCCAAACAGCTTTCTAGTACTAAGAGTCTCTGAGCTAGGCTGCGGACGGATGGAAGGACATGGCGAAACTATAAGGGTTCCTAGTTTTACTACGGAATCCTAAAAGAAACTTTAACTCCGGCCAAGTGCGAGTCAGATTCATACACGAATGATTCCCTACCCTTCTGGTATGGGCCCTTTTAAATTAATTTAAATTAAAAAATATACACTGACAATGGCAACTTGTGGTTCATTAGTTACAGCCTGCTGACAGACAGACGGTCGAACGGACAACAGTTGCTTAGTAGGTAATAGGGTCCCATTGGCACCTTTAGGGTACAAAACTCTACAGCATATAAGTTTTCAATGATTCTTCCGCGCACATTTTAGGATCTATTGTGCAAATACCCTCTTACCCTCAGCTGTTAGAGTGTGCCGGTTTCCCTACAATGTTTTTTTTTCACCGTCAGAGCATCACCAGTTAGAAAAACACATTTGTACATGGTGATCACGGGAGTGACTTTTACCTCCAAATTTGTGACCTTAAAGTAGACTACGCTGTGTAGCGCTGTGTGGAAATTGAAATGAACGACGCCACGACTTACCATACAGCTGGGACGAAACAATCGTAAATTCGCTTATTAGAAAGCGGATAATAGTTCTTTTGTAAGCAGTACAGGCGCGGGTGATAATGTAATGTACTATTTCTCACATGCTGGCGTTTTGAACGCTCAACATCGGATAAAAAATGCGGATCGCTAGACAAATTAAAACCGGGCAAGTGCATGTTGGCTCATGCTCAGTGTAGGGTTCTGAAGCTGTTAACTGCTACAAAAGACAAAAAGCTATCTCAAAAAACAGCAGTAAGCATAAAAACTTAACGAACCAATTCGTTATATTTCGTCATTAATTAAGGATATTTTTTAGATTTTTAGTATTTGCAGTTTTGGCTTGATACATGACTCTAACGAAAATTTACTTCAAAGCTTAATATTTCACAAACGGATGCCTTAGGCGGAAAAATATTTAACGAACCCACAATACACGTATAGAAAAGCGCATGCATTTGTTCCTGAGTCTTGAATATTTTATATGTATTTAAGTATTTATTTCTCTTTACAAGTATGTTTATCGTTGTCTAGTACAGCCGACGTCATAAATATGTTTACACTTTAGTACCTTGTCACTTTCATTCACTGAGACAATTTCATATGTAATTATATGTAATTGTCTCAGTGAATGAAAGGGACATGGTACTAAAGAGTAAACAGATTTATGACTTCAACTATACAAGCCTAGAGCTTAGTTTAGGACTAGGTCAATGTGTATATAGAAATGGTTAAGTGATCTCCGAAACGTTTACCAAAAGTTGAATAAACTCTGGGCACTGGTAGCTTAAAAACGCGTTTTTTTATTAGGGTGTTGTAGTTGGGGATGGATGGGGCAAGTTTATGTGTAAGCAAGCACATTTTGTACAGAAAGAGTTGTCGAACGGTTAAAACATTTGCCTCGGCGTATAAGGATGCTGTAGGGTACCTGAATGGTTTTTTATATATCACTTTTAATACTGACCTTTGAGCTCTCTCTAAGACTATCATGGATGACTTTGCTGCGCTACCCCAAACCGATATGCCGTAGGTAATTATCGACTGGCACAGTGCGGTGTAAACTAGCGTGAGTAAAGGTTTGTCGGCAGAATGCCGTATTTTCTTAAAAAATGCGATTGTCTTTCTAATTTTTGAGGACAGTTTCTGAATATGGGTTTTAAAGTTTAGGTTTTCGTCCACGAATAGACCTAGGTATTTAACAACATCAGTACGTTGTATGAAGTCACAGTTACAGCTACCTGATGGGAAATCTTTACAGGCGTGAATTTGTAAAGTGTTACTGCAGGTTGGTTTAGATGAGGCGGTTTTATGAAAATAGATAAATTTGGTTTTATTGCTATTTAGCGTTAAAAGGTTAAGACGGAGCCAATCAGACGCAATCTTCATGCCTGTTTCAGCAGCTGCTAGGGTTTCTTCCCAGTTTGTACCTCTAAAGAGAATTGCCGTATCGTCGGCGTAACAGATAATTTCAGAGTTTTTTATTATAAGGTTGTGAACATCGTTAATATACATTATGAAGAGAGTGGGGCCAAGGATGCTTCCTTGTGGAACTCCAAAATTAATCGCTTCTGTAGCACTCTGAATAGAACCTACCCTAACCAGCTGACTTCTATCTGAGAGATAGCTGTCAAACCACGCCAGTGGAACACCGCGAATTCCCAGATGTTCAAGTTTGCGGAGCAAGATTGGTTTTGAGACTGTATCGAAGGCTTTTGCCAAATCCAGAAAGACTCCGATGCACTTAGTGTAACTGTCTAAGTAGGATGCAGCAAGTTTAATTAACAGTGAGGTAGCGTCTTCCGTGGATTTACGATGCCTAAAGCCAAACTGTCTTTCGGAAAGAAGACCATACTTCTCCAGGAACTTGACTAGTCGCGTGTTTACTAGCTTCTCTAGTATTTTAGAGAAAGAGCTTAGTAGCGATATGGGTCTGTAATTTCCGGGTATAGTTATTCAGTTTTAAGTATCTTTTTGAAAGAAAGAAAGAAAAACATTTATTCGCAACAATAACACAATAACAAACAGAAAAGTGATATTTGCTGCGAAACGGTCCCAACTAAGCATCTGCTGGCTGTGAAGCCAACGCTGATCTTCCGTTGGGACCGCTCGGTGAAAACACGGAAGGTGACACAGACATTACAAATTTTTAACGAAACAAATAAAACATATAAACAGCAGAGTTGAAAAAAAAATTTAAGTGTTACTTACCCATATGGAAGTAATTTTTGATCCGAAATAAAGAACAATTTAATTTAGTTATTGGGTTGACTTAATTTTTGCATGCTTATGCTGCACACCTTAGTGCTTTGTCACTTTAACGTCATGTTTTAATTACTACATCTGTCAATGGCGTTAAAGCGACGCGTATGAACGCGATAAGGAGCAGAAACTCCTGAAGGACCGGAGACGAGCAACTGTTCTATTTGTACTATACTTATAATTTTAATTCTCCAAGTCCCGTGTGGTTGCCGGGTAAGAATAGTGCCACTCCCTGTCTTCCCGTGGATGTTGTAAAAGGGGAATAAGGGCTTGTAAGTAGTAAACATCTTAGCCTGATTGTGCTGTGGTTACAGAATTATCCACAAGTCTTTTTAGAGTTGTTGGTATTTCTGGTAGCTCTGCCTATCCTACTCTGGGAATGAAGGCGTGATATCATGTATTTGCATATCGGGAAAACTCTTTTTCATCGTCCAAAATGATCTCAATCAACGTGCAATCTTCATTCCTATCCCAGGATACTAATCCTACATAAGCAAGGTATTTTCTTCCTTATTAAGCTTTACCGAAGCGTTATTAATATCTTAAGATAGCTTTATGCAAATCCGCTGAATAGCCATTGTTTAAATTTTGGAGACATTGAAAACGCTAGCTTGTGGGGCTTTCAATATTAAATTTAAATTTGAATGTTAGCTGACAAAGCAGAGCGACTGACGCGTTAATCTGGGGCGAGTGCTTTCCGAAATCCTCGTGATTTCCATCTTTTGAAACGTTGGATTTAACTGAAGTATTTCACTTGTACATTAACAAATCGGGAATTAGCATAGGCTAATTCCTACTTAAGTATATTGTCAGTTTTAAAGTTTGTTACGATGTTTGGATGATTGTATTTCAATCTCACAAGAAAAGCAGTCTATGTTATACTCGGTAAAAGTATTACTGCTTTTGACATGTCATCGTATGGTTTTTACTCGTTCACCATTATCGTCAAGTAAATACGAGCTATCGTAATATAATGTCATGTCATATATTATGTTTATTGTATTATTATTACCGTCTTGTTAACCTATATTTAGTATGTAATTCACAGTGCTGTAGTGTTTTACTGTTATGCTGTGTAATTATTTTGAAGTAAATAAATAAATAAATAAATAATAAATAAATCGTAGCGTTTAATACGATAACATGTCAAACTCGGTATGCATTTACCAAGTCGCATTTATCTCTTGTTTTGGATGGAATTCGGTGCAGATAGTTTATGCGGGGCTCGCCTGTCGCAGAAAAGTTGGCCGATGGAGATAAAACATTCTCGAGTGGTACCGGACCCGAGTACGCAGCGTGGGTCCCTTCAACGATGCGAACCGACGTGGCTAAGGTTGCGGGAAACCGATGAATGCAAGCGGTGGTAGTACGGTAAGTCATAGTTTTATTGAATTTCACTTCATCGAATGTATAATTTCATCAAATTTCATTTCATCGTACGCTATTTTCTGCTGAAACCATAATGTTTTCAAGGTATCTTATACATTAATTACGTAGGTTAGATTAGGTTAGATGTTTAAAATACCCTGAAAACATTATGGTTTCAGCAGAAAATAGCGTTCGATGAAATAATACATTTGATGAAAGGTGTTTGGGTAATATTATAGACACCCTGGTAGGACAGTGTGCAAGGGCCGTCCGGATCGCTACCACCATTTTATCATAAACCCACCGTCAAGCAGCAGCATACGCATTGATTTATTCCGGTGTGAGGATATGACAACTGGTGAAACTACTAGCATAAAGGCATTCCATCTTAGTCCTCAGGGTAGGCAACACATTTGAGGACTTAGGATTCCAGTCTCGTGTTTATTGTTTTAAGAATTCAAATCACACAAGAACCAGTATCTTGAGAACCGGTGAGACGGTTCACAGTACGAATAGATATATGCAATTAACCTTTTGACCGCCACGGTCGGCTGCAACTTTTCGTGCACCTGAAGCCAACGACGCCATATGCCGCAACCGCGCCAATACAAAATGTATGGAGCGTACCGAGCGCCCCGGCACGAAACTCCGATGACGTGATGTGCCGTGTTTGGCGGTCAAAAAGTTATGACTGCTTTAGGTAAAATAAACTTTTAGCATGTAAAGTAATTTTGCTTTTGTATGTGTGTGCTATTAAATGTCAAATTTTGTTGGTAGGTGCATCAGCGTATCTATGTTAATGTAAGTGTTTATGTGTGTGTACGTAATATATCAGCAAGTCTACTGTGTCGGAATAAGACGGCATAAGTAGTTGTTGTTAGTATCAAGCACCAGACTTGTTTCGGTTGACATGATGATGATAATAAACGGGCAAGAATGGTTCGGAACCCTTTTCCGTTCATTACGTTCTCGCAAATAAATCCGTTGAATATTTTAATGCTGGCAACACTAATTTGAAGTTTTGGTTTTAAACCTATTTCCTTCTCTGTTGCTTTGATATATTCAAAGGAATAACGCTGTGCGATTTATATAACTTTCATTATTAATAATTACTAGACCTCGTTATCTCAGGGCAGTGACAGTAAAATAGGGAAACATGGGGGCAATTGGCACAGTTTGATATTTATTGTAAGTAAAGTACTAATTACAAGAATGTTACTATTTAACTCTTAAACTTTCATTTCAATTATTTCACTTAAACGTTTACACATAAAGTTGTAGATAGTTCTATCGATAATATTTTGACATCATTTTCTCGTTATTTATTTTTTAATCTTTATAGGTATGGGTTTCCTTGGTCAAGGGTGACCCAATAACTTCACACTTATTTATTTGCTGTGGAAAGACATATTAACAAGTACGTCAATACTCAGTAAGTATGTGAATTTACAGTCCGCATAATTTTGTTTTGATATAATGGAAAAATTAAAGTAATTGCCGATTTTGAAATTGAGAACTCGCTGTTTTGTAAATGGTGCAATTTATGATTGATTCCATAAAAATATGTCATATAGAAGCATCTTAAAAAATGCAAATATGAATATGATATTGTTCAAATTGGCCACATACTTCCCTATTTTGACTGTTGTGACATTTCACTGCCCTGATATCTCAGGTCGTCACGAGGCCTAATAATTACATTTTAATGAAATGTCAACATGAAATGCCCCGTACTTAATACACAAGTGTATTAAATCAAGTTAAGCTGGTTATATAATTAATTAACTATTAACCCTCTTAATTGGTGTTTTCTTAACTACCGAGGGACTAAAATTGGTTTGGAATCGAACCCGTTATTAAATTTAGGCCTTTGGGAAGTCGTTTAGTTAACTTAGCAATAAAAGCCACTTGGGATCATAATTAAAACTAGGCGAAGGCTGTTTAATACAAAGTAAATAATATTGAGTACTAGTTTTTGCCTATATGCTATTTTAGAGTGTAATCTATCACTATGCCAAATCTCATCCATACGTTCAGCCGTTTTGGCGTGATTCAGTAACAAACTTTCGCTTTTGTAATATTACTAGCTTCTGCCCGCGATTTCAATTATCGTTATTCCCACGGAAACCTTTAAATTTTCCGCAGTAAAAAGTGGCCTATGTGTTAATCCAGCTCACGGCTATTGTCATTCCAAATATTATCCAAATTCGTCAAGTCGAGCACTCAGGCCACCTGATGGTAAGTGGAATCTGAGACCCATAGACACTTGAATTCTCAAGACTATAATCCTAAGACCTCAAATGCGTTGCCAACCCTGAAGACTATTTTTTGCGAATGTTTGGAACTGTGATGTAATTTACCTGCGATGTGTCTATGTAATGTAGCAATAAATGTTTTTTGAATTTTGAATTTTGAATTTGATATCACCTTTAGCAGACAAAGGTTCTGTCATTGAGTGCCTACCTTATTATGGCGGTTTATCATGAGAAATTACCAGTGAAAATATACGTTTTCATCTTTTAAAAACACTGCGTCTATGAAACCTAAGAAAACACAAACACAAACAATATACCTAACAGTTAAGAGTCACTATTCAAAGAAAGAAAAAAGAAAGAAAACCATTTATTCGTGACAAACAACCACAAAGAACAGAGCCACTAAGCAGCAGTCTCGCATTGTTGTGTTCCGGTGTGGGGATAAGACAACCGGTGAAATTACTAGCATAGAGGCATTTTATCTTAGTCCTTAGGGTTGGCAACACATTTGAAGTCTTAGGATTGCAGTCTTCAGATTATAGTCATGAGAATTCAAATGTCTATGGGTCTCAGATTCCACTTACCATCAGCAGGCCTGAGTTCTCGTGTGCCTTCTCCTTACGATAAAAAAACAGTAATACGCACAAAAAGAATGTAGTCACGAAATTTTCCCAATTCAGCGAAATGCTGGTATTTGTCAGCGCTGGTCTTCTGTTAGAACCATCAGGTGAAACCACGGAAGATTAACACACGTAATAATTAAGGCAAGAAATTAATTTATAGCCCCATTCAACCTACCCCTTTGTTTGGCACCAGTTCAATAGTTGTGACTCAATATAAATCTGCAAACGTTGAAACGTTTTTCTTATACATGCATACTTACATAATGTCACTCTTTAATTCCCTGAGTGGGGTAGGCAAAGCTACAGAAATACCAACAACTCAATTCTAAATACTTGTTTATAATATTTTACAATTTCAGGCCAAGATGTTTACCAGTGTATTGGTGACAGGTTGCAAGCCCATCGCCTAACAGTACTACAAGCCCTTATTCCCTTAGGCACCTCTTCGGACATCTACGGGAACACATGGAGTGGCACTATTCTAACCCGGCAACCACACGGAGATATACATTATAATATAATATACATACATACATAACATCACGCCTTCATTCCCAGAGTGGGGTAGGCAGAGCTACAGAAATACCAACAACTCTAAAACGACTTGTTGGTAATCCTGTAACCACATTTTGAACAACTAGGCTAAGATGTTTACCAGTGACAGGCTGCAAGCCCATCGCCTAACAGTACTACAAGCCCTCATTCCCTTAGTCGCCTCTTACGACATTCACGGGAAGACATGGAGTGGCACGGGCACGGGTATTAATATAATATAATAATATTTTGAAAACCTTATTACTAAAATTAACTAAACAAGGAATCAAAATTACTGTTCGTCTAGCGTGAACCGTAGAAAACGAGAACCTATCCGTATTCGTGAAACTTAATGTTTATTGCCTTTATTGGTGATGAAGTCTCAGCGTTGAAGGGAGAATAGGGTCATTTCCCAGTTGCAGCATCATATTTCTCCTAATTTCTTGTGTTTATTAATTATTATAATTTATTACATTTATTTAAAGGCTCTTACAAATAATCCTCTGAATTGAAGCGAAGACGTTGATTGATCGACTACAAGAAATGGTCTGCTATTTATACAGGGTGAGTCATCGATTTAGGCAAAAGGAATTAATCCTTGCGTTGCGTTAACTTGCGGATTAAAAAGAAGATTATTTGCAAATTAACTACCGCTATCAAATAACTGTCAAAAATAATCCATACATTTAGCTCCGGCGATAGTTTCTCAGCCCCTAAATCTTATCGGATTTCCATGATTTTTGAATATGTTGTAGATATTACGAAAATGTAGGTCTGTACGTCCCCGTGTGGTTGCCGGGTTAGAATAATGCCACTCCATGTCTTCCCGTGGATGTCGTAAGAGGCGAATAGGGGAATAAGGGCTTGTAGTACTGTTAGGCGATGGGCTTGCAACCTGTCACTAATACACTAGTAAACCTCTTGGCCTGATTGTGCAAAATGTGGTTACAGAATTATCAACAAGTCTTTTTAGAGTTGTTGGTATTTCTGTAGCTCTGCCTACCCCACTCTGGGAATGAGGGCGTGATGTTATGTATGTATGTATGTAGTTCGCTTTTGTTTTTTACGTACAGCTCTAGATTTTCATAATATCTACACCATATTCAAAAATCGTAAAAATCGGACAACGTTTAAGGGGAGAAAAACGTTATCGCATTTTGTATGGACATTATTTTGTTCACAGTCCTCCAAACCCCCTACGTAAGAAAGCTAACGATGTAATTAATCATAGGTATCCTTCCGGACTCGTCAGCGGTAAAGTGCCTCAGCAAAATACGCTTGTTCGTGGTCACGTGGCAGCTCCCTGAAGGACGCCGATGGTCAAAAAAAGTGATAAAGTGTTAATTCAAAGTACCTATTTATACATTATTGAGGTTCTGGATGTTTTAATGCCTGTCTTGCTAACGAAATCCAAAGGTGATATTTAACGGTAAAGTTAATTAAAAGAATTGCATGGGGCGTTTTTAAAAAAAATACATAGTTAAAGGCTTAATGAAAACAAATATCACGATCTATATGTATGGGTATCTATCGTTACACAAAGGAATCAATTAAGTTTTGTTTTAATTGGAGCCCTTAACTGTGTACATTTTCTTTAAAATGTTTCGCTTCATGAGATGAGCACAGTCATTTATGATGCGATCAATAAGTGTAGGTATTTACATAACCTGTACATACAGACTTGCCTACTGTGTAAATAAGGGAAAATAAAACCAGTTTCTATTCGTTTTTACAACTTTTCTTTTACTTGTAATTTGATCTTAACTTTAGATTCCGTAACTTGGTGTTAAATCATTAATTTATTCTCTTTTTATTGTGCGAAGGATCAAACTGTTACGAATCCTTAAAGACGCGTTCCATACAAGATTAAAGAAATAAAATAAATTAATAAATGTCACAGGACAATGTCACACAAATTGACCTAGTTCCAAACTAAGCTCTAGGCTTGTACTATGGATACAAGACAACGATTAACTTTCTTATATAGAGAAATAAATACTTAAAAACATAGAAAACATCCAAGACTCAGGAAAAAATACTGGCGCTCATCACAAAAATAGCTGCCCTGACGGGATTTGAACCGTGGACCACAAGCTTCGAAGGCAGCAAATCCAACTAGGCTCACGTGTCGTGAAAAGAAAAGAGTCATATTCCAGTTTTATATTCCTTTTAGGATTAATAAAAAAGATCGATCAACGATTAAATTTATCAACTCATATGCTGATAATAAAAAATACTAAATTTAAAATGTAGCATCCTGTTCTAATGACAAGATACTATGTTGTTAAACCGGCCCATCACCGGTGGTGCTTTGGAAGCGTTTTCGGCAGGCTGAAATATCGTTTTAGTCCGTTTCAGAGGTAGCTCTATCACATACCCGATTATCAAACTTTCGACCAACTTGCCGATGTTTTCAGGGTCCTAAAACCTGTTTTCAGCCCGTTTCAGGCCACCCTGTATCAGACTTTGCCATAGCCTGAAGATCTATTTCAGGCGGTTTCAGGAACCCTCGTAGGCTTTTGAAGTATATTTCAGTATAATTATGGCGGTTTTTCCACTAAGAGTGACTGAGATGGCCCAGTAATAAAGCGACGATGCAATATGCACACCCATGAAGCTTCTGATTTTTGATAATATTGGCAGCAGTAAAACAATGCTGTTATTACTATTTATGTATTTATAGCACCGTGTGGTTGCCGGGTAAGAATAGTGCCACTCCATGTCTTCCCGTGGATGTCGGAGGAAGCGACTATGGAATAAGGGCTTGAAGTAATATTAAGCGATGGGCTTGCAACCTGTAATACACTAGTAAACATCTTAGCCTACTTGTGCGAAATGTGGTTATAGAATTATCAACAAGTATTATTGAGTTGTTAGTATTTCTGTAGCTCTGCCTCCCCCCCTTTGGGAATGAAGGTGTGATGTTATGTAAGTATGTAAACATTTTATTGCACAAACAGAAGATAGCAAAGTAAAAAACGAAACAGAAACACAAAAGGTATGTACAAGGGCCAACTTATTCCTAAGGGATCTCTTCCGGTTAACCTTTGAGCGATTGATAGAGAAATAAAACAGCGGATGGCTAAACGTATAACAATTAAAGAGACAGAAAATAAAGATAAAACTAACATTCCAATACGTATAAACATATACATATAACAAATAGGATAAATAAACAAATATATACAATACAATACAAATTTAATACTCTTTATTGAACACAAAAAAACCACTACCATAATTATACTAGTATAATTGGAATTACGGACCGGGAGACGAGCTGTTGGTAGGCCTCCAACAAGATGGAGCGACGACCTCGTAAGGATGGCGGGATCGCGATGGATGCGGAAGGCACAGGACCGGTCTAAGTGGAGAGCCTTGGGGGAGGCCTATGTCCAGCAGTGGACGTCTTTCGGCTGATATGATGATGATGATGATGAATTGGAATTAAATACATTAATAAATAACACCCGTGTGGTTGCCGGGTTAGAATAGTGCCACTCCATGTCTTCCCGGATGTTGTAAGAGGCGACTGAGGGAATAAAGGCTTGTAGTACTGTTAAGCGATGGGCTTGCAACCTATATTATTTTCTGCGTTGACAGCTGTCAAGTTGGGCTTCTTAGAACAGCGTAACTATAGTACGATCGGCGTTATAAGTACCTACACTCTTTGGTACTTTATCGCATTAACACCTTTGACACATTAGTGCTGCAGTTCAAATATAACGTTAAAGTGACAAAGCACAGTTTCACATTACTTTCAACATTTGTATGGTGACCGCCACTTACTAAAACTCTTTAAATGATTTATAGTTCACCGAAAGCTCCAGCCGAAGCTCATTGTTTCGAGAAAGTTTTATTTCTCTTATTTATTAGGGTACACTAATAAAGTTGCCCTGCTTTACTCCAACTGAATTAACAAAGTTGTGAGATAAGAAGTCGATAACGGACTAAGTATAATTAAGTATAATTATGGGGTAATAGTTCGCATATTAATAATTTGTTTGTATTATAGAAAAAATTGCTTAAGAATTTTAGCAAACATAACAGATAGAGAAAGTTGTAAACCACATTTTAGTAATTTAAGTATTCTTACCCTGTCATCAATATATATCTATGAAATTTGTAAATTTGTAAGACGTTATAAAAAACATATTTGGAAAAGACAGAGACGATATCATTAAACTGAACCTACGGAAAAGAAATAAATAAATTAGTTAATTTACTAAGTTAAAAATTGTGAGCTCGGGTATCCACAACATGGCGATTAAGATATACAACAAGATACCACTCAACATTAAAAATATTAAAAAAGAGGCCACGTTTTGTAAAGAGTTAAAAAAATATTTGTTGTTAAAATGTTATTATGACTTAAAATATTTTTTTGATAGTTAGTATACACACCTAGTTTATAGTTTATAGTAGGGCATGTAATAATATTAGTAATAAAAATTCTTGATATTTGATATTTAAATATTTAATTGTATTGACATTGCAGTGCCCTCCCAGGATTTATGTTAGAGCATTTAATTTATTATAATATCTTTGTAAATACAACATAAGGCAATAAAGAATATGAATATGAATAATTAGTCAAATATTCGAGTTTTTTCGCAGGATAAAGGAAACTTATATTTAACTTGCGTACTTTCTTATTACAATATCCCCCTTAGTAATAATTGTTGAATAACAGTGGTATAGCTATACAAGGTATTGTCCTTAACTGTCAAATTCAAATGTCACAATGACAAATAATGACAAAACATTGTATAGCTATACCACCGTTATTCAACAATTATTACTAAGGGGGTATAAGTTTATATTTGTAAAGGGCTGTATGTAAAAAGTAAATTTTAAGCTATGGAGAAGCCAAATGTACAAACAAACAACAAATACAAATATTTAAATATTTGTTTACCGAAAAACACAGTTAATACAGGTTTTACAGGACTCACACAGACCACTTGATGGTAAGTGGGACTGTGACCCTTAGACATTATGCATTGTCGACACTTTAATCTAACGACTTGACAGAAGCCCTTGGAGCTAACCCCATGAGCTTCTGGGTACACCCACGACGTTTACGTCCACAAGTACTCTTTTACCAAACAATATGTCCTCGCGTGGGATATCCATGGACTTATTTCTCTAGTGCTTGGCCTACGATATCATACCTAACGTAACAACTTAGTACCTATCTAGTCTAGGGGACACGGTTTCTGTAGGAGAACTTATCGAAACTTTATTTAATTTTTTATTTCATTTAGTTTTGCACCGTCATGGGTCGGTATAAAAATTATTATTATTTTAGATGTAGTGACTAAAATTGAAAAGGGCATGCTTCGATGGTTCGGTCATTTGGAAAGGATGGATGAAAAAAGATTGACGAAAGAAATTTACAGTGCTAAAGTGAGTGGAAGGGTCGTAAGGGGGCGCCCTAGGCGTACTTTTTTTGAATCAAATCGGGGAAATACTGGAAAAGGGCTGAATCTTAAGTACCCGAAACCGACGTGCATGCATGACTCGATGTATGAATGTGGAAGAAGCGAAAGAGCTTTGTCAGGATCGTAGCAGGTGGAAAGAAGTGGTCTCTGCCTACCCCTCTGGGAAACAGGCGTGATTTATGTATGTATTATTTTATTTATTTGCTCTTGTGTTTATTAGAAGTTTCGACACGTTTTCCTGCTCAATTATGCGTGGTATATAGATTTTTAAATGTTTATTAATTGTTTTATATGTATAATGCTAGGTGAAATTCTATCATTGTCAATATTTAAAAAGAAATACTGACTGTTGAGTTTCTTGTGGCGCTTCTTCTCAGCAGTGTTCTCCTCTTGGGAAGCACTGGTAGAATTTTGACGTGTAAAAGTGCCCGTGCGGCCCGTATTTTTGATTCTTATCTAAGCCTTCTATGTATGTGTATAACTATATATTCCAGGGTTTAAATCCCAACTTTGTCAGTATTTCTTACTCTTTGTAAAGTCTTGAAAGCACGCCATAAAGGCTGCATTGTTAATGTTCTTAAGTATCTATTTTCTATGCGGTATCCTAAAGTAGTTGTGTGCAGTTTCGTTTCGTAAAACTTTGCTTTTAAAACAACCGTGAAACAAACGATTATTGCAGCCGCAACGATAATAAGACAAGCTATTTGAAGTTATACGAGAAGATGCAATTAAAGCCAGGGCTGAGATTCTACACGGTAATAACGATATCGTCATTGACGTGTTTCTGTATTGTCAACGTTTTGATAACTCTTATGCCATTCACAATAATAGCGACTGTGACATAAACGATCCTAAAACACGTCAAACGCAATATCGTTATAACACAGTAGATTAGAGGCCCCGTATGTTTGAACATCGGTATCAACTTTTATTATTTACTAGCTACCACCACGACTCAGTCCGCGTGTTTATTGAACAATATTCCGGGATCAAAAGTAGCCTCTATACTATTCCAGACTATTATCTATGTCTGTAAATAAAAATAAATAAGTATCGGGACAATCTCACACAAATTGACTTAGTCCTAAACTAAGCTCTAGGCTTGTACTATGGGTACTAGACAATGATAAACATACTTAAATAGAGAAATACATACATAAATTCATAGAAAACATCCAAGACTCAGAAACACCCCCTTACTGTGCCAAATTTTATCCAAATCCTTTCAGCTGTTCTGGCGTTTTTACTAATATTACTAGCTTTTGCCGACGACTCAGGGAACTGTATAATTTACCGGTATAAAAACTATTCTATGTCTTCGCAAGAGGCGACTAAGTGAATAAGGGCTTGTTGTACTGTTAGGCGATGGGCTTGCAACCTGTCACTAATACACTGGTAAGCTTCTTGGCCTGATTGTGCAAAATGTGGTTACAGAATTACAGACAAGTATTTTTATTGTTAGTTTTTCTGTAGCTCTGCCTACCCCACTCTGGGAATGACGGCGTGATGTTATACAACGTGTTGCAAAATAATCCGTAAAAAAGAAATTACGAAAGTAGTGTCAACCCTAGTATACTGTATACCTAAGATACTGAACTGACGTTATTTAATAAGGGTTGACACTACTTTTGTAATTTATTTTTTATGGATTATTTTGTAACACAGGTTACCGTCTTTCCTGCGGACACACCGGAAGTTAACGTTTTTAAGGCCTAATTTTCTGGCTCTCAGACCATTCCCGCAAAAACGCCGTCAGGACTGCTTTAGACCTATCATATAAAAACATAACTTATATGCACACAAGCTTGTAACTATTGACCACAGGAGAGACAAGTTTTGTTTATAGAGTGTGAATGACCCATATCCTTCCTCAAGATCAAACTACGAGTATCTTCAGACCGAATTTAATTTAAATCGATTGCGCAGTTACAGCGTGAAGACACTTTATTTTGACTGGTTTTGAAGCCAGTTTTTTGTTCTTTTAACTATTTAATTTTATTGTAGGTTTTTTTTTAAAGCCTGTAGAGCTTAAAAGCCTATAAAGTAGAATAGAGGCTCTGGGCTGGCATTCTACACGGTAATAACGATATCTAATTTTCGTAACGTCATGGAAAAAATGACGTTGTTTTTTTTTGTCCTTTACTATCCATACTTCATGTGCCACATGTCAAACTTGATACGTTCAGTCAGGTTGACACTACGTCAAGATATGGAGTAGCGAGTTAATCTGAAGTATATAATCTGTATTTAGATAACCGAACGGCAATAAAATATACAATCAGTCTACGCTGAGAGTGATGCGAGCTCCACTCCCGCGCACGGACCATAAACAGAACAAAAAAGTAAAAAAAAAACATGAAGGTACCTGAAGTTAGCAATGTTCTTAAGCCTCGTAAGTATGTTCAAGTTTAATTTAAGATGCTCATTGTGAATTATTTATTTGATTGTTAAGGTTTCTTGGTGTAATTAGTTTTAGACACTATATTGTTGTCTTCACAAGTGAAGTTTTTACAATTTACTTTGTTTTTTCGGTATTTTTAATAACCATTTAAATATTTTTTGAATATATAACGCATACTTTATATTTTTATTTTTCGCTTTCTGGAGAATTTGGTTTTAAAAATAAGTGAGAAATCATTCAAAGGTTTGTCGAATAGTTTTTGCCTTATCTAGAAATCGACTTGGATAAAGGATTAGTTTAAATAATGATTAAATTAAAGTATCACCAAATACTCAAATACTCAAACGTTTATTGCATTCCACAATGTGTTGGCAGTTGACAGGCTAACTTAAGCTATTACAGTAATAAATATAATTATTATAACTTAATTATGGACCCAGTTGGGCATAGCAAAATTAAGAGAGGGCTTTGATTCAATAATCTTACATTGTACTTAATAATTATATTGCACATAAGGTATATAATTTAAATTATGTCAAATTTAATTACCAACGCACAACCTACAATTTAACAACTTAACTATAAAAGAAACAATAAAATGGTGTTTTAAAAACGTTAAATTATTTAAATTCAAATCAAACACCGAATTTTTTGCGATTATATCCAACTAAAAAAAAAAAGGTTTACGAGTATTTACCCACCTTCAAAAATGTTATCTTTTCATGTATTTTCACTGATTTCTGCGTCAATAGTAAACCGATTTTGAAAAAACTATTTTTATTTTATATGGTGAAAGGATCTGGTCAGAAATTGTGGGAAATCCTTAAATATTAAAGGCATACACACAGCGATATTGGTATTTTCATCAGTAACAAGTGCAGTATTTGCATTCAGAAAGTATCATTTGGTGAAGTGGCCGGAAGGCTTTTTTAAATTAAGTGCTAGATTTATCTGGGAGTTCGCTTTGTTGTGGCATAATTTTGTAAGTACTTAATTTTTCCTTGTGGCATAATCTTTATAGCAATATTAGGCTTTGCGTATAAACTAAACAGTTTATGCGCAAGAATCTAAAGTTGCTTAGTGTGGTCATAATTTTTTATGCCCCGAATCATGTCTACGCATAAACTAAATTAACATAAAATTGTTTTGCCAAAGACTATTGTTGTAGAAATAAGTTTGTCATAGCGTTTTTCGTTTTTATTATAGTCGCAGTTCTAACCTAACCCAAGTTTCTTTATAGTTGCCGACAAACTTCTTGAACATGTGACCTTGACTTTTCAGAGTAAATTGAACTCTATTTATATGCGCTAACCTTCCCCTACTACAAAACTCTATGTTCAAGAAGTTTGCCGGCAACTATACTTTTAAGTTTAGGTTAAGTCTTTACAGTTAAGTTTGTAAGTATGCCAAGCTAGTTTCCGACAATCGATAATATGCCGAATAAAATTATGCTGACAGAATTATGTGTAAAAATAATTTGTCATAGTAATAGCACCTATGTGAACTTAATTTGGACTAACTCATTTTCAAGATGTTACAAATTATGCCGAATAAGGTTTCTGCCCCTTTACCATTCGGCGAAAACCGATTATGCCAAGTCTGTTATGCTAAAACAGTTTCGGACAATGAATCTTATGCCACATTGAGGGAACCCTCTATGCCTAGATAAAAACTAGTGCTGCCAGAGATACCCCCGAACATAAAATAAAGAAACATAATTTTGCCTCTTTATAATTAATACTAGTATAAGTCGCGTTTAGCCTAGTTAGTAGCGGGTCTCCCTCGCGATCCCTAACATCGTTTGTCCTAAAATCACTTGCCCGAACTGTTTTGCTCTAATGGGCATTAGCCCTAATGATCAATTGCCATAACAATCAGTTTTCATAAAGTAATGATTGCCCTAAAACTCATTTGCCCGAGTATTTTTTACTATAAGTATTAATATTCCTAATGTTATTTGGCATATTCCTCAAAATCCCTTATATTGCATGAGCGAGCGAGCAAGACCTTCCTGGGCAGAACCGACTCGGCAAGGTTAGGTTAGAAGGCTATGGCGGGAGCGAAGCGCAGCGAGCTCCAGCCTTGGCCTTCGAGATTTTTTTTTTTTGACATTTCTTGAAAAAACTAGGCTGATCATTATGCTTACCGATAATTATGACACATGACTATTATGGCACATAACGTTAGGATGAAGAATCAATATGGCAAGTGATGTTAGGAAATAAAACATTATGGAAAAAAAAATCATCCATACGATGTTAGGAATCCTAAAGATAGGCCATGTGAGCGTTAGGACAAGTGATCATTATGACATACAACGTTAGGGAATATAAAAATAGGTTAAAAAACTTTAGGGATTCAGATATAGATCCGTTAGTAGCGACCCTGTTAGTAGTACGAAGCTGCGGTCCCGGGTTCAAATCCCGGTAAGGGCATATATTTGTGTTATGAGCGCGAATATTTCTTTCTGAGAAAACATCAATTTTCTTTATATTTAAGTACATATTTTTCTATACAAGTAGTTATGTTTATCGTTGTCTAGGACGTTAGTTTGGGTCTAGGATAATTTGCTTGCGCTGATATTTATTTATTTATTTATTTAATCTTTATTGCACAAAAAATACACTTAGTATACAAAAGGCGAACTTAATGCCGTAAGGCATTCTCTACCAGTTGACCTTTGGGCAAAGCAGAGATTGTAGTGGCGTAACATAAGGTGTAACTAATACACATACACTTACATACCAATAAGCTATTATAATATAAATATATTATTATATATTGCGCTGGAAAAATAATAATACATACATATGTAATATAAATGTATCATATTTATGAAGATAAGCAAAAAAAAATCCAGATAAAACAATCATAATATCAAGATGATGACAATTCTACCTGCTGAGAAATTCGCGACTTGAATACTTGAATAAATACTTGTTTGGAGCTTGCTTGGTTATTCATGTTCAGATTTATACCCTTATTGATAAACGTGGAGTAACCGTGGCGTAGCTAGGCCATGCTTTGTCTTTAACTGTCATTGTGACATTTAAATTCCACAGATAATGACAAAGCATGGTTTAGCTGTGTCAATTGAACTTAAAGATGTAAACTTAAAGATGTTAATTAGGGTGTATATTAACAATAGTTAATATACACCCTAATTAACATAAAAACGTGTGTAACAGCAACATTAGTTGTATTTCTTTTTTTCTTACTAATTAATCCAGCAAGCAATGTATGACATTGCGCAATTAAATTAAAGCATCTACATAATAGTCATGTTATGCTCACGAATTGTTATGGTTCGCCATTTGTTTACTTCGCCCATGAAAGTCAAAAATTTCGGTGCAGGCGGTGCACTCGCCTGAGATTGGTATTTAGTTTCCACACATTTCGTCCTTGCACTTGGATACAGGCGATACATTGACGACCGATGGACGCTCGCACACTTCGTACATTGCTCCTAAGACAAACTTTAAAAAATTTACTGCTCCTCAATAATAAAAGTTACCAACAAAATATCTTTCTCACATGATTTGTATGATCGTTAACTACGTTTGGATAAAATATATGCCCGTATGAAATTTACACGCTGTATAATCACGTACTTTTAAATATAAAGTCTTTCAAATGATTTATGCACTAGATCATTATTTTCACATTGAGATTATTTTTAGTAAAAACACGCTTGATGAATATTTGAGGTTATGTGTCAAACAGTTCTTATTTTGTTTACAGCTTTTCCAAGTTCAATGGACACAACTTTAATATACTGCGAGAACAAATATTTATTAAATTTGGAAGCATATAATCTCTTTTCCTTACACTATACCTACTTAATAAAAATACTTAAAACTATCCTGCCCATTTTTTGCGAGGGGGTTTATTAGATAAGAAGCTATTAATTAAATTGCAATAAAATATACCTTGTTAACATTACTATTTAACTAATGCTATGATTCTATTATCTAGTTGAATTTCGTTATCGATAGCTACGTTACCTTGAATTGAAAGTGAAACGTAATGGGGAAAAGTAACAAACGGTAGATTTTCTCAATATAATGTTTAAGATACCCTGATAACGTTATGGTTTCAGCAGAAAATAGCGTTCGATGAAATGATACATTCGATGAATTTAAATTCGATGAAATGATGATTTACCGTATTTAATATCTAGCCACTTCATCACGATTCCTTTAACCCTCGTCTCCTCAGCTGCGCTGGGCATCAGGCATGTGCAGTGCGTGATGCTGTTCTTCGCCCTGCTTCTCGCTTTCGCTATGAGAGTCAACATGAGCATGGGGATCGTCGCCATGACCGACAGCTCCTCCGAAGATGTGAGTTCTTTAAAAATTCAATAGTTCATTGTTGCCGATGGTAGAAAAACGCAATTTATGGACTAGTTCCTAACCATAAGTACTTCCTTTGAACTATGTCCCTTTTTAGGGTTCCGGAGCCGAATGGGAACCCTTATAATTTCGTCATGTCCGTCTGTCTGTCTATCCGTCTGTCCGTCCGTCTGTCCGTCTGTCCGTCTGTATGTCACAGCCATTTTACTCAGAGTCTATTGGCACTATATAAATGAAATAGGCGGATAGATGTATTCTATGAACCGCTATACAATGATGTAGTAAAATTGAAAAAGAGTATATTTAGGGGTGGCACTGAATACATGTAACTAGGGGACGAAAACATTTTTTTTGAGTTACATCAGCGTGTGGGGTATTTTTAGATAGGGCTTCCAAAATGATACAGAGGTTTTTAAGTGACTTTTTTACGTAAGTGAACAGTTGGCGAGATATACGCTTCTAAAGTCGTAAAAATTCTGTCCGGGTGGGTAGCTTTTGAACTGTTAAATAGAACATTTTAATAAAAATTACAGTAGTAGAACATACGAAATACTTTCAACCAAAATTGTTTTGAACACGATACGCTGTGCAGTTTTTGAGATTTTAATAAAAAAAATAAAAAAAAATGAATTTCAACCATGAACGTTCATCCCAGCTACGGAACCCTTCACTGTGCGTGGTCCGACATGCACTTAGCCGGTTTTTGATAGTATGAAATCTTTAATACAGAGCCAATACTCTTCTCAATTTTGTCATTGACGAAAATCTTTCCTAAACAGTCACTGTACGTGTAATGGCATCTGTAGTTATGTGAAATGTCTTTTTAGTCTCCAGATCAGGTTGAGGAATTGTGCGATTTCTCTCGAATTCTGTATCCTTGAGTTGTAGCCATTCTGGACCTAACCAATAAAACTCATTTAGTGTCAATTCGCTAGCTTTCACGCCTCTAGACGCGAGATCAGCAGGCAACGTTCTTGAACTTTCTAGCGCTGCATTTTTGAATGCGTAGGGTGTAAGTAAGCCGCCGCGAATGTAAGTTTCAATTCACTTCACGCCCAGAGTTTGCTTAGGTATGTATAACAGATACAAATTGTACTATTCTGTATACTAGGTTCCACACAAGGCTTCACTTAACCTTATAATTTAAGACGAACTGGTTGTTAAATATATGAATGCTTGTAACTTCACTCTGTACCTATGTATCCTAATCGTCCTTTTCACTTTAATGCACTATAACTTAGTAAAATCCATGATATTATTCACTTATTGTCACTAAATTTTCGTTATTTTTGTCAAAAATCGTTAAACTTCCGTTTTTTTTTATGTTAAGGAGAAGGCACACGAGCGCTCAGGCCACCTGATGGTAATCCTAAGAACTCAAATGCGTTGACAACCCTGAGGACTAAGATGGAATGCCTCTATGCTAGTAATTTCACCGGGTGTCTTATCCCCACACCGGAACACAACAATAAGTAAGGACCAAATAGTTGGACCATAGTGAAGCGTAGTTAACCATACAAATAACAAAAGTGAAAAAAGTTCCGTTGTGACACGATAATTTTCACTACAAATGTATGGCTAATTTTCGTGTCACAACGGAAAAGTTTCATAGAAAAATTAATTGAGTGAGTTAGCGTGGCCAACTTTTTGGTCCTTACCCCAATGCGAACACTGTTGCTTGGCGGGTGGTTAATGGATAAGATGGTGGTAACATCTGGACGGACCCTGCACAGGGTCCTACCACCACTAGGGCAAAAAATAGATCACCGTAATTTAATCCTGGTCCGATGGACCATAATATGTATACTATGCTATGTCTCCCTAAGAAACCCCTATTTCAAATGACAAATAGACAAACACGTTGTATTGGACATCTTCACTAAGATAACGGACTGTGTTGGAACGTGACCTAATCTCAACAAGACGACACAATCCACACCAATACTCACTTTCATTCTATTGGATACAGTCTAGATCCAAATGCTGAGATGAATCTGATATTGGCAATGTCGTTTTTATCAATTTTATCATGTACTACGTAAGATATAATTCAATCTTTTAACTATCTTTTAAAATTAACTTAAATAAGTATGACAAGAACAAAAAAATACAATAATAACACAAATGTGAAACAGAGTAAACAAAACTTAAAATACAATATAAAAACTAATTATTGAAAATAATTTAAAAACATGCCTGCTATGTTTAAAAGTGAATTTAAAAAAGCAATAACAAAAGCTGCGTTCAATGTGATAATATGCCAAACAAAAAAAAGCGGCCAAGTGCGAGTCGGACTCGCCCATGAAGGGTTCCGTAGCAGCAAGTAACATAATATAAAAGTTAGTTGTAGCTTTGATCAATGTTTTTATGACGTATTAAAAAAAAACTACTTACTAGATCTCGTTCAAACCAATTTTCGGTGGAAGTTTGCATGGTAATGTACATCATATATTTTTTTTAGTTCTATCATTCTCTTATTTTAGAAGTTACAGGGGGGGGGACACACATTTCAACACTTTGGAAGTGTCTCTCGCGCAAACTGTTCAGTTTAGAAAAAATGATGTTAGTAACCTCATTCATCATTTTTGAAGATCTATCCATAGATACCCCACACGTATGGGTTTGATGAAAAAAAAAAATGAGTTTCAGTTCTAAGTATGGGGAACCCCCAAAATTTATGTTTTTTTTTCTATTTTTGTGTGAAAATCTTAATGCGGTTCACAGAATACATCTACTTACCAAGTTTTAACAGTGTTGTTCTTATAGTTTCGGAAAAAAGTGACTGTGACATACGGACGGACAGACAGACAGACATGACGAATCTATAAGGGTTCCGTTTTTTGCCATTTGGCTACGGAACCCTAAAAAGGAAATCAAGAGATAACCAAATTTGTATCGCAGTCGGGTTACTTTCATGAATGTTCCACAGAACTGTCCCCCGGCTGCAATACAAATTCGATTACTATCAACAATCATACTCTTATTTCAATACTTAAATGTTTTATTACTTGCTTGAACACTAGATACAGTCAACAGCAAGAGTAGACGATCAATTTAGTACCTTGTCAGTTTCACTGCTTGGCCGCATGCCAGCTGCCGCAGTATTGTTACGTCAGTACGATAAAGTACTAAAAACAAAAACCGCCTTCAAAAACGCTAAAGATAAATTCTTTTAAAATTGTAAGTAGCTAATACTCGTAGGTTAGTTCTACTGAAGTCGACTTTATTGTAGAAAATATTTTGGTCTCCGACTTAAAGAATTTATCGTTTTTAAAAGCAGTTTTTTGTTTTTTAAAACATTTGTTTTTAATACTTTTTAGTAATCATAATATGCTGTAACGTCGTCCTACTTCTTACTTGATATGAAACTTTAAGTTATTTCAAGCGTGCCGCAAGCAACGCCGCGGGAAAGTTATAATCATATTTCAACAAGTAAATATTCTTCGTTGTAGTTGCTCAACTATCTTAATCGAGATATCTTATCGCCACTCTTGAAATAAGCACCGTTGAGGAGTTCCGGTGGCCATCTGTGGTCTTCATCATCAGTTCCACTTCACCAAGTGATACTTTCTGAATGCAAATGCTAGATTTGTTACTAAAAATACTAAAATCGCTATATGTTTACTAACAATATTTGAAGAGTTCCCTCAATTCCTTACTGATTCCCTCATCAGATTCAGATTTCATGACAATGGGACCACCTCGGAAGTATACTCTATCAAACCAAAAAAGAATTTTCAAAACGGTCCACAATTGACGGAGTAATCGGTGAACATACGTAAAAAAAACATACAGTGGAACGTATAACTTCCTCCTTTTTTGAAGTCGGTTAAAAATGATCATCTACTTTTGCTGTTGACTGTGCCGCTCGCACACGGTGCACCTTCTCACACTCCACCACCGCTGCTTGTGTATTTATAACCATGTGATTTGTTTAAATATTTTCTATTGTATTCTATTTTCCTGATGAACTGATAACCTTATTCCAGAGTTTCGACTGGAGTATGCAGACGCAGAGCGTGATCCTGTCCTCCTTCTTCTGGGGCTACTTGGTCCTGCAGGTGCCTGGGGGTCTCCTGGCTAACAAGTACGGCGGGAATGTACTGGTCACCATCAGTCTTTTGGCAGCAACTCTCTCCTCTGCTTAATTTTACCAGCTGCTGCTAAATATGTAAGGTTTTTTTTAACATTTCTCGGAAATGTGATAATTTTTGGTCAGAAACCATTACTGTTATGACAGTTAGTTTTCATACAAAATAAAAATATTTCATATTCTTCATACTAATTACGTAAATTTATGAGTGTGTGTGAAAGAACTCGTGTCTTGAATATTTTTCTATTCGTAAAAGTATTTATTTTTCTATTCATTGTTTTTCCACGATAACAGCCTAAAGCTTAGTTTGGAAATACTATAATTCATGACATACATATATTTATACAACTTTTACATGTACAGGCAATCAAATTATTTACAAGGCCACTACGGAATGTACTCAAAGTATCACAAGTCAAATCATGTAATAAATAATTTAATCTTACCAGAATTAAATTGGCAGCATCACCAATCGTGATGTTTTCATAAAATTAAGATTTTGTGCAAAGAAGAATAAAATTCTATTTTAAAACCAAAAAATACTTGCTTTTGATTTGTCATCGTATTGTCTCGGCAACCATTACTGTCAAGTAAATAAGAGCTATATCCAAAAATTCCGATGTTTGGGGCTTTATTATTAACGCTAAAACTGTATTGCTTTTGTCATGTAATCATATTGTCAACGTTATCATAGCTCTTAGAATCATTTACGATTTCAATGCTTTGATTTAAACTAGGGTTTTAAATCTCTTGCATAATTCAAGAGGATCATAAAATTACAGTAATCTCAGCCATCAAAGCCAATTGCAGTTTATAATCGCAGTTTATTATCAAATCATGCACGTGTCACTAGTACATCGGTAAACATCTTAGCCTGCTTGTGCAAAATGTGGTTACAGAATCAACAAGTCTTTTTACAGTTGTTGGTATTTCTGTAGTTCTGCCTACCCCGCTTTGGGAATGAAGGCGTGATAATATATTTGAATGTATGCATGCACCTGTCACGGGTAGATTTCATAAATGTTATCAAGAGGAACCCATATACTTATCGTCTGACATTTTCCGTAAGTGTAAGATAACCTGTGATATGAGTTCACCTTTGTACATTCCTATTCTGTGAATATTGTATTTGAATATCTGTTTTTAGTACAATACAGTGTTTACATACATAAATTACGGTGACAAATACCAATCTATGATTAAGTAGTTGTGTTTCATCGTTACATAAGTAGAATAAGGCACCTGCGTTCACGTTGGCAAAATGGAATATCTACTTCTGTAGCGCTGGAAGTGCACTCGCCCACCGCCCCACACTGAACATTACTGTCTAGTGAGCTGGACACAATACATTAATTCCGTCTTCCCAGTAATAGAAGGTTTCACATTGGTGACCCCGATTTGATTTCTAAAGAAGTAATAAGCAAATAAATATCAGGGGACAATCTCACACAAATTGACCTAGTCCCAAAATAAGCTCTAGGCTTGTACTATGGGTACTAGACAACAATAAACATACGTATATAGAGAAATACATACTTAAATACATAGAAAACATTCAAGACTCAGGAAGAAATATTCGCGCTCATCACACAAATATCTGCCCTTACCGGGATTTGGACCCAGGACCAGCTTTGGAGGCAGTGTCACTGCCAACTAGGCGACTGTGTCGTAAATAATGGCTGATATGCAAAGTCAGTTGTCCCCCTTGTGGCTCCAGCCCAGGTACAGATGACAACGGACGCGGTAAGCAGAGGACTCTCAGTATTGAAGGCAGAAGATCAGCCAGCACACCTAAAACCATGGCCATATCACTATCCTAAAAATTGCCGGAATCTCGGACGGATCTACCGCATGTGTTTGTTTATACGTGCCGAGGTCAGATTGGCGCCCAACTAGGGGCATATTGGCTCTCATAATGATTTATTCTTACTTCAGCTACGAGTTAGTAGTTAACAAACATCATTCGATCACAAATCTCGATTTTCCGAAAGAATCACGCAGTTAAAGTTACCATGGTAAGCAATAGACATTATTTTCTACACAAACTCATTCATTTCCACTAAAAAATGCTTTAAATAATCCTTACAATAACATTTTTAGCCTAAATCGTAATTTACATGAAGTTCTTGCTCACAGATTATCGAACCGAAATGTCATTTCTTTGTAGGGATGGGAATGATTAAATCATTAAAAACAAAATCTTACACTTTATAGTTAAGACCCAGACCGCACTTGATCAGAGGGGCTCTATTCTAATCGGAAAAACCATGTTGCTTTTGACGTGTTATCGTATTTTTCATTTTCTTTATGGCATGGAGAAGGGACACGAGCACTCAGGCCATCTGAGGGTAAGTGAAATATGAGACCCATAGACAATTGAATTCTCAAGCCTTAAGACTGCAATCCTAATACCTCAAATGCGTTGCCAACCCAGACAACTAAGACAGAATACCTCTATGCTAGTGATTTCACCGTTTATCTTATCCCCCCACCGGAACGCTGTTTGGCGCTTGGTTAATGGATAAGATGGTGGTAGCGATCCCGACGGACCCTACACAGGGGTCCTACCACCACTACATATTGTAAACGTATAATAGCTCTTATTTACCTGATAGTAAAGGCGGCCGAGTTAAAAACAATGCGATAACATGCCAAGAGCAATAATGGTTTGACCGAGTACTACGCGTTTTTTTGCTTTGTCTGGCGGTTGGTTGTAATAAGATTTGTACTTGATTTGTAGTAATTTACCCCGAATTACGCCGAGGTTTTCGTTGGCTGCCAAGCCCCTCGGCTGGTTAGTGTTTGTTGTATGGCCGCACAAAGTGGTACTGACTTTGCTGTGTTTGGCCACGTGGCGGCTTACGAAGAACTTGAGTCCTTGGAGTGGTTCCTGGTTCGCTTTGCTACAGTATCATACATTCATTTATACACACACACACAGCTACACATCTAATACTGCCAGACTTGCCGGACCAAAGACCGGACTACTGAGGTAGAAGAACCCAGAAATAGAACGGTAAGTAATAGATCTTCAGAGACTTGGTGTATTAGCTATTAAGTTGCCTATGGTGGTGGTGGGACCTATTATCAAAGCGATTCCCTTTCGCTGAGTCACAGTTTGCTCTGGACAAATAATTAACAATCGAGTAAATCTATGGGCCCAGCACTGGAGAAGGTATTTGTTTATGCCCTGGGCGAATGTGAACAGTGGTGGTCTTTGGTGTAGACTTGTTTGTGATGATTGTACCAAAATCCTTGTACGGTTAAAAAGTAAAAATTATAAGAACACAGTTGTAACACTTTTACTAACATGAGTTTTAACAATTTGTAATCTCTTGATTGTTTTGTTGTAGGGTTGCTGGCAAGCCGTCTGCGCTTGCAGGGTCCTGCAGGGTCTTTCCCAAGGCTTTATTTCCCGAGCATGCACAACCTCATACGAAAATGGGTGCCTTTGGAAGAGAAGAGTCGCCTGGGAACACTGATCTATGCAGGTACCTCCTAGTTTTATCATCCACATCCATCGACGCAGCATCACCTTAAGAGGGCGCCGAGCGTCCAGTGGCGCCCTCATTAGTTTTATTGTGTTTTTTTTATTAACTAAAGTATTATCGTAACATCTAAGAGTGCTTTGCTGTTGTACAAATGAATACGCAATATATAGCATACATGACAGAGTTTAATAACCTTTAACCTTCGTGTAGTCAACTTAACGGAATAAGTCGTCCAGTTTTTTCCGTTATGTTGCTCACTCATAGTTCAATTGTTGTTGAGTTATGTCATATTGTCTATAAATTGTAAGTATATTGATTTGTACAACAGTAAAGCGCTCTTTGACTTTAAGATAATACTTTAGTTCATTATAAAACACAATAAAAGTAAGTCGAAGTCGAAGGCAGGGTCATTATCGACTAGGCCAACGTACGATATACGATAATGGTAAAAGTATAGGAAGAGCGGTCAATAGAGAGATCTCTCTCCAGGCGGGTGTTGTGCCTGGGGACCAAAGTCTGTTTTGGATGAAGTTGGAAGTTGTATATAAGACAACTGACCGAAGAAGCTTCGTTAGCGCAATGTAGTGCACTGAAAGATTTAGTTGCGCTATTTGACGCTGGCGGCGCTGGCGAGTTGATTATTACAAGTTGTCACTAGATGTCGCTAGGTCGCCACAAAAGAGTTATTGTAGAATTTAGAAGAAAAGACGGAACAGTTAAGGTATAGTTTTGGGAACAACGCAGGGAATTAAAAAAACTAAAACGCTCTTTAAAGGAGCGTCCCCACTGAGAGCATTTGCGTGTAATATTCGAGTGGCGTTGAGTCGAGCGCTACTGTGGTATGAACGACTTGAATATGCGACGTCGAATGCTCATTGCTCATTACACTTGAATGCTCTCAGTGAGGACGCTCCTCTAAGTAACGGGGTGTTGCAGGAATGAACACAACACAATAAAGAAGCGTGAGAATATGATAATGCCGGCAAAACGAAGTTGAAGCCAATTGAGTTGAGAACGAAAATTAGAAACATATACACAATAGTTCCTGAGACTTTTTAACTGACTTCCAAAAAATATTAGGTTGTATGTTCCACTTTTTATGTACCAATGTTCACTGATTACTCCGTTAATTTTGGACCGGGTTTGACAAAGTTTTTTTTTGTTTAATTGGTATAGTCCCGAGGTGGTCCCTTCTGGGACGTTAGGATCTGATGATCGGATCGTAGAGAAATCGAGGAAACTCCTAAAATATTATAGGGATATATATATAGCGATTATAGTATTAATAGTAACAAATCCTGTATTTGCATTTAAAAGTATCATAATATGGTGAAGTAGAACTGGTGATGAAGGTCACTGATGACAAAAGATATCTTGGTTAAGAGGTAGTTGATCTACTATGACGAAGCACATTTAAATGATTTAAGCATATGACTATGACTATCCCGCGGCTTTGCTTGTTTTTTATTAATTGAGATGTGGAGCTACATTACAGTATATTATGATTACTAAAAAGTATAAAACGAAATATTTTTTTTGAAAACTAAAAACTAGAGAAATAATTTAAAAGCTAACTTCAGTTGGTGACCTATTAACTTCTATTTTAAAAGAAGTTATTTCTTTCGTTTTTGAAGGCGGTTTTTATTTTTTATAAAAACTTTAGTTTATTTTATTAAGCAGCGAAGAAAGCCTGTTCAGGGCTCGAGCAATATTTGTAAGACTGTCTTTATTGATTTGATTAATATTGCCAGGAGCTCAACTTGGAACAGCTGTTGAGCTGATGTCCGCTGGATTCCTGGCCGACTCCTTTGGGTGGGAGTACATCTTCTACGTAAACGGCGGTTGTGGAGCCCTGTGGACCATCATCTACCTGCTCATCGGTTCTTCCAACCCTCAAGCCTCGAAGATGGTCAGTAAGGAGGAGAGGCTTTACATTCAGAGTTCGTTAGGCCATGTTGGTGGGCATAAGGTAAAATAATCTCTCGATGAAGTGTTTTTACATTTGCTATTTACAATACAAAGGTTAGGAGTCAGATATGTATATAAAAGTTTTAATTTTCTTCACACATTGTTAGAAAGAAAATAGAAAGAAAGAAAGAAAATACATTTATTCACAACAACACAACAATAACAAATAAAATATAATAAACAGAAAATGAACAGTTGTTGTGAAACGGTCCTAACTCAGCATGTGCTGGCGGTTATACCAGCGCTGATCTTCCGTTAGGACCGCTCGGTGACAGCACGGAAAGTGACACAAAAAACAAAAAAACATTTAAAATAAGTTCAAAATATGTAAACAACAGATAATAATAAAAAATAAAACCTATAACAAAATATTAGAATAAAAGAAAACAAATAATGGAACAAAAAAGAAAAAAAAAAAGTATGACTGTAACATTACCCTATCTATGGTGATCCAATTTAATATCTAATATGTGGCGGGTGGCGACCGCTGTTACGTACGTGGGGGTAGGTAACTCATATAAATGCACGAATACAGTGCGGCGTATTTTAAGGGAATAGCACCCCTGCTCATTTATGCAACTCCTGGAACCTCTAACTCACTTTGATTCCAGACATTCGCAACCCCGTGGAAGGCTCTCCTGACTTCCGTCCCCTTCATCAGCCTGATCATCGTCCACTGCTGCCAGAGCTGGGGCTTCTGGACTCTCATGACCGAGATACCGAGCTACATGAGCCAAGTCCTCGGAGTCGACATCAAAACGGTACATCATTACTTTTATATATATGTGTGTGATAGTTTCTTAAGTGGGCGCCGAACGTCAAGTGGCGCTCTCATAACTTTTATTGTGTTTTATAATAAACTAAAGTATTATATTAAAATCCAAGAGCGCTTTACTGTTGTACCAATGAATACGCAATAGGTATATAGGGAATGTGACATACTCGTATGAGTAACTTGACAACAAATAAACTATGAGTAAGCCACTAAACGGAAAAAAGAGGCAACAGAAAAGCGCACTTAGTTTTTTTTTAAATAGTTTATTAGAAAACACAATAAAAGTTATGAGAGCGCCACTTGACGTTCGGCGCCCTCTCAATCTTTCACTCTGCAACGGCTAGACGGATTTGGATAAAATTTGGAATGGAGAAGGCTTGGCTTAACACATTAAGTGTAGGCTACTTTTCATCCCAGAAAATTTAAAAGTTCCCGAGGGAATAACGATAACCGAAACCTACGTAGACAAAGTAGAGCAGATATTGTTTTAAATTATTAATATTAGTACACGAGAGCTCTTCAAGCAAATAAGTGATTCATATGAAAAATATTTTTTAGCGATTATAGATGTTATTACAGCTTCGTGGAAATAAAAAGCCAAGTACCAAAAAATTGGATTCGAATGAGCAAATAAAGGCATGTCATATTTGATCCGTTTGCTGTAATAATCTCGCTTTCAGTTTTAGGAATACCTACCTTAAGGGTCCCACGATACCCTTTTACTAAGCTGTCTGTCTGTCCAACAGCGTGCTGTATCGCAGGAACCGTAAAAAGCTGTCAGTTGATATTTTCATCTATCCGTGTGTGTCTATGTGTCTATTGCAGCTATTACAAAAATATTTAATAAAAAATAACAAAGATAATTTAATAATTTATTTCCCCTGTGTGGTTGCCGGGTTAGAATAGTGCCATTCCATGTCTTGCCGTGGATGTCGTGAGAGGCGACTTAGGCAATAAAGGCTTGTAGAACTGTTAGGCGATGGGCTTGCAACCTGTCACTAGCACACTGGTAAACATCTTAGCCTGAATATTCAAAATGTGGTTACTTTAGAGTTGTTGGTATTCTGTTGCTCTGCCGACCCCACTCTGGGAATATAGGCGTTATGTTATGTATGTATGTAATTTAATAAAATAGAACGGAATCTTTCGTGTACTCCGACTCGCACTTGGCCGGTTTTCCATTTTGACTTGAAAGAGCAAATACATTTTAGTATTTTTGACTTAATACTATGAGAATGTAATTGAAACTACATCACAACGTCTAAAAACAGCCCCAGTTTTGATCTTCTCACTCACTCTCGCTCAGGCACTCTTATGCAAGAGTAACCGACTGTACATACCAGAACTTTTACAAATTTTTGCCGCACTGAGTTTTAGTAATAATGGTCTAGTTTTTTCAGTAGTTTATTATGTTTTGACGACACGGTGGCCTAGTTGGGAGTGCCTTACCTCCGAAGCCAGCGGTTCAAACCCCGGTAAGGGCAGATATTTGTGTGATGAGCGCGAATTTTTGTTCCTGAGTCTTGGATGTTTTCTATGTATTTAAGTATTTATTTCTCTATACAAGTATGTTTATCGTTGTCTAGTACCCATAGTACATGTAGGTAGGTATATGCATATGTAGGGAAGCGCTGACAAAACTCCGTTCTGGAAAGGAAAAAACCAAAGATAACGCAATTGTTCTCAATTCTTTTTTTCATGGTGGTGATGTGAAGACCACTTATTATCTGTTTACTTTGGTAGCAGAGCCATCTAGAGTTAATGTGGCATATATCTTATTTAATTTTGTTTCCGAAGTCCGTGATAAACAGCGCCACGGTGATTTTTTTTTACGAACGAAAAACCATCTTTCGCTATTGTTTTGCCCATTATTTGATCTAAATAATAAAATAAATAAATAAATAAATATCACAGGACAATCTCACACAAATTGACCTGGTCCCAAACTAAGGTCTAGGCTTGTACTATGGGTACTAGACAACGATAAACATACTTAGATAGAAAAATAAATACTTAAATACATAGAAAACATCCAAGACTCAGGAACGAATATTCGCGCTCATCACACAAATATCTGCCCTTACCGGGATTTGAACCCAGGACCGCTGGCTTCGGAGGCAGGGTCACTCCCAACTAGGCCACCGTGTCGTCAAAAAAGAAAGCTTTGTTTACAGTCCTCGGCCGCTACAGGGATTGCAGGACTTGTTTTATCATGCCTCGCCTGCGGCTCGGCCGTCTACCCCAAACTCGTTCAGCAATCCCTTATTTCACGGCCTCTGCAATATTATACCATTAATCCCAAGTCACTACGGACCAGCTTTGTTCCTGATCGGGCTGGCGTACGTCCCAGCCGGCAACATTTACTTGGCGGTGGGACTACTGTCCTTCGTGGTGGGACTGAACGCGGGATGTTACACCGGCTACTTGGTAACTCTTACTTATAATATGCCAGCTTTTCGTACTCGTCATTCGAACCGTATAATGTTTCACGTCCCTTTTTTTCACAGCAAATATGCCTTAAATTCTCCAATGTCACGTTTGGCTCATATTTAAATACATAACATCATGCCTTCATTCCTAGAATGGGGAAGGCAGAGCTACAGAAATACCAACAATTGCAAAAAGAGTGGTTGGTAATTCTGTAACCACATTTTTGCATTTTGTGGCAGTGGGCGGGGCACATTGCTCGTAGAACTGATGGCCGTTGGAGCAGAAAGGTTCTAGAGTGGCGACCGCGAACCGGGAGACGAAGTGTTGGCAGACCTTCCATAAGGAGGACTGACGATCTGATAAAGGTCGCGGGAAACCGCTGGATGACAGCAGCAGAGGACCGATCGTTGTGGAAAACCCTGGAGAAGGCCTTTGTCCAGCAGTGGACGTCTTGCGGCTGATAATGATGATGATGATGATGATTTTTGCACAAACAGGTTAAGATGTTTACCAGTGTATTAGTGACAGGTTGCAAGCCCATCGCCTAACAGAATACGATATTACGAATTTGAATATGTTGTAGATATAATAAACCTAAGTCTGTACGTTGTAAGAAACATAGTTGCATGCACACACACACACACACACAACAACTGAACAAAAACACACATACACATCTCGTTGCCTGAAACTACTGACTACCAACGTCACATTATTACACTAACTTGTGACACATGCTGAATAGAGACCATTTTGGACACCATTGTAAATAATTCGTTGTAAGTTATTGTTTCTACTGTTTACATATTCAAATTTTTCACCGTGTAATACAAACTGCCATATGTCATTTTATGTAAATGTGTGTCCAAATAAATCATTTTTATTCTTATTTTTCATAAATCATAAATCACAGGACACTGTCACACAAAATTACCTAGTCCCAAATTAAGCCCTAGGCATGTACTATGGGTAATAGACAACGATAAACATACTTAAATAGAGAAACATATACTTATATACATAGAAAGCATCCAAGACTCAGGAACAAATACTCGTGCTCATCACACAAATATTTGTCCTTACCGGGATTTGAACCCAGGACCCCTCGCTTCGAAGGCAGGGTCACTACCAACTAGGCTAGCGTGTCGTCAAATTTTTATTCTGTTACTTTCGGTAATGTTCAGGTCTAGTTTTTCATAATATCTACAACATATTAAAAAATCGTGGAAATCGGATTAGATTTAGAGGGTGAGAAACGTTATCACTTGGAGTTAAAGTTGTATGGATTATTTTTGACAGCTACTCTATTTTAGCATCGCTTCACAATCCTCTTAAGCCAGCACTGGTCTACCATTGGAAGCCAGGTGAGTAGTGTGGTATAACATTAATGCAACCTTTCCAGCTGGTGCATTTGGACATGTCTCCCAACTTCGCCGGCACCATGCTCGGCATCACCAACGGCACCGCCAACATCATCTCTATCATCGCTCCGCTGGCGGCGGGAGCTATTATCAAGGATGAGGTAACTAAAAAACTGTGAGCTAAAAAGCTCTGAGCCTCATGGACGCAATCTCAATATTAGCACCAAGAGTGCCACAAGAGGTACTAGCCAAGGCAATTTAGTTGAAACTTTATTTTAATAATCATAAATCTCATTTTTATTTGTTTCACAATTGAAAATGGCATTTTAAGTGAAAAGCCAATTGAACTTTATGTCCTTGCTGTTAGTTTCAAATTCCTACTCACAAAAATCTCCGTGTTTATGTGGAACTCACGAGAATAATTCATAATTAGAGTAAAATCAGAGTATTTATAATACCAGCGGGTTATTATGACATAGCTATGCAGTTAATTTTACGGTGAGCGTAAAGGACAGAGCTATATAACTACCATAGCTCTGTCCTTTACGCCCGCCGTAAAATGAATTACATAGCTATATCATAATAACCCTCCTGGGGTTACCATGACATGCCTAAGCGATTTAGTTCAGGGTGAGCGTAAAAATCTATAGCTATAGCTATAGCTGTTATTAGCTTTGTCTCTTTCTCTCACCGTAAACTGAATGGCTTAGACATGTCATGGGAATCCTCTTGGGCTGTCTAATGCTATCATACTTACTTTGGCATATACAATATGCACTGACAGATGCCAGAGAGTGTGACAGCTATAGACAACCGAGGACATACTCGTAAGTAGTGAATAATAAGAAACTCCAGACCACACGACTACTTCCGAATGATACCAACGTGTCTATTGTTAGCTATTTATTTCAAACCCCCCTACTCCCTATCAAAACATTTTATATTTTAATCGACATTGTATCGATTATCGATATTAGTGGCTGAATGTTACGTATTCCGTTACCAATTTGCCTTATTCAACTTTAAAAGGTAATTTCGTTAAGTGTTGCTAGGTGTCATAATTGCCTAGGTAATTTTACTTTATTTTGCAGTGAGGACTGTTTTAAAAATTCAACGGCTATTTCTATTATACTTTTTAAATTGGTAAGAAACTAAGAATCTAATTTCCAAAATTGATAAATATCGGACGCTGATATCTTTTCATGGATTTTGTCATTTTTTTGCTTACGTCTGGCAACCACTCCGGCGTAACAATGCACTTTCGATAATTCTCTCGGCCTATTCGGATAGGTTATATTGATCCAAATAAAGGATCTCATTAAAATTCCAAAATCCATTTTTTTTTACCATTGCGGCTGCCCCGTGAGGAAATTTCTCACGAAACGAAAAACTTACAAAGCAAGCGTTGCATATAAGCACACGTGAAGAAATGCATAAGGTTGACACGAGGTCCCTTTGTTCCGGCTTAGTCACCCGCTTAGGCGAGGCCTCTATTCCCAAGAGGGTTTTTTTAATTTACCTATTTATTTATTTTGTCTCTTCCTTTTCAACTCCTGTCATATGCTGGAGCAATTGACTATTTTGGCCTTCAACCACTTCCTACGGTTGAATTCTTCGTTTGTTGCTGGCGGCTGATCTGGCTGGCTGAAGGCCGGCCATGCATTAACGAAGTTCACTGGAGCTGTTGCTGCCCGAGGATTGACTTCGCTTATTAGTAAACGGTACCCCTGGCAGAGTTCCGGTAATGTCTATTTAATTTACCTTACTTGACTATGGTCTACCACCGATAACATAGTGGCGCCCAATATTTCTTACCTGCATCTGCTGGGACCACGTTCCCAGTAAAATGGTAACAGTGGCGCCCAACGTGGGGCTGTCAGATGAGATATTGTATTATTAAGTGACGTGTTTAAATTAAATAAATCGAGTACTATAGTTATCAGTGTCAAATGTCAAACCACGAGTTTGAAGTATACCACACTGAGATGTTGAAACCACCACCATCAAATTATATAGAGAATAGGTGTAGGTAACTTAAATATTAACAAAAAAAACCCTGGTACTAACCACTCACATACTCGTTAACATTGACGACACAAACAGCTGTAGGTCACATTTTCAGGAACACAATCTGCTTACGTAAATACTCCGAATACTATACAAAACGCAAAGACTTACCCACAACTCATTATTCAAGACAGAGACAGACACATACTCCCACTATCAAACCTCAAACTTTATTTAGACGGAACTTGTACAATGTCCATAAAAATCTATAATAAAATACCAAATAAAATAAAATGTGAAACAAATGAAAATAAATTTAATAAACTTTTAAAAGATTTCCTTCTCACCAAATGTTACTACACAGTCAATGCTTATTTAGCAGATAAAATATTAAAATTGACATTATTAAATCGACTGTATTATACAACTATAATACTAACATTTAATAGTTATCAGGTTAATTATAATACAAAAAAAAGATAAATAATAACGTCAAAATCTTTTAACGTGCAATAAATTGTAGAAATTATATTATAATAAGATAGTTTAGTAATATCTCTAGATTAATAATATTCATAGCTATACTTCAAAGAATATAATAATTATAATAAATATAGTTTTTTTATGTTAAAGAGAAGGCACACGAGCACTCAGGCCACCTGATAGTAAGTGGAATCTGAGACCCATAGACATTAGATTTCTCAAGACTATAATCCTAAGACCTCAAATGCGTTTCTAACCCTGAGGACTAAGATGGAATGCCTCTATGCTGGTAATTTTACCGGTTGTCTTATCCCCACACCAGAACACAACAATGCGAACACTGTTGCTTGCTTGGAGTAGAATAAATTAAAAATAATTAAGTGATTCAAGTGCAATTAAAATTAGTAAATAACATATTATAACATTAACTCTGCCCTCTTCTCTGTTTTCTCTGCATCTGTTACTGTGCCCAACAGGGTCCACATATCATGAACATGTAAAGCCTGACAACAGGCTTTACTTTCCTATGATTACAACAACATCTGTAAAATGTAGAATGCAATAAATATATTGAGTATTGGGTACTCTATATCGATTATTAATCTCGCGATGCGATCTTCCCCCACGTTGTCTTGATGGGTATTGAGTCTGAATGAAATAGCATGACAAATATAGTTTTGTCTACGTCAGGGCTGGGACTCTACACGGTAATAACGATATCGTATTTGACGTGTTTCCGTATTGTCAAGGTTTTGATAACTCTTAAGTCATTTGCAATAATGGCGACTGTGGCATGAACGATTCTATAACACGTTAAACGCGATATCGTAGTAGGATAACGCAGTAGAATACGCCCTATACTTTTAACATTAACACTCTGTATGATCCTTAATCGATTTGTTACATAATTTAAAGCTCCAACAAATACCTCCTCGTAGATCGTGTCAAAAACGAGTTTTCCTGAACATGACAACTTGACATATCGGTTTCTGGAACCACAAACATCTATTCCGTTATTTTCATTAAATTGTTAGAACCGCTTCTTGTATTTTAGTTTTCGAATTATTCTCTAAAAGTTATTAAGATTTGCGCCTTAGATCGTAATGAGAAAATCGTTTAAGTAATCAGTTTTATCACATTTCTCGAAAAATAAATATTTACTGATACTAAATCTGTAGAGCGTTAACTTGTTATTTAATAGAGAGTACAGTCGGCGCGCAAAGAGTCTTATTAAATAAAAACTGAGAAATACTCTTTTACATTAGAGCCACGGAATTAGAGTTACGTCGTTTGTTTCTCACTTAGGATCATTTCAACTGTTTAAAATCCAACACGGTATATTTTTTGTTTCAGACGGACGCGTACGAATGGCGCAAGGTCTTCTACCTGTCTTGTTTCATCTACATCTTCTGGTATGGTGGTATTTGGCACCAGCGAGCGCCAGTCGTGGGACGAGTGTGCGCCGAAAGAAGAGTCGATAGAGAATGCTACAGGTATGCCTTTTTCTGGGGTTCTACATTTACAAGTATTCAAATAAACAATTGATCCTTTTTAGGATCACTGTTCTTCGTCTACGATCCTTTTTAACCGACTTCAAAATAAGGAGGAGGTTATACGTTCCATTGTATGTTTTTTTACCGATTATTCCGTCAATTGTCGACCGATTTTAAAAATGTTTTTTTTGGTTTGATAGCGATGAATCTGATGAAGGGATTTTAGTATTTTAGTAAGAAGTCGGTGACCACAATATTTCCACCAAAAAAGCCGACTTCAGTTGGACTAACCTACAATTTTTAGAGGTTATTTCTTGCGTTTTTAGGCTCACTGTTCTTTGTCTACGTTATGTTTGTCTGTCAAAGCCAAAGAGGTCGAGGTACTCGTATCAAGTTGATATAGACGCGTTTGCAGCCGCCAAGAAATATATAAGCGTTTTAATCATATTTATTGATAAAAAATGTTACATGTCAAAATAATACAATTATTCAATTTAATTTAATTTATACCATCTCATTCCTGTACATAAAAGTAATTCAATAGAACATGAACACGTTTGTACATTTTTATAGTACGCGAGCTATATATGAAAGAAAAGATACGAAAACTTTAAAAAGGAATGGATCGGAGGCGAATATTAAGTTCAAAGGTCTAAAAATTTCAAGATTTTCAAGCTAACACAATCAAAAGATACGTCCATATAAGTTTCATATTTTTCGCCTTGCATACTTATCTTGGTGACAATAGTAAAGTTTAATGTTTCTTTGAGCCTGCCTTTTCAAATAATTTGTTACTCGCCAAGGTTTATATTTAGTATCAAGGGTCTATTAGTAGCCAGCGGTACTGGGTTCAAATCCCGGTAAGGGCAGATATTTGTGTGATGAGCGCGAGTATTTGTTCCTGAGTCTTGGATGTTTTCTATGTATTTAAGTATTTATTTCTCTTAATAAGTATGTTTATCGTTGTCTAGTACCCATAGTACAAGCCTAGAGCTTAGTTTGGGACTAGGTCAATTTGTGTGAGATTGTCCCCTAATATTTATTTATTTATTTATTTATTTATTGCATATAAAATAATAGCTTATATTATAAGCGGAAAGCTCTTTCCAGCAGTATGTATTAATAAGAGACTTCCACTTGTTTTATAAGCTACTAGTCATTATGAAACGGACCCCAGGGTAACTCCCATAGTTTCGAAGTGACGTATTTCAGTTGAGTAGCTATTCGGCATGTAGTAATTCTAATAGAATACAATTTTTCTGTAAAACCCAAAGCTTAGAATATATTTCATGAAAACATGCTGTTGTTTTATAGACATCTTGGATTTTTGATAAAGTCTGTGAAACATATCCAAAAATTAGTGATATAACCGAACTTTTGTAAGAAAATTGTATATTTTTACTGTAGTCGAGTATTTTGTTTCAGGATCAGAATAAACTGAAAAAGTAATATAAGGGTCTTCCGCAGACTTCACCTTTCCTCGGTTTTTGGGGTTTGATGACGACGCTCCCTGAAGTGGCAGGTCCAGATAATATAATGAAGGGAATGCTGTTAACTCATCCAAACCAATTGTGATAAACCATATTTTATAGTCGCGTGGTCATTTTAAAGACTAGGTACTTTGAGAATACTACGTATGGCACATTTAATTGCCAGTTGTTTTTTAATATTATGTATTTCTACAAATTATTGGTATGTGCGTTTTTTATTATATAAAAGACGTCAACGCTTTAAATAGAAAGTTCTAAAATGGTCTACTAACAAAAAATGTGGTTAACTCGAATAGTTGTATCCCAATAGGCAGTGGCAGTTACATTGCTGCGTTGCTGGAACAGAGCCCTTAAAGGGATAAGTTCGCCTTTGTACGTTCCTGTTCGAACGTGAATATTGTTATTGAATTTCTATTTGTAATACAATAAAGTGTTTACATACATACATACCTTCACAATCCATTTCTTTTGCTCTAGTAAAAACCGACATATCTAATTCGACTTATCTCGTGATAAAAAAAAACAAGCCATCCATGCATTAAAATGAATTATAAAAAACAAAAACAATTAAAAAAAAAACAAGAGTTACTCAAATTTGTATGACAGTCGGGGGACTTTCAACTTTCAAGATGATGTTACACAAAACTGACACCCCTGCTGCTGTAGTACAAGTAGAGACGTCCGTGTGGTTGCCGGGTTAGAATAGTGCCACTCTATGTCTTCCCGTGGATATCGTAAGAGGCGACTAAGGGAATAAAGGCTTGTAGTACTGTTAGGCGATGGGCTTGCAACCTGTCACTAATACACTAGTAAACTTCTTGGCCTGATTGTGCAAAATGTGGTTACAGAATTATCAACAAGTCTTTTTAGAGTTGATGGTATTTCTGTAGCTCTGCCTATCCCACTCTGGGAATAAAGGCGTGATATTATGTCTGTGTGTTATTATGTACTAGCGACCCGCCCTCGCTTCGCTCCGGATTAAAGTATAATACATATAAACCTTCCTCTTCAATCACTCTATCGATTAAAAAATCCGCATCAAAATCCGTTGCGTAGTTTTAAATATTTAAGCATACATAGGGCTATAGGGACAGAAAAAGCGACTTTGTTTTATACTGTGTAGTGATGATAAGCGAATAAAATTCAGTACCTACCTACTAATTTATTTTACATTTACGTGTATTCCTTGTTATTCTAATTGTTATGAAAAAGCAAGTGAAATATCAACAACCGTACCGACATCGTAATTTTATAAGCATATATGATGCCAGCTTTATAATGTATCGTCCATCTGTTCGCTTTTTGAGTTCGCTCGTCAACGAGCGTAAAACGTTCCAAAATACCAGAATTTCGAAGGACAAATTGCTACGTCGACGAAAACAGCGACTGAATGAAAGTGCACGTTCTGAACATTCGTGCCTGGTTACGAATCGTCCGACGAATTGAAGGACGAAAGTTTAAATAAGTGCCTTGAGAATCACATGGTGGAACCGACTCGGAATAAGTTACATTAGGTTATTTTTTACATACCATGGTTAAACGTGCATTACATTTTTTTATGCCAGATTTATTAATTTATATATTTTTTATAATCTAAGATTTCTTTATATCTAAGTTAATTGACATTATATTTTTCGTTCATTATGTCAAGTGTACGTTATATTAAACATTTTTATGCAAAGTGAGCGTATACATTGTGACTGCTATAATATAATATAGCATATTTTTTTTTATCATATTATGATAAGTTCTTAAATCTCGTATTACTTATCTGGTGAAATTACTAGCATAGAGGCGTTCCATCTCTCTAGTACCTACTCAGGGTTAGCAATGCATTAGCCTAGTTGGACGACACGTTAGCCCAGTAGGTAGTGACCCTGCCTGTGCTAGGGGTCCCGGGCTCAAATCCCGAAAAGGGCAGACTCACGAAAAAAATATTACTCGTGCTCATCACTCAAATACTAACTCTTACCGGGATTTGAATTCTGGACCGCTAGCTTAAAGCGGTATATATAAAATAGTAATTATAATTCATATTGTAATGTTTAAAGTCTCTGTGTGATATTTGCCTAAATTATAAAAACCAGACAAATGCGAGTTGAACTCGCGTGAGAAAGGTTCCGTAAGAATCTTTTAGGCTTTTAGGGTTCCGTAGGAACTTCATAATAGGAACCCTTATAGTTTCGCGATGTCCGTTCGTCCGCTCAGAGTCTCTTAGTACTAGAAATCTGTATTTTGGCATGAATATTCACATTAGCCATGCCAACAAAGTGTTAAAGTAAAATATTAAAAAAACATATTTTTAGTGTGCTTTCTTAACCTACACGTAACGTGGGGATGTATATTTTTTCTCGTCTACCCCATAGCGTTGGGTGTCATTGGATAGGTCTTTTAAAATCATTATGGGTTTGTTCAAACCATTTTTCGATTAAGGAGGATTTGTTAGACTCAAGTGTGTCCCCGCATATAACGAATTTATAAGGAAAACTATTACGACTAAGTAGACATCATTGGTTCTTGAGATACAGGCGATTAAAGTGTTTATACCTACTAAAATCATCTAAGACGGCACCAAATGACTTTAAATAGAAAATTAGTTATTATTACTTGTTGATTTTTATGTTTGTAGTACTTAGCGGCTTCGGAACCCTACACTGAGCATGGTCCGACATGTACTTGACTGGGTTTTTCTGTTAATAAGTATGGACCTTTTCTGTATCTTTTTCAAAATTGTAGGCTCAGAAGTTTTGGAAATATGGGAGAACCTAAAACTGCATATCTGTAATGAATATAATATAAAAATAAATCGCAAAATGTGTTGGTAAGCGCATAATTCAACAACGCCGGGCCAATTTTACCAATTCTTTTTTTAAATGTTCGTTAAAGTCCAAGGATGGTTTTTACGGCGAGAAAAATTCGAATAATTTCCGGGAAAGTAGAAATTTGCAGCGCGGCGAAATCGCTGGCGGGCCGCTAGTTTGAAATAAAAGAAAACTATTGTAGTCCTTTACAACATGCCCTATTATTTGATGTATCAAACGGAACCCCACCTTAAGGGTACCTCTACACCTGTCGACGAGGAATTGGCGTTTGCTGACCACAAATCTCTTCATGTCTACGCAATAAGAGCGAAAAGACGTCGAATCGGCTCGGCTGACGTCGGCTGGCGACGACGGGGCCCGGCCCATTGACATCATTTCGCTCTTATTGTGTAGAAATAAATAATTTTTTGATCAGCTAACGCCGATTCCTCGTCGATAGGTGTGGGGAGATCCTAAGCCTAAGAGTTCGGTAATTTGGTTTGGATTTACAGAACCCTAAAGAGACCGTGATAAAGGATGTAACACTAAAAGCACAAATAATGAGTAATGGCGATGTCATTTCGCAGGTGAAGTCATTGCCAAAGTGATTAGCAAAAACGTCGAGAGGTAATTAAACATTTACGGAGTAATAACGTCCCTTTACGATCTCAACCTCGTATCGTATCTTATTGATTAGTGCGAAAAGCACTCATGTTTCAAGAGCAATAATGACAACTTCTCTAATAAAATATTCGATCAGATAAGAGGTTGAGAAAATAAAGAGACGATATGCCATGTCAATACTAACTTCGTGTTATTTGTTCTTGTTGCATAGTGGGAACCACTACTTTTTTGCAAAATACTTTGTTTTTAATAGTTCCAAGCTATCGCTCTAATATAAGAGAACCGACCAAATGCAAGTCGGACTGGCACACGGGTTCCGTACCATTCTTGTATACTGTATTGTACATATTTTAAGATTTGGGGAACTGATTAAAAAATGTCGAACTCGAAACGGGTAGTTTTCGACCCTCCTTCAGCCTAAAGTTATTTTTTTAAACAAAAAGTATCACGACTAAGTACAATGCCACGTTTCAACCTAGACTTCATTTTGAAAATAAAACTTACAATACTGACGTTGTATAATTTTGAGTTCTAAAGCTTAAGTGACATAGTCTACCTTAGTTTGGCTGGCTCTAATGGTGCACCATACATTACCATTAGGTAAATGAAAAATGGGCTTTCAAATTAAGAACGCGTAATGGGCATTCCCATTATGAGGTTTTAGTCAATGGGTGCAAAGAACTAACTTTTTAAAAGTTGAAGGAGATGGGTTTGTGTTTATTTGTTCTACAAATAACACTGCAGCATATTTTTTTCTATTTGGACCATAGTGGATTGTGTCACAGAATAGATAGTGCAATATAATCAGAACGAAAGCATTTCAAGAAAAATAAAGCAGTTTTATAGAACCAGATTTTTGCGGCGGTTTTTCAGGACCGCTACGAAATACAGCCAACACATGAACAGACGGTCGGTATTGGCTTTGTCGGGTGGCGATGATTTCTTCGAACTGCAAGTGTTTGACGCTTTTCGGACAAATACGGTATACATATATTACAGGGTGGCCTGCAAGCGGCGGCATGGTCACCATCATTTGGTCGTAGGTCGATCTTGAACTGTCGTTTCACTTGACAGAACCGCTTGGAGCTAATCCCATGTGCTTCTGTTTAGTTCACAAGAGAAAATACTTTTTTACTCAACAATAATCGTCGTAAATACACCTGAAAGCCATTAAATAAAAACCGGCCAAGTGCATGTCGGACCACGAACAGTGAAGGGTTCCGTAGCTGGGATGAACGTTCATGGTTGAAATTTAATTTTTATTTTTTACCAAAATCTCAAAAACTACTCAGCAAATCGTATCGAGCATGAGTGTCTCAATGGCTGATTATGAATAGTTGCATACATTACTTTTTCTATGAGCTCAAAGGGATATGTACCTACAAGTAGCACACAATTTTCTGCCCAGGTATAATGGGCGGAATCGTAAAATAAAACATGTACAATATACCAATATATAGGACCTTTTTCGATTTTAAAGGTAGCAAATTACTGCTCACTTCCATTGCCGCCTGTTTTATTTCTGGCGGCGTCAACATTTCCGCATCACTTAATTCGCCAAAGTCACACATTCTCACACATAAAAAGTGATTAACTCTCTTCTTTCTTTTAACTTTCAAGAACTTCGTGCAAAAGCAAAACAAAACAAATTCCAGCTATTTTGAAACGTTTGTTTTTTTTACTACAGTAAACCTTAGAAAAGACCCGGGAACTTTAGGTCATTCAGCCAAATTAAAAAATGTTAAAATACTATTTTTTATAATAACTCTTAAATTCACTTATTGTCCGTTATGTATGTGTATTGTTTGTGTAAACATATTATAAGTCGATTTAACAATAATTGAGTAAATAAAATAGAATAGCAGCTGTTGATAATATACGGTGAACTTTTTTTTTAAACAATAATTCACGCCATTTGCAATGCGAAAAAGAACTTTGTGAAACGTTTCACAATGAAATGTCAACGTTCCGATCACACAAGGCACCTCATTGGATTACCGATAGCGATATCGTTAGCAGCACATTGTACTACGCGAGTAGAAAAATGTCATTTAAACATTAATAGTTTAAAAAACCGGGCAAGAGCATGTCAGGCCATACTCAGTGTAGGGCTCCGAAGCCGTTAAGTACTAGGTACAAACATGAAATTCAACAAGTAATAACAAATTTTCTATTTAAAGTCAATTGGTGACGTCTTAGATGATTTTAGTAGGTATAAACACTTTAATCGCCTGTATCTCAAGAACCAATGATGTTTACTTAGTCGTGATAGTTTTTCTTTTTTAAATTTGTTATATGCTCTTTCATTTGATATTGTTTTCAGATTTTTAGTATTCATAGTTTTGGGTGTAGAGGGTAGGGGGAGACACTTGAGTCCAACAAAAAATAGCGCTTTAAAGCTAGATATTTCATAAACGGATTACTTTATCGAAAAACTGTTTTCATATTTAATATTTATTAAAAGACCTATCTAACGATACCCCTCACGACGATAGACGAGAAAAAAATACATTTGTTGGCGTGACTAATATGCATACGAGTACTCATGCTAAATTACAGCTTTCTAGTACTAAGACTCTCAGCGCTAGGGTGCGGACGGACGGACGGACGGACTTGGCGAAACTATAAGGGTTCTTAGTTAGACTACGAAACCCTAAAAAAAGCAGCGACATTTATTATATCAATAAGTTCGTTTCTGCTGAAACATTACCTACTCATAGATACATAATTATGTTTATATTATATGTTTTCTCTGAAGTAAACCTTAAACAACACAATTACCACATATACGAGTAGATCGAGATGTGTGCGCTCTATTAATTCTAGTTTTTGACGTAAAGACCTCGTCGTGTTCTCCTATAGTCATTATTTTTATTTTATTGGCCTTGTAATGATTTTATTTGTGTTCGTTTTTTATTGCCCTGCAATGTAACTTACTTTTAAGTATTATTGTGTTTTATGGTTGAAAAAAATGACCTTCTGCTGGAGTTTCTTGCGGCGCTTCTTATCTGCAATGATATTCTTGTTCGAAGCGCTAGTAGATTCAATCCATATTACTGACGTGTAAGAGAGCCCTCATGACTTGTGGGCAATTTAGTGTGTGCAAATTCGGCATAGTGCTTTTTGGAATATCAGGTAGCCTGACAGACTTGGGACTGCAGGTCATAGGCTGGTTTATGGTGCTCATCAGGGAATCTCAAGAGCATACTGCACTGGCTCGTTTAGCATAAAGCTAGAATTGTAGAAACTCTTAGCAAATAACGTAAACTTGAGGAGGGTAAGCAAATCGCTCGCAAGCGTCTATAGATCAAAGATAATGTCGAAAGAAGCCAGTGATCGACGCACATTCATAAAATATCATTACAGCTACCCTTTTGTACAAAGGAATCTTTGGCAGCAAGAATTACGTGAAGAATGGTTATATTTGAACGCACAGAGTTCCGTCATTTGAAAAGGTTTTATTAAACTTTACATGTATCTTTGGTCGTTGCTCAGTTAATTAGTTTCGTATCAACTTCACCATACGATGTTAACCATTTAACAGACCTAGTAGTCGATTAACAATGATTAAATTTAACATCGTATTAGGCTACATCGACTGGTCTTAGCTGGGAAGATCTTGAAGTTGTCGCGCAAGATCGTGAAAAATGGAAAACCCTTCTGCGAGCCCTATGTTCCTGATGAGGAAGACATAACCATCATCATCATTAGCATCATGGTAAAATTGATACTTTATCTTGCAAGTCAGTTTTTAACTAGTTTTCTTGATGGGCAGAAATTTGGAAAACATAATGAAAATGAATGTAATGGTGTTAAAGAGTTGATTTGATTTTCGTGTCGGAATTGTGAATCTCGGCGACATCTAGTACCTATGTGTAACCTTAGAGTCCTGTAAATATATTTAATACACTATAGAATAAGTGACAGTATTTTTTTCTGAATGAAATATTGCATATTTGTGATCATTGATGGCATTAGCTATCTTCGCTCCAAATCCGTCCAGCTCTTTTAGCACGAAACAGTAAAAATTACAGTTGGTTTACATACGCACACACACAAACTTTCACATTTATAATATTAGTGTGATATGATTAAAGAGGTTTTTGGCATAGGTGGGCGATGTGGGCATTGTACTCTGGTAACGGTGAAACCTTGTTTTTTTACTGTTTCTGTTCTGCTTTGGAGCCAATGATGGCGTAGCTCTGTTTTTGAGGCAGACGGCCCACCTGATGGGAAGTGGTCACCGCCGACTGTGGACATTTGCAACGCCGGGGGCATCACCAAAGCTTTCCTGGACTTGAAGGAATGTAACGACATCCATATAATGGGTGAAGCAAGTTTTTTTTTGTTGATGACCTTGAAGTAAAACGCAATGGTAAAAATAACTGTCTATAGGACGCCTACGCCATCATCCTCCTATTACAAGTACATTTCATCAGGTCATTTGCATTGTGCACCTTGTAACGGTACTATTAAAAACCAATTTGGCTTTGCCAGTTATCTTCCCTCACACTTCGGGAATTAGTTATTCAGCGTTGACAGAACCGTCAGGGATGATCCAATATCACCAGGAGAAGGAGGTCTTAACGACAGTTAACTTATGACCTTAAAACCATTACGTCTGTCTTCAAAGATTCTTCTTATGGATCTCTAAGCGTTCATTTTATACAATAGTAATTGGGTTGAAGGCTCTTCGCCTTTGTAAGCAACCCTTGAAATCGTAAAGGCATACATTTTTATGCGGGTTGGGATATTGTTATTTATGGTAAACGCTGCTATTTTTCTTTTTCCAAAGGTTTTATTTCTGATATCAATGAAGTAAGATTTCAATTGTGATAGTGCAAAGGCAAAATGAAAACGTTTTTAATGCATTCAATATTTTCTCCTGATTTAATCATAAAGGGAAATAAAACGATAAAAGTTTAATGGGAAAGATTACGCTGAAAAGAAATGTTGGTTGTGACAGGCCAATGGATATGGAATTATTGGAGAGTGGAGAGCCAGTGTTGTTTGAGGAAATAAAATAATCACATATAACTCGGTATTTAATAGCATAACACATCAATTATGATTATAAGTGTTTTGCTGTCCACTCGGATGGTATTTAATTATAAGTTTTTTTTTATGGTAATTCAACATTTCATCGAATTTTACATTAGTTACGTAGGTTAGGTCAGGTTAGATGTTTAAAATACCCTGAAAACATTATGGTTTCAGCAGAAAAGAGCAGGGATTGTAAAACCGGTTTTATTCAATACCTGTATTTAAAATGACAAATTGTTACCGCTAAAAAAGTAATACCTATATTCGAATTAGAGGTATTATTGTCATTCCGCTTTTGTTTTTATCGCTATGTATACACAATTTACTGTATTCAATACCGCTATTCATTGCACCTGATAAGTAAGATGTCAATTGGACTGTAATAAATTGTAATTTTAGACTTGTCTAAGGCGTGTCTGAGTTTTTTTGTAATAACACCAAAAACATTTACAGAAACAAATAAACGAGTATGTTGACACTGACAGGTTTACTGGTTATGGTTTTTAGGGGTAAAGTATCAAAAAGAGGTATTGTTTTTAATTGGCTAAACCGATATTATACTTGAATACCGGTATTCGTTATACCGCTAATCAGAGCTTTAGCGATATAAATAGCGAAATAACCGGTTATACCTCATTTAAAACCGGTAGTCAGAATACCGGTTACGATCCCTGGAAAATAGCGTTCAATGAAATGAAATTCGATGAATGGTGTTTTGATAAAATTATTGAAACCCATTTTTTTAGGGTTCCGTAGCCAAATGGCAAAAAACGGAACCCTTATAGATTCGTCATGTCTGTCTGTCTGTCCGTCCGTATGTCACAGTCACTTTTTTCTGAAACTATAAGAACTACACTGTTGAAACTTGGTAAGTAGATGTATTCTGTGAACCGCATTAAGATTTTTACACAAAAATAGAAAAAAAAACATAAATTTTGGGGGTTCCCCATACTTTGAACTGAAACTCAAAATTTTTTTTTTCATTAAACCCCTACGTGTGGGGTATCTATGGATAGGTCTTCAAAAATGATATTGAGGTTACTAACATCATTTTTTTCTAATCTGAACAGTTTGCGCGAGAGACACTTCCAATTTGTTAAAATGTGTGTCCCCCCCCTGTAACTTCTAAAATAAGAGAATGATAGAACTAAAAAAAATATATGATGTACAGTACCATGCAAACTTCCACCGAAAATTGGTTTGAACGAGATCTAGTAAGTAGTTTTTTTTAATACGTCATAAAAACATTGATCAAAGCTATCAACGAACTTTTATATTATGTTACTTGCTGCTACGGAACCCTTCATGGGCGAGTCCGACTCGCACTTGGCCGCTTTTTATATTTGTCTATCTGATGTTAATTTTTGTCAGCTATGCCAATCAATTTTGTGTACTATAATGTAACGTTCATAGTGTTTAGTTATTTTCTATATTACTAGACTAGGTACCCAAAAGGGGAGGATTTTTAATCTGTATGTTTGGTGAGCATGGTTCTTGCGGGTGAATGGTTAATTAAAAAAGAATTATTACTTTAATTTAAAATAAATTATAAAATGTGTATCCAGATCATATATGATTGTGTAAAATATCATAATAAAGGTCTTAACCCCTCCACCGCCCCAGTCATCAAGTCGTGACAGCCAATTTCACCTATACGTCACCAACATAAACGTTTAAAGTCTCCAATAATTTTAATTTTAATTGTCAAATAATTTTACGAGTTTTGAAATAAATGGCATATAATTGAATTACATTAATTAGCCATCAAGCAATATCATTATAAGCAGTCGTACTCTTGCATTTTTGCTGTGCCCTTTCAAGGCGTCACAATTGTCATGTATACCTCTCATTTGTTGTTTTGTGTAATGTGACATGCAATAAATATTTTGACTTTAACTTTGACTTTGAATATTCAACTGGAAATAAAACCTTCTACGATGGTATTAAAGTTCCTTTCAGCAACTAGATGTTTTTTTCCGTGGCGTACAGAGCACACACTTCGTTTGTTTTGTGGCGGTGAAGAGTTCAAAAATTGCTAAAAATGCAGGCGTCCATGACTACCTTTTTCATAGCTATATTATAGTTTCCCTTAAATATTTCCTTGTGAGCCCAATATTTGTTCCAGCTGGATGTAATTCACCTAAAATAATCAAGCTTAATTTTTAGGGTTCCGTAGTCAAATTAGGAACCCTTATAGTTTCACCATGTCCGTCCGTCCGTCCGTCTGTCCGTGCGCAGCCTAGCGAAGACACTCTTAGTACTAGAAAGCTGTAATTTGGCATGAATATGCATATTAGTCACGCTAACAAAGTGGTGCAATTTTTTATTTTTTTTAGGGTACATACGCGTAGGGGCGTATCGTAGGGATGTATTTTTTTTTCTTGTCTACCCTGTAGTGTGGGGTGTCGTCTTTCAAAAATATTGTGGGTTTGTGGAAACAGTTTTTCGATTAAGTAATCCGTTTATGAAATTTTTGTTAGACTCAAGTGTCTCACCCCCTTCAGCCAAAACTACGAACACTAAAAATCTAAAAAAAAAAACTTGGATGAAAGAGCCTATAACGAATTTTAAAGGAAAACTATCACGACTAAGTAGACGTCATTGGTTCTTGAGATACAGGCGATTAAAGTTTTTATACCTGCTAAAATCATCTAAGACGGCACCAATTGACTTTAAATAGAAAATTAGTTATTACTTTTTTGTTTGTAGTACTTATCGGCTTCGGAACCCAACACTGAGCATGGTCCGACATGCTCTTGCCCGGTTTATTTACTAGATATTGTCGTAATCGACCGATTCCACAGAACTACTAGGTACGCTAGGTTACCTAAATGTGGATAGATGAGGGTATTAGTGGTCCTAATGCGAGTTCGAGGCGGGCCAGCGGTTAGGATGTAACGATACCGACCCCACAGCAGTCAAGAGTGAGTCGCATAACATAAATAAATATATAAATAAATATAAATAAATAAATATCTACTTATAAAATAATTGGCCAGCGTGATCATCTAGTTATATAAAGGTAGGACCCCAAGTTAAACCCGTGTGTAACCAGTTCGTTTAAGGAATACTCGAGGTGTGTTGGAAAGGTTTAGGAAACATTAACTTTAATTTACTAATTCAGAGGCTTCTACTGTATATTACCTACCTAATTTTATATATTCCATTATAATCTAATACCTAACTTTACTTAGATAATATTTGATTCAACAATTCATCTTACAATCTTTCTTATTTCCCTACTGTGTGAATCCATCCATAATAAACATGCCCTATGTTCGACCTAAGATAAACATATTAATGTGTCAGCAAAGTTACTAACTTAACCCATCTAATTAATTTATTCAAGTTTGAATAGGAAATGTTGTTCGAATGTCCTAGTATTATAATAAATCTTTCACATACGGTAAAGCTCAATTTTGTATGAACTTCCTAAAGTTTAATAATCTTAATAACTATAGTCCTAAGCTTCAAATTCAATTAATCTTTCATAATTTCGTATCCGAAGTGAGATAGATTGTGAAACTGCTAGTTCTTTTAATGTAGATGTAAGTTTTCTTGATTAATGGAACAGAAGGAGATAACTAATTCCCTATGGGTCCCTTTTGTAAATAAATACAAAGAGAAGGGCAGGCCCCTCCTAGCCATTACACTTAGGCATCATCCGCCTGCCCCTGTGCGGCTCGACAACCTGACGGGGCACCGCTCCACCCAAAGCAAGAGTTGCTGTCCCACTTACAAGGTTAGTAGTGTCTGTGTAGGTTAGTCAGGTCTCCCCAAGAGAGATCCTACCCCAAGGGCCGCGTTGAACTGAACCGGGATGGTGATATAATGTCGCTACTATTAAATCTAGTGAGTCTCCCCTAAAGCCATCTAAATTCGAGAGCATAATCAAAGGACCTAGTTTTTGCTGGTACATAATGGATGCCACCTCAGCCTCGTTTCCACAGCTTTGAAGTAAGGGCCTCATCTCCACAGCCTATACTTGGGAGGGCGCCTCCAAAAGAATCCAGGTCCACTAGGCAAAGATTCCTACCTGATCTAGCGCCCTTTAGAAGAGACTTTTGTAATACCCACGTTCACCAAGAGACAACCTAGCCCAATACGGATCAACTATGAATTGTCGACCCTGCAAGCAGCAGCCGCCCATTCCATAGCCAAGAGCCGATAAATTGCCGCTAAATTATCACCCGTGTAACGGGCGAATCATTTGTCCAATTCTTATATTACATTACATTAGTTTGTAATTGACAACCAAATGTTGACTAAAATGATAATTGAACAATAACTCGATATCAAACTATGCGACTTATTAACACTGCATTCACGGCATTCTTCAATTTATACCACCAGCCCGGAGTCATGTCGGAGGTAAAACTCGAAATTTTGTTTCATTGAATTCGTGACAACCAATTAAGTATTGTAAATATTTCCAATGACTCAATATTTCGATATAACAAATCCAAAAACGTAAGAATTTCTTTATCTATGGTTTTAATCTATAAATACCATAGTTCGGACTTTAACGTTATAAACAAAAATAAAAACTTCCAACTGAAATGTTAACCTGTAATAATATGATTGAACTTCACTCACTATCTCACTTGGACTCAAATTATATAATCATTCTGATACCAAATTTCATTCTCTCCTTGCTACCTTATCAATGGATCGAATCCAAATATACTGTAACATATTCCCTATAAACCGTTTTTATGAAATAATAATTGTTATAACTTCCATTTACACATACCAACTTTTACAGACAGACGAACGAACAAAAATCACATGGCTCTTTGCCTAAGATTAACAGGAACTGGCTTAGTAAAACTAAACTTGTTCATAAAGTAGGCGTATCATAATCCATAAAACCCCTTTTATAAAATAATAATTTGTTTATAACTCCCGTTTACATATACCAACGTTTACAGACAGACGAACGAACAAAAATCACATGGCTCTTTGTTTAAAATAAACTGAAACAAGCTTAGTCAAACTAAGCTTGATCATAATGTCGGAATTACGCCAGCTGCAAATCTAGTATACACGATCTAATCGTAGCTCCAAGACCGCATGTACAACTTCATCATCCTACTACTTATTATTATATATATATTTTAGCCAATCCATTGACATAACTATCGTTAAGCAGTAGTAATTAAAGCATTCATCAACATCTGTCGTACTTATTAAGTTATATCATAAATTAACCATGATTCCTAAATCATAATTATCGATATTGGGACTGCCAACAAATATGAACGAACTACCTCTCATTCTCCCTAAAGTCTAAATGCCTCCTTTCAAAATTTCATATAAGTATATTTTATCGATTCGTGTCTTATCTACCTATAGTGTAACGGGAGCAATATTTAAGGTGTTGGTTCCCTCCAAATTGTATCCAACATACTACATACATATTGATCATGAATTATTTATATAATTCCTGACACATTTTTCACAAGGCGATTTAACTAGTATTGGTTTCATATAAAACCTCCAAATTCTGAACGGTACGACAAACAAACATACATACGCGATTTCATACGACTGAGTAATAACTCCAGAGTTCCCTTCTACATACTCGTACATATAATTCTACATACTGATACATACATGCCTAATTCTAGCCTATCGATTTTTACTTCACGAACCATGCGATTTATTTTAACGTACGACATTCACGGTTTCCTAAAGCCGGATTCACAACGACTTTAGTCAGCGATTACGTTCGCTTCGTAATTGCATCCTAGGTATTCACACAATTTATTTCCTAATTCCTTCCAAACTCTACAAGTAGTTATTACATCACATAAAACCAAGCCTCGAACCTGATTCATAATTAATCCCTTGGATTGTAAGCTATTAAGAGATATAAATTAATCTCAATATCACTATTCAAATTCTGAACTCAGTATCATTATTTCCTGTAGTTACTTATAAATATAAACATGCTTTAACCTCAAAATCTTTGATAACGATCCGAACCGATTTAAAGTAAACTTCATAATTACTATTCTATAAAACCTAAATTAGGTATAACAAACTTATCATAATTTTCATTTACTTAATCTTACATACAAAATCATCATAATCATAGATAAATATCCAACATCCAACATTCGCAGCCTCCTAAAGTTGGATTCACAATGAATATTTGCCAACGATAATGTAAATTCTAAAATCGCAACTATAAAATCTAGCCTCGCTAACCTTATCCTAAATTCGAACTCAAAGCTTTATTTCTTTAATTATTAGACCTACTAAATTCTTATAATTATAATATAAACATTAATCTTTGGTCTAGATTTGAACTGACTCAAATGTATTTCTCTAAATATCTTTACGCAAGAGATGCAAAATTAATCGTATCCAATACTCTAAGTCTTTGGTCAAGTATCGAACTGACATTATGTATAGTTCCCTAAACTTCTGAACGTATGCAGTGCCAAATAACTAAATAACTATATAATTTATTCCTACTTATATAAATTGGCTAAAAGCCTAGTCCTTAAACCTGTACATTACAATAGTCTGTGAAGGTACAATAGACGCGCCACAGAATAAGTTCTTGTACTTAATCTGTGAGACGCGCAACTAATCACAGACTACTAAGGGATTCTATGATCAAATAAAGCACTAGTCTATTTTGGGTTTTTTGTTTAGACTTCTCGTAAACTATTGAACAAATAGTTTTTTAATGAAATTTCGGTAATTATCCTTTTATTTACTTCCTACCTGCTTATCTTCGATCAAGTTATTACTACCTAAATCTATTCTAATTTTAGATCTCGGGAAATAAAGAGTTCCGCTTGGCTGAATTAAAAAATACCCCTTTGCCTTATCCCCATCCTGTTCACCTTAAAACCCTCAAATAACCTGTAGACTCTTAACTTATGTAGGTAATCTATACATATAATAAAATCTACTTAATAATCTTATACTTCGTTAACGAATTTCTTGTAATTGGATGGTACATTCAGCGCTATTCACCCGGACACAAATCAAGCAAAGCAAGTTCCCTACTCTAATTCACGCCTGGATTTCACATAAAAGATTATAAGTGAAACATCAGTACAGGTTAGTAAATACACTCGTGAAGCATTTCTACTTCGCCCTACAATAAGTAAATACCCTATGCCTATTTGTTCACTTTGGACATTTCAACAACCTACCAAACTAAAGCCTTTATACATAGTGTTATTAATGGACTAGATATTTTTAATCGACTGTCGAAAAATAGCTTCTTTCATATGAATATCATATCTAGGCACTTATGTTTTGATAAAACCTTCTTCTGAAAGTAGGTTAATACCTATTACTTCGTGGTTAATTTTAAGAATCATAACCTCCCAAATTTATTTCAGTAATCCATTTATCAGTTTTGAATCAAACAAGCACCGAATCACAGCATCACCGAACACACAACAATAACTGCACCCTTCGCTCGACCCCGTGGTCCCCTGATATACAACTATTGCTAATGTCAAATGTAAGTTTATAAAAACCCCTATTTGCTATAATAACTACTTAATATTTAACTGTAAATTGGAACCCCTTGTTATTAATAATCTTACAAACCGAATGCAGAATCTCAGGCTTAACTCTTTTCCGTGAAAGTTAACTACAACCCTTTCCTGTTGGTTTTGTTTTAGTACTCTAAAGCCCATAAATATCATTGTTTCAATTAAAGGTATCTGAGATGGTACTTAATGTTATTTCTTTGGGAAAACTAGAGCTAGGTATTACCTATAGCTTTTATGAGTAAATAATGTACTATCTATGATAACATCTACTAGTTAAATATGTAAACGGTCCCGTTATTAAAACAATTGTTATGGTAGGCATATATAACTAGAAACCTTCTCCTAAAATGACTTGAAAATAATTTAACCAATTTGTTTCAGGACTCTGCTTGTTTATTGAAAATGTAGGAGCATCTGTGGAATTAAATCTTACTACATGGTACCTAACCCTGAATGCATATTGAAAATATATGAACAGCTGCTGAATGAAGTTCTACAACAATGTATTGGTTCCTGAATAAAATACCAGAATATTACCATAGATGTTGGTATTCCTATATTTTTACTCTTTTCAGGTATCCCAAATTTATTAATTATACTTCCTAATCCCCTTTCATAAATAATTCTTGTAGTAAAGGTTAAGTGACATATATGTTAAAAAGGATAAAGGTGACACACAAGGAAGTTCTCAAACATTTTCTGCCTTACTTAGATTGATCCTAGTGGAGAAGTCCCAGCTGAGTTTACCTCCAGTCTCTTTGTACCAATTAATTACTGACCATTTTTGCCTCTCGGCTGATACTTCAATAACTGAACATATTGTTTCTATTAAACTATTTTGTCGCACTAAAATAATATTCCTAAGGCAGAAATTGCTAATATGAGATTAATATATCACAGTTTAAATTTCAAAAACCACTTACCTTACCATGGAGCTATTAAAAGGGTATATGTACAACATAAGTATTTTTACAACATTGAGATTATTAGGTTAATATTTTAGATATTCCAGCTTGTATCAATAAATATAACAAGTTAGATCAAAATTAATTAAAGCTTACTGCAATTCTTATTTGATGATTGGAAGGTCTAATTTCTATACTTTAATATTGCTTTTTTTTGTAACATTAAATAATAATTGGATAGAATTAAATATTTTGTTAATTGTAATGAAATGTACATATTCCCCTTTTGCACAAAACAACAATAAAATATAGGTCAATAAAACACAAATCACAGTATATTTATTACACAAAATAACATCAAAATTCAAGTAAATTCATAGGATATGTGCACGAATTTTAATTATTACTTTATAGTAACATAATACGGTTTACTTCTTTGATACTTCATCCTGGAGTTATTAATTCAAAATTTAATCATGATTACACTGCAAATAGTCACAATGCTTTCTTGTTTGTTGGAAGGTCAAATGCCTGTACATAATCATTAAGGAACGATAGTAAATAGCTAATTGTATTGTTAGATGTAATTGATTCGTGCACTTTCCCCTTTTAACACAACTCAAAAAATAAAACACATCAAAAGGAACCCCTCCCTAACTCCCTAGCCCTACATTCCGAGAGACTACAAACAGTATAGCTGCATGCCCTAACTGCCTGCCCGAGTTCCTAAAGAAGCCCTATCAGCCTACATTATAAAAGGATACTCTGCTACCCGAAATCCAGACTCAGATTCCGGACTGCTATAAAAATAGCAACACTAAAGGGGTCTTGGTTCAGCAGAGGCATACTCACCCAATAGGTCCTGATTCCCCATCCAAGCACTCAGAACTTTAAATTAAATATTAGCGAAGCTCTTCCGTCCTCTCCGTCCCGCGTCGTGCTAAAAAAATCCCTTCATCTTCTCCCTCCACCCGTTTTATACTCGAACCATTCCCCCCACCGACCCTAACATTCAGCGACCAGAAAACCTAGACCCGTATCAATAACGAAAAAGGGTCCCCGTAACGATTCCCCATAGTCCCAATAACGAGTTAAAACGTAAAAACGTCCCAACAACGTCTCGTTAGTTCTCTTTATACTGGTCGCTCTTGCTTCCAACAGATTACGTAAGTTTAGTATGGACAAGCGCAATTATAATCTGAATATTTAGTACCTATGTAACCGAGCCAGATAATTTGTCCTTCCTTAATTCCGTGTCCAATTACATAAAAGGTTGTTAAACCCTGCCTCTTATATTTGTTTAATAACATAAATGACTAATTCTGAGATTACTGATTATCCTATAGCGAACCGGTAATCAACCAAACGAATATAATATATGTTCTAATGGAATCGATATTAAATAGGTAAGAAAAGAAGGAAGAGGTACTTTTATTTTGCAGCCTGTGTTCATTAATTATCTATTTTAGGTATTCCTGATTATGTTCTGCTTACGTATTACTGTTTATCTGTTTGTATGCACCCGAGCTAACAAGAAGATACCACGGATATTTTTATACGCCCCTACAATTATTTAATCATTCATCTTTCTTTATTTCAATCTTTAATATCGTTATAAATTATTTCAAGCTTTATAAAAGTAAACGATAAATGTATAAACCGATTTTGTCAAGGCATATCCATAATAACATTCTATACCCGCATAATCTCACTCTTTCTAACTACCTTCTTTTATTTTCTTACAAGCAAACAACATCATCGTACCCTATCGCTCTGATCCCCGTAACAAATTAGTATGACAGTTCAAACATAATGTTATAGCGACAAAGTACCAACGTGTCTATTCTTATCGCCGCCTCGCCAGTTAATTGGTTTAGGCTTTATAACTACCCTACTTTATTTCGCTAAATATAGCCGCAACGCAACTGTACCCCGTCGCCCCAACGCTTCTAACAAATTAATATGGTAGCTCAAACATAACGTTAAAGCGACAAAGTACCAAAGTGGTTTTTCATATCACCATTTCGCCATTTATATGTTTTAAGCTTTATAACTTATATATTTGAATACGTCGACATATTGTACTAATATTTAAGTACACATCTGACCTATTCTATTGTTTAAAAACCCAGTATTATCTCTCGTAACCATATTTATACCTTTATATGATCAGACAAGTCCTAAGCCTCCTATTTATAATAAGTAGTAGACGATATATAATTTATGATTATGTAAGCAAAAAAAATTATACCCTATATATATCTATATATTTATACATATGCTGGCTGACTTGGGGTCAGTACATCACCCCCCTTTGGCCTTAATAATTTTCGGATTTCGTAGAAGACGCACAATTAATAAGACCAAATCTACTTATAGGATCCTACATAAACGCAAAATTCAAACCATGTATAAATATGTATACCTCCCCATTCCTACCTACCTATTCTTTAACTTAAAATCCTCTTATTTTTTTTTTTTTTTTCACTTATAAGGTCTCTTATCGTTCTGTCGAACCAAGAAGTAAATAGTTGAGTCAGTTAAAATCAGTTTTTTTATATTTCCTTTTAATCTTCTTCTAAGTAAATTAACAATAACACCAAAATTACACATTTAAATCAATAAAATATATATCAAACACTGCGTTCAAAGTCCTCCACCCCACCTTCTCCCCTATTTACAATCTATAATTCACCATACACTGGCGGTATGGTTGTAGGCACCACACGAATTGATTCGGCAATTCCATCCATGAAAGTATATAACTCAGACGGCCCAGGATCTTCGGCAACGTAGGTCTTTGTGACCTTAAAGGTGTCGTCACCCTTTATTACTCAATATAGTTAGATACTACAGATTGAGCATCTAAATTATGCCGACTTCTATTTTACCTACTCAGACTGTTATTGCTACTAATTTGGCACCTTACTTTCCCTATCATCCATCCAACAAATCTTCTACTACAACCCTACATACACACTTATGTAATTCATACATATTTGTATATTTTCAATATCACAAGTAAATCCCACTTCAACCCAAACAAACATTATGTCCAACACACAGACCTATACACATCCAAGCAGCTATACTTATTCAGTCAACTATTCCCGCGCATTCGCATTCAACTCTAAAATATAATTTACTATGCTTTACCGAAATTTATAGGCTTAAAGATTGGATAAAACTTATTTTTTTTTCTTACTCTATTCAACCTACCTGACTATCCTAATGCTTAATACTAATTTATTAATTCTCTCCCACAACTATAGTGACCTATTGTACTAAAGTAATTAAGACATGAGTTTATATAAGCGTCCACTCTTTGTTCAACCAAATAAAGATCATTCTTGGCAATTAAACGGGGAAATAAATTGTTATTGTTTAATAAAGATCAACATTGAAAGATTTACCTATTTCATTTTCCCAACTTCCATAATAGTATTTCAATATCTGGTTATTAAAATAATGAAACAAGTAAGATATTTTGAATAAGTTAAGTACCCCATAATGGTCTTAGAATAAATATATGTATTCTTTTGAAATATGTGATAAAAAAAATGTTTAGCATCCCAACCTAATTTAACCTAACCTTCTGTTTATCGTACTAAATTTTAACCTCCCTAATTTCATAGTTGAACCTATATTATAATAAGTTGTATTTTGTACATGTAATCATAACATAGAATTAATATAAAGATAGGATAGATGTAAGTCAACATATTCTGTTTACATCTGATAAAGTAGACTTAAGCAAACCTAATGTGCTTAATTTTCGTATTTTTCTTATAATAATCAAGAGTAGCTGAATTCCACCCAAATTCGATATATCATTTGTTCATAAGTACCGACCTTTATTTTAATTATAACTACCTATACTTTGCGAACTTTCTGAGCAAATGTTCACCCCCCGAAATACGTAATATTTTAATTTCTAAAACACCTATGAAGCACTAATCCATTTACAATAATTAAACTAACACCTTATACTACCTTAACCAACAATAGGTTAGACTAGGGTTCAAGTTCACCCCCCTAACCATACAATTAACTAAATCCTTAAACCCGCTATAACCTATCAAATTTTTACAAGAACTGCTAACTGACCTCATCTACCATGGATCTCGAGGGAATCGCGTAGCCTATGAACTTCGACGGAACCCAAGCTAAACTCCCAATTTCAATATATTCCAACGAAACCGGCACAGCCGCTTTCCCGCAAAACACATCAACCAAACTAACAACCAGGGTCCACTCTCGCACTTATAATACTAGTATAGAAACAAGGATTTTAACCTAAACCTACTTAAAACTCCCTTAAAGTTAATTCATAAGTGAACTCACCCCCCAGATTAGTTAACTATTTTAATTCCTAAACCCCACCTAGAAAATCTCTAATTCTACAACGTTTCTTAAGTTGTACTAGCCTTTCCTTTTCCGTTTAATCCCTAACTATAGTTTCAAGTTTTATAAATAATCTAACCCTGTAAATCGTCTGTGGGAGTCTAATAATTACTCTTAATAATAGTCGACTACTAACGCCATCTAACCCCACACGGAAGATCTAAGGCCAGAAAGTCACTTATTTAAGTAATTAGTTCTAAGTCGCACAATGGAAGTCACTTTAACGGTAAAGTGATTTCCTACATCGCGCTGATAGGATTTTCCCAAATTAAAAGACCTTCCCGCTGCAGTGACATGTAAACATTGGTCTTCCTAATCTAAACCAGACTTTGCCAACCCTTTATCAGTCGCACTCGAAAGTTTTTACTATCCTTTATATCTATACTATAATACACCAAACATTAATTAACCTAATAAATCCTACTGAATAACCGCAAATAAATTAAATTAAAATAAGTGTGTGTGATATTTTATTTCAAACCTGACAGAAGTAGCAAATACAGAATAAATGACCTCTCCAACACACCTTTTTCGACCCACTCCATTTCACGAACATCAAATGTAGGCTAGGACCGAGCTTCATAAGATTTCCTTACAGATCTCTATAAAACCCAGCCAAAGCCTATTAAAATTTAGCCATATAGTGACCCAGAATCTAATCCTGGTCACTCACAGTACCAAATTCTATCAAAATTTAGCCGTAGTAAACCCGAATCTAATCCTGGTCATTCACGGCACCAAATGTAACGATACCGACCCCACAGCAGTCAAGAGTGAGTCGCATAACATAAATAAATATATAAATAAATATAAATAAATAAATATCTACTTATAAAATAATTGGCCAGCGTGATCATCTAGTTATATAAAGGTAGGACCCCAAGTTAAACCCGTGTGTAACCAGTTCGTTTAAGGAATACTCGAGGTGTGTTGGAAAGGTTTAGGAAACATTAACTTTAATTTACTAATTCAGAGGCTTCTACTGTATATTACCTACCTAATTTTATATATTCCATTATAATCTAATACCTAACTTTACTTAGATAATATTTGATTCAACAATTCATCTTACAATCTTTCTTATTTCCCTACTGTGTGAATCCATCCATAATAAACATGCCCTATGTTCGACCTAAGATAAACATATTAATGTGTCAGCAAAGTTACTAACTTAACCCATCTAATTAATTTATTCAAGTTTGAATAGGAAATGTTGTTCGAATGTCCTAGTATTATAATAAATCTTTCACATACGGTAAAGCTCAATTTTGTATGAACTTCCTAAAGTTTAATAATCTTAATAACTATAGTCCTAAGCTTCAAATTCAATTAATCTTTCATAATTTCGTATCCGAAGTGAGATAGATTGTGAAACTGCTAGTTCTTTTAATGTAGATGTAAGTTTTCTTGATTAATGGAACAGAAGGAGATAACTAATTCCCTATGGGTCCCTTTTGTAAATAAATACAAAGAGAAGGGCAGGCCCCTCCTAGCCATTACACTTAGGCATCATCCGCCTGCCCCTGTGCGGCTCGACAACCTGACGGGGCACCGCTCCACCCAAAGCAAGAGTTGCTGTCCCACTTACAAGGTTAGTAGTGTCTGTGTAGGTTAGTCAGGTCTCCCCAAGAGAGATCCTACCCCAAGGGCCGCGTTGAACTGAACCGGGATGGTGATATAATGTCGCTACTATTAAATCTAGTGAGTCTCCCCTAAAGCCATCTAAATTCGAGAGCATAATCAAAGGACCTAGTTTTTGCTGGTACATAATGGATGCCACCTCAGCCTCGTTTCCACAGCTTTGAAGTAAGGGCCTCATCTCCACAGCCTATACTTGGGAGGGCGCCTCCAAAAGAATCCAGGTCCACTAGGCAAAGATTCCTACCTGATCTAGCGCCCTTTAGAAGAGACTTTTGTAATACCCACGTTCACCAAGAGACAACCTAGCCCAATACGGATCAACTATGAATTGTCGACCCTGCAAGCAGCAGCCGCCCATTCCATAGCCAAGAGCCGATAAATTGCCGCTAAATTATCACCCGTGTAACGGGCGAATCATTTGTCCAATTCTTATATTACATTACATTAGTTTGTAATTGACAACCAAATGTTGACTAAAATGATAATTGAACAATAACTCGATATCAAACTATGCGACTTATTAACACTGCATTCACGGCATTCTTCAATTTATACCACCAGCCCGGAGTCATGTCGGAGGTAAAACTCGAAATTTTGTTTCATTGAATTCGTGACAACCAATTAAGTATTGTAAATATTTCCAATGACTCAATATTTCGATATAACAAATCCAAAAACGTAAGAATTTCTTTATCTATGGTTTTAATCTATAAATACCATAGTTCGGACTTTAACGTTATAAACAAAAATAAAAACTTCCAACTGAAATGTTAACCTGTAATAATATGATTGAACTTCACTCACTATCTCACTTGGACTCAAATTATATAATCATTCTGATACCAAATTTCATTCTCTCCTTGCTACCTTATCAATGGATCGAATCCAAATATACTGTAACATATTCCCTATAAACCGTTTTTATGAAATAATAATTGTTATAACTTCCATTTACACATACCAACTTTTACAGACAGACGAACGAACAAAAATCACATGGCTCTTTGCCTAAGATTAACAGGAACTGGCTTAGTAAAACTAAACTTGTTCATAAAGTAGGCGTATCATAATCCATAAAACCCCTTTTATAAAATAATAATTTGTTTATAACTCCCGTTTACATATACCAACGTTTACAGACAGACGAACGAACAAAAATCACATGGCTCTTTGTTTAAAATAAACTGAAACAAGCTTAGTCAAACTAAGCTTGATCATAATGTCGGAATTACGCCAGCTGCAAATCTAGTATACACGATCTAATCGTAGCTCCAAGACCGCATGTACAACTTCATCATCCTACTACTTATTATTATATATATATTTTAGCCAATCCATTGACATAACTATCGTTAAGCAGTAGTAATTAAAGCATTCATCAACATCTGTCGTACTTATTAAGTTATATCATAAATTAACCATGATTCCTAAATCATAATTATCGATATTGGGACTGCCAACAAATATGAACGAACTACCTCTCATTCTCCCTAAAGTCTAAATGCCTCCTTTCAAAATTTCATATAAGTATATTTTATCGATTCGTGTCTTATCTACCTATAGTGTAACGGGAGCAATATTTAAGGTGTTGGTTCCCTCCAAATTGTATCCAACATACTACATACATATTGATCATGAATTATTTATATAATTCCTGACACATTTTTCACAAGGCGATTTAACTAGTATTGGTTTCATATAAAACCTCCAAATTCTGAACGGTACGACAAACAAACATACATACGCGATTTCATACGACTGAGTAATAACTCCAGAGTTCCCTTCTACATACTCGTACATATAATTCTACATACTGATACATACATGCCTAATTCTAGCCTATCGATTTTTACTTCACGAACCATGCGATTTATTTTAACGTACGACATTCACGGTTTCCTAAAGCCGGATTCACAACGACTTTAGTCAGCGATTACGTTCGCTTCGTAATTGCATCCTAGGTATTCACACAATTTATTTCCTAATTCCTTCCAAACTCTACAAGTAGTTATTACATCACATAAAACCAAGCCTCGAACCTGATTCATAATTAATCCCTTGGATTGTAAGCTATTAAGAGATATAAATTAATCTCAATATCACTATTCAAATTCTGAACTCAGTATCATTATTTCCTGTAGTTACTTATAAATATAAACATGCTTTAACCTCAAAATCTTTGATAACGATCCGAACCGATTTAAAGTAAACTTCATAATTACTATTCTATAAAACCTAAATTAGGTATAACAAACTTATCATAATTTTCATTTACTTAATCTTACATACAAAATCATCATAATCATAGATAAATATCCAACATCCAACATTCGCAGCCTCCTAAAGTTGGATTCACAATGAATATTTGCCAACGATAATGTAAATTCTAAAATCGCAACTATAAAATCTAGCCTCGCTAACCTTATCCTAAATTCGAACTCAAAGCTTTATTTCTTTAATTATTAGACCTACTAAATTCTTATAATTATAATATAAACATTAATCTTTGGTCTAGATTTGAACTGACTCAAATGTATTTCTCTAAATATCTTTACGCAAGAGATGCAAAATTAATCGTATCCAATACTCTAAGTCTTTGGTCAAGTATCGAACTGACATTATGTATAGTTCCCTAAACTTCTGAACGTATGCAGTGCCAAATAACTAAATAACTATATAATTTATTCCTACTTATATAAATTGGCTAAAAGCCTAGTCCTTAAACCTGTACATTACAATAGTCTGTGAAGGTACAATAGACGCGCCACAGAATAAGTTCTTGTACTTAATCTGTGAGACGCGCAACTAATCACAGACTACTAAGGGATTCTATGATCAAATAAAGCACTAGTCTATTTTGGGTTTTTTGTTTAGACTTCTCGTAAACTATTGAACAAATAGTTTTTTAATGAAATTTCGGTAATTATCCTTTTATTTACTTCCTACCTGCTTATCTTCGATCAAGTTATTACTACCTAAATCTATTCTAATTTTAGATCTCGGGAAATAAAGAGTTCCGCTTGGCTGAATTAAAAAATACCCCTTTGCCTTATCCCCATCCTGTTCACCTTAAAACCCTCAAATAACCTGTAGACTCTTAACTTATGTAGGTAATCTATACATATAATAAAATCTACTTAATAATCTTATACTTCGTTAACGAATTTCTTGTAATTGGATGGTACATTCAGCGCTATTCACCCGGACACAAATCAAGCAAAGCAAGTTCCCTACTCTAATTCACGCCTGGATTTCACATAAAAGATTATAAGTGAAACATCAGTACAGGTTAGTAAATACACTCGTGAAGCATTTCTACTTCGCCCTACAATAAGTAAATACCCTATGCCTATTTGTTCACTTTGGACATTTCAACAACCTACCAAACTAAAGCCTTTATACATAGTGTTATTAATGGACTAGATATTTTTAATCGACTGTCGAAAAATAGCTTCTTTCATATGAATATCATATCTAGGCACTTATGTTTTGATAAAACCTTCTTCTGAAAGTAGGTTAATACCTATTACTTCGTGGTTAATTTTAAGAATCATAACCTCCCAAATTTATTTCAGTAATCCATTTATCAGTTTTGAATCAAACAAGCACCGAATCACAGCATCACCGAACACACAACAATAACTGCACCCTTCGCTCGACCCCGTGGTCCCCTGATATACAACTATTGCTAATGTCAAATGTAAGTTTATAAAAACCCCTATTTGCTATAATAACTACTTAATATTTAACTGTAAATTGGAACCCCTTGTTATTAATAATCTTACAAACCGAATGCAGAATCTCAGGCTTAACTCTTTTCCGTGAAAGTTAACTACAACCCTTTCCTGTTGGTTTTGTTTTAGTACTCTAAAGCCCATAAATATCATTGTTTCAATTAAAGGTATCTGAGATGGTACTTAATGTTATTTCTTTGGGAAAACTAGAGCTAGGTATTACCTATAGCTTTTATGAGTAAATAATGTACTATCTATGATAACATCTACTAGTTAAATATGTAAACGGTCCCGTTATTAAAACAATTGTTATGGTAGGCATATATAACTAGAAACCTTCTCCTAAAATGACTTGAAAATAATTTAACCAATTTGTTTCAGGACTCTGCTTGTTTATTGAAAATGTAGGAGCATCTGTGGAATTAAATCTTACTACATGGTACCTAACCCTGAATGCATATTGAAAATATATGAACAGCTGCTGAATGAAGTTCTACAACAATGTATTGGTTCCTGAATAAAATACCAGAATATTACCATAGATGTTGGTATTCCTATATTTTTACTCTTTTCAGGTATCCCAAATTTATTAATTATACTTCCTAATCCCCTTTCATAAATAATTCTTGTAGTAAAGGTTAAGTGACATATATGTTAAAAAGGATAAAGGTGACACACAAGGAAGTTCTCAAACATTTTCTGCCTTACTTAGATTGATCCTAGTGGAGAAGTCCCAGCTGAGTTTACCTCCAGTCTCTTTGTACCAATTAATTACTGACCATTTTTGCCTCTCGGCTGATACTTCAATAACTGAACATATTGTTTCTATTAAACTATTTTGTCGCACTAAAATAATATTCCTAAGGCAGAAATTGCTAATATGAGATTAATATATCACAGTTTAAATTTCAAAAACCACTTACCTTACCATGGAGCTATTAAAAGGGTATATGTACAACATAAGTATTTTTACAACATTGAGATTATTAGGTTAATATTTTAGATATTCCAGCTTGTATCAATAAATATAACAAGTTAGATCAAAATTAATTAAAGCTTACTGCAATTCTTATTTGATGATTGGAAGGTCTAATTTCTATACTTTAATATTGCTTTTTTTTGTAACATTAAATAATAATTGGATAGAATTAAATATTTTGTTAATTGTAATGAAATGTACATATTCCCCTTTTGCACAAAACAACAATAAAATATAGGTCAATAAAACACAAATCACAGTATATTTATTACACAAAATAACATCAAAATTCAAGTAAATTCATAGGATATGTGCACGAATTTTAATTATTACTTTATAGTAACATAATACGGTTTACTTCTTTGATACTTCATCCTGGAGTTATTAATTCAAAATTTAATCATGATTACACTGCAAATAGTCACAATGCTTTCTTGTTTGTTGGAAGGTCAAATGCCTGTACATAATCATTAAGGAACGATAGTAAATAGCTAATTGTATTGTTAGATGTAATTGATTCGTGCACTTTCCCCTTTTAACACAACTCAAAAAATAAAACACATCAAAAGGAACCCCTCCCTAACTCCCTAGCCCTACATTCCGAGAGACTACAAACAGTATAGCTGCATGCCCTAACTGCCTGCCCGAGTTCCTAAAGAAGCCCTATCAGCCTACATTATAAAAGGATACTCTGCTACCCGAAATCCAGACTCAGATTCCGGACTGCTATAAAAATAGCAACACTAAAGGGGTCTTGGTTCAGCAGAGGCATACTCACCCAATAGGTCCTGATTCCCCATCCAAGCACTCAGAACTTTAAATTAAATATTAGCGAAGCTCTTCCGTCCTCTCCGTCCCGCGTCGTGCTAAAAAAATCCCTTCATCTTCACCCTCCACCCGTTTTATACTCGAACCATTCCCCCCACCGACCCTAACATTCAGCGACCAGAAAACCTAGACCCGTATCAATAACGAAAAAGGGTCCCCGTAACGATTCCCCATAGTCCCAATAACGAGTTAAAACGTAAAAACGTCCCAACAACGTCTCGTTAGTTCTCTTTATACTGGTCGCTCTTGCTTCCAACAGATTACGTAAGTTTAGTATGGACAAGCGCAATTATAATCTGAATATTTAGTACCTATGTAACCGAGCCAGATAATTTGTCCTTCCTTAATTCCGTGTCCAATTACATAAAAGGTTGTTAAACCCTGCCTCTTATATTTGTTTAATAACATAAATGACTAATTCTGAGATTACTGATTATCCTATAGCGAACCGGTAATCAACCAAACGAATATAATATATGTTCTAATGGAATCGATATTAAATAGGTAAGAAAAGAAGGAAGAGGTACTTTTATTTTGCAGCCTGTGTTCATTAATTATCTATTTTAGGTATTCCTGATTATGTTCTGCTTACGTATTACTGTTTATCTGTTTGTATGCACCCGAGCTAACAAGAAGATACCACGGATATTTTTATACGCCCCTACAATTATTTAATCATTCATCTTTCTTTATTTCAATCTTTAATATCGTTATAAATTATTTCAAGCTTTATAAAAGTAAACGATAAATGTATAAACCGATTTTGTCAAGGCATATCCATAATAACATTCTATACCCGCATAATCTCACTCTTTCTAACTACCTTCTTTTATTTTCTTACAAGCAAACAACATCATCGTACCCTATCGCTCTGATCCCCGTAACAAATTAGTATGACAGTTCAAACATAATGTTATAGCGACAAAGTACCAACGTGTCTATTCTTATCGCCGCCTCGCCAGTTAATTGGTTTAGGCTTTATAACTACCCTACTTTATTTCGCTAAATATAGCCGCAACGCAACTGTACCCCGTCGCCCCAACGCTTCTAACAAATTAATATGGTAGCTCAAACATAACGTTAAAGCGACAAAGTACCAAAGTGGTTTTTCATATCACCATTTCGCCATTTATATGTTTTAAGCTTTATAACTTATATATTTGAATACGTCGACATATTGTACTAATATTTAAGTACACATCTGACCTATTCTATTGTTTAAAAACCCAGTATTATCTCTCGTAACCATATTTATACCTTTATATGATCAGACAAGTCCTAAGCCTCCTATTTATAATAAGTAGTAGACGATATATAATTTATGATTATGTAAGCAAAAAAAATTATACCCTATATATATCTATATATTTATACATATGCTGGCTGACTTGGGGTCAGTACAAGGACCGCTCATTTGTACAATTAAGGGACAGGGAGGGCCACAAATGCCCCTTAATCATGTGACCTAGACAAGATGCGTAATGGTAACATTTGAGATTTTCGAAAAGTAACAAACTAAAGACGACACGCTAGCCTACTTGGTGGGCAGTGTCACTGCCTTCGAAGCTACGGGTCCTGGGTTCAAATCCCGGTAAGGGCAGATATTTGTGTGATGAGCACGAGTATTTGTTTCTGAGTCTTGGGTGTTTTCTATGTATTTAAGTATATATTTCTCTATATAAGTAAGTTTATCGTTGTCTAGTACCCATAGTACAAGCCTAGAGCTTAGTTTGGGACTAGGTCAATTTGTGTGAAATTGTCCTGTGTACAAAAAAAAAAAAAAAAAAAAAACACAAGGACGTTTTTTAAAGAAAACGCTTATTCAGCCACGACAGATAAATTATACTTGGTAATTTTTTAATAGGTGCACAAATTTTAATATTTGCTTCGCTATTGTTAATCAATAACACATGTTGTGTTTTTTTCACTCTAGCTTAAAAATATTAGAGATATTGCCGATTCAATGATTCCACTAACTTAACGATATTTATGGACCCTCTAATGCAGGGGTGCGAGGAACGGGGAATGTTGTTAAGTAAGCTAATAAATGAAATTTCAAATTTAAAATATCAGTAGGAGAGGGGCTTGTTGTCTGATAAGCTGTACATGAAATTTCAAATTTTGAATAACAATACAGGCGTATCGCATACCTACAGCTTGACAATCCATGTCATCATTTCTAGTGTGACTTTGTGTCCACACGAGAAAGTAAAAGAGAGATAATTTTAAAACAAAAAAATAAAAAAAATAACTCGTTTTACTGTATTAACGATACAAAATCATATGTTAAAATTTGTGCACTGATAAAAAAAATACCCTGTATAGGAAAACGGCGGCGCAAACGGGTTGGCAACGCATTGGCAGTCTAAAGATTGCAATCTTGAGAATGCAAATGTCTATGCGTCTCAGATCCAACTTACAATCAGTCCCCTACTTCACCATCTTGACAATTACATATGACAGGTGACAATTCGATTTACATTGCAAAGTTAACACACTCATACATCACTGGGTTTCATGTAAGCTGCGCCATGTACACTCAAATGTCACCTGTCACCTGTCATTGTCAGTATGATGAAATTGGGGGCAGGTGTCCTGTGCGCTTGTTTGCCTTCGGTTTGACATAAAGATAAAGATAATAAAAATAAGGGCACTGGGCCTCTATTCTACTGCGTTATAACGATATCGCGTTTGACGTGTTTAATAATCGTTTATGTCACAGTCGCCATTATTGTTAATGACATAAGAGTTATCAAAACGTTGACAATGAGGTTGAGGTCAAAAACGATATCGTTATTACCGTGTAGAATCCCAGCCCTGTTTGTAGTGAAATTGGCAATATGAATTCGGGATTTGTTTCATAAACATAATTTAATTTGAAAGAAAGAAAGAAAAACATTTATTCGTGACAAGCAAAAAGTAACAAAATTCTAACACAAACAAAAGACCACGGCCTCTATTCAGGTGCGTTAAAACGATATCGTGTTTGACAAGTTTAAGAATCGTTTATGTCACAGTCGCCATTATTGTAAATGACATAAGAGTTATCAAAACGTTGACAATACGGAAACAGGTCAAAAACGATATCGTTATTACCTTGTAGAATTCCAGCCCAGTAAATAAAAATATTGTATGTGCTCAGTACTGTGTGGAATCAATAAAACTTATTTATTTATTTATTTACTAGTGGGCGTTTCTACATAGCGATGTAACAAGGGATCTGGGGCTTAATTACATTCAGTAATACCATATTCCTTTTGACATATTATAATATTGTCAACGTTACTGTAGCTCTTGTTTACTGGTCAAAAACAGTATGGCTTTACTGTGAAGAACTGGGCCCAGCCCCTATTTCACCATCCTGACAATGACAGGTGACAGGTGACATTTTAGTGTACATGGCACAGTTTATATGAAACCCAGTGATGTATCAGCGTGTTAACTTTGCAATTTATACCGCATTACCACCTGTCATGTGTCAATGTCATGATGGTGAAATAGGGGGCTGGGGTCTCTATTCCACATCGTAATACCCTCTTGCTTCAATATATATATCACATTTTTTTTTTACATTTTGTCGGCGTAAGATAAGTATACATATATGCCAATTACAGCTTTGTTGTACCAAGAGCCTTTGAGTTCAACCGCGGAAAAACCAATCTAAACATTAAAAGAAATTTAAAAAATTAACAAGTTTTTATTCTATACATAATCTTAATAAACGGGTCAAAACTCAGTGTATTGCGTTTTACATGCTTTTTTAGGGTTCCGTAGTCAAATTATACCCTTATAGTTTCGCCATGTCCGTCCGTCCGTCCACAGCCTAGCGCAGACACTCTTAGTACTAGGAAGCTGTAATTTAACATGAATATAAATATTAGTCACGCCAACCAAGTGGTACAATAGAAAGTAGAAAAAAAAAATTCAAGTGTCCCCCCCCTCCTACAGCCAATACTAAAAAAAAATAAAGTCTGAAAAAATCTTAAAAATTTAACAAATTTTAAAGGAAAACTCTCAGGACTAAGTAGACATCATTGGTTCTTGAGATACAGGCGATTAAAGTGTTTATACCTACTAAAATCATCTAAGACGGCACCAATTGACTTTAAATAGAAAATTCGTTATTACTTGTTGATTTTTATGTTTGTAGTACTTAACGGCTTCGGAACCCTACCTCAGCATGGTCCGACATGCTCTTGCCCGGTTTTTATGTTTGTAGTACTTAACGGCTTCGGAACCCTACACTGAGCATGGTCCGACATGCTCTTGCCCAGTTTTTATGTTTGTAGTACTTAACGGCTTCGGAACCCTACACTGAGCATGGTCCGACATGCTCTTGCCCGGTTTTTATGTTTGTAGTACTTAACGGCTTCGGAACCCTACACTGAGCATGGTCCGACATGCTCTTGCCCGGTTTTTATGTTTGTAGTACTTAACGGCTTCGGAACCCTACACTGAGCATGGTCCGACATGCTCTTGCCCAGTTTTTATGTTTGTAGTACTTAACGGCTTCGGAACCCTACACTGAGCATGGTCCGACATCCTCTTGCCCGGTTTTTATGTTTGTAGTACTTAACGGCTTCGGAACCCTACACTGAGCATGGTCCGACATGCTCTTGCCCGGTTTTTACATTTTCTCCTAAATCGTATCAATGAAACTCAATTCTGATTTTCATGCATGTTATCTATTCTAAGTTATTTTAACAACTGCATAACTGCACTGCTTAAGCGCCACAGATTAACTAAAACAGATAGGTACTCTTACTACCAAGAAAACAAGTCTAAATAAAGCATGTTTTTAAAACGTGACTACATGTTTTGTTTATGATTGTCAATGTCAGTTACCTATCATTTATAGTAACCTATTATTATGTCACCCAGTGACATTCGCGATATTAAGATCTATTGACATGTCACTCTTCAAAATCGGTCAAGCCGTTTAGGCCACAGCACAAACAATTCACAATGGAACGGACATACACACATACCCACATACATACGTGCGAAAATATTACCCTCCTTCTGGGTCTGCATTAATTCAAAATAAAATATAATATTAAGCATAATTAAAAAAAATATATAATGATGTTTCATAAATTATTTTAAATTGTATAAACATTGAAAAAAATAAGTTATTTCATTATCTTAAATGGGTCAGTAGGGCTAGACAAGTTGCATTCGACAATCGTTAGCAATTATGTTTCGATTGAATTATGTATGGGATTGAGAGATAGTACGAGTGCCACATGATTATCTCGGCGGCTTACGTCAATTCAATACATTCGTTCATCGAAATATAATCGCTTACAATTGTCGAATGCGACTTGTCTAGCCCCACTGGTAATTTATTGAAAATTTCAATACACATCGTGAAACGATTCTTCTAATTTTAGTCTAACACATGGTTTGTACAATTCTACCAGACATTGTAGAATCTTTTTGAACCAGACATTGTGTGAACCAATCAGGAGTTTTATATGAAATCCAATGCAGCAGAAATTACGCGGCAATAATACACGATTCACAACTCAAATAACCCTAAAATACGACAAAAAAAACATGCTATAAAAGATAAAACAACATAAAAGTTGTTAATTCAGTAAATAGGCCGCACGGGCACTTTTATACGTCAAAATTCTACTAGAGCTTCAAAGAGGCCACTGCTGCGAAGAAGCACAAGAAACTCAACAGTAGGTATTTTTTTTTAAATATTTTTTTTTAATGCTGCTTTTGACAATGATAGAACTTAACCTAGCCAACTTATACAGTTTTCTGGCATCCATTATTATGAATATTATATTCTCGTTGTAATACTTATATGTCACCCTGCAAAAAAGCTTTTTCAAAAGTCACTTTAACTATCAATCAAAGTACGTGTTTATCTTTTAATGACGTAGAATATTTGTTTGAATACGTGACCATACTTCATGTGCCACATGTCAAACTTGATAGGTCCAGTCAGATTGACATCTCATCAAGATATGAGTACGAGTTAATCTGAAGTATATCATCTGTATTTAAATAATCTGTGTCAAATCGAACGGCAATAAAATATACAACCAGTCTACGCTGAGAGTGATGCGAGCTCCACTCCCGCGCACGGACCATCAATAAACAGAACAAAAAAGTTAAAAAAAATCATGAAGGAATCTGAAGTTAACAAAATTCTTAAGCCTCGTAAGTATGTTCAAGTTTAATTTAAGATGCTAATTGTTAATTATTTATTTGATTGTTAAGGATAATTACTTGGTGTAATTAGTTTCAGACATTGTTTTGTTGTCTATCCAATTGCAATGCTTCACAAGAGAAGTTTTTACATTTTACTTTGTTTTTTCGGTATTTTTAATATTTCCGTTAAATAGTTTTAGAATATATAAGGCATGCTACGGCTAATGCCACTTTTTTACTTATTTTTTATTTTTTTTTGCTTTTTTTTGATTTTAAAATTAAGTAATAAAGCAATCAAAGATCTTTAGGATAGTTGTACTTACATTTACCTATCTAAAATGGACCTGGATAAAAGAAAAAAAAGCTGCTTTAAATCAATAAAATTGAGATTATGAAAACGTAAAATTAATTCAATTCAAATAAAACCCCGATTTTTTTGCCAATGCAATCAAATCCAACTAAAAAAGATGAGTATTTACCCACCTTCAAAAATCTTTTCTTTTAGAATAGAATAGAATAGAAAATATTTATTTCGCTTTTTACATAGACCTACATCTATCATCTATCTATGTATCTTTACATTGCGTACAATATATTTAAATTCTTTAATTAATTCTAATAATTCTTTAATTAATTTTAATTCTTTTTATGTATTTTCACTGATTTCTCCGTCAATTGTAAACCGATTTTGAAATTTTTTTTTTTTTATATAATGAAAAGATCCGGTCAGGAATTAAGGGAAATTCTTAAATATTATAGGCATACAAAATTTTGATGACACGCTAGCCTAGTTGGTAGTGACCCTGCCTTTGAAGCTCCTGGGTTCAAATCCCGGTAAGGGCGGATACTTGTGTGATCAGCACGATTATTTGTTCCTGTCTTGGATGTTTTCTATGTATTTAAGTACATATTTCTATATATAAGTAAGTTTATCGCTGTCTAGTACCCATAGTACAGTCAAGGTTATAAATATCTATACACTTTAGTACCTTGTCTATTTAACGTCATGTTTCAACTGCCATATGAAATTGTCACAGCGATTAAAGTGGCAAGGTACTAAAGTGTATACATATTTATAACCTTGACTGTACAAGCCAAGAGCTTACTTAGTTTGGTAGTGTTTAATTTGTGTGACAATGTCCTGTGATTTATTTATTATTTATACACATAGTGATTTTGGTATTTTCATCAGTAACAAGTCGAGTATTTGCATTCAGAAAGTATCATTTGGTGAAGTGGAACTAATGATGAAGGCTACCGAAACTACTCAATGATACCTATTTCAGGGGTGGGGATAAGATATCTTAATTAAGATAGTTACGCGACTATGACGAAGCACATGAAATGGTTTTAATATATATAATATACACTATAATTTTCTCGCAGCGTTGCTTGCGGCGAGCATGAAGTGTCCTATAGTTTCTTATTAATTAGGAAGTGGGATTACAAAACAGCCTAATAATATTATGATCACTAAGAAGTATGAATTTAAACACTGGGCAAGAGTAGTCGGACCATGCTCAGTGTAGGGTTCCGAAGCCGTTAAGTACTATAAACATGAAAAAACAACAAGTAATTACAAATTTTTTAATTAAAGTCATTTGGTGACGATTTTAGTAGGTATAACCGCTTTAATCGCCTGTATCTCAAGAACTAATGACATCTAATTAGTCGTGATAGTTTACGTTATAAATTTGTTATATACGCTTTCTGATTTTTAGTATTTGTAGTTTTGGCTGTAGGGGCGACGACGACATATGACTCTAACAAAAAATAGCGCTTTAAAACTTAATATTTCATAAACGAATCTCTTAATCGAAAAATTGTTTCCACAAACCCACGACATTTTTGAAAGACCTATCCAACGATACCCCACACTATGGGATAGACGAGAAAAAAAAACATCCAAGTGTAGTGGAGGTACAATAAAAAAATCAAGATTTTATTTAACCACTTCGTTGGCATGACTAATATTTATATTCGTGCCGAATTACAGCTTTCTAATACTAAGACTCTGAGCTAGGCTACGGACGGACGGACGGACATGGCGAAATTATAAGGGTTCCTAGTTGGACTACGGAACCCTAAAAATTAAGCTTGATTATTTTAGGCGAATTACATCCAGCTGGAACAAATACCGTTTTAAAATGAACCGTTTTAAAAAAACAAAACCCCTTTCAAAACGCAATTTTCAACTTTTTTTTAAATAGTCAAATAATTTGCGTAAAATAAGCTGTCTGTTGAATTTATTATCTAGTAGTGAAGAACACTTGAAACAATGTACTTCAATTTATCAATATCGTAAGACTCTTTTATGAATCTAAGACTGAGATCTGGAGATCGAGCCGGCCCTTTAATCGGCCATTGTGTAGTAAGATAAATATGACAGAAGTGTCAGATGTAACTAAGATAAACTCTAGTTGAAAAATCATCTACTTTCCTAGAAAGGAAAAGCAAGCCTTTGTTTTAATTGACGTTATCAATTTAAAGGATACCTGTTTATCGAAACACATGTTTAAGATTGTTAAGTTTTTTGTTTCCAACGTTATATGATCAGTTTACAATACAGGGCTTGGGATTAGAACACGAGACGAAGCCCTCGTATTTCAATAGGCATTATTATGTAACAGTTGCATAAATCACCATTATCATGCTCATAATACCACAATGTAGGAATATAGTTCCTCAAGTGTAAAGAAAATGATAATACCAATTACCTTTTGCATTTTAATTATTTTCCTTAATGTAAATGTATACCTGAATCGTGTTTCTTATAATTGACTCTTTTCATTTGCATCATTATAAATACAGGATGTTTCTTGAGGCATGTTTTAAAAATGTTTGAACTCAATTTGAGACTTAGGACGCCCTGTATACATAACGCTATCAGTATTTTTAACTATGTCTTCCAAATCTTATCTAAAGACAAGTTTAAGCTCGGCATCAAATTTTCAAGATTTCCTACCAATTTGTTTAGACAGGCCGTGTGGTAAAAGTCTGATAAACTCGTGTTAAACAAGCGGAGTGCAAAGTATGAAAGGTTCTGCATTAATTCTTTTAAGAATTCTTTTGTAACTTGGCACCCATTCAGACCGCAATTATTTTATTGGTGAATGAATCTGAAAATCCTGTTCATTCGCCACCAAAATATATCATAAGGTGCTCAGAAATATTTGAACTAGATTCTATTCTTACAGGCATGAGCGAGCGTAGATATTTTAGAACACCTTGTATACTCTGATGTTTTTGATTGCGACTGTACTTCCCCTGTATTAAGTCACCATCGAAAATATCAGAGCTTCATACAAAGTGCTTAAAAATAACGGCACACGCTCTTATGCGTGCAACGATAGAGTCGAGTTTCATTAATTTTGAGTACCTAACATGTGCCGATATATTTGGTGACGAATTTACTTGGCTTCTTTTTTAACTCCTGACTCAAACAAGGAGTGTTTTAAGTTTAATGTGTGGAAGGACCGATTCGAATGCATTATTTTAATTGAGAGCTAGATTTATCGGAGGGTTCTTAATCTAGATAAATCTATTTCTGCCAGAGGTTCCAAAGATAACCCACAACACAAAAATAACGAAACATCACTTTGACTGTTTATAATAGTCGTATAGGACGCGTTTAACCTAGTTGGTAGTAACCCTGCCTATGAAGCTAGCAGTCCCGTGTTCAAATCCTGGTAAGGGCAAATATTTGGGTGATGCACGCGAATATTTGTTCCTGAGTCTTGTATTTTTTCTTTATATTTAATTAAATATTGTTCTATACATATAAGTATGTTTATCGTTGTCTGGTATCCATAGTACAAGCCCTAGAGCTTAGTTTGGGACTAGGTCAATTTGTGTGACATTGACCCCTGATATTTATTTAATGTTCAGATTTTTGACTTATTATTAAACGTGGAGTAACCGTGGCGTAGCTAGGCCATGCTTTGTCCTTAACAGCTGTCATTGTGACATTTAAATTCCACAGATAATAACAAAGCATGGTTTAGCTATGTTAAATGAACTTAAAGATGTAAACAAAACCAAACGAACCAATTCACCCTGATTACTATTTTCAAATGATTTATACACTAGATCATTATTTTTACATGAAGATTTTAATGAAATAACTATTCATTAAACGTTATTTTTAATAAAAACACGCTTGATGAATATGTGAGGTTATGTGTCAAACAGTTCTAATTTGTTTACAGCTTTGTCAAGTTTAATGGACTCGGACTTTAATATACTTCGAGCACGAATATTTATTAAATTAGGAAGCATATAATCTCTTTTCCTTACGCTATACCTACTTAATAAAATACTATTAATTAAATTGCAATTAAAATATACCTTGTTACCATTACTATTTAACTATTGCTATGATTCTATTATCTAGTTGAATTTCGTTATCGATAGCTACGTTACCTTGAATTACTATGTGAAACGCAATGAGGAAAAGTAACAAACAGTGGATTTTTTTGACGGAAAACGCGGGTAATGATTCTAAATATTAACATATTTTATTTATAGTACATAATAAAGTAAAGAGAAAAGTTTTGTAATTTTGTTTGTTACCAATAAACTTAAAAACTGCTAAACCGATTTTGAAAAAATAAAGCAGATTGCTTATCACTAAATAACGTAGGCTATGTTTTATGTTACTATGACAACAATACCTAACGCAACGCAAGAGTTGACAATAAAAGTGTGTCGGTTGAGGCGTCTTCACGGATCAACGCCTCAACCGATTGACGTGAAATTCAGCACGGAGATAGTTTATAGCTAAGGAATGGGGATAAGGTAATTCGATACTAAAAAGAGGGAAAGTGATGAACTTCGGCTCACGGAGCTTGGTGCCTGTAGGACAGAATAGATAATAGTACAAGTACAGAAGAAAAAAAGCCGCTTTTTTCTTAGCCAAAATATTATGGCCCTCCGACGTCGTCGATCCTAGCGCAAGCCAAACGGAACCTTAAGTGAACGAACGGTGAAAAGGAATTGGATCACACGCCGTCGCCAATAGTGAGGGCTGTCAACGGCTAAAAATAAAATAATAATTTATTGCCTTAAGAGGCCGTACACGAAATTTTGCCGATTTCGCTGATTTTTGTGATTTTACTGTTGAAATACTTTACTTCTACAAATTTTAATGCGCAACACGAAAGATAATTCCGATTTTCAACGAATGTATGAAATACTTTTTTGTTTTTATTATTTAATTTTGATTATTTAACCTGAAACCGGTGACTGTTTCGTGAGTTTTGCTGTAAGAGGTTTAGAATATCGCATATTCACGAATCGTTTTGACGTCTTAAAGGTATGAAAAAATAGCAATTGATTGCTGTAAAAGTTGTCTAAAAAATGTATGAATCACTTTTTACCACCTTTTTTATTTTTTTTGTGTAAAAAAATATGAACTTGGTAAAATTTTATAGAAAATAGAAAAAAAAATGTTTTAAATTTCGGCTTCTTAAAACACTCGTTCATAAAATTAAAAGAACAGTAATAAATTTCAGTTCAAAATCAATCCATTACCTTAAAAACACACCCAAAAATTAAACATTAAATATTTTAAAATAACCTAAATCCCGAATTTAAATTCTCGACAAAGATAAAAAAGTAGCATTCATTCATAACTCATTTATTCGATCATAACTGAAATGATATATCATGATGTGCATTAAAACTTATAGAAAAGCAGTATTTAAACTGTAAAATAACGAAAATAAGCAAAACTGGCCAAATTTCGTATACGGACTCTTAGTACGATCTATTAGGTGTCTTTTTATTCATTTCAACAGAAACAATGCAACACACAAACAAATGAATGCGGCACGTTCACTTGTGATATATTACGATTTACGTAAGCGTGTGCGCGCGAAGTGGCGTGCGCGTGCGATCCGATGCGCAGAGTGGCAGCCACTGAATAGTACCCGGGATCCGGGTAACCGGCATGTACTTGTAGCGATGAACGTAAGTCGCGGAGTGGGACGCGCCTGCCTATAGGATAATTTTGTGGCTGTTACATAATCAGTGAGCTCTATCTTCTATCAATCAAATGTATTCATTCAGTCCTTGGGACTTTCGCTACCACCATATCCTACTTTTAACCTACCACCAACCAGTAGTGTTCGCGTTATTGTATTCCAGTGTAGAGATATGATAACCGGTGAATTAACTGGCCTAGAGTCATTTTAACAACGCATTTTTAGTCTTACAATTGCAGTCTTAAGATTGTAGTGTTGAGAATGCTGTCTTAATGGGTCTCAGGTCCCACCACAAGGAGGCCTGTGTGCTCGTTTGCCTTCGCTGTGCCATAAAAAAAACAATTTTAAAACATACATTCAAATAAAGGTATTTTTTATCATCTGTACCTACCCATTATAGTAGCCTGATATTTTAAAATTCAGTACAATCGTTAAATCGTGAAAGCGAGTCATACGGACACGTGTATCCTATTTATCAGTATTTAATGGGTGTCTACGAGTATCATTACATCGAACGCTATTTTCTGCTGAAACCATAATGTTTTCAGGGTATATTAAACATCTAACCTAACACAACCTACGTAATTAATGTTTAAGATACCCTAAAAACATTATGGTTTCTGCAGAAAATAGCATTCGATGAAATGATACATTCGATGAAGTGATGAGTCACGACTCCTTTAACCCTTGTCTCCTCAGCTGCGCTGGGCATCAGGCATGTGCAGTGCGTGATGCTGTTCTTCGCCCTGCTCCTCGCTTTCGCTATGAGAGTCAACATGAGCATGGGGATCGTTGCCATGACAGACAGCTCCTACGAAGATGTGAGTTCTTTAAAAAAAACAATAGTTCATTGATGCCGATGGTAGAAAAACGCAATTTATGGACGAGTTCATAAATTGCATTTTTGCGAGGCATTAGTGCTTTTCTCAACTACTGCGAGGAAATCATTTTTTTTTCTATGAATTATTCACGTAATTTGTTTAAAATATACCGAGGATGTTTTTATTTCGTGTAAAACCTGTCTGTCATTAAAGTGATGTCTGATCCCAAACCAGAACAAATAAGTTCATATTTCCGCACAGTGTTGAGAAAAAAATCATTTGGTGCCGCTGACATAACCATGTGGGTATATTACAGATTAAAACACATATGAAAAACAACGAATTAACACAATACAGGCATCTTATATCGACCCAACTCACAGTCAGATAATTCAAACAGAACCATACAGTACAAGTTTTAATGATAGTAGGATCTTGTGAAAGGTTCGTCCGGACCGGAGTGTTCGCATTTGGAGTCTTACTATTGCAGTTTTGAGATTGTAGTCTCGAGAATTCCAGTGTTTCAGGGTCTCAGATATTTATCTAATTTACTATCAGTTGCTCTTGAGGTTTCAAACATTTCGTCAAGTTAAAGTATTCCTTGTCACTTTCTGTCAAATTCAGATGTCACATTGGATGATAAGGACAAAATCATACTTCAAGCACACTTCTCTTTAGCCATTTTGCGTTTATCAATAAGAGGAAAAAAATGGAAATGTACAAAGTAGTATAAACCTAGTTTTTTATAATAGCAACTTACAACATTTTTAAAAATCGTGGAAATCGGACTTGATTTAGGGGTTAAGAAACGTTCTCACCCGGAGCTAAATTTGTATGGATTTTTTAACAGCTTTGCGACATGAGCTTCACCACAAAATCATAATTAATTTGTAATATCATATCACTTTCTGACCAATATGTAAGTGCGAGGGTGACGGGCGCTTTATAAAGCGTCAAATTATTACGAACACTGCACTTTTTATTGTAACAGTGGACCAAATTTACAAAATCACCACATAATCTTAGCGATCAAATTTAGTCGTACGTAGTTGCTCCATAAGTTTTGTTAGCAAGGTTTAGTCAATTAAAAGTAAACTCTGTTTTATTTTTAATTTTAAAATATATTGAAATTAAAAAGCCTAATAATTGTAAATTTTTAGGAACTAATCATTATTCCACATAGTCGCCGCAATTTCTAATACGACCTTTTGGCTTTCACGGCCGGAAATTTTTCGAAAATTTAATGTTTTGAAAACGTTACGTCTTTGTTAACCAGTTTTTTTTGTTTATTTAATATAGTGAAACTTCTCATCTCTGGGTAAATACAGACCAGCATTTTTTTAACGACACTCAAAAACCAGCTTATGAAGTACGGAATTTGTTGTTTTCGTATTTCTGGAAATCGATGTGAAATCGTAAGGTCAATTTAATGAGACATGAAGATTGACCGGTGTATAAGCGGATCTTTAGTTGCTTGGAATAAATTTATATAAGAATTTAAAGATAAAAGTCGTGTCACGTCACGCAAATTTCGACTCAATACGAGAACTCTTACAAAATTTGTAGCCGTTCCTGCCCCGAATGGGAATGCTTAAAGCTCGTACATAAAATTATTGCAACAGTAAAAAACACAAATTACGCTTTTTTATGCAATATAAAATAAGGTTTCGATTGATGTTACTACAGGTTCGTAAAACTATTTGTTTATTTTTTAAATTGTATTGAAGTGACTGAACTTAAGGACCGACTACGATTACCACCTAAATAAACTACTGATTGCTATTAAATGTTGGTATTTTATTAAATCAAGATTAAGAGCATTAATTTTTGTTTGACTAGCAGCTTCTTTTTGCTCTCCAATCTGATGCTTGCTTTAAGTGGATAAATGTACCAAAATCCGATCCAGTGATCCCCACTTCCACGTGGTCTAGTCTGTACCCTTAGAGTATTGCAAAGGTATGCAAAGTGCTGAGCCAGAAGTTCATTTATAAGCCCTGAGCACGAGAGCCCATGAGGCTCAAGATGGAGGTGGCGAGCAAAGCGAGCAGGCGACTTCCCGTCTGAAGCGAGACGAATGAGAGTTCAGGTGGAGTCCACTTATTTTGATGGTAATTTATTAATGTTGGTGGTTATTTACTATTTTTGGGTTAATTTACTTTAATAGATCAATGGAGCTAACATTTTGGTGGTCATTTACTAATTTTGGGTCTGGTTTTGGGTTTCTAGCGGTCCTGGGTTCAAATTTTGCCACAGATATTTGTGTGATGAGCGTGAGTCCTTGCTCCTGAGTCTTGGATGTTTTCTATGTATTTAAGTATATATTTCTCTATATAAATAAGTTTATCGTTTTCTAGTACCCATAGTATACAAGCTTAGAGCTTAGTTTTGGGACTAGTTCAATTTGTGTGACGTTGTGTTGTGATTTATATATTGTTTTTCTTTATTCTGATTACAAGATGGTCGAAATTTGGAAAATATAATTTTAAATTAAAATGGGTTATATTTTGATGATCCTTTACTATTATTGGTAACAAGACAAAGATGTTTTTATGCGTTACTTAATACCTAATCTACCGTTTGCCTTAAAATATAATGATCCCTCGGTTTATTTGAAAACAGGAAGTTCGAGCAAAAGTTACTAAAGTAACTTCCGCTTGGAATTTAGTTTTAGAACATCGTTGCTTGATTAATTTATTATTCGATAGACAGGATGTAAAGACTGAAACAGTTTATTTTGTATTTCGCAAGCATGCACGAGTAGAGCCGAATATAACAATACAAAGTCGATCTAACCATTATTAACTAAAACTAATTGCCAATTTACGTGCCACGCTATGTTCTCTACATTAACATAACAGCAGCCGCCATCGGCTTATGCTGTTGCTAAGACTCAAGATAACTGGTCTAACGTCAGATCTCAGATACATTTTAGAGAAAATCAACTCCTTCCTTTGACATCATTTTGTGCGAAAAAAAAAACGCGTAAGAGCGAGTCGTTCACGCGCACGAAGGGTTGCGTACCATTGTCTGACCTATACAACATTAGACACTATATTGTAATCTTTTTGTTTAGTTTTACCTATCCCGGTGTCAGTCTGTTACCAAATCTTGCAAAAACGGCAAAAAAATCACATTACTTGTATTGGAACCCCATAACAGTTAGAATAACAAGGAATACATGTAAATATAAAATAAATTAGTAGGTAGGTACTGAATTTTATTTGCTTAACATACATAATAACACACAGACATAATATCACGCCTTCATTCCCAGAGTGGGGTAGGCAGAGCTACAGAAATACCATCAACCTCAAAAAGACTTGTATGAATTCTGTAACCACATTTGACATCCACGCGAAGACATGGAGTGGCACTATTCTAACCCGGCAACCACACAGGGTTATAAATATACAAGTGGTTTAATATTTACCACATTGTCTTTCTTACCTTGGGGTAATAATGCTCTCACTGCTAAGGTTGTATGTACAACACTAGACCAACATTTTTTGCATCTCGTGACTTTGAAATCCTCGCTGCACTCAGGATCCAAAATCAAATTACTATTTAATATCATCTACTCGTGACAAGTAAGACATGTATGCTTGTGGTCAGTGATGTAAGATTTACAATGATCCAAGGTCAAATTACGTTAATCTCTGTGAGAATATCATACAAACAACTCTTAAAGCTTATCACTGTCAACGCACGAGATCGTTTACTAAATTGATCTATCGATCATAGTTATCGAGAAGGTAGATCGATTTAAGATTATACGAGTGTGCTACTGAATATTATACTATTATTATTAATATTTACTATCGTTAGGATAAAAAAAGGTATTAAACCCCGATTAACCGTGCATCATCAGCTCTGAGGGGGTCTATTTTTTATTATATTTATAAAGGTATACAAACAACAATTCTTGATACTTATAGTTAATAATGCAGAAGACGCATTGAATGCAGTTTCCATTTTTGGGTTAAACATATTTTATGTTCACGCTGAACTTATAAAATGATTATTGTTTAATTCAGTAAGCATTTGATCATATACTAAATGAGACGTTTCATTTCAAGTACTTAAATATATCTACATTATAAAAAATAATTAATAAATGAATAAATATCCGGGAACAATATTATTAACAATAATACACATATTGACCTAATCCTAAACTATGTAAGCTCTAGGCTTGTACTATGGGTGCTTTACAACGATAAACATACTTATACAGAGAAATACATACATAAATACGTAGAAAACATCCAAGACTCAGGAAAAAATACTCGCGCTCATCACAAATATCTGCCCTTACCGGGATTTTAATAAATTTTACTTACAATATATTTACATAACTTAACATCTTTCTCTTGTGAGATTCTGTAATCTTATATTTTTTATTGAATAAACTAATCATTTAGAATCATGTGGAAAATGACAATGTCTATGAACTTTGCATTATCACGCTCTGACTAGAAATCTATTAATGCCTGTGACTCTCCTTAGGAATACCAATAAGGAACATGTATTAAAAACAGAATTGAGTTTCACTGATACAATTCTGGAGAAAATGTAAAATAAGCATATAAATCGTTATACACTAAGTTTTGACCCGTTTATTATGATTATATAACTTGTTAAAATTTTAATTTGTTTCTGTAAATGTTTTTGGTGTTATTACAAAAAAGCTCAGATACGCCTTAGACAAGTCTGAAATTACAATTTATTACAGTCCAATTGACATCTTACTTATCAGGTGCAATGAATAGTGGTATTGAATACATTCAATTGTGTATACATAGCGATAAAAACAAAAGCGGAATGACAATAATACCTCTAATTCGAATATAGGTATTACTTTTTTAGCGGTAACAATTTGTCATTTTAAATACAGGTATTGAATAAAACCGGTTTTACAATCCCTGCCTACAGGTCACATATAAACTGGACACATACTTACATTCAAAGTCATAAATTTATGCCACTTAACAGTAAGGTTTATGTACCTATACATAATATTTCACGCTATAGGTGTCAACCTGTCACTAATACACTAGTAAACTTCTTGGCCTGCTTGTGCAAAATGTGGTTACAGAATTATTAAGAAGTAATTTTAGAGTGGTGGTATTTCTGTAGCTCTGCCTACCCCACTCTGGGTATGAAGGCGTGATTTTATGTATGTTTATACTCGTACCTATAGGTGCATTGAAATGTATTTATATGTATATGTAGTTCAAGTAAGTTTAAGTATGTATGTAGGTGCATAGATGTATCGATAATTAAAAAAAGGAACACTGCGTGTTCCTATAGAGATGGCTATAATCGACAATTTTGGAGAGAACCTTCAAGATTTTTAATGAGATTCTTTATGTAAATGAGCAGCCATAATTATCCTACTAAAAGTGTTATACATTAAATACATAATATTTAATTTAATGGTACCACACCACTTTATATTTATGTTTTTTTTTTATAGTTAGTTTTTTTTTTTTATATTTAGTTTAATTTTTATGCGCTTTACCTAAATAAATTTGTACACGTGCCTACTCGATGCACAACTTTAAACTTTTCTCAATCTCTTAAGGGCTAGCTGGACAAGATCCCTTAAAAAGATAATTCCGCTTATTTTTTTTGTAAATGAAAAAATGAAAATGAAAATAAATTTGTATAAAATGTTTACTTACATACATTTAATCGATATAAGGATAAAGTTCGTATATCTCCCTAAGAAAACCCTATTTCAAATGACAAATAGACATTTTTTTTTTATGTTAAGGAGAAGGCACACGAGCACTCAAGCTACCTGATGGTAAGTGGAATCTGAGACCCATAGACATTAGAATTCTCAAGACTATAATCTTAAGACCTCAGATGCGTTGCCAACTCTGAGGACTAAGATGGAATGCCTCTATGCTAGTAATTTCACTGGGTGTCTTATCTCCACACCGGAACACAACAATGCGAACACTAATACGTTGTATTGAACATCTTCACTAAGATAACGGTCTGTGTTGGAACGTGACCTAATCTTAACAAGACGACACAATCTACACCAAAACTCACTTTCATTCTATTGAATACAGTCTAGATACAAATGCTGAGATGAATCTGATATTGGCGATGCCTTTTTATCAATTTTATCATGTACAGTCAAGAGCATTAACATCTATTCAACCATCGCGTTAAATTTATGTATACATGGACCTTATTGCCAGTGGCATAAAGGTTTATAGATATGTTTGACGTTTTGGAAATATACATATATTTATGCGCTTGACTGTACTACGTAAGATACGATCTTACGTAGATCAATCTTTTAACTATCTTCAGTTTTAGATAAGGTTTATGGAATAAAACAGAATAGAAAAATATTAATTAACTTATAGGTAAATAAGTATGCCAAGAACATCTAAATAATAACACAAATGTGAAACAGAGTAGGTACACAAAACTTAAAATACAATACAATACAAAAAACGACGATGTTATGATGCTATGCTTAAAAGTGAATTTAAAAAGTTGCATTCAATGTGATAATATGCCAAACAAAAAAAGGGAACCAAGGGATGACCAAATTTGTATCGCAGTCGGGTTACTTTCATGAATGTTCCACAGAACTGTCCCCCGGCTGCAATACAAATTTGGTTACTATACTTCAACAATCATACTCTTATTTAAATACTTAAATGTTTTAGGTACAGTCAACAGCAAAAGAAGATGGTCATTTTAGTACCTTGTCACATGGCCCCATCCCAACTGACGCAAAATTGTTACGTTAAAGCGATAAAGTACTAACATGATCATCTACTTTTACTGTTGACTGTACCACTCGCACACAGTGCACCTTCTCACACACTCCACCACCACTGCTTGTGTTTATAAACATGTGATTTGTTTAAATAACGCATTGTTTTCTATTCTTAGTCACTACGTCTTCTTTCAGGCCACACTTCTCTCTGATGTTTTCATTCCTTACTCTATCAAACAGTTTCACACCACACATACTACGCAAAGTCCGCATTTCCACTGCATTTAGACGACTTTCATGCTTATCCTGCCACACCCAACATTCACTACCATACATCAGAGTAGGGGCCAACACCCCATAAGATTGAAAAGGGCACTTTTCGATGTTTCAGTCATTTGGAAAGGATGGATGAAAAACGATTGACGAAAGAAATATACAGTGCGATAGTGAGTGGAAGGGTCGTAAGGGGGAGCACTAGGCATACTTTTTTGAATCAAGTCGGGAAATACTGGAAATGGACCGAATCTTAAGTACCCGAAACCGACGTGCGTGCATGACTCGATGTATGAATGTGGAAGAAGCGAAAGAGATTTGTTAGGATCGTAGCAGGTGGATAGAAGTGGTCTCTGCCTACCCCTCTGGGAAACAGGCGTGATTTATATATGTATGTATGTTTTCTATTGTATTCTAATCTCCTGATGAATTGATAACTTTATTCCAGAGTTTCGACTGGAGTATGCAGACGCAGAGCGTGATCCTGTCCTCCTTCTTCTGGGGCTACTTGGTCCTGCAGGTGCCTGGGGGTCTCCTGGCTAACAAGTACGGCGGGAATATACTGGTCACCATCAGTGTTGGCTGCAACTCCCTTGTCTGCTTAATTCTACCAACTGCTGCTAAATACGTAAGTATTTTTTTTCAAAACACTTTTCGGAAATATGATAATTTTTTGGTCGAAACCATTTTTCTTATAAATAAAAATATTCTACATTCTTCATACTAATTACGTAAATTTATGTCTGTGTGTGAAAGAACTCGTGAATTGAATATTTTTCTATTCGTAAAAGTGTTTGTTTCTCTTTATAGGTATGTTTTTCGCTGTCTTTCTTGACAGCCTAAAGGTTAGTTTGGAAATAATATAAATCCTTGACATATATAGGGTTATTGGTTATTGCATACATTCCCGTTAAGAGGTTAGAGTAAATTTGGAGAAAATTAGATCATGTAGTATGTACTATGGCCAAAAATAGATTCTGAGATATTGATCAATTTAAATTGAATTTTGATAATGTTTACACATATCTTAATACCACTGAAAATCTTCTGAAATTAAACATAAAACTGAGAATTTTTCGTGATGGAAATAAGGGAAAATTACCAAAATTCAATTTAAAGTGCAAATTCAAACTTCAATTCAATACTTCAGAATTAATAATTTTCGGCCAGGGTACTCAATGACCTAATTTGCTCCAAATGAGCTCTACTATAACCTCTTACCGGGAATGTATGCAACAACCAATCATCTCGTATATTAATTTTACATGTAAAGGCAAGAAAATGATTTACAAGGCCACTATGGAGAGATCTCAAAGCATCTCAAGTCTAATCGTATGATAGATAACAATCGTATAAATTAAATTGTCAAATCACAAATCTTCTCTTTCGACACGTTTTAGTAAAATTGAGATTTTGTGCAAAGAAGAATTCTATTTTAAACCAAAACCTAATTGCTTTCAATTTGTTACCAAGTAAATAAGAGCTATATCCAAAAATTCCGATGTTTGGGGCTTTAAATAAAGCTAAAAACTAGTTTTCGTATTGTCAACGTTATCAGCTCGTATTCTTAGTCGAGTAGAACAGAGTCCATTTAGGAATAATTTACGCTTTCAATACTTTAATGCATTGATTTAAAGGGTTTTAAATCTCTTGCATGATTCAAGAGGATCATAAAATGTCAATAATCTCAGCCATCAAAACCAAGTGCAGTTTATAATCACAGTTTATTATCAAATCATGCACCTGTCACGGTTAGATTTCATAAATGTTATCAAGAAAAACCCATATTCTTATCGTCTAAGATTTTCCGTAAGTGTCAATGATTATCGTTGAGATAACCTGTTTTATGATTACGGTGATAAATACCAATCTATGACTTAGTAGTTGTGTTTCGTCACTACATAAGAAGTATAAGGCACCTGTGTTCCCGTGGCGATGGAAGTGCAGTTCCCCACCGCCCCACACTGAATATTATACTGTCTAGTGAGCTGGACTCAATACATTAATTTAAACTTAGTCTTGACTATTCATTTGAAGCGCGTCTTCCCAGTAACAGAAGGTTTTACATAGGTGACCCCAATTTGAATTTTAAAGAAATAATAAGCAAATAATGGCTAACACGCAAAATCAGTTGTCCCCCTCGTGGCTCCAGCTCAGTCACAGATGACAATGGACGCGATAAGCAGGGAATCCTTAGTATTGAAGGTGGAAGACCAGCCAGGGGGAGTAGACTTAAGACCATGGCCATATCACTATCTTCAAGATTTCCGGAATTATGGACAGATTAACCGCGTGTGTGGTTCATACATCGCATCTTTAGAATTATAGTGAGCTAATACACATATTTTGATTTTCGACTTAGGTCTCTATAATACTAAATTTATGACTCGAAATCGAAAGCTGAAAATGTTTGAATTGGGTCACTACAATTCTAAATGTGCGACATGTCGACGCCATATTGGCGCCCAACCTGGGGCACATCGCATAATTGTTGGTCTATTTATTCTTACTTGAGCTAAGTAGTTACAAATCACGCAATCAACACTCGATCACAAATCACGATATTCCGAAAGAATCACGTAATTTCAGTTACCACGGTAATTAATAGGCATTATTTTTTACACAAACGCAGATTATCAAAACTAAATGTCATTTCTTTGTAAGGATGGGATAATGATTTAATCATTTATAACGGTTTAAGAAGCCGTATACAAAATTTTGGCGAATTTTAAACTAAACTTTATTACTGTTGATTTCATTTTATGAACGAGTTTAAAGTAGCCGAAATAAACATTTTTTTTTGCCTATTTTCTTTAATTCATTTTTTTTTACTCAAAGAATATACGAAGGTTGTAAAAAGTAATTCATAATTTTTTTAGACTATTTATACAGCAATAAATTGTTTTTTTTATACCTTTTAATATCAGATATTCTAAACCTCTTACAGCAAAATTCACAAAACAGTCGCCGGTTTCAGGTCGATTAATCAAAATAAAATAATAAAAACTAAAAAGTAGCTCATACATTCGTTGAAAATTAAAATTATTTTTCGTGTTGCGCATTAAAATTTGTGAATCAGCGAAATCGGCAAAACTTCGTATACGGCCTTTTTATTGTTTGGTGATTTGATTTTATTACAAAATAACGCGAAAATAAATATATATTTTTAAACTATATATTATTTAGTGATTTTATTATGTGTTTAGATAGTTTATTTCAATGTTAATTATTTAAAACTCCGCGACAAGATGACCTTCAAATCTCCGGGTTAATTATTCATGCCTCAGAAAACTCTGAATGTGATACAACAACTTTGGCAGATACGGATGATGTCAATTAGTGATGGTGCAGCTGGTGTTTGTCGTCATGTTAAGTTTAGTTATCGCAAATTATACTGAATAAAAGATTACCGTGTTAAGTTATTGAGTATAAATTATAATATAGATATAAATCCAGGGAGTCCCGGACCTTTGGACATGGAGCCAACTTTAATTTAGTAAAGTTATGTGACACCAGCCGGCGACTTTTCCTGGATTCTCTGTTACTATAGAAGTATACTCCCTAGAACAACCACCGGTTAGTGTATAATTATTTAAAAAGAGTGGAAACATTAATAATATGTTTATGAATGAAATTATTACTATTAAGCATTTAAAAGCAATTATAGTCTGTGAAAAGTATTAGCTTGTCGTCGTATTTAAGAACCTAATCTATATATAGGTAAACCTATAATGTTTCACTAATTTCATTCCTGTGTGATTGCCGGGTTAAAATAGTGCCACTCCATGTCTTCCTGTGGATGTCGTAAGAGGCGACTAAGGGAATAAAGGCTTGGAGTACTGTTAGGCGATGGGCTTGCATTCTGTTTATTATTACATCCGTAAATGCAAAATGTGGTTACAGAATTATCAACAAGTCTTTTTACAGTTGTTGGTATTTCTGTAGCGCATGTATGTAATTTCATTAATTTTTATTAATTCACACATTCACTCTATGATTCTCAACCTTATGAAATATCAAACTTTATGAATACGTCATATTTGTTCATTACTTAGCCCGAGTAAGAAAAATAGACTCTATTATGTCCCTTACGACGCTTTCCGAAACCAGCTTTTAGGAGTTTAATAATTTTCTAACCTAACAAGACCTCACTTTTACTACCCAATAGTAGTGTTAGTAGGGTTGTAAGGTCAATAATGGTTTTAAAATGGCCTTAAGGCCCACCGTGCTACAAACAGGGAAAGTGGGAATTTGGATCTACCAACAAGGAAATAAAGTTCAGTTACCTTTGCAGTCAAATGCCATTTTCATTTCCTTCATTAAATTCGAAACAAATGAAAACCAACTTTATAATCATTAAAATACAATTTAAACTAAATTGCCTTGATTATTAACCTTCTAAGGCACACTGGGTCTCGAAGGTTTATAATACAACCCTGAGTCTAGCTCATCTATTAGTGGTATTTCTGCCCTGCTAACACAAAAGAGTATCTCAGACAAAACTCCTGTAGTAAATGCAACCTTATTACTATTACAATAGGATTAAATTTGCTTAAGCTATCGAATTGAATGAAATAAAAGAAAGAAAGAAAAAGGAACAAAATTCTGACATAAAAGTAGACCTGTTGTCACGAAATGGTTCCAACTCAGCGTCATGCTGGCATTAAAACCAGCGCTGGTCTTCCGCTGGAACCATCCAGCGGAACCACGGCAGATCACACACACATAGCACACGCACTGAACTAACATAAACAAATCAAGAGAAAACAGTAATACAATTAAACAGGCAAACGCAAAGCCAAAAACAGAAAATAGGCTTTGCCCCGACAATACGAAATCCGAAAGTCGCGTATGGCGCGTGCAAGAGAAGGAGCTCCCAAACCATTCGGTGTTGCATGACAGCTATCCTGACAAATTTTACCTAATCTGATCCCTTTAAACGAGCAATTCTTGTATGTATATAAATTTATTTCGAACAAGAACGAAGGTTACTTCGGGAAGGGAAGATGGCCGATTGGAAGATGTCCGGCTTTTACTTTTGATTTATTCTGTTTAATGTTTTACTCTACTAGTATTCACTTGACATTGGCGAAATCACTGCGGAATATCGCGGTGGACCGCCATTATTATAAAAGAAGAAGAAGAAGATCAATTTATTCCTGTGATCTCTGAATCGGCTCTAACAATTTAACTAAAATTTGGTATACTGTAATTCTATGGAACTTGCTAACTATGTAAACAAACAATATATTGAAATTGACATCTAATCTCAATTTTAGTATGGCGGCTTGTTTACATAGTTAGCAAGTTCCATAGAATGACACTTTATATGGGGGTTTTTGGGAGTGTTTTCGAGTTTTCATGCGTTTTCTTTCCACACAGAATGTGATAGCTAATTTCGTATAGTTTGCCTCTGACCGTCTGGTCCAGCGGGTTAAGACGCGGACGGCAAGAAACGTGTGTTACGGGTTCGAATCCCGCCCGGTGACTAACTTTTGTCTTTTTTTATATGTTCAAGTTTATATATAATTTTTAATTGTTTTTCGACAAGTTTAAAAAAATGGCGTTAATGTTTGAGATAACAATATATATTTCTCATAAATATGTCTTACATTTACCTATACTGATTACTTGAATAAGATTTTTAAGTTATAACAGAGCAAAGCTCGATCGCCCAGGTACTATACACTTAAATGTCTATCGCGTCTGCAGAATTGCAGATACTGCCTATTGGCTTACGAGGGCAGATTTGTAATCTCTAGATTGTTTTGTTGTAGGGTGGCTGGCAAGCCGTCTGCGCTTGCAGGGTGCTGCAGGGTCTGGCCCAAGGGTTCATTTACCCGAGCATGCACAACCTCATAGGAAAATGGGTGCCTTTGGAAGAGAAGAGTCGCCTGGGAACACTGATCTATGCAGGTACCTCCTAGTTATATCATCCACATCTATCGACGCAGCATCCCCTTAAGGGGCCGCTATCCCTTCATTTTTAGGGTTCCGTAGTTAAACTAGGAACCCTTATAGTTTCGCCATGTCAGTCCGTCCGTCCGTCCGTCCGCAGCCTAGCGCAGAGACTCTTAGTACTAGAAAGCTTTATTTTTTCATGAATATGCACATTAGTCACGTTAACAAAGAAGTACAATAAATAGTAAAAAAAAATTTTTTTTACGTTACTTCCCTTACACGTAACATGGGGATGTATTTTTCTTGGCGTCTACTCCATCGTGTGGGGTAGACGCACCCCACGTAGATAGGACTTTTAAAAATATTACGGTTTTGTGTAAACAATTTGTCGATTAAGTGATCCGTTAATGAAATATTAAGCTTTAAAGCGGTAATCTTTTTAAGGTTTTCTGGAAGAGATCGCTATTTAGCGGTAAGACCTCCTGTTGTATACCTATGATTTAAATGTACTGTTCCGTGTCCTGTTTTTTTTGATGTTCAATAAGGAGTGTTTGTATTGTATTGTAATTTTTGTTAGAGTCAAGTCCCCCCTACAACCAAAACTACAAATACAAAAAATCAGAAAAAATAAATAAATGAAAGAACATATAACATAGGAATACTATCACGACTAAGTAGACATCATTGGTTCTTGAGATACAGGCGATTAAAGTGTTTATGTCAACTGAAATCATCTAAGACGGCACCAATTGACTTTAAATAGAAAAATAGTGATTACTTGTTGATTTTTTATGTTTGTACTACTTAACGCTTTTAGAACCCTACACTGAGCATGGCCCAAGATGCTCTTGCGCACATTTTTGTATTCTTTAGAGAAGCTTAGACAAAGCGGCTATCCGTTGAGTCTGCTGTCAACATTGTCAATGTTCCGAAACTTCGTGGTTGCGCAATCTGTCATGATTGACTTTGTTTAGTACATAAGTAGACAATGCTAACGTAAATAACATTTATTTGAAACAGCATAAAGATAAGTGATTAGAATGACAAGGGCCCTCGTTAAATGTTTATGTTCCGTGGTAAACAGAAACTCGTAATCTTTTCAATTACGTTACGTGGAATGAAAATTGACTGACATAACATTTATACGATCTTTATTCACCGTTTTTGTTGCGGCGTCGAGAACAACGCGTTGTTCTTTTTGTACATATTATTATTATATGGACTGTCGTCAAAAAATAATAAGTAATACATTTGGGGAAACATTAAGGTAAGGTTTGATATCGATAAAAAAGATGTCGATGTAATTAAATACTGGTTATGACACCATGAAACAAGTAAACAGTCTTATAAAAGGTGAGGAAATTTCAATAACCAACATAAATGAGAAATTGGCTTTGAATCATTATAAATATTTAAAGAATGCCCCGTTGACCACTGTGGTCTTTGATAGAACGTTTAGCAGTTTAATTTAAAGTGGATATTTTCATCTAGACGGTAATCATTAATACAATACAATACAATACAAATACTCTTTATTGAACACCAAAAATAAAAAATAAAAACAGAACATGGAACAGTACATTTAAATCATAGGTATACAACAGGCGGTCTTACCGCTAAATAGCGATCTCTTCCAGACAACCTTGTAAGAGAAATAACTGAGGACACATATTCATGGCAGGGGGTGTAAACTAATTCGTTTAGAACTCAAACTAAATAACTACACGAAACAATTAAATTATTTCAATTTTGAAATTAGAACTATTTATAAATATACTAAATATAAATACATAAAATAAATAATTGAATAAATACATACTAAATACATATAATTATACATCTATATAATATATACATACATACATCCTCCAAAAACAGCCAAACAATGACAACAGACGAAGCATGAGATATAACAAAGAAAAAAAGTAAGGGAGATAATAGAAAAACTACGGAAGTAAACCATCGAATATGGAAAAAAATATTGAATGTATATCATGAAAACTATTTTAAAATAAACATATAAATAGGTACACGTTTTAATTTGTTTCTTTTTAGGGTTCCGTAGCCAAATGGCAAAAAACGGAACCCTTATAGATTCGTCATGTCTGTCTGTCTGTCCGTCCGTATGTCACAGTCACTTTTTTCCGAAACTATAAGAACTACACTGTTGAAACTTGGTAAGTAGATTTATTCTGTGAACCGCATTAAGATTTTCACACAAAAATAGAAAAAAAAAACATAAATTTTGGGGGTTCCCCATACATAGAACTGAAACTCAAAAATTTTTTTTTCATCAAATTCATACGTGTGGGGACGTCTATGGATAGGTCTTCAAAAATGATATTGAGGTTTTAACATAATTTTTTTCTAAACTGAACAGTTTGCGCGAGAGACACTTCCAAAGTGTTGAAATGTGTGTCCCCCCCCCCCTGTAACTTCTAAAATGAGAGAATGATAGAACTAAAAAAAATATATGATATACATTACCATGCAAACTTCCACCGAAAATTGGTTTGAACGAGATCTAGTAAGTATTTTTTTTAATACGTCAAAAACATTGGTCATAGCTACAACGAACTTTTATATTATGTTACTTGCTGCTACGGAACCCTTCATGGGCGAGTCCGACTCGCACTTGGCCGCTTTTTTATTTTAAAATGAGGAGAAAATAATTAATATTCATTTATGTTGCATAACGATTTTGGCAGTAACATCGATATATTTTTTGTCGATAAAACATTTTGCTACATCACTTTCGTATAGATGCCCCGAGATATCCCAGGTATGGTCATGACAAATGTATGATTCGATAGAGGTATATTAAATAATTGAATGCAATCAGTGAGTCCATAATTAGTATATCTAGTGTTAAAGTCAGCCAAGGGATAGAAAACAGGAATCGTTTCAGGAAACACAGTCAGCAAAAACAACTATAATTACGAAACTGATAACAGATACTCTTTAAGGAGTTTCTTCAAAATAGAAACAGATTTAGCGCACCTTAAGTCCGTAGGATGAGAGTTTCACTGACTGATAGCTTGAAATAAATAAATCTCACTGTACCATCACATATAAATTGACCTAGTCATAAACTAAGTTCCTGCTCCAGGCTTGTACTATGGGTACTAGACAACAATAAACATGTTATAGAGAAATACATCTATAAATACATAGAAAACATCCAAACCTGAGGAATAAATATTCGCGCTCATCACACAAAATATCTGCACTCACAGAGATATTAACCGGGGACCGCTAGTCTCGAAGGCATTGTCATTATCAACTAAGCCAACGTACCGTCAAAACAGTAAAAGAGTTTTAGTAGAATTTAGAAGACAAGACGGAACAGTTAAGATACAATTTTGGGAACAAAGAAGGGAATTAAAAAACTGAGGCTCAATTTAAAGGAGCGTCCCCACTGAGAGCATTTGCGTGTAATATTCGGGTGGCGTTGAGTCGAGCGCTACTGTGGTATGAACGACTTGAATATGCGACGTCGAATGCTCATTGCTCATTACACGTGAATGCTCTCAGTGAGGACGCTCCTTTAGGTAACGGGGTGTTGCAGGAATGAACAAAGTACAGTAAAGAAGTGTGAGATTATGATAATGCCGGCAAAACGAAGTGGAAGCCAATTGAGTTGAGAACGAAAATTGGAAACTTATTTGCGTGAAATGCGTGTTAAGTAGTGTACCGATTTTTGTATGTTACCTATGTTCACTGATTAGTCCGTCAATTTTGGATCGATTTTGAAAAATATATTTTGTTTAATATAGGTCTTGGCGAAATCGAGGAAACTCCTCAAATATTATAGACGTCATGTAGCGGTTTTAGTATTTTCAAAAACCAAACCTGCCTTTGCAATCAAAAGTATCATTTGGTGAAGTGGAACTGATGATGAAGACCACTGATGGGCACTGGAACCCCTCAACAGTTCATATTTAAAAAGTGGCGATAAGATACCTTAATACCGACGACACGTTGGCCTAGTTGGGAGTGACTCTGCCTCCGAAGCCAGCGGTCCTGGGTTCAAATCCCGGTAAGGGCAGATATTTGTGTAAAGAGCGCGAATATTTGTTCCTGAGTCTTGGATGTTTTCTATATATATTTAAGTATGTATTTCTCTATTTAAGTATGTTTATCGTTGTCTAGGTACCCATAGTACAAGCCTAGAGCTTAGTTTGGGACTAGGTCAATTTGTGTGAGATTGTCTCCTGATATTTATTTATTTATTATTATTTATTTATTTAATTATGATAAAACTGAGCTACTGTAACGAAGCACATTTAAATGATTTAAACATATGACTATGACAATCCCGCGGCGTTGCTTGTTTTTTTTATTAATTGAGATGTGGAGCTACATGACAGTATATTATGATCACTAAAATGTATGAAACAATTAATTTTTTTGATAAACAAAAAACGCAAGAACAAATTTTCAAATTTAAAAGATAACTTCAGTTGGTGACTTATTAACTTCTATTTCAAAATAAGTTATTGAAAGCGAAAAAAATATTTTTTAAAAATACTTTATTTTATTTTATTAAGCAGCGAAGAAAGTCTGTTCAGGGCTGGAATATTTGTAAGACTGTCTTTATTGATTTGATTAATATTGCCAGGAGCTCAACTTGGAACAGCTGTTGAGCTGATGTCCGCTGGATTCCTGGCCGACTCCTTTGGGTGGGAGTACATCTTCTACGTAAACGGCGGTTGTGGAGCCCTGTGGACCATCATCTACCTGCTCATCGGTTCTTCCAACCCTCAAGCCTCGAAGATGATCAGTAAGGAGGAGAGGCTTTACATTCAGAGTTCGTTAGGCCATGTTGGTGGGCATAAGGTAAGATAATCTCTCGATGAAGTGTTTCTGCATTTGCTATTTTCAATACAAAGGCGAGGTGTCAGATATGCATATAAAAGTCTTAATTTTCTTTGTTTTTAATTATTTTTATTTATTTATTTCTATTGCATAACATTAGGTACAAAGTGAAATCAGATGGGGAGATAGTACAAGTTCCAATAATGCCAATACCTTACAATAATATTATAGTAGGTATGCAAATACAAGGAAAACTTAATCTATGAACATTTATTGCATTTTTGTCTTTTGAGGAGGTACACTAAACATATTCAAATATACATTAAACATATTGGTAGTTACTGTATTCATGCAAGCTCTTAAAGTTGTTTAATGACAGCCAATTTAGTACTGCACACTTGAATTTTGGAAACTGCAAATCTAGAAAAGCCGGTAGGAGTTTAAAACAAATTTTGACCGCCATTCCGGTTGCTTTTTGTAATTTGCAATTTATTTAGGTGGGTACTCCTCGCGTTGGGATTATTTTGTGATATTTTTGAAGTAATGGTTATGTTTCTTTACAAAGATATTAATACGTACGTGGGGTAGGTAACATAATTAACATACAATCTGTAAATTTCATACGGGCATATATTTTAACAACAGTTAATATACACCCCAATTTACACAAAAAATTGTGTATCACCAACATTAGATGTATTTTTATATTTTTTCCTACTAATTAATTCAGCAAGCAATGTATCACACATTGCGCCAATTAAATTAAAGCATCTACGCACACGTCATGTCATGAATTACGGTTCGCCATTTATTTACTTCTTCAATAAAAGTAAAAAATAAAGATCATTAATTTATTCCGTTTTAAATTAAATTAATTGTTAATCTTGGCGGATTACTCGCCTGAGAAAGGTTCTTATTTTCCACAAGTCCTCCTTGCACGGGTACAGGCAATACACTGACGACTGATGGACGTTCTTACACTTCGTTAATTCGTTTTGTAATAGTACATTGCACGCGTTACATTGCTCCTAAGATAAACTTGAAAAAATTAACTACGCTTCAATAATAAAAGTTACTAACAAAATATCTTTCTCACATGATTTGTATGATCGTTAACTACGCCTGGATAAAATATATGCCCGTATGAAATTTACACGCTGTAGAAATGCACGAATACACCAATAATTAAGAGCATTTATTAACGTACATAACCGTCACAAACAATTATCGCACAATAAACTTCGAATAGTACTAGCTGATCGCTTGGTTCGCTCTTGACTGTTCGCTTTCCAAGTAAAGAATGTATAACGCTGCGAGCGCTTCGCCTTTTATATTGCCCATCCACGACTGTCCAACAATGCATGCTTCTCGAATAACCGATGAACTTTGACCCGCCGAGAACGATTTAGAGAGTTCGTTACTGGAAAGTTCTACACATTGCCACCTAGTATTACAATAGCGATGGCCTTGGCTTTGAACTCGATTGACCCCGCTTACAACCGCTACCTTACCAACCGGCTAAGCTACTCGTAACAGTATAATGGATCTAGTATGCTGGTATTTTGGTAAACAGACTCGATACGGACCTTGTCCGTATCACTACCACCATCTTATCCCTTAACCTACCGCTAAGCAGCATTCCCATTCTTGTGATCCGGTGTGGGGATAAGACAATCGGTGAAATTACTAGCATAGAGGCATTCCATCTTAGTCCTATAGGGCCATTCGAGTCCAATTTAACAACGCGTTCCGGGTGATAGTGGGACTGCCTTGTTACTGTAGCGCTTCTGGGATGTTTGCGGAGGCTCGCGTTAAATATTTTTATGCAACCATGCGCTGGCGCGCTGCATCCCTGGTGCGCCGGGTGCGAGACAGTCCCAATACCATTCTAAAAATGATAGCTGATAAGCCTGATTGTGTTATTTTCACACTGTGCGGGATTGCATGCTCCCACCAGCATTATTAAATGGTAGGTAAATAAAATAAAATATATACAATTTATGTGTCATGTTACATGAAATAAATGATTTGATTTGATTCCATTTAAGTCCTCAGGGTTGGCAAAGATTTCGAGTCTTAGGGTCGTATTATTAAACTAATGTTAGCTGAGTTGTCCGTCACAAGATACGTCAAAGTGAACGTCAAGCTATGGATCACTGTCATTTATGACGCATCTTGAGACGAGCGTTACAGTCGAGATCGGTTTGTCATGGACCGGTTAGGAACATAGACAATAGCATGTTGAAGGCGGTGTATGATGCATGCAAATGAACCATATGCGGCTTTTAGCATACTTGCTTGCATACTTTTTAACCATAATTTATAATTTAATGTAGCCTTCTATTCAGTTAGATGTTAAAAATAGTAAACAGTGTAAAAAGATACTTTATAGTCTCTACATATCTAGTTACATAGAACAGGATAGGTAGCGAGTGATGTAGATTGCCTATGTGTATGATACAAAATAATGTCAAGCGACTCTCTGCTTACGAATAAGCCACATAGGCTTCTGGGCCTCTATTCAGGTACGTTAAAACGATATCGAGTTTGACACGTTTAAGAATCGTTTATGTCACAGTCGCCGTTATTGTAAATGACATAACAGTTATCAAAACGTTGACAATACGGAAACAGGCCAAAAACGATATCGTTATTACCTTGTAGAATCCCAGCCCTGTAAGTAGAACACAATGTTAGTAAATAAGATCTGTTTTGAATAAAAAAAAGTAGCAATTTAACTTAATTTATCGTTTATAATTTATATGTGTATTGTGGAATTTTGGATCAACTATAGCCTTGACAATCGCTTACCATTAGGTGGCATGTCTGTTCATGTGCCCTTGTCATACAAAAAAACCTTAACAACATCGTCAATTTAATACACGCTTGGATCTTGAGGACATAGTAATATGCGAAACTCCTGGAACCTCTAAAACTTTCTTTGATTCCAGACTTTCGCAACCCCGTGGAAGGCCCTCCTGACTTCCATCCCCTTCATCAGCCTAATCATCGTGCATTGCGGCCAGAACTGGGGTTTCTGGACTCTCATGACCGAAATGCCGAGCTATATGAGCCAAGTCCTCGGAGTCGACATCAAAACGGTACGTCATACTACTATTATTTATGTGAAAGTCTGTGTGAGTGTGATAGTTTGTTAATCTTTCACTCTGAAACGGCTGGACGGACTTGGATGAAATTTAGAATGGAGAAAGCTTATACGTAGATAAAGTCGCAGGCAGAAGTTAGTTACACATAATATTCTTATTAATTACTTGCTGACTATTCTAACTGCTGCTGTCTATTTCAAACAAAAAGACAGAGAAAAACCGCAATAAATAACTTTGCATGTAAGCGAATTTACGATAGGCATGAGAGTAAGGACCTAATGGTTGGTTAGCGTGGCCAACTTTTTGATCCTTACCCATGACTCGACATTCGGTCTGCTTTCGCACGTTTAAAGGTTTCCGTATCAAAAAAAAAAAACCGGGCAAGCGCATTTCTTACCATGCTCAGTGTAGGGTTCCGAAGCCGCTAAATACTACAAACATCAAAATCAACAATTTATTTTCTATTTTAAAGTCATTTGGTACCGTCTTAGAGATTTTAGTAGGTACACTTTAATCGCTTGTATCTCAAAAACCAATGATAGTAATATCTTATTAGTCGTGATAGTTTTCATTTTAGTTTTCAATTCGTTCGATTTTTTGTATCTTTAGTTTCGACTTGACTAACAAAAAATAGTGTATTGTTATTTGGTTATTGCGCCAATGTGGGGATTTTAATGCGATGAAATCGGTTGAACACATCAAAAATATTTCTACATTCAATAAAGAAATGAAATAAATCTCAGGGGACAATCCTACACAAATTGACCTAGTCCCAAACTTAGCTCTAAGCTTGTACATGGGTACTAGACAATGATATAAAAACGTATAAAGAGCAAAATATACTTAAATAAATATAAACATCCAAGCTTCAGAAACAAATACTCGCGCTCATCTCACAAATATTTGCCCATTCCGGGAATTGAACCTGGGACCACTTAACTGCCTTCGTAGGCATAGTCACTACCAACTAGGTCAGCGCGTCGTTATTATTTGGACATTTTGCACTGCGTCGCAATGGTGCCATCGTAAAATATTAAAATAATGTTGGATCTCAACCTGGTGGGTCTCCCGGGACGGCTACAGACGACGAGGTAGACCGAGGTGTGGGAATCAAGGGAGGAGGCCTTTGCCCAGCAGTGGGACACTATTTTAGGCTAATAATAATAATAATACATACATACATACATACATAACATCACGCCTTAATTCCCAGAGTGGAGTAGGCAGATCTACAGAAATATCAACAAAATCTAATAAGAGTTGTTGATAATTCTATAACCACATTTTGCACAAGTAGGCTAAGATGTTTACTAGTGTATTAGTGACAGGTTGCAAGCCCATCGCCTAACAGTACTACAAGCCCTTATTCCCTTAGTCGCCTCTTACGACATCCACGGGAAGACATGGAGTGGCACTATTCTAACCCGGAAACCACACGGGTAAAAATAATAATAAGAAATATTTCGCCTTTATTTTTTATTTCTATTTTTCTTGTAAAATAATAACAATACATAGATCACATCACGCCTTCATTCCCAGAGAGGGGTAGGCAAAGCTACAGAAATATCACCAACTCTAAAATGACTTCTTGATAATTCTGTAACCACATTTTGTACAAAAAGGCTAAGATGTTTACCATTGTATTACTGAAAGGTATTAGATAGATACATGTTTTGAGCTTCAAAAATATGAATATCAGTTTTTAAACACATCAACAGGCACATGCGTTGGCATTAATATAGGCCAAATAAATTAATTTAGTGGTGGTAGGACCCTGTGCAGGGTCCGTCCGGATCGCTACCACCATCTTATCCATTAACCACCCGCCAAGCAACAGTGTTCGCATTATTGTGTTCCGGCGTGGGGATAAGACAACCGGTGAAATTACTAGCATAGAGGCATTCCATCTTAGTCCTCAGGGTTGGCAACGCATTTGAGGTCTTAAGATTATAGTCTTGAGAATTCAAATGTGTATGGGTCTCAGATTCCACTTACCATCAGGTGGCCTGAGTGATCGTGTGCCTTCTCCTTAACATAAAAAAAAAAAAAAAAAAAATGTTGCCAAGTAACAATATTGGGTCACGAGTGAGATCACGTAAAAAACCGTCTACATCATTGCGAAATTGTGAAATGAGAAACGTGACGTGAAAAGCCAATCACGGCTGCATTGAGGCTCGAATGTATGAAATCAGGAAATCAACCAGTGCCAACAGTACCCTAATTACTCTTCCAGAAGCGGTTGTTTTATATTGCATTGAAAATGTTTTTCCTTTCATGTAGACTTTTCGACGCAAGAACTCCACCACGAAATAAGCTATTAAATTGAATATTTTTTCTTGAATGAGCACAATTGCTTGCTTTGCTTCTGCTCTAACTAATATCATTAGTTAGAGCAGAAGCTCGCGTCGACTGTTGATGTCAACTCCATACATTTCAACTCGATAGAAAACGTTAACGTTGGCAGCGTTTTGCATTTTCGCTAGGCCTACCAGGTTCTCATTATTTTAGTCTATGAACTCTATTTCATAGCTTGAAGTAATTTGTTTTAACAATACTGCCCTCATAAGCTAATTGGCAGTATCTCCAATTCATTAGCCAAAACGGATTCGATCCTATCCCGTTAGTAATAAGGTTGCATTTGCTACAGTTTTGTCTGAGATACTGCGATTTATCTTAGTAGGGCAGAATAGTGGTCATCCCTATTTGAAACCGAAGTTTCTTTGTGTGGTAATACTAGAACAATACAACCGTTTCCTGTTGCATCGTTACAATGCTTATGTCTACACAGAACTAATATTATTACACAATAGCGGCCCGCCAGCGGCTTCTCCCCGCTGCTATTTTCCGACTTTCCCGGTGGATTTTTCAATAATTTTCGCACCTTTTAAACCTTCCCTGGACTATAACAAACATTTTAAAACCTAAATCAGCCAAATCGGCCTAGCCGTTCTCGAGTTTTAGCGAGACAAACGAACAGCAATTAATTGATTGTTATATACTGGGTGTTGCCTGTAGTAGGAGGAATAAATTGAGGGATCGTTTCTACTGTATAAATGTAGCAACATTTGTTCTACAACTTTTACAAAATATGTAATTTATTATTTGGGATTTTTTCGAACAAATTAAATAGCATTTTCAATGTACTCCATCCAATAGTCTAGTTGACATCTACTGTCAGCCTACAAACTTCGTAGTTTTCGCAATACATTGCTGGCTTGGAAAATCTAAATTCATACATATTTAGTAAACAACAAGTTATTTTCAAAAGTTGTAGAATAAATGTTGTTACGTTTGTGGTGTGGAAACGATCCCTAAATTTATTGCTCCTATTACAGGCAACACCCGGTATATAGATGTGCCTGTACTTGAATGATCCTGTTTTTCAGGCGTAAATAAGCTTACATAGTAAATTTTAAGTACAGTGGCGAACGTTAGCTTAGGATTAATTAAAAAAAAAATGCATTACGTCGTCAATGTCATTAGAGATTCAAAGTCATTTGTAATTTACAACAAACTCAACGTTATTGATGTAGAAGGTTACGCACTTACATACTGGGGAAAAAGTGACAGATGTTATATCTATGGTTATCCACATCGATAAACACGACCATAATAGACCTGCTGAATGTTTGTGTGCGATGTTGACTTTGGACCTGAGATGGGTCCTACATTGTTCGTGACTGTACTTAAAGGTTGTATTCACATATGTATGTACTGACAACAAAATTACATTTTATGACAAATAAATAAGTCTAGTAATGTCAAAAAATCTACGTACACATGTCGCGCGTAGGACACCTGAGGGGAGCATAAATCAGGCTTGGAAAAAAGGATAAGTTTACACCATTTTTGAATGAAAAGAAGTACTAACTACTTCCTTGGTTTAGAAAAGATTGAGAAGCGTACTTTGTATGGTTTTATTTCTTTCCAGAACGGAGTTTTGTCAGCGCTTCCCTACATATGCATATACGTCCTCAGCTTCCCCGTCGGGATCTTGTCGGACTACGTCCTCGCCAAGGGCTGGCTCAGCATCACTGCGACCAGGAAAATAAGCAACAGCATTGGTTAGTAGGGTGGATCGGCCTACTATGAAAAAAATTTTTTTTTACTATATCTTAATGGGCTTTTGTCAAAAGTTGCTTACATACTTGAGACTTCAAAATATGAAATGTTTTTGAAATTGGACAATTACAAGTACTGCCCCAACTCAAATAAATTTTTAACTAATTAAAGTTAAATTGCCTGTCGCGTGTAGGTTTCGATGTTTAATAAAAATTAATAAAATTAAAACAAAACAATAGAATTATGACTGATTTGTCATCTGGTAACATTGTTTCTACTCACACCGTAAATATAGAGGGTAGTTATAAGTTCAACATTAATTTTAAATACCCTACACTATCACAATAAATGACGAATTGACTACAATAGAGTTGTTAACGTCAAATCAACACAAACATTGATAAAACGATTAATCTCTAAAATGTCTTTGTCTACATTGCGAAGTGATTTAATTTGCCCTATATTTGGTCATGGAAGAGATTTAAAAGTTAATATTTTGCCTACTTACGGAGATATTATACTGTGTTATATGTGAGTCGTAATAAGAAAAAGCAATACCAGAACTTAGCTACTGATACTTGCCAGAAGATATCGGACGTGTTAAAAATCTGGAAAACGGCATCTATTCCAACTATATAACCGCGGTCTGTCACCAGAAAAGTCAAAGAATATTACGAAAAATATCGCAGTTTATTGAAGCCTTATAAGTCTCGTCAGAATGTTGTGTCTTACATAAACCGCATATCGGTATTTAAAAAAGAGGCAAAGGCTCTATTTGATATTGCGGCATGCCAGTGCACAGATATAAATTTATGCAAGTGTGAAAAATCAATGAAAGTTTCAAATTTAGTGAAGCCCTTTTTAATTGATCAACGAACAAAACGGCAAATGATGATTGGTCGCATAGACGTACAAACTACATTAAAGAACTTGAAAAAAAAAATAGGAAAAGAAAATATGATCTTTTCAAAATCAGTCAGACTACAGCTTCAAAATCTAGTGAAGAATCATATTAAGACTTATCTTCGTCTACTCAAAACACATCATTTGTCAACTACAAGCGAACGAACTTCCTTTACGCCATTTATTTCAAACTCTTGATGGTCCCACAACAGGACCACGCAGCTTTTCAGGGCCAATAGGAAAACTTCTAAAGGACTGCGAAAATCTTCCTTTAGTATTCTTCAAGTCGATTAGGTGTGATTTGCCAGATATTACAAATAAAAAAGATCTAAGCACAGACCAACTGTACTTATATGACATTTGCACCGCAATAAGTTGTGGTCATTGTTGCAGGCTGTCTCAAAGAAACCCTGGTAAAGTGGTTCATTCTAGGTGGCTTACTACTGCAAACCGAATTCTCAGATTATATGTTTCCACGAATGCTCCATCAGTAAATTTACAACATTTAGTTAGTTTTATTTTGCAAGTTTATGCTCCCATGTGGTTTGCGATTAAATTAAAGTCGAGCTGCACTTATGGTGCAAAACACTTACACAAAACTATTGAACTATCAAGATATATGCCACAGCAGTTAAAAGCAGTTATAGATCCTGTAATACAACGAAACGGTTTTTTCGGTCATGTAGAAAAAATATTACTGGCAATGCTAGATGATGACAGACCAGAAATAAAATGTTTGGCATTGCAAAAAATTCTCAAGTCACGAGATTGTTTACCGTCGAATATAAGGATCTTTAAACTACCAAAGTTTGACTTTTGTTCTATGGATTACGTTGATATGATAGCCTGGGACAGTGTAACAATTACTGAGCCACCATTGCTTAAACTCCTCAGCACAGATATTTTAAGAGAGTGCAACGAAGACCTAAATAAAATTGATGAATTGATTTTACCACTACTGAAAGTATACCCTTGTCATACTCAAAATACTGAAAGATGTGTCAAAATAGTTACAGAGGCAGCTGCGGCTGTTTGTGGACCTATTAAACGAGATGGTTTTATTAAGACGAGGCTTAAATCTCGAAAAATTATGCCTCTATTTAACTCCAAGAAAGATTACAAAATTGAACAATTTTAGTTATTTTCAGTTTCAAAAAAAAACAATTATCTTTCATGGTTTTCGTGGTTTTCTAATACTTTATGTTAACTGCCAATTTCAAGTATTAAAATAAATTAAATTTAGACAAAAATAAGATGTTTTAATAATTGTTATATATATTATAATTATCACTCTAAAATGGCGGTTTCGTCACTTTTCAGTTGACTTGGGGCAGTACTTCCTGAAATATTTCAGGTATTTTAATTATACAGATTTTAATGTTTTTGTTAGTAGCAACTTTCTAATACCTGCCAAAATCAAAATTAAAAAAAAAACAAAATCGATCCACCCTATTGGTTAGTATTAACATAGTATAAATAGCAAAGTACTTCGTCGCCGACCCTTTTGGACTTTCTGTTACCTATTACCCGTCACTCGATGCTTAATACGCAACTAAACGCAGCGACGCGGCGTATCCCCGACTAAACCGGCTTAGTGCGTCCTGTTGAGTTTGCTTGTGGTAGCTCGCGGCTCGTACGGTCGAGGCACGCACACATGCAAGCCGCGCGATATGCCAATGATTGAAGAAGAACAACAGTTTATACTTACTATAACATCTTTGAGTATGTTTAGTTAAGGAAATTGCGCATGCCATTGTAGAACTTTATCGCAATTGGCAACGAGCGGATTTTTTATTTCATGATTTGTTTTAAATATAGTTATACCGTCTGTGTCATTTTCCGTGTTTCCACAAAGCGGTCCCAACGGAAGACCAGCGTTGGCTTCACAGCTAACAAACGCTGGGACCGTTTTCGCAACAATTGCACTAGTCCACGCCATCTTTTTCCCTTTTTAATGTATTATTTTTGTCTCTGTGTTATCTTTCTTTCATTTTAAATAACTATCAAATAGATAAAAACCACCGATAAAATAGTGACGCCTTTTTAAAGAGCTGATATTCCTTAGATGGTCCAGCTGATTTTCATGAAACCAAGATAAGAACTATCTCCAATAAACTAGCTTTATTTAAAAATAAACGCGTCCGAATAGTTTTATCCATTTGAGAGCTACAATGTTATAGATAGATTCTACCTAATGTAGAAAAAACTACTTCATGTAGTGAGAAACTGTGTTGTTAAGTAAGTCGTCTGAATAGCATATTTAACTTATTAGTAATGCAAATTGTTGGGTTTTCGCTTCTCAGACTTATTTTTACTTCTTTTCGTAATCGTGTAAACAATCGTAAAAGTGGGTAAGTATTATGTTGCATACTAAGTTATGAAAATACTAGCGACCCGCCAGCGGCTTCGCCCGCTGCAATTTTTTTTTATGTCACTTTGGGGTATGTAATATAGATGTTGGCCGATTCTCAGACCTGCCCGATATGCACACCAAATTTCATAAGAATCAGTCGAGCCGTTTCAGAGGAGTTCAATAACGTACACCGTGACACAAGAATTTTATTATATTAGAGATAAATAGCAAGCATCATGCATTGTTTGAAATAGTTTTACGCATTACAATTTAAATTAACAAACAAGACAAGACAGATAAGACAAGACAAACAAACAGACAAAAAAAAACAAAAAGACAAAGACAAAACAAAGGATTGGGGATAAGACAGCCGGTGAAATAACTAGCATAGAGGCATTCCATCTTAGTCCTCAGGGTTGGCAACGCATTTGCAGTCTTAAGATTGCAGTCTTTTGATTGCGAATGTCTATGGGTCACAGTTTCCACTTACCATCAGGTGGCCTGTGTGCTCTTTTGCCTTCTCTATGCCATAAAAAAAAAAATCTGGGGGCACAGTCGTGAAACTTGTAGAAAATTACTTATATTATATTTGACTTTATTTATTCACTTCCCAGGTCACTACGGACCAGCTTTGTTCCTGATCGGGCTGGCGTACGTCCCAGCCGGCAACATTTACTTGGCCGTGGGATTACTATCCCTCGTGGTGGGACTAAACGCGGGATATTACACCGGCTACATGGTAACTCTTACTTTTAATAAATTTTTCGAACTCGTTGTTCGGACCGTAAATGTTTCACGTGTCTTTCCTTCATACAAAGTATGCCTAAAATTCTCCAATGTCATTTATTTAGTTCATTGTTATAACGAAAAAATTAGATGTATTTTTCTTGTCCAAAACATCTTTCAAATCAGTAGTTATTAATAGTTTACTTTCTTAATCCTCTACACAGTCTCACACGCGCATACAAACACACACACTCACTCTTACACACACATACACACATCTGTATGTGGCTGTAACGACCCTTTTTACGGTTCCATATCCATAGGGTAAAAACGGGACTCTATTACGAAGACTTCGCTGTCGTCTGTCCGTCCGCCTGTCTGTCACCAGGCGGTATCTCAAGAACTGTGATAGTTAGACAGTTGATTTTTTCACAAGTTATGTATTTCTGTTGCCGCTATACAGGATGTCCCAAAAATCAACGTCAAGCCGGAAATAGGTGATAGGGCAGCTCATAAGCTATCGATTTAACACCCATGTATGTTCAGCGATTTTTCGTAGTTTCGGAGATATTGATCATTTAAATCGAAAATATTGTAATTTTTCCTTATGTCCATGTTTCGAAAAACCCTTCAGTTCATGTATTATGTCATAATTTTTTCGGTGGATTCTTAAATCGATAAAATAATTATGAACAAAGGATGTTTTTAAAGCTACTTGCTAATATTTTTTTATGACAACTTTTTGTGTAATCACACAAAGTTACTTTCTCCATACTAAGTGAGCCCTAGTTCCCATTTCATCTAGTATGGAGAAACAAACTTCGTGAAAAAACACACAAAAATTACTTGAAAAAGAAATTGGCAAGTAGCTTTAAAAACATCCTAAGTTCATAATTATTCTACCGATGTAGGTACCCGCTGAAAAAATATTGAAATAATACATGAAATTAAGGGTTTTTCGAAACATGGACTTAAGGAAAAATTACAATAATTCCGAATAAAATGATCAATAACTCCGAAAGTACAAAAAATAGCTGAACATACATGGGGGTTTAATCGATAGCTTATGAGCTGCCCTATCACCTATTTCCGGCTTGACGTCGATTTTTGGGACACCCTGTATATAACAACAAATACTAACAACAAAATAAAATAAATATTTAAGGGGGGCTCCCATACAACAAACGGTATTTTTTTGCCGTTTTTTGTTCGATCTTAATACAGACACCGTGATTGTATAGATAATGGTACGGAACCTTTCGTGCGCGACTCCGACTCGCTCTTGGCCCGTTTTATTTACTTAAAAACTAAAGCACTTGCATGTATCAGGAGTTTTGCTCTTTATTTTTAGAATATAGGTGGATGTCTGTAATTGGCTCTATTGTCTGTATAAATTTACTGTTTTTATAAATAAAAAACAAATTATTAAATAAACTCTTCGGTGACATTTAGGCGACGTTGGTAGTGACCCTGCCTATGAAGCTGGCAGTCCCAGGATCAGATCCCAGTAAGGGCAGATATTTGTGTGATGAGCGCGAGTATTTGTTCCTGAGTCTAGATTTTTTTCTGTGTAATTAAGTATGTACGACCTACCTATTTCAGGATCCTATCATTAAATAACCAACGTTTCTCAAATGATTTATTTCACATGATAGGATATCTTGGAGTTAAAGTTGTATGGATAATTTTTGACAGCTACGCGATTTAAGCATCGCTTCATAATGCTATTAAGCCAGCGCTGGGCCTCTATTCCACAGCGTTATAACGATATCGCGTTTGACATGTTTTAGAATCGTTTATGTCACAGTCGGCATTATTGTAAATGACATAAGAGCTATCAAATCGTTGACAATACGGAAACACTTCAAATACGATATCGTTATTACCGTGCAGAATCCCAGCCCTGGTCTACCGTTGGAAGCCGGGTGTGGTGTGGTATAAGATTAATGCAACCTTTCCAGCTGGTGCATTTGGACATGTCTCCCAACTTCGCCGGCACCATGCTCGGCATCACCAACGGCACCGCCAACATCATCTCTATCATCGCTCCGCTGGCGGCGGGAGCTATTATCAAGGATGAGGTAACTAAAAAAACTCCGTCCCATGATAATGCAGAACCCTGAATGTCTACCTGTTCGATTTTGTTTTTTTCCAATATGGTTGTGACCATGTACCTCAGAGGCATATATGTGTAAATAATTTATTACCCCTTTTTTAAGCAACTTCAATCCACTGTAACGCGAAGACGCAGCGACATTGGACCTTAATTGACTGGACCAAATCAATTCGTACTGATTTAACCTTTTAGGACCCATTGACATTTTAAGGTTTTGATTGACAAAAGATTTTAAATTCGAATTTTAATGATTCAATCAAAATGTGTCATGGGTTCTACCAGGGATTGTAAAACCGGTTTTATTTAATACCGGTATTTACATTGTCAAATTATTACCGCTAAAAAATAATACCTATATTCGAATTAGAGGTATTGTCGTCATTCCGCTTTTGTTTTTATCGCTATGTATTCACTATTAACAGTATTAAATACCTGTATTCAATACCGCTATTCATTGTACCTGATAAGTGAGATGTCAATTAGACTTTAATGAACTGTAATTTCAGACTTGTCTAAGGCGGGTCTAAGTTTTTTGTAAGAGCACCGAAAACAATTACATATAAAAATAAACGAGAATATAGACACTGACCGGTATTACTGGTTATGGTTTTTAGGGGTAAAGTATCAAAAAGGGGTATTGTTGTCAATTGTCTAAACCGATAATAAACTTGAATACCGGTATTCATTATACCGCTAATCAGAGCTTTAGCGGTATTAATAGTGAAAGTCAATTATAACCGGTAATACCTCATTTAAAACCGGTAGTCAGAATACCGGTAACGATCCCTGGTTATAACGCAGTAGAATAGAAGCCCTTAACTTTTAACATTAACACTGTGTATGATTTGAATCGATTTCTTACATAATTTAAAGCTCCAACAAATATGACCACGTAGATTGTGTCGAAAACGAGTTTCCCTGAACATGACAACTTGACAGATCAGTTTCTGGAACCACAAACCACAATTCCGTTATTTTCATTAAATCGTTAAAACTGCTTCTGGGAAATCAAGAGTTTGTATTTCGTCGATGAAACTGCAATACCGCGTAACTAACAAATTCAGTAAGTTGCAAAATGAGCCTACCTGACGTACTTGTTAAGGGGTATTTTGCAACTTATTTAATTAGTTAGTTACGCTGTATTACAGTTTCACCGATGATTTGTATTTTAGTTTTCGATTTTCTCGCCTAAAGTAATAGGATTTGCGCCTGATAGATCGTAATGAGCAAATCTTTTAAGGAATCATGTTTTGTCACAGCGCAAGTTGTCGAAATGTAAATATTTGCTAATGCTAAACATGTCGAGCGTTTACTTTTTCTTTAATAGAGAGTTTACCATCGTTACATGTACAGTCGCTGAAAAAGGAGTTGTATTAAAAAAAAACTTAGAGCTACTGTTTTATATTAGGGCCACGGATTTAGATTCAACTGTTAAAAATCCAACACGGCATATTTTTTGTTTCAGACGGACGCGTACGAATGGCGCAAGGTCTTCTACCTGTCTTCTCTTATCTACATCTTCTGCAACACCATTTACGTGGTATTTGGCACCAGCGAGCGCCAGTCGTGGGACGAGTGTACTCCGAAGGAAGAGTCGATAGAGAATGCTACAGGTATGCCTTTTTTGGTGTTCTTCATTGACTGGTATTAAAATAAACAATGAATCCTTTTTAGGATCACTTTGTTCTTCGTCAATGTTCTGTTTGTTCGTAAAAGCTAAAGAAGTCGGGGTATCAAGTTCATGTAGACGCGTTCGGAGACGGCAACGCTTATAAACGTTTTTCTGACCTATTTAACTTGAGTCTTAAACGCGTATTACGTCGCACTTTTAGAATTACAGTGACCTAATTCAAACATTATCAACTTTCGACTTTGAGTTATAAATTTAGTACTATAGAGACCTAAGTCGAAATTGAAAATATGTGGATTAGGTCACTATATTTTTAAAGATGCGACGTTTTTATAGTACGCGAGCTATGTATGAAAGAGAAGATAAGTAAACTATGAAAATGAATGGATCGGAGGCGAATATTAAATGCCAAGGTCTAAAAATTTCAAGATTCTCAAGCACAATCAAAAGATACGTCCGTTTGATTTTCATATTTTACGCCTCGCAATGTGACGTTGGCGACAGCAGTAAAGTTAAACTTATTTATTGGCCTTTGCTTTGTTATTCGCCGAGGTTTTTTTTTGGTTTATTCATTAGTATAGTCAATTTTATTATGAAAAGATACAAACACATCAAAAAGATTTTCAAAATCGCAAACTAGGAGTGAAACTAATAATCATTGGAACTTTTGTGCAATAAGTCCGTAGTTTCGAAATGACGTATTTCAGTAACTATTACAATACAACTTTGCTGTAAAACTTTGTTAAGGATATATTTCATGAATACATGTGGTTGTTTTATGGACATAGTGGAGTCCGCGACCCTAAGGTTGAATCTTGGATTTTAATAAAGGCTGCGAAACATATACTCGTAGGGATACCCGACCTTTTGCAAGCTAAAATGTAAAATTTTACTAAACCGATATATTTTTGTTTCAGGATCAGAAAAAACTGAAAAAGTAATATAAGGGTCTTCCGCTGCTTTCACCTTTTCTCAGTTTTTGGGGTTAAACTGACGACGATACCTAAAGTGGCAGGTCCATATAATGTTATGAAAGGAGGGTTAATTTTGTGACAGCGTACCAAACCAATTGTGATATACCATATTTTAAAATTGCGCTGCATATTTTAATTTCCAGATATTCGACAAGTTACTGGTATTTAGGTTTTTTATTACTGATGACACGTTGGTCTAGCTGGGAGTGACCTTGCCTCCGAAGCCAGCGGTCTCGGGTTCGAATCCCGGTAAGGGCAGATATTTCTGTGATCAGCACGAGTATTTGTTCCTGAGTCTTGGATGTTTTCTATGTATTTAAGTATTTATTTCTCTATCAAAGCATGTTTATCGTTGTCTAGTACCCATAGTATAAGCCTAGAGTTTAGTTTTGGACCATGTCAATTTGTGTGACATTGTCCCGTGATATTTATTTATTATATAAAAGTCATCAATGCTTTAAGAAAATATGTGTTTAACTCGTTTAGGTGTAGCTATAGGCATTTATAGTAGTGTAACAGCTAAGTGACCTTCACAATCCAATATTTCTATGGCTCTAGTGAAAATCAACATACCTAAACCGAAATATTTCCATGCATGCAGTCCAAAACACGCCTGCCATGCCTTGAAGTCAATTATAAAGAGCAAAAACAAGCATTGCAATCAATGTAACAATATGCCAAAAAACAAAAGGAATCAAGTGTTAACTACATTTGTGTGGCAGTTGAGGGACTTTCAACTTTCAAGATAATGTTCGACAAAACTGAAACCTCAGCTGCAATACAAATTAGGTTATCTATTGATCACTTCCTAGTCTACCTATCACTCGCGGTAATTTTACGATTCCAATGATACCCCTTACGCCTAGGTTTGATTCAAGCAATAAGATTTATCGTGGAGTTAAGAAATTCACAAATATACATACATGGACCCTGAAAGCATTACGCTCCTCTTTTTGGGCAGTCGTGTAAAAAGGTTAAAAGTGAAAAACATACAGAGTATATCTGGGTCATAAACATTCTTAAAAATAAAAGTTGTCTTTCCTGTGGCCAATAGTTAAAAGCTTGTGTGCATATAGGTCTAAAGCAGTTCTGACGGCGTTTTTGCGGGAATGGGCTTAGCCAGAAAATTAGGCCTTAAAAACGTTAACTTTCGGTGTGTCCACAGGAAAGACGGTAACCTAAATCTGTGTATGACCCATCTACTAGACGTGCACCCTTTTCACTAAAACCTCGGAAGACTTCATACCCCTTTTATACTAGGGCCATAGAGTTTTGGTAAGAGAAAGAGTACACCAAATATATATTGCTTATTGTACTGTAAAGTTTAAGTCGTCTTATTTACTGTAATTATGTAGGTTGTAAGAAAATTTAGGTAATTAACTTAATTTATAATGTGTAAATTGTTAAATTAAAGTCTTGTTATTAAATGGTGTTGGTTTTATTATGCAGAAAACACATTTTAAGCCAACTGTGAGGACAAAATATAAAACGTTTATGAGCAGGCTTCACGGGCACTGATTCACGTCAACAATTTACCAGCGCTTCCCGAGAGGACACCACTGCTGGTGAGAAGAAGTCCGCAAAATACTCAACACAGTTTTTAGCGTTCCGTAGTCAAACTAGGAAACCTTATAGTTTCGCCATGTCCGTCCGTCCGTCCGCAGCCTAGCTCAAAGACTCTTAGTACTAGAGAGCTGTAATTTAGCATTGTATATACAAATTAGTCACGCCAATAAAGTGGTAAAATAAAATCTTGAAAATATTTTCTTTTGGGTACCACCCTACACGTAACGTGGGGATGTATTTTATCTCTGTGTATAGGTACTTATAATATTTTAGGATTTTCCTCAATTCCTCACGGGTCCCTTCATTAGATACTGATTTGGTGGACAGTGGAACCATTGGGAATGAACCCTATCAAACATAAAAAACATTATTCAAAAATTGAGATTATAACGTTCAAGGGCTTCAGAGGCCTTTTACCATCAGTGGGGTTATTATGACCTAGCTAAGCACTTCATTTTACGGTGAGCGTAAAGGACAGAGCTAAGACAGTTGTATAGCTCTGTCCTTTTCTCTGAGCGTAAACAGAACTGTATAGTTATGTCACAATAACCCCCAGTGGGCCGAGCACGCTGCCACGGGACTTAGTGTCAAATGACGTCAAACGGGAACTATAGTGTCAAAAAATATTATGAACAAGGCCCGTAATTTTCATGCCGCTGACGCAAAAATGACGTCACGCTACATAGAGTATGATTCGAATTAGTATTTCTTCATAATCATTATTTATTAAATGCCTTTGAGAATTAAATACTATTATATATTGATTGTTCGTGTAAACTGTTAAAATCACAAAAAATGTGTCAATCGATTCTAATTTTCTTTTTAACAGGGAAGTTGGAATAATTAACCAAATGTGCGAACAAATAAAACAATGATTACAAAACAAAAGTATTTTTATGAATATCACATGACGTATGAAAACGAAGATGACGTAGATTTTCTCTGTACGGGATTTGAAGCAAGAAGGATTGTGTGCTTTAAGTTACAGAGGAGTAATTCTGTTCTGTACTTACTTGTTGAAATGTGGTAACAATAAATACAATTTAATAAAATGTATGTATCGACATAAAATACAAAACAAATAGTTTCATTGATGTTTTACGTATCAAGTAAGTAGGTATTTATTTTTCTACGAGTCAATAGATTAGCTACTTAACTTATTTGTACATGATTAAATGATTGACGACTAATGGTTAATAATTTCAATAAAACTATTTGAAATCATACTCTATGTAGCGTGACGTCATTTTTGCGTCAGCGGCATGAAAATTACGGGCCTATGAAATTATTAAAATGACAGCAACCCGAGCCTTAAGTAACTTAGTAATAAAAGGACTCAAATCACAAAAATACACTTGAATTGTAAACCTTAGTTCTTTATACTTACTTTGGAATATGGAATAGATGAATTAAAGTCCCTATGTCAAAAATTGACCCGTGGTAGCGTGCTCAGCCCAATGGTGGCCAATGTGCGCTTTTGCCTTGTCCATGCAATATAAAACCTTAAGACTCAGAACATAAGACCTTAAATGCTTAGGGCCGGGCGGCTTATACTTGTAGCGACGCGACGCAGTATTGCAGTACCTATCACTGATATTTGACAACCCTGTTTGACATTTCTTAACGTGTCTGTAAAGTGACAAGGCGAGAAGGTTCAAAAATTCGTATCATCTTCTTTTGACGCTGACTGTACATAATATAGGTACTATAGGTAAAAACTTAAGTAAAGTACCTCTTGCATATATTATAGTTGTGTACAAAATTAATGTGGAACTTGCGTCACATTTCAAATATAAAATGTATAAAATGTTGTTGCTAATTCTGTAACCACATTTTGCACAATGAGACCAAGAACTTTACTAGTGTATTAGTGACAGATTGCAAGCCCATCGCCTAACAGTACTACAAGCCCTTATTCCCTAAGTTGCCTCTTACGACATCCACGGGCAGACATGGAGCGCCACTATTCCAACTCGGCATTCTCGGCAACCACACGGGGGACACAGCATGATTAGATTGTTACTTTGAGCGCTTTCTCGCCAACAATCTGCTGTGACATTCCGTTATTCCATGACCACGCTCTGGTTACGCTGTGAGAAGCATCTTAAAAGATAAAAAAAGATAATAGTCATTTATTCAGTAAGTAGGCCGCACGGGCACTTTTACACGTCAAAATTCTACTAGCGCTTTAAAGAGGAGACCACTGCTGAGAAGAAGCTCCTCAAAAAACTCAACAGTCAGTTTTTTTTTTAATATTGATTATTTATTTAATTGTATGGCTATAGTGTAATCGTCAAGTCGCTTATAAATTATAATTTAATATCTAGAGTCTTCACCCATTGGGCGTGGTCTGAAAAGATGAGCAGATTGCGAGGGTCTCCCCCATTTTTCCATTAGGGCAGTTCAGGATTAATTGCTCAACCGACCGGTGAGTCTCTCCATCCGCATCGATGCATGTACTCTGCACATCGCCCATGTCCATATCTAAGTCTGTTCAACTGAGACCACACCTTCCTTGCTTCGGAAAACCAGCGGGCTTCTTAGTAGGGTCAAGTTCTAAGGCGTAGGTACAAAGAGGATTCTTCGTCCATTCTTCCAGCCACTGGCTTCTGATGTTGAGCCGCTGTTGTTTCAACTCGCGAGCTGTTCTGTATGGAGGGTTGCAAGACTTCAAGCGATGGTGTGGTGGGTTCAGAAAGTCCTCTGCCGTAGGGAGATCGGGGTTGTTGTGGATTTTGGTGGCTTCTTTTAGCAAGGCCTGTTGCCGTCGCAAATGGGGTGGTGGAATGTGGCTCAAGGTGGGCAACCATTGTACCGGAGTAGACCCTATAATATTGCAATGATAGAACTTACAATACAATACAAATATTCTTTATTGAACACCACATACAAATACAGCATGAAAAGTAAAATACAAATAAAAACTTACTTAGTGAGTCAATAGGCGGTCTTATCGCTAAATATCAATCTCTTCCAGACAACCTTACAAAGAAGATAAGTGTCAAAGGAACAGAAATAAATTGGTTGGCGGTGCAAACTAAACTAACTAATGAAATATTAAAAAATACATACCTACATACATACATAGCATCACGCCTTCATTCCCAGAGTGGGGTAGGCAGAGCTACAGAAATACCAACAACCCTAAAAAGACTTGTTGATAATTCTGTAACTACATTTTGCACAATCAGGCCAAGAAGTTTACTAGTGTATTAGTGACAGATTGCAAGCCCATCATCGCCTAAAAATACTACAAGCCCTTATTCCCTTAGTCGCCTCTTACGACATCCATGGGAAGACATGGAGTGGCACTATTCTAACCCGGCAACCACACGGGGGGGTAATATCACGCGTATTTAAGCAGGAAAACGTGTTGATTGTTATGGGTCATACACACTCTTAAAATCAAAAGTTGTCTCTCCTGTGGCCAATAGTTAAAAGCTTGTGTGCATATAAGTTATGTTTTTATATGATAAGTCTAAAGCAGTCCTGAAGGTGTTTTTGCGAAAATGGGCTTAGCCAGAAAATTAGGCCTTAAAAACGTTAACTTTCGGTGTGTCCACAGGAAAGACGGTAACTTACATCTGTGTATGACCCTTATACCGATGTAAAAATTAGTGTTTTGAAACGTGACAACTAAAAACTTAATCGCACTGATAAAGGTGTCAATGACGTTATAACTCTTAAGATCTCGTCAACATCTTGACAAGGTCTGCCGTTCGATTTGACGTGATTTTCGTACGGTAATAATCAGTTTATCGAGAGTGCTGAGATAAATCTTCGTACAAACGACTGGGCTCGAGCTATATCAACGAGGATGGCTGATACTATTCATTTACACTTCATTCTGGAAAAAAAAACCGAAAACCTAGTCCCAAACTAATCTTTAGGCTTTAAGCCACAGGACTGGGCGTTTTTTTTAAAAAAACAACCATTTTGTCACGAAAATTAACGTATAGAAAAATGTATGGCTAACTTTCGTGACAAAATAGAGACAGTTAAATTTTCTTAATTTTGTCTTTAACGGTTTCCATTGTATCAATTCATCGAACGTCATTTCCTGCTGAAACCATAATGTTAACCTAACCTAGGTTAGGTTAGATGTTTAAGATACTCTGAAAATATTATGGTTTTAGCAGAAAATGACGTTCGATGAATCGATACAAATCGACAGCTAAGTTTTGGGGAAACCTTGTTTTTCTTAGGTTATCTTAAGCATGGGATAGGTAGGTGGGGTTAGGTAAGTCCTGCGACCACCCACAAATTATAAATCCTGCAATAGGAAATGCCTGTCAATGAAATTAAAATAATATATAATAGCGTTTTATTTTATTTATCCTATTTCACAATAGTCAAGTAAAGCGACCACACTAACGTTCGGCTCAACGTCCACACCACCTGAATATTACACGCGAATGCTCTCAGTGGGGACGCTCCTTAAAGAATTATCATCCGTGATTGTGATCGTCACAGATTGTGTCATTTGTATTTAAGTGTTCGGAAACAGCGTCGAGGCAGTATTGGACAGCGGACAATGGATAATATCGCGTGCGAATGTTAAAGGATATTATTGTGGCTGAATAAAAACAACGACAAACAACATATCTAAATTCTAAACATGACTGTGAGTTTGCAAGGTGTTAAAAAGCCGAGTAAGTTTTTATTTACTATTAGATTTGATTAATGTATTTTAAAATAAAATATCACAGGACAATCTCACACAAATTTACCTAGTCATAGCAAATGTCAAATTTCAACCCGAAGTAAGCCATATCTATCTGCGGTTTGAATATAAGGTTCGGCCGTTAGTCGCCTCTTATGGCATCAACATTATTAGAGAAATAATAAGTCCGTAGATATCACACGCGGAGATAATTGTTCGGTTAAAGTGTATTTACTCTGGTGGACTAACAAAAGAACATGGGATAGGCTCTACGCGTTTCTGTCAAGTCCCGTTTCTGTTATCTATTGAGACTCGAAACGTATGGAGTTGACAATTAAGCGGCGAAACAATCCGTCACCAGGGAATCTATTCAGGTGCGTTAAAACGATATCGTGTTTGACACGTTTAAGAATCGTTTAGGTCACAGTCGCCATTATTGTAAATGACAAAGAGTTATCAAAACGTTGACAATACGGAAACAGGTCAAAAACGATAACGATTTCGATCTCTGTAAAACCCATTAAACATAATTAAAAGGAAGAAGTTATCTTATCTCTTCATATCCTCCTACAACAGTTGTATGATTAATATTTATTAAGAAGGGCGATCATTATGATGTAAAATGGTATGTGAAATATATTCAGACTTCCGATAATAGGACTTAAAAGTATTTTTAGAAAATGCACATCCTTATCTATGTTTTATGTATGAGTTATTTTAATTTAAAGAAATATTAGGCGTTCTACCCATTACCCCAGGAGCAGCGGATTAATACCTATACTCGGAAGTACCGTAAAACTACATAACTATAGTCCTAGCCTGCAACAATGGTCCATTACATTATCCTTAAAATATGATAGCTATATGGCTAGACTTAAAAGGGTAAGGACCAAAAACTTGGCCACGCTACTCAATATTTTTTTTTATAAAACTTTTCCGTTCTGACACGAAAATTAGCCATACATTTGTAGGGATAATTTCCGTGTCACAACGGAACTTTTTTCACTTTTGTTGTTTGTATGGTTAACTACGCTTAACTGTGGTCCAACTTTTTGGTCCTTACCCAAAAGCAAATTATTTCGTCGCTGTGCCTGCACGAATCGCTATGTGTTTTGGAGCTACTTTACAGGAGAAACAAAAAACTGGTTTTCCCGGTTGATGTTGGAAGCAGATAAAGGAAAATTTGTATGATAATACCTTATAGATTTTTAAGTTAATTAGGATTCATCTTGAAAATATATCACGAACAATAAAGCTTATAAAAAAACTTTTCCATAATTTTGTTACATAGCGATAATTATTTTAGCTCTTAAATACTCGTCATGTGCTTCCTGAGTACATAGCTATTTTTAGACATTATGGAGACTATTTTAATTGGTGCTTTTTAAAAACACATAGCTATTTTTGTAATGTCGCTAAGTGCTGCGAAACACATTTCGGGCGCAATCGACAGGATCAAACTTGTACAAAAATATCGCTATGTGCTCAAAACACATATCGGGCGCAGTATCTGCATTGTTATGATGGTGAAACAATTTTAGTTATGTGATTTTTGTTACTAAGCTATTATTAAAGGAACATTTATTATATGAACATCACATAGCTAATTTGATCACTTCCAGAAATATTGAAGTTAGCTCTACGGTGTTTTTGGACCATGCGTATATTGATATAAGGTTCAAATTGGCATCAAAAACCAAAAATCAGAAAAAATCACATAGCGACTTTTGTAGGCGCAGCGACGATTTTAGGCCTAACAATAGAATTATAAACCCAGCAATAACAACAGTATGCAGTCATATTTAACATATTTTAAGGATAATGTAAGGACGAAAGTTTGGACTTTGTTGCAGGCTAGTCCTAGTTGTGTAGTTTTACGGCAGCTATTATATTGATCTGTACTACTATTTCTTTCACGTGCAAGTAAGAACCCGCCGCGTGTCATCGGTCCCAGTTTCTCTGCTGGTGTTTTAATGTTTCGTCCGGTAGTATACCGCTGTAAACCGCTAATATTGGTAACTTTAACGGTATCAGTATACCACGTATAGGTCACCGAAGCCTGACAACTGTTTCATAACAAGCGTTGCCATAGTAATAACTGTTCTTTTATAACCATTATAGCGTTGTTATTACCATGGTTATGGTCATTCCGGAGAGTGAATACTTGACATCCTGACTTGTATATGAAATCATTGTTTTTTTTTTCAACAGTTGAAATGACATTAAAAAATAAATATATAGATTGTTTATTTTTGTCATTATCATTTTAAGCTTGTCATTGTTAGCTCGTTATGTACCAGTCCCACAAATAACTATTATCGGATCAATCGTTATACAGCGTGGATGAATACATGAACGTCAAATTGTAAATACTAGTTCTTTTATTATTTTCTTTTTTGTATTAGACATACGATATATTATATTCATTTAATATTCTTTTGATTAATTATAATTATGATATGGCTTTAAATATTTTTAGTGTTTTTGTTTGTAGTTTTGTTGCAATTATTATTTATGTTGACGATCTCAATGTAATTTCGTGTTCTGTGATACCATTTATATTGTAAACAAAACTAAATTTTATCCAAGTTATACTCTCAATTCATATCAATAAATCATTTCTTTAGGCAGTACGTTCCAACGTTTTTAGATAAACCATTAAGAAAGTCTGGAGTTCAATCTACAAAAGCAAGATAGCAGTATCTCAAATTAAACACTTATAGCAATCACAAACTTATTACTAACAGGCGAGGATTGAATCTACTTTGGCAATTGATTGTGAAATACGGCAGAATAGCCCCTGTACTACGAATAACCAAGCTCTCAAATAGTACTAAAATAATCATTAACACTTTTACACATCATGACGTTGGCATAAAGATAGCGGAATTTAATTAGGTACTAAAACCATGTTATAGAAACTTGTTTTTTTTAAGCCCGTGGTTTTTTCATTTTTTTGGGCGTTATGCCCTTGCTAAAGTTCCTAATTAGCGAAAGACATCTGCCAGCGGTCCTTGGTTCAAACCCCGGTAAGGGCAGATATTTGTGTGATGAGCACGAGTATCTGTTCCTGAGTCTTGGATGTTTTCTTTGTATTTAAGTATGTATTTCTCTATTTAAGTTTGTTTATCGTTGTCTAGTACCCATAGTACAAGCCTAAAGCTTAGTTTGGGACTAGGTCAATTTGTGTGAGATTTTCCGCTGTATTATTATTATTGTGGATATTTATTTAAAATCTGTAAGTTAAGTTTTTTACAATAAATATTAAGATATATAAGAAAAATAACAATACTCATACAAAAAACAAATACTATAAAAACCTAACCTGAGGGTGGCGTACATGGAGCCGAAGTCAATACGCAGAGGCCCTTTAGTCAACTTTAATTTAGTAAAGTGGTGGGACACCACACACTACCCGAGGATTGTCCCTGAGTTCACACTATAGAAGTATGCTCCCACGGACAACCACTGGTTAGTGTAAGACTATTTAAGTAATGGTTGAAATGGCAGACGGTGACTCGCCAACTCAATGGAATGGACCCCCCAAAATAGTCGCTAATACATAGCAGCAGAGAGGCAACAGTTCCAGAGGGGCTAAGGATGGAGAGGTGCTTCTGGACTATAAACGACCATAAGCTGCCTACTCGCCACTTATGCAACACATCCACCCTTCGAGCATATAGCTCTAGCGACTCCGAAATCTGACCGGCCAATCAAGGCAAGCCAGAAGTGAGGGTCTGTTCCTCGTCATCATACACTCCAGCCGGCTGGTGAAGGCAAGCGTCAGGTGAGGAACAGAACCTTCCCTCGGGAGCACTCAGGTCCGTGGTGTCGCTACTCACCAACAGCTCGCCACTAGCTGCCCTGAGGTGACTGACTGCACTGGAAGTACCAGTGGGCGATGAGGTCGTCAATTCCCTACGCCAATTTATTATTATTATTATTGAGTATTGTAAAAAAAACGACTCGAAAACATTGTTGCTTCACTGTTGTCAGAAACGTCAAACGCTACCTAGATGCCACGATTCACCGATGTTTAGATATAGTTCTACTATCGCTCTGACGCGGAACACTAATGCGGCGTCACTAGTATCAGTGTAGCTTGATTCCAAATTTCACCTTTAGGATAACATAATAAGATTATAGAGGTGGTACGGTTGACGAGACGTAATCTACATCTATTCGTTTAGGCGATAAGATGTGTCAAAGCAGATTATGTAATGCCACAAGCTGAGTTGTTTATCCGTGTGTCTGTGTATCTGTCTATAAGGTCGGTTAATAGGGGTGGTTTTAGTAAGATCGCCGGAGGGGCTCGCACATTTGTACCCGTCGTATCTATCACGTCATCGGTGTCACGTGACAGAGTTTAAACGCTCCTGGCTCTCAATTGATTCCATTTTTCGAATTACTGAATAATAAAAAAATGAAAGATTGTTTTTTTTTGTTTTTTTTTACAAGCAAATTAGAACCCCGTCTTAAAGGAGGTATAGTCCAATTTAAAATAACAAGATTAAATCGCTTGTGGACGGATACTGTACTAGGCACTCTACTGCGTCTTGACAGATTTGGCACTAGGCATACGAAAAATTAAGGGATATCAGCTCTGAAAGAAGGGGTCACTATTATATCGGGGGTTTTTAAATATTCAATAATAAGTTGTGCATCAAGGGCCGTAAGAAGGGGATTATTAACGAGTGTCTATTTCCAAATAATGACTCGAGTTTGTAATCCCCTTACTGCCCGTGATACACAATATTTTTCATCACATTTGCGAGGTTAAAAATAGACTATTAAAGAAAACAACAATCGAACAAATGCCACTCGACTCACTAAGAGAATGACAACTTTTTTCAGTATAGTCTATGGGGTATAGATTAATTCTTCTTAGTCTGAAATGACATGTGGGTGTCTTTTTTTTTAAACTAAACTCATAACTCCTTCGGGAATTATAGAAGATAAAAAAATACAAAAGTTGTTTATTCAGTAAGTAGGCCGCACGGGCACTTTTACACGTCAAAACTCTACTAGCGCTTCTATAAAAATCCATAACTCACCCGGGAGGCAAATAGGCTATAACTGCTCTATATAACTGCGTGTAGATAATAAATGACGCCCTTTCCGAGCAAGTGTGATGAAAAAGTTCAATGTGGATATCTGTCGCGAGTGATTTCTGATGATTTGCCATTTAAATTTTTTCAACAAGCTTTCGTAACACTTCGTGAACCGATAACCTGTCTTCTGATTATCATATGTCATGTGTATTGTACAATAAAGAGTTTACATACATACATACATCATACATATGCCCGAGTTGTTGAGACGAACAAACATGCTACTAAAGTACCTGACTCCCAGGACCACTTGAGCTCGCCGGTTAATACCGTGCAGGCGATTTTGTCACTGAGATACCAAAACTATAAATCGGGACTTAATCAAGACCCTCATTTTTAGGGTTCCGTAGCCAAACTAGGAACCCTTATAGTTTCGCCATATCCGTCCGTACGTCCGCAGCCTAGTTATGAGAATCTTAGTACTAGAAAGCTGTAATTTGGCATTAATATATTAGATATTAACACGCCAAAAAAGTGGAAAAATAATAAGTTTTTTTTGTACCTCCCCTACATTTAACGTGGGGATGTATTTTTTAATCTCGTCTACTTCATAGTGTAGGATATCGTTAGATAGGTCTTTTAAAAACATTGGGGTCTGTGGAAACAGGGTTCAGGGTTTATGAAATATTAAACTTTAAACCCCTTACTTATAAACGTGGGGTAGCTTATGCCATGCTTTGTCCTTATCTGTAATTATGACATTTGCATCTGCCAGAAAATGACAAAGCATGGCATAAGCTACCCCACGGTTATTCCACGTTTATAAGTAAGGGGGTAAAGCGCAATTGTTTATTAGAGCCAAGTGTCTTCCGCCCCTACAGCCAAAACTACAAATACCTGAAAAATCTTAAATGAAAGCGCGTTTAACGAATTTAAAAGGGAAACTATCACGACTAAGTAGACATCATTGGTTCTTCAGATACAGGCATTTAAAGTGTTTATACCTACTAATAATCATCTAAGACGGCACCAAATAACTTTGAATAGAAATTGTTGTTAGTTGATTTTTATGTTTGTAGTACTTAACGGCTTCGGAACCCTGCACTGAGCATGGTCCGACATGCTCTTGCCCGGTTTTTACTCGGTAAGTTGGACGTGCGGACACGTCTAAAAATCTACCAGCAGCACCGTTTCCCAAGAAGAGACCATTGCTGAGAAAAAGCGCCAACTCATCAGTCAGTCAATATTGAATATATAACTTATGACAATTCCACTCAGGCTATGGTTTTTTTTCTGTTATATAGTCCTCGCACCTATAATAAACTTTAGACTTAAATATTTTTTTAATTAATATTTAGTGCTGCAAATGGTACGTTGAAAACAACGTTGGGTAATTGATAATGAAAATAATTGCATTAACCTATAAAATAATTTATATGGTCATTTTATCGAATTACATTTCATTGATTGTATAGTTTTCATACAATTTCAATTTTGCTATTTTCTGCTGCAACCATATGTTTTCAGGATATCCTTAATACCACCAAAAAAAACTTATGCGTTGAGAAATTCCTTTCGATGGCGTGAAAATTTCGTTGAAGGGTATTTCGATAAAATAAATAGGTACTTGATTTATATATACTTTAGGGACACGAAATTTTGTAATAGTTATAATTTTTTACTTTCACGCGGTCATTTGTTGAATGACTTGTTTTCTCCGCAGAGGCACTACTGGGTATCAGACACGTGCAATGTGTGATGCTGTTCTTTGCGCTGCTGCTGGGCTTCGGCATGAGGGTCAACATGAGCATGGCTATTGTCGCCATGACTGACAGTGCCAGCGAGAACGTGAGTACACTTGAGTCTAAGAAAAACTTGCGCTTTCAAGCTTAATATTTCATAACCGGATTACTTAATCGAAAAACTGTTTTCACAAACCCATAATATTTTTGAAAACCTATCTAACGACACCCATGCATATTCATGCCAAATTACAGCTTTCTACTACTAATAGACTCTGCGCTAGGCTGCGGACGGATAGACGGACGGACTGACATGGCGAAACTATAAGGGTTCCTAGTTTGACTACGGAACCTTAAAACGACGTGTAAAGTAAATGAATGAATTCTAAATATCACTCACTTTAGGGGGGTAAATGAACACATTAAAAATACAAACTATACCATGTGACATATCAAATTGCTTCTCAAAGGGCTTCTTATACGTATCTTGAAAATATTGTTATATATTGATAGTGTTTTTTCTCATCTACGCCATAGTGTGGGGTGTCGGTGCAAAGCTCTTTCAAAATTATTGCGGGTTTTTAATTTTTTTTGATTAATGCGAAATTAAAAGAGCTATTTTTGTTAGGGTCAAGTGTGTGTCCTCCCTTCACCTACCAGCCAAAATTACATTTACTAAAAATCTGTAAAATATCTTAAATGTAAGAGCATCATTACATACATCATTAGTTCTTGAGATATAGGCGATTAAAGTGTTTATACCTACTAAAACTCATCTAAGACAGCACCAAATAACTTTAAATAGAAAAGTTCATACTTGTATTTTGGGATAGTTTTTAATCTTTCTAGTACTTAACGGCTTCGGAACCCCACATTAAGCATGGTTCGACATGCTTTTTCCTTTTTTTTATTTACTTCTCTCTTCTGTTCCAGAGTTTTGACTGGAACATGCAGACGCAGAGCGTGATCCTGTCCTCCTTTTTCTGGGGCTACGTGGTGCTGCAGGTGCCTGGGGGTCTCCTGGCTGACCGGTTCGGCGGCAGCATCCCCATCGCCATCGGCATTGGATGCAACTCTATCATCACGCTTCTTCTACCGTTCGCTGCAAGTTATGTGAGTTGCACTTCCTTTTTTTAGGGTCCGTCCGTCCGTCTGTCCGTCTGTCCGTCACCAGGCTATATCTCGTTAACCACTATAGCTAGACAGTTGAAATTTTCATAAATGACGTATTTCTGTTGCCACAAAATAGTACTTTGCCAGAAATAGTACTTTGTATCCAAAATTTGCATTAAAAAAAAATAGTTTAGAAGGGCATAGTGATAAGTGGCAACCGCTAGTATATTTATGTAAAAACAATTAAGCCCTTAACTGCCAAAGCCGACAAATGATGAGACGTAAGTAGGTAAAGATTATTGTTATTATTAATGCCGTGTTATTTTTAAATTACGTTAATGGTGTTTAATGTGTTTAAACCAATAAATAAATAAATAAATCACGTCATCGGCTTTTCGTACCAGGGACGCCGAGCACTCAGGGGGGTGATTCTCTCAACACAGCGCTGTGTCGATCTCAAAGATGAATTTTTATCCGGCAAATTTAAGAAGTCCCGTCGGAGCGTACAAAACATATTATAGCGCGTGCCTTCTTATTTAGGCAGCTTTATAAGACACTGAACTTAATGAGTTGAGTTCTAATTGAGAAGGCACGCTCTAAAATGTGTATTGTACGCTTCTACGGGACTTCTTAAACTTGCCGGATAAAACTTCACCTTTGAGATCGACGCAGCTCTGTGTTGAGAGATTCACCCCCCAGTAAGTTCCATACATTTTGTATCAGCTCGGCTGCGGCATATGGCATCGTTGGCGTCTGGGGCACGTAAGGTTGCAGCCGACCGTCGCGGTCAAAATGTTAAATATTAAACATTTCTAAGTTATTTAAATGTACGGGAAAGGATTTGGGCTTCGCGGTTAAAGTCTAAACTATTTGCAAAGCTTTTACTCGGGTCCTAGACAAAAGCTTGCTGCATGCTTTTTAGGGTTCCGTAGTCAAACTAGGAACCCTTATAGTTTCATCATGTCCGTCCGTCCGCAGCCTAGCTCAGAGACTCTTAGTACTAGAAAGCTGTAATTTGGCTTGAATATATATAACTAGTCACGCCAACAAAGTAATAACATAAAAAAAAAAAAAAGTGTACCTTCCCGTGTGTTTTTTTTTCGTCTACCCGAGTCGAGTGAGGTGTCGTTGGATAGGTCTTTCAAAAATATTACGGGTTAGTGCAAATAATTTTTCGATTAAGGTATCCGTTTTTATGAAATATTGAGTTTCAAAGCGCAAATTTGTTAGAGTCCCTTGTCCCTTCCCCCTACTGCCAAAACTAACTACAAATACAAAAAACAGAAAAACACTTTCATGAAAGCGCAGATAAAGAATATAAAAGGAAAACTATCACGACTAATTAGGAGATGTCACTGGTTCTTGAGATAAAGGCGATTAAAGTTTTTATACCTACTAAAATCATCTAAGACGGCACCAAATGACTTAAAATAGAAAATTAGTTATTACTTGTTGATTTTTATGTTTATAGTACTTAACGGCTTCGGAACCCTACACTGAGCATGCTCCGATACGCTCTTGCCCGGTTTTTTATGTTAAGGAGAAGGCACACAAACACTCAGGCTACCTGATGGTAAATGGAATCTGAGACCCCATAGAAATTAGAATTCTCAAAACTGCAATCCTATGACCTCAAATGCGTTGCCAACCCTGAGGACTAAGATGGAATGCCTTTATGCTAGTTATATCACCGGTTATCTCATCCCGACACCGGAATCCAACAATACTAACACTTTTGTTTAGCGTATTGTTATGGATATAGGATGGTTTATAGTTATGAACTTAAACGATTTTCTAGAACTGTCCAAGAGAACGTCATGAACGATTTTCTAGAACTGTCCAAATGTCAAATCTAAACATTTCCGATAGCAATAACGTTCGCCGATTAGGTACATTTTGTCTAGGGCCATAGGTAAAACGGTTACCGATAGAGAACTTGGCCTATACTTTAACATCATTTAAGCTTTTGGTGGAATCTAATATTCAAGAATCGTACCCTCTACATTATAAGCCCTTTGTTCAAGTGCAGGGACGGACCAGCGAAAAGGTATTCGCTTGCTATAAGTTTCTTAAGATCTCCAGGTGCAAGTTAAACTGGTAGTCACAATGTCGACAAGCTTTTGTTTCCTTAGAGAATTATACCTCTTCAATCCATGGAAGAACCTGTTTCAAATAGCAAAATGTATACAGTAATATTGGACTTTCGTAATAATGCAATTAATATGCAGAGGATGACTGATTTTAGAAGAAAAAAACAGGGGACAATCTCATACAAATTGTCCTAGTCCCAAACTAAGCTCTAGGCTTGTACTATGGGTACTAGACAACGATAAACATACTCATATAGAGAAATACTTAAAAAAAACATCCAAGACTCAGGAACAAATACTCGCACTCATCACACAAATATCTGCCCTTACCGGGATTTGAACCTAGGACCGCAAGCTTTGAAGGCAGGGTCACTCACTACCAACTAGGCTAACGAGCCGTCATTAACGATTAAGTCGTTCTTTACTGACATTTATTCATGCACAATTTTGAAAATTGAACTAGTTCACCGTCTTTAAAATGTTACTGAGTAAAGCCGTAACATTAATCTAGCAAAAAGAAAAAAGTCTGGAAGGCCATTTTTGACTTTCAAGTGTTTGTAATCAAAATCGAGTCATAGAATATATAAATAAAAATCACGGGACAATGTCACACAATTTGACCTAGTCCCAAACTCAGCTCTAGGGTTGTACTATGGGTACTAGACAACGATAAACTTACTTATATAGAGAAACTAGCGACCCGCCAGTGGCTTCGCCCGCAGCAATTTTTTTTTTGTTTCTTTCATGTCACTTAGGGGTATGAAAAATAGATAGAAGCCGATTTTCAGACCTACTGAATATGCATATAAAATTTCATTAAAATCGGTCAAGCCGTTTCGGAGGAGTATGGTAACTCCGACTGTTACACGAGAATTTTATATATTAGATATATACTTAAATAAATTGAAATTATCCAAAACTCAGGAACAAATACTCTCGCTACACATTTACACAATCTGGATTACCGGGATTTGAACCCAAGACCGCAGGCAGGGTCAGTACCAAGGAGGCTAGCCTGTCATCAAGCCTAGAGCTTAGTTTGGGACTAGGTCAATTTGTGTGAGATTGTCCTGTGATATGATTAGTGTTATTATTTATTTAAAATCTGTAAGTTAAGTTTTTTACTATAAATGTTAAGATATAAAAGTAAAATAACAATACTCACATAAAAAACAAAAACCTAACCTGCGGGTGCAGAAGGGCAGGGCTCAAGCTACCGGTGGTTAGGGCTGCAGAGAGAGGAACCTCCTCACAATACGTGCCGTGTCGAGGAGTACTGCCTTCTGTATCTGGCCCTTGATCCAGCCACCTAGCGAGTCTTTTAAGGTGTTGATCGAGACTCTTCGCTATAAGACCGTTCGCCGAAACAACTATAGGGACAATGATCGTCGAGTCAACATCCCACATAGCGGTCACCTCGTGAGCCAAGTCAAGGTACTTGCTGAGCTTGTCCTTCTCAGCCTTCACGAGATTCTCGTCATGTGGGATGGTGACGTTAACGAGCACTGCCCCGCGTTGAGATAGATCTGTTTTATTGTTATTATTATTACTATGGGTACTAGACAACGATAAACTTACTTATATGTATATAGTAACGGACCGCCGGCAGGGTCACTATCTACTAGGCTAACGTGTCGCCGTCGTATAAATGTTCTATTTGGTTATTCCAGGGTGGCTGGTTGGCTGTCTGTACATGTCGAGTTCTCCAGGGGCTTACTCAGGGTGTATTGTTACCGTGCATCCACAATTTGATAGGGAAGTGGGTTCCACTGGAGGAGAAGAGTCGACTTGGCACAATTATTTTTGGAGGTAAATAAGGTTACTCGTATAGTTAAGGAAAGTTTAGCTTTACTAGAAAGTGAACCGTATTTTTTACCCTCCTGAATCACAGCATCCTTTATAAAGAACTAAATGGACACTCACTTTAAGTCCTGACACTATTCAAATAAACTCATCCGAAAAAACCGAGTATACTTTATAAAGTACATGATGTTTACCGCTGAAATCAACTTTATTCTAGCAAAACACGGTAGCAATTCTTAAATCAAGCGGCGGAAGGTTGACTGACTCTAGTACAATGTACTTTATAAAGGACTCGGTTTTTTCTTTATGACGAAAAAAATCTCGGCGTCCAGGAGGTTAAATACGAGAGATAGAAATTTTAAAAACGAGCGGTCTTCACCATATGTT